>OY728137.1:1161312117-1162798567 GCA_963277665.1 Viscum album
GGTTGTCCAATAACCCTAAGAATAATGAGAGTGAATTGGAGAAATACTTGGAGAATGACGATGATGGATTAGGGATTGTTTATGCCAATTACATTTTAGGATCTCACCAATGACAATTAAAACATATTTTTTCTTCATCAGTGATCGATCCATCCCGAGGTAGGATATTTGTTTCATGTGGATTTATCCCCGTTTTCTTATCATATGATTAACATGAACAAATAAACCAATAGATTGATTTATGGATCAACTTTATTATAGGTACAAGTTTATTTATGGGGAATTTGGGAGAATTGTATACTTATTTTGGATTTTTGTTCATCGTTCTAACGACAACAAATCGAGGCCAACCCGAACACGACTGAGGTTCATTCCTCTAGTGAGTTTCTTAAATATCTACCACCATTCTTCATTTGTTCATAAACATCATTATATTTTTTGGGTTTTTAAAAAAATACTATAAAAACAATCATTTCACACCCATTTATTGGTGTAATAGATTGTTATAAAAAATCCAAGTTTAGATCGACGGTGGGATCAAGCTACGATGTAAGATCACGAGTTTTTCTTGAGGTACAGATCTTTTCTATTCAGGTTGATTTATTGTTTACTTATATTTTTGGATTATAACCTAAGCTGGGCTATGGGATGATTAGGTTGTATTTGGGAAAGAAGAGAAAGAAGAGGTTGGAGGCTAGTTGTAGGCCGATTACACGACATGAAAGGGGGAATCACATCATGTAATCCCATTTCACAATGTGTAATGGTCTGGCTAGAAGATTTCACGATGTGTATGAGTTTTTCCTTAGGATTATAAAACCAATAATTAAAAGACATGAATGGATATTACACATCATTTAATAGCCTGATGTTTTTTTAAAATAGTGGTAGTAGCCTCTATTTTTGACGCAAAGCGGTTTTCTCTCATTTTTAAGAGCCTAAAACCCTTTAAACTAGTTTTTCAGATCCAGAAGCTGTCTAGACTAAATTTCTTCAACCTTAAGTCACATTGAAACCCCATCAGTATATACTTAATTCCTTTTTATCCTTTATTGATTATTTGGAACAATGACTATTCTATTTAGATTTAGTCTCATATGACCTAATTTATTATTCTTCGTCCGTTCTTCTGATTTATCCTAAACCAAGGAAAATCCAGACTTGATACTAGATGAGAACTCAAATACCGAGCTAGGATAGGCAGTCTATTCTTTTCTTCTGGATTTTGGTGCTTCCTAGAGTGATTTTCCATTATTCCACCCGCTAGAATTTCTGGTGCGACCCCGTTTTTGAGCGAGCTACTTGTAGTAAATGTAGTCGGACATAGTGAGGATTCCCATAGGTTCTGGTGAGGTGTGTCATCACCTGTTTCCCTAATCAAGGTCACCCATGGGGTGATCCTTTTGGAATTAACCAACTCATTCCTTGTTAAACCACCCAAGGGGTGAGTTCTTGTGCTTTTATAGTTAGAGAATGTCTGTTTATGCTTAAATGGAATAAAATATCTTTCTTAGGAGATGTACTGCATCCTTGATTCATGTTGCCATGTTATTCCATTATTATTTTGATAAAATATCTTAGTGGTAATTGGTTAAATGAGTGAGTATACACATTGGTTATTATTGTATTTATTATGAGGAATTGTGGGTAATTTTGATAATATGGGTGGGTATACCTATATGGATATATTAAATGGTATTGTTAAATGAATGATATGAGTGGGTATACTCATATGAAGTGTAAACGTGAAATAGAATACATGAGTGGGTATACTCATGAGTTGTAATTTGTTATGTGAGTGGGTATAATCACATGGATTTGAAATGTTTAAAATGTATGAATTGAATGAATGGTTTGATAGATTCCATAGACTACTCTCCATGGATATAGAACACAGTAGTAGATGCCTTGGGTTGATTATAAACCTTGGTTCATGATTCCGTGGGATGCCTCGGACCTTGCTACCCCATGGATCCAGATTTCTTGGACTCGCATAGGACATGTTGGTACACATGCTCCTAGGACTCCAACCAAGGCCTAGAACAAGTTTACACTGGGATGACCATGGTACTCGATGAGGATTCCTTGGTCTGAAACACTTTGGATCCGGCCCTTTGTGGTCTAAACTTCATACTTGGATGCCTAGGTACATGACACCTTGGATCCGACCCTTGTGGTCTATACTTTACTATACGGCATGGATGTGGGTTACTTGATATAGATGGATGTACGGAGAGGCTGTGACACTTGTTTAATTTTCTTATAGTTTCCTTGTTAGGAGTTGACATTTGTTGTAGGGAGTCTTGAGAGGCGTTTTGGTTTTACTTGTGTAGTAGACTTATGCCATGGACATTAACTTTCATGTTACTTCTATTATTACACTTTCTAGTAGCTTGCATATTGTTGTTAGAACTCTATAGACTTATAGGTGGTTACCTACTGGGATGCTTATATCACACCCTGTTTGGGCCTCTTAGAGGACCCAAATAGATTATATGGTTGTAGGTGATAGTAAGGGAAAGTTCCCTGGTATAGGTTTTTGACTGTGGCTTTGGAGGAGGGGAGCATAGGACCAATCTGAGTCTTGCGATGCTACTGAGATACCTTTTTGGACTTTTTGTTCATTTTTGAATCTTGTATTGTATCATATCACCATTTACTATTCTGGCTACTTTCTAGATACATGTATCATCTGCATCATTTTGTATATGAGACACTTATGGTTTGTTATATGTACTCCTGTATTTCTTGTATTGTTTACTTCTATTTTTTTCTTATTTATTCTCTTTATATATTGAATTTATTTGACTTACACCATGATATACTCTGGTAATGATGGAATAGTCTCCCCAATGACTTAACTAGGCCCTAAATGCTAGTTGTAATCCTCTGGAATTTGGGGAGATGCACTTGAGGTCATGTATCCAACCAGGCTCGGGGCACTATTGGGTGGCATCCAGGTTCGAGATGTTACAAAGTGGTATCAAATATATCTTTTCTAGTTTTACTTATTATTTGAAAATAATAGACAGGGATATGAAGGAAATGGTATTTGGTAATATGATGTGCCCAGGAGTAACTACCCTGCATATAGGGAAAAGCCAAATTTCCTCGAAAGGAATTATTATCTTTTGGATTTGGACTATTACGGTTGATTTGATTTCACCATTGGGTGATGTACATGATTTATGCTATTACTATTGATGCAATTGTGAGTTCTATTTCTATTGAAACCCAATCATATGAGGGTGTTACATCTCATGCATCATATAAGCGCTTGTTATAAATCACATTCCATGCATTATTCCATTCCATCTTGAATTAATTACTTATTACATGCTATTTTGATTGATGCTGTGATATATGTTCCTATTATTGTGATAGTTCGGGTGCAGTGGATAGAAGAGTGATATAATCTTTCAATTCATAAGGAGTATGGTCCCTTATGTACTGGGAAATGATGCACCTTTTTAAATTAAATGGTTAAAGTGAATTTGATGTGTATGGATTATATGGGCATCAAAATTTGGTTTATGCGGTGTTATGGTCCCTCATGGATTGGAACTTGGTGTAACATAGGTTAAAATATTTGAAAAAGTGAATGTTAAATGAAAATGTAATGGGATGGAAAGTACAGAATTGACCTAGACCCAACTTTTGAGTGGGAAAGAGGCAGAGTTTCTAGTGGTTTTTGGTGATTGTTCCTTACATAATCCTAGCTTTAGGAGCAGGCTATGGGTTACGACTTGGTTTTAGGAGGGTTTTGACCTTTCCTATGCTTTTGAGCTATGACTTTGATATCATTATTTTATAAGGTGTGTGTTTGGAATTATAGAGGCGTTCCATCATGAAGAACTCCAATGGTACACCATGAAGGAGGTGATGACCATACTCTAGAGACGGGGGGCCATGGGCTACCAATTGATCCTCATTTAGTTCCATCTGAGGTACTAGGGGATATTCTGGACATAGGTGTTGGGGAACAGTTCCATGAGGGGTTCTTTCACTATATGCAGACTTTCTAGGGGACACCATATCCTGACTAGACTATAGATGAGCTAGTACGAGTGTTCCAGCAGCAACATACTCCCACATTTTTAAGGGATGGCAATCCACAGGCTGCAGAGTTGTGGCTTGAGACCACGTTAGCAATCTTTGAGCATCTGGAGATGCATCTTGAGAGGAGGGTCAAGCTCGCTACTTATATGCTATGTGGAAAAGCAAAGTGTTGGTCGAATGTTTGAAACCAGGGTAATGGGCTATGGGATATGGGTTGGGATGATTTCCAGACCCACTTCTATGACTACTTTTACCTCGCAACTCTATGAGTAGAGTGGGATTGTGAGTTCATGCATCTGGAGTAGAGCATGATGACAGTTATGAAATACTTGACATGCTTTACAGAGCTGTAGTGTTTTACACTGATGTACCTTACTGATGAGTTTTTGAGAGAGAGTGATGCTTTAAGTAAGGTCTCAGAAATGCTATCAAGTCTTAAGTCAACATGTTCAGGTTGGATTCTATCCATGAGATTGTAAATCAAGAATTTATTACAGAGCAGAACCTGAGGGAAGCTAGGGGTACAGAATATGGGAGATCTATTTCTCGACCCAGTGGATCCATGTCTTCAGGAAGGAAGCACCATTTTGAGGCTTCCCACGATATGAGTACCAGTCAGGCTATGGGTGCAGGTAGCTTGGAATTTTGTCATTAGTGTGGAAGGAGAGGCCACATGAAGAATTAGTGCGACCGTGAACTAGTCGAGTGTTGAGCTTTCAGCAGGATGGGGAACATGCAGCAGTTTTGCATGACCTTTCCTCCAGCTGTGAGTGGTAGGGGTCAGATCCAGCATTAGGTTCAGGAGAAGGTTCTTTAGCTTCGTGTTATACAGGGAGATAGAGTAGTTAGTCCGGTTAAGCCAAAGCAGTGGTGGTCAAGGCTGTGGTATCCAGACCTCAGGTTCTCAGAGATAGTTGGGTGGATCAGCTCAAGGTAGAAAGGTTGTGTCATAGGTCTGCGATACATTCCATAAATATGTAGTGAAAAGGACCCATTAGAAGTATGATCTCAGGTCGTCTATGGTCAGAGGTATGATCTTAGTAGCTTCTACTATTTTATCTACTCTTTTGATACAGGTGCATCACATAGATTTATCTTTGCACCAGTGGTTAAAAGCCTCAGGCTTATCATTTTTCTTTATGAGGGTGTTTTGAAGTTATAAACAACATTGGGAATTAGAATAAATAAATTGAGATAGTACAGGGAGTGTCCCTTAAGGTTGGTGGGTGTCACTTAATCTGGGATCTTTATGTCCTATAGATGATAGGGTTTAACATCATTCTCGAGATAGACTGGCTAGTAGCTTATCAAGTTTTTGTTGAAACCTATTTCTATAGGGTGACTTTTAAATCACTATAGGGTGTAGTGTATACTCACAAGGGTGAATGGGATGTCCAGGTGAGCTAAGCTGGACCTGAGCATCATGGGCTGGGCAGAATGATAGCCCAAATCGCTAGTTTTTTTGGATGATTAGGGAGTGAGTTAGGCGGAATTACCTCTAGTAGTTGAGTGCTTCATGGACGTCATTCTTGGATGTTTTTTCTTGGTCACCTCCTAAGAGATATGTGGAGTTATATATCGAGCTAGTGCTAGGATCTTCACCGATATCCATACCTCCTTACAGGATGGATACGATAGAGTTACAAGAGCTCAAGAGGCAGTTAGAGGATTTGGAGGCAAAGGGGTTTATTCGACCCAGTACTTGTCTGTGGGGTTCACCAGTATTTTTTGAAAAAAATGTGGATGGTACCCTTAGGATATATGTAGACTATCGAAAATTGAACTAGTTGATGGTTAAAAACCAATATCCTTTTCCATGGATTGATGACACATTCAATCAGCTTTGAGGAGCTCATGTGTTCTTGAAAATCAATTTGAGGTGCATGTTATCCCTATAGAAATACCTCGTACATCCTTTCATAGAAGGTATGATTTATATGAGTATCTGGTTATGCCATTCAGTCTTACGAGTGCGCCCACAGTTTTCATGTCTTCGATGAACCGAGTGTTCCATCCTTACTTGGATTCTTTTTTGGTGGTTTTCATAGACGACATCTTGGTTTATTCTCACAATCAACATGACCATGAAATCTATATTGAGATCATTTTGAATACACTGAGAGAGCATCCGTTATATTATAATCTCACAAAGTTCCACTTTTGGATGGATCAAATTCACTTCTTGGGTCACATCATCTCAGAGACAGGAGTATCATTGGACTCATAAAAGATGAGAGCAGTAGTTTCCTAGGAATAGACCCAGAACCTTTTTGACATATGGAGTTTCTTTGGGATATTTGGTTACTACATGCATTTCATACATGAATTTTCATGCTTAGCAGCACCATTGATGGTCTTGACTAAAAAAGGTTTGAAGTTTGTATGGTCATAATCTTGAGAGATAGCCTTTTTAGAGTTGAAAGTAAGGTTGACATCAACACCGGTCCTGATATTTCAAGAGTAGGGTAGAAGCTACACTATGTATTGTGACGCATCAGGTTTTAGGTTGAGATTAGTGATTATGTTGGGGGGATAGAGTCATGGCGTATGAGTCTTGGTAGCTGAGTTCACATGAGAGGAATTACCCTATGCATGATCTTGAGTTAGTTATAGTTGCTCATGCTTTACACTGTTGGAGAAATTACTTAATGGGAGAGCATTTTTTGGTTTAAAAAGACCGAAAAATCCACAAGTACATGTTTACACAGTGTGATATGAATTTGAGGTAGTAGAGATGGGTTGAATACCTACAGTCCTTTGACTTAGAGCTTACCAAAATGCCCAGTAAAGGCAATGAAATGGATGATGGACTAAGTAGAAGGATTCAGATATAGGTTGTACATCAGGCCAGTAGTGAGTTTAAGCTTATGGAATTTTTCTATGAGATGCATTTTGAGGTTCATGATAAATAGGGACAGAAATATCGATCGTCATTAGTTGTGACCTCTACCCTACTGGATAGATTTAGGATGAGGAAACTATCAGATTCAGAGGGCTTAGTTCTATGGGAGTGTGTGGTAGGTGAGGACCCTCATCCTAGTTGGACAGTAGGAAAGGATGAGATCCTGTGTATCCATGGACGTGTTTGGGTTCTAGTGGATATACATGAGGAGTTGATGTAGGAGTTTGATGCCTCAATAAGTGTAGTAAATCCTGGAGTCACAAATATGTACCGTGACTTGCACCATTAGTACTGGTGGCTAGGTATGAAAATACAGGTAACTAGTTTTATTATGAGGTGTTCCACTTGTCAGAAGGTGAATGAGGAACATCAGTGACCAAGCAAGATTTTATAGCAGTTACTTATTCTGGAGTGTAAATGGGATGATGTCATGGTGGATTTAATGACTGGTTTACCAAGGTCTCCTTGAGGTAATGATGCTGTGTGGGTTGTTGTTGACAAGATCATGAAGGTTTCTCATTTTTTACTAATTAAGGATACCTTCAGTGTTGATGAGATTAGAAGATTGTACATCCATGAGGTAGTACAACTCTATGGGGTCCTATGAACTATCATTTCAGATAGGGATTCCTATTTTATTTCTCATTTATGGAAGAGTTTTTATAGGGAAATAGGCACACATGTGCTTCTTAGAAAAACATACCACCCTCAGACTGATGGTCAGTCAGAGCGTTTAGTACAGGTACTAGAGGTCATGCAACAAGCATGCATCCTAGATTTTAGGGGCTCTTGGGAGAATCACATACCCTTGGTTGAGTTCACCTACAATAACAATTATCATGTGATGATATAGATGGAACCTTATGAGGCTTTACGTGATAGGACATTCTGATCACCCCTGTGCTAGCTAGTGGCTGGTGAGGTAGATTTACTGGGACTATGTCTTGTGCATGTGACTTTTGAGAAGGTCCAGTTGAATTAGAAGCATATGGCTACAACAGAGTCTTGTCAAAAATCTTACACCAATCTCTGTAGATTACCTCTAGAGTTTGAGGTTGGGGATTGGGTCTTTTTATGTGTTTCACCAAGGTTGGAAAACATGCAGATTAGGATACAGGGTAAACTTTCACTATGATATGTTAGGGTTTTTGAGATTCTGGAGAGGGTCGGGTCAGTTTCCTATTGGTTACAGTTACCTCATAGGTACTGAGCCATGTACAAAGTCTTACACATATCTCAGCTATGCTATTATCATTTAGACCCATCTCACACTTTTCATCCCAAGGTGGTTGAGCTTCAGGTTGATGCATCCTTTGAGGAGCATCCGATTCGTATCGTTGATAGGAGCATGGAGGTTCTCCAAGGTTGGTTAGTTCCTCTATTATGGGTGCTATGATAGCATGATTGTTTATAGGATGAGACTTGGGAGTGGGAGGCTAATGTATGTGCTCAATGGCCGGAGTTATTTTCAGGTGAATCCTGACCACCCTTCAGAGAGAAATTCAGGGATGAATTGCTATAAGGGGGGGGGGGAAGATTGTAAGATCCCAGTTTTTTATTAAGGTACAAATCTTTTATTTTTGGGTTAATTTCTTGTTTAAATTATTTTTTGTATTAGACCCTAAGATGGTATATGGGATGGTGGGTTTTATTTTTGAAAAAAGAGGAAGAAGTGGCTGAAGGTTGGATGTATGCTGATTACATGGTGTGAAAGGGGGATAAACATCGTGTAATCCCATTTCATGATGTGTAATAGTCTAACCAAGATCTTTCATGATGTGTATGAGTTTTTTTCAATAATGTAAAACCAAGAGTTACATGACGTGAATGGATATTACTCATCATGTAATAGCCCAACAATATTTTTTAAAAATAGAGGTAGTAGCCTCTATTTTTTTTTCACAAATTAGTTTTATCTCATTTTTGAGAGCATAAAACCCTATAAAATAGTTTTTCAGATCTAGAAGCCATCCTGAATTTGTTTCTTCTACATTTGGGCACATTGGAACCACATAAATAATTACTTGATTCATTTTTATCCATTCCTAATTCTTCCAAACAACAATTGCGCTATTTGGATTTATGCTCATATGCACTAATTTCTCATTCTTCGCCCGTTCCTCAAATTTATCCTAAACCGAGGAGAATTAGGACTTGATACTGGATGATAAATATACTACCAATCTAAATTAGGTGGTATATGATTTTCTTATGGCTTGAAGTGCTTTTTAGAGTGATTGATCTTTATGCCACCCACCAGACTTTCCAAAGTGACCTCATTTTTGAGCGATCTAATTGTAGTAGATGTAGTAGGACCTATTTTGGATGCTCATAGGTTCTGTTGAGGTTTTTTGGCACCCTTTTCCTAAATCAAGGTCACCCATGGGGTTATCCTTTTGGAATTAGCCTCTTTATGTCTTGTTAAACCACCCAACGGGTGAGTTCTTATGATTTCCTAGTTAGAGGAAGACTGTTTATGATTAAATAGAATTGAATAGCTTGCTTAAGAGATGTACCGCCTCCTTGATTAATGTTTCCATGTTATTAAATACTTATTTTGATAAAATGTCTTAGTGGGAATTTGTTAAATGAGTGGGTATACTCAGTGGTCGTTGTTGTATTGATTACAAGGAATTGTTGGCAATTGTGATAATATGGGTGGGTATACCTATATGAATTTATTAAATGGTATTTTTAAATGGATATTATGAGTTGATATAATCATATGGAGTGTAAAAATGAAATGGAATACATGAGTGGGTATACTCATGAGTTGTAATTGGGTATGTGAGTGGGTATACTCACATGAATTTGAAACGTTTAAATTTTATGAATTGAATGAATGGTTTGATAGATTCCATGGACTACTCTCCATGGATATGGAAAATAGTAGTGGATGACTTGGGTTGATTATGCCCCTTGGGTATTGATTCCATGGGATTCCTTAGGCCTTGCAACCCTATGTATCCGACTTGCTTGGACTCACATAGGACATGTTCGTACACATGCACTTAGGACTCCAACCAGTGTTGAGACAGAGTTTACACTGGGATGCCCATGGGACTTGATGGGGATTCCTTGGTTTGATGCACCTTGGATCTGACCCTTTATGGTATATACTTCTTACTTGGATTCTTGGGTACATGACACCTTGGATCCGACCCTTATGGTCTACACTACACTATATAGTGTGTCCGTGGATTACTTGATATGGATGGATATATGGAGAGGTTGTGAATCTTGTTTACATTGATTAAAGTTACCTTATTAGGAGATGACATTTGTTTTAGGGATCCTTAATAAAAGATTCGGTTTTACTTGTGTAGTATACTTATTCCATGGGTGTTCACTTTTATGTTACTAATGTTATTACACTTTCTAGCACCTTGCATATTACTTTTAGAACTGTATAGACTTCCGGGTGGTTACTTACTGGGATGTTTATCTCACACCCTATTTGGGCCTCCTCTGGGACCCAAAAAGATTATATGGTTATAGGTGATAGTAAGGGAAGGCGCCCTGGTACAGGTTGTTGACTATGGATTTGGAGTAGGGGAGCATAGGACCAAGGTGAGGCTTGCGATGCTACTAAGATACCTTTTTGGCCTTTTTGTTCTTTTTGGACTCTTGTATTGTATTGTATCTCCATATACTATTCTGGATTCTTTCAAGATAAATTTATCGTCTGCATCATTTTGTATATGAGACACTTCTGGTATGTTATATGTACTCCTATCTTGCTTGTATTGTTTACATCAATTGCTAAATTATTTATTCTCTTATGCTATTGAATGTATTTGACTTATGCTATGATATACTTTGGTAATGAGGGAATAGTATCCCCAATGTCTCACCTAGGACCTCACTGCTATTCAGTAGCCCCTGGTGTTTGGGGAGATTTTATTGAGGCCATATAGACAACCAGGCCTGAGTCACTGTTGGGTGGCATCTGGGTCCGGGACGTTACATGCAACAATAATGACAGTGGATCAGGATCAGTCTGACAATAACTGTTCTTCCTGATTGGGTGTGTGATGAAAAAGAGGCCTGAAAACACTGTATTTCGATGTGAATAATATGTCCACCAATGAGAGGTGGTGGAGAGGCTTGGTATAACTAGTTTCGTGATATTAGAGTGAGTTTGGTGGAAAAAATAGAGGCGATGGCAGCATGGGAGTAAGTGGAGGAAGAATATGAGATTCTAGAAAATCCTGTGTTACATGGCATATAATTTGAAATTACACACTATGTGGGACTCCCTGTGCATTGCTAGGGTTTTTGAGACTATAATAATGTCACATGGCTTGTGACCACTATCACATGTCCTGTGACCCCTTACTTGGTGGATCGATATGTACCTCAGAGGGTACATAGACATGACTAGGATTACACATGCTTAGAAATTCCATGTAAAAAATATGGACATGGCCATCCATACATGGACATGGTCAAGAGTATATGGGCTTGGAAACACCGTGTACTCAGACTTGGACACATGCATGGGCCGTGTTATATGGGCATGGCTGGTGCCAAAGGGATATGACACATACTTTTAGTACACACTGTGTACTCCTTCATAGAAGGATTTTAGCCCTTTTGATCTTCATCTTAGACAAGTTCATTAGGGTATGTTACCCTGATCCATTCCCTGAGGGTTTTTATGGATTCACATCCTAGGAATAGGATGGTGATCCCATTTGAGGAACTTCAGTCTTTGATAGAGTTATGGGAATCCCTCCATGATTCCTAGAGTTATATCCTCTATCATTATCATTTCCCTAGGTGGGGTTCTGAGTATATTTATGAACAACACCACATGGGAATCGATCCCCTACTTAGTGGGTTAATATGGTTTGAGTTGTTGGTATACCCTAGGGCCTTAGATGTGATCCCCATATGTGTATTGTTCTATTCAGACTCCTAGTGTGTACTTATTATGGAAAGACCCAAAAATCCTGACATCTTAAATAGACGCCATTAGTGTTATCTAACTTATAGAGTGTATTCTCTCAGATGAGTGATATGTGGAACCTTCGAGAAAGAATCCTAGGATAGAAATACAGTTGTGATCTTACTTGATACTTTTTGTCTATTATGAGTACATCTAGATATTGTTGTTATATATGTAATTGAAATATAACTATGAAGATATGATTATTATCTTCAATTATCTATGCTTAGTTATTTCAGGGTGTATTACTGGGTATTGTTATACTCACCCCCGCATGATATTGTCCCACACATGTCATGTCTTATGTAGATAACCAACCATTTGATGGAGTCCTAGAGGGACCCAAACCAGGTGGAGCTTAGTGATCTAGAAATACTGAGGCATGTTCTTGCAGTTACCTTGGAAACAATCCACTTCTATTATTTTAGGTTATACTTGTTCTCAGTTTCTATTAGATGGGGTTGTATTTCCCGCCTTTTCTTTCCATTAATTATTTTAATACTACGATGGTGGGATTTTAGATGTATTCCAGTATGGTTATTAGTTTTTTTACAATTCTGCATTGTATGATATTAGAAATGTGTGCATGTGTATAGGTACATTAGGTTAAGTCCTCCCATGTGAGTGATATGCCTACTTAGTTTGGGTGTCCAACCCCTTGACTATTGTAGGCGGGCTTAGGGTAGTCATGGTTTGGGACCCATTGGGATGGTTCATGAAAATATCAGTGTACTCCCAGTTAGTAGATGATCATTCCCAATGTCATGATAGCGTATTGAGTACATTGAGAGAGTATCGAATTTACACCAAGATAACTAAATGTAGTTTCTATATTGATAAATTCCACTTCTTGGTTCTTGTTATCTTAGAGGATGGAGTATTAGTGGATGTAGAGAATGTTTCAACCATGGTATCTTGGGAGTGGAATAAGAATGAATTTGAGATTTGGAGTTTTCTGGGTTTATAAATTTATTATCAGTGTTTTATCCAGAACTTTTCCTGTCTAGAATTACTAATTTTAAGGTTGACCCAAAAAGGAGTTATGTTTTTTTGGTTAGATTATCACAAGATATATTTTCTAGATATAAAGGGAAGGTTGACCTTAACATTGTTCATCACCTTTCCTTTTCTGGTTAAGGCATATACCATGTATTTTGATGCATCTAAAGTTGGACTTAGAGTAGTTTTGATGCAGGAGGACTGAGTGGTTTATTATGAATCTATATATCTAAGACCACATGAGAAGAATTATCCTACCCATTATCTAGAGTAAGATGTGGTGGTACATTATTTGATATATGGTATACAATATCTTTTGGGTGAGAGTTATGTGGTGTAAATGGACTACAAGAGCCTGAGGTATATATTTTCTCAACAGGACATGAACCTTTAGTAGGAGAGGTGTGTCAATTATCTAGAGTCTTTTGAATTTTAGTTGGATTACTCACTAGTAAAGGGTAACATCATTATCGATTCCTTGAGACTAAATATGCCGATGGAGTTATTGTGAGAGTATTGAGATGAGTTGCGGATGATGAACCTCTTTACAGATATGAATATAGATGTTTAGGAGTCCCAATGATGATTAGATCTAACTTCAACATCTGTTATACCCATGCTTCTTGATTAGATCAAGATAGGGTAGTTATCTGATCTGAAGGGATTAGCTCTGAGGGACAATATATATGGTATGGAGATATTAGGATAATTGATTGGCAATGACAATGTTATATTTATCCATGGCCATGTATGGGTTTGTATGGGCTTGCACAAGGAGCTGATGAGAGAGTTTCATGTTTTTTGAGGGATGGTACATTTTGGGATAACACAGATGTATGCGATCTCTATATAAATTAATGGTGGCTTAGAATAAAGAAATAGGTATTATGATTTTTGTCATGATGTTTCACCTATTAGAAGGTGAAGGATGAGCATCAGAGGCCTGATGGGATATAGAAGCCTATACCCATTTTAGAATGGAAATGGTATGACATCACTATAGATTTTATGATAGGATTACCCATGACATATTATAAGAATGATGCAGTATGTGTGATCATATATTGAATGAATAATGTAGAACACTTATTTACCATTAGAGAGACCTTCACTATTGATGATCTAGGAAATTTTTAAAATGTTATAGATAGTTTGGTTGCATAGTCTTCCAAGGAGTATAATTTAGGATAGAGATCCTAGTTTCAAGTCTTGGTTTCTATAGGGTCTTTATAAGACTCTAGGATTTTAGGTTATTCTAATTATATCCTATCATCTACAGATTGATGACCAATCTGAAGTGAATTTTCAGATTCTAGAGGATATATTGTGAACTTTTGTTTTGGATTTAGGTGTTTCATGGGGGTAGCATTTAGAAATCATGGAGTTTTCTTAAAATATAAGCTTCTAGTAATTGATCCAAATGGAACCCTTAGAGGCCTTGTATGAAAGACTTTGTTGTTTTCCTCTTTGTTTTTTGAAGGTAGGCGAGTCAGCACTTGTTGGACCTAGTCTCATGTATGATATTTCTGAGAAGGTTCAGTTGACTAGGAGGTGGTTGATGAACACACAAAGAAGGTAGAAATCTTATGATGAGCATGGAAGATGACCTATGAAGTTTTATGTGGGTCATCATGTTTTCCATCAGGTGTTTCCTAGGTTAGGGAAACACTATTTTAGGAGAAAGGGAATGTTAGAACCCATGTTTTTCAGGATATTTGTGATAGTGGAAAGGGTAGGTCTAGTGGTGTACCAATTGACCTTTCCATAATACTACAGTTTCATGCAGGACATGTTTCACATATCGTAGATTTAGTGATATCATCTAGACCCTCCTCATCTGACAACTGTTGATGATGCCGAGCTTAGTGTTGATGAATCATTTGAGGGGAATCTAATACATATTATAGAATATAGTGAGAAGTATCTTTGGGGAAATACTATACCTCTAGATAGAGTGCAGTGGAAGAATGAGCATGTTCAAGAGGAGAATTAGGAGAGGGAATAAGATATATAAGCATAGTGACCATAATTGTTCATCAATACCTCATAGGGATTCTTGGAGAAGCTCTGGGGTGAGCTGTTATATAGTGGAGAGGCTGTAAGATCCCATATTTTTATAGGTACATCCATCTTTTAGTTTCATTTAAACCTATTTTGGTTGTGTTTTACTTCTACTTTAAACCTTGGTGGTCAAGTACCCATTTCGGGATGGAGATCATTTTCTGAGGAAAATTAGAAAAAATTTGGTGATGTATGTTTTTTTTGAATTAATAGAGTATGGGTATAAATGTGTTAAGGTATTATGAGGGGTATTCCATGGTTTTTAAGGATTTGGAGGTTGTTTGGGATTTTCCTATAGAAGTTGGGTTGAGAGCTATCTATTGGTCACTTTATTGTTGTGAACAGTTTGCATGACGTGAAACTGTTATTGAGAAGAATCTATGAATTGGTTTAGGGTGTGAAACTATTACACACCATGAAATAGGTTCAAGTCTTTAAATGGTTGACTGGGGTTATTTTAACCTGACGTGACACATTTTTTGGTGTATATTGTAAAACTATAAATTAATTTCTTGAAATGGTTTCACATCATGAATCTATCAAGATTAGTAGTTTTAAACCATGCTGTTCATATGATTTTATTTCATCTTTCATGAAGATCCCCCTCTTAAACCTTAGGGATAGTCTAGGAAATTTTAGAGCCATTCCTTCCCTTCCAGACATCTCAATCAAAATTTTAATCTCTGGTGAGTTGATTTTATTTAGTTTTCCCTCTCTTCCACTTATTCTCCATTATCGTGGTGTAATCTCTTGACTGCTGTTTGAACTAGGTTTTGATCTTGTTTCATCTAGGTTTCTTATTGTGATATAATTTTCCTTTTTTCCTCAATGGCATTTACAATTGAGAGTGTTTCTTGAATCTTCGGATAAAGGTAGGTTGTCTAGAACAAAGACCTATGGTATATTTCTATTTGTTTAAGTGTGTGTAATATCATGAGATTACATTGACATAACATGAACATTAAAAAATAGAATAATTGGTTATGATAATCATGTTATTAGACTACTATTTGGATCCCTTTAGATCCAATGGTGTTAATAACTAACTTGCAGCTACCTATAGGTTGAGCCTACCATTGAATAATAAAGAACTAGCCAACAGTGTAAAGATATATTTAATCATGACATGATACCTTAGGTAATTTATTGTGATAGATTCACCTAGGAAATTGGTATCCTTGAATATTGAAATGACTGGGGATAAATTGATAATAATAGGGTATGAAAAATTGGAATGATAATGATTTAAGATATAATTCAATGAATGAATGGGTAATTAAAAGACAAATGGTAATTGACTAAATTGACCATTTTTTCTTATGATATTATGATGTGTTATTCTATCCATTAATACTTGTGTTATGATTGATGTTGAAATTATTATATAAAGGGATTTTCCCAGTGACGATGAAATGATTATATAAAGGGATTTTCCTAGTGATGCTAAAATTCTGATATAAAGGGCTTTGCACGGTGTTCTCAAAATGATTATATAAAGGTATTTTCCTAGTCATGATGAAATGATTATATAAAGGTATTTTCCTAGTGATGCTTTAATTATTGTATGTCTTGAGAAAGTTATGTTATTAGGCCATAGAATTTTGGTTATGGTTGACATGGTTGTGATGCAAGATCAGAGATATTCCAGCATGGTGCCAAAGCAGGTTGATTATTGTTTCATATAAGTTTATTAATTAATACTATTGATTATCACTTTATTTCATTCACTTATTATCAGACTAGTTTTTTAAGACATGATGGTTTCGACCTTCTGAGTTTTACTCACACCCAATTCGATCCACCATTTGATACCCAAGAAGATTATATGGATACAGGTTTAGACAAGGGAAAATGAGATTTTTTTGATTGTTTCTTGTTGGATGGGTTGGATCTTAAAGACAGGACCGACATGGGGTTTGGGACCAAGGTCATTTGAGTTTATTTATTTCATCATGTTCCTTTTATCTGTATTAAATTTAGTATAATGTTTATATACATTCCATCCTGGCATTACAATATCTGTAATTTGTTGAGTGGACTTCCCAATCTCAAAATCATTAACACAGATTTCATCAACATTTTCCTACCAGTTACACCATGTCATGCTTGTATAGTCTACCCTATATTCTAACTAGGTTAATTAAACCCAAAAAAATCATTAAAACTTCATGGTAATTGAAATTACCCTGAGTTGGGTTAGATAAGTACTTTTAACTATGGTTGATTCTTAACTAAAGTACTGGAAGAATATAATGACTTAATATTTTCATTGTAGGACTTTTATCTTTATGCATAAATATTCTTCATTTTATCATTTTACATGCTTATTGATATTATGTGGATTTTATATAAGCAACTAACCTTGTATTGATAAAATAATTTACATGTAAACTTTTTGTTTTATTTCATCTTGCATTCTTGTTAATTTATTTATTTTATGTGGCCATGATAAATCATCCAATGAACATGAATAATTAACCATGCACCTGAAAAAAATTAAATAAATATATATTGCATAATCATGTGATATTTCTAATGGGTAGTTTATTAAGCAGAAAATAAAATAAACCTTGTTCCTAGGTGAATAACTCCTTGAGTTGAGACTAGGATAGGGTTACATCATTCCACATGTACTCATATGTATTGGTTAGTTTCACCAAATCTCTACCTTGAACTACCTCCACTTTTCTGGGAGCTCATTCCGTTACATATGTTTACTCACATGCAGGTGAGAGAAACCATGAATATGGGGTTACATAAAATAAATCATAGACATGAAATACCATAAATAATAAGTGGGTGGATGATACATAGATCATCATTTTAATTTAATAATAATTATCATAAAATCCATACAATAATAATTTAATTAAAATAAATCCAACACATACATAGGTCAGTTAAGCTCATGACCATCCATACATACAAAGAGTACACATTTAAAACAATATTTTATTCCTTTTAATTTTTTCTTTATTAAGATAAATTAACTAAATTATTAAATAAATCATCTTATTAATTAATTAATTTATCATTGTATATCTATTCGAGGATTCCCATAGATACCTATATTCTATAATTTTTGAAAAAATTAAAATAAATTTAATGAATATAAAATTTATTTAAGTACGCGACATGAAGAATTATTAACTAAACAACATCTCATGTTTTTCTTATCATGTATCGTGTACTTACATAGTATATAACATACATCACATGTTGGAATATTACATAGATTACAGTTCTATGAGTCAATACAATTAGTCAACTCAATATTTATGAAACACGACACATATTTAGTATACACAACATATAAAATTGGTAATTCATATTAAGAACACTATGTGTACAGAGACCATACATGGAGTGTAGTTCTAAAATAACATAAAAATTTAGTATTTGTTTAGTACTAAGAAAAACCCTATCATATAATGTATATTCTAGCTATATGTAATTTAATATGGTCTAATGATGTGATTAATTTTCATTTTGCATATTTAATTCATGTAAAATATAGTCTGGATCGACATGTACTCTCAATGAATGGGTGATTGATACACAACATGTATAAAGCATTACATTCCATGTACAGTTCTCTCTGGCCACCCATGATGCATGCTTAGGGACTTTTCATGTATACCTTACAAAGAATTATGAGTTACATGATATGCATTCTAGCTACACATTGGGTAATATCATCTAGTTTGTGTTTCTTAGCTAGAGGTCAACATGTGGTTTATAATTAATATAAGAAACTTATGTTGACTTCATGGATTCCATATTTTCCTTGGGTAAAATCCATTTTCATTACATGATGTGTACACCAGCTATATGTTGGGTAACCCATTAAGACATTTTCCATCTAGATCTGTCAATACATGATATATAATGACCATTCATATTGTTCTCCCACATGATGTTTCAGGATATACACAAACACATACTGGTGTAGTGAACATTGGAAAACAAAATGTACATTTTCATTACAATATTTGTATCCATGTTATCTATTCAAAATATTGGGTACCTTATGATGATATCTCTGATTTTCCTTTATCTAATATTGTCTTGTACCCTTTATATGTTCTTAGTCATACGATGGTGGATTAAAAAGTTACTAATAATTTCATATTAAGAACAAATAATACTTGAAATGAAAAACTAACAACAAATTCACAATTCAATCATTGATTAAAAAATAATAATAAATTTACATGAGAGTTCTTTGATACCACTTGATGGTTTCTGGGTTCAATGGAAGTTATTGGGCCTATGCACATCAATTATTTTCAATGGTATCCTTAGATAAATCCTCAAAACCTAATAAATAGAAACCACATAATCCTTAAGGAAACAATCATTCAAATATAATTTATAATTAAATCATATAATTGAGAATTACCTCAAATTTTAATTATTTCTTCATTATCAAATTAGTTGACCTATTATTTTTGTACCATTGTTGTATCAAAGTATACAAGTGTAGAATTCCTCTAGTAGTATTCATATGTTCTCCATAAACCTTAGAATGTCAGTATAAAATCACCAGTTTCTAGTGTGAATGATTCTTACTACATGCGTCATTTACTGTTGATTGAAATAAGAATTAAATCGAGGCTTGAAAAATTTCTTTTAGTTCTCTCTAGGACATGAGAGGGAGTGTGGATCATTGCTCCACATTCTTAAGAGAGTTCTTAAGAGATGCATCTCTTCAATTTTAGAGGGTTCTATCTAGATAATATTGTCTAGACCAATTTTTTATCTCTATTAAAACCATAGAAATGATATAACTAAGTTTATATAGCTAGGTTATAGAATTATTTATTGCATATAGGCCCTTAGATAATTTATTAATCATTAGAGAACCCCATGTTGAATATTATTTTAATTATTTCCTTGTTGTGTGAAAAAATCATGGATAATATTAATATTATTTCTTTAATAAATAAATTGTTATATATTTAAATGTTATAAAATATATAATTCCTACTGAACCCTTAACATGGTTTGTTAATCATACTCATAATTGTTCAAACCTTTAATAATGACTATTTATTTATGTAAATAAATATCACTACATTATTCATTCAATAAATAAATATTATATTAACTAAAATTTTGAATAAATATTTATTTAATATTTAACTCACATATTTATTCTTTTAAATAACTTGTGATTGAATATATTTGATCAATTAAAGTTGAATAATTATAATCCCTCCGAACATGAGAATAATATTTATACTAATATTAAAATCTAATAGAATTTAACCAAGGTTCTAAATACACTCAGTGTGTGACCCTCTAGGCCTATTTCTCAGTGGAATTATACTAACTCTCTAAAATTACTAGATTAGCATCTTGTAACATGCCTAGGAAAAAATAGATAAAGAAGTTAAATATCATAATGGAAATAATCTCTTATAAATGCTCACTATATAATGTAATCAATTTATCTCATTATGTCATCAAGAAGGTTGTGTCACATGTGTATTAACCTACATGATGATATATCTTTCTATGAATTTCCTAAAATGAACTTTTTGATAAAACCTCCCTGGAAATTGAGTAAACTCAATCATTTCTTAAGTAAATATGATATCATTTTAAATGAATATTCAATATATCTTAGAATAATAAATTCCCCACAATTGTAATGTTTTAATGTATTTGGATACTATATAAAAAGTCAACTTATTTATGAATAATATTAAATATCTCCCACAAACATTCTTCTCATATGGTACTCTTCTAGTATCATCTTACTGAATACCTTTCATTATAACATGGGGAAAAGGAAACATAAGAAGTGGTGAGTTCTGAAGATTAGTAAGGGTAAACATGGGAGACATCAATCGAATATCATAAGTAAGAATAATATGATTCTAAGGGTATGAGAACATAATCATTGTACATAAAGGACTTATCCAAATACATAAATCTCAAATCATGATCCATGAGACAAAGCATTGACATAATATAAGAAATGAGTCATAATAGTGAAGAAAATCATCAAATTTTGAACCATGAGAACATAACATAAGACTAAGAATATGACATAGGATTTTGGAATAAATACAATCATATAAATCATATGTCAAGGAAACCCACCAAGACATTCATCACATAATATTCTTGGGCTAACCACCCATGTACCTTCTTGGGCTTAGGATAAATACCAATATATCCTCTTAGGCTTATATAACTACCCATATACCCTTGAGATCATGAGATATCAAACATTACCCAACATATTGGAGGGATATAATGGATCCAACTGTCATATAATAATAAACATTTCATATGTTTTCCACAATAATGTACATGCATTAATCATTCCTTCATAACTTAATTTTTCCATGGGTAACAAAATAGGTTTCATAAAAAAATCATTAAAAAATTATCATCGTAAGAAATCCAGATAAATTAAGTTGATGGTATCATTCAAGAATATCCTTAGTGAATCATAACCATTATTAAAGGATGTTGACATAGATGCAAAATCACTTTTATAAAATAATTAAAAATATTCTTTAAAAAATAAATATTCATATAATAACATGAATGGTATTTTATTTGAAAAACAATGTAAAATTTTAAAGTAATTTTCAATGATTAACAAATTACATGATAATGGGAAAATATATTCATGTCATATACGTTAAAATAAAATAGTATTTTCAAACTTTTGTAAAAAGTCTGAAGTGCGCCGTATATAAAATGATTGAAATGATTCATTTTAATAATTTATAAATAAATTAAAATTTATTATAAATCAACTTTACCAAACATTTTAGTGAATTTTAAAACTTCCATATATTTTTAAAACATTTTTATTGAGGAAAATGATTCCTGATAAAAAAAGTAAATAAGGCCAATATTTCTTAAAAACATATTTTTAGTTTTTTTAGTAATAAATAGAAGGAAAATGTTAATAATATTTGAAAATTTCAAAAATAACCAGTGAAGAATAAAATAAATGGGGTTTATGAGGTAAATAGAATATAATTCCCCAAGATGAGATTCAAGCATAAACAATCCCGATTAAAAGTGAGATTGAAATATAAACACTTAGCTCAAGTCTGAACATACATCATATGAACTATAGCCCCAAGTATAATGAATTTTGGATCATTATAAATCTATAATATAACCATATTCATATATATCTTTCTATATATAATTCTCTTATAATTTCAATCACCCATTTATTGAAAAATGTTAATTAAAATCAATATCTGGGTGTTAACTATTCCATTTTCCATGAATGTTTTGATTTTATGGTTCCGGTACTTTCACCTTGGTCATGGTTACAAAAAATTAATTATTTCATAAATATAATATCTATTCATTATATGTAGTTTTAGGACCTTACATATAAGGTGGTGAAGAAAAATGGATTACATCACTTCGTGGTGGCTGTAGTCCGCACATATGTACATGTGTTTCTTTAATTTTTAATGAATAGAAAATAGGTAGATAATGAAATTACAATAAAATAATAAAATTTAAATATATTTATGATAATCATTTCATTATTTCAATTTTTATGGAATACATTTGATGGAGGTAGAATAAATAAAAAACTTTAAAGAACTTGGTTAAGATGATTACCACTTCATTTTGATATTCTCCTTTTGATTTAGTTTAAGTCATTTATAGGGGAGGTTTCTGGTTATAATAAGGGATTGGAATCATGAGAATAAATTTTTAGAGAGAAATTTTAGTATTTTTTTGATGGAAAACTCAACTCACATGTGTCTTTGAAGGGTTAGATCATGTCCTTTTTTATATGAAAAAGCAATGATTTTTTATTATAAAATACATAGTTTTAAGGGTTAAGAATGTCATTAAAAATGGAAATTGAATCATAAGTAGATATTGAATGATATTTTAGTATAATTACCATTAAATTTTCAAAATTAATATTTTTTATGATTTTCAAATCAATAAATTAAATATTATTGAACATAAATTACCCTTTAAAGTAATTTTCCATACCATTCACATAAATTAGCTTTAAAAAAATTAATATAACAATGGGGTTTGAATATAAATACTTAAATCATAACTTATCCTTAATAATTTTCTATAAAATTCTTGTATCACCACAATTAATCCAAACTATATAACCTTTTAATATTTTTAAAACTATTTACACGACTTTTTTGCCGCTTGAACAAGTGTTGTGCTGACACAATGAAAGCATTTAAATAATTATAATATTATTTAAAAATAAAAAAATTACTATCATAAATGTAATTTATTATTCATAAATTTTATAAAATATATTAATTAATATAGTATTTTCATCTATATCTTTATCGTAACAACATAACAAGTGAGAGAGAGTGACATTTTGTAAATACACTTAACTTAAAATAATATATTCACTTTCAAAAAAAAGTGGAACTAAATTTAAAAATTTTAGAATATAATATGATTTTTATTGAAATAAAATCAACCAATAAGATTATAGATATGGTTTTAAGAAATTTGGTTCCTTGTCCTTAAGTCTTAACCCTTTTAAACTCATCTAATTCTTACTAAGGTGACAATATTTTTACCATGGTAACTATTCATTATAAATAAAATTAAGTTAAAATTATTACCTAATATTAATTATAATAATTCCATAAATTGAATCCAATTTAAAATATTTAACTCCTAGAGGTTTCAGAAATTAATTCTAATATTCGTGCAAAAAGGCATAAAAATCATTTATAGGAATAATGTATTTTTAAGCATAAAAATGATTTTATTCTTAGTCATTTCCTATAAAAGACCATTATATGAATGTTAATTTAATTAATTGAATATATTATCTACACATTTCATTAAAATCAATATTCAATAGTGATTAATTTTAATTTATCAAGACAAAATACATTGTACGCATAAAAAATAGTTTTATGAAAATTAACTCTTGTTTACCTTTAAAGGATTTTATCTTCACTTATAAAAATTTGATAGTAAATGTATGAATTATTATTAATTTTTATACATGTATAAATAATAATTTTACATAATTTTAATACTATAAATAATAGAATTTTACTTTTTAATTAAAAATAAAAAAATAAATCAATGTTTGTAAGCAAATTTTTTTTGTTTAACCAAGAATAATTATTATACTTATTAATTGATTTTAATAATTACGATTCATTAATTTTATGGTAATATATTTTATTTTTTATTTTAATATAGTATTATTCACTTAATTTTAGTGTTCCATGCATCATAAGCTATCAAACACATCAAATTTATTAAAGAGAAATATATTCTAAAATCTCGGGGTTTTACATTATGCCCTCTTTTAAAAATTTTTCCATCAAAAATCAATTACTCCTAATAAAAAATGAGGATAATCGAGCCTAATTACATCCTCATTTCTCCATGTTTCATCCTCAAATTTTTGTTTTCTCCATGAAACTTTGACCAGGTGAGTGGTCTTGTTACACAACATTTTATCTCTTTGATCCAAAATCTCTACTAGTTATTCCTCATAAGAATAATTATGATCCAGTGGTAAAAACTATAATTTTAGTACACATGAAGGATCATGTATGTACTTCCTTAGAAGAGATAAATGGAAAACATTGTGAACTTGAGATATGTTTAATGGAAGCATCAATTGATAAGATATTATCCTAATATGATCAAGAATCTCATAGGAACTGATATATCTTGGGATAAAATTCCCCTTATTTCCAAATATCATAACTTTATTACAAGGATATATTCATAATAAAAACTTGTCACTAACTTTGAAATATATATATCTTCGATGATTACCAACATAAAATTTCTGTCAAATCTAAGCTTTCCTAACATGATACTAAATGGCTCTAACCTTCTCTTCCATATCCACATCTAGCTTAGGTTCTAGTATCTTTACTTCTCCAGGTTTATTCTAGAAATTTGGATTTATTCATTTATTTTCATATATTTATTCATAATAATCCATATGAATAATCAAGTGAAAGAAAATATTATAAGAAAATTTAACTAGAGGAAGGTGTAGATCCCAACCACCTTTGAAATCCATACACCAATTTCTTAGTATATCTTTTAGGGTTTGAATGGTCCTTTCAAACTAACCATCTATCTGAGGATGATATGTAATTCTAAATATCATATCTGTATTAAAAAATTAATGAATATTTATCTATAAATTTGAGTTTATCCTAGAATCTTGATTAGATATTATTGAGAGTGGTACTCTATAAAACCTTTCCACTTCATTAATATAGATTATGGTAAGTCTATCAACCAATAAATCACCAATGATAACAATTAAATAAAATTATTCTTAAGGTGATTGATAGTAATATAAATGCTATTATGGAATTTATATGTCTTGGGGAGTCCTATGAAAAAATCCTTGGAGATTTTCCCATTTATGTATAGGAATGTGAAATGGTTTCATCATCCCATTATAGTTCTTACATTCAAACTTAACTTGCTAACATACCAAGCATTGAGATGTGTACTCCATAATATCCCTCTCCATAATGTTCAACCCAAAATTATCTTTGAGATATATATATATCTTTTCAATTATAGGATTTATAGATAATGATGAGCTATGTGATTTATCTAATATCACCTTCTTAAATTCTTGAATTAAAGGAACACATATCTGGTTCTTGAACCTTATCATCACCCTATGGTCATGATCAAACTCTATAACATTCCTTACTTTATTTTACAGTTCTAAATCCTTCTTTTGTACCTCATTAATCTTCTCATGGATGGATGATTAAAAAATAACTTGGGAAATATATTATTTATACCCTTTCTTTATGATTTCATGTTTCATCCTCTAAAAATCCATAACTATTAGATATTTTAAAATCCTCATCATGGATAAGCTAACACAATCCTTCAAAATCAGATCCTTAGCCACCTTATTCACTATTCCATGGTGGTAATGTATTATTATTCATAATATTTAATCAAATCCAACTATATCTATTAAAACATATTCAATTCATTATATTTGAATATATAATTTATGATTTTATAATATATATATATATATATCACACCTCTTACCATAAATATAACACCTCTATATTTTCAAAGAAAAAATTATGGATTTCAGATCTAAATTATAAGTTGGGTAATTTTTCTCATGAACCTTTAATTAGCATGAGTAATACACTACTACCATGTTATTATGCATTGGAAATCATCCTAGTCCCTTCTTTGATGCATCAATATATATCATAAACCCTTTCCCACTATAGGGTAGTGTAATAAAAGGTACACTAACTGAACTTATCTTTAACTCCTTAAAATGTTATTCACATTAATTTATCTAAAGGAACTTGGATCCCTTCCACATCAACCTAGTTAGTGGATTTGATAGCAGTGATAAATTTCTCACAAAAAATAGTAGTGTCTATCCAATCCAACAAAACTATGGATCTCATTCACAATTATTGGTCCAATCCATTTCTCAATAAATTTTTCTTTGAAGTATCCACCAATTACACTCACTTATAATTTCATGACCCAAGAATGATACTTTCTACAAAAAAAATCCATACTTTCTAAATTTGACATACAAATTATTTTTCCTCAAGGTTTTCAATACAATCCTCATATGATCTCTATATTCTTCCTATATATTGGAGTATATGAGAATATTATCCATAAATACTACCAAAAACAAATCATGGTAATCTATAAAGAGTATATTCACCAGATCCATGAAGATAGTGGGGGCATTGGTAATTAAAAATGGGTTCACTACAAATTCATAGTGTTTATACCTCAAAAGGCTGTCTTGGGTATATCCTCCCTCTTGAACATTATTTGATGATATACAAATCAATGGTCAATATTTGAAAAGTATTGAGCTCATTATAATTGATTAAACAAGTCATCTATATGGGTATGAGGATAATTTTTATTTATAGTGATATTGTTGAGTTTTCAACAATCAATACAAAGACCCATTGACCCATTATTATTCTTAACAAAAAAAAAAATAGATGAACCCCATGGTGATGCACTAGGGCATATAAAACTTATTTATATATTCCCCAATAGTTTTTTCTATAATTCATAAAACTCAACTAAGGTCAATCTATAAGGAGTATTTTAAATAGGTGTATCACTAAGTATGAGTTATATTGAAAACTCAACCTCATGATTCTGGGTCATACTATGAAAATATTAAGGAAATACATTAGTCTATCCCTAAAAAATAAAAATATCTTTAATATTGATTTTCTCCCTAAACATTTGACATAAATACCCCTCATGAATAGGTAGTAAGACCCATATAATGGAATTAATTTCCATTATAATTTTATATTCATCTTTACATTGATAAACAATCATATAATGATTTAGGATATAAAATATAACTTCCCGTCCTTAGTAATTGATACGGGATCTATATAGAGAGAGTCAATCTATGCCCAAAATCACATCAAATTCAACTAAAGAGAGAATAAAAATATTTTATAAAATAAAATTCACAAAAACTTATATCAGAGAGGAGATATATAATTACAATGAAATCATCATACTATTAGAAGTTTTCATCGATAAATAAATATCTAACCATTGAGGTGGTGATGTTATACTATTAGAAAATTCTCCATATATAAAAGAGTGGGTAAAAACATAAAAAATTAGACATTTAGAGTTCATGATCACATAATAATCATACCTTTCTCCATTTTATTTAGTTTCACGTCATTTGATTACAAAAAAATGTTAGTGTGAGAATCAGTCACCGTTAATCAGATTAAGAAATCATATCATAATGAAAATGATTCTTAAGATGTCCTAAATTACGACGCCTTCTCATTTACCCATGACATTTTAGGTTTATCCTATATCAATTATTTTTATCATAGGTTGGAATAGGTTCTATATTCTCATTCCTCATTATGGTTCATAGAGAGAATGTGAATTAACCAAAGCATATATTCTAGGAGTTTCCAACGAAGTATACAATTATACCTCTTTATTATGCACCAAATGAAGATCAAGTTAATACCAAACCATACTTTTAAGGGTTATTACCACCAGGTTCATCTATTTAATATCCTGGATGTACTTTTTTGTATCAAAATAGTGATTTTGTTATTAATAAACCACAAAATATCTACTTTACCAAAATTTTTGGATCTTATCTTAGACTTAGATTTATCCTTAAGTTTTTAACTAATTTTTTCTAGTCATAATATAAAAAAATAACTATACTTTGATTTGGTACTAATTAAGGAAACCTAATAATTTTATATATAAATATTACATCATTTTAAATGAATATTCAATACATATCACAATAATACACACCCTATAACTATAAAGGTTTAGTATCTCTAGAGACTAGATAGATAATAAACTTATTTATAAATTTTTTTCACTATCTACCATAATAATTCTTCATATGTGGAACTCTTCTAGAAACATCTTACTTAATACCCATAATTAGGACATAGAGAATGAAAACATAAAAAGGGGTTACACTATAAGAAAAAAAATCCATTAGGAGTATTTTTTACATGAAAAAGGTGAAAGTTTAAATGATATCCTTTTAATAGGTGACAATTTTTAAAATCATAGTGTTTTCCTAAGTCACAAATTAATTCATGATGTTTTTTTGGATGTGAGGTAGTTATGTGGAATAGTTTCACATCCATATTTGGTGTAGGTTTTGAAACCACTATGAAAATGTATGCGATGGTTATTTTTTGTCATATAATTATAAATTTGATAGTGGTTCAAATTTCCACTAATAATATAAGTGGTTATATTTTATAAAAATTTACCATAATTATTAGTAGTTATAACTTCTCCTCACTATTTAATGGTGGGTTAGAAATATTTATCAATGGTTTAATGATTCTTAGATGCAATTTAAACCAATTATAAATAATTACCAATGGTTTTTTAATTTCCCAGAGGTTAAAACCAATGCTAATTATAAAATATAGAGCAGTCATTAACCCCTAAAATAAAATACCACCGCTAGTAAAAAGATACACATATATCTATAATATAAAGAATTCAAAATTTTAACTAGTCAAAACAAACATACAAAATACAACATCCACATATATGCACAAATCATATAAACATAAAACATTTCAGGAAAATGTTTCACAAGAAACATATATATGTTTCAGTTATAAATATAACCCATATAAACGAAACTCCAACATCAACACTCCTCTCTTAGGTCATGTTGACTGCCTCCAAATGATACATGCACTTTATTTTCATGTTTCCTATCATCTTACACTATATATGGTACCTAAATTAAATAGAATTTAGAATATAAAATTACTTTTAATTATTTGATATATAAAAAAAAACTTAAAATAATATTAATAATAGTATAAACATATTAAAATTCATGTAAAAGATTCAATACATGTATAGTTGTTATATCAGGGCTGTAATTTCCACAGGAATTTCGTTAGTCAATTCGGTGTCATTGAACTCAAACTACAAAAAATACTTAATGTATTTCCACTTTTCACCATACTTTTCAATGTCTAGTGACACAAAACTGTATCATGTAAATCAAAATAGAAAATAATCTTTATATTAGAAATTCAAAAATGATTAAATTGAAATTTTATTGGAATACTAGATAAAAAAACTATAAATATGAATTTTGACTTACTTTTAATAGTTTATCAAAAATATAATTCTTCCAACTAGTGGGAATATGTCTATAGTCATGATAAGTGATAGAAAGGGATGTCATATCATATACTAATTGAATTAATAACTTCCCATACAATCCACCAACATTATATATATGCACTCCAGACATGTTAAATTATACAACTACTTTAAAATTTTACAATAGCCAAACATTTGAAGTATTCATGTTTTTTTTGTCTTTTTATCATATAAAACTATTCAATAAATATAATCACCAATTAGTATAAAAATTTATAATATTATATTTTCACATTAATTTTTACATGCCAATAATGGCGACCCTCTAATACCTTCATGATGTAAGGGGAAGAAAATAGAAAATAGGGAACATATCTAATGCAGGAAGGAATATATCAGAAGGGTCATCTGACACCGTAGGAGATGTGGATTATCGTCTTATATCTTTAAATCATTTTGTTCTCATAATTCCTACATCCAAAAATAATATAAAATAATATATAAAATGATATACAATATAAAACAAATAAATTATTTGAAAATATTTCACATAGATTAATTAAACTCATGTATTCTAAATAAACAAATAAAAGATAATTTAAATTAATGGATATAAATTCAATTAATTCATCATTAGACATATTATTCTCATCATCCATCATTAACATGATTTACTCATGTTCACCTTCCCATTAAAGAGAAACTCTTTCAATATCATCAAGGAAAAATAAATCAATCACTTATTATTGATGACGTTCAATATCAAAAAACAATTCTTCAAATTTTTTACCCATATTGTACAACTCTCTTGGTTTTACATGTACTAAAACACTCCAACCTTCATCGAATCTATCATACACATAATATAGCATCTTAGTTTTTGAAGCAAAAATATATGGATCATGTTCTCCATGCTTACTATTATCAATCAACCAAGATAAGTTAACATAAGTAAATTGTGACAAGTATTTCTTTATGACCCCATAATTATTGATCCAATTGAATTTGAATAAAAAAATTGAAAATTTTCCACGATAATTTAATTAAATAATGTAAATCAATGTACCATAGTATCCCAAGTCTACAAATTTTGTGAATATGACACTATTTTGTGTTTTCAGTCTTTCTTCACACAAAAGTGTGTGAAACTTATATCCATTAATATCATAAGCATCGAATCTCCTATACTTATTCAAAGGTCCTTGATCCAAATATTTCAAATAATCTATCAATCCAGATCAATTATAAACATGCATGATCTACATGTATCAATATAAAATATTATTAGTCATAAAATATTATTATATCAATATTTTGTGAATATGAAATTGATTATGATATTACACGATGTGAAAACCAGTAAATAATTTCTTTATTAATGAATTTTGATATCTATTTATCATTTCATTATTGAATCCAAATTCATCTCTTTGTTTACATATTCAATTATTCAATAAAAGGATCTACAATATCATTATTGAGTAACAAATATCTATGTGCTCGTATGAACTTTGTTTGTGTTAATAAAATAATGATATTTTCCCAACATAATGACCTAATGATGGAATATTTTTTGAATTAATGTAGGATTTAAATTGGTTTGTGTTATCATAAACATGCCCAAATCAAATGAATCATGTCTCAATATGATCTAAATACCCCATATAAAAGGTGATGCACTCTTCATCTATATAACCTTCTTCAATAGAGCCTTCTGGTTGAGTGTTATTTTTAAAAAAATACTTTAAATGACATAGATACTCAATGAAATAATGTAACATAGATGAATTAACCACATATGTATGGATTCTAAAAAATTTAATTTAGTATTCCTAAAAAATTAAGATAGAAATACCTATCTATGAGATACATCCATTGATAATGTATGAGCCCTCCCACTTTTACTTCCCCAATCATAAGAATAGTTAGATATATAATCACAGTGAAAAAAGACACAGGAAATATCATATTCAAATGATAAAACAACATTAAAATTATTTTTTGAAGCTTTTTAAGCTCAATAAGGTTTAGTTTTTTTCTCAAAAAACAATTTGATGAATGTGAAAAAATCAATTATAGTTACTGTTATTCTATCAAGTAACAATTTGGGAAATACCAAATTTAGAAATTGCTCCATCAAAATTCCCAATTCATGAATTTTAATTCCACGTAACTTATAACATTTCAAGTCAATAAATTTTGAAATGTTACTTGAATATCCATTTATCACTTTCACATTTGTTAGTCTTTGAAGGAAATTATTTGTTCTTGTTTTCACTACTAAAAATTTAGGCTATAGCCACGGTTCTAAACCGTGGCTAGAGGCCCAAAAACCGTGGCTATAGGTTATAGCCACAATTTCATGAACCATGGATGGTATTGGCATGACTATAGGGTAGACCCTATAGCCACGGTTAGAACCGTGGCTATAGACCTATAGCCACGACTCCAACCGTGGATATAGGGCTATACCCACGATTTCAAACTGTGGATATAGGGAATGCCCTATAGACACACCAATACCAGCCAAGGTTCATAAAACCGTGGATATAGGCCTGTAGCCACGGTTCAAACCATGGATATATGGCTATATCCACGGTTTAAAACTGTGGCCATAGGCCTTTCCATTGCATAAAAAACCAACACAGTTCACCATGATGGCTATTGAGAGGACACTACCAGCACCCCCCACCCGCACCAGCACCCCACCCCCTACTCATGAACACCTCCCCTGCCCTCCCCCTTACACCCCCTGCCCCCTCCTCACTGCACACCCCCTCCCCCTGGAACCCGCCTCCCTCCCCTAGACATCCCCCCACCACTCCACCTGCATCCCCCCTCCTCCCCCTGGACACCCCCTCAACCCCCCTACAGCTCCTCCCCCCTCGACACCCCCCTCCCACCCCTGGACAGCCCCCCCTCCAAAACCCTGAACAACCCCCACACCCTAGACACCCCCGCCCCACCACTTTGCCTATAGTCCCCCTGGACACCCCCACCACCACTCCCCCTACATCCCCTCCCTTTCTCTAGACATCCCCTTCCCCTGGATAGCCCCCCACCCTACTCCCCTATAGACCCCCCCTCCCTCCCCCTAGACACCCCTCCCCCCCCACTACTCCCCCTACACCCCCTTTCCCTGGACAACCCCCTACCTCCCCCTGAATACCCCCACACCCACCACTCCCCCTGCAGCCCCCTCCCTCCCTTTCCCTGGACCCCCCACTCCCCTGAAGACCCCAACCCTCACCCTGGACACCCCCCTCCCCCCACCACCACTCTCCCTACAACACCCCTTTCCCTAGACACAACACCACCCCCACTCCCCCTACAACCCCCTTCCCCACTTCATAGACAACCCCCCATTCCTCGACAGACCCCTCCCCCCACCCTACACACCCCATCCTAGACATACCCCCTACCTCCCTTTCCCTGACCCCCACTCCCCTACAGCCCCCCGCCCTTCCCCTGGACACCCCCTCCCCCCCACTCCCCCTACAACCCCCTTCCCCCCTTCCTGGACAAACCCCATTTCTGGACAGACCACTCCCCCCGCCACTCCCCCTACAGCCCCCTCCCTCCCTTTCCCTAGACCTCCACTCCCCTGCAACACCCCTTTCCCTGGACAACACCACCCCCACTCCCCCTACACCCCCTTCCCCCCCTTCCTGGACAACCCCCCCTTCCTGGAAAAACCCCTCCCCCACCCTACACACCCCATCCTGGACATACCCCCCTGGATAGGCCCCCCACCCTACAGCCCCCAACCCGCCCTACACACCAGTCAATTGAATTGCGAAAACCAAAAACATGCTAATATGGCTATTATACAAAAAATTTCAGTCAAATGAACTACACTAATAAAAAACATGATAATATGAATAGAAAAAAATCAAACATCATCAAGCCAAATTGAGTAGAGTGGAACCAAACCAAATGGTTTTGAAAAAGATGAAACTGAACCAAATTGAAAATAATGTAACCAAACCGACTCAAACAAATCAAAACTGACTTCAATAAAGCGTAAGTGAGAAAGAAAAAAATGAAACTAATGAAACATACCTGATTGAATCTAAAATTAATTTAATTGAAATGAATAGCCCAAAATCGAACAAAATGAACCTGTTAAAATTGACATAAACCAAAAAAAATGAACCCAATAAAAAATAACTTAGCAAACCTAACCTGACCCAAACTGAACCAAGGAGTCAGGACTTGGGATGAACTTTTAGAAGGCCTCATGCCCGCAGGTTGAGAGGATATCCCAGTCATGTGGTGCTTCACTGTCCTCAATGAGATCCAAAATGCACTGTAAAAAGATAGGGAATCCAAAAGTCACAAAAACCCTAATTAAAATTGAGCCAAAGAATAAAAATGGAATAAAACTTACCTGAATCCGATGTTGAACTCACTACCTTCTATGGTGGTGGGTAGAATTGACCTCATCATAAGTAACCACCTATAAGTTAATAATGGTAAAAGTGAGATATAACAACATCTTATATATATGTGATCAGTATGTCAATTGTACATGATAAATGATACATAAACCCATAACCAAAAATGAACAAAGAATATTCATATTGATATGTAAATCCCAATACTGAATAACATGATTGTTAATAAAGGATTTTTGTTCAAATGAAATCCAATTTCATTTAATACATACACAAAAGAAGCATTGAAGTAATATTATTCTATATCTGGTGAGTATTCCATAATGGAGTAGGTTGTGCCACTATAGATGAGAAAAATAAAAGATATGAGGGGATAGTGATGCAGTTTGACATTCCTTGGGGTGTGTTGTATTTTTTGACAAAATGTGTGGACTTTTCCCAAGATGATTTTTTGAAAAGATGGGGAGATTGATGGACACCCCTAAAGTGAGTTTGAGGTAGACATGTTGACAAGGTTGTTGAGGAGGAGTTTGAAGTTGTGAGAAAATAGATCTGATGGATATATATATATATGTTATATTTGTTGACAATGAGATGTGGTGGATGAAGAGTGGTGATGGAGCTTGGCCATGTGAGGGAGTTCATATATTTAAAACTATTAATGTAGGTGTTTTCAAGTCTAGCATGTAATCTTACACAATATCAGGACGCTTCATGTAATAAATGCTCTAAGGTGTGGAAATTTCTCAATACCCATTCAGAATGATTTCTTTCTCCTTAAGGAAACTTCAGATCCCATCAATAGGCAGATAATTCCTCCATATTTTCCACTCCCTCTAAAATAGTGTATATATGAAATCTATGGGGATGAAAAACTAGGAAGATAGCTCAATAGCTTGTGTCATGGGGATGTAACTGCTATTTTAATGGGTCATGCCCAAAATCATCAATATTTTCCTCTACATTTCATAAATGAGAGGATTCCTTGGTGAAATACCATTTACTGGACTTATTACCTCATTTTATGAATCTTTATCCCCCTACAACCCCTTCCACCCTAGATAGACTCCCCCCACTCCTTCTGGACAGACCCCCCCACCCTGGATAGTCCCCCCGAACATGTGTCCCGACCCGTGCATTTTATTGCCCTTAATATTTACTAGACACACAAAAAAAAAACAAAACAAAACTATACCACATAGAATTTACATTCCCAAAAACATGAACCCACTAATCATGATAGAACCATATCCAACCAATAAACCAACAGCTCAGTCATCATATGCTACAACTATTAATACATATAACAGACCTAAAAACTAAAGGATTAATCATTCTTGAAACAAATATTCCCAATATAATAATTCAATCAAACAAGGAAACTTCCATTAAAGAACCCCCATCTTGATGCACTACTTTTGAATTTTTTTTTCCACAATACTGCATTCCGTTGAGCCAAAAATAGGAGGGAATGGTTTCTAATTACTGTGACTATAACCATAAAAATATAACCAAATTCCCTTGAAATGTAATGAGGCTTTTGTGAACACCCAGTTGTCAACTAGGAGACTACCGATTTCCATTTTAATTTATTATATATGTCTCTAAATATATTTGCGTGGAAGGGGAACCATACCAACTTCGTTGCAGCACAGGGCTAGACATTGGCACTTCCAGAAATAAGAAGCCCAAGCTGTTCATTTAGAAGATCCAAGTTCCCAAAATTCTATTCCGGATAGACCCCCCACCCCCACTGTAGACCCCCCACCCTGCACCCCCCTAGACAGCTCTCCCCCCTAGACACCCCCCACTCCTTCCTGGATAGACCCCCCACTGTAGACCCCCCCTTTCTGGACATACCCCCCCAGACACACCCCCTCCCCCTTAATGGGTCATGCTCGGAATCATCAATATTTTCCTATGCATTTCAGAAATGAGAGGATTCCTTGGTGAAATCCCACTCCTTGTGGACAGACCCCCACCCCCACTGTAGAGTCCCCCCTCCCCACCACTTCCTAGAATCCCCCCCCACACTCCTTCCTGGATAGACCCCCACCCCACCCCCTCATTTTCTGAATCTTTATTCCCCTACAACCCCTTCCCCCTGAAAAGCCCCCCATCCAATCCCCCTGGACAACCCCCCCTTTTTCCTGGACATCCCCCCTGCACAACACCCCCCATCCCTACCCCCCTCCTTCCTGGACAAACCCCCTACACCACACCCCCCTCCCTGGACACCCCTCCCCCTGGATATCCCCCCCTGGACAACCCCCCCTCTCAGTTTGCACAGATTTCCTCCGGAGTCTAAAGCCATTATCTGGACTCCATATAGTGCAACATCTAAATCAATAATTAGGCATTCATCATGGAACCAGATATTCATAGGTCTATTAAACGTTGGTCTTATGGAGTCTTCAAGATAATCCAAGGGTCATTCTTATGCAAGACCATGACCCTTCCCACAAGAGAGGTCATTTAACATGAAACCAGGTTGATAATCCCCACCATAATAGTATCATTATTGTTACCTCATAGCACTCACATCATTTTACCTAGACCTTAACTAGTCCTACGCTGAATGCAATGACTAAAAATGATTGTAAATTCACACTTGATTTCCAAGATACTACCAAGTATTGTATACACCTAGATTACCAAAAAAAAACATACTGCATTCAATGATTGACATGAGTTCTGACTTTTAGTAACCTAGGTGTGGGATATGAATTTTGACCTAGATATTTTTTATACCCTCATGCATTCTGCTACTTCAATCCATAGTATTTCTAATAAATGAAAAAATATGGTCAATCGAACAATGGTACCTAGATCTATCATTGATTTTGTCTTACACCACAGAGACATCTCCACACACACACACACTCCTTTGGGATACCAAGCGCTATCATATTCACATTGAACACGTCGGTTTCCAAATATATGGGTGACCCTAAAATAAATTCCCCAGTGACCTACTATCACCACCTCCTTGGAGATCATCCACATAAATAGAAACATTCTCAATGGTTAGCTCACCGCCTCACTCTATCATTTCAATGGACACTACATGTAACCACAATGTGAATTATCATTCACCAATTCATTCCCATAAAGTCATGATTACACTACTCTTTACTATAACATAGTGATTCCCCCATGAGTCAAGGACCTACAGGCTTGGACACACATTCCATCACATTTCCCCCCATTCTTACAGCCTTCAAAACACCATCAATTGTATCAGATTCCTGTATCTAATATTGATATTTTTTTCTATCATATTGATCTTCCTCAACATTTTCCTAAGAAGATTTTTCTTTCCCATAATTATTTTTAATATTTATATTTGAAATAACTTCCGATTCCAACATAAATGGACTTACCTCTTCCATGGATTTCTTTGTTTTACCAGAAGAGCTAGTAGCCAAGGGAATCAATAAATTTGAATAATACTTATGATAAATTATTCTTTTCCCTTTATTGAATGGATAATTCCATGACTCACAGATGTCTTTCTTCTAATTCCTTAAGCCAAACCCAAATATAACTATCACATGATGATCCCTCTCATAGTCTAAATCAAATTTGGAATCTACTTATTTATCACTCGAATCTGGTTCTTCTTAGATATTTAAACCAACCTGCTTCATTTTTCACCTAGGAATGACTATCTTCCACCATTAAGGATCGTTATCACCCTCGACATTTTCATTTAAATATTTTAAATGGTTGTGAATATGGATTGGGTTAGGGGGGATCACATCTTAGAAGACAAATACATTTCAGAATCACTGGTATATGGACCATAAAATGTCTGAGGATTCAGTTCTACCATATTTTTTCCAAAAAAAGCTATAATAATACTAGAAACACGAACCTAGAATGTTGAAATATGAACTGAATCTAATGGAATCAAACTACAGTAATTAAAAATTCCGAAAGTAGTGATTAGAACGACACTATCATCAAGATCATTCCCTTTTCACCCATTTATAGAAGTCACAGATTTGGAATAGGTGGATATAGCTATGGAAGATCTTGGCTCTGCCTCTCCCATGACTTTAATATCCCACTTGGATCTTTACAAGTCTTTCATCAAACTAACAAAGATATATGTGACCCTTAGTTCTAGTTGTAGTGACCTCACCCCCTTCCAGTGAGAATCATTTATTATTATGCCTTTGATTTATGAGTTACCTATTGAGAGGCCTATATGATGTTAAACTTTCTCCCCATGCTGTTAGTTGGATAGATCATGACCCATGTGTCTACATGAAGAACATAAGTCATCCCAAGATTCATAGCAGACCTGCTGCTTCCAACAAAGCTCCCCTTCAATATCAATGTAGATAAAATCCATCAGTACCTTTGATATATCGAGCTCAACACATATTTTAAGAGAAACAAGGTGGAAGAAAGTTATGGTGTGATTATTAGTACATAAGAAGTGGCCCAACATATTACCAATAAATTTAAGAATCACCAAATTTTGAAATGGGGGATGTAGGATAGGGATGAAAATCTAAATCACCATGGAGGGAAGATCCTATTTTAGGTGGAACTTGAAAAACCAATAGAAAATAGAGAAGTCTAAGCTAGTGAAAGCATGTGGAGAATTCAATCAGGCAAAGAAAAGGGAATCTTCAGTTGAAAAATGAATAAAAAATTTCCACAAATCCATAATCCCTATAATCACCCATTCAAGAAAAACACATGAATAAAAAATAAACCTATTAAAGGTTTCCATCGAGGGGAGACTCTTGTCGAAGTGAGCCACTAATGTGAGATTCAATAGCGAAGAAGCATTTAAAAATTCTAGGGGGAAACTACAATCTTAATAATTTCATCATCTCATGACAGAATTTTAGGGATAATTTCAATTTTGGGAAGCTGGGAAAAAGGCTAGGGTTGATGAAGGGGGACAATGGTCAGAACTATGAATCCGAAGTAGTCGGGTTGAATACTACCCCACCCCAAGAGAAGGGGGACCAGAGGGGAATCCATGCAGCCTACAAGATTATTGAAGGAATCCATATGATCAGAATATATCTATCCTTAGAAGTAGACACACATAAGAGTTCAGTCAAATTTTTTTCATCAAAAACTCATATTAGTGATTACTCCCCAATAATCCTAACATCTCAACAGTTCCAAGTCTAATCACATAACCACCCATCAACTAGAATATTATCAAACCTTGAGTGTATACTTTTACTTTATCCATCCAAGATCAAACCATTTAGGATCATAATCATCTACCTCATTGGGATTCATACCCAAAAATATTCAGGCCAAGTATCCTACCAATCCTTCCCTTTGAAATCCAAACCTCAATACTGAAATTCCTAAAGCTCTTTTCATCATGGAAGCCTAAAGAATCCCCATGCCTATACCACATACTCGATAGTACCTATAATGCACCAATATCATAATTTAAATCATCTACCCATGATTTTGTCTCTAAAGGAACTAACAATCCCAGGTTAACGTCTCTATTAGGTTACTATCATATACCATATCTCATCTCAAGCATAGTACCCAAATAACAAATATCTTGAGTCATATCTAAAGGGAATTAGGCCCTCCCACCTAGCTCAATAAACACATCTCACATAGGTCAAAGCTCATAGGGAAACATCTATTTCTTCCCATTTGAAATATCTTAATGCAAATAATGTGCTAACACCAACTCTAAATTTCTCAAATATACTCATATCATGAATTACATGCAAATCACCATACTACTAGGGAAATGATCCTAAACTAAGGTTCTAATGTTATCCCCAATCCTCACCTCATCCCAATTTTCAATATCATCCAAGATATCTCAATAATTCTTGAAACTATAGGCTTCTTCCCACATGAACCTAGAGTTAGTGAATTATTCTTAGGTTCCCAAGCATCATGGCCACCCAAGAAGTGTTTGAGTACAAGAAAGTAGAGAACCACCAATGGGGTACTATGTATAAACATCAAATATAGTGTATGGGTAGATGATATGCTCAGTTGAATAAATAAATAAACTGTGGAAGCATAAATAAATACCCATCATTGATCCTTGGGGTATAACGTGACACTCAGTATTGGTTATACCTGCTTTGGTTAGTGTCAAAGTTTTTTTAGCATGTCACATGATCATTACCACTGGTACAGAGCCCAATAAAAATGTATTATAAGGTGAAAGCATCGATTCCTTGGAGGTAATTATAGTAAATCTAATTGTATCAAGCCCATTCCAAATTCCAAGGATTGTGTTCTAGGAAATCTTGTAGTATAGAGCATATAAAAAATTCCTAGGGGTATAGGCCTAGGAAATCCAATAGTATCATCAGTAGAATAGATTCCCTAGGGGATGAACCTAGGTAATCATATTGACCCAAATATGAAATCCCAATATCTTGGGAATTCTATATAAACCAAAATATTGAATATAAGGGGATTTACCAAGGCATTCATATTGTATCAAGATCAACAGCCAGAGCCTAGGAGCACATCCCAAGCATCCTATTTTGACTATACAGCTGAATCCTCGGTAACCTCTTGGGTATTCCACTTAAAGCCTTGAGGGTAGTGTGTCCCTCCCATAATATATCATATAACACATTATATACAAGTTTTTAATCTTCTCAAACTCATCTCAAAAAACAAGGGTTTCCCTCTCAAGCGCATGACCTATCATCATCGCTAATGCCATACCTGGCTCACACACAATTGATTTGGGTTCCAAAGTGACACCTACAATCATCTATAATCCTTATTGCATGCACCCTCACAAGGGTAAAAATCACTAAGGCATCCTCATGGGTTCCCTAGGTTACATTATAGCAAGAACACCCTATATGGATTCCTTTATCAAATTAACATCTATCATATCAACACCCACCACTGGGAATAATGTCCCTCAAAATAGTCATAAACATCTCACAAACTCACTATACTCGTAAGAAAAGCCTCACTTGCATAGGTATAAAGAGATGTAAAACTTCCCATATCACTTTCCAAGTCACACTATGTCGGTCCGCTCACCAAACCTATCATCAATTTAGCTAAATTATACCCACCAAGGTATCTAAACCTCATTAGGGGAGGAACACCTTCCCATACTCATCTCTACTAGCATGAAGGTTTTAAGTCATATTAAAGATCTATCATGGTCTACTAGGTATAATAACTATATCTCATCACATCCATCCATTTGAAGGTCACCAAGGAACCTATACTAAGCTCCACTATGCTTATATAATTCACTTTATTTTATATACACCCCACATAGGGTTCATTTTTCTCAAGGAATACAATTATACTTATACTCTTAGACATCTACGATCGAGATATATAGCAAGTTCACAATGGTACATCATGGACCTTAGCACTTTCCACACTTAATTCAAATGAATTCCATTATAATTAAACTAATTAATTAATTTATAAAGGTTAATCTCTTGAGGTGGTGAAACTGCACACATCACATTTCACATAAATCCTGTATAAACCAAAGGGTTATGCCCAAGAAACCACTGACCTTAATTGATGTTATTTCCTTTAAAGAAGCTTGACCACCTTCTAAGCTTGTATAAGATCTATCATCAACCGAGGCTCCTAACCTGGCCCCAAAATTACAAATAATCAATTATAACATTTCATAATTAATTATATTATCCAATTAAAGTAATTATATTGATTATAATTAATTTCATAATTTTAAACAAAAAGACATAAATGCTTAATCAATCACTAGGATGCCTAAATGCATTGAAACCATGAACAAACACACATGGAGGTTCCATGAAATACACCCGATACTATCATGGGAAAATCCAAAAAAATGGTATCTATTTAATAGGTGATTTAAATAAATTTAGCTGAAAACCATAAATAAAATCATCAGGTGAGGTACCTTTGATGAAACAGTATGAAATAACATACAGAATTTATCTCAAGACATCCTCTATCTACACCAAGAAAAATCCCCATCATGTGGGACAATTTACACCATCCTTTGGTGGAAATGTCCAATAAACCCCAACATAAATCTTCTAAAATTATATACTATGGATGAAAACCAAAAAAACGAAAGGGATGGAATAAATCACTCGAAATCATCATCGAATAATACCAGAAATAGATTCCCTCTCAAGGTGCATCAAAGGAGGGACAAAGTTAGGTAGAACCATCAAGAACTGGCCTTATCCTAATATCCAAAACCCTTTAAACCCAAATCACCCGAATTTCAAATAAACGAGACTACCCCCATGTAAAAAAGAAAATTTGGCTCCATTCATGGCATGAACAGGGGGTTCATGGAATGATTTACCTTTCACCTGAGTAGATTTCATGAATGAGTAACCACAAAAATCTTTGCAAAAAAGTGTAGGGGCTGGCTCACACATATCCCACTCATGGAAGGTCTCGGTTCGACTGATTCACTGATTGGAGGAGGAACGCGCGACGAATGGGGTAGAGGAGGAGAGGAACACGCGATGAAGGGGATGGGAGGGATCACATTAGAGAGGGGTGAACCGAGTGGAGAATCCAGAGAGGATAGACCGAAGGAGAATTGACCTATTGGTGATGAGTAAGAAAGGTTTTGCAGGTGGTAGATAATGAGTCCCGAAAAGGGAGAGCTGCGGGTGGGAGATGAGATGCGATTGAGTTAAACTAATTGAGGAACTATTTCCACGAGACTCAGTTTAGCTGTAGGTTTAACTATTATAATTCCATGGTTTTCAAATAATCATGGCTATATTTTAATCTATAGCCACAGACCAATTAAACCATGGCTATAGGTCCGTGGCTATATATCATTTTTCTAGTAGTGTTTTTCAATGAAAAAACTGCTACAAGATAATTTTTATTATAATTTCCTATAGATTCACCTTTAAATTCATTTCTTCTAAATCCTTACAAGAATTATGATGATATTTTTATTTTCTATACTCATTAAATATTTTAAAAACAAATTTATCCCATAAATTTTTTTCAATGTTCATAACATCAAGGTTATGATGTAACAATTGAAATTCCCAATAGGTCAGTTTGGAAAAAAATTATTTGTTTCTTCCATTGTTAGGTAATTACAGTATCTAATGAAATATGAAATATTTTCCCAAAAGACTTCAAATAATACTCTTTCCCAAATTCTACATCAATAATTGATAATTGGGACATGATTTCTAAACAAAGTAACAATTTTGGTTGTGAACTTAACTCATTTTTACAATCAAATCATGACTTTTTGAACTAATATCTTTGAGATGCATCCAAGAATTGATGAAAACACATGAAATGCCACTTTTTATTATATAGTAATCTTCTCAACTCAATGTCTAAGTTACAAACTAGAAAATCTTGACTAATGTGAGTGTTCCAACTAGAAAAGTTTCCTAATCCATGAAAACCACTAATCATCAAAATTAGATCCACATGAATTTTGAACATTTTTTTTGTTGATTCATCATATGTATCTACACCATTTTCCTATAACTCCTAAAATTATTATATAAGAAGTTTAATATATATATCCATATCATTTCCATTTATTTTCTTTCCTATAATGATCATTGAAATATTGAAAGATTTTTTTTCATTCAAATTAATAGAGGCAAATTATAATTGATCAAAATAACTGTCTAAATGACATATGTTTTAATTAGAGTCTCGAATGGATTAAATCAATTAGTAGTCAATACCAAATGAAAATTACTAGGATCTGAAGATAAATTTGGATATAAATAACCAAAGGATTTTCATTATTTCAAATCTCCAAAATTTGTATAATCCCATCATTGTTGTTTTTAATATCGCGCCACTTCATTTTCTTAGTCATTTTAGAAGACATGAACAATATTTTAAATTTTGGTTTTAATGGAAAGTAATATAAAACCTATATAGTATTTTTTCTCTTCTTCCTCTTAGTTTGTTCATTCAAACTTTCATCATGATTTACTAAATCCCATCTTGACGTGTAACATATTTTACACTCTTCCCTAACTAAATATTCTCCTGGATACAACATGAAATCATTGGGACATGCATGCATCTTTTATAATTTAGATTGAGTTTATTATAAATTTTGTTTATCTTATTAAATTATTAAAGGATATTATATTGAAAAAATTTATCATACATCAAATCCAATATCACGAACATTACTTTTTTAGTAATTCTACATAAGCACCTGATATGGTATAACTTCAGTAAAATGGAAAATTTTGTCTATTGTATTCATATTTATTATAATTATTGATATTCATCTTCTAGTAATTTATAAATGTCATTTAATTTCTTAGTTACCATATCTATTGTATTGATATTTGGAAAATTATAAATTGGATCCACTAATATGTTACGATATTTATCATCATGTGAAATGTAGAAAAAATCATTAATTAGGGTTTGAATCTCATTCTCCACTATCAGGGTAGTATTTTGTTCATTTCTATGACGTTCAGTTGGTGAATTGTTTTGAAAAGTTGAATTTCCTATGCCAAATCCATATCACATATCTAGAAAGAAATTATTTCAATATCAAGTTATCATAAAATTCAAGACTTTTAAACAAATTTTTGATATTAGAATCAGTTCATGTACATTTTATTCTTCTATCTACATATCAATTTTCCATTAAAAAATCTAAAAAAACCACCAACCACTTAATATAATGATCTGTATTTAAGGGTAATTTAATCCAACTTTTATCCATTTTTATGATAATGGTAAATATATGTATAAAAACATAACACTAATTAATAAAATAATATCATGTTAAGAATAATACAAAAGTTTTACAGAATAATAAAACATTAATATCAAGAAAATATTACCATTTTAAAATTCAACGGATAAAAAACCATTAGATGCAATTTTGATATAAAATAAGTATTATTAATTGAAGAAATTTAAAACTTCTAAATAGTTTTTTTATAAAAAATAACTACTATAATGGGTTTTTTTATAAAATTAAATTGAAGGTTAAATATAATTTGAGATGTCTAAGATCACTTGATCTAAAAGAGATCATTAAAGGACATACAAATAATATTTTTACATTTCAATTGAAAATTGGGTAATTTTATTTAGATGGTTTCTTATATATGAATTAAGATAACTAAAACTTGATCATGCACACAAAATCATAAATATAGTTAGTTCTAGTATGGAATGAGTTAGAGAATAAATTAATGGACAAGTAAACACACAGAAGGAGGCATGATAAAATAGAATTAATCAATTTTATTAACCATGTTCTATATAATATGTATATGATTGATAACCTATGGATGGTAGTGTAAAAATAATGAGCAATGAAAAAATTTCTCATATATATTTGGTAGATTCAATGATAGTTTAATTTAAGCCTATAATGGGAATAGTACATTTAGATAAGTGATATAAAATTTAAATGGTAAATAGAATATTATCCCCTAAGAAAGTATAAAAAAAAAATCAAGACATTTTTCTATAATAGATGAAGCACTAATTGATTATTTTTCAGATAAAAAAACAATTGTTTTACTTAAATACTGATTTTGAGAGGGAATTTATTCTTTTAAGGTTTGTCATAAGGGGATGACATTGAGTAGGCACCAGAGTCTTACCATGAGATGGGGTTTTAGTCGAGGTGGATATATTGGAGAGGATTCTTTACCATCGAGGATTATTGTAACATCCCAGGTAAATAATGAATAAAACATTTTCGTATTTATTAATATTTAAAAATTAAATATTAATTTTAATTTAAAGGGGTTTCTATGTTCGATAGCGTACCCGATACGCAACGATGAGTTCCTTTGAAAACTTACGTTGCACACTAGTAATATAATAATATTATTTTAAATGGTAGTTAACATGTAGTCATTGTATTGGTGGGAATGGATAGAAATAACTAAAATATGATTATATATGTTTTTAAATGTTTTTACATTTATCCAATAAAATATACAGGCTTAAAATACGGAAAGAATTCAATTTTAGGCATTTATACTCTAATTTTCACGAAAGGTCCACTTATCACCTTTTGACGGCGAATCGTCATTAAATATAGTTTTGATCGATCTTATAAATTCTATTGGACCAAATATAACTCTTATTTAGAATCGGGACATCAAAATTTACTTTGTGTAAATTTTTGGTATCTTTCCGATAAAGTTCATTTTTTTAATAAATAGTGTAAAATGTTGTATTTTAATTCAAAAACTCTTTTTAATCTAATTTTTTAAGATGATTAGATTATCTTTTTAATTGGTTTTAAAGTGAAATTAGAATATATTTTTACCATTAAATCCAATAGTGGTCGTTGGAATTAATTTCACTTTGAAATCAGACTTAAACTAGTGTCAATCTTTTGATACTTATTGTTTCATAAAAACACGCTATTTGCTATGACAGCGGGAATTAATTATTAAATTAATTAATGCAACTTATATGTTGTGAATTTTGTAAAATGGACTTCATTTTTGAATTCGGAATATCAAATATAGCTTAGGGTGAAGTTTTGGTATTTTTCTGAAAAACTTCAATTTTTGATGAATAGTGAAACCACTAAGTGGTACTTATAAAAACCGATTTTTCGTTTAAATGAAATTTTACCACTTCTGTGTTTTGAATTTCAAAAATCCGACATACATGGTTCTCATTAAGAAGTAAAATTTGGTTCAATGAGATTAAAATATTGTTTTGTTGAATAGTAACTTTTAAGTTCTTAATCGCGATTAGAGGTAATTAGTGTAGTTTAAGGTAAGAATAATGTTTTAATAAAATGAAATGACCTAGACACATGTACTACCCTCATTGGATGTGTCATGACTGACCAAGACAATCCATGGGTCAACTTTGGGACCCCATGGAGCCACTTTGGTTGGAAAATGACATAAATACCTTTTATTTAATGTTAAAGTAAAAAATGACACAAACATGAAATGTTTTACTAAAACAATTTTTACATGGGGTTATACAAGTCATATTTTTGACTATAAATAGTCATTGGAAATATAAAAATATTTCCTACATCATATTAGTTTTTTTATAATTTTTAGACATTAAATAAATTAAATTATTTTTGACATCATGATGATGCAGTGATGACCTCATTATTTAACGATTTAAATAAAATGGAAAGATAATGTAAAATCTAAGACCTACACAAGGCCAAAACCTATTGTATGGGTGGATTTAGAACCCTTATCACCTTATCCTCGAAAAACATCAATGTGGGACCTCTTAAATCCGAATACCATTTTAAAATAAAGTGACTTTTCCTTACCTTCCAAGAGTGCCCCTCCTCTCCTCTTATAAAAGGCCCCCACCTCTACCTCCTTACCCACACTTCCAAAGCCTTTGGCTCGGACAACCCCTGCCCATTTTGGCTCTCCACATACCTATATTACTCCTTGAAGCCTCACTTTGGGCAGAAGTCTTCCCAAGGAAGCCTTTGAGCTCAAATCTAAGAGAGTTACCCGATTTTAAGGTAATGTCTTCTTTTGAGTCCTTTTGTTTTATTTTGATTCTCCAACCCCCTAAACTCTTTTTATTATTTTCTTTTGTAACAACTACAGTATCCTCAATATACTAGGATGTTTTTATAAGAAGTATTCGAGCTACACTTACACACACCAACATCTAATGGTTAAAGAACATACTGTTTCCGTGGATGGAGAATTTCTGCCTCCCGAAACGATGATTGTTCAACATTCTTTTAACACCTTCAAAGGTGGAAATTAAGATGACACTATATTTATATATGATATATAATATGTTTATGTTTTCCTTAAGCTTCTGTATTTTTCATTTTGGGCATACCTTTATGGTTTCTATTATGGGTAAACACGATATCTTCATTTAAGGAAGTGCGGACTACCGCCCCCTCAAAGTGATGTGATTCGTTAATGCCATATGTGGGATGTATAAAGGATGGATTTAAAGTTATTATATATGATGTTATACTGGAATTATAATATAACTCTATATCATTATTATTTATTTCCATTAAAGTATGAGATAGAAATGAAAGTAGCGTTCATGCGTACGTATGGCTTACCGTCTTCATGAACGGTGCATTTCATTTCTTATCCCCAAATGTAATGTACTATTAAAATTACATGTATATAATGGATATATATGATGAATGATACATATAAATGATTAATATAATTCTGGAATTAAAATATACATACCTCTCATTTAGTTTTAATTCCATTAATATGACAAAGAAATGAAAGTAGCGTTCATGCGTACGTACGGCTTACCGTCTCCATGAACGGTGCATTTCATTTCTTACCTCTAAATGATTATGTGATATTATAAATACATGAATATGCTAGATATATATGATATATATGATATCCAAATCAGGAATGTCTTTCTGGATATAATGAACCTTTGACCACACAGACAACATGTAATCGTAAGAAGTCCACTTTCGATTTAAGGACCAAATATCGACAAAATAAACATTATTAACTTAAATGATTAAATAATGTTTATAACATGGAAATAAGTGATATAAAAGGAATAATGAACACGAAAAAGGTTCTTAAGCAAATAGAAATTAACTCAAGTTTATTATTCAGGACGTTAAAGAACGATCGAGTCAAGTCGGACCCGAGGTAAGGGAACTTCTTAACCCAATTTCTATTCTTTGGGTTAATCTCCTATTTTCAAATTATGTCATGATATTATTATGTCCTATATTGTATTTATACATTCTTTATGTGTACATATAGTGAATACACATGATAGATCTATTTTATTTAAAAATGTTCTTGGTAAGGGACTTCGTCTCAATCTCCTTTCATTGAGGCATATTTCGTTTTATACACAACTTTCTTTTATACGGTGTATAAACCCCTTTGAATTTTACTTTTATACAAAAGGAATCTTTTTCTACGAAGCGTTTTACTAAACGACAAAAAGGAATGTTTTTTTAACATACGCGGTGACAATGACCTTTTCCACCGCCGCGAGTATTATTTGGTCTTTGGCTTCCTCAACAAGCCGTAATGTTTTTAAAATAAAATAAATACCATATACTCTTTTATGTATTTTGGTATTGAAAATGGTTTTGATAAAGGATTCTATTATGTCAATATATTTAAATGATATATTGTGATTGAAATGTGGAAATGTTATCATTCCTTTATATTAGTTTTCTGTTTTATGATTTTATATTGGTACTTGGACATTTGACGGGTGGTTACGTGATAAACCATATGACGAGTGGTTCTATGAATACCAGGATGAGTGGTTACGTTATAACCTCTAATGCATTGGGTATGGAAGTCGGCCGTATGTCTATTCCATTAATTATGTATGGAAGTTGGCCGTATGGATATTCCATTAAGTGATATGTGTGGAAGTCGACCGTATGGTTATTCCACTTAAGTATGTTTATGTCCCAAGTTACCTTTATATATGTTATGTGTTCTTTATATGGGTTTTATGGTAATACTTTGGTTACAAAAAGGTAAGTAATGATATTTTATTCAGTGAAGAGTTTTTTTACTACTTCATGAAGGTGAAGGTATTACTTTGATAGAGTATACATGGTTTACTTGATGTTTGAAAAACTAACAGTTTTCATTCTTTGTGTATCCCTTACTGAGATTTTTATGCTCACCCCAAGTTTCTTTGAAATGTTTTTCACAGGACTTAATGTGGAATAGGGTCAAGGATGGGATCAAGGGAATGCCATGCTATATAAAACATGGAACTAGACATGTTTCTTTTTAAGAGTTTTTTTATTTTATGGAAACTTATTAGAAGTGTCTACTTTGTAATCTTTTGATATGTAATAGTTATGTTCTAATTCTATAAAACTCTAAACCTGAAAAGATCCTCAATGTGAATTATTCATTTAATTCAATAATAAGTAAGGTCTAAGGTCGGGGCCTTATAGTTGGCATCAAAGGTCAGTTTAGACATCTTTAGGAGTTAGAAAAGTGTTAAATTATAATATGATTGAAATGATATAGCATTTACAGATTACCATGTTGCTTCTCCTAAGATATTACTTTGTTAAGAATGGATTTTTGTAGAGGAAACATAACATATTTTCTGGGAAGGCATACATAGGGAAATGACCTTCTAAATCAGCAACTTGAGATGGTCAGAATCAGAATTGAAGAGTTTGTTGTAGTGATGGCTCAGTTGACTCAGATGATAAGTTTTTGGTTGTGTTTATTGATGATATTTTGGTGTTTTCTAAAAGTAAAGAGGAGAATGAAAGTCATTTAAGGGTTATCATGCAAACCTTAAAAGAAAAGAAACTATATGGAAAATTCAACAAGTGTGAGTTTTGGTTACAAAATTTTTTTTTCCTGGGTCACATTGTTTCAAAAGATGGCATAACTGTTGATCCTACTAAAACAAAAGTTGTTGAAGAATGGCCAACACCCAAAAATGTAACCGAGATCCGTAGTTTCCTTGGTTTGGCAGGTTACTACCGATGGTTTGTTGAAAATTTTTCACGGTTATATAGTCCAATGACTAAGCTAACTTGTAAGGGTGTTAAGTTCATCTGGACAAAAGAATGTGATGATTGTTTTCAGGAGTTGAAAAGAAGATTGGTGAATGCTCCAGTTTTGGCACTTCCTTCCAGGAATGGTGAGTTTGTTATATACAGTGATGCTTCATTGAAGGGACTTGGATGTGTCCTTATACAGAATGATCAGGTAATTGCTTATGCTTCACGTCAGTTGAAAACTCATGAGATAAATTACCCTACACATGATTTGGAATTAGCTGCTATTGTTTTTGCTTTAAAAATTTGGAGGCATCATTTGTTTGGAGTAAAGTGTGAAATGTATACTGATCACAAAAGTTTAAAGTATATATTCACTCAGAAAGAATTGAACATGAGATAGAGGAGATGGCTGGAATTAATCAAGGATTATGATTGTACAATTCACTAGCATCCCGGAAAAGCAAATAAAGTGGCCAATGCTTTGAGTCGAAAAAGTAATGCTTCATTAACCATGCTACGTTTGAAACGAGATCCTTTGGTTTTTGATTTGATGAACTTTGGCATAGAAGTTGTTGGTGCAGGAAGTTCTTCTGTTTTGTTTCAGGTATCAGTGAGATCATCTCTATCAGACAGAATTAAGCAAGCACAAAGGGAAGACAGTGAGTTGCAGAAAATGGTAGAGCTGGTTCAGAAGGGTAAGTTGCCTGAATTCAACATTGATAGTGATTGTGTTTTGAGATTTGGGAAGAGATTGTGTGTGTCTTGTGATTCACAGTTGAAGAGAGAGTTGTTATGTGAAGCTCATAGTTCTCCGTTTTCAGTTCATCCTGGTAGTACTAAGATGTACAGAGATCTACGGGAGTATTAATGGTGGGATGTAATGAAAAGAGATATTGCTGATTTTACTGTGAAGTGTTTGACTTTTCAGCAGGTTAAAGCAGAGCGACAGTTACCGAAAGGGATGCTTCAGCCTCTACCAGTGCAAGAGTGGAAATGGGAGAATATATCAATGGACTTTGTTGTGGGATTACCGAAGACATCTCGAGGTAATAATGCAATCTGAGTTATTTTTGATTGCTTGACTAAATATGCTCATTTCCTTGCTATACGAGATACGTTTTCCCTAGATCAACTTTCCCGTTTGTATCTTAAAGAGATAGTCAGGTTACATGGAGTTCCTCTCTCCATTGTATCTGACCGTGATCCCAGGTTTACTTCTAAATTTTGGAAAGGCCTTCAGAAGTCGTTGGGTACTGAATTAAATTTTAGTATAGATTTTCATCCTCAGTCAGATGGGCAGTCAGAACGAACAATTCAGACCTTGGAGGATATGCTACAAGCTTGTTCGATGGATTATCATGGAAGTTGGGACCAACATCTTTCTTTGGTTGAGTTTTCTTATAATAACAGTTTTCATTCCAGTATACAGATGGCACCATTTGAGGCATTATATGGGAAGCGATGTCGAACTCCAGCATTTTGGGATGAAGTGGGTGAAAGGAAGATGATGGGACCAGAATTGGTAGAAGAGATGGCAGAAAAATTTTAGTTGATTCAGAAACACATGAGAACAGCTCAAAGCAGGCAGAAGAGTTATGCGGATAACCGGAGGAAGGATCTATCTTTCGAGGTAGGTGATCATGTTTTTCTCAAGGTTTCTCCATGGAAAAGTGTGATGCGATTTGGTAAGAAAGGAAAGCTGAGTCCAAGGTTCATGGACCATATGAAATTCTGGAGAGAGTTGGATCAGTTGCATACATAGTGGCTTTACCTCTGAGTTTATCTCAGATACACAATGTTTTTCATGTTTCGATGCTGAGAAAGTATATGCCAGATCTATCTCATGTTTTGAGTCCAGAGGTAGTTCAGCTGGAAGAGAACCTATCTTATGAGGAAAAACCGGTCCAGATTCTTGACCACAGGGAGCATGTGTTACGAAATAAGGTAATCCACTAGGTAAAGTTTTTGTGGAAAAACCATATGGTTGAAGAGGCAACGTGGTAATCTGAAAATTCTATGAGGGATAAATACCCCCACTTATTTTGATAAGTGAATAAAATTGCGAGGACGCAATTCCCAAAAGGGGGGAAGGATGTAACATCCCAGGTAAATAATGAATAAAACATTTTTGTATTTATTAATTTTTACAAATTAAATATTAATTTTACTTTAAAGAAGTTGCTATGTTCGATAGCGTACCCAATACGCAACGATGAGTTCCTTTGAAAACTTACGTTGCACACTAGTAATATAATAATATTATTTTAAATGGTAGTTAACATGTAGTCGTTGTATTGGCGGGAATGGATAGAAATAACTAAAATATGATTATATATGTTTTTAAATGTTTTTACATTTATCTAATAAAATATACAGGCTTAAAATACGGAAAGAATTCAATTTTAGGCATTTATACTCTAATTTTCACGAAAGGTCCACTTATCACCTTTTGATGGCAAACCATCATTAAATATAGTTTTGATAGATCTTATAAATTCTATTGGACCAAATATAAATCTTCTTTAGAATCGGGACATCAAAATTTACTTTGTGTAAAATTTTGGCATCTTTCCGATAAAGTTCATTTTTTTAATGAATAGTGTAAAATGTTGTATTTTAATTCAAAACCTCTTCTTAATCTAATTTTTTAAGATGATTAGATTATATTTTGAATTGGTTTTAAAGTGAAATTAGAATATATTTTTACCATTAAATCCAATAGTGGTTGTTGGAATTAATTTCACTTTGAAATCGGACTTAAACTAGTGTCAATCTTTTGATACTTATTGTTTCATAAAAACACGCTATTTGCTCTGACAGCGGGAATTAATTATTAAATTAATTAATGAAACTTATATGTTGTGAATTTTGTAAAATGGACTTCATTTTTTAATTTGGAATATCAAATATAGCTTAGGGTGAAGTTTTGGTATTTTTCTGAAAAACTTCAATTTTTGATGAATAGTGAAACCACTAAGTGGTACTTATAAAAACTGATTTTTCATTTAAATGAAATTTTACCACTTCTGTGTTTTGAATTTCAAAAATCTGACATACATGGTTGTCATTAAGAAGTAAAATGTGGTTCAATGAGATTAAAATATTTTTTTGGTGAATAGTAACTTTTAAGTTCTTAATCGCGATTAGAGGTAATTAGTGTAGTTTAAGGTAAGAATAATGTTTTAATAAAATGAAATGACCTAGACAAATGTCCTACCCTCATTGTATGTGTCATGACCGACCAAGAAAATCCATGGGTCAACTTGGGGACCCCATGGATCCACTTTGGTTGGAAAATGACATAAATACCTTTTATTTAATGTTAAAGTAAAAAATGACACAAACATGAAATGTTTTACTAAAACAATTTTTACATGGGGTTATACAAGTCATATTTTTGACTATAAATAGTCATTGGAAATATAAAAATATTTCCTACATAATAGTATTTTTTTTATAATTTTTAGACATTAAATAAATTAAATTATTTATGACATCATGATGATGCAGCGATGACCTCATTATTTAACGATTTAAATAAAATGGAAAGATAATGTAAAATCTAAGACCTACACATGGACAAAACCTATTGGATGGGTGGATTTCGAACCCTTATCACCTTATCCTAGAAACACATCAATGTGGGACCTCTTAAATCCGAATACCATTTTAAAATAAAGTGACTTTTCCTTACCTTCCAAGAGTGCCCCTCCTCTCCTCTTATAAAAGGCCCCCACCTCTACCTCCTTACCCACACTTCCAAAGCCTTTGTCTCGGCCAAACCCTGCCAATTTTGTCTCTCCACATCCCTCTCTTACTCCTTGAAGCCTCACTTTGGGCAGAAGTCTTCCCAAGGAAGCCTTTGAGCTCAAATCTAAGAGAGTTACCCGATTTTAAGGTAATGTCTTCTTTTGAGTTCTTCTGTTTTATTTTGCTTCTCCAACCCCCTAAAATCTTTTTATTATTTTCTTTTGTAACAACTCCAATATCATAAATATACTAGGATGTTTTTATAAGAAGGATTCAAGCTACACTTACACACACCAACATCTAATAGTTAAAGAACATACTGTTTCTGTGGATGACGAATTTCTGCCTCCCGAAACGATGATTGTTCAACATTCTTTTAACACCTTCAAAGGTGGCCATTAAGATGACACTATATTTATATATGATATATAATATGTTTATGTTTTCCTTAAGCTTCTGTATTTTTCATTTTGGGAATACCTTTATGGTTTCCATTATGGGTAAACACGATATCTTCATTTAAGGAAGTGCGGACTACCGCCCCCTCAAAGTGATGTGATTCGTTAATGCCATATGTGGGACGTATAAAGGATGGATTTAAAGTTATTATATATGATTTTATACTGGAATTATAATATACCTATATATAATTATTATTTCTTTCCATTAAAGTATGAGATATAAATGAAAGTAGCGTTCATGCGTACGTACGGCTTACCGTCTCCATGAACGGTGCATTTCATTTCTTATCCCCAAATGTAATGTACTATTAAAAGTACATGTATATAATGGATATATATGATGAATGATACATCTAAATGATTAATATAATTCTGGAATTAAAATATACATACCTCTCATTTAGTTTTAATTCCATTAATATGACAAAGAAATGAAAGTAGCGTTCATGCGTACGTACGGCTTACCGTCTCCATGAACGGTGCATTTCATTTCTTACCTCTAAATGATTATGTGATATTATAAATACATGTATATTATAGATATATATGATATATATTATATCCAAATCAGGAATGTCATTCTGGATATAATGAACCTTTGACCACACGAACAACATGTAATCGTAAGAAGTCCACTTTCGACTTAAGGACCAAATATCGACAAGATAAACATTATTAACTTAAATGATTACATAATGTTTATAACATGGAAATAAGTGATATAAAAGGAATAATGAACTGGAAAAAGGTTCTTAAGAAAATATAAATTAACTTAAGTTTATTATTCAGGACGTTAAAGAACGATCGAGTCAAGTCGGACCCGAGGTAAGGGAACTTCTTAACCCAATTTCTATTCTTTGGGTTAATCTCCTATTTTCAAATTATGTCATGATATTATTATGTCCTATATTGTATTTATACATTATTTATGTGTACATATAGTGAATACACATGATAAATCTATTTTATTTAAAAATGTTCTTATTAAGGGACTTCGTCTCAATCTCCTTTCATTGAGGCATATTTCGTTTTATACAGAACTTTCTTTTATACGGTGTATAAACCCCTTTGACTTTTTCTTTTATACAAAAGGAATATTTTTCTACGAAGTGTTTTACTAAACGACAAAAAGGAATGTTTTTTTAACGTACGCGGTGACAACGGCCTTTTCCGCCACCGCGAGTATTATTTGGTCTTTGGCTTCCTCAACAAGCCGTAATGTTTTTAAAATAAAATAAATACCATATAATCTTTTATGTATTTTGGTATTGAAAATTGTTTTGATAAAGGATTCTATTATGTCAATATATTTAAATGATATATTGTGATTGAAATGTGGATATGTTATCATTCCTTTATATTGGTTTTATGTTTTATGATTTTATATTGGTACTTAGACATTTGACGGGTGGTTACGTGATAAACCATATGATGGGTGGTGCCGTGAATACCAGGACGGGTGGTTACGTTATAACCTCCAATGCATTGGGTATGGAAGTCGGCCGTATGGCTATTCCATTAAGTATGTATGGAAGTTGGCCGTATGGATATTCCATTAAGTGATATGTGTGGAAGTCGACCGTATGGTTATTCCACTTAAGTATGTTTATGTCCCAAGTTACCTTTATATATGTTATGTGTTCTTTATATGGGTTTTATGGTAATCCTTTGGTTACAAAAAGGTAAGTAATGATATTTTATTCAGTGAAGAGTTTTTTTACGACTTCATGAAGGTGAAGGTATTACTTTGATAGAGTATACATGGTTTACTTGATGTTTGAAAAACTAACAGTTTTCATTCTTTGTGTATCCCTTACTGAGCTTTTTATGCTCACCCCAAGTTTCTTTGAAATGTTTTTCACATGACTTAATATGGAATAGGGTCAAGGATGGGATCAAGGGAATGTCATTCTATATAAAACATGGAACTAGACATGTTTATTTTTAAGAGTTTTTTTTTATTTTATGGAAACTTATTAGAAGTGTCTACTTTGTAATCTTTTGAGATGCAATAGTTATGTTCTAATTATCTAAAACTCTAAACCTGAAAAGATCCTCAATGTGAATTACTCATTTAATTCAATAATAAGTAAGGTTTAAGGCCGAGGCCTTATAATTATCCTCCATGAGTGAGACAAGTTTGGGAATCAGGTGATAGTGGAGTAATAGATGGGGTCTATGTTTTGATATTCACTCTTTTAACAGAAATTTATTAATGAAATACTGCTAAATACATTTTTTCTAGAAAATATTTTAATAACCACTAATAAAAATTAATTAAAAATATTAAAAAACATTTTAAAAAAATATTATTTATAGCAGTTACATGAAATTGTCGCTAATAAACCACTGCTATTTAGTTGATTTTGTATAGTGCGAGTTTAGATGCTAAGAAAGGGTAAGCATGGGAGACATCAATCAAAGATCATAAGTGAGAATAAGATGATCATAAGAGTATGAGAACATAATCATGGTACATAAAGTTCATACCAAAATATATAAATCTCAAATCATGTGTCATGGAATAAATCATTGGAATAACATATGACATGAGCCATAAGAGTGTAGGACATAAAAAAATCTTGAACTATGAGAGCATAACATAAAATTAAGAATATGATATAAGAGTGTGGTATAAATATATACACAGAAATAATATTTCAAGGATACCCACTAATACATTCATTATATAACAGGATTGGGTTAACCACCTATGTACAATTTTAGGCTTGGGCTAACCGCCCATGTACCATTGAGCATGGGAAACACCCATATACCCTCTTGGGCTTGGTATAACACCCATGTACCCTTGATATAATCATATATAAAACATTACCCAATGCATTTTATGAATATAACATACCCACCTATCACATATTAATAAAACATTCATATGTATGCCATAATAAAATAAAATCACTCATCATTCCTTTATAACCTAATTAACCTATGGGAAAGAAATGAGTTTTATGAAAACTTACTTAAAGAATCATCATCATAATCCATCCAAATAAATCATGTGGATGATATCATTAGATCATATCCATTTTGATCTATAACTATCATTAAATTATATTGACATATATGGAGAATCTATTTTATAAAATCATTAAAAATATTCTTTAAAAAATCATAGAAAATATACGTTTTGTTTTATAACTTTTAAGAACTAAAAAAATCACAGAATAATATGAATGGTATTTTATTTTAAAAACAATGGAAACTTGAAAATGAATTTTAAATGTTGAATATTGGATGCGATGGTAGGAAAAAACTATTCATTTTGTATATGTTAAAAGAAAACATTCTTTTCATATTTTTTAAAATGTAAAAAGTGAGTCATAAAGAAAATGTTTGAAAAGATTACTTTAAATAATTTGTAAATAAATTCAACTATAGTAAAAAAATACCTTTATAAAACTTTTTAATGAAGATAAAAAATTATATAAAAAAATTATGAATAACATGGATATAGTGGAAAAATATACCTAAGAAAAAAGGGAAATAATGAAAATTTTTATTAAAAAGAAATTTTCATTATTTTTTCATACCAAAGAGAGAGAAAATGGTAACAATACTTTAAGATATCAAAAATTAATATATAATAATAAAATGGATGGGGTTTGTGAGGTAAATAGAATATAATTCCCCCTAGAGGAGATTCAAGCTTAAAAAATTCATATTAAAAGTGAGATTGGAATATAAACCCATACCTCAAGTCCTGAATTTCTTTGTACTCACTCAATACTCTTATAAAATAAATTTAGTATTATTATTAATATATAATAAAAACATATTTCTATATATATTTCCCCTATAATTTCTAATCACCCACTTATTAATAATTCTTAATTAAATTAATATTTGGGTGTTAAAACTTCCATTTTCCATGCATACTTCAGTATGATTTTTCTATTCCTTTAACCTTGTTCATGATTATAAAATATTAATTATTTCATAAATATCATATATATTTATTATGAACACTTTTTTAAGTATCCAAGTAAGGTGTTTCTGAAAAATGAATTACATTACTTTGTGGAGGCCGTAGTTCGTACATACAAATGAGATATGTTTTCATTTTTTAATGAATGGAAAATAGGTAGACAATGAATATTAAATTCACATAATAAAATTTATATATATTTATGAAACTTATGTCACTATGTAATATTTTATGGAAAAAATTTGGAGGATTTAGGATAATAAATAAAACATGAAAGAACTCAGTTAAGATGATTACCTCCTTTATGAGATGTTCTCCATTTTATTAAGCTTAGGGCCTTTATAGGTGAGGTTTGTGGCCACAATATGATATTGGGGTTAGGAAAATGGAATTTTAGAGATTAATTATGAATATTTTTGAAATAAAACTAAACCCACATGTATCTTTGAAAGGGTTAGATTAAGTCTTTTTTTATAGGAAAAACCAATTTTGTTTTTGCAAATACTTAGTCTTTAAGGGTCAAGAATTTCATTATAAAAGGGAAAGTTGATCATAAGAAAAAAATGGTCGATATTATTGACTATTTTATATTTTTTTCCAAAGATAATATTTTTATAAATTCTAAATCAATTAATTAAATATTGTTTGACATAAAATACCAATTGAATCCATTTTCATTACTATTCACATAATTTGACATTAAAAACATCTAGATAAAAATGGGATTAAAAAATAAATATTTAAATCACCACTTATCCTTCATAAGTATCTAAAAAATTTATGTATCACCATAATTAATCTAAACCTTATCACTTTTAATATTTTATAACTATTTACTAGGCTATTTTACCACTCCCACAAGCATTGTGTCTGCACAATGTGAGAATTTTAAATAATTATAATATATTTTAAAATTTAAAATAAATTAATATAATAAATATATTTTTTTATTCATAAATTTTAGCATTTAAATTCATTATTATAGTATTTTTATCTATATCCTTATCACGACACCATAATATGTGAGAGAGACTGACATTTAGTAAATAATCTTAACTTCAAATAATATAAAGTCATTTTCAAGGTATTGTGGAACCAAAATTGTATATTTTATAATATAATATGATTTGGGATGAAATAAAATCATCAAATAATATTATAGTTATTGTTTTAAGATATTTGGGGCGTTATCCTTTTATTTTAACCCTTTTTAACCTAGTTAACTATTACTGAGGTGATAAACTTTCTTCCATGATAACTTTTCAATATGGATAAAATTAAGTTGAAATTGTTACCTAATATTAATTATGATGATTATAAATATGAAATGAAATTTATAATATTCAATTCCAATAGGTGTTTGAAATTAATTATGACATCTATTCATGAAATTCATAAAACTATTTTTTTATAAAAAATGTTTTTAAGCATAAGAATGATTTTATCATAATTTATTTCCTTGTAATAACCATTAGTTGAATGATAATTTACCTGATTAAATATATTATCTACACATTTAATTAAATCATTATTAAATAGTGATTAATTTAATTTATTAAGATAAAATACATTAAACACATAAAAAATAGTTTTTTTTGTAAAAATAACTCTTTTTACCTTCAAATAAACTTATATTTATTTATAAAAACTTTATAATCAATTTATGAATGATTATTAACTTTTATACATGTATAAAAAATAATTTTAAATATTTTCAATTATATAAATAATATAAATTAAATTTTAAATAAAAAATAAATAAATAAAATATTTTTTGTAAATAAAACATTTCTATTTAAAAAATAATAATCAATGTAGTGCTTCTTAATTAATATTACTTATTATGATTCATTTAATTATCTTATAATATATTTTATTTTTTATTTTTATAAAGTAGTATTCACTTTAGTTTTATGTTGGGTGTATTCCAAGCCATCAAACACATCAAATTTATTAAAGAGAAATATATTTGAAAATATTAGGGTGTTACAACCATGGAATTAATTAGATAGTTTCATTCCAATCAAAAGTCTTGATATATTTACTTCCATTAACTTGAAAGGGATTTTTTTCTTATTCATTAATTTCATATCACTTATGATGCAACAAATTTATCCTACCTTATTGTGAGTATAAGTTATAATTGTTTTCCCAATACATCAGAGTACACGACTCATAATATGCATTAATAATAACATCATGTCTAAGGAAAAATAAAGACATCCACATAATGTAATATCCAATTACATATAAAACTTGTGGAATTCCTTTGGGAGGGTTTGTTATCATAACATTATATCTTGGAGATTTCCAATGGTGAAATTCATGGGAAGAAGTATCAATATCTTACGATATCCATGCAAAAACCATATATTTTATGATATATTTATTTTTAAATAAATTAAATTTCTTTGATATCTTTCTTTACATGCAACACCAAATTTAAAAGAACCATGATATACTATTAAAATGTTATTATTTATTGTGATAGTTGTCACCTATCCATTAGATTGGTGAGTATGAATAGTAATAACTAAATTATAAAAAAACTATTTTTTTTCAAATGTATAAAATGAATTCATTGGTTATAAATTGGTTATAAATGAAAATAAAATCATTTGATTATAGAAAGGATTCTTTTTTGAAAAAATAGTTTTTATTCGCGTAGTGTGTTTTTATTATATTAAATTAAATTAATATCTATTGAAAAATTATTTTAATGATATTTATAGATTATATATTAAAATAATTTTTTTTATTCATCTAATTTTTTACTAGGAATAGAATAATAATAAATCATGTTTTATACTTAAAATGATTTTTTTTCTAAAAATGGTTTTCATTGCATTTTTCATGCTTATTTTAAAATGATTTTATACCACCTATAAAAATTGAATATTTTAAAAATGGATTCCATATTTATTTTCATAACAATTAATATAATTTAATAGGGTAAACTTAATTTTTGGTCATTATGAATAGTAACCATGGTAATGATTTGTAACCTCAGTAAAAGAGGTAAAACTGGGTTAAAACTACGGGGTAAAACACTAAAACCTCTCTAACACTTTCCTTTATTCTAATATATGAGTTTTATTGACCAAAAACATGATCAATGAGTTAAATAATGTATTTTAAGATATTATTTTGAAATTTGGAACCCAAGTTTGACTTTTGTGAAGATAATTTAAATTTTATTCAAATTTAAAATTATTTTTCTATATTTGAATTTAATCAAATTGTTGGAATATTCCATTTTTTTTTGGGTCTATCCAAAATTCTAAAAAAATTAATTTTTATTTACTTAACAATTTTTTATGGATACCAACTTATTACTTGATTTTAAGGTAAAGTTATTTCATACTCTTAAAATGAGTATTTTCATAAAAATTGTTTTCCATGCCTTTTGCATTCTTATATTAAATGTAATCTTTTCCACCTATAGACATTGAATATGATAAAATGGATTCTAAATTTTGAGTTATCATGTATAAATTTTTTTTATAAGGCTTCTTTTATTTTTGGTCATATACTTATGTTATCACGATAAAGAGTTAAGTTATCATGATTAAGGTTAAAATGGGTTAAAATTGTTTTAACTAGGTGATAAGTATTAAAATATGTCAAAAAAGGTATAAATGTGACTAGTTGATTTTATTTAGTCCCTATCACATCCTATATTCATATTTTGTGTGCCTTGGTGCCGCCTTATGTGATTATGATATATATTTTATTTAATCTTTTACGTAATTCCAACTATCTATTACGCTCACTAATAAAAGGGTACCACCTATCCTCCCTTAATCACAAATTTTAAAAATTATATCTTATTTAAGACTAAATATAACAAAATCCAGGATTCCTTCCCCACATCCTAGAGATTCCTGTCTTGAAAAAATACCATCCTTACAATTATTAAGGTGTAATCCAAAATAGGTTTCTCAATGAAGAGGAGGATTGAATTCATAAAAAACAAGACAAGACTTGACATAAGGGATTTATGTTTCAATATCATTTCAATTAGGATTTTTTTTGATTGATTTACCTTGAGAGAAATTATATGATCCTTTTCTAAAAAACATCTTACATTTTATTCTCCTTTGTTTATTTTTGGAATATTCATGTTTTATTACCATTTTCCTCGCTTTGCTACTCAAGATGGTACATAAAATGTTTTTAAGAAAATCCAACCCTATTTATTCTCATTTGGTAAAGAATATTTCTCCTCCATATCCATATTTTATAAAATGTTTTTAATAATGTTTTTTATATAATTTAATGTTGATAAAAATTTATTTTTACCCATGTTTGATTTTCTATAAAATTATTTAAAAAAATATTCTTATCATTTTATAAATGAGGTAATTTATAATGAAGTTGCTAATAGATTCATTGTTTTTAATGATTATAACAAGAAATAAATTTCCCACTTTCATAACTACTAAAATATTTTAATATTTCTTACAATTTTCCTTTTTTCTTATAAAATAATGTGTTTTCCATAATATTTTTTAATTTTCTAGATTTGAAATAAGTGATTTCAAAATGAAAAGGGTATTTTACTAAAGAAATATTCCAGTTATATTTAATTTTTTTTTCATCTATGATAAAATTCTATGATATTACTTACGATTTAATAGGGATAAGATCAAATGATACCATCCTTATCCTTTATCTAGATGGTTTATGATTGTGATGATGAGATTTTTATGAAACCTATTTATTTTCCATGGGTTATTCTATGATGATATGATGAATGGTTTATAATCTTTTGAAATACATATGAAAAAATTATGATTATGTGATTATTAGAGAAAATTTTTCAAGGGAAAATTGATTCTCCCTAAGAATTTTTCAATCATGTTCATTATTGCAAAAAGGAATTGACCGTTGGTGGTCCTATGATGCATATATGGAGAGAAGAAAATTTTACAGCTGATAGATTAGCTAGAGGAGGAAGAGAAGACGGCCCCCTCTCCATCTACACCAGTTTAGGTTCTCTTATGATGAATTTTAAGGACATTATTTGAGGGGATTCCCTTGGTCTTCATCATTTTAAGCCTCCTTAGTTGCCTTTCCTTTTTCATGTTATTGGGTGGCTCACCCTCTTTTTAATAAAAAATTAATTTTCAATAAGAAAAAGTAAATAAACTCCCAAGAGTTGATGGAGTGAACTAATTAGAAGTTACTCTTAAAAGAAAGTTGAAAATGACCAGGTAAAAATTTTCATTATGGTACTTCGTCTACAATGATATTCTTAGTAGTGAACCACGACTAAGGAAGTGATTTTATATTATTATTTTTATTCCTCAAATTTCTATATTATTCTTATGATATGTTCTCATAGATCATGATTGATTATTGAAGATTACACACACTTATGTCTTGTGTCTTTTGTTATAAAAAATCATTATTCCATGATTTATAATTAATGATATTTCACTGATTGGGTATGATTATCTTAAGTTATGATTATGTTATGATACCGTTATTCTTATATTATGCTCTTTTATGATCATTGATTTATATCTATTATGTTTACCCTTATTGATAATCTTTGCTAACCCTTTCTTATGTTTCCTTTCCCTAGGTTATGAATAAAGGTCTTAAGTAGGGTATGTATAAGAAGTGTTCTCTGTGATAATATATTTATTGGAAATGTTGAATATCCTTCATGAAATAAGTTTATCATGTATCTAGTCCATAAAGACTCTAATTCTTTATAATTATGGGGGTATGTATTGTAGAGAACCCAAACTTGATGTACATGGACTTTACATTACTTTTGCGGAATACTTAATACATAACAAAAACCAACACTCAAGGACCGTAACACTTTAGTGTCTTTGGAAACTTGGAACATAATCTTCTAATCATGGTGAAAGATCTTCAACATCTCCCATAAGGATCTTCCCCCTTTTGTTTTCTTACCTAAGACCTTTCTTTATATCCTGGGGAAAAGAAAACATATAAAGGGTGAGCTCAAATTCTCAGTAAGGGAAAGCATGGAGAAAATAAAACAAACCATATACATTTGAACTTATAAACATGAACATAATGTTTAAACATTAAAATCTTGAGCAATGACATAAAACATAACAGTACGTAAGGCATAGATCATAATGGAACATCAATCATCATAAAATAACATGGGAATAAATCATGTAATTGTAGAAAACCATTAATCACATGATATGATTTCCATAGTAGCCAAGGCATTTCTGGCAAGACCATCTTAGTGGACAAAGTCCCTTTCAGAATCGAGTTCACTCCTCGTTCCAGTCCTGTATTACTGAACTAGATTTACTTTCCATTCCAGCCATGTCTATCTCATGAGATATAAATCTTTACCCAATGCATTGGAGGGAGATATAGGTCCCACCCATCTCATAATGAAATCATTCTTATGTGTGCCACAACATAAACATAAATCATTTATCATAACCCAAAGAATAAAATGGGTTTCATAAACATCATCCCATCATAACATAATCCATATAAAACAAATGGATATCATTTCATCATAAGAAAAGTGAAACCATGTAAATAATAGAGACATTATACTTTGAAACATACACATATTAAATAATGTCATCTTATATGGAAAATAGTTTTGATAAAACACTTGAAATTAATTCTTGAGGAAATATCCTTTCTTCTTCAAAATCATTTTCTTTTCACAAAATGACATGCAATTTTAAAAGAATAGGATTTTGTTGAAAATAGTCATGAAATCTTATAGAGTAATCTTCATGAAAATAAGGCATTATAAAACCGTAAAATATCCATTCATGCCGTATAAGTTAAAAAAACATTCTCCTCGTACTTTTGCCGGAAAAAGTCAAAAAGTTCCTCGTATGGTAAACAAAAGAAAGATTCCTTCCATAACACAATGTAAAATTAAAATATGGGTAAGAATGACTTTAAAAATTCATGTAATAATATTAAACACTTTATAAAAAACATTTTTATAGACATGGATGAAAAATATAACCCCAGTAAATACTTACGTATAATCAATCTCGGATAAAAATGAGATTGAAAAATTATCCCTTACCTTATGTCCGATATGATTAGTATGTATCCGAACCTCCTATATAATGATTTAAATAATGTCATTGACTTATTAAAGAATCATATTCATTGTTATGATATCATATATGGTTCACTTATTACTTTATATTACCTGTTCTTTTGTAAATTCCATGTTAAAGCAGCATTTTGGCTAAAATTGTTTCGTTTATCGTACGTGTTTCGACTTGTTGTTCTTGATATTATTACTTATATCCTGATTTACTTAATTACAGAATGTAAAACATTATTTATATATAATATATATTCAGAATATACATATATATACGATAGATCAATAAATGGAATAAAATACACCGTTCATGGAGACGGTAGGCCGTACGTACACATGAACGCTGTTTTCGTTTCCTTATTGAATTGAATGGAATTAAGTAGATGACATACATATATATATACATAAATAAAGTATCATTATTATGTCATATATTTCATTATTATTCATTATATATACTTTATAATCATTCATGAATGGTTAACATGGATAATGAATCTGATCGCGTCGTGGAGACGGTAGTCCGTACGTACGCACGAGCGATGATATCATTACCATGATCGTGGAATTGTATTGAAGTGTATGTATAATATTTCAAAATAAATATCAATTTACAATAATCATATATAGTTATTTATATACACCATTATACCCATCCAAGTAAGGTGGTGGTGGAAAACAGATTACACCATGGCGTGGAGACGGTATTCCGTACGTACGCACGCGCGGTGATTTCATTTTCCGTAGGATGGATAGAAGATGGAATAGGGTTGTTTCATATTTATAATAATATATCAGTATATTAGTGATACTTATGTTATTACTTTATAGTGAAATAACTAAAGAAGAAGAAGTAGAAGAAGAAAGAAACTTGAAAGAATCGGAAGAAGATATTACCTCTTCTTCGACGCACCTCCTTTAAGATTCCTCTTAAAGAACTAGAGTTGGTGTTTTGAGAAGACCAGAACATACAGAATGTTTCTAGGGAAGTGGAGAATAGAAATCGGCAGAGGTTGTCCGAGATTTAAGGCTCAATGTGGTGTGAGGAGGAGAGGGAGGAGGTGCCCTTTTATAAGGGAGGAGAGGGGCACCTTTGGAAAGTGTGAAAATATTATTTTATTATAAACTTCTCTTCGGTTTCAAAAGGTCCAAAAATAATTAAAGATGAAGATAAGATTACTCATGGTAGAAATAAAATCATCCAATCAGAATTGGACATGTTTTGGATAATATTTTAATCATTATAATCTTATTTAATTAAATCATTTATTAATGAGGTAAATACTGCATCATTATTGTGTCATAAATAATTTAATTTATTTGATGTCTAAAAATTATAAAAAAATAACATCATGTAGTAAATATTTTTATATTTCCAATTAATATTTATAGTTGAAAATATAATTTATATAACCCCTTATAAAAATTAATTACTAAAATATTTTTGTTAATGTCAATTTTTTCTTTACATTAAATTAATTAATCCAAATTTTCATTATCACTAACAAGTGGCTCAATGGGGTCCCAAAATGGACCCAAGGATGCCCATGGTCGGCCAATACTCATCCAATAAGGTTAGGACAAGTGTTAAAGTAATTTTAAATTATTATAATATTCTTTTAACCTTGAATTACCCCATTTACCTTTAACCGCAGTAAATAAAAGTCAAAAGTTACTATTCACCAAAAATTATATTCATCTTATTGAACCACGTTTTACTTCTTGATAACAACAATGTATGTTGGATTTTTGAAATTAAATTCATAGAAGTGGTAAAATTTCATTTAAATGAAAGAGTCAATTTTTTTAACTACCACTAAGAGGTTTCACTATTCATCAAAAATTAAAGTTTTTCAGAAAAATACCAAAACTTCAGCCTTAGCTATATTTGATATTCCAAATTCGAAAATGATTTCTATTTTGAAAAATTCAAAACATAGAAGTGGCATTAATTAATTTTAAAATTAATTCCCGTTATCAAAACAAATAGCGTGTTTTTAAGAAACAATAACTATCAAAAGATCGACACTTGTTTATGTCCAATTTCAAAGTGAAATTAATTCCAATGACCAACATTGGATTAAATGGTAAAAATATATTCTAATTAAACTTTAAAACCAATTAAAAATATAATCTAACCATATAAATTATTGCGATGAAAAAAAGTTTTTTTTAATTAAAATATAGCGTGTTTTTCTATTCATTAAAATATGAAAGTCATCGGAATAATATGAAAATTTTATCCAAAGTAAATTTTTATATCCTGATTCCAAATAAGAATTTTATTTTGTCAAATTGAACTTATAAACCCGTCAAAAACTATATTTAAAGTGGGTGTTCCATCAAAAGGCGATAAAACTGCATTTTTTGAAAAATACTTATTTTGCCCAAAATATTTATTTTGTTCTCATACCATGTTCTTGAAAATGTGTAAGATGAATAATAATGTTATAAAATTAAAAATGTAGTTGATACTATTCATGACGGCTAGTTCATAATAATATTATAACCATATATCGTTGTTTAGTGAAACCTAGTACTGCGTACAACACACGCTATCGAAGAAGGTTGCGATTGTGTGTAATGCAAGACAAGTTAGGGTTGCATGTTGTGCAAGACTCCTTCATTGTTTTGTATAACATAATCCAACCATATTTCATTTATACATTTAATATATATATATATACACTCAATGTTGCATATAATGACTACTATCAAATGAACTTGAAATTGTGTGTAACACAATCCAAGAATAGTGTTGCATATATTGCAAGCTAATACGGTGTTGCGTATAGTGAAAGATAATCTTGGTGTAGCGTACAACACAAGACATCAATGAAATTAAAAAGAATAATTCTCATAAAATCTCGGGTTGTTACATGTATTTTTATGATATGTATCAAATATTCATATAAATTAATGTAATATATTAATGAAATGATCACATGTCATCAATTAGTATTATAGAATGTTTTAGTTAATTTTTTTAGATTAGGATTAGAGAACTTTGGTTAAAACCATAGGTATAATCCTATATATAGGATAACATCCCAAAGTTTTGGAAAGAAACATATTATGCGATTTTCCTAGAAGTACAAACCTATCTAGATACTATAAGTGGACATGGTTTTGGAATAATTGAATCTAAGGGTAATCATCCTGAAAATAGTTGGTCAAGTATATCTCGAGTATCATTCTGGTTCATGGTGAATGATACCTTACTATATACTTTATTTGACACTCTTGAGGTATCTTCTTAGGTTAATTCACATTTTATTATAAAACATTATAAAGGTTTTGAATAGATATTGAATATGAATGATAGAGGTTAAACCTGAGGTGTTATATATTGAAGACAAGGTGTCATGATTTAGAAATCATATAAATTATTTTTCCTAATTACATGATTACTCACTATGATTACTATTAATCACACTTTACTTTTTTCTCTTATTCAATGGTTGGACCTAAGAGGAATAATGTTAACACTGAATGTTATGGGAAATGAAATAATATTACTCCTGAGAAACCAAATGAAATGAGATTTGGGATTAAAAATGTTGAGGCCATTCTCACCCAACTTTCTCAGGTTATGAATGGTAATGTGAATCATAAAAACCTTCCAAATGGTCAAAGGAAGGAACAAATCACTATTGAGTATTTTATTCAGCAACATCTACCTTCATTAAATAGTTCCTATAATCTACTTATTGCTGAGAAATGGATTAGTACCACTAAAAAGATATTTTATGTTCTTAAATATTCATAACATGTAAGGTTTTTCCTTAATTATTGTTTAGAAGGTGAAGAAGATCTATGGTGGAATATTAAGAAGTTATTTTTCAATAATCATTTTTAAAATGATAATGTAAAGGTAATTACAAGAACTAAAGAAGAAGGATGAATAATCTAGTAGTACTTATGTGGAAAATTTTACCAGACTTTCGTGTATGCTTTTGGTTTTATCTTAAATCCTATAAGAAAGGTTGACCTATTCTTTAGTGTCATGAGACTAAGTCTCTAAATGAAATTGGATATAAGAGACTTTGATAACTATGAAGAAATCATTCAATGTGACATCAAGCTTGAATTGGAAATTTGTTACTCTCAGTGTTCTTTTGGTTTTGGGTACAAAAATAGAAAAATTAATTTTTAGAAAATTCTAATAATAAAAACCATAGAGGAAATAAAATTAATAGTACTTCACGTCAGAATCATGGTATGATTCATAGAGGAAATTTTCTTATAGTATTTGGTATATGTTTTAAGTGAGGTAAAGAAGTCCATCAAGAAAAATATTTTCAAAGTTATGTGAATAGGATAGTTTATGAAAGGAATGGTGAATAAGATCAGCATAATCTTCCATCCACAATCTAAAGAAATAAGTACAATGATTATAAACATTATGTGAATCAATGCATGAATTTTTGGGTTAATGATGAAAATTGGCATCATAAACCTCTAAAGCTAAGATACAAAGGGAAAGATCATGTGATCACATCTACTGAAGTGGGTCACAAGAATGAAGTGGGAAATGGTAAACTTACCATTCAATCTAGAACTATAAATATTTTATTTTATTATTTATATACAAACTCTTTTATATCTAATGATTTTTATAAGGGTGTCACATTTACACATCAATGATTAAATATTGATTTAACGATAAAAACTACTTATGGTACAATGATCACATATCAAGTCTATATATCCTATATGATAGAAGTTTTTAGTAATTTAATTTTATAAAATATTATGATTACCCTCCAGTTGAATTTAATATGATTTTGGGTATGGATTGGCTCTCTTTATAGATATACCATATCAATTTTCAATGAAGGTAAGTCAAGTTTTATATTTTGAATCAACATATGATCACCTTTTAGTGTGGGGATGAATGTAAATATCCAATAGAAGTTACTTCTTTTGTTTGGGTCTTACTTACTATTCATGAGGGATATATTTCTAAAATGGTTGGGGAGAAACTCAATAATGAATATATCTATATTTTTCAAGATTATGTTGATGTATTTCCTGAATACTTTCCTAGTATTTCCCCGGATCTTGATGTTGTGTTTTCAATAGAACTCATACCTAGTTTTACACCAATTTAATAGACTCCATAAAAATACCCATGATTGAGTTATAGGAATTAAAGAAGAAACTCTAGAAGAATCTTGATAATTGATTTATACACACTAGTGTGTCATAATGGGGTGTAAAAATTCTTTAAAAAAAAATAAAGATGGGTCAATTCATATTTCCATTTATTATTGAGAACTTCACATGATAAATATCAAGAATAAACTTCCCCTACCCCGTATTGATGGTCTGTTTGATAAATTAAATTGAGCTAAATATTTTTCCAATATTGATCTTGAATATAGATATCATTAGTTGAGAGTCAAGAAAGAGCATATACCCATGACAGACTTTTGTATGAGTGATGGTAATTATGAATTTATATTAATTCCATTTGTAATTACCAATTATTTCCCTATCTTTATGGATTTAATAAATAGAGACTATAGATTATATTGAGAAGATCTGGTAGAATTTATAAATGATATTGTTATATATTGGATGAGAAAGGAAGAGTATGAAGAATATTTGAGGGTTGTACTGAAGACCTCGAGGAAGGAGAAACTATATACTAAATACAATTTGTGAATTTTAGCTACATAAAGTCACATTCGTGGGCCATTTAATCTCAAGTGAGGGTATATCAATGGATCCTTCAAAGATGGAAGTTATTGAACAATAGACTAAACCAACCATTTTAATTATGTTTTTTATTTTATTGGTTTGGATAGATATTACTAGAAATTTATGAGGGATTTATCATGCCTATATAATCAAATAACTAAGTTAACTTAGAAGTAATCATAGTTCATTTAGTTAGATGAATGTGTGGAAAATTTTAAGGATATTAAAATAAGGTTGTTGAACACACATGTACTTACATAACCTTACAACATAGAAGATTTTGTGATATTTTGTGATTAATTAAAGTGGATTATTGGAAGTATCCTCATATATAAAGATATGGTGACAACTTATGCTTCACTTTGATTTAAAATTCATGATAAAAATTTACTGACTCATGATTTGGAGTTGGAAGTAGTAATTTTTTCACTGAAAATATGGTGGCATTATCTTTATGGAGAAAATGTGACATATATACTAATAATAAAATCTTAAAGTATATATTCACATATAAAGATTTTAATATATTCCATAGAATATGTTTATATTTGATCAAATGTTTGGATTTCTCAAAACATTACCACCCTGGTAAATCAAACAAGTTGGCTATTGCTCTGAGTCGAAAAGACCACACAAGTTTTTCCATGATGAGTATTGAAAGATATCCAATATTTATGGATATTTAGAATATTAATCTTGAAATCATAAAGAAATTGGACATATCATATCTTTCTCAGATGAATGTTCAATAATCCATCCATGTGAGGATTAAATAGGAACAAAAGGAGGATGTAGAACTACAAAAGAAGGTGAGAAATGTTCTTCAGTTAAAAAATTATTATGATAGAATGATAATGCTAAATAATAGTTAATTTGTCCCTTCGATACCATATATGAATAAGTAACCATTGAATAAAGATCATAGATCACAATTCTCTGTTAATCCTAGAAATACGAATATTTATAGAGATTTGAATGATTAATTTCGGAAAGAAAGCATTAAAAGGTATATTGCAGAGTATATTTTTTAATTCCTTGCATGTCATCAAGTTAAGACTAAGATACATAAGTCTATGGGTATGTTATAACCATTACCCCTACCAAAATTGAAATGAGAAAACATTACGATCAATTTTATCGTTAGACTCCCCAAATCATCTAAATGGAACAATGATATTTGTGTTGTAGTCAACCGTATTATAAAATCAGTTAATTTATTTTTCATCAGATAATATTTCTATCTTGATCAAATTTCTAGGATATATATTAAGTGGTAATGTTTCATGGAGCACCACATTATCTTGTATTTGATTAGTATTCGAGGTTTACCTTGATGTTTTAGAGAAGTATTCAATAGGATTTGGATACAGTGTTAAGATTTAGTATTTCATATCATCCTTAGAATGATGGTCAGTTTAAGAGGAACATTCAAACCTTAGAATACATTTTGTGATTATGTTCTATGGATTTCAATGGTGGTTAGGATCAACACCTTTCATTGGTATAATTTTCATATAATCTTATATTTCACTCAAGTATACAGATGGATCCTAATGAATCCCTCTATGATGGGAAGTGAAAAACTCAAATGTGTTGTGATAAAGTTAGAGAAATAAATATATTGGGACTTTTTATATATAAGGAAATGAAATATAAGGTTATATCCATTTAGAAACACATCAAGAAATCTTATAGTTGATAGGATTTTTTTTGCAGACAATCATCGATGATATTTAGAGTCTGAAGTTGATGGTAATTTATTACTATGAAAATCACATTGGAATAAGGCTATGATTTTTGGAAAGAAGGGAAATATATTCCCTATATATATTTTTCCCTTAAAAATTCTTTATTGTATCAGGATGGTTTCTTATCGCTTGTTACTTCCATCAAATCATTCTAAACCTCATGATGTATTCCATGCATCACTTTTGAGGAATTTCATACCTAATACTTCATATGTACTAAACACAGAGGTCATACCACTAGATAAGTATCTCTCTTATGAGAAAAAACTAGTGGATATTATATATTAAATGGATAATGTTATATGACCTAATTATAGTCACCTGGTCAAAGTTTTGTTTGTGGAACCATAAATTTGAATAAGCATTGTGGAAACTTGAGGATGTAATGAGGCATAAGTATCCTTAGTTGTCCATATAAGAGTGATGGAATTTAATGGGAGAAATTATTATAAGGGGTTATAATGTGACACCTCAAGATTCTTTGGTATATTTCATTTTAAATAATTTAAATTCTTTAATAGATTTCTTTACACACAACACATAGTTTAAATGAACTATGATATACTTTAAAATATTATTATTTAACGTGTTATTTATCACCTAAATATTGGATTGGTGGGTATGAATATGGATAAAAAAATTCTGAAAAATTATTTTTTACACATTTATAAAATGAATTTAGTGGTTATAAATTGGTTAGAAATGAAAAAATTATTTTAAGGTAAAGAAGATTTTTTTCTTCATAAAAACGTTTTTTATTTGTGTAATATATTTTTATCATAGTAAATTAAATTAATATATATTAATGAATAATTTTAATGTAATGTATAAACTATATTTTCAACTAAATTTTTTAATATTCATTTAATGGTTTTTACTAGGCATGCAATAATATTTAATCCAGTTTTGTGCATAAAAATCTAGTTTTTTCTAAAAAGTGTTTCCATTCTGTTTGGCACACTTATTTTTAAATAAATTTCTGACACATATCGGATTTTAATATTTTAATATGGATTCTATATTTTTAATAATAATAATTAATATATTATAATATATTCACATTATTTTTTTCATTATAAATAGCATCAATGGTACTGATTTTTCACCTCGGTAAAAGAGATAAAATTGGGTGAAAAGTATGGTTTAAAACTCTAAAATCACTCCAAAACTTACCTCTATCCTATTAGATGAGTTTTTTTTTCAATCAAATATATGATTAAAAAGTCAATTAATTTATTTTAAAACATTTTTTTTGAAATTGGTAACTCAAGATTTACTTTTGTGAAGATACTTTATATTTTATTCAAATTAAAAACTATTTTTGGGTCTTTGCATTTAATGGAATAGTTGGGAGATTCCATTAGGTTTCAACTTGTTCCAAAATTTAAAAAACAAAATTTTTTATTATTTAACTAAAAAAATGTATCAAAACTATCATATTACTTTATTTCAAGGTGAACTTATTTTTACTCTTGACATGAGTATTTTCCTAAAAACTATTTTCCATGCATTTTTATTCTTATATTAAATGCAATTTATGAAATCTATAGAAATTAAATCTAATAAATTGATTCCAAATATGTAATCATCATTTAAACATTTTTTTAGAATTATACTTTAATTTTTGTCTATATAATTATGTTATCATAGTAAAAATTCATGTTATCATAGTTAAGGATAAAACCAGTTTAAAGAAGTTTAAGTAAGAGGCAATGATTAAAATGTGTCCAAAACTTGTCAAAATGTTATTGGGTAAATTTATTTCAACTCTATCACATATTATATTCTAATTTTTGGTGCCTTGATTCCACTTGACATGATTATGATATATATATTATTTAATATTTTACGTAATTTGATGCGTGTCCTTTCCTTTACTTATAAAAAGGGCACCACATCTCATCTCTTATTCATACAGTTTGAGCCTTATATCTCAACCAATACCTACCATAATACCATAATATCTTCCTTCCCCATGTATTAGAGATTTTTTTATTTCCAATATACCATCCTTTCAAGGCTAAAGGTGTAATCCAAAGGAGGTTTTAATGCATATGAAACATGATAAGACTTGAGGTTAGAGATTTATGTTTCAATATAATTTTAATAAGTTTTTTTACGCTTTGATTTCCATTGTGATAAATTCTGTAATCCTTATTTTATAAAACCATTTAATTTTCTTCTCCTTTGGTTATTTTTTTTGAATTTTTATGTTTTAGTTCCATTTTCCTCTCTTTGGTACTCAAAATGGTTTAATGTTTTTAATAAAATTTGACCTTATTTCTCCACTTCTATTTAAGAATATTTTCAATCCATATCAATTTTTTCTAAAATGTTTTTAATAATGTTTTTTATATATTAAAATGATTGTAAAATATCATTTTTAACAATGTTTTATTTTATATAAAAATATTTAAAAGTAATCTTCTTGATGTTCTCTATATGAGGTACTTTTTTCCAAAGGTGTTGAAAAAATAATTGTTTTTGATGATTATATCATGAATGGAATTTATCTCCATCATGACCAATCAATTCATTGAATCTTCCTTTATAATTTTTTATTATTATTTTCAAAGAAAATGTTTCCATAATATTTTGGAAATTATTATATTTTAAGCGATATCAAAATGAAAAGGTTATTTTCCACAAGACATATTTCAACGATCATGAAAGACATTTTTCATATATGATAACAAAATTTGATGTTTACTATGCTTTATGAGGGATACAATTCAATTATACCATCCTTATTCTTTCTCTGGATGATTTATTATTATGATGATGAGATTTTTATGAAACCCATTTTTTCCATGAGTTATACTATAATGACATGATGAACGATTTAGTATCTAGTTGAATACATATAATTGAATTATGGTTATGATATTGGTGGGACCAAAATTATAAAATTCCATAATGAATTGGGTAATGATGACATAGTTGGTAATCTTCTATGGGACAGAGTTAATAAACTCATAAGAGATAACATAGTAAACTAGAATGAATTTACTACTAATAGAATGTTGGAAATAACCGGGTGGAAATTTATATTATGGGACTTTGTCCAAAATGATAGTATAGAGAGTGAAACTTGAATAAAGAAGTGAATTTTAATGATTATGTTTATTCCAAAAACTTATGACTTATTCTTATGATATATTCTCACAACCCATGATTGATTATTGATGTTTCTACACACTTAATACTTATGACTTTTGTTATGAAAAATCCTTATTCCGTGATTTATAATTAATGGTCTTTGACTAATTAGTTATTATTATTGAAATTTATTATCATGTTCTCATACCCATATGCTTATCTTATTCTAATTTATGATCATTTATTTATATGTCTTTTATGTTTACCCTTACTTATAATATGAACATACACTTTATTATATTTTATTCCTAAAGGTTATAAATAAAGGGTTTAAGTAGGTTATATATAAGAAGTTTTATATATGAGAAGACATTTTTGAGAGATTTTGAAGATACATTTTGAAATAATTTGATTACGTATCTAGTCTGAGAAGACTTTAAACATTTACAATTCTAGGGAATGTATTGTTAAGAAATGTATTGAATATTATTTTAAAAAGATGATATATATATATGTGTGTGTGAAATTCTTTGTTCACCTAACTCCCTACCTTGATAGTCTCTATAATTTTTATCTATTTATATTATATTTTCAACCATATAATGTGGATTTAATAATATTTTCATACCACTCCAAGGTTCTTATTATAGTAGAGAATTGATATGATATTTTTTATGTGATAGATATTATAAATACATTATCACATTATTGTTATATAGAAGAATAATCATCATGTGATAATATATTTACTAATATTCAAGATAATGAATATATAGGTAATCAAAAGAACAAATTAGTTTTCTATAAGGGAAAACTCCAAATATATATATATATATATATATAGAATACTCATGTCTTATTTATATGATACAGATCATAGCATGTGTTATTATTTTTCATATGTTGGCCTAGGAGCACACACAACACCTCACTTCACACATTTTTGTACCATTGAAAATTTATATTATATAGTATTTCCCAAATGGATAATTCTATATTTATAAATCCTTCATATGTGAATGTAAAATCTATAAATTTATACTATGAAACTATAAATGAAATAATTTTATATATAGGTAGAGTCAGGTCCGTAAACATTTAGATAATACCAGACATGAATTCCACACATATAAACTTATGTTGGATGATGTTCATGATTATTAAATATACATTTAAGTTACCATTGGTTGTCATAAATGATATCATTTAGTAATTGTATACTTATTTTATGTTATTTTAGGTGCTCTTTGGTGAGTGGTTAGGTGACCAAGACTATTTACTTATTGAATGAGGTTCCAGGTTTGATACCTCTTATCAGTTGGTCTTGGATATGGAGATGTTACATGACCGAATAAAACCCTATGCATCTTAGGGTGTGTGTGTAAACCAGGTCTTGGTGGGGGGGGGGGGGGCACATCCTTTTTCAGTTGGACACTTACTTGAGTGGTAAATTCACCTCAAAATTATAAACTAGAACACCATTCAAATCATAGAATACCCCTTTGAGGGTGCATTCATCATGAAATTTATGGCATAAAATACAAGCCCAAACTATAGAAATTCACAGATGAAATCATTAGGAAACATAGTGGGACTAGGTTGATAGAGATGTGTAACTGATAGGTGGTGAAACATGAAAACATGGAGGAATAAACAAATTGGTGGATCAAAAGAGAAATGGGTGATTTGGAACCTATTAATTGACACTATCCACCATGTATTTTGATGTGGTATAGAGGGGTGATGCGATGTTATGTGGTAGGCAGTGTGGTGGGAAACCATATAGGCCACACCAGGAGCATGGATCGAAAGAGCGATGGGTTTATAGGAACTTATAAACTGAAATTATTCCCACATTGATAATCAATGCTGAATAGATGGGAACCCATCCTTCTTGGTAGGGTGGGTGGAGAAATTTCTAGATTGGAGATAAAATGCGATTATTGGTAACAAGGGGGAAACACAAAAAATACTTGTTTCTTCGAATGATATAGGGTTTTCTTTCAATAAATTGGGTCACATACTTTGGGTTCTTTTATGTAACATTCACACAGGCATTTAGGACATAAATAAATTCGGTCTTTAGGACATAAATATTTAATAAAATAGATCTAGTGGGTGTTTTCCATTCCTTGCGGGGAGGGATGAGGCTTGGGCTATTGGGGTGTGTGATTTTGTGTGTTGTTTATGGTTTATAACACCCTCTAAAAAATAAATATTTTATGTTATTTTAGGTATCATGGATTCCATATGTCGGTCCTATTCTCTACAATCTCTTTCTTTACTACACGATGATTCTTACTACCACCACATGCATGATACCTCAAATCCATTTTCACGTGGTTGACCAGCACCATATCATTTGGTTTATGAAAAGATTCATGTTCTTTCATCGTATTTCTGCATCAACCTGTTAGTTTTATTCACTTAATTCATTCCATATATCATTAATGTGATATTTTTATTGGATATAATATTATTCAAGACATATTGATATGTGGTATAGACATTAGAATTCCTGATTATAGGGGAAAGGCACAATGCACATGCATTTATTAGATCAGCAAGATTATGATCCTTGGTACTACATGACATCATTGATATATATTACACTGAATAAGATAGGCTATCATGACTTGGTAAAAACTCTCCCACTTCTGAATATATCTTTTATTAACTATTATTATGTAACACCTTAGGGTTAATTATAGTAATAGTTTCTTTTTAAATAAATAACAACACAATGTACATAACATTATCCAAGAATGGGATTTAAACCTAAATTATGTAATTACATAATTTTATTTTTATGAAATTAATTTCATTTTTTAATTCATAATTTCAAAATTAGATTAGGGTAATTTTTTGATATTTTTTAGAAATTGTTGTTTTTTGGGTGAATAGTGAAAAATGTCTATTTTTGTAAAACTATCATTTCTTTTCTCTAAATAAAGTAATTTAAAAGTGTCATTATATTTTGAATCTTATTTTAAAGTAAATTAATATTCCCTTTTTAAACATAATCTAATCAATTTCATAGGAATCTATATTATATTTAATTTTGGTATAAGTTCATTTTTATGCTTAAAAATAGATTTGTTCTAAAAATGGGGTTTTTTTTGCATTTTGTGTGATTATTTTAAAATTAACATCTTATAATTATATAAATTTAATTTCATAAAATTTTCCCATATTTTGAATTATAATTTCATAATTATCTTAGAGTTAATTTATTTTATTTTTTGGAAACATTGATTTTTTAGTGAATATTAAAAAATATCGTTTTTACTTATACTGTAACTTTTATGAAATCATCATAATTTAATTTAGAATTAAAATATTATCAAAAAAATTTCTCAAATTAAAATGGATTTCTGTAGTAAAACAATTCATTTAAAAATATTAAGTTGAATTTATAAACCTATGTTTGAAATTACGAAGACTAAGTTATATTTTATTGAAATAAAAAAACTATTTTTGATTTTTTTTCTTTAATTAAGTTTTTCAATGATACCTTTCAGTTTTGACAAGAATTTAATATAAAATAACTTTAATTATTTATAATATAAACCAATTAATTCTCTATAATCACCACTCCTAAAAATTCTATGGCCTAAATGATATAATAATCAATATTTTAACCCTAAAACACCCTCCTCGTGTATAAATACCATGTATACTTTTCCTTGGAAAAATATTTTTCATCAATATTTTAAATCCAAATACCTACCCAAATACTCTCCCAAAATACCAAGACATTTTATATGGGTAATTTTCACACCAAAAGACCAATCATATAAGGCTTAAGGTGTAAGCAAAGGGAGGCCTCTCAATGAAGAGTTAATCATCTTACCCAACTCTTTCAATATTAATTTATTCTTCCAGTTCCTATAAATATGTTGTATCCATCCTAAAATAATGAATCTAGTATCATAAATACACTAAAATATTATTATTATTATGAGAAAACCATTTTTCACTTCTATTCCAGGAAATGGGAAATGAAAGTATCGCTCGTGTGTAAATGTGGACTACCGCCTCCATGTAGTGAATATAATTTATTTTTCATAACCACCTCACATTTACGGATATAATTAAGTATTTAATAAATATATATTATATTTATTATATAATTATTATTTTTAATGATTAATTTTTTATCTTTCTTTCATTCCTTTCATTAGAAAATGAAAACAACGTTAATGTGTACGTATGGACTATGGTCTCCATAAATGGTGTAATTTATTTTAATATCTCCTCTTTTTATGGATAGATATAAATATGTATAAAATTAATATATATAATATTTATATCATTATTAAAATTCTGTAGATGATGACACTATTATCAATATACAAGGACTAGAATTTTCAAATCAGAGCGTAAATGAAAAATGAAGCGGTTAACACTCAAAATGACGATGATAATGAAAGATTGTAAATGAACGAGTGATAATATATTATAATTAAAACATTTATAGTATTATAAGTATGAATATGATTCTATTATATAAGTATAATAAATTTTAAAATATTATACAAGAAGTTAAAATCACATATGAAGTAATTCAAACATAAGGTAAGGGTTTTATGTTCTAATGTCACATATTACTAGAACTGTTTATGATTAAATTTATAAAAAATAAATTATATTATCTATTACTAATTTTTTTATTTTCTTACCTTATTTTCATTTAAGGAAATTTGAGTTTTTCTTTCATATTTCTCTCTCTAAATACTCAAAAGTTTGAATGGATTTTTTAAATAAAACTGACTTTGTTTTTATATTTGGTCAGAATTTTTTTCCATGTCCATATTTTCATTAATTTAATTTCAATAATTCTATTAAAATTATCTAATAATTGATTAAAGTCATTTTTACCCTTTTTTAACTTTCTAAAAAAGGTTTTAAATGGAACATTCTTGTCATTTTTTGAATAATGATACTTTTTACCAAAGACGTGAGCAGAATATTTGTTTCAATGTTTATCACATGAAAATTTTTTACCACTATCATGAATATTATTTACTTTTAATATTCCTTTAAAATTTTCCATAGTTCTTTTCAAAGAAAATGTTTATCCTAATATTTTGGAAATATTTGTGTTTAATATAATTGATTTAAAAATTAAAACATTATTTTCCCCAATAAATGTTCCAGTGATCTTTAAAAAGCATTTTCTTCTATGTCAATATACTTTGATGAATATTTTTCTTTAATGAGGATATAATTTAATGATAAAATCAACCTTGTTTCTCCAGATGAATTATGATTATGTTGTTCATCATATACCATTTTTTCAATGTGAATGTTTATATTGATTATGTATTGAATTATTATTCATTTTTTATGTGATGGATGAATTAGACTTAGTAAGTGATAAGAAAGGCCCATTATAACACATTTATTCATTAGTAGGTCTCATGAGACAAACTAGTTTGGGTATTTGGAATAATCCTAACCTATTTATATATGATGTCTTAGAACGAGGTATTGATAGTAAGATTATAATGTCCAACATTATGCATTATGTCATTATAATTTTTTTATCCACGTGATTATTTATTTTTCTATTAAATCCATGGGATAATCTCCTTTTTATGATATTATTTATATAGAATATTTCATTACTATTTATTTGTGTCATATTATTCATGATTTATTTATCCTATGCAAACTTCTGTTGTATTCATTCCCTTACTAGGAATCTACTATCACCCTTTATTTTGTTTTCCATTCTCCAGCATACTTTGAAGGGTTCTATGAATGATTTCATGGATATAATTAAAGAAATTATTATTTTCTCACTATAATTTCATGTTGTATTTCATGTTTTCAAATGTAATGTGGGAATCATGTATGTATATATTCTCTTTGTACTTCAAAACTATTCAATCCTTCAGAATGATATCTCTTGTATCTTATACCAATGTAGTTAGATAACCACCAAATCTGGGCTATTAGAGTCAATGTTTTATGGTTGGTATCAAATGAAGTTTAATATAAATATTAGGAACTAGATTTAGGATAACATAGGTTAGAGATATACTATGAGGATAATTATGTGTCTAGGATAATATCATAAAGTTTTTTCAAAGTAGAGATCTTTTGAATTTCCTATAAAATTAATCCCTGTATGGATATTGAAAATTGGATGCAGATTTGGTACATATAAACCTAATAGTAACAAAACTTAAAGGGATGGATTGGGTATTATCTTAATCATCACTGGTTCATGATGTGTGGTACTAATACTACACACCTGGAAGGATACTCTTAAGGGATACGTTTTTGTTGATTCACAAGCACTTTATGAACCATTATAAAATATTAAAAAACGTTTTTATTATTTTAGGATATTCCCAATGATACAATATTTATGATTATAGGATTGACTATGCATAAATTTTCAATTTATGTTAAGTGTCACACCAGGTTTTGAATTATATACTATGATTTAAAATTTATAATGTTATGAGATAATTCAATATATTCCATTATTTAGAAATAGTTCCTATTTTAAGGAATAGAAACTATATTAATGAAAATAATCTATGTATGGATTTCCCTCTTGGGAATGAGAATGAAGATGGATATGGTGTTGAATTTTTTTAAAACTAAATTGGGGTAGATAACTAAGGTTATAACCAATAAATTTTCCCATATGTTGTACCTTGATGAAACCTAACATGGTGAAACAATTGGACCAATTCATGTTATATGAACTTTCATTATTAAATAGGATTACTTGTCCATTAAGAGCTTAGAAACTGATTATATCCCTAGATAAGATAGTTTTTTCTTTGTGTAGTTGTGAAAGAGATAAAGTTATCATGGTAATTTATCATCTTAAAGGATATAATGATAAATGGTGGTTATTAATCTAGTAATCTAAAGAAACTGTGGATATATGTAGTATGTTGTGGAATACTTTCAAGGATATATTATTTGAAAAAACATCCTCATGAGTAGTGAGATGATATAGAGAGATAATTCCTTAATATAAGAAAAAAGGAAGGAGAAAATGTTACTGAATATGAAGGTAACTTTAAAATAATAGCATCTCATGTTGTCTATTATTATTATAATCCAATGAGTAATATTGACTATTTCATTGATTATCTAAATCCTATCCTTTGAAGTACATCCTTCACTTTTAAATTTTCATTATATGAGTATATAATATCATGTGGCATCATGTTTGAGAAGTAATTCTAAAATTATTATATTTTATAAAGAAAATGAGAAAATAATCGATTGGATAAGAATTATATAAAATAAAATATGAATAAAGGGCATAAGGGAAGGGTGGAATTTCTAACTTTTAATAACTGTGAAAAAAATACCATAGAACATGCTTAATGGGAATGTGAGTTTTCTTTAAGTTTGGAGATAAAATCCATCAAGATCATGATTGAAAGGGAATGAAAGAGATCTATAATGTCTAAAGCTTAAGTTGTAAGGGTATGAGGTTCTATTATAATGAATTCCCGATGAATTGAGTGAATTTTCCTTATAAAAGGAAAAGTTTTCATAGAAAAGATAATGTGATCACTAAAACTGAAGTTTAAGTTATTAAAGATGTAGTTATAGATAAAATTTTCAAATAATTAAATTTAGCCAAGTATTTATTTGATTTTGAATCTTTACACTCTTTTATATATTATATGTTTTCTAAGAAAATTATATATTTCCTTAGCACCACAAGAAGGTAGTTTTCAATAAAGTCTCGAAGTGAAAATCCTACTACATCATAGATATTTCAATCAGTTCTGATTATGGAACATATATGTACCTAATTTGTAAACATGATTTTTATACATATGGTTTATTTTTATATAATACTTGGTATTTATTGTCTTTAAAATTATAATAAAAAAATTATTACTAAGAGAAGGTGATTACAATTTATGATGGGGATATAGAATCTTCTATCTTTAAATGGGAGAATAAATCATCTGAATCATGTCTAGATCCACTCATAATAGCTCTTCTTAATGAGATTATTGGTTAAGAAGATAATATACAACCTTTGAATGTAAAAATAATCCTTATAATAGAGGATGTACCTGTTGTGAAGGGATACATTGATGTGTTTCCTGAAGAACTACCTAGAAACCCATTGGATCATAAATATGAGTTTTTCATTGATCCCATCTAAGATGAAAAACCTATATCTAAGACTCTATACTGAATGATCATAGTGAAATTAGTGGAATTGAATAAAAAATTGCTAGAGTTCTGTATAAAGGGTTTATACACCCTAGTGTTTCACAATGAGGATACCCTGTTATTTTTGTTAAAAAGAAATATGGGTCTATGAGGTTGTGCATTGATTATAATAAAATCAATGCCACTAATATAAAGAAAAAGTATCCTATACCCCAAATTAATGGCTCGTTTAACAAGATTTAAAGAGATCAATATTTTTTTAAGATTGATCTTTATTCTGGGTATCATCAAATACAAGTAAAGAAGGAAAATATTATAAAGGTTTCATTTCGTATGAGGTATGAACATTATAAATTCATAGTAATACCTCTAAATTGACTAATTCACCCTTTGTTTTTATGGATTTGAAGAATATAGTATTCAAGGATTATCTCAATAATTTAATTGTGTTATTTATTAATGTTATATTGATATACTCTAAATGTTTTGATGATCATAATAGTTATTTAAGAATAATTCTTAATTATCTTGGAGAAAAGCAGTTATATGGAAAATTTAGAAAATGTGAATAATTTATTTAGAGAGTTTATATTTGGACAAATTATCTCTATGGATGGAATATCAATTAATTATTCAAAGAAAAAGGAAGTGATGGAATATCCAATTATAATGAATATAATAAAGGTATGAATTTTTCTTAGATTACCAGGTTACAATCAATGATTTGTTCAAAATGTTTCTTGATTATCTGGCCTATTAACCAAATTGACACATAAATGGGTTATGTTTATATGGTCGAAATAATGTAAGAAAAAAACTGAAGAACTAAAGAGGATATTGGTCAATTCACCAATATTTACTTCACCATCAGAATTGAATGGATTTTTGATATATAGTGATGTATGAAATAAAGCTCACGAATTTTTTCTTATATATAATAATAGAGTCGTTTCATATGCATCAAGCCAGTTAAAGATTTTTGAAAAGAATTATCCAACCCATGATCTTGATTTGGAAGTCATAATCTTTTCATTGAAGATATGGAGAAATAAACATTATGGTGAAATATATGAATTATTTATAAATAAAAATAGTTCAAAATGAATATTCTCATAGAAAAATATCAACATGAGTCAAAGGAGATGGTAATATTTAATCAAGGATTATGATTTCTCAATACACTACCACTCTAGAAAGGAAAATAAGGTGGTTTATGTGTTAAGTAAGAAATATCATAATGTTTTAACTAAAAAAAAGGATTTACAATAATCCTAAATTGATTTATTTAGTAAAGTTGGATTTGAGAATCATTAAATTAGGGTAACATCAAATCTATTCCAAATTATTGTTAAGCCATCCTTATTTGATAAAATGATATGTTCCCAGACTGATGATAAGAATATTCAAAATAAAATTGAATCCATGAATGATGGCAATTTGGTATACTTTATCAATGAAGATGGTATTTTAAAATTTATAAAGAGTTTATGTGTTCAATCTATACCAAATCTTGAAAGGTAATTCTTAGATAAAGCTAAGAGATAAAATTTCTCAATACACCTTAGTAGCGCCAAAATGTATGAGGATTTGAAGGAATATTTTTGGTGGGATAATCTTAAATAGGAAATTGCATACAACATATTAAGATGGTTTGTTTTTAAATAGTTAAAGGTTGAGAGACAACATCCTAAAGTATTCATGAAACCTTTACCTATTCCTATGTAGAAATGGGATGATATTACTATAGACTTTATCAATGGATTTCCAAGTATTCCTAGGAATAATGATGCCATATGGGTTACTGTTGATCGCCTTTCCATGTCCACACATTTACCCTCTATAAGGGAGGATTTAACCTTGAGGACCTTAAAGGACTCTATATTAATGAATATGAGAGGCTTCATGGAGCACCAATTTAGATTTTATTCGATAATGATATTCACTTTAGATAGAAACTATAGAAAATTCATTAGAAATATCATTACACCGAACTACATTTGAGCACCACATATCATCATCAAACTGATGGGTTGTATAAAAGGACAATTCATATATTTTAAGACATGTTGAGGTCTTGTTCACTTGACTTTAAAGTTATGTGGGATAATTATTTAACTTTGATGAATTTTTAAAATAATTATAGCTTCCTTCAAGAATTCAAACAGAACCATATGAGGTATTATATAAAAAGAGGTTTCATGCTCTAACTTGTTGGGATGAAGTTGGGGAAAAGAATAATTTAGGGATATATCTTTTTGTGGAGACAATGGTGAATGCGAAGATAATTGAAAATCATATTAAGGAAGCTCAAATTAGATAAAAAGTTATATAGATAACTGAAGTAAGGATTTATAATCTTTGTTGAGTAACATGTTTTCCTAAAGGTATATCCATGGAAAGGTGTTATAATATTCTGTAACAAAGGGAAACTAAGTCTTATGTACATTATTCCTTTTGAGATTTTAGAAAGAATAAGAGTTGTGGATTATCATTTGGGAATTCCATCTAGCCACTAAAAAGTTCATGATGTGTTTTGTAACTCGTTATTGATGAAGAACATGCCAAACTAAAAACAATATCTCACCTATGAGGAAATTGAATTGGAACCTGATTTATCTTACATTGAAGAGACAATCCATATTTGTGACACTAGAGAACATGTGTTAAGGAATTGTATGACTCAATTGGTAAATGTACTTTAGAGAAATCATAAGATAGAAGAACTGATATGAAAACCATAAGAAGTTAAGATGAAGACTACCCAAATATTTCCATGAGTTGAAATTATAGAAATTTCAAGGATGAAATATTTTATGGAGGGGATAATGTAACACCTGGGCATCAATTATAGTAAGCTTTTATTTCTATAGAAATAATAACACAATGCATATAACATTATTCAAGAATGTGATTTAAACCTAAATTAATGAATCTTAAAAATTTAATTCAATGAAACGAATTTAATTCTTGAATTCATTAGGATAAAATTATCATAGGTTAAATTCTTAATATATTTTTGAAATAGTTAATGTTTTGGTCAATACTGAGAAAATGCCAATTTTTAAAAATTGATCCTTTATTTTCTTAAAATAATGTAATTTAAAAGTATCATTATATTTTTTTATTTTGTTTTAATGTAACATAAAATACCTTTGATTAAAAATAATATAATTAACTTTATAAGAATCATAACTATATTTGATTTTGGTATAAGTTCATTTTTATATTTAAAAATTCGTTTTTCTTTCTATAAACTTTTTTTACATTTTTTGTGATTATTTTTAAATTATTTTTTGAAACTTATAGAAATTTAATTTTAAAAAATGGTTCCAATATTTTTAATTATAATGAATAAATTATCTTAGTTTGATTATTTGAATTATTATGGAAAAATTTATTTTTTAGTGAATAGTAAAAAATACAATTTTTACATATACTGTAAATTTTATGATATCATTATAAAATAATTAAGACTTAATGGTTTATAAATTTTTTTTCTAAAAATTAAACTTATTTATGAAGTAAAATAATTCATTTAAAAATATTATTTTAAATTTATAAACCTATGTTTGAATTTTGAAGACTAAGTAAAAATTTATTCAAATAAAAAAAGTATTTTTGATTATCTGTCTTAAATTAAGTGGTTCAATGATGCATTTATAGTTTTTAATGATTCTAAAGTCAAATAACATTAATTTTTTAATAATAAAATAAAATATTTATATGAATAATCAATCATCAAAAGTCATTGGCTTAAATAATAAAATAATCAATATTTTGACTCTAAAACACCCCTCTCCTCGATTATAAATACCCAACTCTTTTCCCTTGTCAAATATAATTGAATGGACCCTCTTGGTCCATTAATTTGTCAAATCCTGAAATTTGAGGTATCCTGGCGACCATTGGTGACTCATTAAGGAGTTTCCAAAATTTCAGGTTAAACGAACGGTGGCATCGATGGGCATCAGTGGCACTGATCAGCAGTGGTGCCACACCCACCGATGCCAGGGCATCAGTGCCAAGGTGCTGGTGGCTCACCCATCAGTGATTCATTTCTAGTTTTTCCTGGACATTCTAGTTTCACTCCTATAATGCATATTTTAATGTAAAAATGTTTTAATTCATCCTTTAAAGTGTTTTAAGACCGTTTTAAGGCTGGTAAGGGATATATTAAATCCCATAAGAGTGAGGTGACCCTTGACTTACCAAAAAGTGTGGCCTTTTTAATTAGCTTTGTATCCTTTTCCGCTTTTCAGTTACGCCCCTACTATGGGTTTTTATGGTTTAATGTAACCTATCAGCTCTACGTCATGCGATGGTCTATCTCACTGTCTCCAAGGGAATATTTAAATTTCAATTTATTCCAACATGTGAAACATCCCATCTACGTGGTTAAACCATGATTTACTTTTCAAGAAATTTAAAATCACATATCCCGTAACTCTAGGATCAAGATTTTTTATCACACTGAGATCTTCTTCCTCAGTCTCTTTTGTTCCCTCTTGCTGTGCTTAGAGTCCCTTTTTCCTAAGAAGAGTCATTCCTGCATGATATCCCTCCCGTTCAGTTCTTCTTAGAGTTTCCTATTGTACAAACCTTGTTCTTGCAAATAAAAATTCGATCCTTGATCATCCAAGTAGGGGTTCTTCCTTCATATCTCTTTACTATGTGTCATGCGGGGTGGGTATGTTTATGTTCCCTCAGGACGTAGATGAAACCAACCTTAACAAAGATAATAAACAGACTTTTAAAGAATGAAGGTATGGGAAATATGATGATGATGTTGTATTTTACCTTTGTTTTTATGTTGTGAATTTAATAGGATCATGTCCACTAAAAATCATGATCATTTGTGGTCCTTTGTTGCACACTAATGAAGCTCTACTTTCTAGATAATCTTGTGATTGAATGACTGTAACATAAAAAATGATTAATCATGTAAACTTGGTTGATTAATTGGATTCCTAATGGATAATAACCCTTGTGTGATCAACCTAGTTAACCATATAAAAAGAAGTAACTTAATGAATGGTGTTGGCTACATATGAAAACTTCCTTGATGCATTCTATTGATATGCATGGTTATTCTATTTGATGATTTTTCCAGTGACGTAGAGGGGAATGAAATCTCTGTTTGAGAGGTTATTGGTTTGTGAACTTGAGGTCATGTGGAGCCTATGGTAAATGTTCTGGACTCAGTAAGTTGGGGATTTTTTTGGTTCTAATACTTTTAGGGATCTCACAAGATCCCATTTTGATGCTGTTATTTACAAGAAAACTGGGAGTGAATGCCTAAATGCCTGCTTGGATGTTTTCATTAACTTTTTATTTTGTCTTGTGGTTATTCCTGTTAGTTTCCCAATAGTAAAGTAATATTTAAATGTAATCACTTGAACATGATAACGAGAATGGGTACAATGGGGAACTATTTTCCAGGAATGGGTTGTGCTTTGGTTGTGGATGTTGTGTACTTGTGCATGTAGGGGTAGCAGTAAGAATGGTTGTGTGTGGGCTGGTTGTTGGTTTTGGGACCCTTAGGTTGGAGTGAGTCCTTGATTACCTATATGTATAAAATTTAGTTCTTGTGTTTCTTATACGCACCCAACCATGTTGATCACTTCATACCGAACACCCCCATTTCATGGGGGAGGGTGTATTCCCAACATTCCTATGAATGGCTAGTTATTAGATTATCTCTTCTCCCTCTCCCTAGATCCCAAGACTCTTTGGGAAGGATGTGATGGCCTGAGGTTCATTATGGCTCAAGACTCTTCGGGTAGGGTGTGTTGTGGTGGGTTGGACCAGGTGTGTGCGAGCATGTTTGTTTCCCAAGTGTCTTTGGGATGAGGCCCAGGTGTCTGTAGGAAGGAAGTGTGGTTGTGAACGCCCAGGTGTCTATGGGTAGGAAGTGTGGTTATGATGGCCCAGGTGTCTTTGGGTGAGATGTGTGGTTATGGTGGCCCATGTGTTTGCAGGAAAGATAAACGTGCGGTTGGGGTGGCCCATATGGTTGTTGTTGGGGGGGGGGCAGTGGTACATTAGTGGGATTTGTGTGTGTGTGTGGGGGGGGGGGTCTGATGCACAGTATATTCTAAATAAATGGTGGGAAAGTGGTGTGGGGTACCCGAATATCAATGTGCTATTACTATTATCTTACCTGAATTGCATTATCTGGGGAGTGTTCCTTAGTGAGGCTGGGTGGATAGTTTTCATTGCTAGGTGTTTTGGTTACCTCTATTTTCTCACGGGGCATTATAATGTCTCCCCACTTGTGCATGAGAGCTTTTGGTTTTCCCTACTGAGTATACTTGTATACTCACCCTATGTATATAAAACTTCTTTTAGGGTTCTAGGAGGACTTTGAAGACCATGCCAGACCTTACTATCTTGGGCATCAGGACAGTTGTCATTGCTTATTTTCTTTATTTTGGTACTTTCCTTCAGATTTTTCTTACACCTTATATCACTTTATTTTGAACATGCATGCAGGGATGGATTTTAGGCTTTACTTTTAAATTTAGTATTGGGGTTGTTTGGGATTTACCGTCTTATCTCCCGAACTTGTTCTATAAAAAGGGTAATGACCTCCATATTACGTGAGATTCTATAACCTTGGTTCTAGTCACCACTTTGGGGACTATTGAAGGTGGGACTCAGGGGTCATTATCTCTCCTTCAACTTGAAGACGGATGGGTATGGTAGTCTGTTGTTACTTCCCTGATCATGGAGAAGGCAGGTCATGATAGAATGGTATCAGAGGAGATGGTTGAGAGATAGGATGGAGTTTAGGGTTATGTACAATGAGTATTGCATGGGATGGTAGGGAAATATTATTAGGCAATATTGGTTCTTGAAATAGGCCAGGGAAGACTGGCTAGGACATGGGATTTTAGGACCCCCCATGATCTGATGTAAGGACTCTGAGCCTACTGAACGACCAAGTGAGGCTACATTTATTGCAGGGTAGCGACCCTAGGAAAGGTACATGTAAAGACCCGAAGCCTGACGTACATGGACATTACATTACTTTTGCGGAATACTTAGTATATAACAAAAATACACACACAAGGATCGTAATAGTTTAGTGTCTTTGGAAACTCGGAGTATAATCTTCTAATCATGGGGAAAGATCTTCAACATCTCCCATAAAGATCTTCCTTTTTTTACCTAAAACCTTTCTTTATATCCTGGGGAAAAGAAAACATAAAAGGGTGAGCTCAAATGCTCAGTAAGGGTAAACAAAGGAAATATCAATCACATAATTTTCATAAGAACATAACATTTTTGGAAATCTTAACCTGCAAAAGAGAGCATAATTTCATAACATGGGATAAATCATAGTAGTGAAATGAAATCATAACTTTAAACATTACTCATTGTGGCATACACACATAATCATAGAGAATCATTTCTTGTTAGTCAAGACTCATTGCCAAGACTATCTTAGTGGACAAAGTCCCTTTCTGAATCGAGTAATCCTCGTTTCAGTCCTGTTTCACTGAACCGGTATAACCTACCATTCCAGCCATGTCTATCTCATGAGATATAAAATCTTTACCCAATGCATTGGAGGGAGATATAGGTCCCACCCATCTCTTAATGAATCCTTTCTTATGTGTGCCACAAAATCATAAATCATACATCATTGCATAACCCATGTAATAAAAAAATGGGATTCTTAAACAACATGACATCATAAAACCATTCATATAAGATAAAGGAATTCATAAACATAATTCCATCACAACATAGTCAAATCAATGTAAAAATATGGATAGAAACATAACCCTTTATTATCTTATATGGAAAATAATTTTGATAAAACACTTGAATTGAATTCTTGAGGAAAATATCCTTTCTTCTTCAAAATCAATTTCTTTTCACAAAACATCATGCAATTTTAAAAGAAAGAGATTTTATTGAAAATAGTCATGAAATCTTTTAGAGGAAGCTTCATGAAAATAAGGCTTTATAAAACAGTAGAAATCCGTTCGTGCCGTATAAGTAAAAAAAACATTCTTCGTACTTTTGTCGGAAAAGTCAAAAAGTACCTCGTATGAAAAATGACAAAAGATTCTTTTCATATCTTTTACAAAAAACTCAACAAAGGGTAAAATTGGATTTAAAACATTGTAGGTGGATGGAAATAATATTACATATTGAGGAAACATGGATTTGGATGATAAGATACACCCCAGTAAATACTTACGAATAAACAATCTCGGATAAAAATGAGATTGTGATATTCCCCTTACCTTAGGTCCAATTTGCTTCGTATGTGTCCGAACCTCCTGTATAATGATTTAAATAATGTCATTGACTTATTACAGAATCATATTCATTGTTATGATATCATATATGGTTTACTTATGACATTATATTACCCGTTCTTTTGTAAATTCCATGTTAAAGAAGCGTTTTGGGTAAAATCGTTTCATTTATCGTAGGTGTTTTGACTTGTTGTTCTTGACATCATTATTACTTATATCATGATTTACTTACTTCCAGAATATAAAATATGATTTATATATCATATATATTCAGTATATATATATATATAATAGGTAGATAAATAAAATGAAAAACACCGTTCATGGAGACGGTAGTCCGTCCGTACGCATGAACGCTGTTTTCCTTTCCTTATTGTCTTGAAATGGAAGTAAGTAGATGACATACATATGTATATATATACATAAATCCAGTAGCTTTATAATGTCATATATTTCATTATTATTTCTTATATATACATTATAATCATTCTTAAATGGTTAACATGGAGAATGAATCTCATCGCGTCGTGGAGACGGTAGTCCGTACGTACGCACGAGCGATGATATCATTTCTATAAATATTGAATTGAATTGGAGTGGATTATACAATATATCAGAATCAATATGATGTTGTAATAACTATGTATAGTTATTCTTTACACCATTATACCAATCCATGTAAGGTGGTGGTGGAAAATAGATTACACCACGGCGTGAAGACGGTATTCCGTACGTACGCACGCGCGGTGATTTATTTTTCCGTAGGATGGATAGATGGTGAAATAGGGTTGTTTCATACTTATAATAACATATCAGTATATGAGTGATACTGATGTTATTACTTCACAATGAAACAACCTAAGAAGAAGAAGTGGAAGAAGAAATAAAGATGAAAGAATTGGTAACGGTAATTACCTCTTCTTTGAAGCGCCTTTTGGAGACCTCCTCTTAGGGAACTAAAACTGGTCTTTGAGTAAGACCAGAACCTCTAGGATGTTGCTAGGGAAGTGGAGAAGAGATTTTGGCAGGGGTTGGCCGAGCTTGAGTTCTCAAATTTGTGTGAGGAGGAGGGGGAGGAGGTGTCCTTTTATAGGGGAGGAGAGGGGCACCTTAGGAATATCTCAAAATATTATTTTATATTAAAGTCAAAATCGGTTTATAATGGTTCCAAAGGGTCTTATTTCGAAGCTGAAGTGGTGATGGGTCGAAATCCTATCAACCAATAGGATTTAGATAAGTTTGGGGTATTATTTTAACCTTATCAATTAGATTTAACTCTAAGTTAATTAATTTAACTTTTACCGTGTCTTTTTGTTTTCTTTCACTATATGGTTAATACACTTACTATAACATGCCAAACGAACCCCAAATTGTTTATTATTAATATATATATCCTTATCTAAGTCATTTGGCCGAACCTTAGATTTTTAGGAATAAAATAACAATTAATAATATAATAGTTGATTTAAAAACTATTTTGTGTCAATTTTGACACTATTTGATATATGATTTTTGTGAAAGTCATATCAGAATTATATGTTCGAACCAAGTTGATTAAATCAACACTAATATATCATAGTAACCTAGAAAATTAGTTGAATTCATAAAAAGTCTTAAATTACATTTATTTTGGTATTTATATTATCAATTATGTCAATATTTCATTAATAAGATAATTACTGCATCATCTTTGTGTCATAAATAAATTAAATTATTTGATGTCTAAAAATTACAAATAAAAAACCATCATGTAGGAAATATTTTTAGCTTTCTAATGAATATTTACAATCGAATTTATCTTATGTATAACCCCATATTAAAAATGATTTACTTATTAAACTTTAAATTTAACTATTTTAACCCTTCTTTAAATAAATTAATAATAAATGTCCTAATCTAATCCAAGTGGGCCTAAATGGTCATATTTTATTCCTAAGTTTGTTTTTGGTCGAATTACACTTGTCCAATAGAATTAGGACATGTGTTAGGGTAATATTAATATCATATTTACCCTTAGTTACCCTATTTACTATTAACCGCGGTAAAAAAAGTAAAAAGTTACTATTCACCAAAAAATTATTTTCATCTCATTGAACCACATTTTAGTCCTTGATATTAACCGTGTCTCTCGGATTTTTGAAATTCCATTCACAGAAGCGGTAAAATTAAGTTTTATGCAAAATTCAGTTTTTAACCTACCACTTAGTGGTTTCACTATTCATCAAAAATTGAAAGTTTTCAGAAAAGTACCAAAATTTCACCCTAGGCTATAATTGATATTCCGAATTCAAAAATGATTTCTATTTTACAAAATTCCAAACATATAAGTTGCATTAATTAATTTTATAATTAATTTCCGCTGTTACCACAAATAGCGTGTTTTTAAGAGATAATAACTATCAAAAGATTGACACTTGTTTATAACTGGTTTAAATGTGAAATTACATCCAATGACCAACATTGTATTAAATTGTAAAAATATATTCTAAATATACTTTACAACCACTCAAATTAATGATTTATCACTATTAATTATTTCGATTAAAAAAGTTGTTTTTAATTATAATTTAGTAATTTTCACTATTCATCAGAATATGAAAGTTATCTGAAAAGTACCAAAATTTCACCTTAGGCTAAATTCGATACTCCGAATCCAAAAATGAAGTTCATTTTGAAAAATAAGATTTATAGAATTTTAAAAAGTGGTTATTACTATTCATAACGGCTAGTTTTAATAATATTTTAATAGCATATCGTTGTTTAATGAAACTCAGTATTGCGTATTACACACGCTATCGAGGAAGGTCGCGATTGCGTGTAATGCAAGGCAAGTCAAGGATGTGTGTTGTGAAATCTCCTTTTGGTGTAGCGTACAACACAAGACATTAATAAAATTAAAAAGAATATTTTTTTTTATAAAATCTTGGGCTGTTACATTCTACCCCCCTTAAAATGAATTTCGCCCTCGAAATTCGTCGGGGTTATAAATGTTTTACTATTTGAAAGTTTCTTTAATAGAAACCCACATCGTAAAAGGGAATACCAAAACTTGGCTTTAAAAACTAAAGTATGAAATGTAACGATTACCCAAATAAACTAATCACTGGGTTTCCACATAGGTGAAAATATGGATATGGAAGAGAAATCTAACCATCATGTTCTGATGGAGAGTGGTAGAGAACATGGCTATGGAAAAGCCAGTAATCACAAATCCATAAATTTGTGACGATCTAAGGTACCATCTGATTCATCAGGTATAAGAGAACTAGGACAACATTTTTGGTTTTCAAGATCATTTCCCTAAAGTTAAAGAATTTGAATTAGAATAAATACTTACTTTATTTCGGTACAATCTCACTGTTGTTCGTGCCTTTAACAATTTCCACTTCATCTCTTAAATAAATGAAGTTGAATTTGTTATTCGTGAAGTGCTAGCAGATCATGTGATAGAATGACGGGTCATTCCATCTGTTTCAAACAAAAGGTTAGCAAAATTATATACATAAGTCGATCTATAGTGAGATTAATCACATATGGTTTCTAAAATGGACTTATACTTCATATATCATACTGCTTAATATAATAAAACTAGTTTCTACTAAACAGGGACTTCCTGTAGGTCAGTGGTAGGCGATAAAGGCCAGTCGCACTTCGGTTGTGGGTTCGATTCCTACAGCCTTGTCCGAAGCGATGGGCTGTCGCCCGTCCTGCAGGTTGTCCTTTTTCTAAAACTACGTTACTATAACATCCCATCAATAATATCGAAAATCTTCTATCCTTAAACAATACTAACTTATGTCCAACATAATCCAGTCTAATCATTAGGCTTATACATAATACTGCAGTCCACTCTCATAATATAGTGACATCGATTACCAGAGATTTAATACTGTCGTTGATCCCCACATATCATAAGATATGTCTTGTTGGTCACATTCCAAACATTCAAAGTCCTTAATCGTGTATTCTCTTGAATACCTTAGTGAAAACATGAGTGCAGTTAAAAGTTAACACTTTCCACATACCAAAATCCTCAAAATTCTATATACTCAAACCATGATATCACTTAGTCCTTATATCAATCATGAGCTCATGAATACTGTCAAATATTTCATTTTCTTATTTTCCCTTCATTATGCGCATATCATCCTTTTTTCCAAAAATACCTCAATCACTTCGAATACCACATTAGAGCAATACATAAATATTTCAATACACCATAAAAGTACCTCAACAACATTATTCTTGAATACCAATACTTCAGTCCATCCACTTCAATGACTGTCCTGGAATAAGTCCTTCCTTGATTTAGAAGTATCTTTTTAGGTCAGGGCATTGAGTTGGGTAATGCCCATGTTCTCCACCAATAAGACATTGAACTCCATAACAATCTGTCACTCTATGACCCTTTTCTCCACACAGATAACATCGGTCCCTCCATTTGAGGTATTCCTCAAGGTTCTTCTTCCCTTCTTTAGAAATCTCAATCTTCCTTTCTTTATGATCCTCAACATGCGAACATGCATAATAGTTTATCTTCCTCTTCTTTGATGAATTAGTCATACCACTAAATTTCACCTTGTTAATCATATATCGTGATGACTGATTCGGCATAATAACAATATCTTTATCTCTAGGCATCACACAATTTTGTTGCTCATAGTCACAAATTTGTCCATTGGATTCAATGTTAACTGAATTCCTTCTGGTTCCCTCCATTAACTAAAACACAAAAAGAATTTTGTGAGAGGCGAAATCATGCTAGGGAAGACAACATAGTAAAGGGGAAGCACTCTCAATATCTAACATATTAGGTTAAATTCTAAGATCGTTACCGTAGTTCTAGGAATATATCCTATACGTATACTTATCCTTAGGGACATCCCTAGACATACCTTAGAAATATCTCTAGGGATCTCACTAACGTTCTCACATCGTAGTTTCCAAAGGTTGACTAAACCTTTCCTCTGATACCAACTGTAACGGTCTGGAATTACTTCCAGTGGACTATAATTGATACCTATCAGGGCACTCCATGGGCGGCTACACCCCCTGGGCGGGACACACCACCATCCCCAGTGGCAGCCATTTCCTCATGAAGCCCTTGGGCGGAGAGCCATGCTTCGTCCAACGCTCACATGTGAGAGTTCCCAAGGATCGGATACATTCCTACCTCCTTTGCCTCTGATACCAACTGTAAAGACCCGAAGCCTGACGTACATGGACATTACATTACTTTTGCGGAATACTTAGTATATAACAAAAATACACACACAAGGATCGTAATAGTTTAGTGTCTTTGGAAACTCGGAGTATAATCTTCTAATCGTGGGGAAAGATCTTCAACATCTCCCATAAAGATCTTCCTTTTTTTTACCTAAAACCTTTCTTTATATCCTGGGGAAAAGAAAACATAAAAGGGTGAGCTCAAATGCTCAGTAAGGGTAAACAAAGGAAATATCAATCACATAATTTTCATAAGAACATAACATTTTTGGAAATCTTAACCTGGAAAAGAGAGCATAATTTCATAACATGGGATAAATCATAGTAGTGAAATGAAATCATAACTTTAAACATTACTCATTGTGGCATACACACATAATCATAGAGAATCATTTCTTGTTAGTCAAGACTCATTGCCAAGACTATCTTAGTGGACAAAGTCCCTTTCTGAATCGAGTAATCCTCGTTTCAGTCCTGTTTCACTGAACCGGTATAACCTACCATTCCAGCCATGTCTATCTCATGAGATATAAAATCTTTACCCAATGAATTGGAGGGAGATATAGGTCCCACCCATCTCTTAATTAATCCTTTCTTATGTGTGCCACAAAATCATAAATCATACATCATTGCATAACCCATGTAATAAAAAAATGGGATTCTTAAACAACATGACATAATAAAACCATTCATATAAGATAAAGGAATTCATAAACATAATTCCATCACAACATAGTCAAATCAATGTAAAAATATGGATAGAAACATAACCCTTTATTATCTTATATGGAAAATAATTTTGATAAAACACTTGAATTGAATTCTTGAGGAAAATATCCTTTCTTCTTCAAAATCAATTTCTTTTCACAAAACATCATGCAATTTTAAAAGAAAGAGATTTTATTGAAAATAGTCATGAAATCTTTTAGAGGAAGCTTCATGAAAATAAGGCTTTATAAAACAGTAGAAATCCGTTCGTGCCGTATAAGTAAAAAAAACATTCTTCATACTTTTGTCGGAAAAGTCAAAAAGTACCTCGTATGAAAAATGACAAAAGATTCTTTTCATATCTTTTACAAAAAACTCACCAAAGGGTAAAATTGGATTTAAAACATTGTAGGTGGATGGAAATAATATTACATATTGAGGAAACATGGATGTGGATGATAAGATACACCCCAGTAAATACTTACGAATAAACAATCTCGGATAAAAATGAGATTGTGATATTCCCCTTACCTTAGGTCCAATTTGCTTCGTATGTGTCCGAACCTCCTGTATAATGATTTAAATAATGTCATTGACTTATTACAGAATCATATTCATTGTTATGATATCATATATGGTTTACTTATGACATTATATTACCCGTTCTTTTGTAAATTCCATGTTAAAGAAGCGTTTTGGGTAAAAGCGTTTCATTTATCGTAGGTGTTTTGACTTGTTGTTCTTGACATCATTATTACTTATATCATGATTTACTTACTTCCAGAATATAAAATATGATTTATATATCATATATATTCAGTATATATATATATATAATAGGTAGATAAATAAAATGAAAAACACCGTTCATGGAGACGGTAGTCCGTACGTACGCATGAACGCTGTTTTCCTTTCCTTATTGTCTTGAAATGGAAGTAAGTAGATGACATACATATGTATATATATACATAAATACAGTAGCTTTATAATGTCATATATTTCATTATTATTTCTTATATATACATTATAATCATTCTTAAATGGTTAACATGGAGAATGAATCTCATCGCGTCGTGGAGACGGTAGTCCGTACGTACGCACGAGCGATGATATCATTTCTATAAATATTGAATTGAATTGGAGTGGATTATACAATATATCAGAATCAATATGATGTTGTAATAAATATGTATAGTTATTCTTTACACCATTATACCCATCCATGTAAGGTGGTGGTGGAAAATAGATTACACCACGGCGTGGAGACGGTATTCCGTACGTACGCACGCGCGGTGATTTCTTTTTCCGTAGGATGGATAGATGGTGAAATAGCGTTGTTTCATACTTATAATAACATATCAGTATATGATTGATACTGATGTTATTACTTCATAATTAAACAACCTAAGAAGAAGAAGTGGAAGAAGAAATAAAGATGAAAGAATTGGTAACGGTAATTACCTCTTCTTTGAAGCGCCTTTTGGAGACCTCCTCTTAGGGAACTAAAATTGGTCTTTGAGTAAGACCAGAACCTCTAGGATGTTGCTAGGGAAGTGGAGAAGAGATTTTGGCTGGGGTTGGCCGAGCTTGAGTGCTCAAATTGGTGTGAGGAGGAGGGGGAGGAGGTGTCCTTTTATAGGGGAGGAAAGGGGCACCTTAGGAATATCTCAAAATATTATTTTATATTAAAGTCAAAATCGGTTTATAATGGTTCCAAAGGGTCTTATTTCGAAGCTGAAGTGGTGATGGGTCGAAATCCTATCAACCAATAGGATTTAGATAAGTTTGGGGTATTATTTTAACCTTATCAATTAGATTTAACTCTAAGTTAATTAATTTAACTTTTACCGTGTCTTTTTGTTTTCTTTCACTATATGGTTAATACACTTACTATAACATGCCAAACGAACCCCAAATTGTTTATTATTAATATATATATCCTTATCTAAGTCATTTGGCCGAACCTTAGATTTTTAGGAATAAAATAACAATTAATAATATAATATTTGATTTAAAAACTATTTTGTGTCAATTTTGACACTATTTGATATATGATTTTTGTGAAAGTCATATCAGAATTATATGTTCGAACCAAGTTGATTAAATCAACACTAATATATCATAGTAACCTAGAAAATTAGTTGAATTCATAAAAAGTCTTAAATTACATTTATTTTGGTATTTATATTATCAATTATGTCAATATTTCATTAATAAGATAATTACTGCATCATCTTTGTGTCATAAATAAATTAAATTATTTGATGTCTAAAAATTACAAATAAAATACCATCATGTAGGAAATCGTTTTAGCTTTCTAATGAATATTTACAATCGAATTTATCTTATGTATAACCCCATATTAAAAATGATTTACTTATTAAACTTTAAATTTAACTATTTTAACCCTTCTTTAAATAAATTAATAATAAATGTCCTAATCTAATCCAAGTGGGCCTAAATGGTCATATTTTATTCCTAAGTTTGTTTTTGGTTGAATTACACTTGTCCAATAGAATTAGGACATGTTTTAGGGTAATATTAATATCATATTTACCCTTAGTTACCCTATTTACTATTAACCGCGGTAAAAAAAGTAAAAAGTTACTATTCACCAAAAAATTATTTTCATCTCATTGAACCACATTTTAGTCCTTGATATTAACCGTGTCTCTCGGATTTTCGAAATTCCATTCACAGAAGCGGTAAAATTAAGTTTTATGCAAAATTCAGTTTTTAACCCACCACTTAGTGGTTTCACTATTCATCAAAAATTGAAAGTTTTCAGAAAAGTACCAAAATTTCACCCTAGGCTATAATTGATATTCCGAATTCAAAAATGATTTCTATTTTACAAAATTCCAAACATATAAGTTGCATTAATTAATTTTATAATTAATTTCCGCTGTTACAACAAATAGCGTGTTTTTAAGAGATAATAACTATCAAAAGATTGACACTTGTTTATAACTGGTTTAAATGTGAAATTACATCCAATGACCAACATTGTATTAAATTGTAAAAATATATTCTAAATATACTTTACAACCACTCAAATTAATGATTTATCACTATTAATTATTTCGATTAAAAAAGTTGTTTTTAATTATAATTTAGTAATTTTCACTATTCATCAGAATATGAAAGTTATCTGAAAAGTACCAAAATTTCACCTTAGGCTAAATTCGATACTCCGAATCCAAAAATGAAGTTCATTTTGAAAAATAAGATTTATAGAATTTTAAAAAGTGGTTATTACTATTCATAACGGCTAGTTTTAATAATATTTTAATAGCATATCGTTGTTTAATGAAACTCAGTATTGCGTATTACACACGCTATCGAGGAAGGTCGCGATTGCGTGTAATGCAAGGCAAGTCAAGGATGTGTGTTGTGCAAGCTCCTTTTGGTGTAGCGTACAACACAAGACATTAATAAAATTAAAAAGAATATTTTTTTTATAAAATCTTGGGCTGTTACAGTACATGCATCATAATGACTTATATTCCTTCTTGAGTTGGGGTGTCTTAAAAAAATCGAAATAAATAATAAATAAGACCCTGAGTAAATTCGCTACTACTCGGGCTTAGGCATTCCTTGTTTACCTTGTAGTTATGGAACCCGAACGTCGTCCATGAGTAGTGCGGGCAATTGAGGCTCATCAGGTTGATCTGGTTGATTAGCGAAGGGCTTATCAAGAGGATAAGGACAAACAATGTCAGAAAACTCTTTGTGACTTCCAGTGGAAGACTCCCAGAAAGTACGAGGGCAGCATCTCAGACATGGAGACAGAGATCTGGATCAAGGAGCTGGTGATCGGTTTCAGCATGATCCGAGCTCTGAAAGAGTACTGGGTTCCTCTGAACATGATCCAGATGCGGGGAGCGGAGCATCATTGGTGGATGATTTATCTTGGGGAGAAGAAGAAAACTGAGGTTTCATGGACTGACTTTGAGAAAAATTTCCTGGAAGAATTCCTTTCTTCCATGATGAAGGTCGAGAAGAGGCTAGTGCTTCTCTCCCTCCAGCAAGGTAGTATGACAGTGAGGGAATTGAGGATCAAGTTCAAGGATCTCATTTTTTTTCTCCATACCTCTTTCCAGATGAGGAGTCACGTGAAATATTCTTAGAGGAGGCACTCTTACCTTCTCTTCATTATGCTGTTACTCCCTTCACTCTACGGATGTAATTGAAGGTTCATAAGAAGGATGAATTAGTGAAGAGGATGCACATTATAGGAGGTGTGCCACGAGATGGGACCTAGTTGAGTTCATCGAAGGGGAAGTCCGTTAGTAGTAGGCCTCCAGCATCAGGGCCTTATAGGTTTTGGTCGGCGGGGAGCAGGACTCAATAGTTCCAGTTCTGATCTCCCAGTCCTCGCACTTTTTCCACAGGCCTAGGACTAAGGTTCTTTATCTATGGTAGCTGTGGGAACCTTTTCAATCAGCTCCCTATCCAAGTGTAGTACAATGGGGGTGGTTAGGTTCAGTGCCCACCTTAGCAACAATAGTTTCCAGCCAGACCTTTCTAATAGAAGGGGCAGCAAGCTCCCGCTCCATCGAGAGCAGATGTTGTAGGAGGAGTTCGACCTCAGGGAACTCCTCAGGGACCTCAAATGGGGCATGGTCGAGGAGGTGGTTGAAAAACGAGAGGTAGGGGAGCCGATCACGGACAGTTTCACACCATAGATATAGTATTTACCATAGGGCCAGAGGTCATTTGAAGTAAGATCAGTATATTTAGTACTCTTTCCTATGCCTTGTTTGATTCGGGAGGTTCAAATTTTTTTTTTGCACCCAGTCTAGCCTATGACTTGGGTCTAGATATAGAGATACTTCCTATGTCCTTGATGTTGAGTACACCAATTGGAGATCAGACCAGCTTGGTTGATGTTTTTCGGGGATGCAGACCGATGTTGGGGCCACATCAGTACAGTGGGGATCTTCTTCTGGTATAAATGAATCCATATGATGTTATCCTAGGAATTGAAAGGCTATTTTCCATGCACGATGTGATCAACTGCTTCCATAGAAGGGTTGTTTTCTCATATATGGGTGGACAACATGTAGCTTTCATTGGCAAGCAGATTTTCTAGGAGGGTAGCCAGCACATAGAGCCCCTTCTTTCATTGTTGACAGATCTGTCAGTGGAGTTAGAAGATTTAGCGATGGTGGAAGTTCTGGTGATTGTCAGTGAATTCTTGGACATTTTCCCTGAAGAGGTTGTGACTCTACCCTCTCGATGTGATGCTGAGTTAAGGATAGACTTACAACCCGGTGCCCATCCGATTTCAATGGATCCCTATCAGATGGTGCCTTCTGAATTGAGAGAGTTGTAGATTTAGGTTGATGACCTGATGAAGAAGGGTTTTATCCAACCAAGCACGTTACATTAGGGTGCTCCGGTCTTGTTCACAAATAATAAAGACGGTGGAATCAGGCTGTGCATAGACTACAAAAGACTAAATGTTGTGATGGTCCAGAACCGTTACCCCCTCCTGAGGATCGACAACATGCTTGACCAGTTAAAGGGAGTAGACTGGTTCTCTATGATTGAACTGTGGTCGAGATATCACCAGTTGAGGGTGAATGAGAGTGGAATCCCAAAAACTTCTTTCAAGTGTAGGTATGGGCACTCTGAGTTCATGGTCATGTTATTCAGTGTTATAAACACACCAGTTGTGTTCATGGGACTCATGAAATCTATTTTCTATGAGTATCTAGACCGGTTCACGGTTATGTTCATCGATGAAATCCTGATCTACTCAAGATCATAGGAGGATCACATCAAGCATCTAAGGATAGTTTTGGATGTCCTTCAACACCACCAGCTCTATGGGAAGTTATCCAAGTGCAAGTTTTGGAAATGAGAGGTTCACTTCCTTAGACACATAGTGTCCCAGCAGGAAATAGAAGTGGACTCGTCAAAGGTCAAAGTAGTTATTTCTTGGGAAGCACCTAAGAACATGGAAAAGGTTTATTGTTTCATGGGTTTTAAAGGTTACTACCAGAGGTTCATACCCAAAATATCTTGAGTTGAAGCACATTTTACGACTTTGACCAAGAAAGACTAGGATTTCATATGGGGTGAGAAGTTCTAGACAACTTTTAGTTATTTGAAAGGGAAGATATTAAGTACCCCAGTGCTGAGGTTTCCAGAGTAAGGGGTAACATTTGAAGTGTTCTGTGATGCTTCTGGTCTAGGCTTGGGGTGTGTGTTGATGCAGCTGTAGGGAGTGATCTTTTATGGGTCTAGGAATTTACACCCTCACGAACATAACTATGCCACCCATGACTTGGATCTTGTAGCGGTGGTGTTTGCACTAAATCTGTGACAAAATTAACTCATTGGGGAATGCTTCGTAGTCTTTAGAGATCACAAAATATTGATGTACATCTTCTCCCAGTGAGACCTAAACTTGCAAAAATGAAGGTGGATGTAGTTTCTTTAGGACCACGACTTCGAGATCTCCTACACCTCAGGAAATGGTAATGTCATGGATGATTCATTGAGTAAGAAGTTGTAGAAGTATGTGGTTTAGAAGTTATAAAATGCTTGGAAGGCGATGGAGGTGTTGGCTACCTTGCACCTGGATGTAAGGGTGGAAGGTGGTAGAGGCTATCTATTATAGATGATAGTAAATTCCTATCTGATGGGGAAGGTGGAGGAGTCTCAGTGGGGGGAATCAGAGACCAAAGTGATGCGTAATCGCGTTGACCAGGGAAATTCTCCGGAAAGATGGTCAGAGGACAGTCAGAATCAGATGTTGTTCTGAGGGAAGATGTTTATCCTAGTGGAAATGTGTGAGGGAGTTCTCAGTGAGTTCCATAACTCAACTCTGGTGGTACATCCAGGAGTCTTAAAGATTTAATGGGGATTGAGAGGACAATTTTGGTGGCCCGGAGTGAAGTGGGCAGTGGCAGATTTTGTAGAAAGTGCCTCGTGTGTTAGTAGGTGAAGGTTTAATACTATGTTCCCAGTGGTCTGCTGCAGTACTTAGACATTCCTGAATGGAAGTGGGATGATGTATCGATGGATTTATTCATAGAAATAACCAGGGTTGAGGGAGGCTGTGATTCCATCTAGGTAGTGGTGGATCAATTGACGAAATAGGCTCACTTCTTAGCAGTTAAGGAGTCGAACACAGTGGATGTATTAACATAGAAGTATTTGGGTGAAGTTGTGCGACTGCACAAAGTTCCCATAACCATTGTTTAGGATGGGGTTACTCGCTTTAATTCATGAGTTTGGAAGGTATTATAACATGATTTGGGCACCCAAATATGCCTTAGCAATGCTTTTCACCCTCATACGGATGGGAAGATAGAGAGGACCATCCAGATGTTGGAGGATATTCTACGAGCATGTGTTATAAACTTCAGAGGATCATGGGTATGACACTTGCCTCTGGTAGAGTTTTCCAACAACAATAGCTATCACTATACCATTGGCATGGCACTATTTGAAGCCTTATATGGAATACCACGTCGTTCACCCATGTTCTGGGCAGAGGTTGGGGAGGTAGGTGTTCTTGGACTAGATTTAGTGTAGAGAACGACGAAGAAGGTTTATCTTGTGCGTGAGAGGATGAAGGTGGCTCAGGACCAGTAGAAGTCATATGCCGATCATATGAGGAGGACCTTGGAGTTTGAGGTTGGAGATCATGTGTTTTTGAATGTTTTCCCTCGATGAGGGAATCAAAGGTTTGGTAAGGGGAGAAAGACCTCTCATAGTTTCATCAGGTCTTTAGAAGTGTTGGGGAGAGTTAGTGAGGTGGAATATTAGTTGGAGTTTCCACACCATTGGATAGTATCCACAATGTCTTTCATGTATCTCAGCTTCATCGGTATCTATACGATGAATCCCATGTCTTCGATTGGGGAGAGTTGGATATCGAGGATGATGCGACATTCATAGAGCAACCGGTGAGAATCAAGGATCATAAGGAGAAAGTGCTTCATAGATGGACCATTCCCTTGGTTCGTGTGTTATGGAGGCATGATGTCCTCGAGGAGAGTACCTAGTAATGAGAGGAACAAATGCATGCCCAGTTCCCAGATATGTTCTAATTTTTAATCTTGTGTTTTCTTTACGCCTTGTTTATGATGTAATTTTTGACCCTTATTGCTATATGATAAGGTATTTACCTATTCTTTTTTTTAAAAGTCCTAAATATGGGGAGGGGGAACCTAATTCTAAATCAAGATGCATTAGTGTGGATACAATTAAACCCTTGAGGGTGAGTCAGTGCTACCCAAAGCAGATAGTATCTAGACATGGAGGAAAGGACTCCCTAATCCATGTGTCGGGATAGTGTGACCTTTGAGGTTTGTGTGTCTTTTTGGGGTGATATATATTCGGAGTTCTTCTTAGATTTCAAGGTTTTATTCTATCTTTCGAAAAAATCTAGGGTCGTTTTTCCCTGATATGTATCTTGAGAGGTGGTTATTTGGATCCCTCTCTTTTCTTCAGGTTTATTCTTGAATTATATAGGGTGAGAATAGTTTGAGAGGTATCTGATGTAATGGCCCAAACCCTCCTGGTACATTACTTTTTCAAATTCTAATGTTCTAGGTATCCTAGAGACTATTGGTGACTCATTAAGGAGTTTGTCAAATTTTGGGTTAAATGAATGGTGGCACCAATCGCCATCGGTGGCACCGATGGGCATCCGTGGAATTGATGGGAATCATTGTCACTGATCGATAGTGGTTCCACACCCAACGATGCTATGGAATTGGTGTCAGGGTGTCAGTGACTCACCCATCAGTGAGTCATTTCCAGTTTTTCCAAGATATTCCAGTTTCACTCCTGTAAAGCCTCTTTTAACATAAAAATGTTTTAATGCCTATTTTAAAGTGTTTTAAGACCATTTTAAGGCTGGTAAAGGACATCTTAAATCCCCTGAGAGTGGGATGACCGTTGAATTACCAAAACGTGTGTCCTTTTTAATCAGTTTCACACCCTTTTCTACGTTTATAGTTAAGCCACTACTATGCATTTTTCATGGTTTAAATGTATCCTATCAACTCTATGCCGTGCAATGGTTTATCTCACTATCTCCAAGGGAATTATTAAATCTCAATTAATTCCAATGTGTACAACCACCCATCTGCATGGTCAAACCATGATCCTCTTTCCAAGAAGTTCAAAATTGCATATCCCGTAACTCTAGGATCATGCCTTTTTATCACGCCAATATCTTCTTCCTCAGTCTCTTTTGTCCCCTCTTGGTGCGCTTGGAGTCCATTTTTTCAAAGAAGAGTTGTGCCTATGTGTGGGACCTCCTGTTAATTTCTTCTTTGAGTTTCCTGTCACGTGACATCAATTATTAAGGAGAAAACTTCAATCCTTTATCATCCATGTAGGGTTTCTTCCTTTGTCTCTCTTTACTGTGTGTCATGCGGGGTGGGTATGATGATGTTTCCTCAAGAGGTATATGAAACCAACCTTAATGAAGATAATAAACAAACTTTTAAATAACGAAGGGGTGGAAACGATGATGATGTTGTTTTATTTTACCTTCATTTTTATGTTGTGAATTGTATGAGCTCATGTCCACCGAAAATCGTGGCCATTGGTGGTCATTTATTGCGCACTAATAAAGATATTCTTTCTGGATAATCTTGTGATTGAATGTCTATAATATGGAAACTAATTAATCGTGTAGACTTGGTTGATTAAATGGATGCATGATGGATAATAACCCTTGTGTGATCACCCCGGTTAACCAAACGGGAAGAAGGAACTTAATGAATGGTGTTGTTTACATCTGAAAACTTCCTTACTCTGTTCAGTTGATATGAATGATTGTTCTATTTAATGATTTGTGGGGTGAAGTATAGGGGAATGAAATCTCTAGTTGATAGGTTGTTGGTTTGTGAACCCGAGTTCGTGTAGAGATGGCAGTAAATGTTCTGGACCTAGTAAGTTGGGGCTTGTTTTGGTTCCAGTACATCGAGGGATATCATGTGATCTCATTTTGATGTTGTTATTTACAAGAAAACCAGGAGTGAATGCTTAAACACATGTTTGGATATTTTCATTCATTTTTTGTTTTGGATTGTGGTTATACCTATTAGTTTCCTGGTAGGGAAGGAATATTTAAATGGAAACAATTGATCATGATAACAATAATGAGTACAGTGGGGAACTGTTTTCCAAGAATGGGTTGTGATCTAGTTGTGGCTATTGTGTACTTGTGCATGTAGGGTTAGTAGAAGAATGGTTGTGTGCAGGTTGGTTGTTGGTTTTGGGACCCTTAGGTTGGGGTGAGTTCTTGATTACCTATATGTATAAAATCCAGTTCTTGTGTTTCTTATACGCACCCCACCCATGTTGAGCACTTCATGCCAAACACCCCCATTTCACAAGGTAGGGTGTTTTTCCCAAAAAATTTATGAGTGGATGATTATTAGATCCTTTATTCTCCCCAGGTAGCCCAAGACTCTTCATATAGGCTGTGACGTCCTGAGGTTTATTATGGACCAATAATCTTTGGGCAGGGTGTGTTATGGTGGGTTTGACTAAGTGTGTGTGGGAAGGTTTGTTTCCCAAGTGTCTCCGGGATGAGGCCCATGTGTCTGTGGGAAGGAAGTGTGGTTGTGATGGCCCAAGTGTCTGTGGGTAGGAAGTGTGTTTGTCATGGCCTAGGTGTCAGTGAGCGAGAAGTGTGGTTGTGGTAGAACAGGTGTTTTCGGGCAGGATAAAAGTGCGTTTGGGATGGCCCATATGTTTGTTGTTGGGGGTGGCACTGAGACTGTAGTGGGATTTGTGGGGGAGGTCTGATGCATATGATGTTCTAAATAACAAGTGGGAAAGTGGTGTAGGGTAACCAAATATTGATGCGCTATTAATATTATCTAACCTGACTTGCGTTATTTGGGGAGTGTTCCTTGGTGAGGTTGGATGGATAGTTTTCCTTGCTAGGTGTTTTGGTTACCTCTATTTTCTCAAAGGTCATTAGAATGTCTCCCCACTTGTGCATGAGAGCTTTTGGTTTTCCCTAATGAGTATACCTTCATACTCACCCTACATATATAAAACTACTTCCAGGTTTCTAGGAGGACTTTGATGACTATGCCTGACCTTACTAGCTTGGGAATCGAGACTGTTATCATTGCTACTTTTCTTTATTTTGGTACTTTCCTTCTGAGTTTTCTTGTACCTTGTATCACTTTATTTTGAACATTCATGTGGGGATGTATTTTTGGATTTACTTATAAATTTATTCTTGGAGTTCTTTGGGATTTACCATCTTATCTCCTAATGTTTTTCTATAAAAAGGGTAATGACCTCGATATTACATGATATTTTATACCCTTTGTGCTATTCACCACTTCGGGGCCTACTGAAGGTGGGACTCAGGGGTTATTATCTCTCCTTCAAGTTGAAGAAGGAAGTGTATGGCAGTCTGTTGTTCCTTCCCTTATCTTGAAGAAAGTTGGTCATGACATCAAAGCACTTCTAATTAAACTTTAAAATCCAAATCCATACTCAAATACTATCACAAATTCACTGTACATGACCGATAGGTCTTGGTATTAGAAAAAGACCAATCATACAAGGTTTAAGGTGTAAGCCTCTAAAAAATAGGTAATATTCATATCCAAATCTTTAAAAGTTTATTTCTTATTAAACTTACTATTAATCCATTTTATAGAACATAACATAATAAATTCATATAATAAATATACTGAGGTGTTTTTATGAATATGGTAAAAACATTTTCCACCTATTTTCCATCAAAAGGGAAACAAAAGTATCACTCATACGCACGTGTGGACGACTACATCCACACAATGATATGATTCATTTCTCATATCCACCTCACATTGATGGATATAATGATGGATTTAATAAATATATATGATATTTGTTATGTAATTATGATTCTATAATGATAAAATATTATTTATCACTCTTTCCTTGTTTTTATTAGAAACTGAAAACAATGTTTATGCATATGTACACACTACCATCTCCATAAGCGGTGTAATTTATTTTATATATATGAATTTTATAGATAACTATAAATTTTTATATAATGAATATATATTATATTTATATTATGATTAAAATTATGGAGATTATGGAATTGTGATCAATATACAAGGACCATAACAGGAAAAATTGAATCATACAAGAGAAATGTACTAGTTAACACCTAAAATGATAATGATAATGAAATATTATTAACAAACAAATGATAAGATGTTATAATTAAACCATGAATGGTATTATTTTTATTAATATTATTTTAGTATAGAATTTTAATAAACTTAAATTTATTATATAAGAGGATAAAATCACTTATGAAGCATGTTAAACTTGAGGAAAGGGTTTTATGATACAATCTCAATTTTTAACAAGATTGTTTATGCTAAAATATATAATGATGAAATTATATGGTATATCTCTCAGAAATATTATGTATTTTCTTATCCTTTTTTTTGAAATTATAAGTTTTTGTTTCATTTTTCTCTCTATAAGTTCTCAGAAGACCAATTTAATGTTTTTAAGGAAATCCAGCTTTGTTTTTCTATTTGGTTAGGAATATTTTTCTTCTATTCCCATATTTTATTTAAAATGATTTCAAGGTTGTATTTAATATTATAAAATGATTTTTTAAATTCATTTTTAAACATGTTTGAATTTATAAAGAATATTTAAAAGGAATTTCTCATCATTTTTTTTGAACAAGGTACTTTTTTTTCAAAGGTCTGAACAAAATCCTATCTTTAATGTTTAAGACACAAATTTTTTTCCCACTATCATGAATATTATTTTACTTGAAGTTTACTTTACAATTTTCCATGTTTTTTTTCAAAGAAAATGTTTCCCTAATATTATATATATATTTTTTGATTTTAAATAAGTACTTTCAAAATAAAATGGGTATTTTCATTAAGAAATGGTCTGGTGAACTTTTAAAATTATTTTCATCGATTTCATAATAATTTATGAATCTTATGATTTATTTGGGATATAATATAATGATACCATACACCTTTTTTCTCTGGATGGATTATGATCATGTTGGTCTACTTATTGACCTAGTAAAATCTTAAAATATCATATACTAATTGTTTAATATGAATGTTTATATTGATTATGTGTTTTACTGTTATTCATTTAATTTGTATGATGAATTTTTTGGACTTAATAAGTGATTGGTAGGGCATATTATTACCCCTTGATGCATCATTAGGTCTCATGAGACAAACTAGTTTGGGTATTTGATGCAAAACTTACCTATTTATGTTTGATATCTTTTCACGAGGCCTTAACAATAAGATTATAATGTTCAACATAATTCATTATATCATTATGAAACTAGTTTGTGTTATTTATGTGATTATTTATATTTCAATGTAATACATGTGTTAGTATCCTTTTATGATATTAGTTATATAAAATAATTGATTATTGTTTGTATCTTCCATATTATTCATGCTTTATTTATCCCATGATAGCTTCAATTGTACACTTTCCCTTATTGAGCTTTTGAATTGACCCTTTGTCATGTCTTCCTTTCCCTAGGATACCAGGAAGGGTTCTATGAATGATTTCTAGTTATAATATAAGAATCAATAATGTTCTTATTTGAATTTTAAGTTATATTTCATGATTTCAAATATAATTCAAGAATCATTTATGTATCTAGGCTCCCAAGATTTAAAAACTATTTAATCCTTTTAGATATGAACTATAGTAACCCATTACTCTTACACATATTATTAAATTATTTTTAAACATAAATATACCATAATTAAAACCTCAAAGATCACAACTCATATTGTCTTTGGAAGACTAAGTTCATAATACATCGAAAATAAACTAAAAAAATGACATCCTTATTTTATTTTCTATAATGAGCTCCTAAATCTATTTGATCTTCTAAAACTTCACAGTATAATCTAGGGAATACACAAAATAAAGGGGTGGGTTAAAAATCCCATCAAGGGAATAAGAATGATAAGGAAAAAATGAAAAGGAAGCATAACTTGTGAGTGAAAAGTATAACATGATATCATAAAAGATAATGCTCAAGAGTAATCAAATATAAATATAACATAAAGAACATGTAATCATAAGATCATGGTAACAAAATAAATGTAAATCCCTGAACCCACACTTTCAGATTTAGTACTAAAACATGTTGTGTATTTAAAAAAAAAGAACCGAAAAATTACACAACATATTACACAATAGGGGACCTTTTCGGGTCTAGGTTTTGGTGGATTAGACAAAACATACATTAAACCAAAGTTTACAAAAAAAATCAGAATATAACTAATTGGATTCATCTATATTGGCACTTTAACTGCCCCTTGAACTTTTGAGGAATCCTGTGATTTAAAAAAAAACTTAGTATGAGCACAAAAATCTCAGTAAGGGAATAATCATAAGAAAAAATCTTAGCACATGGGTTAGAAGGCATGACATAATGATATAAAAAGGCATGGAAGAAGATTGAACATATAGAATCATTATATATAAAACATTGGATCATAAAAACATGGAATCATAGTAATGTGAAAGAAACATAAAACATGAATTTAGCATGAGTCAAGGCTCATTTCATATAGAAGAGTACGAGTCAAGGATAACCACCAAGACTGTTGCTTATGGATCATGAGTCAAGGCTAATCGCCAAGACCGTTTCACATAGAGCATGAGTCAAGGCTAACTACCAAGAGCGCTGCACATAATGTCTCATGAGAATAAACTTTACCTAATGCATTGGATCACTATCTGGGTGCACCCATCATAAAATATTCATTAATGTTTTTTTCTCTTAAATAATTATACAAAATCAATCATACATAAATATAAGTGTTACCAATGGTAAGAATTGGGTATCATAATCATGTCATAAAGCATAACAAATGGGAGTATAATAAAAATGCCCGTAAAGGAAAGGAATTAAATCATTCATGGACAATAATATTGTAAAATATGAATATATCATGTATATTTATGTCAAATTGAAGTAATAAGATTAAAAAAGAGTACTTAAGAAACTTTAGAATTAAAACATTTTAGTATGGTTAAAGGAAAATATCAAAGTTCATTAAAAACATAAATGGGAATAATATTTATATAAATAAAAAAGTGAACCAAGAAGGTTTTAATAATAAAAGGATTTGTTTTATAAAAATAATTATGGCTTAAAAATAGATTATATAGAGTACATGAAAATGGGTAACAATTTAGGAAGTTCCCTTAAACGAGCTTGCTTATGAGGAATAATTGAGGAGGGAATCATTTAAAAAAATGTACATCACAAAAAGAGAATGATGAATGGAACTTTATACATGATTTTGGATCATGTAAATAGTATTCATAATATGTAAATATAAATTATAGATAACTTCATTTAGGTAAAAAGAGATATAGAGCAACCCGAAGGAATAAAGGTGGTTCGGGTAGAATCCCTTACCTTAAGTCTGAATATGTACTTCACTTGATCTTAATGTATTGGATAACCAGATTAAATTCATTAATTAATATTTTCAAAACCTATTATATATATAATTGATTTATTATAGCCTTATTAATTTCAGTCATGACCTTTTTTATGGGTTAATAGGTTCAATTTTTTTCTTTGGGAGCATTTGTTTCCTTAGTTTTCATATCCAATTAATAATATACATGTAAGGATAAACATGTAAGATGATAATGGTTTTCCATAATTGGAGTTATATGTTATTAGTTAACATACATAAGATTACATGGTTATATAATTTATTTTGTCATTTTAAGAGAAGATGACTCATTATATAAAACTTTAATGATAACTGTTTTTGGTTATTTGGTAGTTTTTGATCACACGTCACTAATTTTTATTTATAAATTAATATCATGTGTAAAAAATATTCCAAAAAATTAAATAAGACTTAATAAATTTGTTATAGTCTGGTTTAACTATATAATGATTTAATGACCAGAATTGAAGATGGTAAAATAAATTGAAAACCCGTCATCTTTGAATGTGATGAATTAACACATCTCAGATGGTGTTTTCATTTCTAGTATAAAAGGAGGGGAAATGAGAGATGATGATGAATTATTACATTATCATAACAATATTATAGTACATGTAAGTTACTGGAGTTATCAAACCATTTTTATGAGGAGAGGTGATGATAGAAATAAAAACAAAGGAACATGAAAAGAAAATAAAAGAAAATAAAAGAGGAATTTACCTCTTGAATAAATCTTCCTTGAGAGCCACTTTAGGGGAGAGGTTGTGGTATTTTTATGAGACTAAGATCTCATAGATTTGGGATAGGATATTAGTGAGATAATTGAGTATAATTTTGACTAGGAATAAGGTTTTATAGGTGCGAGGAGAGAAGGTAAAGAGTGGTGGTATTTATAGTGGGGGAGAGGAGGGGTTTCCCATTATTTTAATCATTAGTTTAATATTTTTTCTCAAGACTATGAATAGTCTTGATTCATGTGACCAAAAACAGTAAATAGAGCATGTGATTTCAAACTAATGTCTATTTACATCATCCATGAATCAAGCATGATGATGAAATTTATTTATTTAGCATTTATTGTAAATTATCATATTTTACTATTCACCAAAATTCAAGTATTTTAGAAACATCCCAAAAAAATCACCATAACTATTTTTTGACGAGTAGAATCCAAAAATGAACTCCATTTTATGAAAATAATTTTCTAAATACTATATATTTAATTTTTAATTAAAATCATAATTTACATGGAAAAAATACAAATTTTAAAATTGTAACTAATTTTATAACACTTTAAAAAATTAAATAAGGTATCATTAGATTATCATATAATAATAAGACAAAAAATATTATTTTAAGAATACAGTTTATGAAAATAAATTTTATTTTAAATAAATTTATTAATTTAAAATTTTAATTAAATATTTATTACTCACAAAAATACCAACACTTAATTATTAATTTTTAAAACATTCCCTCTCATTTATAAGGTGCCTAAATTTTATTTATAATTTCATGGGTGAGTTTAATATTCATTAGGACGATTTACTATTCATAAGGGAACATTACTATTCATAAGGGTACATTACTATTAATAAGGGTAAGTAACTATTCATAAAAATTAAGTTGATCCTATCAGAATCCAAATAACTTACTGATCGAAACCATGTATATTCGTTTTTCAAAATTCCTACCACAGAAGTAGAAAAATTATGTTTAACTGTGAGGATATAAAGGTCACGTAGTATTTAGTAGTTCATTTAAGCATATAATATTTCCTTTTAGAATCTCAAGATGTTATATTCTCCCCCCTTAAATGAATTATGCCCTTACAATTCATTTATTGTACTTATAATTATGAATTTACATATCGATAATTACCAAAAAAATATTTTATTATCTGTACTTAATTAACTATAATTTCAAAAGTAAACAATATCACTATTTTTTTTCAAAAAAAAAATAAAAATGTCTAATCTCAAAAGTTGTCTAGACTGTTCCTATGATACCAACTGTAAATCCCTCAATCCACACATCTGGATTCAGCACTAAAACATGTTGTGTATTTTTTTTAAAAGGAACCAAAAAATTAAACAACATATTACAAAATAGAGGACCATTTATGGTCTAGGTTTTTGAGGATTAGACAAAACTTACATTAAACCAAAGTTTAGAAAAAATAATTACAATATAACTAATTAGATTCATCTGCATTGGAACTTTAAATACCCTTTTAACTTCTAAGGAATATTGTGATTTTTTTAAAAAAAACGTGGTATGAACATAAAAATACCACTAAGGGAATAATCATAAGAATTAATCTTAGCACATGGGTTAGAAGGCGAGACATAATGATATAAAAAGGCATGGAACATGATTGAACATATGTAATAATAACATATAAAACATGGGATAATATAAACATGGAATCATAGTATTGTGGAAGAAACATAAAACATGACTTTAGCATGATTTAAGGATCATTTCACATATAGGATCACAAGTCAAGGCTAACTACCAAGACCGTTTCCCATGGAGAAAAAGTCAAGGCTAACTACCAAGACTGTTTCACATGGATCACAAGTCAAGGATAACCACAAAGACCGTTGCACATAACATCTCATGAGACTAAAATTTACCCAATTAATTGAGTAACTATCTAGGATCACCCATATTAACATGTTCATGAATATGTTTTCCAAATAATCATACATAATCAATCATACATAAACTTAAGGGTTACCCATGGTTAGAATTGTGTATCAAAATAATGTCACAAAGAATAAAAAACGGGAGTATCATAAAAATGTATATGAAGGAAAGGAATTAGATCATGCATGGATAATAATAGGGTCGAATAGGCATATATCATGAAGAGTGATATCAACTTGAAGTAATAACATGTAAAAAGAGTACTTAAGAAACTTTAGAATTATAACTTTTTAGTACAGTTAAAGGAAAATATCAAAGGTCATTTAAAACATAAAAGGGAATAATATTTTATATAAAACTAGAATTGAACCAAGAAGGTTTTCATAATAAAATAGTGTTTTTATAAAAATAATGTTTTCTTAAAAATAGATTATATAGTGTATTTGAAAATGGGAAAGAATTCAGGAAGTTCCCTTAAAACGAGCTTGCTTATCGGGAATAATTGAGAGGGGAATCATTTAAAAACATGTATATCCCCAAAATATAATGATGAATGGAAATTGATACATGATTTTGGATAATTTACACAGAATTTATAATATTTATATAAAAATATCAGATAACTTCATTTGGGTAAAAAGAGAGATAGAGCAACCCGAAGGAATAAAGGAGGTTTGGGTAGAATCCCTTACCTTAAGTCTGAAGGTGTCCTTCACTTGATATTAATGTCCTAGATAACCAAATTATATTCATCAATTAATATTTCCATAAAATATTATACATTTAATTGATTTATTATATTCTTATTAATTTCATTCATGACATTTTTTATGGGTTAAGAGGTCTATTTTTTTGTTTGGGAGTATTTGTTTCCTTAGTTTTCATGATTGGTTTACTAATATACATGTAAGGATAAATATGAGATGAGAATTATTTTACAGAATTAGAGTTATATGTTATTATTGTAAATCTTAAAGATTACATGGTTATAAAATTCATTTGGTTATTTGGAGTGAGGATGAATCATTATATACAACTTTAATGATAACCTTTTGGTTAATTGTCGGTTTTTGATCATAACTCAATCATTTTGCATTATAAATTAATATCATGTGTAAAAAAGATTCCAGAAACTTAAAAAAATAATTAATTCATATATTATAGTATATTTCAACCAAAAAATGTTTTCATGACCAGAATTTAATACATTAAAAGAAATTGAAAACCCATCATCCTTGAATGTGATGAATTAACACATCTCAGAAGGTGTTTTCATTTCTAGTATAAAAGGAGGGGAAATGAGTGATGATGATGAATTATTCCATTAAAATAAACCAATTATATTAAATTTAAGGTACTAGAGTTACCACACAATTTTTATGAGGATAGGTGATGATAGAAATGAAAATAAAGGAACATGAAAAGAAAAGAAAAGAAAAGAAAAGAGGAATTTACCTCTTGAATATATCTTCCTTGAGAGCCTCTTTAGGGGAGACTTTATGGTATTTTTATGAGAAAAAGTGATCCTATACATGGTTTAGGGGATTAGGGAGAGATTTGAAAATAATTTGGACTTGGAACAAGGCTTGAGATGTGTGAGGAGAGGAGGTAAAGAGGGGTGGTATTTATAGTGGAGGAGAGGAGGGGTTTCCCATTATTTTAATCATTAATTTAATATTTTTGCTCAAGACTATGAATAGTATTGATTATTGTGAAAAAAATAGTATTGAGTGAATGTGAGTTCGAAACAATGGCCATTTACATCATCCATGATTCAAGCATGATGATGAAATTTATTTATTTAGCATTTATCATAAATTATCATATTTTACTATTCACCAAAAATTCAACTATTTTAGAAAAATACCAAAAATTCACCCTAAGCATTTTTTGATGTGTAGAATCAAAAAATGAACTCCATTTTATGAAATTAATTTTATAAATATGAGAAATTTAATTTTTATTATAAATCATAATTTACTTGAAAGAAATATAAATTTTAAAATTGTAATTTATTTTATAACTGACTGAAAATTATTTTTTATTGAAATAAAACCAATTTTAAGGTTTAAGGGGGAAACCGACATGACATAAAATACATAAACAATACAAATAACCCCAAAGATCCAAAATTACAAGGCCAAACAACCTACACTACATGAGAAAATCCCCTCCCAGCATCAAAAAACATGAAATCCAGCTTCCAGCTTCCACCTCTGATCGACTAGCTCTCCCGTGAAAAGACGCACGAGCCTGGTACCGATGGCCATATCCATACCCTCTCAAACATCCAATTCCGAAAAGTGGTGTTACAGTGGAAACTCATTGACCTAAACCTCATCTGGAGCAGCCTCATGTAGATGATATGATTTTAGAAACCCCTGAACCGTAGACCACCGAGGCCAAAGCAGATCCAACCACTGTGAGAATCCACAAACTGACACTGCGATCTTCAAACAGTTCAAAAAAAATTCCACCATGCTATAAAAACATGAGCAGCAAATCCTTAACCAAAAACATAGTTCCTTCAACACATTCAAAATCAAAGGCACCCAAATGACCGGATCCCCCACAAGCAAAAAATCCAAAGTTCCTACCTCATATCCTCATCCATAAACTCCTTGGCTCACCACAATGCACCCGACCACAGAAGATCACAAATAGTAAGAAGCAAGGAACCAGAGAAGATACAGATCCAAAACCACAAAACTGCAAACCTCAGTCGTGGAACCTGGATCTCAATTGTAGAACCGTCTTCATTATGCCAGATAAATCCCCATCCAGATGATATAGAGTGAAGAGGTAACATATAATATAACAAAAACATGATTCAAGGATAACTTCTTAAACAATATCACATGGTGGGTAAAGTCCCATAATGGATTAGTTTTACTTCTTAATTCCATACATAATGTATCATGAGACTAATGATTTACCCAAGGTATTGGAGTGATATCTAGGTGAACCCCTAATAACATTTTGATGATCATGTGTTCCAAAAAATGCAAATCAATAATAAGGCATAAACATAATAACTACCCATGTAAATAAAATGGGTTTTATAATATTTCCTCATATAATTTTAAATGAAAATTTCATAATGAAGGAATTTGGAAGATCAAAATAAGGCATGTATTACCCCTCCAAAGGAAGGGAGAACAAGTTAGGTATATAATTTAGAAAAATATATACAGAATTTATAAGCATTCCATAACTTTAAATAGAGTTATAATATGAGTTTTAGAGTGAATGGTCATAACCTAAATAAATGGGAGGTTTAGAGAGATCCCTTACCTAAAGACCAATTCATCACGCGCATTCATATATTTTTGAATAATAAAATTATGTTAATTATTTAATTTCTCAAGAACCCTTTTTATTTTTATTATTAATTTTATTTTTTATCATGCTATATTCAATTACTTAATCATTTAGGTTCAAGTCGAACATTTTTGATGATGTTCAACTATTATATCCAAAAATCCCATTGATAAGTTAACTGAGTTCAAAGAGATTACTAATTCATAATCTCTAGTATAATAATAATGACATAATTATCATTTACATATATAAATTAAAATTTTTAAACCAACCATGAAATATTCTTATGAAAAATGAACTATGTTTCAATCATGGAGACGGTAGGTTGTATGTATAAATGAGTAATATTTCCATTTTTTAACAATAATGATTGAAAGAAGGTAAGTTTTATTTTATATTTAGATAATTATAATTATATTATAAATATCATATTATTTATTTAAGTACACTTACATATACCATCCATGTGACGTGGTAATAAAAAATGAATTACATCACCTCGTGAGGTGGTTGTTCGTCATACACAAGAATGAAATTATAGTTCCTCAATGGATGGTAAGGTAAAAAGTAATATGATATATTAATTTTCCATAATAATTAATATTTTATTAATATCATATATAAACATTAAATATATCTTCATGAATAACTGTGATAGGTGATGATGGAAAATAAATTACATCGGTTCGTGAGGCGGTAGTCCACCATACACACGAACGATTGATTCGTTTCCCATTTGATGGAATTAGATATGGATTTAGGTTATTAAATTAAAATAATAACATCTCATTATATTTTATATTTGTATTTTATTATATTGTCATTATTGTGTAATATTTAAAGGACGTGGAAGAATAAATAAAATAAATATGCTCAGTTAAGAATGATAGCACTTCTTCAGACTGCCTCTTTTTTATTATATCTAAATCCACCCTATATTGAATTTATTATAAAAAGATGGACTCTTAGATGTGGCTATGTATTTAATGAATCTAGATAGGAATTTTCTGAACTAAAATTCTTTTGAAGTGTGGAAAGGAGAGTAGAGGAGGTTTCTTTTTATAAGTGTGAGAGAGTGGCATTTTTGTAAATATCCAAAACTAGTCAATAATGGGAAGTCAATCTCCAGAAAAGTACCTAAAAAATTTATTAATAATGGATTTTTGGGTTTATATGGTCCAAAAAAACCAAAAAAATTCAAAAAAATCATGTTTTGAACATGTTATTCCATTTACCTATAAGGTCACTCACTTTTACTATTATAGTTTTTCACCACAGTAACTAGTTTTTTTTTAATTTTTTTACTATTAATTCTGAAAAATTTAATTTTAAATTATCAACCAATATTAATTTTTATGATTAAAAATTTTCAATCCATATTATTACTTTTAAATCATGGAAGTGGAGGAATTAAATTTCAAATTAAACTCACAAAATGTGTCGAAAAAAATATTTTCAAGAAATGCATTTTTCAAGCAATAGATGATATTATATTAAATATATGAATATAAATAATTATTATATGAATTTTAATTCATACAAATATATTTAAAATATACTAATAAATATTTATTTACTAAGGGTTATTTTAATTAATTAAAATGCATAAACTTTATGCACTTAAAAAACAGTTTACAGAAAGCCGAGTTGTTAGCATAAAAATAAATTCATACCAAATCATGGAAATTGATGATTAAAAATAATATATTATATTATTCTTTATAAAATGTTCCATATTTCAATTTAATTAAAAATCCAAAATATAATATAACTTTTAAATTAATTTATTTAATGAAAAGAGATGACAATATTTGAAAAATCTGTAATTTTAACTTTTGAAGAAAAAATAAAACATTTCTAAAAAAGCCTTAAATTTCACCCTAAGGTAACTTTTATATACTGATTTTAAAATTTATTTCAATTTTATAAATTAAAATCTCTAAAATTTTCACAAATTAATAATAATATTTTTTTTTCACAAAAAGAAATAAAAATCTTTTTTTAAGGAAATGTATTTTTGAAGAATAAAATGTTTTCATTAAAAAATTTGTCACCTATTTCCTAATAATTTATCAATAAATTTATATCTATTAAGTAAATTATATAAATATTTCATAACATAGTAAATTATATTCATACCTACCAGTTTAACAGCTAAAATATAATATTCTTATTTAAATAACCATGGTTCGTTTAGGTTCGTTGTTGCGTGTCTTATAAGCTATCAAAAGTAGTTTTTTAAAACTCATGGTGTTAAATTATTCCCCCATTAAATAATTTCAACCTTGATTTTTTTATTACATACTAATGTTAAAATAGATGATGGTAATTCTAATTCATGTCTTCCTATGATTCCTAGGTTGTCTCTTCGTGTTTGTTGTTCCATCATAGAACTTTGACCAACTGAGTTATCTTATTGCGTAGAAATTTATCTCTACAATATAATATCTTTAATAGATACTCCTCATAAGAGGGAAAATTTTCCATCTATACCTCTACAAGGTTTAGTACATGTGGGGGATCTGATATGTACTTTCTATAGAGGGATACATGTAACACGTCATGTACTTGAGAAAGGGGTTGTGGGAGCGCTAATCTATAAGACACATCTCCAATGTGATCAAAAATATCAAAGGGGATGATGTACTTGGGGCTTATATTTAACTTATTACCAAATATAATGACTCTATTACATGGATATATACAGATAAAAACATTTTCCCTGACCTCAAACTCTAGGTCTTGTTGATGATTCTCAACGTAACTTTTCTATCGAATCTCAACAGTCCTATTGTGTTACTGAATGGTCTTCACATTTTATACCATTTCCTCAACCATTTCGGTTACTAACAACATAAATTAACCAACATCATCTCAACACTAAGGAATTCTACTTCTCATTCTATAAAGGTCTTCATAAGGATCCATTTGGATTCTTGAGTGAAAGCTATTATTATATGAGAACTCATCCCAAAAAAGATATTGATCCCAACCTCATTTAAAGTCTAGTGAACATGATCTCAACATGTATTCTAGTTTCTAAATAGTTTACTTAGATTAGACACTAGTTTTGGGGTGATATTCTGCACTGAAGATTAATACAATATTTAGAGCATGTTGGAGTCTCTTCTAGAACATAGAGGTAAATCATGGATCTCATTCAGATTCAAAAGATAGTTGTGTTACATGCAACCTCACAACCTCTTTGATGTATATCCTTGTAAATAAATCAAGTGGTAATACCTCTAGAATTATAATGAATTGAGTACTCTTTGTAAAACAGTCCAACATAACCCATATGGGATTGTTTCCTCTTGATGTCTTGGGAAGACCATTGACAAAATCCATGGTGATGTTTTACCATTTCAATGTAGGTTTCGGTAATGGTTTCATCATCCATTTAGAATTCTTCCCTTTATCCTTCACTTGAGGACATACTAGAAACCTTGATGCATATTACATGATCTGCTTATTTATATTATCCCACCAATATTTCTCTTAGACATAACACCCCAAGCTTCCATGATACTCTTCTTCTTAATAATTCAATAGCTTGCGCTACACACAACACCGAGTTCGAGCACACCATGACCTATTAAACTAGTCATTTAAAAAGAAGTTATGAATAGTATTAACCAAATTTTTAATTTTATATACATCCCATATAATTTTAACGTTCATATTATGTGTTTCTTAGACATAATATAAGGATAAATTCAATTTTTTAGATAAAAGAAGTATTTTTCAAAAAATGCAGTTTTTGTGCCTTTTAATGGAGAACCATTTTTTAAATACAATATTTGACACTTTTATACATTAAATTTGATGAAATAAAATTATTATTTATAATTGGGATACAAAAATTTAGTTTGGATGATTTTTTTGTACTTTTCTCATAACATTCATATTTTGATGAATAGTGAAAAATACTAAATTTTAATTGAAAACAACTTTTTTAATTGAAATAATTTATATTGTTAAATTATACATTTGAGTGGTTATAAAGTATAATTATATTATATTTTTATCATTTAATATAATTTAGTTTATTTTAATTAATTTCACATTTAAATTGGACATAAACACATGCCAATCTTTTGATAGTTTTTACTTCTTAAAAACCCGCTTTCTGGTTTTGAAAATGAGAATTAATTTTAAATTAATTTCTGCCAATTATGTGTTTTGAATTTGAAAAAATGGATTCCATATTTGGAATCATAAGGTCCATTTTTTTAAAATGTACCTTTTATTTTTGGACATTATGAATAGTAACTTCGGTAATTATTTTTATTTACCATGGTTAAAGGGTAAATCAGGTAAATAAGGGTAAAAAATAATATTATAATAATATAAAACTACCCTAAAATATGTCCTAATCATATTATATGAGATATGTTCTACCATGATCATCCTTAGGCCGAAATATTTTCTTTTGGGAGCCACTTGGGGGTGAAAATGACATTTTAGAATATTTAATTTAAAGAGAAGAGAACTATAACATAAACATGTATCTTTTACTAAATAAATTTTAATATAGGGTTATATAACATATATATATGACTATAAATAGTCATTATAAATATAAAAATATTTCTTACATCATGGTATTTTATTTATAATTTTTAGACATTAAATAAATATATTTATTTATGACATAATGATGATGCAGTGATTACCTTATTAATGAAAGATTCAAATAAATGAATTTATAAATATTAAAATAAATTTAATTCGAACATTTTTATGCCATCCAAGAATTTTATGGACTACATTGACATATTAGGGTTGACTTAATTCTTTTTTTGATGAAATCAAGTTTTTATGACTTTAACAAAAATCAATTACTAAATAGTGTCAAAATTGACATAAATGAGTTTTTAAAACAAATACTATTTTATTAAATGATACAATAGTACTAAAAATATAAGATTAATAAAACTGACTTATATATTTTTACAAATTTTATTAATTATCCCCTTTATGTTCTCTTGGAATTTTATAGTAACTATATTAACCATATAATATAAAAATAGAAGAAGACATGGTAAGAGTTAACTTATTTAACTAAGGGTTAAAGGAAAAAGATAAGGTTAAATTCATGACCTAAACTTGTCTAAAACCTATTTTTTAGAGGATTTGGATATATATTCATATTATCCTCGAAATATTTTACTTTGGAGCCATTATAAAATGAAAATAAATTTATAATAAATTAATATTTCAAGACTTTCCTAAAGTGCCCCTCACTTCTCCTATAAAAGGGCACTTCTCCTTATCTTTTAATAACACCTCCAAATCCCTTCAGATTGGAAAAAACCTTAACAAATATCCTCCTAAATTCCCTCAATTTATCCTATAGAACACCCTTTGTGAAAAAAACAAACTTAAGGAGTCCTTTTGTGAAAATCAAAAGGAGACACCCGAAGAAGAGGTAATCATTTTATCCCTTCTTTCAAAGTTCTTTTATCCTTATACTTACTATTTATATGTTGTTTCCATAAAAAAATAATAAATATAGTATCATAAATATACTGAAATGTTATTATAATCATGGGACAACTATATTAATCATTTTATCTATCCTACGACTAATAATATCACCATGTGTCTGTACGTACGACTTACCGTCTCCACGCCGTAGTGTAATTTGTTATTCCAAATTACTTTATTTTAATGGGTATAATGATGAGTATAATATACATAAATAATAAATATGACATGATTATGATTCTGTATAATTAATATACCATCCAGTGCCATATCATTTAAGGAATGATATCATCGCTCGTGTGTATGTACGACCTACCGTCTCCACAATGCGATGATATTTATTCCCCACATTAACCATTCAAGAATGATTGTAAACTTCATTTGATAAGTAGATATAATATTTAGGAACTTAATATCATTATGTATTTGAATAAAATATATCCTATGCATAAGAAACATGACTTACTTAACAAAACATGTGTAGGAAAACAAAGCAGTTAACACCCGAAATAATGATAATAGTGATATATTATTAAAAAAACAAGATAAGAGGATAGTATATGATATAATAAATATGTATATGGTCCTGGTAAATTTTTAACAAAATTTAACCATTATACAGGAGGTTAACACACCCTCGACTATAGGAAAGTAAAATGAAAGGGTTAATTCCTCAATCTCATTATTATCCGAGATTGTTTATGCGTAAGTATTTATAAGGAAATATTTATCATCCATGTCCATGTTTCATAAAAATGTTTTCAAAAGGAATATTTTAATGTTTTATGGAAGGGAATATTTAACTAGATCACCATTTTAAATTATTTAAAGATTTATTTTTCTAAATATATTTAATTAATGTCCATGTTTTTAAAATGATTTTAAGGATTTATTTATATAGACATGATTGTTTTAAAATGTTAATTACTTTCAAAAGATTAAAAGTGGTATGGGAAAATTTTATTCAAAAAACTCTTTTAAATGAATTTCTTTATAAATTTTTGCGACTTTTAAAAAATTTCATGAAAAGGGGATATTTCTATCAAAGAGTTATACTAATTATTTTCATCTATGTCAACATCATTTATTGGATATTATTCTTGATTGAGGTTGATTGATTAAAATAAAATCTTCCATATTGTATTGAATGAGTTATGATATGTTTGACTGTGGATGTGATATTTTTATACCATTCATGGTTTATGGTTAAAGTATTGGCATTTTGTATTCTAGTTTTAATAAAAATGTTTAGGAAATGTTTCACCCTTTTCATATGAGGAATGAATTGAACTTTGAAAGTGTCAGGCGAGGCCCACTATAGCCCCTCGATTCATTGGTAGTCTCATGAGGCAATTATGTTTGGGTTTTGGATAATGTCTTACCCAATTAGGTATGGTGTCTTGGTTGAAGCATTGACAATATGTTTAAGATGCCCCACATTATGCATTCCCTCATTATGAGATTAGTTAATGATTTTACATGTGATTATTCAACTAGTAGAATATCCATGTAAATGTTTAAATAGTATAGTTGGATTTATTATTGCCAAATTATGTTGAAGATAATTTTTTAAAAGGCTTGTGTTTTAAATGTTTATGGTTATTTGTGACAGCTTTTGCTATATTATTTATCCTTACCAAGCATCTGAGATCACCCCTTTCTGAGGTTTTTTTCCCCACATGCCAAGAAGTGTTTTATGATTGATATGTAGGGTTAATCTAGGAGAATAATGGCATTATAAAAGGATTATATGTGCTATGTTTTATGTTAAAAATTGTAATTTAAAGTTCATGTATGTAATCTATTTTCAAATATTGCTAAACTGATTGGTCCTTCGGGACTTGATTCCCTGTAATCATGCCAATGTATTAAAATAATGCACTGGCTATAGGTTTCTGGGATCGGGGCATTATAGTTGGTATCAAAGAATTTTTAGCAACAACCTTGTAAATATATTTAGAAAACATAGATTAGGGATCATAACCATAAGATATACTTTGAGGATAAGTATAGAAGAACCCCCTATAATTTTGGTAAAGTAGGAATTACATGGATATTACAAGAAATACATCCCTATCTAGATACTATAAGTGGACTTGGTTCTGGTACAGATGTACCTAGGTGTGAAGACTCCGAAAAGGTGTTCCGAGCTTGACTCGGGGTAAGCTGGTATACAACAATGGGCCTTACCTATGCACCAAGTTTGAAACTCCTAGGGGATATTCTTAGGATAATTAATATTTTACTTAAAAACCATTATAAAGGATTTATGAGTAAATATTTCCTTAAAAGAACCATATTTATGATTAAAGATTACATATGCATAAAATTTTCAATTTATGTTAAGTATTTTACTAATTTAGAATTATGAATTATGATACATAGTCTAATCTAGTGTATTTAATTATTTAGAAATGGAACATAATTGAAGGAATGGAAACCATATCAATTCACATAATCCATGTAGGGATTTAAATCCTATACAAGATAAATATAGTGGAGATGGAAATGAAACTGGTTATGAACAGCTTATAACCATACTGGGACAGCTGAATCAGGTTATGAATAAAAACCTTACCCAAATTGAGAACCCTGATCCACAACCTAGAGGATCAATGTTAGACCACTTCATGATACAACAACCTTATACATTAAACGAGACTACAAATCCATTTTTGGGTGAGCAATGGATAAGATAGAGAAAATATTTCTTTCTTTGGGAAGTAATAAAAGAGAGAAACTTGTCGTGGAAGTTTACTATCTCTTAAGAGATGCAGATCAATGGTGGTAATTAATTCAAAACATGAAGGATGATGAAGTATTATAAAATATGGAATGGAGTGAGTTTAAAGAAATTGTCTTAGAGAAATACTTTCCCCATAAACATCAAGCTAATATGGAAAGGAAAATTTTAAGTCTGAGGGAGAATGAGGATGAGAATGTTGCAAAGTATGAGGCTAACTTCAGAAGGTTATCAAGGAATGCTGCAGACTATATACATAATCCAATAAGTAATATTTATATATTCTTTTATGGGTTAAAACCATTCCTCTGACTGGCACTAGTCTCAAAATCTTTCTCATCGTACGAAGATATAGTCGCATGTGCTATCAAGATGAAAAAATGAATTCTCTAAGTCTTACAACATTAAATTAAATCAAGATAAAAAGATAATGATGGAGCATGCAACAAATAAAGGGAAAAGGAAAATAAGGATTTTACTTTACGGGATAATTGTGGGAAGAAACACCCTGGTACTTTCCTGAAAGGAACGAGAGTTTGTTACAAATGTGGAGAAGAAGGTCACTAGGCTTGATATTGTAAGGGAAAGAAAGAATCTATGAAATGATATAACTGTAAATATATGAGAAATTATGAAAATTATTTTCCAAATCGTCAAGGAAATATATCTCAGAAGAAGAAAATGGATCAAGGTCAAGATTACGTAGTTAATATGGTCGAAGTGGAATAATTAATGTACTTGTGTTTTTGGATTCAAAAATTATATTATGGTTATAAGAAGAATGTGATATATATAAGGATTGTTCTACATTAATTTTTTTTATTAATGTTTTAATATGATAAAGGTAATCATATATTTAGTATGTGACAATAAGAGCAACATTACATTATTTGGGGAATCTGATGTTACAATTGACTTTGGAAATTCAGAGACCTTTTAGATAGATTTTGGACAAAATTATTTTTGATAACTATAAAGGTTGTAATGGATTAATTTTAACTTTGTATATTATTTTTTAAGGTGGAAATATTTCTTAATATTATTCTTGTAATGTTATAGTTTAAATAAAAGGACAATCTAAAGGTTGGTAAATAACCTATCATGTCTGGAAAGGCCGCAAGACTTGAACCCACAACCGAAGGGAGACAAGGGTGAATCACCTACCATTAGCCTACAGGAAGTATCTAGTTAGTATAAAATATTTTTATTTATTTAAATGGTATAAGTTTATCTTTGGAACCTTATATGATTAAGATGAATAAGATATTTTTTAGTTTTATCTTTTAGAGAGAAAGATGTGTTTTTGGTAGGAATTAGTTAAAGGATGAAACTCTACATGTCAATTTAGTATGCTTCCTTATGTTCTTAGTATATGAAGTAAATTAATTCTACAAAACTATGGAAATGATCATAAAATCAAAAATGTTTTCCTTGTACATTCTTTTACGATGAATCAAATGGTCCCTTATATCATCATAGATTTATATCTTTATTGTTAACTTTCTTCTTAATAATGTTCTCTATCACTCTCCATCAGAACTTTATGGTTACATTCTCATTCATGTCCATGTTTTCCTACATGGAACCCTCTTTTGTGTTATTTCTGGTAACCTTCTTACTTCCCTTTATTTATTTTAAATTGGATGTTTTATCGACCATTTTTCTGATGTGGGATTGCATTAAAGGGATTTTGAATAATAAAAACATAGTTATCAAACCCAATTTTGAAAATTTTGAGGATGCAATTTATTGAAGGAGGAAATAATGTAAGACCCCAAGCTTCCACAGTATGCTTCTTCTTAATAATTCAACAGCTTGTGCTACATGCGACACCGAGTTCGAGCGCACCATGACCTATCAAACTAGCTGTTTAAAAAGAAGTTATGAATAGTATTAACCAAATTTTTAATTATATATATATCCCATATATTTTTAAAATTCATATTATGTGTTTCTTAGAAATGATATAAGGACAACTTCAATTTTTTAGATAAAAGAAGTATTTTAAAAAAAATGCAGTTTTTCTGCCTTTTAATAGAAAACCCTTTTTAAATCCAATATTTGACACTTTTTTATATTGAATTTGAATAAATGAAATTCTTCTTTAGAATAAGGACATAAAAATTTATTTTTGATTATTTTTGGTACTTTTATGATAACTTTCATTTTTTGATGAATAATGAATAATACTAAATTTTAATTGAAAACAACTTTTTAATCGAAATAATTTATAGTGTTAAATTATAAATTTGAGTAGTTTTAAAGTATTATTAGATTATATTTTTATAATTTAATATAATTTAGGTCATTTCATGTAATTTCACATTCAAATTGGACATAAACACATATCAATCTTTTGATAGGTTTTACTTCTTAAAAACCCACATTCTGGTTTTAACAAGGGAATTAATTTTAAATTAATTTCTGACAATTATGTGTTTTGAATTTGGAAAAATAGATCCCATATTTGGAATAAAAATTTCCAAATTGTGTAAATAGGTACCTTTTATTTTTGGACATTATGAATAGTAACTTCAGTAATTATTTTTATTTACCATGGTTAAAGGGTAAATCAGGTAAATAAGGGTAAAAAAATAAATTTATAATAATATAAAACTACCCTAACACATTTAATAATACTATTTAATGAGATATGTTCGACCATTATCATCCTTAGGTATAAAGTTTTTCTTTTGGGATCCACTTGGGTTTGAAAATGACATTTTAAAATATTTAATTTAAAGAAAAGGGGAATATAACATAAACATGTATCTTTTACTAAATCAATTTTAATATAGGGTTATATAACTGATATCTATGTCTATAAATAGTAATTATACATCTAAATATATTTCCTACATCATGGTATTTTATATATAATTTTTATATAATAAATAAATATATTTATTTATGACACAATGATGATGTAGTGATTACCTTAATAATGAAGGATTCAAATAAATAAATTTATAAATATTTAAATAAATTTAATTTGAACATTTTTATTCCATCAAAAAATTTTATTTATTACATTTACATATGAGGTATGAGTTAATGCCTTTTCTTTTAAAGAATAAAGTTGTTACGACTTTAACAAAAATTAATTAGTAAATAGTGTCAAAATTGACATAAATGAGTTTTTAAAACAAATACTATTTTATTAAATGATATAATAGTTCTAAAAATATAATATCATTACAACCGACATAAAAATTGTGAAAAATTTCATTGATTATCTAATTGAGGTTCTTTTGGACTTTTATAGTAACTATATTAAACATATAGTATAAAAATACAAGAAGACTTGGTAAGTGTTAACTTATTTAACTAAGGGTTAAAGCCAAAATATAAGGTTAAATTCATGAAATAAACTTTCCTAAAACCTATTTTTTAAGATTATTTCGACAAATACTCTTCTTATCCTAGAAATATTTCACTTTGGATCCATTAGAAACCAAAAACCAATTTACAATAAATTAATATTTCAAGACTTTCTTAAAGTGCCCCTCACCTCTCCTATAAAAGGGCACTTATCCTTATCTTTTATTCACACATCAAAAGCCCTTTAACTAGGAAAAACATACCAAAATATCCTAATAAATTAAATCAATTCATACTAGAGTCCATCCTTTGGGCATAAAACCAACTTAAGGAGTCCTTTTGTGCAAATAAAAAGGAGACACCTAAAGAAGAGGTAACTGTTTTATCCATTATTTCAAAGTTATTTTCTTCTTATACTTCCTCTTTCTATGTTGTTTGAAAACCAAAGTAATAAATCCAGTATCATCTATATACTGAGATGTTATTATAATCATGGAAAAACTATATTCATCATTTTATCCATCCTACGACTAATAATATCACCATGCGTGCATACGTACGACTTACCGTCTTAACACCGTGGTGTAATTTGTTATTCCACATTACTTTATTTGGACGAGTATAATGATGAGTATAATAGACATAAATAATTAATATGACATTATTATTATTATTTATAATTAATATACCATCCATTTCCATATCATCTAAGGAATGATATCGTCGCTCGTGCGTACGCATGGCCTACCGTCTCTACAACGTGACACGATTCATTATCCACATTAACCATTCATGAATGATTATAAAATTCATATGATAAGTAGATATAATATTTATGAACTTAATATATTTCCTTATTTTAATAAAATACATCTTATTCCTAAGAAATAGGACTTACTTATCAAAACATGCATAGGAAAACAAAGCAGTTAACACCCAAAATAATGATAATACTGAAATATTACTAACGAAACAAGATAAGAGGATTGTATATGATATCATAAATATATATATGGTCCTAGTATACTTTATTAACAAACCTTAACCGTTATAAAAGAGGTTTTCACACCCTCTACTAAAGAAAAGTACAAGTTAAGGGTTAATTACTCAATCTCATTATTATCCGAAATTATTTATATGTAAATATTTACTGGGACATATTTATCATCCATTTACATGTTTCATAAATATGTTTTCAAAAGTAATGTTTTAAGGTTTTACCGAAGGGACTCTTTAACTAGATCATCATTTTAAATGTTTTAAAGATTTATTTTTCTAAATCTATTTAATTATTGTCCATGTTTTCAAAATGATTGTAAGGATTTATTAAAATGGACATGATTTTTTTAAAATGTTAATTCCTTTAAAAAGTTTCAAAGTGGTATTAGATGCTTTAATTAAAAAATATATTTTAAATAAATTTCTTTATAAATTGTGTGACTTTTAAATGATTTCATGAAAAATGGATATTTCTCTCAATGAGTTATACTGATTATTTTCATCTTTGTCGAAATCCTTTGTTGGATATTATTCTTGATTGAGTTTGATTTATTATAATACAATATTCCATTTTGTATTGAATGAGTTATGATATGTTTGATTGCGGATGTGATATTTTTATACCATTCATGGTTTATGGTTAATGTATTGGCATTTCATATTTTGTTTTAATACAAATGTTTATGTTATGTTTCACCCTTTTCATATGAGGAATGAATTGGACTTTGTAAGTGTCATGTGGGGCCAACAATGGCCCCTCGATGCATCGATAGTCTCATTAGACAATAATGTTTGGGTTTTTTCTAATGTATTACCCAATTAGGTATGGTTTCTTGGCCGAAGCCTTGATGGTATGTTTAAGATGTCCCACATTATTCATTCCCTCATTATGATATTAGTTAATGATTTTACATGTGATTATTCAACTAGTAGAATATCCATGTGAATGTTTAAATGTCATTATTTGATTTATTCTTGCAATATTATACTGAATATAATGTTTTAAAAATCTTGTGTTTTAATTTTTTACCTTTACTTATACATTTATGATTATTTGTGATAGCTTCTTATATATTTTTTATCCTTACTAAGCATCTGAGCTCACCCATTTCTTATGTTTTATTTTCCTAGGATACCAAGAAGTGTTTTCTAATTGATATGAAGGGTTAAGATATGGGAATAAAGGAATTCTCAAAGGATTATCTTTGAAGTGTTTTATGTTAAAAATTTTAATGTTAAGTTCCTGTATGTAATATATTTTCCAAGACTAGTAAACTGATCGGTCCTTCGAGACTTGATTCCTTATAATCATTCCAATGTATTAAAATAATGCACCGACTCTGGGATTCTGGGGTCAGGGCATTACATCAGAGATCTTGATACATCTTCATTCTTCTTAGGTGGATGGAGAAGGTCAAGATGTGTGCATTATTAAAAATTTATTTATTTATCTTGATATTTTATGATACACATATTTTTGACCCAAATATTAAAAATCCATCTTTATAAATTTTTATCTTTGAGGATTTCCCTTTTTATGGATTCTATATTGTTTTGAATTTCCACATCATCTCTTTGATCATCCTTTAACTTCTCTATAAGGGATGGTTTAGAAATATTTTAATAAAGAAATTATGATGTCCCTTATTTCTTGATTCCCATGTCCAACCTTTTCAAGTCTAATAATATTGGATCCTTCTTAATTATTATCTTCAATAGAGTCACTAGATACTTTCTACTTAGTGTATATGCCCCTTTTTTTTCATTACCAGGATGATAATGGATTGAGAAATAATATCCTTTGATCAATTATAACCATATTTGCTGGCTCATATTAAGCTCCATCTGTGTGAATATATATTTCAGGTTCTTATGGTCCATATATAATTCATAATTCTCCCCATTGAGATAATGTTTCTAGATTTTTAATGAAAATATCACTAAATCTAACTCCAAATGATGTGTGGGATAGTTTTTCTCATGAACTTTCAACTTACTTGAGGTGTAGGCTATCACTATATAATTTTTCATTACTACACAACTTAATACTTTATTCTAAGCATTGTTGTATACCATGGAAATTCCCCCATACAAGGGAAGTGTGAGGACCAGTGTAGTAAAAGCCTCCCTTTCAACTCCTAAAATATTTTTTCGCATTCACTGATGTATAAAAAAATTAATCCCTTCAATTTTATCTTGGTTAGTGGGTTTTAAAATCATGATAATGTTCTAAAAAATCCCTATTAATACCCATCTAGTCCAAGGAAACTATGTATCTCCCTTATAGATGCTAGTCTAGGACATTCATCAATTTTCATTGTCTTAAAAGGGTCTAAAGATATCCATTTTATGGTGATAACATTCCCCAATAATTATACTCCCTTCATCCAAAACTAACATTTAATTTACAATACATATAACTTATCCTTTCTCAAATCCTTACATAGTTTTGAAATGATCCTCAATGATTTTAGTGTAAATTAGAATATTATTTATAAAAACTAAAATAATTTGTTGATTTAATCCATAAAGAATTTATTCATTAATTCCATAAAGTTTTTTCAAGAATTGGTGAGTCTAAAAGGAATCACTATAAACCTATAGTGTCCATACATTGTTCAAACGGTAGTTCTTGGAATATCTTTATTCTTCTCACTTAATTATTGATATCCTGATTAAAGGTTCCCCTTTGAGAAATATTTCCCCCCATGTAGTTGTTAAAAAATGATTCTATCTAGGGGAGGGGATATTGTGATTTTTTTTGAGTTCATGATAATCAATGCAATGGTGCATTGATCCATTATTATTTTAGAAAAAGAGGACTGTAACACCCCATAGTGAAGCACTCGGGCATATAAAAACCTTTTCCAAATTATCTTATAACCGACTCTTCATCTATTTCAACTCAACAGTGGATATTATATATGGAGTCTTCAATATGGTAAGAGATATATTTATAATATTAATTGATAACTCAACCTCTTGGTTTGAAGAAATACCTGGAGACTCTTTGGGGAATACATCAATGTAATCTCTCACAATGGGTGTGTCTTGAAGCATGATTTTTTCCTTTATCTCCATCATTGGGGAAAGATATGATCGCGAATAAGGAAATACTGTCCATTATTAAATAGAATATTCCAGGGGAGATTCATACTCCTTATTACACTTGTAAAAAATTAGATTATTACTTGGAATGTGGAGAGTGATCTACCTCTCTTGACAATTGATGTTGGATTTATATAAGGACATTCAATACATTCCCAATACAAAATCAAAATTCACTAAAAGAAGTAAGATTATATTATATGGAAGATTCAATCCACCAACATTGATTATAGAGGATTTATATAATTGGGTTGAAACAATTTATCTATTTTTTATTCTCACAGATATCACAACTTCCATGTTTTGAGGTGGTGTTTGAATAGTTATACTAAACTTGAATGATATGAAATAATGCATAAAACCATAATAAAAAAGTATGTTTGCTATTATTGAATGAATAAATATCATACCTGTCACTACATCATTCTCGGGATCCACCTTAGCGGTAGTGATAACATGTAAACTTCCTTACTCTCTAGGCCTTAGAGGTTTTTGACATTGATTGTCTCCGAAAACCCTTGGCTTAGGGAATTGGCTTGTATAAGGACCATGTTTCTTACATTTGAAACACTGCACCATAGGTTTAGTGTTGATCTAAACCTTCATTTCTTCTTCCAAAATTAGTGGGATTTTGAGTTTTATTTCCTCCATGGGATTTATCTAATGACACTCCTGAAGAAAACTCCATTTTATGTTTTTGTCTCCAATCCCACAAGATCATTGAGATTCACCGATCTCCATCTCAATAATTAGGGTAAAAAATTCTCTTCATATCTATTAAAGTACCAAATCACTAATTATTTTCATAAACTTAACTTTATACCACCAAAGAAATGATCCACCTTACTTTTGGTGTTGATGAAAAAGCTAGAGGTGTACTATTGAAGCCTTGTGAAGTTTTACACATATGACCTGATAAAATCATCTTCCCTTTTCTTTTGATCGAGATAATCCCTCCCCATTTTATTATGGAGATTTTAGGAAAAATATTTTTTTTAAAAATATTTTCTTGAAGTCCTCATATTCAATGGAATCAATATCATTTTTGGAATTTGTGTTCTTGATCAGTTTCCACCACTGATCGACCTCTCCCTCAATGTGATAAATGTACAACCCAACATTTTATTTCTTTGAGAATTGGATGAAAGAGAATATATTCTCAATATATTTGATACATTATTCTACAATAAAGGGATAATTAGATCCATTAAGGTAGGAGGATTTTATCATATGAAATATTGGACTACAACTTGATCAATATTAGAAGGAGTGAGTTACACCTGAATCAAGTTATTATTCATAACTTGAGTTAGTTGATCCACTAATTCCATGAAGTTTTTAACTACCACTTCCATAAGGTTAGGAGTATAATTGAGACCATCATCACATTGCCTATTATGTTGGTTTTTGGAACAATTTCTCATATTTCTAGCTATTAAAAAAAATGAGATGATAATAAATTAACATACGAAAGAGAAACTTATAAACCTAGAAGAAATAACTTATAAATGATAAGTATATCCTAAAATATGAGTCCCTTGGTTTCAGTGTAGGTTATCTATGTTAATGTTTTCTATTATGTTTTCTAACCTAATAATTTTTTCAATTCCTTCATAATGGTTCATAATGGGTATTGTGAATTTCCAAAGCATATCCCCCGAGAGTGTCAAATAAGGTGTGTATAAAGGCATGTTTTCATGCACTAGGTGATGTTAAATTCTAGATCAATGATCCATTTTCATGATTATTTTCTTTTCCAGATCTACATCCACATGTAGTGTCCAGACATGTATGTATTTTCATGGAAAACACTTTATCTATACTTTACCATCATTTAGGGATGTTTTACTATGCTTAGTATTATCCCTAAGGATTTAAATATATTTTTATAATAATAATCCCCAAAAATAACTATACCATTATTTTATACACACTATAGTGACCCATTCCTTTTACATATATTATCACATGATTTTTAATCATCAATATCGAATAAGTACAAACCAAATTACCATGAGGCCAAGTTTATTTGAAAGAATAGGTTCATAATACATAAAAAGGGAATTAAAATAGGACATCCTTATTTTATTCTTCATAATGAGCTTATAAATCAATTTTAGCTTCTAAAAATACATAGGATAACTTAGGGAATACATAAAAGAAAAGGGTGTGATTAAAACCTGTGTAAGGGAATAAACATGATAATAAAGCACAACATGTGAGTAAAAAGTATAATATTATAGCATAAAAAATAAGTCTAAAGAGTAATCACATGGGACTATAACATAATTAATATGGTATCATAAGATCATGAAAATATTTGAAATATAGAAGAAATATATAACATGACATAAACAAGAGTCAAGGATAATTTCTTAGACAATATCACATGGTGAACAATTTCCTATAATAGATTAGGCTTAATCCCTAATCCCATACAAATTTTCTCCTGAAACTAAATCTTTACCAAATAAATCAGAGTGTTATATGGGTGTACCCATCATAAAATGTTCATGATCATGTGTTCCATTGTTGAAACTAAAAAATGTTTTTCATGCACTTTGTAGCAGAATTCAATATGTGATCCTCACTTAGAAAAAAATGTTGAGTTTGAGTATAAATTCATCTTGATGCTAGAATAAGGAGTGGAATGGATTTCCATGTGTGGAGATACAAAACTTCATTAACCTGGATAGAAAATTTTGCTGTGAAACTCCATGTTTCATGGGGATTAGTGATGATAATGAAGGCACCTACCTGAAGGTCCAAGACCGCAGTCTGACATTGATCCCAAGTAGGGGTGCGGGGGCACATCCCCTGTGGTATGAAGCAACAGGTTTCCCCAAGTGGTCCTATTTTCACACAACCTATGTTCCAAGAGGCTCATGTAGGACCTTATTTCACAACCTAGAAGGTGAAACCACCCTTATGTGATGTACCCGCACACACTAACCCTGTGCGAGACAGAGGAATCATCACCCCTGCACATCAGAAGGATCGCGCAACCCCCTACATGAAACTAAAAAACTATCCACATATGAAAATGTTAACTTCATCATGTAATAATTATATGGACTTGTATGGACAACCGCCTTTGAATAGGGTTCCCTGTTTTCCTATAAATAGGACATAAGGGCTCCTCACTGACACAATTAGAAAATTGGATGAAGTCCCCAAGCTCTAGTTGTACATCCCCATCACCCAAGTCCTTCAAAATATATCTGTTAGACCTCAAAAACTATATAGAAGGGATAATTAAGGGTTATAGTGAGATCAAAGTCCCTACAAGGTCAGAAAAAAATACACCTACTTGAGGACCCATTTATCCTTTAGTCGACAAACACCTATGTGAAGGTCTCTTCCCTATTCAGGGACCTAAATGAGACCCTTCAAGGGATACCTAAGGAGATCCACCTTTTATAGTATAAGGCATCACCCAAGTTTTTTTACCAGGTGGTCCATTTAACAATGCATCTCCATCTCACACATGACTAACCCCTACACAAAACACTTCCATATCCTCCTAGGCCCTATGCGAAGCATCATTGATCACCAAGCCAGGACCTGCGTAAGCCTCCTTTTGAGATATTTTATATGAAACCAATGGTAGGGATACTTTTTCATTTGGATCCATCATCTATAGGGGTCAAATTAAAACCTCCAATATAGCCTCTAGACTGGAAAACCATGGAAAGAAGCACACTATCATGTCTCCCATTTGGATATGAATTCATTTGGTTAGAGGTGTCCCAAACTTTTCCTACATGGTAGGTAGGGTCATCATGGTGAATGTGGATATGAATTACTTTGTTCATGAGGACCTTGACCCTAGGGGTAGTGTTATGGATTTCCCTATCTCAAATTCAAGGGTTAGGACCATGTTCTTCCCTCGTCATCTCTAAAATTAAGGACCTCCAGTTCCTAATAGGGAGGGAGAGGATAACACTTGATTTTCCCTCTGATGATTAATGTATCATCCTCCTCTCTTCCCCAAGAGCCAATTTTATGGAATCCCTCCTAGAGTAATCCCCAAGAATTTCTTATAGGACCTCTCCTGAAATATTTCTTCTGCTTCTTCATACCCATGGCCTGTATCGAGATGGTTATTCTGATGTGACTATCCTAGATACCAAAACAAAAGAGGATACATAAACACTTTAAAGACCTTAATCTCTCCCTTTGGGTCTAGGGTACAATGGCGGGAGGGAGGATCCATATCCTACTCTATTTCCCTCTCCCTTTAGGTTTTGGCCTCATCCACTAGTAGAAAAAGACGATTATGTGGTTTCTTGAATCTTCCTATCCATCTTGTTTCTCACACCGAGCATGACTCACTTGGGCTTGAGGTTGGTGGTGATAATGATATCTACATGATATATAAACCTCCTTGGGAATCATTCACAGTGTAATCCCCAACCAAACAAGGGCCTCCTATTTGGTATATTCCCCAATCACACTAAATCCTATGGAATCATCCTTAGAAATAAGTCCCAACATAACCTCCTAAATCACCGAGGAATCATCCTTAGAAATTAGACCCAACCAAACCTCCCAAAACATTAGGGAATCCTCCTTAGAATTAAGGCCCAACCTAATCCTATCAAAGGGCCATACTAACCTATGAGACAAACCTTCAGAGGGCCTCCTAGGCATGGTTCCTCATAAATAAACTATGTAGGATTTGATTCCCATCCTAATGGGATATGTAGGAATCCTCCTTGAGGTCCAAACCCAACACCCCAAACAAACTCTATTATATCTAGGATACTTTCTCAGTAGATTCTTATTCAGTATGGGAGTCCATATCTATTTCAGGTTCCCTAGGACACTTTTGAATAAGTCCCACACCAAACTTTGGCTAGGTTTCTTTCTCTTAAACATTAAAATGCATGGTTCGGTCCTTATCACACGACCTTAAATGACATGATGTGTCCCATTAAGTGACACCGAACTATGTGGGATTTTATTCATTTCACAAGGTTATATAGGAATTCCATTCATGGGTCTAATCCCAATATCAAAACAAATACTATCTTCCTAGATGATAATACACTCCAAAGAATCCCACTGCATGGATCAAAACTAGTTTCATAATAATAAATGATAAAAGAGTCTCTGATCAGCACATAAAAGGGTAATATTGATTGAGAACCCAGGATAAATACTATTATCTCAATTGATGAAGAACCTAAAATACATACTGACGATTTTAAGTTCCATAAATGCTAATAATTTATTGTTAATTTAAGGGTGACCCATGTCATACTTGGAAATTAATTAAGGATTTATAAACATATCTTAAATCTATAAGAGATTACTGGATTAGGAAATAACTCCCCCCAAAAGGGTGTGATGAGCCCAACCTCCCATACTATCATCCAAATGTGAGTTATTAAGTATCATTGACTAAGTTACCCAACAAGATCCTACCTTTGGAAATTAGGTCCATGACTTATCATGGATATGAGAACAGTTGGGTGTTTTCAACCCCAAAAACAAAACCCATTGGAGACCATTCAGAAGTAGTAAAATCTACAAGAATGATTGTTAAAAACTCAATCCCCTAAAATAAAACATTTGACACAACGATTTTCATCAAAAACCAAAATGATGAAACTGATGTGAATCCTTAACAAATATAATGGTGTCACCCACCTGTCAGGTCCATTTCTCTCTCAAAATGAAAGAGGTCCAAACAAGACAATCACTCATGAATGTGCTTGTTTAATGAGATACTACATTTATGGGGATTTATTTTTGGTGTTTTTAACCTATATTTCATACAATTTCCAAAAGACTTCCCTTGAATCCAAATGGATTCATACCAAATCTCACAGATGTATTCCCCAACTACCATTCATGTTGGGTCCTCATCCAAGAAGAAGATGTTGTCACAAACCCAACATCTTCAATGCTGGTTCTCGAATTCACTAGTCTGGGATATCATTATAATGATACCATCCCAAACCCGGAGGCTTCCCAATAATACCTCCTTCATGAAAATCCCTACTGATAATCCACTCAGTGATGATCGGTTTTCTAGAAGCAGACGATGTCAATCACCATATCCAACCGTTTTAAGGGTTTATCCCCAAAATTCAATAACCAGTTCCTCCATTATCATAGGGATGTAGATAAAGAGTCCACAAGTATCCTAATCTATAAAAAATAGGGGTTCTTACAAAGGTATACTTCTAGTAGTTGTCACTACCAACACCACTCAATAGTGAACCATCGACATGGTAAGGGTGCAGTCCTCGACTGTTTGACATAGATCATCTAGACCCAGACATGAAAGATGACCCGATGGGGGAAGAAACCAGTCAATAAGGAGTAGGTACACACCTCTTCCCCCTTCAAAGAAGCCTACTAATCACATCTGGTGGAAAACAGTAATAAGGAACACACACCTTCCCACACTAATCAAGTCTACCAGAAAACTCATTTAGAAGCACCCAGAGATGTTTTCCAACCAAATATGATATAAAACAATGAGCATGAACAATCACCTACCCACAACCATAAATCCCTCTAGTAAAACTTAGAGGCAACCTATGAGAAGGAATAAATACTTGAACACATTAACCAAACCTTCCAGCAACCTCATCTAGTAGTTTCCATAGAATCCCATTGGTCAAATTCGGTGGAAAACCATGAGTAGATGCACACACTTACTTATATTTATCAAAATTTCCACCATTCTCATCTTTCATCATCTGGAGAAGTCAGTCGTAATGTCCCAATAATGAATAAGGGGTATACCCAAATCTCTTCACCTGTAACTGAGTACTGTCAGTATCGACTATAAAAAAATGGAGGACAAAAGAAGGCACACACCCATTCTCCAGACATGAAATGGGAATATATCCCTATTCAAATAACTGAAGTCACCTAGAATATCCTAAAAATGGTAAAGGGGTAGACACCAATCTTTACCCACATCTTATAGACCTTCTAAGATATCATAACGGAGAAAAAAGTAGTTGAAGTGAGGAAGACACAAAACTCCACCCCCACAAATGTGGTGGATCATTAGTATGTCACCCCACAATAGAAGTACACCTCTGCTCCAGTCCAGGATGGTCATGGGGTAAAATCCCCCATGTTATACAGAAAACAGGATCAGGTCCATACCCTCATTACAACTGGAGGTAATTATTCTATTCCAATGGACACTCTAAGGAAGGCACAAACCCCTTCAAAAATTCCAGAAGCCTATCAAAAAATTCTGAAAGCAACATAGGATCTAGTCAAGAAATATTCCATACCCAAAAACCAATTTCCCCAAAAAGTGGTCCCAATCACTCAAAATAAGGATTAAAAAAAGAAGCCTCATCAAAGATGACTGAAAAATAAAGAGCTGATCTATGATCCCAATCTTCTTAATGCATAAGTTCTTGAAGCCCTTAAAAAATTATCTATGGAAGCTCAGGATCCTACTCCCCAATCACCAAATTTCAAGGAATGTAATAATAATTTTGAAGGTCCTCCTCAAATACTTCACCATGAAATCTTTCTTCATGTTCATAATTTGATCATTCTCAAGAGGAAATCTCCTAATGAGAGCTATGGAATCCCTCAGCATGGACAAAAGATCAAAGAGAAATAGGGTCTCCCCTTACTGTATTACACCATGGTAGTCCTCCCCATGATGGAATTCATTGTGAAATTTCTCTCCATATTAGTGTTTAATTTTGTCAAAAGGGTTTTCCCTTTGGAGATTTAATGATGAAAAAGCCCTCCTACCATGAGGTAAATAGAAAAACAAGTCTTGTGATGTCTTATTCCTTGTGATTGACAAGTGAAATCATTTCTCATTCGGAAGACAACTTAAGGTGATAATCATTCTCTAAACCAACCTTGGGTCATTTTCCTTCCAACATGATAGAGGAAGTCCTTACAAATATTTCTATTTATAATAAAGTAATAGAGAAGTGTCCTATTTTTTTTGGACCAGGTTGAGGAACCTCTAGATAAATACTAAGAAGACATGACAAACTTGTGAAAAAATCTAGATAAAGAAAACATATTAATCATGTTTTAGACTTTGTACACCCCTCAATATAGCATTCTAGAGGCATTGTCAGAAGATTGTGAGCATGAATTCTTCCTGAACATATGGAAAAATCTTTACCACTTATGAGAAAAGGTAATTTTTTATATAGAGTATAGAAGTCACATAAAGGTAATAGAAGGGATGAAATTACAAAATTACTTGGAAGATCTACTCGCTGCACACCATCAAATATTTTGGAAATAGTAATGAGCCCTTCAGGGTGCATGCCTTAGTGCATTAACTAAATTGTGTTAGCTAGTCGTAGATACCCCATTCATTGTTCATATCAGAGGATGGGGTAAACATGGAGAATTTCATTTCACTATGCTCTCCAATCAAAAAATTCCTCTAAAGATGACATTGTGCAATGTCACATATTTAGGCCAACTTCAAGAAATTGAATATGTTCATGAAAAAAGATATGCTCAACAAAAATAGGCCCTAAATGACTCTCATCCATGTTGAGCCATAAGATATATAACTATTGAAATAATTTTGCATAAGGCATATGAAAATATTGAGCTAGCCTCCCATTTAAGGGAGGTTAGTCATCAAATAACAAAAATGTCATAGTTAGTGTAATGGTCTTCAAAAAAGGGTGATTCAGATTCAAACCAAATGATGCACCCAACCCATGTTCAAACAAAACTCTATAAAATCAGAAGGGATGTCGCAACCGAAATAGACATGATAATCTAGGAGCATCTATATCCCAAAATTATAGGGGATTATTTTACAAAACATTCAAGGTAAGAAAACTAGGCCTAAAGAGTTGTGAAAGGGGAACATGAATATCTGCATCCCTTAGGGATGGGGTATTTTTTAACCTAGCAACCTATTCCTTAGAGAAAGTCAGTTTTTTACCAATTGGGGGGAATGCTGTAGAATGAATCCTCCAAATCTATCCCATCTCATGATTTAGTATCCTCATTGGGAACATGCGAAACTAAAATGTCTGGAGATTCTGTTTGGATTACCATATGCCAAGTAGTTTCCCTAGAATCAATAAAGTATAGGACAAGGCATTATGGAGGATGTTGAAAAAGGAAGTCTTGTTGAGACACTTATAAAATTCCTATAATGAATTACGTGTTAGTGAATTTCATTAACACTACCTCTACAGACCCTGAAGAATATGAGTCCAATTCATAGAAGCTGGAGGAGGAAGTTTCAGTTCATAATATGGTCCACAACAAAATTATTGAAGGAGGTGTGCATACCTAAAACCAGAGGCTGGACTTGAATTTGGGTATTCCCTTAGCCAACCCATCATTACCTCCTTAGAGAGTATCCAACAAGAAAAAGGGTAAGAATAAATCCCCGCTTCACCCACCTTCTAGAAGGGTTAACTCCCTTAAAATTGAGGAAATATTTTATCAGAAAGAGGAAGAGATGAAATAATTGAGGAGACTCAATGCAGAACTACTCCAAGGCTTCCTTCATGCTGGATATGTTCTTCAAGTATATCCTCAACTCACACTCCCAACTAGTGTTTCTCAACAAATAGGGTTCCCCATAGTGAATGAAGTGGATCTAAAACATCCCCTCAATGTGGGATACTAAAAAAATATATACTTGAATCCCATAGAAGCATATTGGAGGTTCCCTCCATTGGGTATACATCTAAAATAGGGCCAGGTATATCCTTATAGGACTACACCTATAGGCTACCCATAAAATATTCCTACAGTTCCACCACATATAGACCTATTTTCTACTTACCCTATTTAATATCCTGCTCATCCATACATTACTCAAGGTCTCATGAATACCATTGAGTCTCTAACAACTCGATTAGAAGATATGGAGAAACAATGTGCATCGGTACAACTAGAGAAGAAGCTTTATCATGAATGTATTGATCCGACTCTTCCCCCACCAAATTATGGGAATCCAAAATTTATAATTTCCAATAATTCGGGGGTCCCTGAGAAGAACTTGACACATTTAATGTCCCAATATGATTCTATTATGGGGACCCTTGAAAAATAGGAGGTAGTGGAACTTATGTTATTTGTGAAATCACTATAGGGACCGATATTTGTATGGTACACTAGTTTTCTAGCTTGGAAAATTACATGGTGGGATGATCTATGTGAGAAGTTTCTTTTCCAATTTTTATCAACATTAATGAATAAAAAAATCCTTGAAATCTAAAATTGAAAACATTATGAGAATTAGAGATTCTCATATTTTATTGGAAAGTGGAAATGGTTGGCATAATCCTTAAACCAACAATATCCTCAAGAAGACTTGTTTCCCATCTATATAGTGAATCTTTTTGACGAGTTACACACACCACTCATCCTTGTGAAATATACATCAGGGTTATGGATCCTTGCTATGATTTCAAAAATAATGTAAGACTCCATCACACTAACCAAGGATAATTCCCAAGTAATTACTTCAACTTGAGGAAAGAGAATAGGGAAAACACAGGCTTCCACAGTTACACTCAAACAGGCCCCTGCACCCGCTCCCGCTCTAAAGACTACACCATATCATGAAATTCCTCCTATTTAGAATTAGATAAAATTCCCAACTCATTAGGATGATCAAAGAGAGAAGAGGTAAAAACAATTTGATGATATTAAGAAAAATGTTTATTATTTTTGAAATGATGAAGTTCTTGGATACTTTATCTCAGCATTGTAACACAACTTGATCAAGTTTCCAAATACCAAAAAGCCTATATAGAAAGGAAATGAAGATATCCTAAACTATTTCCCCTTCTATCAAGTATTGTGTCACAACATCCATGAATGTTTCATTTTCAAAGACATCCTATAGAAGATGGTGGACTCTGAGCAAGTGAAGTTGGGAAAGCCATCTGCGCAAGTGTCTTGTGTTACTTAAACTAATGTGAAGGATGATAATGAATGGAAAAAAGTTAACACAAAGTGTATAAACAAGTTTAGTTACTTTATGGATAAAAAAATAAACTGAATGCATTCTCTATTCTAAGAATAGTTTCAATTATGAACTATTCCCCCGATCGCTTCTACTACAACACATTCAACTCCACCACCAAATCAGTCATATGAAATCCATTCTTCCAAAAAAGGAAATTGATAGAAGATAAAGAAAAAAAATCTTGAATATGATTCTTTTCAAATGAAAAAGTTTTCTTTGACATTAGTGGATTTCATTCCTATGATCTTTGAAGCATGGGAACCACCCTTCCAAACTGTACCACAGGATTCGACCCATCAAACAGAATCTAATTAGATCTAGAGTTGATCTTTAGTTCCATAAATATTATTCACTTAACGTACCCCTTATCTTATGATGATTATGATTATGATCTTAAATTCCCTAAAATCTATTGGGGAATTTGGGGAAGTTTCTATCAAAGTTGAGGATATAAGGGAAGAGACGGGCGTACTAGGATTTACTACACTAACCGTGTGCCTACTCGAACCGTATACGTAGACAAAACTCATGATAGAGATCTCCAAAAAGCTTATAAGGAGAAATAAATTTCCCCCACACACTCCAAGGTTATACATGACATGGCCATCCTAGAAGGCCAACTAGAAGGGAAGCCATCTCCTAATTATCCTCGGCATGTAGGCATGCCTAGTCAAGCTAACCCACCAAGAGAAGATGCACCTTCATCTACTGTTCCAAGGGATGATACACCCCCATCAAGTACTTTTGTTCATGTAGTTACTATAAAAGAAAATACCCATGATCAGAAGCAAATAACTTTAGACTAGAAGTATGATATTTTAAAACAATTAGCCCTGGTTCTAGCCCGATTATTAATATTGGATGCTTTAAGTATTTCAAAAGAACTTTGGGAAGAAATCATAGAGGTTTTATCAAGACCTCAAGAATTTGATGATGAAGTTATTGCTGCTGAATTTTATTGTGTAGATAATGATCCTACCGAATGCCACATGGTCATCTCTTTTACAGAATAGGATGAAGATTCTATCATACAAGGACACATTTGACCTTTGTATTTATCAAGAAAGATAAATGATATTGATATTTGATGTGCATTTATTGACAATTGATCAAGAGTCAATATAATGTCATTACGAACACTTTGTCAATTGGGTCTTAAAAATTCCCACTTTCCCCCCTCCTCTTTGATGTTACAAGGTTATGAAAAGAATTAGAAAAAACATCTTGGTGGGATCAAACTCATGACTCAATTCGGGGATCTCATGACTGAATCAGAATTCATAGTTTTTTGGGAAGGATATGTCCTTAAAAATTCTACTAGGAAGTCCTTGGTTACACCAACACATAGTTATTCCTTCATCATACCACCACTGCCTCAAAAATTGCATGAATGGTCAAATTAGGACACTACATAGTGACGAAGCCCCATTTAAATTCCGTAAATCATAATACATTGATCCACACTTTTACCAGAGGGAAGGGAAACAACCCATGATTGATGATGTTTCTATAATTAATGCTTCTATTAGTCTAGAGATGATACCAGCTAATCCATTCATGTAGTTCAGTGTAGAGTATGTGCTTTCCATCAATCGAATTGAAGAGGTGGGCCTAAATTCAATCACACATTCAAAAAATTCGATGATATTAGTCATATTGGTTGAACCTAGTTATGTTAGATAAGACAATGACCCTTTAATAAGTGATTAATGTCTTGGTGAAAACTCCCTCACTCCACCTCCTAAACATCAACATGTCCATGTGTCATCAGTCAAGGCAGAATTAGTTGTTTCACCTTCATAATGTCAAAATGTTGACTCCTATCATGACTCTGAGAAATAATATTTGTAAACTACTTCCTAGAAAGAGGAGGAATAGGTAAATCATGAGGAATAAAAAGAGAAGGATTACCTTAGGGATTCCCCTCCAATATTTGAGGAAGGTTTCTCTACCACCGTTGATGAACTTAGAGAAATAAATATGGGTATAGAGGAAGATCTGTGACCCAATTTGATCTGTGCAGACATGAATTTTTAAGAACCATAGATATATACCTTATTAGTGAAGAAACAATAGTATTTTTTCACTTGTAATTACATAGAGATTCCAAGCCTTGATCCCAAGGTTCCCACCAATCACTTGGATTTTCCAAAAGACCACAGGGGATATAAATAGGCAGCCAAAAGGAAACACCTAAATCTTTCCTCCAAAGACGAGGCCGAAGTGTTCAAGCTCATCAAGGTTGAATTCATCCAAGAAGTTCAGTATCCAAAGTGGATGGACAACATTATCCTGGTAAAAATGACGAATGGTAAAATCAGGGTCTAGATCAATTTCATAGATCTCAACTAACATTTTCCGAAAGATGAATTCTCAGTTATGATCACAGAGATACCTATTGATGAAATGTCTAGTTATCAATCCCTCTCCATCATTGATGGCTATTTAGGGTATAATAAAATCTGAATAGCCCCATAAGATGAATAATCCACCACTTTCATGGCCCCTAGGGAGTATTATGTTATCGGGTAATTTTATTTGACTTGATGAATAAGAGCACCATATACTAACTTTCCACACATCACATCATCAAACATTTACTAAGGAAATTTTTCAAGTTCTATATTGATGATCTGATGGTTAAGTCTTGAAATTGTTCTGACAACTTGGATAATCTCAATACCATATTAAAAATACTAAAAGAAAAAATCTTGATGTTGAATAACCTGAAATGTGATTTTGGGTTAACCTTGGGAATGTTTCTCAGTTTTGGTGTAAGTCATCACAGTATCGAAGTCAACCCTGAGAAGAAAAAATCTATACTTAACATGTCTCCTCCTCAAAACCTCAAAGAGTTGAGAGGACTTCAAGGACACTTGTCCTATATTCCCTAATTTAGAGAGAACCTCATATGTAAGTGTTTTTTCTTCACCAAACTGATGAAAAAATGGGTCATATATCAGTGGAATAATGAATGTTAGGAATTATTTGATAGTCTCAAGAAATATATCTTGATCCCACCAGTGCTGATGTTTCCCATTGAGGAAAATACACTCATTTTATACGTGATGGACATGAAGTGATCAATAGGTTTATTCCTTATGAAATAGAATGATATTGGGAATGAAATAAATCATTTAATATGTTATTCAAACCATGATCAATGCTAAGAATCATTATTCAGATATTGATAAGAGGTGTTTGGAATTAATATTTGTGGTTTAGAAATTTAGGCACTACTTGTAGCACCACGAGTTCCATTTGGTATCTCTCAATAACCCTCTCAACTATATCCTCATTTTTCCTATGTTGATAGGATTTTTGGCATAGTGGGATGTTATCTTACAACAGTTTGATATACATTTTCTTCCTTAGAAAGTAGTGAAAGACCATGCTTCATAATATTTTCTTAAAGAACACCCATCTGCAGAAACAATGTTGTTAGAAATGGAATTTCCATATGGTGAGATATTTTCTATTCAAAAAGGCCCCCAAATGTGGGAGATATATTTTGACAGTGCACCCTGGATTCCAATAGGGAAGAGAATGGAAGACCCTAATCTCAATAATATTGGGTTTTGGATCATGACCATTTCCCCAGCAAAGGAACTTTTACCTCACACCTTTATGTTGTTAGAAGGATATCAAAATAATGAGGTAGAATATTAGGCCATCATTGTAGGCCTATAACTACCTCTCCAAATATTAGTGGACCACATGGAGGAAAAAGGTGACTTAGAGTTGGTAATGAAACAAACCAACATGGATTATACTACCAGAAAAGAAGAGCTAATCCCCCTATTTTACTGTGTATGAAGGTTAATAGAAATGTTCCCCTTGGATATAATAATGAATTAGGTCCCATAATCACATAATTCCTAGGAAGATACATTGGTTAATGCTACTACAAATTTAGTGAATCTAAACCAGGATGAAATGGTCATCATCATTGTGCATTGCCGAGTAAACTCACATTTTGTTCATGTCATAATAGAAGAGATCAACAAAAAATGCCCTGTCACCAAACTATTTGTTTATACCCCTAGGTGGATGATTCCTATCATGGTATACCCTCAAAATGGATTAATTCCATTCAATATAGATAGGAAATAGAAAATCCAATAGAGAGTAACCAACTTCACTCTTTATAACGGTTCAAATCAATAAAAAGTCCTATATGAAAGAGGATTTGATGGAGTCCTTCTTAGATGTATTGATGGAGAAGAGACCACTACTATCATGAAAGAAGTACACATAGGATCTTGTGGTGTCCACCAGTCAGGGTTCAAGCTTTTTCATCAAATATAGAGGATTGGGTACTATTGGCCCACTATGACATAGGATTGCATAGAATTTCCCAAGAAATTTCATTCCTTCTAAGTGCATGCCAAATTCATCAATCAACCCTCAGAGTTTCTACATATAGCCAAATACTCCTGGCCATTTTTGATATGAGGAATGGATGTTGTGGGGATATACATTCTAGCTATGGATAAGTAGTTAAAATATATCCTAATTGCTACTGACTTTATCTACAAATGGGAAGAAGAAATACTCCTCAAAGAAGTCAGGTCTAAAATAATTGTTAGATTTTTTAAATACATCATCATCAAAAGATATGATGCCCCTCATGCAATAATGATGGAAAACAACACTGATTTCTATTCTTATAAGGTGGAATAGCTATATCATGAGTATAACATCAAATCCAACCACTCATCCTGCTATCATGAAATGACTAGAAGATATATAGAGTCCTTTAATAAGACCTTATCAAACATACTCCAAAAGATATTAGATAAGGATAAGAATACTTGTCCTGATAAAATATTTTGTGCCTTGTGGGCCTACTGAACCACAACCCGTACCACCACACGGGAAACCACGTATTCACTTGTCTACGGGATAGAGGAAATCCTTACAATTGAGGTACATTTTCGATTGCTTGGTATTAACATATGTGACTGAATATCCATGGAAAAGAAATCATAAAAATGACCATTTGAATTGGAATGAATTGATGAGAAAATATTACACACTTTTCATCACTTTGAGGTTAATCAAAATTGGATAACGCATGCCTTTAATAAGAAAGTCCACCTTCATTCATTCCTCCAGGGAGAATCGGTATTGGTCCTTAGGACTTAAATGATACTAGGAAATAAGCCACCAAATATTGATCCAAAGTGGAGAGCTCATTATGGCCCCAACCAATAAAAGGTTCATAAATAAATATTTCATGTAATTATGCGACACTCATCCTAAAACTGGGATGTTGAACTACAAAACCCTACATGGTCCAAGATGTAAGTATTTAAACTATATAGCATGTCATCCTAACTATATGATGCTAAACTATATTGTATACATCTCATCCACATGATGTTAAACTATGTAGTTAGTATTTATCGCATGACCTGAAAAATCATGAAAAATCATCCATGTTGCAAGACGATAAACATCATGACACCGAATTAAAAGTCATAAGGTGTTAAACTATGAAATTCCTTGTCATATGATGTAAAAATACATGGTTCACATCCATTCTATGAGATGTAAAATCATATAACATTCTGATCTATTCATGAGTGGGTCCTGTTTCTTAGTGTTGGTCTCCTACCACACTATCACCCCAGAACTGCATAAGGCTTGATTGTTATCTCAAAGAGAGGTATAGTAACACCTAGACCTCATTTATTATACCCTTACATCATTATATAAAATATTTATTCCACCTTTCTCCATGTCAAAACCTGATTAATGTGGGGAACTATTTTCAAGAACCACATGTGGCTTGATTCTTGCTTCAACAAGATATGTAGTGATTCCTGGGTCTTATCCCCTAGTCCAACCAAAATATTCTTTTCTACATCGGGTGACCCATTTACTTACCACAATACATTAAACTACATGTATAACATCATCATTTCATGAATATAAACAACATGATCTTTTCGATAACTATGCATGGATTTATTCTCATGTCAATGAGATATGTAGTGATGCCCGAATTTTCAATCCTAGGTGAAACCGCAATAAAAAAATGCCCCAATCCTTGTGTATGAGTCTGGACTATACATGGAACCATTCAAGAACTACATGTGGATTGATTACTTCCATCACATGATACACAATGACGACCATATTTCTATTCTTGGGACCAACAACAACATTTACCCTCTTTTACATTAGGTCATCTTTGTCCTCACTGCATGACATTAAACTGCATGAGATTTTGGAAATACATACATATTGATTCTCATTATAAGGATATACATATAAAATCATGAATTTCATATCATGGTCCATCCACCACAAAATCTAAACACCCCTATCATTCACTTGTATCTCCTTTGTGTGGTGGAAGAAACCTTTTCCACTTCTGGTTTCTCACAATGATCATAACTCACATGGAATTATAAGTTTCAGTAAAAGAGTCACCTATATAAGTAAGGAATATAAATTCACATTGATGTTATGTTGGCCTTATATTCAAGGCCATAAAAGGCACACCAGATGTATTCACTACATGGATTTAAACTGCATGGTTCTTGAAAAACTATGTATGGCTTGATTATTGTTCATACAAGATATGTAGCGACACCCAAATTCTACATCTAGGTCTATCCACAATATAGGAATTTACACCAATCTTCTATGTATGAGTTACATCTACATAAGAGTATCCAGTATGGGTTTTCACCCCATGTGTGAGCCTTTATTCAAAAATAAAACTTTTTTTTCTCCACATGATAAAAAAATCTATGTGGAGAATTCACTCAAGAACTACATGAGGATTGATTCCTACTCTGAAAATATACATATTGACACATGGGTTCTATCCCATGGTCATTACATAGTATTCCTTTTTCACATTGAGTAACCTTCATCCTTACCACATGATGTTAAACTACATGGTTGATGTCCTTAATGCATGACTTTAAACTGTGTGATTTACTTGGGAACTACATGTGGCTTGATTATCATTCTAATGAGATACATAGTGTCACCTAGATCATATTTCCTAGTCCCAAACACAAGGTAAATAATTGGTCCACCTCTTCTATATAAAATCAAAGATCTATGAAAGATATCCTAATTTGGGTCCCCTCATTTAGGGGTCCACCAACGAAACAAAGATGTTCCCCTCCTACATATAAGTCAGATATATGTAAGGGACTCAATACTCCATGGATTATGTGAGTCCAAATGATTAATTTTTTGATCATACATATCACTTCCACAATTCATTCATTTAATCTTGGACACTTTTGGATCTTCATAATCTTTCTTCAGCTATCGGTAATAGAATATCTGATACCTGAGGACCCCTTTTTTGGAATATTCCGTAACACACCCCAGTTGGATTTTTATAAGTCACCCACATAAAGGAAAAACCATATAGAGGATTACACTATTTAACTATATAGTAACATTCCCTAGTTGTCTTTACATAATGTCTCCCACAAAATCGGTTTGTAAAGTAGGGGTAATTTTACCCTTAGGAGAAGCCTCTTCTATTTACTTAAGATTTGATGACATTATGTTAGAAATAGATATTCAAATAAGTTCCATGGTCATCCCCTTAATAATTGTACCATATCATTCCCCATTATATAGGAACCCCCAAAGATCATGGTTTATAATTTTCCCCCTCATGTTCGATGTATGTCAGACCGACCTTGGTCCGATAAGCCACATATTACCTATCACTTCCATAATTCTGTGGTCTTATTTGTATGAACTAAAACTAAAGGTACCATATTCCCCAAATTTGGATCATACCTACATAGGAAATATATTACCCCATTTGTGGGTAATTTTGACTTGAAATGTTCCTTCCATATTCAATCACTTTTCTTCCGCAAACCGGAATCAGTGTCTAGGGAAATCCGAATCATCATAAACTTCCTTCAGCCATTGAAAATAGAATTTCAATTCCTAAGAACTCATTTTATTGACTATTATGTAACATTACCTATTTGGATTTGCATAAGTCACCCCCTTAAAGGGCCTATCAGCCAAAGGATGTGATTTCTTAACTATACAGTAACACGTCCTAGTTGGATTTGCATAAAGTCACCCAAAAACAGGTTTTTCAACCAGTGGTAATTTCATCATAAGGAGAAACCTCCTTTATATCTATAATACTTTTCTCCCATACAACTCTTTGGATCAATACATACTTAGATTATAGATTACAACATCCCCCTTTCATACATGAAAACAATTGCACATTCCTAGAAAGATTACGATGAAAGGGGAGAATTATTAATACTTTGGTCAAATCTAAAATACCTTAAATTAAATACCAACATTTTCCTTGATACATGATATTAAAAATTCATAGCATGATCTCCTCAATGTGAGACATTAAATTTCTCAGTCAATGTCGTGGTCGCATAACATTAAACTACACGATGCTTCAACCCTTGTCATAATGATGCCTCCCCCCTAACATCAATCATTTCATAGAATTCACCATTCTTTACACAATCCAAATTTTTGTAGGATCAGTTTCCCATTAATCTCCAATTAGAATACATTTATTCCATTCATTATCATACATCCCTCCCTTAGGGAACCACCCTTAGTGGTCTTGAGAAATTCAGATCTTCATAAACTTCCAGACCATTGGTAGCAGAATGTCAGAATCCTTAGGGATTCCTTTGTCTGACTATGCAGTAACATGCCCTAGTTAGATTTTCATATGTCACCCACCAAATTTAAGTTCCTTTCAAATAGATCATGCCACTGGTTAACTATACTATAACACACCCTAGTTAGATATGCATAAAGTCCCCCCAAAAGGGTTTTTCAACAAATGAGATATTCATCCTCAGGAGATATATCCTCTACTAACATATTTCTCAATAATGTTGTGTTGGAAACCACTTTTTAAGCTTGGTTTATAGTTATTACCCACATACCTATACTGCATTATATTTTAGATTCATAAATCATAAAATCATGACTAAAAATCCCCCTAGGTATCTAAATAATAATAGAACATTATTGGCTAACAAATCTTGTTTGGGTCATCACTCCAAAACTTATGGTCAATGTTTTTTGACCTGAAATACCAGTCACATTAGTACACATTGTACATCTTTAAACTTCTCACAAAATATACACAGTACTTTCCAGGTTGAAAACATACAAAGGGTAGCCTGGGTAAAAGTCAAGTATCACCTCTCTAGATCTGCACTATATGTGGTTTAGAAAAAAATAGAACAATGAAAAGAAAGATGCATAAAACTTGTTAGGTTGACATCCCAAAAAGGGAAACCTAAGAAAAAACCAAGTCTCTTTCACTAAGTCTTCTCTATATTGGACTTAAGAAAAATATAATGAGATGACATAAAAGGCACAAAGTTTTTAGGGTTTTCTATATAACCCTATAAATAGTCAAAATTTTCTCCCTAGGCCCCATGTATTATAAAAAAATTATAGTATCATTCCATAGTTGAGATAACACAAAATATCACTAACTGATGTTGGAATGTGTCAAAGGTCCTTATAGTGTTACCTTAGAATGAGATTATTTTCATTCCAAGAGACCTAGGTTCAAAACCGGGTGAAGGAGAATTTTTAAGTTACTGTAGTAGCACTGTAGTAGTTACTGTATCAGTTACAGTTCGACAATGTAGCAACCGGAACTATTCACCCGATTTGGGCTTTCGGGCCACCAGTTTGGGCCTACGAGTCTCAAGAGCCTTCAAGTCATAAAAGGCCTCCAGGACACAGGGAATTTGGGCCACAGAGACAATGAAGTATACTAGTTCACACAGAACATTCCCCAGAAGAGGAGGATCAGAGCAAAAATAGTAATAGCCACCAGAAGCAGAGCTAACCAGATTGGAAGAATGAGAGGGTATGATAGCTTCCTTCGGGACCAAGCACCTTGAAGATTTGCATGGGGCTGTGATATCTGATCAACAATTCTAGGTGGGGAGCTAGGTGATCAATGACGCAGAAGCTGGGGAGGGGCAGTTCTAGTGGGCTAGGCCTACAGGTCATGTAAGGGCATGGTATGCCTCTGGGACTTCGGGTCATGTATTGCGGGTCAAGTTAGGCCTCATTCCTTGGGCCTACAGGTCATGTATGGGTTCCCCTTAAACCCTTAAAAGAGGGATTATCCATGATAAAATAAAAAATAAGGCCTTTGGGCCATTTGGGAAAAATTCTAAGGGGGGGGGGGGATTTTGTAGACACATGAAAATGTGTTCCATGAACATTTCCATATAATTAAATATGTGGTCCCCACTTGGATTTTTTTGAGTTTAAGTTAATTTTTTTATACTAAAATATGGAGGAGAATGGATTTCCATGTGTGGTGACCCAAAATATTCTCAACCCGGTCTAATAATTTCATGGTGCGACTCCCTTTTTCACGGGGTCAGTCATGATAGGAAAGGGACCAAATCGAAGGTCCATGAACACAACCTAGAATTTATCTTGAGAAGGGGTGTGGGGGAACAACCCCTATAGTATGAAGAAATATTTTTTAGGTGGTTTTCCCAGTTGGTCCTTTGAACATGAAATCTACATGCCCAGAGGCTTAGACATTCCTTTCTTATCTAGCTGAGAAGGTGAAACCACACCTTTTTGAGGTACCTACACACACGAACCCTGCGCGACGTAGAGGATTCACCACCCCTATGAATTAAAAAGCTCGCGTAGCCCCCCAACATGATATTGAAAGCCTGGACACCCCTATACAAGGTGCATATTCCATGGACCTATGTAGACAACCTCCTCTGACCAGGGTTCCCTATTTTCATATAAATAGAACTCAATGGGTCCTCATTTAAACAACTGAAAAATCTAAAGAATCCCCCAATCTCTTGTGGTGGAGACCCTTGACCCAGGTCCTCCAAAATATAATAGGTAGACCTCTAAAACCTAAGATAATAGATAATTAAGGGGGATAGTGAGATCAAATTCCCTCTAGGGTCTGAATCAAAAGACACATGTTTGAGGACCCCTTTCTTCATTAGTCGACAACCACAGGGGTGAATGTCCCTTCCCTAATCAAGGATTTGTGCGAGACCCTTACATAGAAATTTGAGGGGGATGATGGTGCATATAATAAGGCCTCTCCCAAGTATTATTTTCCCAGATAGTCCACTAATTTAGAATCCTATATCTTATGCAGGACTAACCCTATACATGAATCACTTACATATCCTCCCAGGCCTTGCATGAAGCATCTTTTCTCTCCAAGACAGAAAATGTGAGAGCCTCCTTTTTATCCCCTTTCTAAGCCACCAATGGAAGTGCTCCTCTTCCTTTGGATCCCTTGTCCATGTAGGACCAATGTGAAACCTCCAATGAGGCCTTAGGACTTGAAAACCCCTAGAATGAGGCAAACCACTATGTCTCCCATTTGGATATGAATTCTATCAGTTAGAGGTATCCCACACTTGTCCTATCTGACGGGTTGAGTACTAGGGGTGCATGTGGATATGAATTCCTTTCATAACGAGGACCTTGAGCTTGGGGGAAGTGTTAGGGATTTTCTGGTCTTTTATGTGAGGGTATGGAAAATGTTATTTCCTCATCGTCTCTAAGACCAGGGACCTCAAGTTCCAAGTAGGGAGGGAGAAGATCACACTTTCTTTTTCCCTTTTAGGATTAATGTCGCATCCTCCTATCATCCCCATAATCCAATTTTTGGGAATCATCATAGAGTAAGCCCATAGCCTTTCTTATAGGACCTCTCCTTCTTCGTTCATTCCTCCTTATCCATGCACATGGGGTGTATCTAGATGGGTAGTCTGATATGGCTATCCTAGATACCAAAACAAAAGTGGGGATACATGCACTTCAAAGCCATTTCTCTCTCCCTTTGGGTCTAGGGTACAATTATGGGAGGGAGGAACCAGATCCCACTCTCTTTATCTCTCACTTTGGGTTTGGGCCTTTTCCACTAATGGATAAAGAAAATTGTGAGGTTTTCTAGATCTTCAGATCCCTCTTGTTTCTCACACCGAGCATGAATCACATGGGCTTAGAGGTTTCTAGTGATCATGATATCTACACGATCCCCAAACCTCCTTGGTAATCATTCCAACTATAAGAACCATCCAAAAAGGGTCTCCCATTTGGTATAATCCCCAATCAAACTCAATCATAGGGCATTATCATTAGTAATAACTCCCAAAAAAGCTCCCAAATCACCAGGGCATCATCCTTAGGAATAATCCCCAACAAAACCTCCCAAACCATTAGGTTATCCTCCTTAGGATTAATCACCAAATAAATACTCTCAAAGGGACATACTACCCTATGATAAAAACCTTCAATGTTACTCCATAGGCACAGGTCCTCACAACCACACTATGTGGGATTTGATTCAAATCCAAATGAGATACCTTAGAAGCATCCTTTTGGTCTAAACATGACACCCTAAATAAACCCTATTCTCTCTAGGCCACATTCCCGGTAGAGTCTTATTTAGCCTAAGAGTCTATATCCCTTCTCAGTTTTCTAGACTGCTTCAACATAAGTCCCACACCAAACTTTGGATAAGAACATTGCATCTAGATATCCTTTCCACATGATGTTAAACTGTATGGTTTTATATTTATCACGTGAACTTAAAAGGCATGATGTGTCCCGTTAAGTGGCACCGAACTATGTGGGTTATAATTCCTTTAATGATGATATGTATAAATCCATTTTATGGGTCCAATAACAAAAAAACTCCCAACTCCCTGGATGATGATACATCTAAATTACCCAACTAAGTGGCTCAAAAATAGAATTTTATTAATAAATGACAAAAAAATCCATGATCAGTAAATAAGATGGTACTATTTATGGAGAACCTTTGATACATACATATATATCCATTGATGAAGAACCTAAGATACATAAATATGATTCTAAGTTCTATACATTCTAATAATTGATTTTTAATTCACGCATTACCCACATCATACTTGGGAATTAATGAAGGATTCACAAACACATCTTAAATTTATAAGAGAGTCCCAAAGTAGGAAATAATTCCCCCCAAAAGGGTGTTATTATCCAAAAATCCCATACCCTTGACCATTGTGAGTTCTTAAGTACCATTGGATATGTTAACCAATGAGAACATAACTTTTTAATGTAGTTCCATGAGTTATCAAAGATATGAGAACTGTTTGATGTTTCTATCTCCATGAACAAAACTCGTTTGTGACTGTTCGAAAGTAGTAAACCTGTGGTGAATGATTGTACAAAACTCAACCCCCCTACAATAAAAAATTCACCACAATGATTTTCATCAGAAGAATAAAAAAATAAAATCAATCATAATGAATAAACATAATAATTAACCATGGAAATAAAATGGGTTTTATAATCTTGCGTCATATCATAGTAAAAGGAAATTTCATAATGAAATAATTTGAGAGATGAACATAAGGCATGTATTAACCTATAAAAGGAAGTGATAAAAAGATAGTTATATATGTGATATACATATATAAATATTTTTGAATCATTACATAACTTTATTTAGTGATATAGAAAGTGAGTTAGAGAGAGAGAATGGTCCTAACCCAAATAAATTGGTTATTTAGAGAGATCCCTTACCTAGAGACTGATTCATCACATGAGTTATTTAACTTGCTAAATAAGAAAATTATGTGAATTATTTACTTTCTTAAGAACATTTCTCCAGTTTATTATTAATTTTATTTTTTCAATATCATTCTATATTCAATAACTTAATCATTTAGGTTCAAGTGATACGTTTTAACGATTTTCGACTCATATATCCAAAATCACTTTGGTAACAAGACTAAGGTCAAAGATATTATTAATTTATCATTTAAAATATAATAATAATGATAGAATTATATTTTTTATAAAGAAATTATACTTTTAAAACCATCTACAAAATATGGTTATGAAAAATGAACTATGTTACAATCATAGAGATAGTAGGCCGTATGTACATATGAGTAACGTTTTCATTTTTCAATGATCATGATGGAAAGAAGGTAAATGTTATTTTATATTTGATGATTATAATTATATAATTAATATATTTTTATTTCTTTAAATATACTTACATATACCATTCATGTGACATGGTAATAAAAAATAAATTGCAATGCTTTTTGAGGTAGTAGTCCATCGTACACATGAATGATGTTATATTTCTTCAATGGATGGTACTGTAAGAAGGTTTATGATATATTAATTATAAAAAATGATTAATATATTATTAGTATCATTTAGAAACATCAAGTCCATCATCATTAATATTTGTGATATGTGATTATGGAAAATGAATTACATTGGTTCTTGAGGTGGTAGTCCACCGTACACATGAATGATGGTTTAATACACCATTTGATGGAAGAGGAGATGCATATAGGTTATGAAATTGATGAGATAAAGTCTTAGAATATGGTATGTAATGATGTTATTATATCATAATTATTTAGTTACATTTTAAAGAGTTGGAAGAAGAAATATAACAAAGATTCTTAGTTAAGAACGATACCTCTTCTTTAGACAACCACTTAAGGATTATATCTAAAGCCTCCGCATATTAGATTTCAAATCAGAAAAAGGAATCTTGGAATTGGGGGAGGAGTTAAATAATGCATTTAGGTAGGTAATGGTAAAAATAAAAATGATCTTTATGTGTGTAAAGGATAATATAGGAGGTTCCCTTTTATAAGTGCGAGGGAGTGACATTAATGTAAATACCCAAAAATATTCAATAATGAGAAGTCACTCATAAGAAAAGTTCCTAAAAAATTAAAAAACAATGGAGTTAATAGATTATATGGTCAATGAAAACATCCAAAATTCAAAAATAAACTTATTTTAAACATGTTATTCCATTTACCACTAAGGTTACTAACTTTTACCATTTGAGTTTTCACCAAGGTAACTAGTTTTTTAGTATTTTTACTATTAATTATGACAAATAATTAAGTTGAAATTATTAACTAATATTAATTATTTAGATTAGAAACATTAAATATATTTTATCAAATTAAATCATGCAAGTGGAATAATTAAATTTAAAATTAAAAACACAAAACGTGTTGAAAAATATTTTCTCAAGAGTTTCATTTATCAACCAGTAAATGATATTTTATTAAATACATGATTTGAAATAATAATTATATGAATTTAAATTCAAATAAATATATTTATAATATATTAATTTAATTTAAATTTTTACTTACTCTAGGTTATTTTTTATAATTAAAATGTATAAACTTTATGGGCTTAAAAATATAGTTTGTAGAAACCACCTTCTAATAAAAAAGTAAACTTGTACCAAAATCATAAAAATTAAGGATTAAAAATAATTTAATAAGATTAATATAAATAAAATGGTTCATATTTCAGTTTAAAGAAAAATAAAAAATATAATTTAACTTTTAAATTACTTTATTTAGTGAAAATAAATGACAGTATTGAAAAAATCGGTAATTTTTATTGTTCACTTAAAAATCCAACATTTCAGAAAAATATCAAAATTTCACCCAAATATAATTATGATATTATATTTTTAAAAAATATTTTTATTTTATAATATAAATTTTGTAAAAGAACCATAAATTATTTATGATATCTTCTCACAAAAAGAAATAAAAATCATTTTTGAAGGAAACATATTTATGAAGAATAAAATGTGTTTACTAAAAAAATGAGTGCTTATTTCCTAAGAATTTATCAATAAATTTATATCAATTAGGAACATTATATAAATATTTTATAAATTAGTAATTTCTAGTCATACTATCCAATTTAACATATAGGTTATAACAGTCATATTTAAATAATCGTGGTTTGTTTAGGCTCGATGTTGTGTGTCATATATGTTATCGAAAGAAGTTTTATTATTTTTTTTAAAAAACTTTGTGTTTCACTTGAAATATTGTATAGTTTTTTAATATAGAAATATAAAAATTATCTCTAGGATATTGTAGTTGGGATGTTATAAAGTAACTACACAATTTTTCTACAGGATTATCATATTACACACCTTATCCACATCTTTGATCCTGTAGTGGGATTCACATTTGACTGGGTCTATTTTCATAGATCAGTTGGAGAGTTTCATCATCCCATGGATGATAATTATCATGTAATTTTCTTTGATGTGTCACATTATTTTGAGTCCCAGGTCGATGTTTTTTGGTTAAAAACCTCATCTAGACGTACCACGTGATGATGTGGCATTCAATGAGGATATTTTGAATGATCATTCATATTTTCCTCCATTTATTGTTGTAGATGAGGCACAACCTTTTCATATTACTCCTAATACATATATTATTTAGTATATAAATATTTAATTTCTAGTATTTATGACACTTAGTATGCTTACATAGGTTTGTAACACTTATACTAGTGATTCTGCTGCACAGTTCCCCACTTTTCCAGATTTTGCTATAGTAATAGTTGACGATTGGAGCGTATTTGACTCTAAATTTTTCTTTGATGGTAAGATTCCTATTAAAAAAAATATTATACCCATATGGGAGAAGGTTTTTTCCTATCTCTATATTCTTCCCATGTTGGGGAGTGTTTTAGGATACAATCATCTTTCTTTCATCTAGGATAAGGTATAAGAGAGGAGACATCATATCCGCCACCTATCACATAAGATAATTTGGAGTTAGCTAAAATAGATGCTAAGTGGGTAGAGAATACATCATATCACCCAAATATATAGATACAACATAAGAACACTATCCATAAACCAAGCTATGACACAAAGGATCACCTATCACAGTGACACAGTGATACTTTTTCCACTATTCATAAAATTTGAACAAAAATACATATTATATTTTTGTTTCATTTTTACTTGTACATTATTTAAAAAAAATTATAATTAATTAATATAATTAATATTTAGAAATATAATTAATAATAATAATTATATAAGTAATATCATTTATGATTAATAATATAATTAATAATTGATTAGGAAATTAATAAAGATAATTAATAACAAATAATATATTAAATTTTTTATCAATTAAAAAATAAATTTTATAAATATCAAGGATAAGTAATGCTTACCTATAATAATTAACAAAATAATTAATAGTTAATAAATATAATTTATCTTGTAATTTATAATGTAATTATTAAAATAATTACTGATTATAATTGATAATTTAATTAATAATAGAATTAATTATACAATGTTTACCCAGTAAGTGAGATCATAAAATGGATAAAAGGGGGAGTGAATTGAGAAGTGTATAAAATTTTAAATATTATATCAAAGTTTAAATAACAGTGCAATGAAAAATAAGAATATCAACATCATGGATTTTTATAGTAGTTTAGATAAAAGTAATATTATAACTACTCTTCACTTCTCTATCTCCCCAAAAGAAATGGAACCCACTAATAAACTGACTTTTGTAAGCACAAACTAAGAATAAAATTTCTTTTCTAGTGGAGGAAATACCAACACAACACTTGGATTATAAAGGGGTGTCACAAATCATTACAATTAACTTTTTCAATGTAGAGTCACAACTTAATTACCCTGCCCTTTTCACCCTAGAGGCACAAACCAACATACCTTTTAAAGGGAAGTTTAATCTAAAATATCATGTTATTGAATAAAAAAACATAAAGAAACAATAATGAAAAAAAAGTAAATAAATCACCATAGAAATTATAATTAAGTAATGAATCACTAAATATCAAGGTAGTGGTAGCATTTATATCCTTGGAAGTGTGCAATTTAATGATTGGGTTCAACCAAAAGGAATCACATGGTTAATAGATAGTTCACATGCATAACGACATGATGTTAATCTTGGTATATTGCACTGGTTCTGCTAATCTTTATTTATAGATTTTCTTTATTCAAAACAACCCTACAAAATTATATCATTTCCTCTTTTATTTTCCCAATACAGAAATCATGAAGATATTTTAAATATAAAAAATTACTTTAGATTTATTTAACTCTTCATTCAAAATCATCATAAGCATTTGATGATTTCGTAGAAGGTGTTCCTTGATTTAATCTTCATTTAATGGGAAATATATGCTTATTTAATCTCCTTGAAAATTGATCATGTATTACTGTAAGACAAATAAAAAATTATAAGTACATAGAAAATATTTTTTTAGTAAATAAATAAATAAATAAATAAATAATAATTAAAACTAATAAAATTTTAATTCAAAATAAAACTATTTAAGTACATTATATCACTTAAGATTTTCAATTTGTGTAATATGTACATTTTGTTGAATATATACTAAATAACTAAGATACTACATGTAACACCCCAACCCCAAAATCCAAGAGCCGGTGAATTATTTTAATACATTGGATTGATTACAAGGAATCAAGTCCCAAAGGACCAATCGATTTAGTAGTCTTCGAAACAAGATACATACATAAGTTCAACATTACAACTTGAAAAGAAAAACAACACTAAATTATTCCATTAGAAACATTCAAGATTCCTAGATTATGACTGCAAGTCACTCATAACTAATTTCTTCATATCCTTGGAAAATGAAAAATAAGAAAGGGGTGAGATAAAATACTCAGTATGATTAAGCAATACAGCAGAAGATAACATAGACATTAGGCATGGTGAATAATTGAAAACACATGGCTTTACAAATAATTAACATGAACACTTTATGGCAGGAATATGAGTTGAGTAAATAATGCCATAATAAAACATAGTCATGGTTATTCTACTAGTTGAATAACCACATGAAATATCAATAGATAATCTCATAATTATGGAATGCATAATGTCGGAAATTTTGAAACATTTTTTCAAGGCCTCAGCCAAGACGTCTAAAAATGATTTAGGCCTCGGCCAAAACCATATATCAAAAATCAGGAAAGGCCTCAACCAATTCCCCGTATAATTGTCTCATGAGACCTATCGATGCATCGAGGAGCTATATTGGGATCCACTTATCACTTACTAAGTCTAATTCATTCCACATATGAAAAGGTTGAAACATAATCTGAACATTCGTATTAAAACTAGCATATGAAATGTCAATATTTTTACCACAAAACATGAATGGTATAAAAATAGAACATCCACAGTAAAACATAACTTATTCAATACAATATGGAAGATTTTATTATAATAGATCAACCTCAATAGATTATAATGAAGGATATTTACATAGATAAAAATAATCATCAAAACTATTTGAGAGAAACATCCCCTTTTTCTTGAAAACATTTAAAAGTCTCACTATTTATCAAGAAGCCATTTAAAATATATTTTTGAATCAAAGTGTCCCATAAAACTTGGAAACTTTTAAAAGGAATTTTAATTTTAAAACTTTAATTTCTATATAAATTAATCCTTAAAACTATTTTTAAAACATGGACATTAATGAGAAAGATTTAGAATAATAAATATTTAAAACATTTAAAATGATATTTTAGTTAGAGTTCCTAACCAAAAGAGAGACACTTGAATACAAATAATTGTGGTAATAAAAACTTTATAATATCATGAGAATAAATGGATTCATGATATACTATGTCAAAGTACATTATATACACCATATAAAAGTGAATTGGCGTATAAAAACAAAGAAGTCTCAATGGAATGTAAATTGATATGAAATCTCTTATAAAGACCGTATCATTAGGTTAAGGATAAATAAATGACATAATTATGTGTGAAAAATATAAATAAAATCAATATGATTGGATATTAAGTGTAAATAAATCAGAGGACATTCACATATATTCTTATAAAAACCACACCAATGAATTGGATGTTTAACTTAATAAATGGAGATTGAGTTAAAATTACTCTTATCAAGTTCATATCAATGACTTGAGAATTTATCAATGGAGTGATTATGTTTATCAAAATTATATCTACAGAAAGGGGAGTGGAAATTACTACACAAATAATAAATAGTGATTCCACACATAATCATGGAGTAAAATAATCAATGAAGTATGCATAAAGCCCAATGAGTGGAAATTAAAATTTGAAATTCCCTTACCAATTTGATAACTTATGAAACATACACCCCATGAAAGAAGTATCATACAATGAAGATGTAAATTCCCATAAATTAAATTATATTACAAAAATAATAAAATCATGGGCAGTACATACTCCACACAAAAGTAAATAGTGGCCAATATAGCATGAATCTCACAGGAATAAAAGTGAGATAAAAAACCCTTACTTCGTTGTAATCAATTGAGTTGTATGAACAAAATTTAATAACTACCAAATAAATCACAAAATACCATGAATATAAATATAATAATGATAATATATATATATATATATCAAATGGTAGTACACAATACACCACATGCAATAAATAAGTGGTGAATAATGGAAATCTCATAGAATTAAAAGTGAGATAAGAAATAAATTACCTCAAGTCTGACTTGTCTTGTATGTTACTTGTTCTTCCTGAATAATAAACTTATGTTAATTTCTACTTGATTAAGAAATTTTTAAAGTTTATTATTCCTTTTATATCACTTATTACCTTTCTATAACAATTAGTTAATTATTTTAGTTCATATTGGATATTTTATCGATGTTCGGAACTTGAGTAAAAAATGAACTTGTTATAATTACGATTTTTCCATGTTGTCAAAAGTCCATTATCTCCAGAATGATATACATGATTTAGATATCATATATATATATATATGAAATATCCATTATATATATGTATTTATAACATTACATAATATTTGGAGATAAGAAATGAAATGCACCGTTCATGGAGACGGTAAGCCGTACGTACGCATGAACGCTACTTTCATTTCTATTTTGTATTTTAATGGAATTAAAACATAATTATACATAGGTATATTATAATTATAGTATAATATCATATATAATATTATTAACTCCATACTTTATACGTCCCACAAAAGTCATTAACGAGTCATATCACTTTGAGGGGGCGGTAGTCCGCACTTCCTCAAATGAAATTATCACGTTTTACCCATAATGGACACCATAAAGGTATGATATAAATGGAAAATACAGAAGCACAAAGAAAAAATAAAAATAATATATATCATATATAAATAAAGTTCCATCTTAATGGCCACCATGAGAGGCGGTAGGAGATAATCGAACAATCATCGTTTCGTGAGGCGTTAGTTTGCCAACCACAAAAATAGTATGTTCTTCACCCATTGGATGGAGATGTGTGTAAGTGTAGTTATAATTATTCTCACAAAAACATCCTAGTATATTGAGGATAATTATGTTTTTATAAAATAAATGAATAAAAAGAGTTTAGGGGGGTTGGGGAAGTAAAATAAAACAAAATAAAACAAAATAATTTAAGAGGAACTGTTACCTTTAATTTGGGTAACTTCCTTTGGTTTGAACCAAAAAGACTTCTTGAAGTGACTTCTGCCTAAGGTAAGGCTTCTAAGTGTAATATAGGGATCTTTAGAGCTTATTTGGGTAGGGGTCAGATGAGCCAAGGGGCTTGAGATGTGTGTGGAATGGGTTAGAAGTGGTGTCCTTTTATAAGGGGGAGGAGGGGCTCTTTAGAAAAGTGTGAAAATATTATTTTATTATATAGTGATATTCGGTTTCTAAAGGTCCAAAACTAATTAAAGTCAAAGATAAGATGAACCATGTTCTAAATAAAACCATATAATAAGAATTTTATAGGTTTTGGATATTTTTTAATATTAATAATCTTATTTATTTAAATCATTTATTAATGAGGTAAATACTACATCATTATTGTGTCATAAATAATTTAATTTATTTGCTGTCTAAAAATTATAAAAAAACACCATAATCTAGGAAATATATTTATCTTTCCAATATATATTTATAGTCTAAAATATGACTTATATAACCCCATGTAAAAATTGATATACTAAAAGATATTTGTTAAAGTCATTTTTGTCTTTACTTTAAGTTAATTAAAATAAAGTGTCATTATCAATCTTAAGTGGCTCCATAAAGTCCCAAAATCGACCCAAGGATGCCCATGGTCGGCCATGACTCATCCAATATGGTTATTACAAGTGTTAAGGTAATTTGGTATTATTATAATATTTTTTTTATCTTGAATTATCCTATTTACCTTTAACCGTGGTAAATAAAAGTCAAAAGTTACTATTCACCAAAAATTATTTTCATCTTATTGAACCAAATTTTACTTACTAATAACAACCATGTATGTCAGATTTTTAAAATTTAATTCACAGAAGTGGTAAAATTTCATTTAAATGAAAAAGTCAGTTTTTTAATTACTACTAAGTGGTTTTACTATTCATAAAAAATTAAAGTTTTTCAGAAAAATACCAAAAATTGAGCCGAAGATATATTTAATATTCAAAATTCAAATATGATGTCTATTTTACTAAATTAAAAACATTTAAGTTACATTAATTAATTTAAAATTAATTCACGTTGTCAAAACAAATAGTGTGTTTTTAAGAAACAATAACTATCAAAAGATTGGCACTTGTTTATGTATAATTTCAAAGTGAAATTAATTCCAATGACCAAAATTGGATTAAATGGTAAAAATATAATCTAATTATACGTCAAAACCATTCATATTTATAACTGAACACTATAAATTATTTTGATTAAAAAAGTTGTTTTCAATTAAAATTTAGTATTATTCACTATTCACCAAAATATGAAAGTTATCATAAATACACCAAAAATTTATCAAAACTAAATTTTTATGTCCCTATTCTAAATAAGAAGTTTATTTTGTCAAATTGAATATATAAAAGTGTCAAATATTGGATTTAATAAGGGTTTTCCATTAAAAGGTGGTAAAATTGCATTTTTTTGAAAAATACTTCCTTTATCTGAAAAAAATGAATTTGTTCTTATATTATGTCTAATAAACACATAATATGGATGTTAAAATTATATGGAATATATAAAATTCAAAATTCAGTTAATACTATTCATAACCGCTTTTGAATGGCTAGTTTGGTAAGTCGTCGTGCACTTAAACTCGATGTTGTATGAGGTTTAAGCTATTGAATTACTTTAAAGAGATATTGTACTATGAAACCTTGGGGTGTTACACTAAAAATTTTATAAGATGCCTATATTTCATAATATATAAAATATTTATCATAAGATTCTTATAGCTTCATAAGATACTTGAAATATCATAATATGTATTTCTTCATAAGATATGAAAACTCATGTAAGATATTCGAGTAACATATTTCAATAGTAAATGTATGAAATTTAACATAGAGTCTTTATATGTAATATGTTAACATGAATATATATGAAGTTTTCATTTGTGTTAAAAAATTAAAAAGTTAATATGTTTAACTTTGATTTTTTTTGAACATTTCATGCATAAGATGATTATCTCGTATGTAAGAAGTTTATTTCATATATAAGGTGTTTACTCTGAATATAAGAATATATACTTATAAATTTTTTAGACACATAATTAATAATAATTATAGAAGTCCAATAATGTATTTGTAAGAATTTATATTTAATGAAATTCTAAAACATAGAACACACAAGGAGATGTGCTCATCTGTATGATGTTATAGTTAGTGTAATTTCGAAACATGAAATGCATAAGATGATGAGTTCATATGAAAGAATTCATGCTTAGTGAGAAATTTAGAAGCTTTATACCAAATAGAATAAAACTAGAATAAAATAAATAATAAATAATAAATAAATAAATGATAAATAATAAATAAAACTAACTATAAAATAAATAAATAATAAATTTCAACAACATTATATTATTCTACAATCAATGCAAGATAAAAACAATAAGATCCTTCATTATTTTCAAAATTAATGTTGGAGGGAATAAAAAAATAATTTTTATAAATAAATATTTTGTAATTATAAAAAAAGAATATAGATAAAGGAACCAATCAAACAGCTCTAACAATCTCACCTTTCTTGATAATTACAAAACCAATTACACATTTGAAATTTCTCCATTTTTTGGATTAATAAAAAATATTAATGTAATAATGGAAAACGTTTTTTTCCTTTGAAATTATCTATCTTTTTGATAAAAGGAATAAAAATGGTTAAAATAAATAGATTTTTACATAATATCATTTTTTTAAAAATAAATAGAACGACTTCCAATTTTTTGAAAATTGAAACAATTTCTTCATAAATACTTATAAAATGGTTACATATATAATAAAATATATATTTAATTTTGAAATTACTATAATCATCTCAAATATTTAATGCAATTTTCTTAAAAAAATTTAGAAAATTGATCTGTAGAATATTCAAAAAGTATATTTTCAATATATAATTTCAATATGTATGAAAAATTTTAAGTAATTTAACTCCCTAAAATTAATGTGTGTGTATATATATTTTTCAAGAAGAAAATAAATATTAAAATAATGAAAACTTCCTTTAAATTCCAACTTTCTTTTTTTGAATTAGATATAACAATTATTATAATACTATGAATAGTTTTAGTATGAAACCAATTCTATATAGGATTCAAAAAAAATTGAAATAATCTATACTCTCCATAAATATAACATAATTAAATAATATTTCTAATATACCAAGTTTATACTTAATTTTCTCAAACTTAAATAAATTTAAATGTTTATAAAAGATATTTTCAAATGGATCATTAATAGAGACATTTTAAAAACTAATTTCTCTTTTTATACACAATATATAATAAAATAATATATTATTTTAATATAATTATTTATAAAATCTTGTAAAGGGTTATTTAAAATAGATATAATATATGAATTATTACATAAAAGAGGTAACTTATCAAAATAAACATCAAATTCCAATAAAGTCTTCTTAATCCATAAACACTAAGAATAAAATATTTTAAATGAATTTCTATTTTTTTTACTCTAGATTCAAAATCTCTAACAATTCTATAAATAGGATGATATTTATGAGTTTTTCAAGTCCATTCATGGTTGTTATGATTATTATCAATATATAGATTCCATTCTAGATGTTAATTTTCTCCAAAATTAAAATTATTAAAATCTTCTTTAACCTATTTTTCATTAGATTATTTTTCTTTTAAATCTTCCTTATAAAACATTAAATGAATGGATTATTCAAAAACCATAGTTATTTTGTTATGGACTCTATATGATTTACTAAAATTGTATTATCCTAAAAATATTCCTTCATTAGATATTTCATCAAAATTATCTAAAGAATCTTTAATATTAAGAATCAAATGTTAAAAACCAAAAACTATAAAATATCCATCTTTAGGTTTCCTTAAATTCCATAGTTCATAAGGGGTTTTATTTAAATTTTTTCTTAAAATAATTATATTTGAAATATAAAAAAGCTATATCCATAAATTTTACCCAAAAATATTTATATAAATTATATTAAATTAACATGGTTTTACCCGTTTCCTAAAATGTTTTATATTTTCTTTTTAACCACACCATTTTCATGGGGTTTTATAGGTGATGAAAAGTTATGAAAATAACCATTTTCTACAAAAAACTTTTGCAATTAAAAATTTATGAATTATCCTCTTATATTTAATCTAACAGATAAAATTACATATCATTTTCATTTTGAACCAGTTTATAATAAACAATAAACATCAATCAGTTAATTAAATATAATTAATAGAATAATTTTTTGTATTTTAGGTTCATATAAAACAAAACAACCCATCTTTAAAAATAACACATTTTTCATTTTAAATTTTGAAAAACATACCTCACTACATAACTATTATTTTTTAAACCTTAAACATATAAAAAATTATTGATAATAATAGGATTTTAAATTCCAACCATTGAAAAACCTTAATCCTTTTCTTTTAAGTTATCCTCAAATTTCATAGTACCTCCATCACATATATTATATGGTATGAAATTTTATGGATCTTTATTCATGTTTCTAGAGTATAACTATACATATACCATGTGTATTTATTTATAATTTTAAGGCATATTTTCTACATAATCATCTAGGGGATAGTTATGGTACCCTTGCTACTTTGTGTCTAATTGGGTTAGATAATGAATTTTTAGGATCCCAAATATATTTTTAAAAATTATTTATAAGTAATATTGAAGATAAATATTTATATATTAAATCTCTAGTTTGTATAAAATGTTATGGAAATATTAAATTACACTCACTTGTATAGTGACCATCCATCCTAAATCCAAAAAATTTAACAATAAATACACTTACATTAGAAATTTTAACAAAGAAGGTTTTGTAAATTTTGGGTAATTGTTGATCATATGCAAGCCTAGTTTTGTTTATCTTCATTTTTTTCATGATCATCATTTTATCATAACTTATTCTTCCTTGAAAAAAGTGGATATATTTTTCTTTAAAATTTATATTTCATTTTAATCCATTCATTTTAATATTTAGAAATATATTAATCATCACAAAAATCCTTATACATTGTTTCTACTATTTATAATTATTAGAATAAAAATATTTATATATTTCATTTTACTCTTTAAGTTTATAATTCTCTTGAGTAATTATTATTTTTATTTCATTATTATCCTTATTATTTCCTTTATGTTCCTTGTTTTTTTTCAAAAATATTAATAATATCATTTTTAAGTCTTTTGATTTAATTATATAATTCATCAACAATGGAGTTTTCAGAATAAAATTAAATAGAATCACAATAAAAATTAATAACCAAATGTAATGAACCCATGAGATGTAAATTTACTAATTCTTTTTCTGTTAGAGACTCATCTATAGAATTGAAATCCTTTGTTCTTCTCCGACCAGATTCTGAAGCTATTCTTTCCTTCTTATTCATCCACTTGTTTTTCTTTATTTCTTTAACCATTGGAATTTTTGTTTGATATGTCCTTTTCTTTTTCATTCATAATTGGTTATATCCAAAGAATAATTAGAAATATAAATACACTTACTAATTACTTTATGATCATCAATAGGATAATCTCTTTTATTCTTTATAGATCATCCTTTTTTTAGTTTGTATATCCGCTTTTCAATTTATAAAAACTCATATATTTCAATTGTCTGTGACATAGAGTTAAAGGATTAAGAAATAAAATTCATATTTGATTCAAAATAAATTCATTTTTATTAATACTTTCCTCATTATCATTTTTTGTTAATTCTAATTCAAATTGTATAAATGAACCAATTATTTCATGAAGATTATATTATTTTATATTTTTACTTTCTTCAATACCAGAAGTATTAGCATGCCATTTATTTTCTAAATATTTAAGTACTATTTCAATAAGGATTGTGTCATCCTAGGCTTCTAATAAATCCCCCATAATATTTAATTTACTAGTGAATATGTGAAAAATGTGATTTATTGATTCTTCCTTACTGATATTAAAATATTTATATTAATCTCTTAACATTCTAAGTTTTGTTCTTTTTATTTTATCAGTTCTATAATGTATGACTTGTAGAATTATCTATATATCATGAATAGTTTTATATATGGATACATAGATGAAAAATTTCTACTAATTAAAAAATATAAAATATTAATTACAATTTAATTTATGACATATATAAGAATATCATTACCAGTTAAGGATTTAGGATTTATTTCAGGTAATTTTTATGGTTTTACCATAATAGTCCAGTGCTCATTACACAAATGCTTAAGGCAAGCTTCCATCCATGCTTGTGAGTATCAATAATAATTTACATCAAAGAATGGTGGACTTTGAAGAATATATCCATCATTATAATTTTACACCTCTACCTAAAATGATATTTTATTTTAGATATTCAAGTATAGAAAAAAGGCCAGAAACCAAAAAAATATAAATACCCAATATAGGGTCAAGTTAAAAAGTTCAATATTTTAAAAATGGAAAAGCTTTGATACCAATTGTTTTCCCAGTAATTGAAATGATTTAATAGTTAAGAGTGGGGTGAATGGACTAGTTTATAAAATTTTAAATATTATATCAGAGTTTAAATAATAATATAGTAGAAAATAAAAATATCAACCCAAGGGAATTTTATATTAGTTGGTATCAAAGTGATCCTATGTCTACTTATCACTTCTCTTTATCCATGATATAAATGAAACCCATTAATAAAAAACTTTTTTAGGGGAGTTACAATACAATTACAAACTACCTCTTCTAGTGGAAGCATAACCAACACTAGGATACCCCAAACCTGCACTCCTAGGTCTGGTGCTAAAAACAGATACTTTACACACTGACATTTATACCAACCAAGATGACTTGGGATAATTCAAATATATTTTATATCATTTTAATAATTTTATCTTTATAACTGATAAATTTAAACCAAAATATCCAAACCCAATTGTTTAATGTCTTTGTATTTTAGCATCTTGTTTTTATTATTTCTATATAAATATCTAAAATTTCCCACAATATTCTCCACACATTTCATCCTTATAAGAATTTCACATATAATAATATTATTCAAATCCTATGGAATTGAAACATAAGAATGGGGGGAGGTCAAATTATTAGTAAGGGATAAACATACCAATGATTCATAAAAGTTTAGATCATAAGAAAAAGAGAAAACATGAGCATGGGAGAAATAACTAATTAAAAATAACACGAGATCATAATAGTTATCCATAAGGCATTATAGAAAGATATATAACCTCAAAATATCATACATATACCAAGTAGAAAGAGTGTGGAAATAATAGAAAATAATAATGACCCCTATATAATTACATAGATATTTGGTATAAACATAATAAAATAAAATAAAAACATTTTTAACATAGATAATTACAACCATGTCCATGATTTATCATATGTACATAGCTAATAAAATCATGTACATGCATTATCTTGTGAACATAGATAATCAAAATCATTTCCATACATTATCACATGAACACAACTAATTTAATTCATATCCTTGGATAATCTTATGAACATAGCTGATCACAATCATGTCCACACATTATCTTATGAATGTAACATACCAAGTAAGTAATGAATAATAGATATTTTTATCTATGTCTATTAATGATTAAGATAGTGTTATAGAGGCTTAAAATGAAAATAAATACAATCTTATGCATGGAATACACTAATATTCTTAAAAGATTGTTTTAGTGCCTTTTGATGGAAAACCATTTTTGAATCTATATTTTGACAATTTTATAAACTATGTTTGTCAAAATAAACATATCCTTTATTATTGGGACATCAAAATTTACCTTGTGTGAATTTTTGGTATTTTTCTGACAATGTTCATTTTTTAATGAATAGTGAAAAATACTGCATTCTACATCAAAACTGCTTTTTAATATAATTTATTTATATGATAAGATTATATTTTGAATTGGTCTTAATGTGTAATATGAATATATTTTTACCATTTTATCCAATGGTGGTCATTGGAATCAATTTCACTTTGAAATTAGACTTAAACTGGTGTCAATCTTTTGATACTTATTGTTTTGTAAAAACACGCTATTTGCTCTGACAGCGGGAATTAATTATTAAATTAATTAATTTGACTTATATGTATTGAATTTTGTAAAATAGACTTCATTTTTGAATTCGGAATATCAAATATAGCTTAGGGTGAATTTTTGGTAATTTTCTGAAAAACTCCAATTTTTGATGAATAGTGAAACCACTAAGTGGTACTTATAAAGACTGATTTTCTGTTTAAATGAAATTTTGCCATCATTGTGTTTTGAATTTCAAAAATCCGACATACATGGTTTTCATTAAGAAGTAAAATGTGGTTCAATGAGATTATAATAATTTTTTGGTGAATAGTAACTTATTAAGTTCTTAATCGCGATTAGTGGTAATTAGTGTAGTTTAAGGTATAAATAATGCTTTAATAATATGAAATGACCTAGACACATGTCCAAACCTTATTGGTTGTGTCATGGCCGACCAAGACAATCCATGGGTCAACTTGGGGACCCCATGGAGACACTTTGGTTTGGAAATGACATAAATAACTTTTTATTAAATGTTAAAGTAAAAATGACACAAACAAGAGATGTTTTACGAAAACAATTTTTACATGGGGTTATAAAGATCAGATTTTTGATTATAAATAGTAATTGGAAAGATAAAAAGATTTCCTACATCATAGTATTTTTTTTATGATTTTTAGACATTAAATAAATTAAATTATTTATGACATAATAATGATGCAGTGATGACATCATTATTTGACGATTTAAATAAAATGGAAAGATAATGTAAAATCTATGAACTAAACATGGCCAAAACCAATTGGATGAGTGGATTTCGAACCCTTATCACCTTATCCACGAATTATATCAATTTGGGACCTTTTGAAACCGAAACACATTTTCAAATAAAATAATATTTCTTTACTTTCCAAAAGTGCCCCTCCTCTCCTCTTATAAAAGGCCCCCACCTCTACCTCATTTCACACACTTCTCAAGCCTTTGGCTCGGCCAAAACCTGCCCATTTACTCTCTCCACATCCCTCTACTCATCCTAGAGGATTCCCTTTGGGCAGAATCCTTTCAAAGGAATCCTTTAGGCTCAAATCAAAAGGAGTTACACTTTTAAAGGTAATTCATTCTCTCATGTTCATTTGTTTTATTTTGCTTCTCCAACCCCATAAACTCTTTTTATTTACTTATTTTGTAACAAAACCAGTATCTTCAATATAAAAGTATGTTGTTATAATATTTATTTGAGCTACACTCTCACACAACTACATCAAATGGTTAAAGAACATACGGTTTCCGTGGATGGCGAAATTCTGCCTCCCGAAACTATGATTGTTCAACACTCATTTAACACCTTCAAAGGTGGCCATTATGATGTCACTATTTTTATATATGATATATAATATGTTTATGTTTTCCTTAAGATTCTGTTTTTTTTCATTTTTGGCATACCTTTATGGTTTCCATTATGGGTAAACACGATATCTTCATTTTAGGAAGTGCGGACTACCGCCCCCTGAAAGTGATTTGATTCGTTAATACCGTATGTGGGATGTGTAAAGGATAAAGTTAATGATATTATATATGTTATTATACTGGAATTATAATATACTCTTATATCATTATGATTCCATTCCAGAAAATATGAAATAGAAATGGAAGTAGCGTTCATGCGTACGTACGGCTTACCGTCTCCATGAACGGTGCATTTCATTTCTTACCTCTAAATGATTATGTAATATTATAAATGAATGTATGTACTGGATATATATGACATATATGATATCTACATCATGAATACCATTCTGGATATAATGAACCTTTGACCAAATTAACAACATGTAATGTAAGAAGTCTATTTTTGACTTAAGAACCAAATACCGACAAAATGAACATTATTAACTTAACTGATTACATGATGTTCATAACATGGTATAAAAGGAATAATGAACTTGAAAAAGATTCATAAGAAAGTAGAGATTAACTCAATTTTATTATTCATGAGATTAAAGAACGGTCGGGTCAAGTCGGATACGAGGTATGGGACTTCGTCTCAATCTCCTTTCATTGAGGCATATTTTATTTTATACACAACTTTCTTTTATACGGTGTATAAACCCCTTTGACTTTTACGTTTATTCAAAAGGAATCTTTTTTATACGAAGCGTTTACTAAATGACAAAAGGGAATGTTTTTTTCGTACGTATGCGGCGACAACGACTTCTCCGCCGTCGTGACCGTTATTTGAGTTTCGGCTTCCTCTACAAGCCATACCTTCTTTTTAAAAAGAAAAATAAATACCATGTTTTACTTTTCTTTTATTTTAGTATTGAAAATGGTTTTCATAATGTTTTTATATCAACGTGTTGTATTGATATCTCGTGATTGAAATGTGGAAATTTTATGTTTCCTTTATTCATGTTTTATGTGATATGATTATGTTATGGTTCTTGGGCATTATTATGAAGACGGGTGGTTCCGTGATAAACTAAGGGCGGGTGAGCCCGTTATAGCTCTCCAATGCATTGGGTAACGCGAAGGAGTGAAACGTTAAGGTTTCTCCGAAGAGATTTTAGGGAATATACTGTGATGGGTATTCCAAACGTAACCAAGAGGGTTACTCCCTACGTAAGAATGCTATGAATGCCTCAAGTTACCTTTATGTCTTATGATTTCTATGATTTATTCATTATTTTATGAGGTATGTTAAAGTGCCTATGTTTTATGGGTAAAGTATGATTTCATTCTTATGTATATATGAACTCATGTTTCCTTTCCATGTTTTTTTATAACCCATACTGAGTTTTTATGCTCATCCCAAGTTTTTGAAATGTTTTTCACAGGTCAAGGGAAAGGTACATGATAAGATGATAGAGTCAAGGATGTGTCAAGAAACAATCCATGTTTTATTTTAAATGTGTTTCCATTGATGGGAATGAAGAATACTATCTTTATGTAACCACTTTGTTTATATGTGGAATGTAATGCAAGTTTTATGATCTAATTCTCTAAAACTCTAAACCCGAAAAGATCCTCAATGTGTAATCTTGTAATAACTCAAGATTAAGTAAGGTTTAAGGCTGGGGCCTTATAGTTGGTATCAGAGGTCGGTTTAGATAAATTTAGGAGTTAGAATTCTATTAAATGATTATCCAAAAATATTTTTTTTTCAAAATGACATAGCATTTAAAGATTACCATGTTGCTTCATCTAAGACATGTTTGTTCAGAATGGTTTTCCGCAGAGGAAACAGGGAAGCAGTGCTAGGAAGGCATACAGAAGGAAATAACCTTCCGAATCAGAATCCAGAAATGGTCGGAATTGGAACTGAACAGTTTTTTGCAGTAATGGCGCAGTTGACTCAAGCGATAAATGGCGGTGGTATCCATGCACGAGATCAGCCAGAACAACCACAGAGGAACATGTCAGTGGTGGAACATTTCATGAGGCAACATCCACCATCATTCAGAGGATCATCTGACCCTGTGCTAGCTGAAGGGTGGATTAAAGCACTGGAGAAGATTTTTGATGTCATGGGGTGTTCAGACAATCAAAAGGTTAGTCTTGCTATTTACCGTTTGGAGGGTGAAGCAGATCAGTGGTGGTCTATGGTTAAAAATATCAGGGATGCCGATGAGATTGATGCTCTTGACTGGGATGAATTCAAAGGTATGTTTCTTGAGAAGTATTTTCCTAAGGCTGTTCAACTTAGGATGGAAAAGCAATTCTTGGAATTGAGGCAAGAGGAAGACTCAGTGGCTGCCTATGAAGAAAAGTTCACTCGATTGGCAAGGTATGCTCCAAATTTTATCCGGGACCTTGATAGTAAAATCAATCGTTTTTACTCAGGATTAAAGACAAAATATCGAAGGGCATTAGCTTCTCGTGAGTTTAAAAGTTATGAAAAGCTTGTTCGATGTGCTGAGAAGGTGGAAATGGAGTTTGCCGATGACCAAGTGTTCTATAACAACCAGCAGAAGAAGAGACCGAGGTGGAAGGAGAAAGGTAAGAATTCTTCAAAAAAGTCTGATGGTAAGAGAACTAAGTTTCCAGTTTGTGATAGATGTGGCAAAAGGCATGCTGGGGAATGTCTTCTGAATTCTGGAAAGTGCTACCGATGTGGTAAGATGGGACATAAGGATCATGATTGCACTGAAAAGGATCAAGGTGAAGGTAAGAACAAATTTGACTTACAGTTAGTGAAATGTTATAAGTGCAATGAGATGGGTCACTATGCAAACGAGTGTCCGACAAGGAGCTTGAGTGATGGGAATCAGTTAGACTACAAGCAGAAAGGGGTGGTGAAATCCTTTGCAACTACTTCAGCAGATGTCGGGCCATCAAATGAAGTTGTATCAGGTACTTTGTTTGTTTTTTCAGATTATGCCAGTGTGTTGTTTGATTCGGGGTCTACACATTCTTTCATCTCTGAAACATTTTCTAGTAAAATGGGAATACCATCTCAAGAAATGACTCCTGAAATTTTGGTAAAAACACCTGGGGGGAATGTTGAGGCAAAAAGAATTTATAAGAATCTTCCTATCCTTATCTGTGGAAAGAACCTACTTGCAAACCTTATTGTTCTACCTCTAGTAGAGTTTGATGTTATCCTGGGTATGGACTGGCTCTCTATCTACCATGCTAAGATTGAATGTAGAGCTAAAGAAGTTTCTTTTCAGAAAGACTTTCAGTTTGTTTACAAGAACGAACCCTTACTTTTGATAACATATCAAGAGGCCGAGAAACTTGTAAAAGTTGGAAATGAATGTTACCTTGCACACGTCGTTGAAAATAAAGGAACTGTTCAGATTAATGACGTGCCAGTGGTAAATGAGTATCCTGATGTTTTTCCTGATGAGTTTCCTGGAATAATACCAGATCGGGAAGTTGAGTTTAATGTTGACTTAGTTCCTGATGCTAAGCCAATTTCAAAACCCCCTTATCGAATGGCACAAATTGAACTTTTAGAGTTGAAGGAGCAATTGCAAGATTTATTAGAGAAAGGTTTCATTAGACCTAGCACATCACCATGGGGTGCTCCTGTTTTATTTGTTAAAAAGAAAGATGGTTCTATGAGACTTTGCATTGATTATAGAGCCTTGAATAATATCACTGTTAAGAACAAATATCCTTTGCCTCATATCGATTATTTGTTTGATCAGCTCCAGGGAGCTCAGTTTTTTTCAAAGATTGACTTGATATCGGGGTACCATCAGCTGAAGGTAAAGGAGGCAGATATTCCGAAGACCGCGTTCCGTACGAGATATGGCCATTATGAATTTGTAGTAATGCCTTTTGGGCTAACCAATGCACCTGCTGTATTCATGGACTTAATGAATAGAATTTTCCATGAGTTCTTGGATAAGTTTGTGGTGGTTTTCATTGATGATATTTTGGTGTTTTCTAAAAGTAAAGAGGAGCATGAAAAACATTTAAGGGTTATCTTGCAAACCTTAAAAGAAAAGAAACTGTATGGGAAATTCAGCAAGTGTGAGTTTTGGTTGCAACAAATTTCTTTTCTTGGTCACATTGTTTCTAAAGATGGAATAAATGTTGATCCTGCAAAAACAAAAGTTGTGGAAGAATAGCCAAGACCCACAAATGTAACCGAGATTCGTAGCTTCCTTGGTTTGGCGGGCTATTACCGAAGGTTTGTTAGAAATTTTTCACGGTTATCTAGTCCAATGACTAAGCTAACTCGGAAGGGAGTTAAGTTAATCTGGACAAAAGAATGTGATGATTGTTTTCAGGAATTGAAAAGAAGATTGGTGAATGCTCCAGTTTTGGCACTACCTTCCAGGAATGGTGAGTTTGTTATATACAGTGATGCTTCATTGAAAGGACTTGGTTGCGTCCTAATGCAGAATGATCAGGTAATTGCTTATGTTTCACGACAGTTGAAAACTCATGAGGTAAATTACCCTACACATGATTTGGAATTAGCTGCTGTTGTTTTTGCTTTAAAAATTTGGAGGCATCATTTGTATGGAGTAAAGTGTGAAATATATACCGATCACAAAAGTTTAAAGTATATATTCACTCAGAAAGAGTTAAACATGAGACAAAGGAGATGGCTGGAATTAATCAAGGATTATGATTGTACAATTCATTACCATCCGGGAAAAGCAAATAAAGTGGCTGATGCTTTGAGTCGAAAAAGTAATGCTTCATTAACAATGTTGCGTTTGGAACGTGATCCTTTGGTTAACGATTTGATGAACTTTGGCATAGAAGTTGTTGGTGCAGGAAGTACTTCTGTTTTGTTTCAGGTATCAGTGAGATCATCTCTATCAGATAAAATCAAGCAAGCACAGAAGCAAGATAGTAAGTTGCAGAAAAAGGTAGAGCTGGTTCAGAAAGGTAAGTTGCCTTAATTCAACATTGATAATGATTGTGTTTTGAGATTTGGGAAGAGATTGTGTGTGCCTTGTGATTCACAGTTGAAGAGAGAGTTGTTATGTGAAGCTCATAGTTCTCCGTTTTCAGTTCATCCGGGCAGTACTAAGATGTATAGAGATCTGCGGGAGTATTACTGGTGGGATGGAATGAAAAGAGATATTGCTGATTTTACTGTGAAGTGTTTTACTTGTCAGCAGGTTAAAGCAGAGCGGCAGTTACCGAAAGGGATGCTTCAGCCTTTACCAGTGCCAGAGTGGAAATGGGAGAATATATCCATGGACTTTGTTGTTGGATTACCGAAGACATCTCGAGGTAATAATTCAATCTGGGTTATTGTTGATCGCCTGACCAAATCTGCTCATTTCCTTGCTATACGAGATACTTTCTCTCTTGATCAACTTTCCCGTTTGTATCTTAAAGAGATAGTCAGGTTACATGGAGTTCCTCTCTCCATTGCATCGGATCGTGATCCCAGGTTTACTTATAACTTTTGGAAAGTCCTTCAGAAGTCGTTGGGTACTGAATTAAATTTTAGTACAGCTTTTCATCCTCAATCAGATGGGCAGTCAGAACGAAAAATTCAGACATTGGAGGATATGCTACGAGCTTGTTCTATGGATTATCAGGGAAGTTGGGACCAACATCTTTCTTTGGTTGAATTTTCATATAATAACAGTTTCCATTCTAGTATACAGATGGCACCATTTCAGGCATTATATGGGAAGCGGTGTCGAACTCCAGCTTTCTGGGATGAAGTGGGTGAAAGGAAGTTGATGGGACCTAAATTGGTAGAAGAGATGGCAGATAAAGTTCAGCTGATTCAGAAACACATGAGAACAGCTCAGAGCAGGCAGAAGAGTTATGCGGATAACCGGAGGAAGGATCTATCTTTTGAGGTAGGTGATCATGTTTTTCTCAAGGTTTCTCCTTGGAAAAGTGTGATGAGATTTGGTAAGAAAGTAAAGTTGAGTCCAAGGTTTGTTGGACCATACGAAATTCTGGAGAGAGTTGGATCAGTTGCATACCGAGTGGCTTTACCTCCGAGTTTATCTCAGGTACACAATGTTTTTCACATTTCGATGTTGAGAAAGTATATGCCAGATCCATCTCATGTTTTGAGTCCAGAGGTAGTTCAACTGGAAGAGAACCTATCTTATGAGGAACAACCGGTCCAGATTCTTGACCACAGGGAGCAAGTGTTACGGAATAAGGTGATTAAGCAGGTAAAGGTTTTGTGGAAAAACCACATGATTGAAGAGGCAACATGGGAATCTGAAAATGCAATGAGGGATAAGTACCCCCATTTATTCGATAAGTAAATAAATTGTGGGGACACAATTTTCTAAAGGGGGGAAGGATGTAACATCCCAAGTAAGTAATGAATAATAGATATTTTTATCTATGTCTATTAATGATTAAGATAGTGTTATAGAGGCTTAAAATGAAAATAAATACAATCTTATGCATGGAATACACTAATATTCTTAAAAGATTGTTTTAGTGCCTTTTGATGGCAAGCCATTTTTGAATCTATATTTTGACAATTTTATAAACTATGTTTGTCAAAATAAACATATCCTTTATGATTGGGACATCAAAATTTACCTTGTGTGAATTTTTGGTATTTTTCTGACAATGTTCATTTTTTAATGAATAGTGAAAAATACTGCATTCTACATCAAAACTGCTTTTTAATCTAATTTATTTATATGATAAGATTATCTTTTTAATTGGTTTTAATGTGTAATATGAATATATTTTTACCATTTTATCCAATGGTGGTCATTGGAATCAATTTCACTTTGAAATTAGACTTAAACTGGTGTCAATCTTTTGATACTTATTGTTTTGTAAAAACACGCTATTTGCTCTGACAGCGGGAATTAATTATTAAATTAATTAATCTGACTTATATGTATTGAATTTTGTAAAATAGACTTCATTTTTGAATTCGGAATATCAAATATAGCTTAGGGTGAATTTTTGGTAATTTTCTGAAAAACTCCAATTTTTGATGAATAGTGAAACCACTAAGTGGTACTTATAAAGACTGATTTTCTGTTTAAATGAAATTTTGCCATCATTGAGTTTTGAATTTCAAAAATCCGACATACATGGTTTTCATTAAGAAGTAAAATGCGGTTCAATGAGATTATAATAATTTTTTGGTGAATAGTAACTTATTAAGTTCTTAATCGCGATTAGTGGTAATTAGTGTAGTTTAAGGTATAAATAATGCTTTAATAATATGAAATGACCTAGACACATGTCCCAACCTTATTGGTTGTGTCATGGCCGACCAAGACAATCCATGGGTCAACTTGGGGACCCCATGGAGACACTTTGGTTTGGAAATGACATAAATAACTTTTTATTAAATGTTAAAGTAAAAATGACACAAACAAGAGATGTTTTACGAAAACAATTTTTACATGGGGTTATAAAGATCAGATTTTTTATTATAAATAGTCATTGGAAAGATAAAAAGATTTACTACATCATAGTATTTTTTTTTATGATTTTTAGACATTAAATAAATTAAATTATTTATGACATAATAATGATGCAGCGATGACATCATTATTTGACGATTTAAATAAAATGGAAAGATAATGTAAAATCTATGAACTACACATGGCCAAAACCAATTGGATGAGTGGATTTCGAATCCTTATCACCTTATCCACGAATTATATCAATTTGGGACCTTTTGAAACCGAAACACATTTTCAAATAAAGTAATATTTCTTTACTTTCCAAAAGTGCCCCTCCTCTCCTCTTATAAAAGGCCCCCACCTCTACCTCATTTCACACACTTCTCAAGCCTTTGTCTCGGCCAAACCCTTCCCATTTACTCTCTCCACATCCCTCTCCTCATCCTAGAGGATTCCCTTTGGGCATAATCCTTTCAAAGGAAGCCTTTAGGCTCAAATCAAAAGGAGTTACACTTTTAAAGGTAATTCATTCTCTCATGTTCATTTGTTTTATTTTGCTTCTCCAACCCCCTAAACTCTTTTTATTTACTTATTTTGTAACAACACCAGTATCTGAAATATACAAGGATGTTGTTATAATATTTATTTGAGCTACACTCTCACACAACTACATCAAATGGTTAAAGAACATACGGTTTCCGTGGATGGCGAAATTCTGCCTCCCGAAACGATGATTGTTCAACACTCATTTAACACCTTCAAAGGTGGCCATTATGATGTCACTATTTTTATATATGATATATAATATGTTTATGTTTTCCTTAAGCTTCTGTTTTTTTTCATTTTTTTCATACCTTTATGGTTTCCATTATGGGTAAACACGATATCTTCATTTTAGGAAGTGCGGACTACCGCCCCCTGAAAGTGATTTGAATCGTTAATACCATATGTGAGATGTGTAAAGGATAAAGTTAATGATATTATATATGTTATTATACTGGAATTATAATATACTCTTATATCATTATGATTCCATTCCAGAAAATATGAAATAGAAATGGAAGTAGCGTTCATGCGTACGTACGGCTTACCGTCTCCATGAACGGTGCATTTAATTTCTTACCTCTAAATGATTATGTAATATTATAAATGAATGTATGTACTGGATATATATGACATATATGATATATACATCATGAATACCATTCTGGATATAATGAACCTTTGACCAAATTAACAACATGTAATGTAAGAAGTCTATTTTTGACTTAAGAACCAAATACCGACAAAATGAACATTATTAACTTAACTGATTACATGATGTTCATAACATGGTATAAAAGGAATAATGAACTTGAAAAAGATTCATAATCAAGTATAGATTAACTCAAGTTTATTATTCAGGAGATTAAAGAACGGTCGGGTCAAGTCGGATACGAGGTATGGGACTTCGTCTCAATCTCCTTTCGTTGAGGCATATTTTATTTTATACACAACTTTCTTTTATACGGTGTATAAACCCCTTTGACTTTTACGTTTATTCAAAAGGAATATTTTTTATATGAAGCGTTTACTAAATGACAAAAGGGAATGTTTTTGTCGTACGTATGCGGCGACAACGACTTCTCCGCCGTCGTGACCGTTATTTGAGTTTCGGCTTCCTCTACAAGCCATACATTCTTTTTAAAAAGAAAAATAAATACCATGTTTTACTTTTCTTTTATTTTAGTATTGAAAATGGTTTTCATAATGTTTTTATATCAATGTGTTGTATTGATATCTCGTGATTGAAATGTGGAAATTTTATGTTTCCTTTATGCATGTTTTATGTGATATGATTATGTTATGGTTCTTGGGCATTATTATGAAGACGGGTGGTTCCGTGATAAACTAAGGGCGGGTGAGCCCGTTATAGCTCTCCAATGCATTGGGTAACGCGAAGGAGTGAAACGTTAAGGTTTCTCCGAAGAGATTTTAGGGAATATACTGTGATGGGTATTCCAAACGTAACTAAGAGGGTTACTCCCTACGTAAGAATGATATGAATGCCTCAAGTTACCTTTATGTCTTATGATTTCTATGATTTATTCATTATTTTATGAGGTATGTTAAAGTGCCTATGTTTTATGGGTAAATTATGATTTCATTCTTATGTATATATGAACTCATGTTTCCTTTCCATGTTTTTTTATAACCCATACTGAGTTTTTATGCTCATCCCAAGTTTTTGAAATGTTTTTCACAGGTCAAGGGAAAGGTACATGATAAGATGATAGAGTCAAGGATGTGTCAAGAAACAATCCATGTTTTATTTTAAATGTGTTTCCATTGATGGGAATGAAGAATACTATCTTTATGTAACCACTTTGTTTATATGTGGAATGTAATGCAAGTTTTATGATCTAATTATCTAAAACTCTAAACCCGAAAAGATCCTCAATGTGTAATCTTGTAATAACTGAAAATTAAGTAAGGTTTAAGGCTGGGGCCTTATAATGAACATAGAGAATCATTGTCATGTACAAACATTATCATATGAACATAACTAATCACAACCATTTTTATGTAGTACCTTGTGAACATAACCAATAATAATAATTTCCATACATTATTATATGGACTTATATAAATAGAAATCATTCCCATGAAAACATTATGAATATAGCTAAACAATAATCATGTCTATGCATTTTTTTGAACATATCTAAAAAAATCATTCTGGCACACAATAACTTTATCTAACATGGAAAAAACTCTACCGAATGCGTTGGAGGTATATATCTAACACAATCATCACATAGTGATAATCCATACATATGATTTTTATTAGAATTTGGAAACATTGATAATTATATCATATCATTATTAACCCATGAGAAAGAAATGGAATCCATGATGAACTCCATAAAACAATGTCATAAGACATCTAGAGAAATAATATGGATTGGTATCATTAAACCATATCCCAATATAATTATAAAAATAATTAAATATTTTAAAGGAATGTTGAGAGATGTTAGAGTGCTTACCATAGTGATAAAGACGCCCCGTAATCCTGTATTTAATCTATGTTCAAATCATAGAAGAGAATAATTTTCATGATATTATAGAATCACTGTAGAACTGTATCGTAGTGGGTACTAGAGCATATAATGTAGCAGGGAGCTGTAGAAATAGTACTATTAACCTGATTTGGTATTTCATGCCACATATTTGGGCCTTTGAGATATTAGAATTTTGGGCCATCCCTGGGCCTTTAGGAAATTTCGGCCTATAGGACATTAGACCTCTATTCCATCATGTAGGTGTCAAGATTTGATATTTATATAACCATAAATTGGTGGATCTAATCATAGTGGTATAAATCATAGGTGGAGCTAACATGAAGTAGATAGGGAGTGACGAGGAAAAAATTCCATTACAGTAATGTCACAAAAATACTTGTGTGGGGAAATTCTAAGATAAGATGATAAATTAATGGTATATAAGAATAGATATTTTAATGGGAGTTGGGAGTGGTTGTTGCATCATAAGATTTCTGCCACTGGGACATTAGTTCATTTAAAAAATGTATGGCCTATGTGCATCTTGTCCTTCAAGCCATATATTCTAGGCCTCCAAGCTATGAAAGGGTGGCCTCTTAACACAATTAAAAATGGATTACCTAATAAATAAAAAATCAAAGGCCTTTAATATGGGGATAAAAAACAATTTTTAATACCATTAGAAAAATCGATTTGAAAATAGAAGAAATATAATTTTTATTTTGATAGTATTTATTTGAAATAATTTTTTTAAACAAGGAGGTTAAGTATTAATTTTAAGAAACCATGAAATCTTGTTAAGAAAGCATCAAAAATAAAATTAAAGTAAAACTTGTGTAAAGTGTTAAAAATTAATTAAATTTTCCCACATTTTTAAATAAAGTAATGTTAGTTTAAATGAAGTCTGAAACTAATTTTAAATATTATTTTAAAGAATATGAAAATAAGAATTTCTAAAACATTATTTCAAAATAGAAATATCAATAATGAAATCATAAAATTACATAAAGGTAAAGATTATGAAACATGGAGTGGATGCTAAAATATATTACAGTAGGAGGAAATACCCTTTTTTCCATGTAAAACAATTTTATTGAAACCAAAATCATTAAAAAGAGTAATAAACATAATTTTTCAACTAGGTAAAGTTAAGTATAAAAATAATAGTGTATGATACAAATTTTGATTTCAAAATAATAATGTAAAACATTTCTAGAATAAAACAATATGAACGAAGAGGAGAAAGAGCAACTAGAAATGATGAGAATTATTCTAAACAATGTCACATTTTTATAAAGAAATAATTCCATAAATAAAATTATAACATTCAATAAAAATGTAATTTACCCTAAATATAAATATAAAATACAATTTTATAAATATAATGCAAAAACATATCAATAAAAGAAGAAATTTTTAAAAAATAAATTGTATGACTCAATGAAAAGAAATAGAGTCAACAAAAACCCTTAAGAATTTGGTAACTTTAAATCACAAGATAATAGAAGATAAGAATTGATATGGATTTATAAATCACATTAATTTTTGGTAAATTATGATAAAATAAATCCACATTTTAGTATATACACTTCACAAAAAAATAAAGTGTTGAATATGGAACATGTCTCAAAGAAGGGAAACTGAGATGAGAATCCCTTACCTTTACTCTAGACTTAATGAAATAAATTTAATGACTTGTATAATAAATAAAAACATGTTAATCAATTATTTCATAACCTTATACATATTTATCACTTTTTATACTCCTCAATTATAACACATATATTAGTCAGTCATTATTTATTTCCATCATGTTAGTAATTTTAATTTTTTCAAATAAGACTCACAATGAAGATGTTGATTATTTTATTTGATACCAAGTTCATTATTTATATATTATTAAAGGAACTATAATATAAATCATATAATATGTTTTGAAGTTCCAAGTTCAATCCATAGAAGTTTTAGGTACGGTTCTCTAGGATGAAATCCATAATGCGCTTGTTGAAGTAATTTTAATGAATAATGTGGTATATTTATAGTGTGTTAAAAATTAATATTACCATACTAGAACAACAAATCATAATATCCTTATTAATATAAAATATAAAATATATTAATGTATTAATAATCATTCATTTTTAAGATGGTGATGTTAGTATAACATCATTCCAATAGGTGGTTGAATCAACCAAAATAATAACATGTTATAATAATGAATAAATAAGTGTATAGAGTTTTATAACAATAATATAATCTTATAAAAGGAATAATTATGTTAATATAAAATCATTTTAGTGTATAAAAGGATTTAATAAAATTTTATATGAGATAGTAAATGAAAGTAATAGAGAATAACTCGTTAACAACTTTGATGAAATTACTCATCATAATGAATTCCTTTTAATAAAGAACATATGAATCCGTATTGAAACCAAATTCTTACAAAAATATAATAAAAATTTAGTAGAGGAAAAATGGTCAGGGGTTAAAGAGGGATTATAAGGAATATTATGGTTTGGAAGGGGTAGATAAGATCTCCTTTTATCGATGAAAATGAAGGACATTTACTTATAATCTTATGTTAGGTGAAGGGTATAGATGAAATCACATGAGAGTTAGGTTAGTTAGGTGAAGAAAAATTGGTGATTAATTTAGGATTGAGTTCCACACCTAAAAAAAGAGTCATATAATTCATAAATATCATATTTAACAAAATCCAAGTGATGATAATTTAATTATTTTTACCCCATTTTACCATGTTTAATTATTTAATATGGTAATTATGGTTTTAATAAAAATATAAGGTGACCACTCTTACACAATTTTGGTGTGATTATTATTTTTTAATAATTTTAATCTACTTCTGTTTTAAAAAATCATTAAAATCTAACTTTTAAATGAAAAAATAAAATATATAGAAAAAAATAATTTTTTGTAGAAAAATGATTTTTTGAACATTAAGAATTCTTAATATTATTCCCTATAAATTACTAAGAAAATGAGGGTTAATATATTTGTTTATATATTTAAATAGTACATTAGATTCATCAATTAAAATAGATCAATTTAATTTTTTTAGATTAAAAGTACACAACTTTTATAAAAAAAATATTTGAAAATAACACTTTTACTTTTACTATGGTAACCAAATTTTACCTCAATAATTATCTTTGTATCTAAAATAAAATAAAATTATTACGTAATTTAATTTTTTTCCAAATATTAAAACCATTTTATTAAATTTAATTTCAAGATTGGATTAAAATTAATTTTAATATAAGAGAAAATAATGTATATGAAAACAATTTTTTTGAGAAATGTATTATTAAGTATAAAAATGAATTCAATATTATTAATTACTAATAATAATAATCATTTAATGGGTGTTAAATTATTTGGTTCTATATATAAACATCACAATACATTATGTTTCATACTCTGGATATGTGAAATTTAATATTTAAATAAAAAATTATAATATATAATAAAAAAATGTTAAAAAAACATTTTTTATCCATGAATAATTATATATATATATATCTGTGTGTGTGTGTGTGTGTGTGTGTGTTTTGTGTTACAACACAAGAACCCGGTCTGTAGGCTTGACCCCGTGACCTACCCCCACACCCCAAACCCTTTTTTACCCCAACCTCCTGTGATGGGGGAAATAAATAATTAAATTTTAATTTCTTATTGTTCATAAATTTTGTCATATATATTACTTATTTTATACGTGAATTTCATCAATACAATTTATTGATATAATTATTTAAAAGTAATAAATATAACAAAATAATTATTAAAAAAACAATTTCTATAAAATGTACTTACAAAAATGAATTAAAGTCATTAAATTACTTTATACAATCATTTATTTTATTTAATATAAATTATATTTAATAGAAATGTACATTTGTAAATCTAAATAAACTTTATGTGTATTATCTAAATACCAATAACTCTAAATTGGTAACATGATTACTAGTATTATACCCAATGACTATATTCCCCTTTATAACAAATATATAATGTATATATTACCCTCATTACATCCCATATATTCATTCCATTATAACTTCACAAAGTATACTTATCATTCTCTTAATTTTCATTTTTTATTTTACAACATACTTTCTCCCTTCATGATTTTCTTTTAATGTTGGTCTGGTTCTACTGATGGTTATTCTTAAGAGTGAAGATGATCTAGGGTATTTACTAGTTATAAAGATATTATTGTTTTCTATTTATTTACCCATTTAAATTTATGCACTTTTAAGATATGTAATCATCCATGTTATGAAATAATCTATGGTATGTAATAATCCATGGTATATAATATATGATTTGTTTTGTAATTTTACACTATAAATGAATAAAATTTAGTTTGTTTAATTTATATCTTACATGATCTATTTCCTAATAAGTTATTTATTATTTTTAAATAATATAAAAACATATTTTATAATTATACAAATATATTTGAAGGAAATAAATTTATTTCTAAATCGATGGGTGTTATATTATCCCATTCTTATTTAAATTGTATCCTCATAATTTTAATTATCACTCACTAATGAAAATATATGATGGAGTCTATAAGATATAAAGGACTCAGGATATAATTTATAATGAGTTGTAAACCTCGCTATCTGAGGTAATACCAGGATACTCATTTTCCCCTAACTATTTTAAAAACATACCCCTGAAGATTAGGTATTAAAATCCATATAATGGTAGTAAATTCTATTGGGAGTTAACAATCATCATTACATTGATAACTAATCATAGGTTGATTTTGGATATAAAATTTGATTACCCAATTCTAGAAATTAATTTTGTATCTATGTAGAGAGAACCAATCCTTGCTAAAAATCACATCAAATTAAACTAAAGGGAGAATAATAAAATTTATAAGAAGCATATTCCAACAAACATTAATCAAATAAGAGTTTTATAAATGAGATTCAATCATCACAAAACTAATATTTTTCATTGATAATTCTATTTTTAATCATCAGGGTTGTGATTTGAGGCTTCTCAAAAACATTCAAGATACAAAGGATTTAGTTTAACTAGAATCAAATAAGACATTTAAATTTCTTATGTGGATCAAAAGGGAACATTTCGACATTTAGTTTCATGATAAACATCAGAAATTGTGATTATATAATATTTCCATTGTTCCCTCAGTCATGGAGGTTGCTGATGGTTATTATCCACGATTTCTCTTGAATTGTGGAATTGATTTTTATAATGTACATACTCTCTATAATTTAAGTATTTGAGTGTGAGTGGCACATTATAGGGGATATTATTATCCTTTATTGTATTAAGTGACCTATTCATTACTTTTTCACAATCATCAACTTGATGTCCCACCCTTACACACTTGAAACATTTTTCCATTTTTTTTGGAAATTTCCCGAGTGCTTCTTCCCATATTTCAGGAATATAGGGGAGTAAATTTTATTTACTTTATGAAACTTATCTTCTGAGTTTCCATGAAACAATATTTTTCTTTTCTAATCACAAAATTCATGGGAAAAGTGAGATTCTCGAGTTTCCATTTCCACCTTAAGGGAACATTAAACAATTTCTTCATAGATACAAAGCCCCTTATGGATAATTCATTTGGAATAATTGGTTTGAAGACACTAAAGAAACAAAAATTATTTATTTTAGGGTAATAATAAATTCATAGAAATACCATGAAAATATTTTGATGTTTTCATCATAGGTATTGAGGGATTCACCCTACTTTTTTTTTCAACTCATGTAATTCTTGAACTATTTTAGTGTGAAGAGTTCAAGGAAGATATTTATTGAAAAATATATTCTTGAACTCCACCCACTTTATAGAGTTAATTTCTTCCTCTTTACTGGTATTATTTATTAGAGAATACCATTGATCTACACCACATTCCAAATTGTAAACAACTAAAACAAAAATTTTATGCTCTAAGCTATAGAGAATGGAAAATATCATTTCCATTATATTGATCCATTTATCAAAAAATATTATATTTTAATAACCACAAAAAGAAGGTTGATGAAGCCCCATGAAAGACTCTATAATGTATTTATCATTCTTTAGTGTGTCCAAGAGTTCAACATAGTTAAGTTTATTAATATTAGAATGAGATATAATTTCCATTAAAGATTAAACTCTATTTACTAATCCATGTAATTTCTTATTAGGATAGTCATTAAAAATATATTTCACTTTCATTATTAACTCAATCCCTCCAGGTTCAAACCATTGACTAAAAACCAAAAAGGTTAGTGACATTATCATGCATTAGTAATCAGGGTAAGAAATCATTAATTTAGGGAAATAAATATTTAGATGTACTAAATTATGATCCTTAAGATGTTTTAGGTCAATAATAAATAATTTTTTGTTTATTATTTGTTATTTAGGTTCTATAAACTTATTATTTGAAACTTAATCCCCAAAAATAAATAAAATACACTTCGATACCAACTGATATTTCCTAGACCCACACTCCCAGTTTCAATGCAAAAAAACATACATTACACACTTTATTTTATACCAAATGAGATTAATTGAGCATAATTCAAATATATTTTATATAATTATCACAATTTAAACTCTATATCTCATAAATTCATACACAATCTCAGAATGCAAAGGTTTGGTGTATCTAGAGATTAGCTACATGTTTTCTTGTATCAAATTAAGTCTTTAAAATTCGCTACAATATTATCCAAAAATTCTATCCTTATAGAAATTTGTCACAGAATACTCTTATTTAAATTATGAGGAATGGAAACATAATAAAGGGATGAAATCAAATGCTCAGTATAGGGTAAACATATCGAAGATTCATAAAATATTAGATCAAAAGAAAATGAGGAAACATGAGCATGAGAGAAATAACTAATTAAAAATAATATGAGATCATAAGAGTTAGATACAAGTAAAAATAGATATACATATAAACTCAAAATATCATACATATTATAAGGTGTAATAATGTGAAAATATGAGACACTAATCATGATACCTAGAGCATAATATAGGCATGTGGTATTGAAATAAGCATATAAAATCAAAACATTATGAGAATAGATAATCATAATTCTGTCCATTAATTATCATATGGATATATATAATAATAATTTTGACCATTCATTATCATATAAACATAGCTAATAAAAATAATTTCCACACATTATCATATGAACCAATCTAATCCTAATCATGTCCATGAATTACCATGTGAACATAGCTAATCACAATCATATCTACACATTATGTTGTTAATATAACTAATCAAAATAATGTCCACAAATTATCATATGAACATATATAATCACAATCATGTCCATGTATTACCATGCATAAATTACTAATCACAATCATTTACAATTATTATCATATGTACATAGCTAAATAGAAATCACGTCTACACAGAAGGTTGTGAATATATCAAAATAAAAATCAAATACATTCACATGGATGTGAAAATATATAAATGGAAATCAATTCCACACCCAAGGTTATGAAAATAGCTAAATATAAATAATGTCAATGCATATGGTTATGAACATAGCTAAACAACAATAATGTACATGCATAAGGCTGTGAACATAGCTAAACAACAATCATGCCCATGCACAAGTCCTTTATATCACGAGACATAAAACATTACCCAATGAATTTTAGGGGTATGTCAAACAAACCAATCATATAGTGTCAATCCATACGTATGTGTGTCATAAGATTTTGAAACTTTCATAATTCCTTCTTAGCATTATTAACTCATGATAAAGAATGTGTTTTATGAAGGACTCCATAAAACAAGATCATAATCCATTTAGAGAAATAGTATAGATTGGTATCATTAAACCATATCCCTATATAAGCATAAGAAAACCATTATTGTATTTAAAATATATAGACATACTTTTTAAGACCATTAGGAAAATTTATTTGAAAATTAAAAAAAATTCTTTCCTTTTTGATGATTTTTTAAAAGAGAAAACATTATTTAAAATAAGGAGGAAAATAATTACTTTTATAAAACCAATAAATATTGAAAATAAAGTATCATAAAGAAAATCAATGCGGATATATAAAAATGAAAACACAAGTAATGTGATAAAAAGGAAAACTATTTTCACACATTTTTTAAGAAATTAATGATAATAAAAAATGAATACATAGGTCAATTTAAAATATCATTTTCAAGAAGTTAAAATGTATAATTTTTAAAAAATAAAAAGACATATATAAATAATATAATATTAAAATTATATAAATCTAAAGAAGTTGAAATGTGGAGTGGAAGATAAAACATATTATCGTAGGAGGAAATATCATTTTTACCATTTATTTTTTTAATGAAACCCATATCATTAAAAAGAAAAAAACTTTTTCAAAAGAGTTAAATAGAATAATTATGTTTATAGGGGATTATACATACTTTTATTTCAAAATAATAAATAAAAAAATTTGTGGAAAGAAAGAATATGGACATGGAGGATAAATATCCATTGGAGAGGATGAGAATTATTCTTAAAAACAACACATTTTAATGAAGAAATATATCCATAAAAATAATATAATTAAATTAAAGTGTAATTTACCCTAATAGAACAATAGAAAATATAATATGATAAAAATAATAAAAATATATATCAATCATAGAATAACATGGTAAAAAAGAAAGTGTACAACTCAATGAAAAGAAATTGAGTTAACAAAAACCCTTAAGACTTTGTTGAATTTTGAATCACAATATAATGAAAGATAGAATAGGAAATTGAATTTTAAATACATTAAATTTCATAAAGATTATGATAAAATACATCCATATAGTAGTATATACACTGAACAAATGAAATCAAGTGGTGAATATTACATATGTCTCAAATAAGGAAACTTGTGATGAAAAACCCAAACCAAAATTACTAACCCCCATGAAGGAACATTAACCACTTGTATAATAATAATTACAACATAAATCACTTATTTTATAAAATTATTTCCATTTATCACATTTTATACTCCTTAATTATAACACATATATTAGTCATGCATTTTTTATTTTCATCACTAGATTCCTGTAATTTTGATTGTTTCATATAAGATTTGTAATGGAGATGTCAATACACATTCTCTGATACCAAATTACTAATTAAAAAATTATTCAAGTAAATTAAATTTTTTACATAATTTTTATGAAGTTATAGTATAAATCCATTCGAGGTTTAGGTATGGTACTCCAGGATGAAATGCATAATGTGCCTATTGTAGTAATTTTAGTGAAAAAAGATGGTATATTTATAATGAGTTAAATATTAATATTAATAATGTATAAAAATAATTATTTCATTATTAATATCATATATTACTATTATTATTTTATTTATAACCATTCATGATGGATATGGTGAATTTAGTGTAGCATTGTTTATATAGGTGGTTGGACTGATCCAAATAATAATGCATTATACCAATGAATGAGTAAGAGTATATATTTTTATAATAGTAAAATAATTTTTAGAGTGATAATTATGTTAATATAGAATTATTAAAGTTAAAAATGTTATTTAAGAATAGGGTATATGATAGATTAAATGAAAGTAATGAAGAAGAACTCATTACCTACTTTGACGAAATCCCTCCTTATGATGAATTCTTTCAGAATGAAGAACATGGGACTCCTTAAAAATAAAGGAATAAAAGCATATAATAAAAATTTATTAAATGAAAAATGGGTAGGTATATAAGAGTTATTATAATTAATAGAGTGGTTTTGAAGGTGCAGAGGAAACCTCCTTTTATTGGTGAAAATAAGTGACATTTCCTTGGAAATATAAGTCAGGTGAAGGGTAAAGATGTAATCACATGGGAATTGAGATATTTAGGAGAGTAAATGTTTATGGGACATATATATTTGACCCAAAATCCTACAAAGGGACTTATATAATGTATATGTATCTTATTAATTAAAGAAAATTGAGCCAGGATAATTTCCATCCTTTTACCCCTTTTTACATTGTTTAATTATTTACAATGATAATTATTATTTACTAAATATATAAGATGATAACTATTAAAAAATATCAAAAGTATTATTATAATTTTTAACTCTATTTAACCAAATTTATTTTCTAAATATTTGAAATTTAACTTTTAAAAGAATATATAAAATTTATTGAAAAAACTGTTTTGCAGAAAAATGAATTTTTAAACATTAAGTTTTCGAAATATTATATAATATCAAATTAAAATTAAATGAGTGTTAATATATTTTTTTTATATAAAAATTATACAATAGTTTCATCATCTAAAATATATCAATTTAATTTATATAGATTAAAAGTATATGAATCTTATAAAAATAATTCTTTGAAAATAACCCTTATAATTTTATTATGGTAACAAAATTGTTCCTCAATAACATATTTTTCATTGAAAAAAATTAAACATATTTTATAATTTGAAAATTATAATTCAAAATTTAAAGTCTATATTATTATATTCAATATCTAAATTTGATAAAAAAATAATTTTAATATATAGACATAAATGATATAAAATATAATTTTTAGAGAAATGTATCTTTAAGAATAAAAAAGACTTTAATATAATTAATGAAAAAAATAATCATTGAATGGATCTAAAATTATTTGGTTCTATATATAAATAATACATTCTATTATGTTTCATACTCTTGATATGAGAAATTTAACTTTTAACTAAAAATATACAATATATAATATAAAAACGTTTTTAAATAAAACATTTTGTTTGGCCATGAATAACTAAATTAGTATTTGTTATAGTAACTTAGTTATAGAATAGATGTTATTAATTTATTCCTTTAATTTTACCATAATTATAATTAATATAATTCTTTATAAGTAAAATATTTTACAATTTTTTTAATAAAATTTATTTTACATAAAATAAACTATATTGAAGGAAAATTTATATTTTTGAAATATGGATAAAATTTATATATATTAAAACTATAATAGTAATTTAAAATTGGTAACATGTTTACGGATATTTTACCCAATGACTACAACCCATTTATAATTGTTATATTTCCCAAATTACTTCCTATAAATTCTTTATATTCAGAAATCATAAATTTCAATTCTCATTTACTTAATTTTCATTCTGGATTTTATAACATGGTTTATCCTTTCATGAGGTTTTTTTTATAATTTTAGGTTCAGTTCTAATGTTGTTGGGGGCTTACCCGAGTGTAAAGATTCCTTGTAATTATTGTAATAATGGGTACCCTTGAACCAATTAAATAGTACTTTTAGAATTCCATTTTATGTATATAGTGAGTTATACATTATGCACACTTACCATTATAGTGTATAAATTTCTAAATACACTATTTAATGGTAATTTCCATATATTAATTTTCATATCAAAAGGTTATAACAAGTCCTAGGATATAATTAGAACCTCTAGATAATATGACATTTATCTAAAACAAATTTCCTATAGTCTAGATACATCATAATGAATTGAAATAGTTGATATATAACTATCAGTTATTGGGGGATTATAAGTATTGAGGTCATGAAGTTTACATTTGGTGATCTATGGTAGGGTAGATCATGAGAACAGACCTACCAATAGAAACACTACATGTTTTGGGTGTCATTAGTTGTTCCTATCTATGAAAATTTGTGTTGGTGTTCTTTTATGATATTATTATCAATGTGTTCCATTTGATAACATACTTTTATATAATGAAAAAATCATGATAATGAAATCATGTAAATATATCTTGTGTTAGGTGTGTCATTTTTGGTATGGAATTGGTTGAATGGTCAAGATAGTATTTGTCGCTTCTGAGTTAAGGAAGTAATATTTGTGGACTGCTTGATCTGGATGGTAGTGACTTAATAATTCCTTGTACAAGGAAGACAATAGTAAATCCATCCAGTTAGACTAACAAATAATAAAGCAAGAAAGGATGATGACAAAAGTGTGCACCCTGATTTAGAAGATATGTACAGATAAAGAGATTATATTACACAGTGCTTGTTTGTAGGTTGGTTTTCATTGTTATGACTATTCATTTTCTCTTTAGGGGCCTTGATGGGTTGATAGACTCTATTATTGGTCTATATATAGTATTCACTACTATCAAGATAAGGGCCTAGAGGGTCACACACAATAGCGTATTCATGAATCTGCCCTATTATGGTGAATAAGTATATAATACATGGTGGGACCCACTTTGGGGTCTGAGTCTTGCCCAAGATTTATCGATCATCGATAAATAAATAAATTCATTATTATTCAAGTAAAGAATAGCTGGGTTGAATTTATTTATTAAAATAATTTAAAAGTGTTTAAGTAAACACAAGAATTAAAATTATTCGAATGGATATTATTTCAATATTCCTTGTTTGTTTAATATTAGTGGGAATTATGAGCCATGTAAAATGACTCAGTTTTGTCATGTAATATATTTAATATATATTACATGTTTTTGATAAAATTTAAATAATATTTATGATGCAGTTTAGTTCGTCATAATTATTATTTATTACATATTTAGTGGATGTTAAATATATGGGGGTTGGGGAACCCGATCTAGGAATTTGAGAATCCTCTATATATAGAAGGAGAGAGGCTCTCACACAATGAAAATTCACTAAAAGTTCTCTAGAGACTCTCTCTATCATCTCCCTCTTTCTAGAGAGAGAATCTCTCAATCCGATTGATTGGATTGTGCTCATTTCCATGAATCAAAGGTACATCAATGCAGTGATCATTGAGACATTGAAGGAATCATTGGATCACCGTGCTACCACACAAAATTCAACATTCGATGCTCATAATTTTTTTGAAGCACGCGTGGAAGATCTAGTGGGATTCTTATTTGTATCCTTCAAGAATAAATCACTGGTGTCAATAAAATGTCAAGTGCATCATCAAATCAAAAGAGTTATTTTTTTGGTAAATATTTTGTACTCTGTTTAACTCACCCAATATCCTCAGATCGTACTAGTGTTTGGATCGCCATCGGGAAAAAGTTTTATCACTCTAGTGATAAAAATTTATAATCCTTATCCTAATAGATTTCACTAAATTCCCTAGAACCTTCAATTGATATCAGATTTACTCGCATGAATTCTATGAGCAAAGAAAATTAAATTAGCTTTAAATTTAAGTAGAGGGATTTAAATCGGTCCCTACAGAATAGACGACGCATCGATCTGATTTCAAACTACAAAGTTATGGGAGTTATATGTTTTTAATACATATAATTTGTATTATTTTTTGGGTATTAAAATTGGAAACACATATATTTTATATTTGTTATTTTTATCCATTTAAGATTGTGGTGACGATTCTGATGACCTCCCAAATTCTGGTCACATGTTCATGACTTCCAGTGGTGGGATGGTGGCTGGAATAATGATTTTTTCTCCCACCAATAATTACACATGATTTTTGAAGATAATTTTATTATTATTTTCCAAAAATCTAATTTAATAGACTTTGGAAATTTTTACAATCGGCCAAATTCTTGAGTCAATACACCTAATGGGAAATAAAAAAAGAGGCTTGTTTTTTAGGGTGAGGCCAAAAGGGTGGCCCCACTGTATTCCATGCATAGTAGCCTCTTCAGACCTCCTCTTTAAAGAGAATGTGGTATGGCCTCCTCCACCTAGTGTTATCCTCCCTGACATGGCCTTCCCTCGCCTCCCACGAGCTAACCGAGAAGGCGACAATGACCTTTGGTGTAGAACCTCCACCAACTTCATCTGGTTGCAGTCCACCCCTCCCTTATCACCATTCTTAGTGTCTTTGATCAAGAAACCACTGGCTTCCTCCCCTCCCACATTAAGTCAACGCCTCTCTTTGGAAACTTGGATGCCGCCCTCGACTAACACAGATTTGGTCGTCTCCATCAAAATATGGCCATGTCGCTGCCTCCAGAGTCGGTCCACTACATCCACCCTCCAGGATGACACGACCACCACTAAAAACCCCACCACCACCATCCAACATATGAATGATACACTCCGATGATAACAACCTCATGTTTCCCTCCACTTCATCGGGTTAAGGCACCACTATCACTGGGTGAGGAACCCACCACCTCTTGATCATAGTCTATGCCACCGTCCTCACTACCATCCACCGAAAGCTGGTCCTGCCACCACAAGCTCCTCCCATCACCACCTCCTTCTACCATCCCAAGAATATCCCCTGACCATGTGCGATCTGTGCAGTGAGGTAACACCCTAGCCTCACATTTCCTTGGTTTAATGGATCCAGTTAGACCTGATCAGCCCCGAAACAGGCCTTGGAAGATATAATTGACTCATAATGGGTCAAGGTAGGTCCTTATAGCCCATAAAATCCCTTTAACTAGTCTGTACGGGCCAAAATGGGCCTGCCTAGGTTCAACCTGACCCTCTTTGGCCCTATTAGGGGTTTTGGGGCCCATACAATTATTTATATAACCAAATTAATTTATTAAATTAAATTAATTTCATTATTGAACTAAATTAAATAAAATTATTTTTGGTTTAAAAATAATAATCTCAATATTCCAAATAATTAATTTTATTTGTTGAATTAAAATTATATTAAAATTAGACCAATAGTATTAAATTATTTGAATTTAATTAATTAATTTAATTTAATTAGTGACCTTGTACTTAATTTATTGAAGTTTATTTTTTTATCATGATTAAATTAATTGGGCTGACTAGTCTTGAGCAATGGACCGACCATGTTTTTGTCTATTTTATTTATTTTATTATTTATAATTGCATTCAGTGATTGAAAATAATAATGACGGTCTCTGTATTGTCATTTTTTCTCATTTAATATGTATAAGCATATGAATATCCCTCATTATCTATATTTTTTACTCGTGATACCCCCTCACCTTCATACCAATATTTTTGTACCATGATGAGGATGTTGTAAGTTTTAGACAATGCTAAGTTTATGAAAAATCTAGATGAGAAGTGGATGCTGGGTGGGGACGATCTACATCATGAGTCAAGCTACGACTCATGTACTATACCCCCTTTTCATGGTTGATTCATTACGTTTTAATGGATAAAACAAAATTAGATTCTCAATACCATCAGGTATGTTATTTTCTTTATTAATTTGTTTATTATTTTATGCATTTACATGAGAGCGAGAAACACATAAAATAATAAACAAGAAAAAATGTATAAAAAAGAAACATATATTTTTCAATTAATATTTAGTTATGAGAGTGACAACATAGCATGAAAAGATTAATATAAATAGATTACTTTCATTTTTAGAAAATATTAAAAACCATCAAATAAATATTACATCATAAAACACCTTCCATTATTTGAATTTTAACAAAACCAGGTGTTTTGGGTGCAAATCATCAAAAGTTTAGGGTGCCTATTACTGCTGGGGAGTTCTTATGAAAGTGATGGGTTGAATTAACTGAATTAGGTAGTAATGAACTATCAAAATATAGCTTGTTTCAACATTATAATTAAGTTTTGAGTAAATCATTTTTATATTTTTAGAAGATGAGACTTCACTCGACAGATCAAGGATCCACGATTTAATGTGGTTGGCCAATCAAAATTCTACCTTGAACTATCCTAGTAGTGGTGTTGCCAAAACATGTAGACTATGAGGGGATATTTGAGGATCCTTTCCAATAGAATACTCATGTTATAGAGTATTCCGATTCTAGTAAAGATGTTTTTTAGAGTTTGATAAAATATAGAGAGACATTTAATGAATTAATTGATTAATAATATATAAATTAGTAATCAAGATAAAGGTATGAATATACTAGATTTTATTTTTGTATAAAATGGAAAATAACACCACAAAGATACACTGTGATAAATATTGGAAAAAGTTAATGTAATATCCATCACACATTTCCAAAAGTATTATAAGTGCTTGTGTAATGTACTACTACATCATAAATTCAAGGTGATGGTGTCCCAATACCTGTAAATCCACCTCAAGAAGTGAGGGTTGAAAAAAACTAATTTTAGGAGACTTATTTATTATGAATATAATGGTTTTTTCATAATGGTATCATCAATGTTCAATGTGAGTTGTGGATACAACATCAGGACATGGATGGTTTCACATATAGTCTTATCTATGAGAAGCTTACTAGGGGAATGTGAAGTGAGATATGAATGGATGATGATTACACTGGATATGTGTAAATATGAAAGGTGGATCATTATATTTCAATACATCCCATTCTAATATCATTTTCACCCAGTTACTCTAGTTTCCTTTAAGATTACAAAATGGAAAACATGAATAAAACACTTCATTACCTTTTGGGTAAGGTTATCCAATTAGTAAGAACATTAATAAAATATTAATCTTTATTTATAATGGAAAAAATTGAATGAAAATATGAAACGTCTAATGGAAAGAGAAATGAAAAAGGAACCTTCAAAATATCCTTCAAAGAAGGAGGTATTAAACAGGAGGTTATTTTCATCAGATATCATTAAATAAATCTATTTAAGTTTAATCGAAATGAAATGAATTAAATAAGAAAGTAATTAATTATTATTCAGGTATATTCATCATTATTTGTAATTTTTCTATAATAATTTTCGGGTTTTGAATACAATATACCAATAACACATGTGTATTTTAATATAGTAACCAAGTATGTATTGAATCATTACTTAAAGTAAGGTGTATTCTGCAAGTGACTTTGAATGGGTGGTTCCTATGTCCATGGTGAGAAACAAACAACTCATAATTTCCAATTGTTTGATTCTAGTATAACTTTTATTGAGTATATAAAATTTATCTCATGTTTCCTTTGGACAGAAGGAGACATTATTACTGTTTAGGATTGAAGGTGTTTCATACTCAACAAATAGTTTAGTGGTACATGAATCATAGTCAATACTTGATAAATATATAATTTAATACAAATATATCCAGTTGTGAAAAGATAATTATTTTTCAATTAAAACTAAAATTGGATGTCAAAGATATAACCAATATGGTATTTATAGTTAGTGGAACTAAACACCTTAGTTATTATCGACGTATATACTTATTTAGTTTGGAAAAAGAAACCATTATAAACAAAGGTACAAAAAAAAATTCGGAAGTAGTTCATAAAGAGATCATGAACTATTCCAAGGGTAAGATAATGGTAAATAAACTCCATTAGATTAATTTAAGTGTTTATTATGGAATGTGAAAGTTAAGTACGGTATATATATGGTCAGAAGAAATGAGTTTCTTTAGTCTAGCATATCAAAGAATATCTTGACCAAGCATTCATCGATTATTATAATGTATTGTGAATAAAGTCTTAAACAGACATTACCTGATCTAAATAAAATCTATGATGTCAATTAGGGGATCAATGATGAGTCTTACATGTTAAAATTGATCAATAAATTTTTTTGTGGAGAAATTCCTAAACTCACATTTCCTTTTACACAGTAGAGTCGTGATGTAAATATAAGAAGAACCAATGTTGAAATATATATCCACTTTAGAAACATTTATTATTTTTAAACCATGGATCACAAATAATAGTTTTATCCATAATAATATTCCAACTACCATGTGTCACGAACCAGGCTGGGTCGCCATCCGACCCGGCGCCCAACCCGGTCCGCGACATGGCCCGAAGGGCGTTCCCGATCCCCACGGGCTGGCACAAGTGCCCGGGTGTCAAACCTTACATGGGAACGATTTACCCTAAATGAAAGATAGAAAAACAACTAGCCAGATAAATAAACTGAAACTAGAAATAGACAATCAAACACGACTTTAAACTATGAACAAGTTTAAGGTCTACAACTCGAAACAATAACTAAAAAGAAAATATGGCAGTGGAAACTAAAACTCATACTCAACCCTCCCGGAAGAAGAGAGGCCACATCAACACCATTCTGCATGAGAAGACCAACTATAACCTGAACCACCATCACTTAGCACGAAGTCACAACCTGGAATACAGAAGAAACAAAATCTACATACACCCAAGGGTGTATGTAGGGTGTGAGATAAAAGCCCAGTAGGATGCCACCGAGAAAAGGTTCCATGCCAAAACATCAAAAGACAATTTAAAGTTCTTATTCAAAATTATACTTTCAAAATGATTTTAAAGAAAACATTTACAAGCTAAACGCTAAAGAAAAACATCAGAAAGAACTCATTTCACAAATATGATTTTAAAGAGGAAGATAAAAAGTTCATTATAGGCACACACACACATACTCACACACACACACACACACAAGTGGTCCTCCATATGCCAACGGAAGGCACCACGCCATAGATGGTAGAGCACTATGGGTAAATCCCCTAAGGTTCATCTAGCTCGAGTGGGACACCAGAACCTCGTGTCTCGGTGAAACGTGGCTTAGAAGGCCACGACCCTCAGAAAACATGGCTTAGAAGGCCACGACCCTCAGAACACATGGCTTAGAAGGCCATGACCCTCAGATGTTCATATGTTTAGTTAGTGTTGCAATCGTCAATCCATCTAAGTGAAACAGGGACGATACCACTCCAGATCACTAGCGCACTAGTTTGAGTCCTCCCACCTAGATACCTGGGGTTTTCCCTTGTGCTCAAACAAGTTCCACATTCACATAATATATTTCTTTCTCATATCGCAGACCAATCAAGATATTGCACACAAAATTCACCATTTGCATACCCAAACAACATTTAAAAAACTCACGCACACCAAAACACCTTTCCAAAAATATATCTGTCGTTACGTAATCATTTTGAAAATCCACATTTGGAAACACTCAAATAAGAACATAAAAAATTCGCACAACATAGAAAACATTATTTAAATAACACAACAAGGGCTGACACAAATAAAAACACCCATTTGAAAATAAGAGAGTCGTTCAAACCACTTGCTTAATAAATTGTACTTCAAACTAGTTTCACACCAACTACACAATTATTTGAACCATCTGCACCTCTCATAAAACACCACCAAGCGATATAAGAAGGGTTTACACCAAAAACATGTCTCATTTTACATAAAAAATACTACTTTAAAAATGAATGCTTATTCAACTTCTAAAAAAATATCACTTTCACGCCATCTAAATAAGTCAACAAATAATTTGAGCTATCTCTGAAATCATTTCAAGAGAACCCAAGAAGACTCCACACCAAAAACCACTTTGAATAAGCCACCATTATTTACAAGACGCCATTTTTTTTCACAAAAAAAAACAAAACAAAGCCAACACGCTTAAAATGATTCGCTACACATTAAAAATCCATATTTAGACATACCCAAATCAATTACCCTTAAAAACTAAGTTCGCACAAAAAAAACATCACCTAGAAGCCAACTTGAAAACATTGCACCAAAACAACATAGATTTTTACGTGAAAAGACCATTTTAAAAACAATTTCACACTCAACTATTCTAAAACCTCATTTACACCATATAAACAGTTGATTAAACAATTTTAGGATTCACCCCAATAAGGTCAAAATGAAAAACATGATCATTTATAAAGAAAGTGAAATTTTTATAACGCATGCATGTCAAATAATTTTTAAAATGCATTTTTTCCCAACCTATAAAGCACAACCAATCATTTATACAACGACAAACAAATAAACAACAAGACCATACTATTTCAGAAATTCGATTTCATCAAACGAGCATGCCAAACCATTCTAAACATAGATCGTATCACACTATTAAATCATATAACATATTAAATTAAATAAATAGCCAAATTAAATTATCTAAGAGATGTCAAGGCATGGAACCACCTACCTTGTCAGAGCAGACTTCACAACCATGGTGCGCAACGACTGTCTCACGTCAACCGCACCTCCAACAACCTAGCGCGAAATCAAAACAAGGAAAATTCCCAAAAAAACCCACCAAATTAAACCCCAAATGACAAAATATTTAAACCCCCTAAACAAAACCTAAAATTCTGGAAAGCAAATAAACAAACAAAATGAATAAAAGAGGAAAACTAAACCCTACAAAGAGTGGGTCGCCAGAGGTTACGGAAAGGGCCGCAGGGGGCGGCACATCTGGTGTCCGAGGGGTGTAGGGTGGTGTGATGGTGGTGCTGGACGGAGAAGGAGGGGGGCATGATGCGAGGTGAGAGGCTGGAGCCGGCTGGTAAGGAGGCTGACTGGTCGAGGAAGGCCGGCCAAGGGTGAGGCGGGGGTCCACGCGGCGGCTCGAGCTGAGGAGGGCTTATGGGGGAGACTCGAGGCGGAGCAGGGGAGCCGGGGCGACAGAAGGTCTCTGGAGGGGTGTGCGTTGCCGGAGGGAAGCAGTGCAGGAAGAGGAGGAGTCCAAAGAGGGGGTGACGTGAGCAAAAAGGGTGAAGGGAGAGCGGCGCACAGGAGAGGGGAAAACGCGATTCGAGAAGGAAAAAAAGAGGGGCGAAGCCCTAAGCAAAAAAAATGGGGGGGGGGAAATAAAGATAAAAAGAAATAAAACAAATAAAATAAATAAAATAATAATAATAATAATGATAATAATAATGATAATAATAATAATAATAATAATAATAATAATAATAATAAACTGGAATATGAATAATGAGGATAAAAATAATAAACTCATTTGATTACACTAAAATAAAATAAAAAGTATATCAATTAAGATAATAATAACAATAATAATAAAAATTAACAAAACAATAATAATTGTAATAAACTAAAATAGAAATAATAATAATAATAATAATAATAATCTAAAATGACATTATTATGATTATTATTATTAAAACAATTGTTAAGTCATTTTATTTCATTAATTAAACATCGACAAGGCATGCGGTGAACCCAGCGAGGCCGCGCATCGACCCAAGCAAGGCCGCTCAGTTTCGACCGCGTTACGTTGGACGCAAACAAGACCAAAACACAAAGAACTCAAAATCTTAAGTCAGGTTTCGACCCGATTTACCCGACACAAAGTAAATTAATAAAATAAATAAATTAGAAATGATGGGTGTGACAATTCTCCCCACCATAAAGCTTTCCATCCCCGAAAAGCCACAAACTAAAACCAAACCCCAGAGTAGAAAACCACTCTCCGTTAAGGTCAAAAAGGGATAACCACAACATCCAAGCAAAGAGAGACAAAAGTATCGTGCTCAGAGAAAGTGATTCAAATACAACTACGAGGAACTCATATAAAAAAACATTCTGATATGTGTCACCTGCCCTGAAGAGCTAGAACGCCTCCAATTGACTGACCGAGGAAGGGAACCCTCATACCCACGGAAACCAACTTCACAACCCGAAACATCTCAAACATCATTAAATGAAAACCGAACTATTTGTCTAGAAATAAAAACAAGTTCAAACCACTTCCATGGAACACTCTTATCACTTTTCACCAATCCATATTTAAAAACAGAAGCAATATATCAACATGGGGAGTCCCGAGGGGCTCCCCACCAATTGGAACTCACTCACGCTCGAGATGAGACTGGAAAAATGACACGGGGATGTTCGAGCAGACTCCCTACCATTAAAGAAAAGTCCAACACTGATTCATTCTAGAGATATTCGTGTGAGACCCAATGTGGGTCTCCCCACCATTAAGAACCTACCAACACCCAGGACGAGACAGGAAAACCAATATGGGGAGGTCTGGGCGGACTCCCCACCATTAAGGAAAGGCCAACACCGATTTATTCTAGAGTCCTTTGTGCGAGACCCGTCATGGGTCTCGCCGCCATTAGAACGAAAAAAGGATACAAAACATTGAAAAATTATTGATGGTGACCAAACACCCCACCACAAGGGGCGGGGAGGGAGGGGCCCGACTACCGGGGAGTCAAAATCATGACCCAAGACAAACCATCATTTCCACATTCCTAGATGAGCATTATTCAAATTTGAGACAGATTTATCCAACAGAATCCCATAAGAACCACTAAAGTGACTGCATCCAGTGGGATGCAACCCCCAAGACTTTAAGGCGTCAAGGTGAACATGCCTCCGCATAGACATGAAAGCCTTACGCAACCAGACAGCTCATTCGGAGCGGAACAAACATAGAAACAATTTAAACTGCCTATACTTTTAACACTGATGATAGAAATAAGGTCAAGGTCTCATACACTCTCGGGGTTCCTGACCACGCGCCAGCTTCACTTTGAGGCCTATGGCTGGAGCCCTGATGTTTGAAGCATCTTCTGCCTCGCAGTCAGGCATTGAAGACTCCTGAACGGAGCTTCTCCTTTTGGTGTCACATGCAACCACACTGCAATCGAGGTGACACCATCAAACACAACACATTACGACACCCAACAGATCATACACGGAACATTCACCCACAAAAGATCTGAAATGGTGCATGCACATCACCCTTTGTCACACTGGATGAGAAAACGACACCACAAATCGTCACCTAAACATGACCATTGATGTTGAGAGGAACATTATATGGAGAGGGACTTCAAACTGAGTCTTAAACAACATGTGATTCCTACAATTGATCGTAGCATCCCCATGTGATTAGACAATAAAAACACATTTTATAATTACATTTTATTGGGATTAAAAGTTCATTTTTTATCATATGGGCCTGAGTTAGTACATTTTAATTTTAAACATCCACTCTCATCAATTGTGCACTTCATGCCTAATGTACACCAATTTAGGCCCAATGACTCATCTGATTTTATTGAATGTAATTATTCATGTTTTAATATTATATTTTTGGAAATGTATCTTCACTTCAAATTTAAATGTTTCTCATTCAGGGAGCAAGGAAAGATTCATAAAGGATGATGAAGATATTTGGTGATGAAAGGAGACAATTCTGGTGAAGGCAGATTGGACATCAACCCACTGTTGAGGATGTGGGTCCCACAATAATGGACCAATGAAGCCCAAATTTCTTGTGATGATAGAAGACATACAGAGGAACAAATCATTCTTCAGGACAAAGTGCTAATTCGGTCTCCATGATTGTGATCAAGGCAGCCCAAATGGAAGATCAGAATCTGGGCCAGAATCTGCGGCCCAGAATGTCAGCCCAATGAATCTTCCATATCTCCCGAACCAAAAATTAAATTGGGCTGATATTTTACAGGAAGTTAGAAGACATCCGGGGATTCATTTTTGACTTCTATGGCCCACTCCAAATCGGCCATCTAGAAGGACTTTGAAGTAGATCTGTCAAGTGGATGCAAGCTGGATGCCATCTCGGGTCAAGGGTGGAGAAGTCTCCTCTCCACCTACTTTCCACCACCTATGCCTACCCTCATTGATTGGGATGACTTGAAATGTTGGAGCTCGGCCTAAGGATCCAAATTTTCTTATTTAAGGCAGTGGTGGTGAGGAGGAACTCATACCTTCTTTCATGTAATGTTATTATGCTCAATTTCCGTTGTAATGCTTTCATTTTCCCCATGTAAGTTTCTTTTTGTATTTCTAAGTTCTTAATCCAATTCCTTCTCTTCTCTTATTCCAATTTCTATACTTAAATCTCTAAAATCACAAAAGCACAGTGATAACTCTATGTGTTGGTGATATAGTTCACACATAGGTTTGAATTCCATTCACACACACGGAGGAGTGCTCGTTATTTCTGCGGTTTTAATCTCTTCAATTCAATTCTTGTAAGTCGTCTTCCGCCCACCATTGATAGTATATCATCAATGGATGGATAACCCTTTAATGGGTTGATCTTAGGAAGATGAAAAGGCTGGATTTAATGTTATTTAATGCAAGAATTGTTGTGAATTGGTTAAATAATTCAAGACTTCCATTCTTCAATTATTTTCGCTCCTCATCTTCACTGTGTTTGAAAAAGCTAATTTCAATTACTAAATTGACCATATACCTTGTAGAGATCATTAATCTGGTTCTATAAGTGTTTTGGTGACTAGTAATTGAGTTTAGTTAGTATCTAACCCAAAAATGATGAAGGTAGTGTTATTTTGAAGAATGGTTTCCTCAAGAATTAATAAAACCAAAAATTTGTCTAAAGAAATAAAATGCATTCAATCCACCCAAGCGTAACCCTAAGATCAACCCATTTCATTATAATTGAACTCAACTAAGATTATTAGTCTTCTCACAAAACACTTAAAAACAAATCCAAGTTGGCCACTTCATAGCCAAAAATCCATCCCTTAGGTTGTGTATCTTAGGTATCTTCTTAGGTCTCTGTGGAATCGACAACCCAAGCTACACTACAAGGACCGTTCTACCCTTCTTATCTTGGGTAAATTTGGGCGTGAACCAAATTTTGGCGCCGTTGCCGGGGACCAAGTAAGTACCTTAGATTGAAAAAAACCTTTTTTCCTCACCTCCATTCTTCTACTCTCACCCAAGATCTCTTATCTTGTCCCTTTCTCGCTTTTTTTTGGGCGCATGTCCGCCTATACCCGCGATTTCTCAAACAGACTAGTTAGGGTGGAAAGTTCTAGGATAGGGGAGTCAAGTGAACCTAAGGGATTGTTTAAATCAGATCCAAATATTCTTGAAACCCCAAAGTCAGAATTCGAAACAAGTCCAATGGAGGGTCATCCACAAAATCAAATTGTAAACCCTGGGGGGAATCAAATGGGAAACCAAAACCAAGAAGCTCCAAACTTAGGGAATGTAGTTGATCAAACCATGAACGACTACCTCACTCCATCTTGGACCAATGAACCCTCATGAATTAGACACAATTCCATAGGAGACACCAACTACATATTCAAACCCCATGTCCTAAACCACCTTCCAACCTTTCATGGGATAGAGTCAGAAATGCCATACCTTCATGTCAAAGAGTTCAACGACATTGTTGAAACCATGTGTCCCCCACATCAACTAGAATCCGCTAAGATGAGGCTATTTCCTTTTTCATTAAAGGATCGAGATAAAAATTGGCTAAACAACTTGAGACCTGCATCAATCCACTCTTGGGACCAACTAAAAGAGAATTCTACAAAAAATACTTCCCTCATCACAAAACAATTGCACTTAAAAAGAGCATCCAAAATTTTTTTGAAAAAGAGGGAGAGTCATTTTATGAAACATGGGAGAGGTTCAAAGACACCCTAAACATGGTTCCACACCATGGGTTTTCCATACCTAAACAAGTGAGAATTTTCTATGAAGGGTTGGGTCTGGGTAATAAACAATTCATTGACATGATGTGTAATGGAACTTTTAAAAACAAGGCCCCAAATGATGCTTACGAGTATCTGGAAAGTCTGGCTGAACAAAACCAAACTTGGGGAACTTCACCTTATTCTGAAAAGCCACAAAGAACCACTGGAATCCATAAACTTAGAGAATAGGAAAGCCTTAGGGCTAAAATCGCAGCACTCTCTAGGAAGGTTGAAGAGATAGACCTTAGGAAAGTCCATGAAATCCAAAATGTAGACCTTGTTTGCACAATTTGTGACAAACATGACCATAAAACAGACAACTGCCCAACCATTCCATCCATCAAGGATGTTCTTCTAGGAGGACCCCCAGTGGAATTCAATGCCCTAAACTTTCAAAATCCCCAATACCAAAACACCTTCAATCCAAGGTACAATGACCACCCAGGCTTCCGATGGAAGGATAACCAACAACATAGCCAACCACAAGGGAAAAATCCTTACCCTCAACAGAACTACCAAACCCATAATCAGTTTCAAACCCAACCTATCCAATACCAACAGCCACCAGTCCATTTTCAAAAAACCATTCCACCTTCAAAATATCCCCCAGGGATAAACCAATCTTCTCAAGCACCAACCCAAACTGTTCCACAAAGCCTACTAGAACAACTTTGCAAACAAATGGAAAGGATGAACTCAGAAGTCTCTTCCCTTAAAAAATAACTTCAAACAATCAAAACTGGGAAGGCACCCATGCCTACCCAAGCCATTCCACAAAAAACAACAAGGGGAGAGTCAAGTTGCACTCAATCAAATCATGAACAATTGAAAGCAGTGACAGTCTTAAGAAGTGGGAAATCAATTGAAAAACCTGAACAAACCATTTCAGAACTATTAAAATATTCAACATCACTTCAAAATGATGAAGAACAACCCACAGATTCTAAAAAAACCAATGAGAATGAGAAGTAACCACAACCACACCAAACACTCAAACAACCTGCTCCCTTCCCTCAACGCATGAGGGGGAAATCCAAGCCTGAACTGAGTGAAACCTTGAGAGAAATCTTCTCTCAAGTCAAGATGAACATTCCACTCCTCGATGCAATACAAACCATACCAGCCTACTCAAAGTACCTTAAGGAATTGTGCACTTTTAAAAGGAAATTTTTACATAAAAACCAAGTCCTTTTGGCTGCTAATGTGAGTACCACCATTCAAGGGACCATTCCTCCAAAGATGAAAGACCCGGGTTTCCCTTACATCAATGTTGAACTAGGAGAGAAAAAAGTTGTCAAGGCCTTGTGTGACCTAGGTGCCAGTGTAAACCTCATTCCTTATGCCATGTATTGTCAGTTAGGGCTAGAAGAACTCCAACCCACATCTGTCACTCTTCAACTCGCTGATCGTAGTGTTCAGGTTCCTAAGGGGATCTTAAAGGATGTTTTAGTGAAAGTTGAGAATTTCATTTACCCTACTGACTTCATTGTCCTTGACAATCATCCAAGATTAGGTCATAGGGAGCAAACTCCAATCATTCTTGGCCGTCCTTTCCTTGCAACAATCAACTCTGTTATCCGAGTCCGAAATGGGAACATGACCATCACCTTTGGGAACATGAGTCTAGACTTGAAAATCTATAATGCAAGCTCACAAATAGGAGACGACGAGGACATTCATGAAGTAAACATGTTAGGAAGCATTGAAAATGAATCCATAGAACATCAAGAAATATTTGATGGATGTTTAAGTCAGGATGAGATTGATTTCCTTTGTTCACATGAAGGAAGTTTATCTCCTTGGCTCGAATCATTTTCAAATTGCTCCTATGATGATGTCTTAGGACCAACAATCAGTGAAACCATTCAGGAAACCACATTCATGGAGACAACTCAAACTCCCTTCCCTAACCCAGGTCAATACAATCTTGTGGCTGAAACTTCTACACATGGGGAATCAATTCAATCTGAAAATCTAGGAAACAAATTTGATCTTGATCCAATGCCCCAATCTTCTGCTGAAATTCTGAACCAACCTGATCTTGAATTGAAGGAACTTCCTACTTCCCTCAAGTATGCCTTCCTAGGGGAAAATCAAACACATCCTATAGTCATATCTTCTTCTCTTGAAGCCAATCATGAGGGGATGCTTCTAGATGTCCTTAGGAAACACAAGAAAGCCATTGGTTGGACCCTGTCTGATATTCCTGGGATTAGCCCACTTATTGGAACTCATAGGATTACTCTTGAATCTAAATCCAAACCATGTCGTCAACCTCAGAGGAGACTCAATCCAAATTTTATGGATGTGGTAAGGAAAGAACTTCTTAAGTCGTTGAAAGGTGGTATCATCTACCCCATAGCTGAGAGTGAGTGGGTAATCCCAATTCAAGTTGTCCCAAAGAAAGTTGGAATCACTGTGATCACTAATAAGGATGGGGAAATTCTTCCAACTAGGGTGAGTAGTGGCTGGAGAGTCTGTATTGACTATAGGAAGCTCAACTCTTGTACCAAGAAGGACCATTTTCCCTTGCCCTTTATTGATCAAGTCCTCGAGCGAGTGGCGGGTCATCAATTCTATTGCTTCCTAGATGGGTACTCAAGGTACAATCAAATCGAGGTCTCCTTGGAGGATCAAGGGAAGACAACCTTCACCTGTCCATTCGGCACCTTTGCCTTCAAACGCATGCCGTTCGGGTTATGCAATGCCCCTGGAACCTTCCAGTGGTGCATGATGGGAATCTTCTCAGATATGGTAGGGGATTTTCTAGAGATCTTCATGGATGACTTCTCTGTCTTTGGGGATACATTTGAGGGATGTCTTAGGAATGTGGAGAGAGTTTTTTCAAGATGTGAAGAAAAGAATCTGGTCCTAAACTGGGAAAAATGCCATTTCATGGTAAAAGAGGGGTTAGTCCTTGGCCATATAATCTCGGGTAGGGGAATTGAAGTTGATAAAGCAAAGGTTGACATCATTCGTCACCTTCCATCACCCAGAACTGTTAAGGAAGTGAGGTCCTTCTTAGGAAATGTTGGTTTCTATAGAAGATTCATTAAGGACTTTAGTTCAATCTCTCGCCCTCTTTGTGCTCTCCTAGTAAAGGATTCTCCATTTGTTTGGACAAAAAGCTGTGAGGGTTCATTTTCAACCCTTAAATCCGCTCTCACCTCTCCTCCCATTATGAAATCTCCAAACTGGGACCTTCCTTTCGAACTCATGTGTGATGCCAGTGACTTTGCTGTAGGAGCTGTGTTAGGACAACGGTGTGATAAAACTCCATATGTCATTTCTTATGCAAGAAAATCCTTAAATGATTCCCAAATCAATTACACCACCACTGAAAAGGAGTTACTTTCTGTTGTGTTTGCCTTAGAGAAATTCAGGTCCTACCTCTTAGGATCACCCATCATTGTATTCACCGACCATTCAGCTCTAAAATATCTCTTCCAAAAACAAGATGCCAAGGCTAGATTGATAAGGTGGGTCCTTCTTCTTCAAGAGTTCGATTTAACCATTAAGGATAAAAAAGGTGTTGAGAATATTGTAGCTGATCACCTCTCTAGGTTGGAATTCAAAGACAACTCACATCACCTTTCTGTGTCTGATTCATTTCCCGATGAGAACCTCTATTCTGTGAGTGATTTCCCTTGGTATGCTGACATAGCCAACTTCTTAGTTTCAGGGGTCATTCCAAAATTCTTAGGGACCCAAGCTAGAAGAAAATTTCTTTCTGATGTCAAGCATTATGTGTTTGATGATCCATACCTCTATAAGTTCTGTCCTGACCAAGTCATTAGGAGGTGTGTGCCAGAATCCGAACAAGAGTCCATCCTAATGTTCTGTCATAGTGAGGCTTGTGGAGGTCACTTTTCCTCTAAGAAAACTTCTACCAAGGTTCTTCAATGTGGTCTCTTTTGGCCCACCCTCTCAAGGGACTCCTACACATTTTGTCAAAGCTGTCCTAGGTGTCAACAAGTAGGGTCCATCACAAAAAGGAATCAAATGCCTCTCACTCCAATATTAGTGGTTGAAATATTTGACTGTTGGGGAATTGATTTCATGGGTCCCTTCCCAAACTCTAGGGGATATCTTTACATTCTCTTGGATGTCGATTATGTCTCAAAATGGGTTGAGGCCATTCCTACAAAATCAAATGACCATCAAACTTTGATTAGATTCCTTAAAGAAAACATCTTCTCTAGATTTGGGATTCCTAGGGCTATCATTAGTGATCTTGGAACTCATTTCTGCAATCGCCCATTCTCATCACTCATGGAGAAGTATGGAATCTCTCACAAAGTGTCCACCGCTTACCACCCACAAACCAATGGGCAAGCTGAGTTAGGCAATCGAGAAATCAAACAAATTCTTGAGAAAACTGTTAATCCATCTAGGAAAGATTGGTTGAGCAAACTCTTAGATGCTCTTTGGGCATATTGAACAACATTTAAAACTATCCTAGGAATGTCCCCATATAGGTTGGTTTATGGTAAAGCATGCCATTTTCTAGTGGAGATTGAGCATAAGGCCTTTTGGGCAATCAAAAAAATGAACTTTGACATTTTTTTGGCCAGAATAAAGAGGAAATTGGATCTAAACGAGCTTGAGGAACTTAGGATGGAGGCTTATGAAAATTCAAGGATCAATAAAGCTAGAGTTCAAGCCTACCAGTCTAGGAATATTAAAACTAAACACATTGAACCAGGGAAACCTGTGCTTTTTTATAGTTCTAAACTTCATTTGCACCCGGGAAAGTTGAGGTCTAGATGGTCCGGTCCATACATAGTGCATAAGGTGTACCCTCATGGGGCTATTGAAATTCAAGATCCCACCAATGGTCAAATATTTAATGTTAATGGTCATAGAGTCAAACCATTCATAGAACCATTCCAAAAACATGAAGTTGATGAAGACCTGAGTGAACCTAACTTTGATGAAAAAAAAACAACAATTAATCAATAAGGGGTTTAAGTCGAGATAACGACGTTAAACAAAGCGTTGAATGGGAGACAACCCATGATTTTTAAATTTACAATAACTTTATTGTTTTAATCAATTTTTTTTTAGCAAAACAATTTGATATAATTTTACCTCATATTGTTGACCTGTTCTTCTCTTATGAGTATGGATGGGTATGAAAGGGGAGCACCGTATTCATCTGTGTCACGCGGTGTGATCCTTGAGTATTATCTTACCCAGAAATTAAAAAGAAGACAATGTATCAACAATATAGGTGTTTGTAAGTTTTTATTTTTATTTTTTTTTATAAAAAAAAAACAAAACAAAAAAAGTGACACGCCGTAGGGCGTGGGTCAAACCCCGTCACGGCCGGCGAAGCTGCGGGACTCGAACCCGGGACCGAAGGGAGACAGGGGCGCATGCCTACCACTGAACTACAGTGGGGCTGCCAAGTTTGATGGATTTTCAGGGAAATCATAAGATTACAAGCGTACACTACCGTGAGGATTCTTCAAGTGACATGGAGACCAAGGGATTAAATGAGAGCATCACAAACTTCAACATCAAATATCAGGTGAAATTGTTCTATGCTCCTATTCTCTGCCTCTACCCCTTCTAAATTATATTTTCTTTAAACACTGGGGACATTGTTATATTATGTTGGGGGGAGGTGAAAATAAAAATCAATCACATAGAGCAATAAAATGTGCATGTTAATTGAATGAAAATTTTCCTTAACCTTGAACATGTTATTACACATTGAAAACCTTGAAAACTGAATATTAAATAATTTTGTATTCCTTGATTCTGATTTTAATACATGTTTAAGTTCATGAGCATAAAATTTTGGAAAGTGTGGCTGTCTAATGTGATTTTTCACTGTTACATTTTCATCCAATTTTTATAAAAAAATTCACAATGCACGTCCGTTGGATTGTGGGGTATTAATTTGAATTCTTGGGGTCCCATAATAAATAGCATAGTTTTGGTGATCATTTTAAATTTAATATGAGTATTATAAAAAATATATATAAAAAAAGAGGTGTAAAAAAAACACAAAAAAAAAACAAAAAAAAACAACAATAAATTTGCGCATAGAGCAATGAAATGACTTAATGTGTGGCTTTTGGCACTTGGGGATCGTGACTCCATAGTTTTCTGGCCCAGATTTGGGAATTTTATCTCTATTTTTGGAAATTTGAATTTTTTTTTGAATGAGTTAACTCGAGATGATGCCCGAGTATGTGGGCTTCACTTGGTGCCCTAAGGCCTTTGAGCCTGGGAGTCATCGGCAAAGTCTCGCTACAAGGGTTGACTCATTTGAATTCAATTTCAATAACCATGACAACATTGCAAAAAAAAAAAGAAAAAAAAAAGAAAAAAATGAATACTCATATTAATATTAAAATGTGATTCCACCTAGCGCTTCCATCTTTTCCCCCTTGAATAAAAATGAACCCCCTTGTCTATTGTGACACACAACACATCATCATGATTAATGGTAATTGGATGAAATGTGGCATTGAATTTGATCAGAAGAATGGGCTTGGGCTTGGGTTATGCTTTAGAACCTACATTGTATTAAATGATTTTGATGGGATGCATAATTTTTTTGGTATGAGGTATTTTGGTGAGCATTGTTTATTAAAATGTTTTTGGAAAAGGGAATTTGATTTTCATAATCTTTGAGTTATTTGCTCGGGACTAGCAAATCTCAAGTTGGGGGGTGTGATTAGACAATAAAAAAACATTTTATAATTACATTTTATTGGGATTAAAAGTTCATTTTTTATCATATGGGCCTGAGTTAGTACATTTTAATTTTAAACATCCACTCTCATCAATTGTGCACTTCATGCCTAATGTACACCAATTTAGGCCCAATGACTCATCTGATTTTATTGAATGTAATTATTCATGTTTTAATATTATATTTTTGGAAATGTATCTTCACTTCAAATTTAAATTTTTCTCATTCAGGGAGCAAGGAAATATTCATAAAGGATGATGAAGATATTTGGTGATGAAAGGAGACAATTCTAGTGAAGGCAGATTGGACATCAACCCACTGTTGAGGATGTGGGTCCCACAATAATGGACCAATGAAGCCCAAATTTCTTGTGATGATAGAAGACATACAGGGGAACAAATCATCCTTCAGGAAAAAGTGCTAATTCGGTCTCCATGATGGTGATCAAGGCATCCCAAATGGAAGATCAGAATCTGGGCCAGAATCTGCGGCTCAGAATGTCTGCCCAATGAATCTTCCATATCTCCCGAACCACAAACTAAATTGGGAGGATATTTTACAGACGGTTAGAAGACATCCGGGGCTTCATTTTTGTCTTCTATGGCCCACTCCAAATCGGCCATCTAGAAGGACTTTGAAGCGGATCTGTCAAGTGGATGCAAGCTGGATGCCATCTCGGGTCAAGGGTGGAGAAGTCTCCTCTCCACCTACTTTCCACCACCTATGCCTACCCTCATTGATTGGGATGAATTGGACTGTTGAAGCTCGGCCTAAGGATCCAAATTTTCATATTTAAGGCAGTGGTGGTGAGGAGGAACTCATACCTTCTTTCATGTAATGTTATTATGCTCAATTTTCGTTGTAATGCTTTCATTTTCCCCATGTAAGTTTCTTTTTGTATTTCTAAGTTCTTAATCCAATTCCTTATCTTATATTCTTACAATTTCTATAATTAAATCTCTAAAATCACAAAAGCACATTGATAACTCTGTGTGTTGGTGATATAGTTCACACATAGGTGTGAATTCCATTCACACACACGGAGGAGTGCTCGTTATTTCCGCGGTTTTAATCTCTTCAATTCAATTCTTGTAAGTCGTCTTCCGCCCACCATTGATAGTATATCATCAATGGAGGGATAACCCTTTAATGGGTTGATCTTAGGAAGATGAAAAGGCTGGATTGAATGTTATTTAATGCACGAATTGTTGTGAATTGGTTAAATAATTCAAGACTTCCATTCTTCAATTATTTTCGCTCCTCATCTTCACTGTGTTTGAAAAAGCTAATTCCAATTACTAAATTGGCCATATACCTTGGAGAGATCATGAATCTGGTTCTCTAAGTGTGTTTCTGACTAGTAATTGAGTTTAGTTAGTATCTAACCAGAAAATTATGAAGGTAGTGTTATTTTGAAGAATGGTTTCATCAAGAATTAATAAAACCAAAAATTTGTCTAAAGAAATAAAATGCATTCAATCCACCCAAGCATAACCCTAAGATCAACCCATTTCTTTATAATTGAACTCAACTAATCTTATTAGTATTCTCCCAAAACACTTAAAAACAAATCCAAGTTGGCCACTTCATAGCCAAAAATCCATCCCTTAGGTTGTGTATCTTAGGTATCTTCTTAGGTCTCTGTGGAATCGACAACCCAAGCTACACTACAAGGACCGTTCTACCCTTCTTCTCTTGGGTAAATTTGGACGTGAACCACCATGTGACTAGGTCTTCCACACTAGTGGCATAACGTAGACCCTTTCTTAAACGAGACCAATAAAGGACCAAAGGTCATTTAGAATAGTGGCCCACACCGACCACTCTAGGCTACTTCCACCTTTTCCCCACTAGAATCACCTTTACCATTTCCAAACAGAACTTTCAAATTAATGAGGTCAAACTTCACCCTTGACAATCAAAGAGAACTGACACTGCAAGGCGTCACCTAACATGACCCTTTCAACCGATGAAAATACTACAAAGCCCTTCAAGACACTGGTCAACACTGAAAATTCTGAACTGCCTTCACCCTTCCCCGCTGGATTTCCTTTTTCTGTTTCTAGGGGAAACCTTCAAACACAACGATGTTAAATTTTATACCCGACGACTCAGACAACTCAAAGAAACCAAAACTCTGTTCAACTCCCCTCGCATCTATCATCCCGCTGAGAGAGGATCTACTTAGTTGTAAAAAGGAGAGGTGGGTTCAATTCTAGAATTCAAAAAGAGAGTCCTTCGATCAATTGGAGTGCCGACCAACGGGGAATTACCCGTAGTCATACTTCAATCACATGTCAACGCTTTATGGGGGGCATACACTAGTCAAGAAAGAAAACCATGGACCCAACCAAACTGGTCCAATGTTCAAGACATACCACAAGTGAACACCAAACGTGCAGGGGAAACCACTCCAAGGGCCCCCCGATGTTCTTTTCAAAAGAATTAACTAGCTACACTCTTGCATACCAACTTACAAATAAAAATTCAAACTCAGGACACAAATTAGTCAAAAAGGATCTCGGCTCAAAATGCCTCACATCCAACATTTCAAAAACACAAAGACACACCACACAAACACCATTTACTAAAACACCAAATTTTTCTTTTAACAAAACATTTTGAAAATAAGAAAACCCAGTGGGTTGCACAAACGCCAATGGCGCCCCATGAGACTCGCACATGCATGTTCTCGTGCCGCATCGGCGCCCACCTAATGTCCATCCGGGAACTCATCCGCTCCTGCCATTAACCATTTCCCTTTTCTTATATACTCATGCATGTTGTTTCCCATGAGAGCGTTAATGATCAAAACCAAACCTTTTGTTTTTTTTCAAAACCAAAACATCCAACCCACGCTTTTCAAACCTCACACACCATTTCATTTTTAAATCTCTTCACTTGAAAAATTTTTCCAAGACCAAAACATTTTTACTTAAAAACAAAATCTCACAATTCCAAAACAAAGAGACGAGAAGAAAATCAGGAGGAAACTAGGGACACTGGGTGATTGGAAAATATGGTTGGCAGCCATACGCTGATCACGCCACTGGCCACAGAGAGTATTTTAGGACAGTGTCCCTGGCTCCACAAGGCTTTCCAGACCCTGAGAGCTCACTAAGACCACTGACCTTACTCCCTTTTCTTTTCCCTTAGACACGATCATCCGCAAGGACCAAAAACTCAGTCAAACCTCAACATACTTTGGTGACTCGAGTCCCGCCATGAGGTGTTCTGGCCAGTCACATTGCTCGTAGTCAGGACGTCGAGTACCGACAACCTTAACTCAAGTCTACCGTGACTCTATCCCAAAAGAACACGACCCAAAAGAGAAAACATGCTACTATGATACCATTTTGTCATGAACCAGGCTGGGTCGCCATTCAACCCGGCGCCCAACCCGGTCCGCGACATGGACCGAAGGGCGTTCCCGATCCCCATGGGCTGGCACAAGTGCCCGGGTGTCAAACCTTACATGGGAAAGATTTACCCGAAATAAGAGATAGAAAAACAACTAGCCAGATAAATAAACTGAAACTAGAAATAGACAATCAAACACAACTTTAAACTATGAACAGGTTTAAGGTCTACAACTCGAAACAATAACTAAAAAGAAAAGACGACAGCGGAAACTAACACTCATACTCAACCCTCCCGGCAGAAGAGAGGCCACATCAACACCATTCTGCATAAGAAGACCGACTGTAACCTGAACCACCATCACTGAGCATGAAGTCACAACCTGGAATATAGAAGAAACAGAATCTACATACACCCAAGGGTGTATGTAGGGTGTGAGCTAAAAGCCCAGTAGGATGCCACCGAGAAAAGGTTCCATGCCACAACATCAAAAGACAATTTAAAGTGATTATTCAAAATTATACTTTCAAAATGATTTTAAAGAAAACATTTACAAGCTAAACGCTAAATAAAAACATTAGAAAGAACTCATTTCACAAATACGATTTTAAAGAGGAAGAGAAAAAGTTTCTTATAGGCACACACACACATACTCACACACACACACACACACACACACAAGTGGTCCTCCATATGCCAATGGAAGGCACCACACCATAGATGGTAGAGCACTATGGGTAAATCCCTTAAGGTTCATCTAGCTCGAGTAGGACCCTAGAACCTCGTGTCTCGGTGAAACGTGGCTTAGAAGGCCACGACCCTCAGAAAACGTTGCTTAGAAGGCCACGACCCTCAGAACACGTGGCTTAGAAGGCCACAACCCTCAGATGTTCATATGTTTAGTTAGTGTTGCAATCGTCAATCCAGCTAAGTGAAACAGGGATGATACCACTCCGGATCACTAGCACACTAGTTCTAGTCCTCCCACCTAGATACCCGAGGTTTTCCCCTATGATCAAAAAAGTTCCACATTCACATAATATATTTCTTTCTCATATCGCAGACCAATCAAGATATTGCACACAAAATTCACCATTTGCATACCCAAACAACATTTCAAAAACTCACGGACACCAAAACACCTTTCCAAAAATATATTTGTCGTTACGTTATCATTTCGCAAATCCACATTTGGAAACACTCAAAGAAGAACATAAACAATTCGCACAACATAGAAAGCATTATTTAAATAACACAACAAGGGCTGACACAAATAAACACACCCAATTGAAAATAAGAGAGTCGTTCAAACCACTTGCTTAATAAATTGTCCTTAAAACTAGTTTCACACCAACTACACAATTATTTGAACCATCTGCACCTCTCATAAAACACCACCAAGCGACATAAGAAGGGTTTACCCCAAAACCATGTCTCATTTTAAATAAAAAAATACTACTTAAAAAACGAATGCTTATTCAACTTCTAAAAAAAATATCACTTTCACGCCATCTAAATAAGTCAACAAATAATTTGAGTTATCTCTGAAATCATTTCAAGAGAACCCAAGAAGACTCCACACCAAAAACCGCTTTGAAGAAGCCACCATTATTTACAAGACACCATTTTTTTTCACAAAAAAAAAACAAATCCAACACGCTTAAAATGATTCGCTACACATTAAAAATCCACATTTAGACATACCCAACTCAATTACCCTTAAAAACTAAGTTCGCACAAAAAAAACATCACCTAGAACCCAACTTGAAAACATTACACCAAAACAACACATATTTTTACGTGAAAAGGCCATTTTAAAATCAATTTCACACTCAACTATTCCAAAACCTCATTTTCACCATATAAACAGTTGATTAAACAATTTTAGGATTCACCCCAATAAGGTCAAAATGAAAAACATGATCATTTCTAAAGAAAGTGAAATTTTTATAATGCATGCATGTCAAATAATTTTTAAAATGCATTTTTTCCCAACCTATAAAGCACAAAAAATCATTTATACAACGAAAAACATATAAACAACAAGAGCATACTATTTCAGAAATTCGATTTCATCAAACGAGCATGCCAAACCATTCTAAACATAGATCGCATCACACTATTAAATCATATAACATATTAAATTAAATAAATATCCAAATTAAATTATATAAGAGATGTCAAGGCATAGAACCACCTACCTTGTCAGAGCAGACTTCACAACCATGGTGCGCAACGATCGTCGCACGTCAACCGCATCTCCAACAACCTAGCGCGAAATCAAAATAAGGAAAATTCCCCCCAAAACAAAACCACCAAATTAAACCCCAAATGACAAAATATTTAAACCCCCTAAACACAACCTAAAATTCTGGAAAGAAAATAAACAAACAAAATGAATAAAATAGGAAAACCAAACCCTACAAAGAGTGGGTCGCCGGAGGTTGCAGCAAGGGCAGCAGGGGGCGACACAACTGGTGTCCGAGGGGTGCAGGGTGGTGCGACGATGGTGCTGGCCGGAGAAGGAGGGGGGTGTGGTGTGAGGTGAGAGGCCAGCGTTGGCTGTTAAGGAGGCTGGCTGGTCGAGGAAGGCTGGCCAAGGGTGAGGCGGGGGTCCGCGCGGCGGCTTGAGCTGAGGAGGGCTTATAGGGGTGACGTGAGGCAGAGCAGGGGAGCCGGGGCGACGGAAGGTCGCCAGAGGGGTGTGCGTTGCCGGAGGGAAGTGGTGCAGGAGGAGGAGGAGTCCAAAGAGGGGGAGATGCGAGCAGGAAGGGTGAAGGGAGAGCGGTGCGCAGGATAGGGGAAAATGCGATTCGGGAAGGAAAAAAAGAGGGGCGAAGCCCTAAGAAAAAAACGGGGGGGGGGGATAAAGATAAAAATAAATAGAACAAATAAAATAAGTAAAATAATAATAATAATAATGATAATAATAATGATAATAATAATAATAATAAAAACTAGAATATGAATAATGAGGATAAAAATAATAAACTCATTTGATAACACTAAAATAAAATAAAAATTATATCAATTAAGATAATAATAACAATAATAATAAAAATTAACAAAACAATAATAATTGTAATAAACTAAAATAGAAATAATAATAATAATAATAATAATAATAATAATCTCAAATGACATTATTAGGATTATTATTATTAAAACAACTGTTAAGTCATTTTATTTCATTAATTAAACATCGGCAAGGTATGCGGTGAACCCGGCGAGGCCGCACGACGACCAAAGCGAGGCCGCTCAGCTTCGACCACTTTAGGCTGGATGCAAACAAGACCAAAACACAAAGAACTTGAAATCTTAAGTCAGGTTTCGACCCAAATTACCTGACACAAAGTAAATTAATAAAATAAATAAATTAGAAATGACAGGTGTGACACCATGAAAAATGTATATATTATAAGTTATGGTATGATGGAAATCCATTATTTCATAGGAACATTATGACTGAATGAAAAGTTTTTGTTAAGGATATAAACTTGCATCAAGTAAAACTAAATATGAATCTAAAATAATTATCCTAAATGTTTCACAGGATATTACAGAAATCCCCATGATATAAAAGTTTTAGTTAAGTGATAGAGTAGATTTATTTAATAGGATGCAAATATCTACTTGAGATAGTGTGATAAAGATTAAATTTGGTTTAGTCAATGTTAGTGATTCACAAGTAGTTGGAATAGGAACGAAGTCCACAAGAGCTAGTAAAAAGGGAATATTCTAAATACACATACTACATAGGAAGGATAAAACCATGGTGATGGTTTTATATTCACCATGGCTGGTGATACATTATTCATTGAGAATAAAAAATCTTATAAGTAGGTAGTATATGTAAATTATCTAAAATTGATAAGATCAATTAAAACTCAATAATGGATTCCACGTATCAAATAACATGGGATTATTATTTTGAATACTACAGTGAGTATTCAAGTGACATGAAACATGGATGGTACAATTGTGGTACCAATAAGGATCGATTGGTAACACCAATTCATTATTCAAAAATCCTTTAGAATTTTACTTTCCATAGATAATTTTTATGATCATTTAACTGTCCATTGTATGTCAATACCAACTTTCATGGAAGGTGTCTATACATCACAAATAGTAAGGGTTGGTGACAATATAGAATGCCAATAAGGGGTGCAAGTTACTCAAATATAGTTAAAGATTAATGTAATCAACAAGATAATATAATATAAATTTGGAATGAATTAACTCCATTTTTCTATTAGTGGTTAGTGGGAGAACCATGGTTTTCAAAGTGAAATATTTTTGGTAACATATGAAAAAATGTTATTGATCTTACAGTTAGTTAAGAATAGGATTAATGTAACTCTCTAATGATAAACTTAATGTAGAAACCTAAGTTTTAGGGTACATGATTTATTGTGGTAGATCTAATGATTTCATAAACCTATTTCATCACAAATATATTGAAATAGTATTGAAAAATACTTGTAGGAACAATTGGAGAGCGTTTTTACCTATGTCACATGGAATAATTCTATCCAATAAGACATGCACATGCATAGGAGGAGATTAAAGTGGGGAGTTTAATTCCACACACTTTTTTGATGGATTAATCATATATTCTATAATATGTACAAGATATTACATTACCAACAAATACTTTATGATAAGAAAATATTTTTTATATCATATAGAACTGCATGGGAAGCAGTTAGAACTGTCTAATTGTACTTGATAAGTTCAAGCGATATGTACCTAGAATGTGAAGAATGGATACAAGTTTTGAGGGGAAACTAACATTTTTTCCTTATATCAATATGATCTAATATTGTACTTACGCTGAGGGAATGAGAAAGACAAGCTCATTCAAGCTAGTGGTATCCACACATATAAATATTGGGTACATTGTATCTTCTATGGAAGCTAAGAAGAAGTGTAGTAAATGCAATGACTTGTTCCAGTTCTTGGAATTTCACATAGTAAGAAAGTTTAATAATGATGATAATTATTTGAAGGTGCTCGCCAATATGTCAAGTTTAGATAGTGGTAAAAGGGGAAATAATTGGGGATACGTCTCTTGAAAGGTTTTACTCAAGGAGTTGAGGTTACACATATTATAATAACCACACAATAGAGACATGGAAGACAAAGCAACTAAATCCATGACTCAGTAGAAACATGATATTAATCATGTGAGAGATAACAAGGATGGTTAGAATGTTAAATCTAGTACATATGGGTGTGTTGTAATAGTGGGTGACCTAGACCCAAATAAACAATACTTTTATATATCCATTTCAGGCATAAAGTGATTTATATATGATGTACACTTACCATTATATTTCATACATTTCCACATCTACTATTTAATGACAATTTCCATATAAATGGTTTATAGCATATCCTATGCTAAAATGAGTACCTTGAGATACTATAAAATTAATCTTAGACATATGTCATATGGTCTAGATACATCATAATTTATAGAAACATTTGATTTTTGACTATCAGGTGATGTGGTGTAACATCCTGAGTTTTAAGAAAGAAACACAATGTTCAATAGCGTACATGATACACTACATCAATCTTAAACGAACAACTAAATATTATTATTTAAATGTTACCATTATAACCTAACCATTGGAATAGAGGGAATGAATAGTATCAACTAAATTATGAAAATTTTGTTTACAAATGTTTAAATAATGATTCATTGGTTACCAAATTTAATTATAAATGGAAATATTAACCAATTGAATATAAAGGATGCATTTTTATGAAAACCTATTTAAACGAGAATAATTGTGTTTTTAAAATAATATAACTCTTTATGGATTTTTTAATAAAAAATATATGTTATATATTCAATTTAATGTTTCAAATTTCTCTTATATTTTTTCTAGATATGATATAAGAAGAAATTCAATTTTTTCAGATAAAAGAAGTATTTTTAAAAAAAATATAGTTTTACTGCCTTTTGATGGAAAACCATTTTAAAATATAGTTTTTGAAAATTTTATAAGTTATATTTGACATAATAAACTTATTATTTAGAATATTGACATAAATATTTATCTTGGTTTAAATTTTGGTATTTTTCTGCTTAAATTCATATTTTATTGAATAGTGAAAATACAACATTTTTATTCAAAACTACCATTTCTTATAATTTATCTATATAGTTAGATTATATTTTTAATTTATTTTAAAGTGTAATTGGATTATTTTTTAATAACTTTATACAATTTTGGTCATTGTAAGTAATTTCATTTTAAAATTGGACAAAAACACATGTCAATCTTTTGATAGTTTTTATTTCTTAAAAATCTGCTTTCTGGTTTTGACAACGAGAATTAATTTTAAATTAATTAATGAAAATTATGTGTTTTTAATTTGGAAAATTTAATTCCATATTTTGAATTATAAGGTCTTAATTATGCAATTAGGTAACTTTTTTTGGGACATAATGAATAGTAACTTCAGCAATTATTTTTATTTACCACAATTAAAGGGTAAATTAGGTAAATAAGGGTAAAAATAATATTATAATAATATAAAACTACCATAAAACATGTCCTAATATTATTGTATGATTAATTAGTGACCAAAAAAATCCTTATGATGAACTTTTGGCATTTTTGATCCACTTGGTTGTGAAAATGACATGTTATAATAATTAATTTAAAGGGAAATATAATATAAACATGTATCTTTTTACTAAAATTTTTTTAAGGTGGGGTTATATAATTGATTATTTTTATTATAAACATTAATTAGAATTATAAAAATATTTCCTACATAATTTTATTTTATTTATAATTTTTAGACATTAAATAAATAAATTTACTTATGACACAATGATGATGCAGTGATTACCTTATTAATGAAAGATTTGAATAAATGATATTATAAATATTAAAATAAATTAAATTTTAAAATTTTTATACCAAAAAAGAATTTAATGGATTATTAAGACACTTTATATTTTATTTAATGTATTCTTTTATAATCAATCAAGTTGTTATAGCTTTAACAAAGATCAATTACTAAATATTGTCAAAATTGACATAAATAAGTCATTAAAACAAATACCATTATATTAAATGATATAATAGTCATAAAAAATTAATATTAGGAAAAATAAATTATATAATGTTACAAATATCATTTATTATTCACTTTATGTTATATTGAAATTTTATAGTAACTATATCAACCATATACTGTAAAAATACTAGAAGACATGGAATGAGTTAATTTATTTAACTATGTGTTAAATCCAAAATAAAAGGTTAAATTTGTGACCTAAAATTGTCTAAAACCTATTTTTTGAGATTCTTTAAACCCATAATAATCTTATACTTTTAATATATCACTTTGGAGCTATTATAAGTTTAAAATAAATTTATAATAAAATCACATTTCAAGATTTTCCTAAAGTCCCCCTCCTCCCTCTTATAAAAGGCCGCAAGCTCTACCCACTTACTCACACCTATCAAGCCCCTTGGATCATAAAAATTATGATAAAATAATACCCAAAAATCCCTAAATTACTCCTATAAGACTTAACTTGGGTAGAAGGCAACTCAAGGAAGCCTTTTGGCCCAAATCAAAAGGAGTTTCCTGATTTAGAGGCAATGTCTTCTCTCAAGTTCCTTTCATTTATTTTCCTTATAAAACACCCTAACCTATATTAATTACATTATTTTATAAAAAAATAGTATAAGAAATATACTAGGATGTTTTTTTCTAAGGCTTTGATCTACACTTACACATACCTTCATCTACTGAATATAGAACATACTGTTTCTGTGTAAGGCGAGCTACTGCCTCACAAAATGATGATTGTTCAATTTTCTCCTATAACCTCTCATGGTGGACATTTTGATGGCACTATATTTATATAAGAAATATATTATATTTATATTTTATCTATAGTTCTGCAATTTTTATTTACAACACAACTTTATTCTTTCCATAATGTGTAAATATGATAATTTCATTTAGGGAAGTGTGGACTACCACCACCTCAAAGTGATATGACTCGTTCATTCCATACATGAAACATATAAAGGATAGAGTTATTGAACTTATGTAACATATATAACATAGATATTATACTATAATTATAATATACCTATTTATAATTTAGTTTTCATCCCTTTAATATGACAAAAAAAATGAAAGTACCGTTCATGCGTACGTACGACCTACCATCTCCAAGAATGATGCATTTCATTTCTTTTATTTAAATATTATGTATTATTATAAATAAATATATACTGGATATATATTATATTTAAATCATGAATAATATTCTTGAGATAATGGAATTTTTACCACATGGAAAATTTGTAATTATAACAAGTTTTTTTTGACTCATGTATCGAACATTAACAAAACATCCGATATGAACTCAAATAATTAACTAATTGCTATAACATGGTAATAAGTAATATAAAATGAATAATAAACTTGAATAATTATTTAAATCAAGTGGAAATTAACCTATGTTTATAAGTCATGAATATAAATAATGAATGAGACAAGTCGAACTCAAGTTAAGGGAACTTATTAACCCAATTTCAATTCTTTGGGTTGATCTTATAATTCTTGACTATGTCGTGCTATGATTTTGTGATAAATGAATTTTGATATCATATTCTATATTTATACATGATTTATGGAGATTTATAGTGAATACACACAATCGATCTATTTTTTTTAACAAAATGATATTTGTAATAGAAATCTTAACTCAATATACATTCATTGAGTTAAATATCCATTTTGTTGGTTTTGTTTTTACAATAATATGTATGAATGACCTATGAATTTTTGACACTGAATATCCACTTATATTGGGTGTATTTATATTTTTCACACATAATTATGTCATTGATTTATCCTTAATCTAATGATACAATATTTGTAAGGGACTTCGTCTCAATCTCCTTTCATTAGGGATGATTTTGATTTATACATGACTTTATTTTATACGGTATATAATCAAGCCCTTTGACTTTTAATTTCGTTAAATGATTTTTTAAAAGGAATATTTTTCTATGAAGTGTTTTACTAAACATAAAAAAGAATGTTTCTTTTTAATGTATGCGGTGACAAAGACCTTTTTTCCACCGCAACCATTATTCGATATTTGGATTCCTCTACAAGACATAATGTTTTTAAAAGAAAAGTAAATACCATATTATTTTTTAGGTATTTTAGTATTGAAAATGGTTTTTAGAATGAATTGATTATATCAAAATATTTAAATGATATCTTATTATCGCGATGTGGAAATGTTATTTTTTCCTTTATGCATGGTTTATGTGTTATGATTATGTTATGGTTCTTGGTAATTGTTTATGTATACGGGTGGTTCTGTGATAAACTCATGGCGGGTGAGCCTATGATATATCTCAAAAACATTGGTAATGTGATGGAGGTAAATGTTAAGGTTTCTCCTAAGAGATTTAGGGAATATACTCTGATGGGTATTCCAAATGTAACCATGAAGGTTACTACCTATGTAGCTATGAATGCTACAATGAAAGTATGATATGGATGGCAAAAGTTTCCTTTATATGTTATATGTTGAGTTCTATGGGTTTATGGTAATATTTTGGTTAAAAATAGGGTAAGAAATGATCTTATATTCAGTGAAGTGTATTTTACTACTTCGTAATGGTGAAAATAATTACTTTATGATAAAGTATTCATGGTTTAAATTTTTTCACAAGACTAATGGTTCTACATCTTTATGTACCCCTTACTGAGATTTTTATGCTAATCCCATGTTTTGAATTTTTTTTCATAGGGTTTAAAGAAGAATAGAGTCAAGGATGAAATCAAGGAAAAGTTATGATTTAACATGAAAATAAACCACATTTATTTTTAATTTTTGTTGTTGTATGGAATAAATAGATACTATTGGAAGGATACACTTTATATTTATATAGTTTTGTTATGTATGAGTTATGGTATAATTTTCTAAAACTCTAATCTTGAAAGGATTCTAAATGTTAATTCTTAACTCAACTCAGGATTATGGAATGCTTAAGGTTGGGGCCTTACAGTTGGTATTAGAGGATAGTTTAGACAACTTTAGGGATTAGGATGTATTCTTAAGAGATAGGGATAACATATGTGTTTATAATTTTTAGGTTTTTCATAAGTTCAATGTCTTAAAAACACCTTTTTAGGCTTTATGTTCTAAAATATTAAGGTGACTAATGGTATTTTTGGAAGACATTCCCTATTTTGGGAACCCAATATGCCTAATTAAAATAGAATACTATGGGATTTTATTTGAGGAGTAATGGTTGAATTTTATTTTGAAGAATATATGTTTTATAGAGTACTTATGGAAATTTGGGTTATTTAGGTAAGTGAATAAACTATCTTGAATAAAATTTGGTTAGGATAATTACTTTTTGGTATGATACATTTAGAGTGTTTCATGGTATTTGGAGATAAATGTTAAAATTTATCTTGGAAGACTAGGATATCAAATCCTTCTTTTTTTGGGTTTCAATATTAGTTTTTTATTATTTTGAGAAATTTTAAGGACATTTTTTAGTTGAATGGTCTATGTTAAAGTTTGGATATTTCTATTGAATTTTGGAGATTAAAATTAGTCCATATCCTTATAAAGGATTATTATTTTTGGGGGATTATATGATCTTGTACTAACCATTTTGGTTTCGGTTAATGTCTAAAGGCAGGGGAAATATATGGTTCATCATTTTTGGATTATGTGATTCTCTATAATTTGATTCTAGTGCTTCTGGAGTGACCAAGTCATCTTAAATACTTATAGATTTGGGAAAAAGATGTGTTTGTGGTAGAAATTTATTTATTGATGAAACTATACTTGAAATGTAATTATGTTTCCTTATATTATTTGTAACACCCCAAGCTTCCATGGTATGCTTCTTACTGAATAATATAGTAGCGTGTGTTGTACGCAACTTCAAGTTCTAACACACACCGCAACTAATAAAACTAGCCGCTATGAATAGTAATACCCACTTTTTGAAATTTTATACATTTTATATTTCAAAATGGAATTCATTTTTGGATTCGAAATATCAAAATTATCCTAGGGTGAAATTTTGGTACTTTTCGGATAACTTTCATATTTTGATGAATAGTGAAAATTACTAAATTTTAATTAAAAAGAACTTTTTTAATCAAAATAATTAATAGTGATAACTTATTATTTTTAGTGGTTTTAAAGTATATTTAGAATATATTTTTACTATTTAATACAATTTTGGTCATTGGACATAATTTCACATTTAAACCAGACATAAACAAGTGTCAATCTTTTGATAGTTATTATTTCATAAAAAAACATTTTTTATTTTGACAGCGGGAATTAATTTTAAATTAATTTCTGACAATTATGTGTTTTGAATTTGGAAAAATGGATTCCATATTTTGAATTAGGATTTACAAATTATGTAAATAGGTTACTCTTATTTTTAGACATTTTGAATAAATACTTCGGTAAAATTTTTATTTACCATGGTTAAAGGGTAAATCCGGTAAATAAGGGTAAAAAAATAATATTATAATAATATTAATTTACCCTAAAACGTGTTCTAACCATATTGGTTGATAAATTTCCGACCATGGGAATATTTGGATCGATTTTGGGACCCCATGGATCCACTTGTAGGTGATAGGGACACTTTATATTAATTAAGTTAAAGTAAATACAAAAATGACATAAGCTTATATCTTTTAGAATTTTTTTTACATAGGGTTATATATGTTATATTTTCGATTATAAATATTAATTAGAAAGATAAAAAGATTTACTACATAATGGTATTTTATTTATAATTTTTAGATATTGAAAAAGTAAAAATATATATGACACAATAATGATGCAGTATTTTCCTTGTTAATGAAAGAATCAAATAATTGGTATTATAGATGTTAAAATATATATAATTTGAATATTTTGATGACATAAACTAATTTTATTGGTTAATATGACATGTTAGGATTGCTTAAATTAATTTTTTTTTTGAATTAATAAAGTTTTTATGACTTATAAAAAAAATCAATTATTGAGTAGTGTCAAAATTAACATAAATGAGTTTTTAAAACAAATATTATATTATTAATTTATATTCTATTCCTAAAAATCTAAGGTTTGGAAAAAGGACTTATATAATTATTTTTGTATCATTAATGGACTACTTTGGGGTCGCTTGGATGTATATAGTGAGTTTATTAACTATATAATATAAAAATACAAAGTGACATGGTAAGTGTCAAACTAATTAACTAAGAGTTAAAACTAAAAAATAAGGTTAATATAATGACCCAAACCTGTCTAAAATATATTTTTTGAAAGGATTTAGACCCATAACCACCTTATAATTTTAATAATACACTTTGGATCCATTATAAACCGAATATTATTTTATTATAAAATAATACTTTAAGTTTTTTCTAAAGAGCCCCTCACCCCTCTTATAAAAGGGCACTCCCCCTTCTCATTAATTTACACCTTCAAAGCAATTTGTCTCGGCCAAACTCTACCCAAATGTCCTCCCAAATTCCCTCACTTAATCCTAGATGCCTTATTTTGATCATAAAGCAAACCTAAAGAGCCATTTTGATCAAATCAAAAGGAAGAACCCGAAGAAGAGGTAACGTCTTCACCACCATCTTTAAAGTTCCTGTCTTCTTCCACTTATTCTTTATTTTTTATTTACATTATAAAATAATAACTCCAGTATCCTATATATACTGTGATTTTATTATAAATATGGTACACCCATATTAAGTATTCTATCCATCCTTTCAATTACATGTCACCATACGTGCGTACGTACAACCTACTGTCTCCACGTCGTGGTGTAATTGTTATTCAATATATTATTATTTGTATGGGTATAATAATGATGTTTAATTCATGTAAATAATAAATATAACATGATAATGATTCTGTATATATGATATACCATCCAATTATATATTATTTTAATATCAAAATAATGATATTGTCGCTCATGCGTACGTACGGATTACCGTCTCCACGAACGCGATGAGATTCATTCCCCATCATATCCATTCAAGAATAAATTTCATTTGATGAATAAAAATAATTTTTAGAGACATGATATCATTATGGATATGAATAAGATACATCCCATCCATAACAAATACGTCTCACATAACAAATAATATAAAGGAAAACGAATCCGTTAACACCTGAAACGACGATAATACTAAGATATTATTAACAAATCAATGTTAAAAGATCATATATGATATCATATTAATGTAAATGATTCTTGTATAAATCAATAACAATTATTTCCCCATTATACAGGAGGTTAACCTACCATCAACCAAGGACAAAATACAAAGTAAGGGGATTCTTATCTCACTTTTAATTCCGTGAGATTTCCATTGTTCACCACTTATTTATTGCATGTGGCGTGTGTACTGCCCATGATTGTATTAATTGTGTAATATAATTTAATTTATGGATATCTATATCACCATTGTATGATCCTCCTTTCATGGGTGTATTTTTCACAAGTTACGAAATCGATAAGGGAATTTGAAATTTCCACTCATTTGGCTTTACACATACTTCAATGATTATTATACTCCAAGATTATGTGTAGAATCACTATTAATTTTCTTATGTCATAATTTCCACTCCCCGTTTTGTGGATATAATTTTGATACACATAATCACTCCATTGATAAATTCTCTAGTCATCAATATGAACTTGATAAGAGTAATTTTAACTCAATCTCCATTTGTTGAGTTAAATATCCAATTCGTTGGTGTTGTTTTTACAAGAATATGTGTGAATGTCCTCTGATTGATTTAAACAGAATATACAATCATATTGAGTGTATATATATTTGTCACACATAATTATGTAATTGATTTATCTTTAACCTAAGGATATGGTCTTTATAAGAGATTTCATCTCAATTTACATTCCATTGAGACTACTTTGTTGTTATACACCAATTCACTTTTATAAGGTGTATATAATGTACTTTGACATGGTATATCATGAATACCTTTATTCTCATGATATTATAAAGTTTTGATTACCTCAATTATTTGTATTCAAGTGTCTCTATTTTGGTTAGAAATTCAAACTAAAATATCATTTTAAAAGTTTTAAAAATTTATTATTCTAAATATTTCTCATTAATGTCCATGTTTTAAAAATGGTTTTAAAGATTAATTTATATGGACTTTAAAGTTTTAAAATTAAAACTCTTTTTAAAAGATTTAAATTTGTATGGTACACTTTGATTCAAAAATTTATTTTTAAATGGCTTTTTGAAAAATAGTGCGACTTTTAAATGTTTTCAAGAAAAGGGAGATATTTCTCTCAAATAGTTTTAATGATTATTTTCATCTATGTCGATATCATTCATTATTCTTGATTGAGGTTAATTTGTTACAATACAATCTTCCATATTGTTTTGAATGAGTTTCGTTTGACTGTGGATGTGCTATTTTTATACCATTCATAGTTTGTAGATAAAGTATTGACATTTCATATGCCAGTTTTAATACGAATGTTTATGTTATATTTCAAAATTTTCATATGAGGAATGCATTGGACTTAGTAAGTGATGGGTGGAGCCCGCTATAGCTCCTCGATGCATCGGTATGTCTCATGAGACAAACTAGTGTCTTGGCACGAGGCCTTGACAAAATCTTATTTGTAGTCTTGGAACGAGGCCTTGGCTACGTGGTTATGATAGTATGACATTATGCATTCCATCATTATGAAAGTGGTTATTGATATTTCATGTGATTATTTGACTAGTAGAATATCCATTTCAATAAGTAAATGGAATTATTTCATTTTATCTTTTCCATATTATGCTGAAGTTCAAGTTTAAAAGGCTTTTGTTTTAGTTATACATTGCCTTAAGTGTTTATGCTTATATATGAAAGCTTCTGCTATATTGTTATACTTACTGAGCATCTGAGATCACCCCTTTCAATGTTTTATTTTTCTCAGGATGTGAAGAAGTAATTTATGAATGACCTACAGGGATAGTATGAGGGGATATGAAGACAAGATGTTGTTGTAGTTTTTTTACCTTATGATGTAATATAAGACTTATGAATATATCTAGTGTTTCCAAGACTACTAAACTAATAGGTCTTTAAAGACTTGATCCTTTGTGATCATTCCAATGTTATGTAATAATGCACTGACTCTGGCTAACTGGGGTCAGGGCGTTACATTATTAGTCAAGCTTGTAAATAAATTCCTTAACTTTAAGAAAAGGATCTTAAAACAAAAATGTTTTTTTAGTTTTCCTACTATGAAATCAATGACCCTTTAACCAATCATAAATTTATCATTTTGTGATAGTTAAATTTCTCCTATTAAATTTTTTATATCACTCTCCTTAAAAATGTGAAAGTTATTTTTTCTTCCATATCCATGTTTTCCTACATGGAATCCTATTAAGTGTTATCTCTGGTGACCTTTGTACTTAGCTTGTTTTCTTTTAAAGTTGTAGTTTTATAAACCCCTTTTTTAATGTGGGATTGAAATAAGGGTATTTTGAAAAGTCATTCCATAGTTAACGACCCCAAATTAAAATTTTGAGGACACCATTTATTAAAGGGGTGTGGATGTAACATCTCGAGTTTTAAGAAAGTAACACTATGTTCAACAGAATACATGATAGACTACATCGAGCTTAAACGAACAACTAAATATTATTATTTAAAATTTACCATTATAAACTAGATTTTAGAATGGAGGTAATTAATAGTATCAACTAAATTAGGAAAATTTGGTTTAAAAATTTTTAAATAATGATTTATTGGTTACTAAATTTATTTGAAATGGAAATAAAAACCAATTGAATATAAAGGGTGTGTCTTTATGAAAACCTATTTAAAAGAGAATAATTGTGTTTATAAAATAATATAACTTTTTGTGGATTTTTATTTAAATAAAAATATATGTTATATATTAAATGTAATGTTTTAAATTTATCTTATATGTCTTTTAGATATGATATAAGAACAAATTCAATTTTTTGGAAAAAAGAAGTATTTTTCAAAGAAATACAATTTTATTGCATTTTGATGGAGAACCCTTTTTAAATATAGTTTTTGATAATTTTATAAGTTATATTTGAAATAATAAAATTATTATTTTGAATATTTAAATCAAAATTTACCTTGGTTTAAATTTTTGTATTTTTCTAATGAAATTCATATTTTAATGAATAGGGGAAAATACCACATTTTAATTCAAAACTGCCTTTTCATATAATTTATTTATATAGTTAAATTATCTTTTTAATTATTTTTAAAGTGTAATTTTATTATGTTTTTATAATTTAATACTTTTTTTTTCATTATAATTAATTTCACATTTAAATTGGACATAAACACATGTCAATCTTATGACAGTTTTTACTTCTTAAAACCTGCTTTTTGGTTTTGACAATGGAAATTAATTTTAAATTAATTAATGAAACTTATATGTTCTGAATTTGTAATAATGGATCCCATATTTGGAATTATAAGTTCCAAATTATGTAAATTTGTACCTTCTAGTTTTGGACATTATGAATAGTAACTTCAGTAATTATTTTTTTCTACCACGTTTAAATGGTAAATTAGATAAATAAGGGTAAAAATAATATTATAATTATATAGAAATACCCTAACACATGTAATAATATTATTTTATGAATCATGGATGACAAAAAAAATCCTTATGCCTAAATTTTGGCATTTTGGAACCACTTGGGTGTGAAAATAACATGTTATAATAATTAATTTAATGTAAAGGGGAATATAACATAAACATGTATCTTTTTACTAAAAAATTTTTAAGGTGGTGTTATATAATTTATGAATATTACTATAAATATTCATTATAAATATAAAAATATTTATTACATCATGATATTTTATTTCTAATATTTATATATTAAATAAATAAATTTACTTTTGACACAATGAACATGTATTGCTTACCTTATTTATGAAATATTCAAATAAATGATAATATAAATATTCAAATAAATATAATTTGAATCTTTTTATTCCATAAATTAACTTTATTTATTATTATAATATTTTATATTTTATTTAATTTAGTTTTTCTAATGAATCAACTTTTTATAGCTTTAACAAAAATCAATTACAAAATAGTGTCAAAATCGACTTAAATGAGTTTTTTAAAACAAATAACATTTTATTAAATGATATAATAGTCATAAAAATATAATATTATTACAAATGAATTATATAATGTTAAAAATGTCATTAATATTCCACTTGAGGTTATATTTTCCTTTTATAGTAACTATATTAACCATATAGTATAAAAATACAGGAAGACATGGTAAGAGTTAATTTATTTTACTAAGGGTCAAAGCCAAAAGATAAGGTTAAATTTGTGACCTAAACTTTTCTAAAACATATTTGTTGAGAGGATTTAAAACAATATTAATATTATCCTCAAAATATATCACTTTTTAGATATTATAATTCTAAAATTAATTTATAATAGAATAATATTTTAAGACTTTTCTAAAGTACCCCTCCTCCCTCTTATAAAATGCCACCATATGTACCCACTTACTCATGCATCTCAAGCCCCATGGATCATCCAAATTCTTCTAAAATAAGATCCCAAAATCCCTCCATTACTCATATAAGCCTTACCTTGGTCATAAGGAAAATCAAGGAAGCCTTTTTGTTCAAATCAAAAGGAGTTACCCGATTTAGAGGTAACATCTTCTCTCAAGATCATTTCATTTATTTTACTTCTATAATGCCATAACCTCTCTTTATTACATTATTTTATAACACAAATATTATACTAAATATAATAGGATTTTTTATTCTAATGTTTTGACCTACACTTACACATAATTCCATATAATTGATATAGAACATACTGTTTCTGTGTACGACGAACTGCTGCATCATGAAATGATGATTGTTCAATTTTCTCCTACCACCTCTAATGGGGGACATTATGATGGAACTATATTTATATATGAAATATATTATATTAAAATTTTATATATTATTTTATATTTTTTATTTACAACATACTTTAATGCTTTCCATAATGTGTAAATACGATAATTTCATTTAAGGAAGTGTGGACTACCGCCCCCACAAAGTGATATGACTTGTTCATGAAATACATGGAACTCATAAAGGATGGAGTTAATGAAATTATTTAACATATATAACATATATATTACAATTTAATTATAATATACCTATGTATCATTTAGTTTTCATTCCATTAATATGACAAAGAAATGAAAGTAGCGTTCATTCGTACGTACGACCTACCGTCTCCATGAAAGGTGCATTACATTTATTATATCCAAATATTATGGGTTTTTATAAATACACATATACTGGATATATATTATATTTAAACCATGAATACTATTTTGTAGATAATGGGCTTTTGAACACATGGAATTTTTTTAATTATTACAAGTTCATTTTTGACTCATGTACTGAACATTGAAAAAATGTTTGATATGAACTCAAATAATTAACTAATTGATATAAAATGGTAATAAGTAATATAAAATAAATAATAAACTTGAAAAAGGTTCTAAATCAAGTAGAAATTTACCTAATTCTCTTATCCCACAATATAAAGAATGAATGATACAAGTCAGACTCAAGGTAAGGGAACTTCTTAACCCAATTTTCATTTTTTTGGTTGATCTTATACTTCTTGATTATGTCATGATATATTTACATGATAAATGAAATTTGATATCATATCCTGTATTTATACTTTATTTATGGGTATTTATAGTTAATACACATAGTCAATATATTTGATTAACAAAATGATATTTGTAAGGGAAATTTTAAATTAATCTCCATTCATAGAGTTAAAGATCCATGTCATTGGTTTTGTTTTTCCAAGAATATATGTGAATGACCTATAATTGTTTTATACTAAATATACACTTATATTGGGTGTATTTATATTTTTCATACAAAATTATTTCATCGATTTATCCTTAATCTAATGATACAATCTTTTTAAGGGACTTAGTCTCAATATCCTTTCACTGGGGAATATTTTAATTTATACATGAATTTCTTTTATACAGTATATAATCAACCCATTTGAATTTTAATTTCATTCAACAAATTTTCACAAGGAATATTTTTCTACAAATATTTTTACTGAATGAAAAAAGGGATGTTTCTTTTTAATATACATAGCGACAATGACCATTGCTCCGCCACAATCATTATTTAATATTTGGCTTCCTCTATAATCCATAATGTTTTTAAAAGAAAAGTAAATACCATATTCCTTTTTAGGTGTTTTGGTATTGAAAATGGTTTTTTAATGAATTTATTATATCAATATCTTTAAATTATATCTTATGATGACAATGTGGAAATATAATTTATCCTTTATGCACGGTTTATGTGTTATCATTATGTTATGGTTATTGGGATTTGTTTATGTATACGGGTGTTTCCATGATAAATTGAGGGAATATGAGCCCTTGATAACTCTACAATGCATTGGGTAATGTGACAGAGGTAAACATTAAGGTTTCTCCTAAGATATTTAGAGAATATATTGTGATGGGTATTCCAAACGTAACCATGGCTGTTAATCCCTATGTAGCTGTGAAACCTACAATGTAAGTATGATATGGATGCCACAAGTTACCTTTATATGTTATATGTTTCTTTTTATGGGTTTATGGTAATATTTTGGTTACAAAAAGGGTAAGCAATGATATTATATTTAGTGAAGTGTATTTTACTACTTCTTAAAGGGGAAAAGTATTACTTTATAATAAAGTATTCACGGTTTACATGTTTTCTCAAGAATAATAATTATCCTTCTTTACGTATCCCTTACGGATATTTTTATGATCATCCCAAGTTTTGAAAAAAATTTCACATGTTTTAAAAAGAATAGAGTTAAGGACCAGATCAAGGAAAATTTATCATTTAACATGAAAAGAAACCAAGTTTCTTTTTAAATGTTTTTATTTTATGGAAGAAATAGATACTATTGGAAGTTTCCACTTTTTTATTTAAATGGTTTTGTTATGTATGAGTTATGGCCTAATTGTCTAAAAATCTAAACCTGAAAAGATCCTCAATGTGAATTTTTGACTTAACTCAAGATTATGTAATGTCTAAGGCCAGGACCTTACATGGGGGATCATAAGAATTGACATTTATTCTCATAGAGTTATCACTTGGTAATATCTGGTAGGTTAGATCATAAAGAATGGACCTCTAATAGGAAAAACACATGTTTTGAGTGTAATTAGTTATTACTATCTATAGACACGTGTATTGATCTACTGACTTGAGATAATTATCATTGTGTTCCATTTGACTGCATAGTTTGATGTAATGAAAAAACCTTGATAATGGAATCATGGTGAGGTAGCTTGTGTTTGGTGATTCATTGGTGGTATGACATTGGTTGAATGTCCAAGATAGAATTTTTTGCTTTCGAGTTGAGGATGTAATTTATTGGCCCTGGTTGATCAGGATGGTAGTGCCTTTATAATTCATTGGCCAAGGCAGTTGAGGGTAAATCCATCCAATTAGATCAAAAAATAATAAAGAAATAAAGGATGATCACACAAGTGTGCATCATGCTTTATGATATATCTAAAGACAAAGATATTATATTACACAATCGATTTTTATTTGTTGGTTTTTGTTACTATGACTATTCCTTATCTCTTTAGGGGCCTTTATGGGTTTCCATACTTCACTCTTGGTTTGTGAATACTATTTAATACTTTAGAGATAAGGTCCTAGAGGGTCACACATAATAGAATATTCTAGAACTTTCCTTATTCTAGTGAATAGGTATATTTGACATGGTGGTCCCCACCATGGGGTCCGAGTGTTTCCCAAGATTTATCAACCACTGATAAATAAATAAATAAATTATTATTCAATTAAGAAATAATTGGGTTAAATTTATGTATTAAAATTATTTAAAATTGTTTAAGTAAATATGTCATGGACCGGCCTAGGTACTCTGGTAACCTGATAACCAAGCCTATCCTGACATAGCCTAAAGGGTGTTCTCAATCCCCATAGGTTGGTGTCCAGAACCTGGCATCATAAAATAATTAAAGTGGCAATGATTTTTCCACTAACAATATAGAATCAAGATTACAAATCAATATTCATACAAAAGAAACTCAAATGGGAGTAATGTACCAGAATTAATACAGTTATAACAACCCAAAGTATTACAACCTAGTACCAGATAACAAGAAAAAATTCTAAAGTTCCAACTCATACAAAACTCACCAATTCCCTGAATCAACACCTAGAACCACCTCTATGTGATCCTTTTCCCTTGATAGATTCTGGAAGGAGGTAATCTATAGACACCCAATTTCACAAGTAGTGTGTGATCCAAATCCCAAAAGTATTTCACCAAAATATTCCATAACACGATGCCAATATCAAATTAACCAAGAAAGTGATTTCAATTTTCAAATAAACAGGTTTGGTATTTCAAAAGAATACTTGGACAAATCATGTTTTTCATTTCAAAGTATGGACATACTTTAGAAATTCATGCTCAACATTTCAAATGATGGAAATACATTTAAAAAGATGGAATTACCTTTAAACAAAACATTTCTTTACACAAATGGAACTTTTCACAAATGGATTAAATAAACACTTTTATATAAAAAAAAATTATATAAATTCGAAGGCACGTAAAATAGTTTATAATAATGGAATATATTCATTTGAAATACATCAAGTGAGAAACATGGTCACATTCATAAGAAGGTACGATAGTTTCAGGCTATAGGGACTCCAAACACTCTCAAGGTGATATGAAAAAATGTGTATACAAACATCCCTTTGAACTCAATCCAAAGAAGACTCATCACCATCGCCTAAGGGATGTGATGTTCTGATATAATGTTTTATAACATTGTATAATTATAGAGTATTGTCTAAATAACTCCCTAAATACCTAAGTCTTGCATGTGCTCTAGTAAAAAACAAATATGGGAAATTTATTTTAAGACTACTTAAAATACAATTAAATTCCATTCTTCATTTCAAATATACTAGTTTTCCCTTTAAAAACCATAATAGATTTTTAATAAAAACATGCCTTTTCACCAAGATAAAACCCTATGGTTTGTATCAAAACCATTTTAATTCATTTAAAAAAATATGGATTTGAAACCAATTCACCATTCCATTTAAAAATCCAATTTCTTAATTAAATTCAAAATTTTAATTTTCAAAAAATTCCATCAATTTCGTCACAAACCCCAAATTCAATGGAATTGGGGGTTTTTCACAATTTTACATCAAATTAATTTTCCACAATTAAATTCAAAAATTAAATTGAAACAATTTACCTCAAAACCAGAATTTAAATCAGACAATTTAAATTTCCACAATCTTCCATAAACACACCCTAATTTAATAAAATCATGGTTTTTCCAATTTCATTCCAAAACCCACTTTTTTATAAACCCTAATTAAATGGAATTGGGGTTTTTCAAAAAACCAATTGAGATCAATATAATCAAAATAAGAAAACTAAATTTATTTCAAATAATTAAAAATAATCAAAGTAATGTAGGGTTAATAAGATTTCAACATCATAATGGAACCACCTACTTAGGAATCCAATAAATCTTGAAATGCCAAACCCTAATCAGGATTTGTCGATGAAGAGAAACAATCATGGAATCAGGGAAAAAAAGAATAAAATGTAGGTTCATATCTATAAAAATAGGTATTAGATCCTCCAAAAACACATATAGATTTGATAAATGCTAAGAAGAAATATGGAGAGACCAGGAGATAGATAATTTGGTGAGAAGAATAATCGGGAGATGATCAAAGGGAATTCATCAAGCTATGGATTGATTCTAGGATGGATTTTAGGGGACACAAATTTCTCTTGGGAGATCCATGGAAGGAAAAAATCATATTGGTTCGTTATAGCTTCACCTAATACCTGAAGGGAAGTTTCAGGTTTAAAAAAATATATTTTCAGATTAAAGAAATCTCGTGCATAGTTTCTTGGGTAGAGGTGCACTATTTAGTCAAACTGTGTCCGAGTTTTGTGCCTGTTTTAAATAGGTCACATGATTTATCCAAATAGGGTGAAAGATTTATCAAACCATGCATGTAGAGACCCGTAGCCTGACGTACATGGACATTACATTACATTTGTGGAATACTTAGTACATAACAAAAACACACACACAAGGATCGTAATAGTTTAGTGTCTTTGGAAACTTGGAACATAATCTTCTAATCCTGGTGAAAGATCTTCAATATCTCCCATAAAGATCTTCCATTTTTTTTATACCTAAAACCTTTCTTTATATCCTGGGGAAAAGAAAACATAAAAGGGTGAGCTCAAATGCTCAGTAAGGGTATACAAAAGAAATAAAAATCATATCATATTTTTTTGAAAATCATAACCTGCAAAAGAGATCATAATATCTTAACATGGAACAAATCATAGAAGTGAAAATGAGATCACCATAATCATAACATGAAACTTGAAACTTTGTGGCATGCACACATAATCATGGAAAATCATTTCTTGTTAGTCATGACTCATTGCCAAGACTATCTTAGTGGACAAAGTCCCTTTCTGAATCGAGTAATCCTCGTTTCAGTCCTGTTTCACTGAAATGGTATAACCTACCATTCCAGCCATGTCTATCTCATGAGATATAAAATCTTTACCCAATGCATTGGAGGGAGATATAGGTCCCACCCATCTCTTAATGAATCCTTTCTTATGTGTGCCACAAAATCATAAATCATACATCATTGCATAACCCATGTAATAAAAAATGGGATTCTTAAACAACATGACATCATAAAACCATTCATATAAGATAAAGGAATTCATAAAAATAATTCCATCACAACATAGTCAAATCAATGTAAAAATATGGATAGAAACAGAACCCTTTATTATCTTATATGGAAAATAATTTTGATAAAACACTTGAATTGAATTCTTGAGGAAAATATCCTTTCTTCTTCAAAATCAATTTCTTTTCACAAAACATCATGCAATTTTAAAAGAAAGAGATTTTATTGAAAATAGTCATGAAATCTTTTAGAGGAAGCTTCATGAAAATAAGGCTTTATAAAACAGTATAAATCCGTTCGTGCCGTATAAGTTAAAAAAAACATTCCTCTCGCACTTTTGTCGGAAAAGTCAAAAATTACCTCGTATGAAAAACGACAAAAGATTCCTTTCATATCTTTTACTAAAAACTCACTGAAGGGTAAAATTGGATTTAAACAATTGTAGGTGGATGTAAATAACATTACATATTGAGGAAACATGGATGTGGATGATAAAATATACCCCAGTAAATTTCAAAGTACAAACAATCTCGGATAAGAATGAGATTGTGATATTTCCCTTACCTTAGGTCCGACTTGCTTTGTAAGTGTCCGAACCTCCTGTATAATGATTTAAATCATGTTATTGACTTATTACAGAATCATATTCATTGTTATGATATCATATATGGTTCACTTATGACATTATATTACCCATTCTTTTGTAAATTCCATGTTAAAGAAGCGTTTTGGGTAAAATTGTTTCATTTATCGTAGGTGTTTTGACTTGTTTTTCTTGACATCATTATTACTTATATCATGATTTACTTACTTCCAGAATATAAAATATGATTTATATATCATATATATTCAGTATATATATATATATAATAGGTAGATAAATAAAATGAAAAACACCGTTCATGGAGACGGTAGTCCGTACGTACGCATGAACGCTGTTTTCCTTTCCTTATTGTCTTGAAATGGAAGTAAGTAGATGACATACATATGTATATATATACATAAATCCAGTAGCTTTATAATGTCATATATTTCATTATTATTTCTTATATATACTTTATAATCATTCTTAAATGGTTAACATGGAGAATGAATCTCATCGCGTCGTGGAGACGGTAGTCCGTACGTATGCACGAGCGATGATATCATTTCTATAAATATTGAATTGAATTGGAGTGTATTATACAATATATCAGAATCAATATTATGTTGTAATAACTATGTATAGTTATTCTTTACACCATTATACCCATCCATGTAAGGTGGTGGTGGAAAATAGATTACACCACGGCGTGGAGACGGTATTCCGTACGTACGCACGCGCGGTGATTTCTTTTTCCGTAGGATGGATAGATGGTGAAATAGGGTTGTTTCATACTTATAATAACATATCAGTATATGAGTGATACTGATGTTATTACTTCATAATGAAACAACCTAAGAAGAAGAAGTGGAAGAAGAAATAAAGAGGAAAGAATTGGTAACGGTAATTACCTCTTCTTTGAAGCGCCTCTTTGAGACCTCCTCTTAGGGCACTAGAATTGGTCTTTGAGGAAGACCAGAACCTCTAGGATGTTACTAGGGAAGTGGAGAAGAGATTTTGGCAGGGGTTGGCCGAGCTTGAGTGCTCAAATTGGTGTGAGGAGGAGGGGGAGGAGGTGTCCTTTTATAGGGGAGGAGAGGGGCACCTTAGGAATATCTCAAAATATTATTTTATATTAAAGTCAAAATCGGTTTATAATGGTTCCAAAGGGTCTTATTTCGAGGCTAAAGTGGGGATGGGTCGAAATCCTATCAACCAATAGAATTTAGACAAGTTTAGGATATTATTTTAACCTTATCAATTAGATTTAACTCTAAGTTAAATAATTTAACTTTTACCGTGTCTTTTTGTTTTCTTTCACTATATGGTTAATACACTTACTATAACATGCCAAACGAACCCCAAATTGTTTATTATTAATATATATATCCTTATCTAAGTCATTTGGCCGAACCTTAGATTTTTAGGAATAAAATAACAATTAATAATATAATATTTGATTTAAAAACTATTTTGTGTCAATTTTGACACTATTTGATATATGATTTTTGTGAAAGTTATAAAAGAATTAAATGTTAGAACCAAGTTGATTAAATCAACATTAATATATCATAGTAACCTAGAAAATTAGTGGAATTCATAAAAAATCTCAAATTACATTTATTTTGGTGTTTATAACATCAATTATGTCAATATTTCATTAATAAGATAATTACTGCATCATCTTTGTGTCATAAATAAATTATATTATTTGATGTCTAAAAATTACAAATAAAATACCATCATGTAGGAAATCTTTTTAGCTTTCTAATGAATATTTACAATCGAATTTATCTTATGTATAACCCCATATTAAAAATGATTTACTTATTAAACTTTTATTTTAACTATTTTAACCCTTCTTTAAATAAATTAATAATAAATGTCCTAATCTAATCCAAGTGGGCCTAAATGGTCATATTTTATTCCTAAGTTTGTTTTTGGTCGAATTACACTTGTCCAATAGAATTAGGACATGTTTTAGGGTAATATTAATATCATATTTACCCTTAGTTACCCTATTTACTATTAACCGTGGTAAAAAAAATAAAAAGTTACTATTCACCAAAAAATTATTTTCATCTCATTGAACCACATTTTAGTCCTTGATATTAACCGTGTCTCTCGGATTTTCTAAATTCCATTCACAGAAGCGGTAAAATTAAGTTTTATGCAAAATTCAGTTTTTAACCTACCACTTGGTGGTTTCACTATTCATCAAAAATTGATGTTTTTCAGAACAATGCCAAAATTTCATCCTAAGCTATATTTCATATTCCGAATTCAAAAATGAAATCTATTTAACCAAATTCATAACATAGAAGTTGCATTAATTAATTTTATAATTAAATCCCGCTGTTAAAACAAATAGCGTGTTTTTAAGAAACAATATCTATCAAAAGATTGACACTTGATTATGTCTGGTTTAAATGTGAAATTACATTCAATGACCAAAATTGTATTAAATTGTAAAAATATATTCTAAATATACTTTAAAATCACTCGAATTAATAATTTATCATTATTAATTATTTCGATTAAAAAAGTTGTTTTTAATTAAAATTTAGTCATTTTCACTATTCATCAAAATATGAAAGTTATCCGAAAAGTACCAAAATTTCAACTTAGGCTAAATTCGATACTCCGAATCCAAAAATAAAGTTCATTTTGAAAAATAAGATTTACTGGATTTCAAAAAGTGGTTATTACTATTCATAACGGCTAGTTTTAATAATATTTTTATAGCATATCGTTGTTTAGTGAAACTCGGTATTGCGTACTACACACGCTATCGAGGAAGGTCGCGATTGCATGTAATGCAAGTCAAGTCAAGGATGCGTGTTGTGCAAGCTCCTTTTGGTGTAGCGTACAACATAAGACATTAATAAAATTAAAAAGAATATTTCTTTATAAAATCTTGGGCTGTTACATTCTACCCCCCTTAAAATGAATTTCGCCCTCGAAATTCGTCAGGGTTATAAATGGTTTACTATTTGAAAGTTTCTTTAATAGAAACCCACATCGTAAAAAGGAATATCAAAACCAATCTTTAAAAACAAAAGTATGAAACGTAACGGTTACCCAAATAAACTAATCATTGGGTTTCCACATAGGTGAAAATATGGATATGGAAGAGAAATCTAACCATCATGTTCTGATGGAGAGTGGTAGAGAACATGGCTATGGAAAAGCCAGTAATCACAAAGCCATAAATTTGTGACGATCTAGGGTACCATCTGATTCATCGGATATAAGGGCACTAGGACAACATTTTTGGTTTTCAAGATCATTTCCCTAAAGTTGAAGAATTTGAATTAGAATAAATACTTACTTTATTTTGGTACAATCTCACTTTTGTTCGTGCCTTGAACAATTTCTACTTCATCTCTTAAATAAATGAAGTTGAATTTGTTATTCGTGAAGTGTTAGCAGATCATGTGATAGAATGACGGGTCATTCCATCTGTCTCAAACAAAATGTTAGCAAAAGTTATTAAATATACATAAGTCATTCTATAGTGAGATTAATCATATATGGTTCCTAAAATGGACTTATACTTCATATATCATACTGCTTAATATAATAAAACTAGTTTCTACTAAACAGGGACTTCCTGTAGGCCAGTGGTAGGCGATAAAGGCCAGTCGCACTTCGGTTGTGGGTTCGATTCCTACAGCCTTGTCCGAAGCGATGGGCTGTCGCCCGTCCTGCAGGTTGTCCCTTTTTCTAAAACTACGTTACTATAACATCCCATCAATAATATCGAAAATCTTCTATCCTTAAATAATACTAACTTATGTCCAACATAATCCAGTCTAATCTTTAGGCTTATACATAATACTGCAGTCCACTCTCATAATATAGTGACAACTATTTCCAGAGATTTAATACTGTCGTTGATCCCCACATATCATAAGATATGTCTTGTTGGTCACATTCCAAACACTCAAAGTCCTTAATCGTGTATTCTCTTGAATACCTTAGTGAAAAAAGTTAACACTTTCCACATACCAAAATCCTCAAAATTCTATATACTCAAACCATGATATCACTTAGTCCTTATATTAATCATGAGCTCATGAATACTATTAAACATTTCATTTTCTCGTATATCATCTTATTTCCAAAAAATATCTCAATCACTTTGAATACCACATCAATAAATATTGCAATACTCAATGATACAACATTATTTTGGAATCCCATTACATAAACACTTAATCATTCCACCACATCGTTGTCATATTCAACATTGCCAATAGTGATCGCATGTGATTTCCCTTTGTCCTTTGCCTTCAGTGGTTGCTCATGTTGATCATCACTAACCCTTGGATTAGGGCAATTATTAGCATAATGCCCCATTTCCTTGCACTTGAAGCATTGAAGTGTTGGCGGTGCGTTCTCTGCAGTGTTTGCTTTATTCACATCATTAGAAACCCTTTTTCCATTACTTCGACACTCACCTGCTTGATGACCTTCTTTTCCACACTTAAAACATTTTCTAGTCCCTTTAAGACAATCTCCACCATGCTTCTTCCCACACTTTGTGCATAAGGAAACATTCATCTTCTTTTCATCATTATTCTGAGATTTCTCCTTGAACTCCATCTTTCGTTTCTTGTCAAAACCATGAGATGGATATGTAACACCAACTTCCATTTCTACCTTGATAGCACAACGCACAATTTCTTCATAGCTACTGAAGTCTCTTATAGCTAATGCCCTTCGAAGACTTGGTTTTAAGCCACTGAAAAATCGATCAACTTTACTTTCAGGTTGAATGATAATTCCAGAAGCATACCTTGCAAGTCTTGTAAAATTTGCTTCATAGGTACCAACAGATTCATCGTCCCTTTGCTTCAGTTCAAGAAACTCTTTCTCCATCTTTGTTTGAAGAATACGAGGGAAGTACTTACTGAAAAACAGGTTCTTGAACTCGTCCCATTCCATGGACTCAATTTCATCTCTTGGCCTCGTATTCTTGATAAGATTCCACCATTGATCAGCTTCACCTTCCAAACGATATACTGCTAAGATGACTTTATCATGTTCAGAACATTGAAGAACTGAAAATATCTTTTCAGTAGTACTAATCCATTGTTCAGCAACTAATGGATCAGTAGACCCACTGAAAGAAGGTGGACGTTGCCTCATGAAGGACTCAATAGAATATTGTTCCCTTCTCTGCTCATTTGGAAGTCCAGAATGATTCATAGCTTGTGTAAGTATAGCAATAAGATTTTGCACTCCATCTCCCATAACATTTGTTTGTTCAGGAGGGCAATCATTGCATTGTCCATTGTCCATTGCATTGATCAACACGGTTCCTTCGGGTTCCAGCCATCGTCTAAAACCCAAAAAGAATAGTGTGAGAGGCAAAAATCATGATAGGGAAAACAACATAATAAAGGGGGAGTACCTTCAATATCCAACATCTTAGGTTTAATTCTATGATCGTTAGCGTAATTCTATTACTATAACCTATACGTATACTTATCCCTAGGGACATCCCTAGACATACCTTAGAAATATCTCTAGGGATCTCACTAACGTTTTCGCATCCTAGTTTCCAAAGGTTGACTAAACCTTTCCTCTGATACCAACTGTAGAGACCCGTAGCCTGACGTACATGGACATTACATTACATTTGCGGAATACTTAGTACATAACAAAAACACACACACAAGGATCGTAATAGTTTAGTGTCTTTGGAAACTCGGAACATAATCTTCTAATCCTGGTGAAAGATCTTCAATATCTCCCATAAAGATCTTCCATTTTTTTTATACCTAAAACCTTTCTTTATATCCTGGGGTAAAGAAAACATAAAAGGGTGAGCTCAAATGCTCAGTAAGGGTATACAAAAGAAATAAAAATCATATCATATTTTTTTGAAAATCATAACCTGCAAAAGAGATCATAATATCTTAACATGGAAAAAATCATAGAAGTGAAAATGAGATCACCATAATCATAACATGAAACTTGAAACTTTGTGGCATGCACACATAATCATGGAAAATCATTTCTTGTTAGTCATGACTCATTGCCAAGACTATCTTAGTGGACAAAGTCCCTTTCTGAATCGAGTAATCCTCGTTTCAGTCCTGTTTCACTGAACCGGTATAACCTACCATTCCATCCATGTCTATCTCATGAGATATAAAATCTTTACCCAATGCATTGGAGGGAGATATAGGTCCCACCCATCTCTTAATGAATCCTTTCTTATGTGTGCCACAAAATCATAAATCATACATCATTGCATAACCCATGTAATAAAAAATGGGATTCTTAAACAACATGACATCATAAAACCATTCATATAAGATAAAGGAATTCATAAACATAATTCCATCACAACATAGTCAAATCAATGTAAAAATATGGATAGAAACAGAACCCTTTATTATCTTATATGGAAAATAATTTTGATAAAACACTTGAATTGAATTCTTGAGGAAAATATCCTTTCTTCTTCAAAATCAATTTCTTTTCACAAAACATCATGCAATTTTAAAAGAAAGAGATTTTATTGAAAATAGTCATGAAATCTTTTAGAGGAAGCTTCATGAAAATAAGGCTTTATAAAACAGTATAAATCCATTCGTGCCGTATAAGTTAAAAAAAAACATTCCTCTCGCACTTTTGTCGGAAAAGTCAAAAATTACCTCGTATGAAAAACGACAAAAGATTCCTTTCATATCTTTTACTAAAAACTCACTGAAGGGTAAAATTGGATTTAAAAAATTGTAGGTGGATGTAAATAACATTACATATTGAGGAAACATGGATGTGGATGATAAAATATACCCCAGTAAATTTCAAAGTACAAACAATCTCGGATAAGAATGAGATTGTGATATTTCCCTTACCTTAGGTCCGACTTGCTTTGTAAGTGTCCAAACCTCCTGTATAATGATTTAAATCATGTTATTGACTTATTACAGAATCATATTCATTGTTATGATATCATATATGGTTCACTTATGACATTATATTACCCATTCTTTTGTAAATTCCATGTTAAAGAAGCGTTTTGGGTAAAATTGTTTCATTTATCGTAGGTGTTTTGACTTGTTTTTCTTGACATCATTATTACTTATATCATGATTTAATTACTTCCAGAATATAAAATATGATTTATATATCATATATATTCAGTATATATATATATATATAATAGGTAGATAAATAAAATGAAAAACACCGTTCATGGAGACGGTAGTCCGTACGTACGCATGAACGCTGTTTTCCTTTCCTTATTGTCTTGAAATGGAAGTAAGTAGATGACATACATATGTATATATATACATAAATCCAGTAGCTTTATAATGTCATATATTTCATTATTATTTCTTATATATACTTTATAATCATTCTTAAATGGTTAACATGGAGAATGAATCTCATCGCGTCGTGGAGACGGTAGTCCGTACGTACGCACGAGCGATGATATCATTTCTATAAATATTGAATTGAATTGGAGTGTATTATACAATATATCAGAATCAATATGATGTTGTAATAACTATGTATAGTTATTCTTTACACCATTATACCCATCCATGTAAGGTGGTGGTGGAAAATAGATTACACCACGGCGTGGAGACGGTATTCCGTACGTACGCACGCGCGGTGATTTATTTTTCCGTAGGATGGATAGATGGTGAAATAGGGTTGTTTCATACTTATAATAACATATCAGTATATGAGTGATACTGATGTTATTACTTCATAATGAAACAACCTAAGAAGAAGAAGTGGAAGAAGAAATAAAGAGGAAAGAATTGGTAACGGTAATTACCTCTTCTTTGAAGCGCCTCTTTGAGACCTCCTCTTAGGGCACTAGAATTGGTCTTTGAGGAAGACCAGAACCTCTAGGATGTTACTAGGGAAGTGGAGAAGAGATTTTGGCAGGGTTTGGCCGAGCTTGAGTGCTCAAATTGGTGTGAGGAGGAGGGGGAGGAGGTGTCCTTTTATAGGGGAGGAGAGGGGCACCTTAGGAATATCTCAAAATAGTATTTTATATTAAAGTCAAAATCGGTTTATAATGGTTCCAAAGGGTCTTATTTAGAGGCTAAAGTGGGTATGGGTCGAAATCCTATCAACCAATAGAATTTAGACAAGTTTAGGATATTATTTTAACCTTATCAATTAGATTTAACTCTAAGTTAAATAATTTAACTTTTACCGTGTCTTTTTGTTTTCTTTCACTATATGGTTAATACACTTACTATAACATGCCAAACGAACCCCAAATTGTTTATTATTAATATATATATCCTTATCTAAGTCATTTGGCCGAACCTTAGATTTTTAGGAATAAAATAACAATTAATAATATAATATTTGATTTAAAAACTATTTTGTGTCAATTTTGACACTATTTGATATATGATTTTTGTGAAAGTCATAACAGAATTAAATGTTCGAAACAAGTTGATTAAATCAACATTAATATATCATAGTAACCTAGAAAATTAGTGGAATTCATAAAAAATCTCAAATTACATTTATTTTGGTGTTTATAACATCAATTATGTCAATATTTCATTAATAAGATAATTACTGCATCATCTTTGTGTCATAAATAAATTATATTATTTTATGTCTAAAAATTACAAATAAAATACCATCATGTAGGAAATCGTTTTAGCTTTCTAATGAATATTTAAAATCGAATTTATCTTATGTATAACCCCATATTAAAAATGATTTACTTATTAAACTTTGATTTTAACTATTTTAACCCTTCTTTAAATAAATTAATAATAAATGTCCTAATCTAATCCAAGTGGGCCTAAATGGTCATATTTTATTCCTAAGTTTGTTTTTGGTCGAATTACACTTGTCCAATAGAATTAGGACATGTGTTAGGGTAATATTAATATCATATTTACCCTTAGTTACCCTATTTACTATTAACCGTGGTAAAAAAAATAAAAAGTTACTATTCACCAAAAAATTATTTTCATCTCATTGAACCACATTTTAGTCCTTGATATTAACTGTGTCTCTCGGATTTTCGAAATTCCATTCACAGAAGCGGTAAAATTAAGTTTTATGCAAAATTCAGTTTTTAACCTACCACTTAGTAGTTTCACTATTCATCAAAAATTGATGTTTTTCAGAACAATGCCAAAATTTCATCCTAAGCTATATTTCATATTCCGAATTCAAAAATGAAATCTATTTAACCAAATTCATAACATAGAATTTGCATTAATTAATTTTATAATTAAATCCCGCTGTTTAAACAAATAGCGTGTTTTTAAGAAACAATATCTATCAAAAGATTGACACTTGATTATGTCTGGTTTAAATGTGAAATTACATTCAATGACCAAAATTGTATTAAATTGTAAAAATATATTCTAAATATACTTTAAAATCACTCAAATTAATAATTTATCATTATTAATTATTTCGATTAAAAAAGTTGTTTTTAATTAAAATTTAGTCATTTTCACTATTCATCAAAATATGAAAGTTATCCGAAAAGTACCAAAATTTCACCTTAGGCTAAATTCGATACTCCGAATCCAAAAATAAAGTTCATTTTGAAAAATAAGATTTACTGGATTTCAAAAAGTGGTTATTACTATTCATAACGGCTAGTTTTAATAATATTTTTATAGCATATCGTTGTTTAGTGAAACTCGGTATTGCGTACTACACACGCTATCGAGGAAGGTCGCGATTGCGTGTAATGCAAGTCAAGTCAAGGATGCGTGTTGTGCAAGCTCCTTTTGGTGTAGCGTACAACACAAGACATTAATAAAATTAAAAAGAATATTTCTTTATAAAATCTTGGGCTGTTACAATGCACAAGCCGTACAAATCCCACTGTCTAGTTTTCTAATTTTCTCTAATAGGGTGAACGTATTGGGAAACCTGTTTTCCAACCATGCACTAGCCTAAAAAATTCCCAAAATTTCATAGTTTCATCTGATTAAACCCCAAACAAAACCCATCCAAAGAAAGACTAGGGGGTATAATAATACTTGGAAATAGTATCATGATGTTACAACCTCCCCACCATAGAAACTTTCTATACCTAGAAAGCCTACAAAGAAGCTTACATGCCAAAAAGATGAGGGAATTGCTCTCTCATAAATGCCTCCATATCTCATGTCTCATGATTATCAGAACTGTGTTACCATAGAACATGTACTAAAGGTATCTTCATCCCATGAAGTACATTGTTTTCAGAATCAATTATCCTGACTGTCCATTTAGTCATAGATAAATTAGGTTCAACTTTGAGGTCACTCCAGCTCAGAGCAAGAGATGGATCTAATAAATACTTTCTCAGATGTAATACCTAGAACATGTTATGTATTGGCGTTAGTTGTTGTGGAAGTTATAAATGATATGAAACATTCATAACCTACTCAACAACCTTGAATGGTCCCACAAAATGAGGAGTAAGTTTTCTTTTCCTCCCAAGACGTCGATGACCCAATCAGGGTGAAACATTCAAGAAATCCTAGTCCCCAACTTAGAATTCCCAAAGGTCTATGATGATGATCAATATAAAACTTATATCAGATCTATACTGTCAAAATCATCTAATGAATCAACTGAATATTTTCTATTGTCTCTTGGACCAAGATCAGTCTAACCAAGGAACATTCATCTTTATATGAACAACACAATAGAGATTTGAAAGGGTGGCCATAAAAAGGCCTAAAAGGATCTATTCTGATCTTGGACCAGTAAATATTGTTATATAAAAACTCATCCAGACCTAATTTATCTTCCCAAGATACACCAAAGTCAAAGACACAAGTGTGGATAATGTCCTCAAGAATCTATATATCTATCTTTGTCTGGCCATCCAACTGCGGATGATATGCTGTACTCAAACAGACATGAGATCCCCATGTCTTCTAAAGGCCTCTCAAAAAACAAGAAGTGAACCAAGGATCCCTATTAGAGAATATAGTATATAGAACTCAATGAAAATCAACAATCTCTTTCACATAGAGATTTACCAACTCCTCAACTTTGGTTGTATCATGAATGGGTATAAAGTGTGACAATTTAGTTATTCTATCCATCAAAACCCATATTTCATTATTCTTTCTCTAGGTATGTGACAACCCAACCAAAAAATACATAGTGATCTCATACCACTTCCAAGTAGGGATTGAAAGTTGTTGAAACAAAGCTGAAGGCTTATGGTAATCAACCTTTACCTACTGAAACATATAGAAATGAGATACAAACTCATCGATGCCTTGTCTTATACCTAGCCACAAGAACTGTCACTGTTTATCCTGGAACATCTTAATGGTTCTTGGGTACACTTCCCACTGGGAATTATGAAATGACACCATCACAGATTTCCTTTCCCCTAATGGAACAAAAAAGTGATTTCAGTAGCATAGAATTCCCACATTGGAGAATGTCCACTCAACAATGGACTCATAACCTTCAAGAGAGTCTATAATGATATAGTACTCATCATAAAGCTTCTGTTACTGAATAATAAATTAGAGAAGAGTGGATTTCAACTAAACACTAGCCAATAAAACCTAGACCCCTAATTACGGGACCCCTATATTAAACCATTCAAAGAGATCCATCAAGTTCCACTCTTTCAATGATTCTTTTTACTGTTTGGGTCAGAAGTTTCCTGATCAAAGAATCTACAATGAAATTCCCTTTCCCTAGGGTATAGGTGATGTAGAAATCAGAATACTTTAGGTATTCCAGCCAACACCTCTGGTGTAGATTTAAATATTTTTGAGAGAAGATATAACTCAAGCTCTTGTGTTCAGAAAACATGGTAAAAAATTCTATTTAAAGCTAATGCTGCTAACTATTAAGAACGTGAATCATAGAAGAAAGTTCAAGGTTATGGGTTAGGTAATTATTCTCATTTGACCTAAGTTTACAAGATCCATAAACAATATTATGATCACCCTGCAAAAGAACGCAACCCAAGCCTGAACCCGATGAATCACAAAAGACCACATAGCCCTACCAAACTCAGGAATATTCAACACTGATATAAGAGTCAAAATACATTTAAACTCAATATAAGAATTATGAAATTTCTTATCCCAGGAAAACTTTACTCCCTTTTGAGTGAGTGTAGTCATCAGAGAATCCAACTTCGATAAGTCCTTAAATAACTAGAAATAATAGCCAGATAATCCCAAGAATATCTAAATCTCAAAAACATTTTGTGGTTATTCCCAAGTCATAAAAACCTTCACCTTTTAAATATAAACTAATATTATTTATTCTAAAACCATGTTACCCAAGTACTTCACTTCCCAAATCCTGAAATTACATTTTGAAATCTCGGCATAAAGTTGGTGATTTCTCAACAAACTCGGAACTATTCTCAGATGATGCACATGATCCTCCTCAAACGTAGAGTAAATGAGGATTTAGTCCACAAAGACTACCACAAAGGTATCAAAATACTCATGGAAAATCCATTTCATTAAATACATAAAAAATTTAGGAGCATTAGTTAGACTAAAGGACATGACAAGGTACTCATAATGACCATACCTACTTTGAATGGAGGTTTTCTGAATGTCATATTCTTTTCATCCTCAAATGATGGTTATCGGATCCAAGGTCGATCTTAGAGAACCACTTTTACCCTTTCAACTAATCCAAAAAATAATCGATATTTGGTATTATATACTTATTATTTATCATCACTTGATTTATTTTTCTATAATCAACACATAGGAAAAGAGAACCACAAGATTTCATAGAAAAGAGAACCAACACCACCTAATTTGACACACTCAAGAATATATTTTTTTCTCAATAAGTTCATCCAACTAGGACTTTAGATCTTTCAATCCAGCTGGTCTCATGCAATAAGAGGGAACAAATACAAGTTGAGTACTAGGAATAAAGTAAATAGAAAACTCAAACTCCCTTATAGGGGAAAACTGGAGAAGTCAATAGGAAACATGTTGGGAAACTCGATGAATGGAGGGAGATAAACACTCAAATATTCCTTCTCTAGATCAAAGGAAAAAAATGATATTACTTTCCCTATCTTTGGATATGAAGGTTCGGATTTTCTTGACCTTAGGTCCTATTCTACTTGAAAGACACGGATCAGACCATTGGGTGTAGTGAAGAAGACCCATCAAGGATAAAAATCAACTTGGTATTTATTGGAAATGAGTCAATACATCTAAAAAATGATTTCCTGAGGTTTCATGATGATAACTAGAAAAATCCAAGAAAGCTCAACATCTGATAGAGATAAGACACAAACAGGACTACATATATCTTTCACTCTCTTCGTACTAAGGGGTGTAGTAATATCCATTGCATAAGATAAAATCTCCATTCAATGATAAATAATATTAAAAATACGAGTTTAAATAAATGAATAAGATGCATCGGTATCAAATCGAGTAGTCACTAATGACCAAGTTGTTGTAATGGTACCTCTCACGGTCGTTGGACCCATACCCACTTCCCATAGAGACTCTTCCACTGTGTGAAGAATCTTCATTTTGAATGCCTATGGCTGGAAACCTTTTTCAAATGAAGAATATGATTTTTCTATTGTTTGAGAAAGTGAGTATGATCCCATGTCACTATGTGGAGTAGAATAAACATGGAATAACCTCTGTAAGTGACCTAAAAATCTACAGTAACTGCAATTCTTGGGTTTCTCACTACAAACCCTCTTTGAATGTCCCAACATCTTACACTGATAAAAAACTAAAGGACCTATTCTAAAAACTAAAGGAGGTTTATAAACACCCTCTCATTGAGAAATTCTATGATAATCATCACACTTCTATTTTCCCTTGAATGAACTCACACTGCCATAGGGAGAGAAATAAACTCATGATAACCCTGACTTACTAGCCAAGTCCATCTCGACCATCATCTCTCTTTCTAGTACGTCTGCATAAAAAAGAATATTTAGAAATATAACATGAGAGTGAATGTCTTGATGAAGTACCAATACAAATATTCAAGCTTCCATCTACTTATTAGACACAATCTCAGGTGCGAAATGCCTGATCTCAAAAAAATGGGTTGCATACTCTATCATGATCCTGTCATCCAACTCAAGTTTGAAGATCTCAGTGGACTTGGATAATAGCATTGACTCTGGATAGAAATGGTTGTTGAAATGAACCTTGAATTATTTCCACTCTAAGCTCTCATGTTTCATCGTCATCACTATCATGTCCCACCATCTCCTACTTTGTCCCTCCAACATGATGGTGGAATACATTACCTTGATTTTGTCGGGTGTGTCCAGGAACCCAAAAAAGTGCTCAATTATTCTCAACCATTACTCAAACTATTTAGGATCATTTGAGTCTTTGAACAGTTATGGTTTCTGGAGAAGAAACTCTTCATAAAAAATCTTGAGAACATCCCTCTGAAGTTCCGCAAATAGATCCTAAACATGAACTGGAGGTGGTGCTTATCCCAAAGACTAGATAGTGTTCATAATCACTTCTACTATATTTGGAACCTATAATAGGATTATATCACTAAGGATTAATAGAATCTTCCTCCTAGATTTGATTCACACGTCTTCTCAGAGGCATGATTCTATAAAACATCATCAGACAACAAGGAAGATATCATGTTACACTCAAATAGAGAAAAAAGAGAAAATTAATCCCAACATATAAGAAAAAAATATTTGGATTTCAATCTATCCAAGTCAAAAGTAAGGAAAATACTGTAACTAATCCACAATATGTATTTACCTAACCACCCCTAGAGACTTAAGGTTCATTATGGAGAGAGATTTCTATGCACTCAATCGCAACTACCTACTAAGTCTTGACATGATTTCAAAATGCATACTCACATCAAGAAAAAAGATCAAACTCATTTTGAAACTAATTTATCACAAACCATCTTGGGTGAAATGGTAACCTAATAACTAATCTAGTCTTGACATAACCTGAATTGAATTACCTATCCCCATGGGTTAGTGACCAGAACCTAGCATCATACAAGAATGAAAGTTGGAACAATTTTTCCACAAAAAATGTGGAAGAAATGTTAAAAATAAATATGAATAATAAATAAAATACACTGGGAGTGATTTACTGTAAGTAAAATAGGTATAAAAACCCAAATTAATATATCCAAGTAATAGAAAATAGGCAAAACTGCCCAAGTCCCAACTCGGACGCAACTCACCAAGTCCACAAATCAATAGCTAGAACCACCTCGAAGGGATCCTTTTCCCATTCTCTATCTTTGAAGGAGGTAATCTAAAAACACCTGAAGGCACAAGTAGGGTGTGAGAAAAATCCCAGTAGGATTTCACCCAAATATTACATAATAAGATTCCTATATCAAATTAACCAAGAATGTGATTTCAATTTTCAAATAAATAGGTTTGGAATTTTAAAATCATATTTAAACAAATCATTCATTACATTTTATAAGATGGAAATACATTATCAATTCAATATTAATATTTAAAATGATGGAAATACATTTCAAATGATGGAATTACCTTTAAAAATGGGTTCTTTACCCAAATGACACTTTTCACAAATGTCTTAAATAAACACTTTTATATAAAATTGTTTATATAAATCAAAATGCATGTAAAACCATTTAAAATAATGTCATTTATTAATTAGAAATAAAATAAGCAAGAAACATGGTCATATTACTAAGAAGGTATGGTAGTTACAGTCTATAGGGACTCCACACACTCTTAATGTGATATGAAAAAAATGTGTATACACACATCCCATTGAACTCAGGCCAAAGAGGACTCATCACCATCGTTTAAGGGATGTGATCTGCTTATATAATTTTTTATAATGTTGTTGAATCATAGAGTAATGTACTAAATACCTAAGACTTTCATGTTATCTAGTATAAAAAAATTATGCATAATTTATTTTAAGACTGCATAAAATACAATTAAATCCTACTATCCATTTCAAATACACCAATTTTACCTTTAAAACCCATCACATTTTTTAATAAAAAACACACATTTTCACCAATATAAAACTCTCAGGTTTCTATCAAAATCATTTTAATCCATTTTCACAAATAGGGATTTGAAACTAATTCACCATTTATTTTCACAATTCAATTTCATAACTAAATTCAACAATTTACTTTTTAAACAATTCCATTGATTTAATCACAAACCCCCAATTCAATGGAATTAGGGTTTTCACAATTTCCCATCAAATTAACTTTCGAAAATTAAATTCATCAATTAAATTCAAAAATTAAATTCAACAATTAAATTAAAACGGTTCCCATTAAAACTATAATATAAATTAAAAAAATTTAAATTTACATAAAATTTCATAAACATGACCCATTTCAATGGAATTAGGTTTTAGCAAAAAATTGATTAAAATAAATTTAATCAAAATTATAAAATTTAATTTAATTCAAATAATTGAAAATAAACAAAGAAATTTTGTTTTAATAATATTTGGGCATTGTAACAGAACCACCTACCTCATAATCCAATAGATCTCAAAACATCAAACCCTAATCCGGATTAGCTAACAAAGAATAATGATCATGAAAATCAGGGAAATAAGAATCAAACATAGTTTTAGATCCATAACAGCGAGTATTAGAATCTACAAAACACATAGAGATATATGAAACCTTAGGAAGAAAGGATAAAACAGGAGATACAAAATGAGGTGAGAAGACTAACTGGGAGAGGATCAAAGGGTGTTTTTCAAGCTTCAGATCACTTCCATGAGGGATCCAATGGGCAAAAAATTACTCTTGGGAGCTCTAAGGAATGTAGAAATAGTATGGGGTCGTTCTAGGTCCATCCAACACCTAAAATAGGAGTTTATAAATTTTAAAAATAGATTTTTGGATTACTGAAATCATGTGCATGGTTTTTTGGGCAGAGGCACATGGTTTAATAAAAACATACACAAGCTGTGCACCTATTTTAAATGGGCTGCAAAGTTTCTCTAGAGAGGGAGAAAAATTTATCAAACCATGTACAAAATATGTGAATACCACTATTTGGATTTACATTTTTATATAGTAGGGTGCATATTTTGGGCAAAATTTGCACCAACTATACTCCAACCGTGTACTAACCTAGAAACTTCCAAAAATTTCAGAATTTCACCCGATTCAAACCCAAATGAAACCCAACAAAAGTAAGACAAAAAGGGGGTTTATGTTTACCTGAACATAGTAATAGTATGTTATAAAATATAATAATTAATATTATTTGAATGAATATAATTTTAATATTCCAGATTAATTTAATATTAGAGTGAATTATGAGCGAGTTAAATGACTCAGTTTTATTACATAATATATTTGATATATATTATTGGAATATAATAAAATATAAATAATATTTATTTCCTAGTTTAGTTAACCATAATTATTATTTATTACTTATTTATTGTAAGTTATATATACAGGGGTGAGGGAACCCAATCCGGGTTTTTGAGCATCCATTATATATAAGAGGAGAGAGGTTCTCACACAATGACTATTCACTGTGAGTTCTTTAGAGCCCCTCTATCTTCTTCTGATTTCTATAGAGATAAGATCTAGATCCAAGTGATTAGATCAATATAATATCTATAAATCAAAGGAACATTGATGCAGTGATCTTTTTGACATTGAAGGCATCGTCATATTTTCATGCTATCACCTAGGATTCGACGACCAACAGTCCTTCATATTTTTGAATCTTGTGTGGATGATCTAGAGGGATTATTATTTGGATAATTTTAGTATAAATCAATTGATAAAATAAATTTTCAAGCATGTATTCATATCAATATTGGTATTTTATATTTTTTATTTTGTGATTTATTTAATTCACATGAGGTCCTCAGACCGTATCGGGGCTCAAATCCTCATATAAAAAAATTTATATTTCTTTGATAAAAAAAATTTAAAATTCTCGGCCCATTTGATTCCACTGCATGCTCCAATACCTTCAGTAATCATTCATGAAACCAGGGATTCAATTTTGTGAAGGGAAATTTTTTTGTGGTACTATAGGAGGTACTACAGGAATGGTAATATTCACCCAATTTGGGCATTTTATCCATGTATTCAGGCCTTCAAGCCACTGGGTTTTTAGGAAATCCATAGGCCTTTAATCAATCAAGGTCTATGGTCCATTGGACCTCCAATTCATTATTTAAATGTCAAGATTTGGTATTAGAGAAACCTTAGACTAGTGGATTGAGTAGGAGTGGTTTCAACCACAGGTGGAGCCAATTGGAAGAAGACATCAAAGCCTAAGGAAATAAAGGTGATACAAGATGAGTTTTTATAGATGATTTCAACTTCTAGGACTTCAGTTCATTAGAAAATGTGAGGCTAATATTACTTGGGTCCTTCAGACAATGTATTGTAGGCCTCCATTCCATGTAAGGGTTCCCTCTAAACCCACTTAAACTGAGGATTATTTAATAAATAAAATTTCAAATATCTTTAGGATAGGGAGTATGTTTAGTTCTACTAATGGTTATTCTTATGAGTAAATAAGATCTAGGGTAGATCCTAGTTTTAAATATATTATTCTTTTTAATTTAATATCCATTTATAATTTATTCACTTTTTAGATATGTAGAATCCATGGTATGTAATAATCTATGGAACTACGAATGAATAATGTTTTTTAGATTGATTCATACCATGATATAATTATTTATTAATCAAATTTAAAATATTTTTAAATAATTGGAAAATATATTTTATAATTATAGATATATAGTTTACTAAATGATTTTTCCCTAAAACTTGATGTGTTACAAACACGACACATGTATTTTAAAGGGGAGTAAAAACTAATTACAAATTAATTCTTCAACCTATAGTCACAAACCAATTACCCTACATTTTTAATCTTATAGGCACTACCCAACATTGGGTTGTATAACCCACAAGATCCTTCTATTGAATGAAAATTAAGAAACCAACATTAAAAAAAGAGAAATACAGAACCACATAAACCAGAAAATAGAGTAATATAGAAACCAAAATTAAGAAATGAATATATGAATTTTAACATATAAGAAACATTGATCTCCTTGAAAGTAGGTAATTCAATGATTCAGTTTAAAAATCACATTTTAAGCTAAAATCTCACATGAATAAAAACTTGATATTCATCTAGCTATATTATATTTGTTCTATCAAACTCTATTTTTAGAGTTTCTTCATGTACAAAAGCTTTAAATAATTTTTTTTGTTTCATTTCTTATTCTTCTAAAGTAGTAGATGTGGAAATATTTTTAATTTAACCGGTGTTTTTTAACACTTCATTCAAAAATTTCATAATAATTTAATGATTTCCTATAAGTCATTCCATGATTTAATCTAAATTTGATGCATGTGATATCCTTATTTAAACTTCTTGAAAATTGATAATTGGTGTAAAATAAATACACAATTTTAAATAAAAAAATATATTTTCATTATAAATAAATAATTAAAATAGTAAAAATAAATAAAATTTAATTTGGAATAAAACTATTTAATTATACTCTATCATGTAAGATATTTAATTTACATAAGATATAAAATTCATGTATGATCTACTAAATGTGTGAGATACTATATATTTTATAAGATATATGTATTTCATAATATATAGAATATTTTTCATATGATACTTGTAGCTATGTAAGATACTTTAAATATAAAATGATATATTTATTTGTAATATATGAAGACTTTCATAAGATATACACATTAGATATTTCATTGATACATGTAATATATTTGACATCATGTCTCAATACATGATATATTGACATGAATATGTAAGAATTTTTCATTTTCATGAGAAAAATCAATTTATAAGATGTTTAAATTTTAAAATTTTCATACATTTCAGGTGTATGTTGATTATATAGTATATAAGAAGTTTATTTTATATGTAATATGTCTACTTAGTACATAAGAAGATATACCTCAAAAAATTTCAAGCACAAAATACGTAATAAGTTTAATAGGACAACAATACATTCATAAGAAATTATATAAATTGAAATTCTGAAACATAGAATAGGTAAGAAGATGAAGTCATAAGTAATAAGTTATACTTATTGAAATTCTAAAACATGGAATAAGTAAGAAGATGATTCAATTTATCACCTCTCTTGACTCAGGCACCTCTCCCCTTGCACAAATCCCTCTTTACCTCTTCCTTGTTAATGATTTTGTGTGGATTTCACCTATTTTTATCAATATTTAATCATGTATGGTTCTCCACCCCTCTCTTTGAACTTCATTATCATCTTATCAGTTTTCTATCATCCTCATGGTCGTGATGGATTTGGGCCTGTGTAATCCGAATTGAGTGTTGTGGGTTTTTTGTGATAATGATATCCTCTCAGTTCCTTGAGTTCTTCCTCTACCTTCATAATAGAATATGTTTGGTTTTCAATAGTTTCAAGTGATTAAAGGTAAGTTTTTTGATGACGTTTCATCATTTGATAATATAAATATTCTCTCTTAAATTTCTAATGTGTGTTTTAATTGTTTTTATTTAAAAAATGGAATTTTTATGAAATATTCAGTGGCATTTTTTATTACAAAATCTTATCCTTTTATATTAAAATTGAGATGGATTTAAAGAGGCATGTTTTTCTTATGGAATGAATTGGAAATAGAAATTATAAGATATGGAAAGGGAATAGTACATGGGAACCCCAAGTTCCTAGTTGTGATAACTAAACAAGTATACTAGGAAAAATGATACCCTCTCTAGCATTTGGACTGTGAAACAATGTTAACAAAACAAATTATTTTATAGGTTTGGTTACCGCTAGGACTTTGGATTGGTCATACCTAGAATCACATGAAAGAGAATTATTGTGAATGGGTTACTCATAGAGAGTGTGAAGATCCTTGGATGAGGCCCAAACTTACTTTCCTTAGGGGTTTCCCATGGTGTTTATCCTTTCTTTATTATTATTATTATTTTTTAAAAAAATTTGGGGTTGAAGCCTATTTTTATTGAAAAAAGACCTCTTTTTTATTTGATAGAAGAGACCCATTACATGGCCTATAGGCCCAATGGGTATTAAATCCCATTACATGGGATAGAAGGCCCATATTTTTAGCCCAAAGGCCCTCTATTGAATAATACTGCTACAATACCCAAAATTCTACAGTACCTTCTATAGTACTATCGCAAAAATAGTTCCTTCTACAATGCCCGCAACCACAATAGTGTCTCTGGGGCTATAGTTCTGTTTTATGTATAGTTCTGCTATAGTACCACTTCATTGTTTCTACAGTGACCTATGACCAATGGGTTTTAAACCCCCAACCTTGATGTAGTATTACATGGTTCTTATCAATAATACAAATCAAAACTATATTATTATTATTATTATTATCATTATTCCACTATTTTCATTGAATTTCAGAATCATGTATCCATTTAAATTATCTTCAAACCAATTTTTTTAGTTTTTATAACAATGTTTATTCATTATAATCTTAGTGGTCCCCTAATTGGATCTTTTACTCACACTCTATATACAACTAATGGGTGTATATAAACTTTTTTTGTCAGATTTAGGTAAAAGGAAGTCATCACATAGAGGATAAGGGAACATTTGTTAGTGTATATTGGGTAATGGTGGTGGATTTAAGGGAGGATGAACCTCATGTCACATAGAGATGTGTGAAACTTTTTTTTTTCAATTTTGGGTTTTGATTACATAATCTTATTTCCCCATTTTTATATCCTTTTAGATTCCCATATAATCTTTTGTACATGCATTCATAACTCCCATATTTAAATGTTTGAAGTTTATTTTGTATATATATTATTATGGTTTCTTTTGTGACATATTTTATATTATGTTTATGGTTTTATTGGAACAACCATTCCTCAATTAGTTTTTTAATTCCCATGCACTAATTTCTAGCCCTTGGGGGTTATTAATTTCCTTCATTCATTTCCATACACCAGCTTAGGTTTCGGGTTAGGGGTATCCCAAGTTGTTTTGTGACAAGCTCAAATGATGGTTGAACATCAATTTTTGTAGGATAATAACATGATTTATTCAAGAAACCATAAAGGGAAAATGAAGTGAGAGACTGATTTATCTTCAAGACACAAAACCATAAAGGTTCCGCTTTTCATCCAAACTAATTAGGATATCACAAGGATTTATAATTCATAATAGAATAAATATGATATATAAATTCTTATAGGAAACCATAAATATCAAAAAATTCTAAAACACCAGTGGATTTTCAAAGAATGTATAAATTGGGGATTTTTTTTAAAGATTAGACAACTTTGGGAATGGATACTCTAGTGATTAGTTGTAGTGAGAGTGGGATTAAAACCATTTAAAGGAAGTTTTATGGAAAGTCACAAAGGTTATGGATAAATATATCCCTATATATCTCATAGATACTAGTGTCCAACAATATGAGAACTTTCCTTTTCTTATTTTATCTTGTTCTAGTTTTGATAAATCTCAGCAAGTTAGGGATTTTGGATCAAACTCTCAAACTTGTAACATAAATACACTTGTAAATGCTACATCCACATTATTAAATCAAGGAACACCAAATCATCGAAGGGATAAGGGATATACCAATAAGTTTACTCATGATATATAAATATAATATAACATTTTTCTATAAAAATTGATGTTTCTCAAAGGTAGAGAAAAGTCCTTATCTTTAACTCTGATCAGGAAGGAGCCTATGAAAGATATAACTCATTCATGTATTGTTCCTATAACTAATAAAAAAGTTAGTTAATATGGGATCACCACATAATAATGTTTCTTCTAGTGCACCTACTAACATAAGGTTATGTATGACAGGATTACCAAAATACAAGTGTTTCACTTAAAGGGACTAAATAAGAAGCACTTTATAAGAAGATGAACACTAATCTTAGGACATTTTTGAGTAGTAAGGTGGAATGTTAGGTACATTATAAAGTGTTGGAAACACTTGACTAACTTGATTCTCATATTCATCAAGAATTCCACGAGTATAAAATAAAGGATAATGTATTTTGTGATGATTTTATGACCTATATGTAGGCTAAGATCCCCAGTACAAATGTGTCCTTGGAGGGGGGCTTAGAGGATTAAGAAAACCCTTAGAAAATTTTCACAAATTGGGGACAAAGATGTCAACTCCATAGTCGAGGTGGTCAGGGTTACCTTTATAACGTGGTAACCCATTCTCCAAAAAACAAATAATATGTTTTACTATTGGGATCTTGACTAGTGTCTCTCCTTAGATCATATGAAGGTCTGAGCTGTGCGACCATAGATCAATGCAATTAATGTTTCTGATGACTTTTGAGGATGATACAGGTTTTTGGTTCACCCAAATGATTTCTATTGGAGGTTATAGGCAGGTATCCAAGAGTGATTCTCTGGTGCTTCATTAATTTTTCTAAATAATATAATTCTTTAACTTAGATGGATGGTAGTAGGCATGTAATTCACCATCTTTTGTACAATCGTTTTTATCTTTTTAATAATAGCGCTAGGATCCTAGATTCCCAGGAGTCATGATCGTCCATTCTCGATTAATCATATTATTAATTATTAATTATATAATTTATTATTATTATTTATATTATTAATTATTAATTATCTAATTAATTATTAGTTATTAATTATTAATTATTAATTTTTTAGAAATGTAATGAAGCATGTATTTGGAAACCCAAACCCATGGTCACATAAAATATATTAAAAAATGTGACCTAAACAATGCCACAAAAATACTACAGAAAAATACATATTAAGAAGACAAAGTGTTGAAACACTTGTAAAATAAAGAACCTCCTTGAGTTTTCCATCAATCATGAAAACAATCGCAAGTGTAAAATCATACATCCTTCATAATCCACACCATCCATGCATTCTAAAACTATGATCATGTTTTTTTATATCCACTTCCCCTTTTTCAAGAACCACCTTGACTTACCAAGTGTCAACTTATCCTCCATTTCTTAGGAGTATCGCATAATTATGTTTGTTCATATATGTCATAAGAATATCCCTTATAACTTCTAAGTGCCCATAATTCATCCTATAATGTTCCTTGATCAGACTCCTACCCTTTCATGGTATGATTAGTGGGATCATTTCCCCCAATAGTAGATTGAGTATTTCTCAAACTCCTTGAAATCATCTTAATAGATTCCTCACCTATAACTGTCCCAAATTCTATTTCCTTTATAGTTATAATACAAGAACTTCTAGTTTCAAATAAATAAATAGATGTTCCAACAAAATTAGTATGATAATACCCATGACAACCTTCATTTGACTTTTTAGAAATAATTTTAGGACCAAAAAATATAGTTGGTTCCTTATAGTGGGAAGAGTAATTTACTTTATTTGGGTAACTCATCACCATATTTGGGATCATATACAAGCTAAAATTCTTTTCATAGGACCTTTTCGTCTCTTCCAAAAAGTATTCACAACTTTTTAACAAATTGAGAGAGTGAAGCATAGTAAAGAAATTACATCTACATCTTTTATTCATCTTACTTGGAGAATCAAATAATATTTTTTTAACCTTGGGAAGTGGCTTCAAATTCATTATATTTAATAGAATCATCATGTATATCTAAATTTTGATCATATATAGACATAATTGGCTTGAACTTCTTTTGAAATTTTATAGGTTCCCTCAAGTGAGGGTTCTATTGATAATATTTATAATTTTAATGCTATAAACCCTATAAATTTGAGTAAAATTCATTTGATTGTATAGAATAATATCCAACACCAAATACTTTATGTAAGTATAAAAATCAATAATGGTTATTGTAACCTCCTTGAATCCCTTGTCCTCATTTCTGCTTATTGATGCTTTGAAAGTTGAACTAGTAGGATTATTAGTGGAAGAAATTGCAACATCAGTGACCCTATCTCCATCCTTGTTTCTTAAAAATTTATGCACGATCCCACTTTAAATCAAATAATGATGATCTTCCTTGAGGAAATCATATTTAGAACATGCTCCAATAGCTTCAATTAATAAATTCCTTGTATCTATCTTAGAGACAACATAGGGGACAAGAACTAAAGATTTAATTATCTTCAAAGTAATATCATTACTCAGGTAATAATAAGAATTCCCTTTCTAGGTCCCATGAACATCATTTATATTAGTAGAAACATCTAAAGCAGGTTCCGTATTAACTATACAACCCTTATTCAACTTCTTGAAATTAAAAATAGTTGATCCTTCAAGGTATTTCTTACCCTTATTATTTCCAAAGATCATATATAAATAATAAAATATATCAGCTAGATCATGATCATCATCAATATCAAAGGTAAATTGGTTATATTGTATCATCCTATAAGAATATGAGATTTTAAATGAACACTATGTTCAATAGCTTATACAACATGCAACACCAAGTTTAAAGAAACCATAAAATTTTATTATTTAAATATGACCGATGAAACATAGATATTGAATTAGTGAATACAAATAGGAGTAACCAAATCATTATATATATATATATGGGTTAAACTCAATTAAAATTTATTAATTCTTAAGAAATATAAAAATTAATTTTCACTAAAGTCATTTTTTTCTTTACAAATACATTTTTCAAAAATGTTATTTATTTATTTTTTAATAGAATATTATAATTAATTTATACGGATTTTATAAATTGTATCCGATAAAAAAGATATAATTTTTTAAATTATCATTATCTTATAATTAATTTTCGAATATTTTATGACATGTTTTATTTATTTGAATGAATAGTGGAAAATAATGATTTTTAATGAAAAATATTTTTCTTTCCAAGTATTCACAATGTAATATTAAATTTTAAACTAGTTATAAAATTTTATAATTTCCATTGATTAAAAATAGTCCAATAATTTCTTTTGAATCAAAATTTCAGTGGAATTTGGTATAAAATCATTTTTATACTAAAAAGGCATTTTCCTGAAAAACTGTTTTTATCGCGTTTTGCGGATATAATTTTAAATTAAACTATTTCACTTCTGGGAATTAAATTTGATAAAATGGATTAAATATTTTTAATAATAATAATTAATATTTATATTAATGGAAACTTTATTTTTTTGATGAATAGTAAAAATATTGAAAATATGTCACCATAATTATGGTTTAAACAAGTTTATCAAGGGGTAAAACTAAAGAGATAAGGGTAAAAATTACCTAAAAACATGACTTTATACTATTGGATAAGTGTTTATAGATAAAATATCTAATTATAGAGTTAAAAAATATATTTAAAAACATTATTTTTAATTTGGTAAAACAATCTTGACTTTTGAGATGATAAGATATATTTTATTCAAATTTAAAGCTAATTTTGGGTCTTTTTATTTAATGGAATGGGTTTAAGATTCCATTAAGTTTTAGATTTGTAAAAAAGTATGAAAAAAATAATTTTTTTATTATTTAACTAATAAAATTTTTGGAAAACAATTTATTACTTTATTTCAAGATAAAATGATTTTTACCCTTAAATTGATTATTTTTTTTAAAATGTTTTTTATTGGGTTTTGTGTTCTTATATTTAAATTAATTTCATGCACCTTAATAAATTGAACCAAATAAAATATATTAAAAAGTTTGAATCATCATATAAAAATTTTGGTATAAGTACCCTTCTAATTTTATACTTATAATTATGTTATCATGGTAAAAATTTAGGTTTTCACAGTTAAGGTTAGAATGAGTTTAAAGTGGTTTAACTAAGAGATAAGACTTAAAATATTTCCAAAACTTGTCTAAATATGAATTGTTGAGTTTAATTCAACCCTATCACGTCTTATATTTTAATTATAGGTTCCTTGGTTCCACTTGACATGATTATGATATATATATATATATATAAAATTTAATCTTTGAAGAAATTCTAAGTGTTTCCTTCCCTCATTTATAAAAAGGGAACCTTTTCTTCTCTTTTACACACAACTTTTGAGAACTATAGTTCCAAAAATAACTACCAAAGTCAATCTCTAACATCCCTAACCACATCTTACAGGTCCTTGTTTGATCATAAAAACCTCATAAGAAGTCATTAGGTACAAATATAAAGAGTTTGTCTGAAAAATAGGCGTAGTTATTAGCTAATTATTTTCATTGTATTTCTTATTAAACCACTATAAAATATTATTAAGCCATGATAAAATAATAAAATAATTATCTTACATATATTGAGATGTTATTATATTAATTTCATAACCTATATCCATATACTCTTCCATCAAGTTATAAATTAAACTATTGTTCATGCACACGACAGACTATCAACTCACAAACCAAGGTAATTCATTTTTAATGAATTCATATAATGGATGGTTATAATAATGGATTGTGTAACACATCGAGTTTTTATTGACCTTTTTTATGAATAAATTAATTTTAATTTATGTATTTCATTTCACTAAGTCAAACATTCTTTTCACATGACACCAACTCGGTGTATGTTACTAGAAACACTAACTTGGCATACATTACATGCAACTCTGACTTGGTGTACGTGACACGCGACACTGAGTTTCTACAAAACATAATATTATTGTTATAATTATTTAAAAAATATAGTTACATACTTGGTATTAAATATAGTAACATGATTAGTAATAACTAATTTTCAAAAAAAAATTATAATGATTTTATATAAATAGAACATATTGATAATGAAAAATATAATTTTTGGTAAAGTCTTTTTATGTTTAAAAATAATTTTTTCTCAAATAAACTGCTTTTATTGTCCTTCTATTAAGAAAATAAAAAAAAATTATACATAGTTAGAAATTTAATTTTATAAAATAAACTACATTTTTGAATTTATAATTTCTAATTTATCTTAGGGTGAATATTTGGGATTTTTCGGAGAAATATCATTTTTGGATAAATAGTGAAAAATATTGAATTTTAATTAAAACTCATTTTTCTTATAATTTATTTATAAGTTCTAAATATATTTTAAATTTTTTTAAAGTTTAATTATATTTATTTTTTATAAATTAATACAATTTAGTTTATTATAATCAATTTAACTTTGAAATTGGGTATACAAACTTAGCAAACTTTTGTTGATTTTTACTTTAAAAAGCTGCAGTGTTGTCCCATATGCAGGATTAAATTTAAATTAATTTAAGAAACTTCTGTGATTGTAATTTATAAAAATGAATTCTCTGTTTTTATTCATCATAATTTATAATTTCTAATAATGTCAACTTAGTTTTTAACCAAAAATATTTATAAAAGTAATTAAAATTAATTATAGTGATTAAGGTAAAATTAAGCTTAATAAGAGACTAAACATTAATCTTAAGGACCCAAAAGAACTAGATTATTCTCAAAGATCCATTTTTTGGAAATATTTAGAACCTATACTATTTTTTTTTTATTTTTTACCATTATTTTATCCACATGACATGGTAAAAATATGGGTGGAATTTCTTTTCCAAAAGTTTATATTTGTGTCACTCCTCCTCCACTATAAAAAGGCTTCCTCCCCTCCCACTTCCTCACACCTCTCAAGCCACTTTGGATCGACCAAGATCAGAAAAAATTGATCCTAAAAATCCCTCCCTTACTCTTTTAAGCCTCCATTTGGGAAAAAATATATCCAAGGAAGCCCTTTGGTGGAAACCAAAAGGAGATACCCAAAGAAGAGGTAACATCCTCCCTCAAACTTCTTTATCTGATTTTTTTATCCACCACCTCAACTAACCTTATTACATGATTATAAAAAAACATATCCTCAATATAATGAGATTTTTTATACTATGTTTTATACCTAAACTTACACACACTTACAAATAATGGGTAATGAACATACTGTTTATGGGTACCGCGAACTACCGCCTTATGAAACGCTGATTGTTTGTTTTTCCTTTAAAACCTCTCATGGAAGGCATTATGATGGAAAATTTGTTTATATATAGTATATATGATATTTATGATGAATTTATTCTTATATAATTCTTTTACAACACATATATTTATACAATCCATTTTTTGTAAATATTATAATTTCGTTTGAAGAATTGTGGACTACCGCCCCCTCAAAGTGATGTGATTCATTCACACACTACATGGAATGTATAAAGGATGAGTTTAGTAAATTTATATGATATATATGATATAATCATGATACTTGAATAATTATATATATACACACACACACACATATATATATATATACAATTATATATCTTTCACTCTCTTTCTTTCAATATGACAATAATACGGAAACAAAGCTCATGTATACGTACGACCTACCGTCTCCATGAACAGTGTATCACATTTCATAATTCTATATCCTATAGATTATTATAATACAAATATACTGAATATTAAAGATATATATATATATATATATATATATATATATCTTTTTTTACATTTTTGAAATCATGATATAAGTATAAGGACCATAGATATAACTAAATAAGACACATGTGAAGAACAAAGAAAATATTACCCGAAGTGAAACCTTAACATAGAATTGTTAATAAGTGGGTAATATAAGGTCATAATAAAACCATATATGGTATTAAATATAAGAATATTCCTATTTAAAATATGTATAATAAACATACATTTATTATATAGGAATATTTTACGAGTATGAAGAGAGTTAAGACACAAGGTATGGGAAATTTCATCTCACTTTTTATATCCATGAGATACACGTCATGTTAAACACTCTTTTCTATTACGAGGTGTTTATAATTCCCATGAATGAATTATATGATTTTTATAATTCAATTTATGGGTATTTAAAAATTCATTCTATGATCTTTCTTTCATGGGATCTATGTTTCAGAAGTTAACAAATTGGTATGATAATTTTTCTCAATTTACTTTCTCTGGGACACATGTTTTTATGCCCCTAAATTCTTTTTAGAGGTGTGTATAATTAAATTTGAAAAGTTATATCAATAAAATCATTATTTTCATGATATTTCAAGCTTTAATTAATTTCTATTTCTTACATTTAGAGTATGATTACAGGTTATCAAGTGATAAGAGTTTATTGAAACAATCTCATCACTTTTCGAGATTGTTTATGTTTATTCTTCCTTTGATGAAATATTATAATCCCTCTATTAAGATATATCATTACCTTTATTATAATCTATTTATTCATGATATATTTATATATTGGATCCATTGTCCCACTCTTTGGTATATAAGATAGTTAAGAATGTGTTTTTAAGAAATTTATACTTTACCTCTCACTTCGGTGAGAAATCTATTTTATTTCAAACACCATGTTTAAATTTTTTTTTCAAAATATATTTGAAAATAATTTTCAAGGAAAAAGGGATTTTCAAAATTATTTATGGTTTTAAAAGCTTATTTTATAAATTTATTTTCAAAGAAATATGTTTTAATTTTTTTTTATTTTAGGATGAATTTTTAAAGGAAGAAAAGATATTTTCCTCATGAAATGTTTTTAAAATATCTTTCAAAATTATTTCCCATCTAAGATGATATCTTTTGGTGTTTATAATGACAATATTGGGAAACGATTCAATTCATATTCTTTCTATGAATGGTCTATGTTTTCTTGGAACAAAGTTTATTAAAATTGTTTATATTTAATGGGTTATATTCCTTTGAAACCTATTTCTTTTCATGGGTTATGTTTTGAGGAAATGATTTTAAAACCTGTATCTTTTTCCATAGTTTATTATATGATTACATGTTTATGATACCCATTTCATTTTATGGGTTATGATATAATTTTTTATAATTTTTTGGCACATGTATGTGTGATTTAATTATGATATGTGGGAGACCTTTATCTCCCTTTAATGTATTGGGTAAAGATTTATATCTCATGAGGTAGACTAAGATGGTCTTGGGATGAACCTTGACTACTAAGATGGATCAAGGAGTGAACCATGACTACCAATATGGTATAATCAGTGAACTCATGCTACTAATATGGCCTTGGAAGTGATGCCTTGACTACTTTGGAAATCATATTATATGCTTATGTGTTTTCCTAAATTCAATGTCTTATTACTTTATTATGATTTCATAGATTATGTTATTATTTATTTAAGATTCATGTCTTATTAACTACTAATATTTATGCCGTGATTCATGTTTATGATCAATGATATGATGGGTATGATCTTCTAAAGTTATGATCACATTCTCATACCCCTATTCTCATGTTTATTCATACAAGATCCCCTTGTTTACCTTTATTGAGCATCTGAGCTCATCCCTTTTTATGTTTTATTCCCTAAGGTATGAAGATATGTAATATTATTGATGTGTCTAAAAAGGTTTCTAGTAAAGAAGAACCTAGTGGGAGATAATGTAGATCACTTATATACCTTTTTTTGTTTCCATGTTTCCAAAGGCACTAACTAATATAATCTTTGGGTGTCTATTTTCGTAATGATTTAAGTATTCCAAAAAAATTATATAATGTTAATGTATGAAAAGTGAGGGCCAAAATATTTGTTATTAGATCAAATGTTTAGTTATCCTTGGTTAACTAGGATGAGAAAACATTAGTGAGATCCCTAAGTACATGTCTAAGGATAAGTATAAGGATAAAGAAATGTACAATAAAATGTCCTTGAATTTTGGTAAAGGATAGAGTGAGTAGTTTCTTAGAAATAAATCCCTATATAGATACTACAAGTAGATGTGGTTATGGAACAAATGTACCTAGGATTAATAACTCCAATAATGTGTGTCGAGCTGGACTTGGGATAACCTGGTATACAATAATGGGCCTTACTACACACCTAGTTTGACACTCCCGAGGGATATGTTTTGGGAATTAACAAAATCTTCATGAAAAATCTTAAAGGATTTAAATAGAAGTTAGATTTTAATTATCTAGTATAAACCTAATATATCATAGATTAAGTAAGGTTCCATAAGTTAGACATCATATAAGTGGATTTTCATTATTTTTTTGGTTACCCATTATGATAACTATTTATTAATCCATGCTTTTTGTTTTAGTCAAGCGTTGGAACCCAAAGGAACCATGTTAATTGTGATTTAAATGGACACTACAATGATTGTCCTCCTGAGAAACCAAATTCTATGGGATATGGAATAAAAAATATCATTTCTATGATCATAAAACATTCTTAGGCTATGAATCAAGTTGGACTTCCTGATTAGAAAAAGAGGGAATAGAATTCTGTTGAGTCTTTCATGAGGCAATGCCCACCATATTTTAGAGGGTCTTCTGATCCACTTGTTGTTGAGAAATGGATCAATACTACTAAAAATATATTCTCTATTTTCTAGTGTTCAGGGAATGAGAAATTTATTCTGGATATTTATCAGTTATAAGGTGAAGAAGACTAGTGGTGGACTCTAATCAAGAATATGAGGCATCAAGATGAGATTAAATCCATGGATTGGGATGATTTCAAGAACTTATTTTTCAATAATAAATTTCCTAGGATTCTTCATACCAATATAGAGAAAGAGTTTATTGATTTTAATAAAAGGGATGGTGAATATTTTTGTACCCACGAGGCTAATTTCACAAGACTTTAGAGGTACGCTTTAGAAATTATCCTCCAACTAAAAATTAAAGTTGATAGGTTCTTTAGAGGATTAAAGATAAGTATCAAAAGTGATTTTCCATAAGATATTTCATTAGCAATGAAAAGATTTCACTTTGTGAAATGAAGGTTGAAATAAAGGTTGGAGTCACCTATCAATCTCATGGTTTTTACAAGAAAATGAAGAAGGATTTTAAAGGAAATTCTAAAAACCATGAATAAAAGAAGATGAGATTTCCTTTATTTGCTAAGTGTAGAAAGAACCATCAAAGTAATTGTCTTAAGGGGTATAATAATTATTTTAAGTGAGGAAGGGAAGTCCATAAATAATTTTATTTCCAAAGTGATGGGATGAAGTTAGAAAACAGTGCGAATAGATAAAAAATGGAACAAAATGCACATCCCTCACTTTAGGGCAATAAGTGTAAGGAAAATGAGAATTATGGTAACCAGTGACCAAAACAAAGGGCTAGTGATGATGATAAAAGTCAATAACCTCTTATGTTGAGGTACAAGGGAAAATCTCATGCAATCACTATTTCTAATGAGGGGTGTGATAATGACGTGGTGAAAGGTACACTTACCATACAATCTATAACTACTAATGCCTTATTTTATTTTTGATCTACCCACTATTTAATACCTAAATAAATTTCTAAGGGTGTTAATATTCAAAAAAAAAATGATTAGATATGGAATTAGAAATGAAAACCATTAATGGTATGATGATTCCATCCCAATTATATGATTCCTCTCCAGTTGATTTTTGTGGGAATGTTCTTCCTCCAATCTTTTCATTAATCCTTTGGTTAAATTTGATATCATCTTAGGAATGTATTGTATTTATCTACATAAATACCACATCAATTATCAAGGAAGGAAAGTTACATTTGATATTTCAAACCCTCTTATGATCATCCACCAATGTGATGATAAGTATGAAATTCCCATAGATATTATATCTAGTTTATGGGTCTTAATTCCTATTTAAAAGGGTTGTTTATATCAAATGGTTGGGGATAAAATCAACATTGATGATATGCCTATTGTTCTTGAATTTTTTGACGTCGTTCCAGAAGAGTTTCCTAGACTTCAACCAAAACGTGAAGTTGAGTTCTTAATAGAACACATACATGGTTCCACAGAAATTTAAAAGACTCCTTATAGATTATCCCCAAATGAGTTGTAGGAATTGAAGAATAAACTCCCAGAAAACCCTGGAAAGGGATTAATTTGGCCTAGTGTGTCACCTTGGGGTGCACCCATTCTTTTTATGAATAAGAAATATGGATCAATGTGACTCTTCTTTGATTATTAGGAGTTGAAAAAGATCATGCTCAAGAATAAGTATCATCTTCCCCTTATTGATGACTTTTTGATCAACTATGTCGAGATCAATAATTTTCCAAGATTTACCTTCATTTTGGATATCATAAATTGAGGGTCAAGAAATAAGATATACCAAAGTTGACATTCTGTACAAGGTATGGACACTATGAATACATAGTAATGCCATTTAGTCTTACTAATACCCATACCATATTCATGGACTTAATGAATAGAGTCTTTAGAGATTACCTTGATCAGTTTTTGGTAGTATTTATAGATGATATTATTACCTATTTAAATAGGAAGGAATAATATATAGATCACTTGAGAATTTTACTAAATACCCTAAGGAATTAGAAACTATATGAAAATTTTTGAAAGTGTGAATTTTGGATTTAAAAGTTTTCCTTTTTTGGGCCACATAATTTGAAGAGATGGTATATTAGTAGATCCACCAAAGATAGTGGTTATTGAATGCTAGCCTAGAACAACCACAATGACTGAGATCTGTAGATTTCTTGGTTTAACTGGATATTATTGATGATTTTTGTAGAATTTATCATAACTATCTAATATTTTGACCAAGTTAACTTGTAAGGGTATCAATTTAATCTAGATAGATGAATCTAAGGAAAATTTTAAGGAACTGAAGAGAAGTTCAGTAAGTGAACTAATGAATACATTACCCTGTAGTAGACAAGGGTTTGTAATATTTAGTGATTCATCCAAGAAGGGATTTGGATATTTTTTTATAAATAATAACATGGTTATCACTTATTACTCACAAAATTTAAAGATTCATGAGAAAAACTTACCAACTCACGATTTAGAGTTAAAAGAAGTAATTTTTTCATTAAAGATATGGAGGCACTATCTTTATAGAGAAAAGTGTGATATATATATATCAATCATAAAAGACTGAAATATATATTCACATATAAGGAGTTGAACATGCATTAGAGAATATGGTTAGAGTTGATAAAGGATCATGAATTCTCAATAGATTACCACCTAAGAAAGAAAACAAGGTGGCCAATACTTTGAGTCAAAGGGATAATGCTAACTTATCTAGGACAAGTATTAAAAAAGATCCAATATTTTTGGATTTGAAAAGGATGGACCTCAAATTCCTGAAGGAAGGGGAACCAATCTTATCTTTCTCAAATGAATTTTCAACCCTTTATCCAAGTGAAGATTAAGGAGGCACAAAATGAAGATGTAGAGATGAAAAAAAAGTTAGAAATTTTCCTGAGTTTAACCTTGATCAAGATGGAATGATAAGGTTCAAGAACCATTTTTGTGTTTTATACATACCATATTTGAAGTAGTTGTTAGAGGAATATCATAGTTCTTCATTCTTTATTCATCCTAGAATTATGAAGATGTATAGGGACTTTAAGGAATAGTTATGGTGGTATGGTATGAAGAGAGGTATCACAGATTTTGTATGTCAGTTCTTGGTATGACAAAAAGATTAGTTTGAATGGTAAAAGTATTTAATAGTGTTGCATCCATTACCCATACCAGAATGGAAATGGTTGAAAATCACTATGGATTTTGTCATTGGAATACCCAAAACCTCTAAAGGGTTTATACTACATGGGTGGTAGTCAAGAACCTTAGAAATTCATCACACCTCATCATTAATAGAGAATACTTATCCCTATATTAGCTTTTCCAAGATATATATTATGAAGTGGTAAGGTTTCAAGGAGCACCACATTCCATTGTATCAGATCGGGACATAGGTTTACCTCAAAATTATGGCAAACTATTAAGCAAGAAATTGACATGGAATTTATTTTCATCACTTGTTATCATCCTTGAATAGATGGTTAGTCTAAAACAACAATTAAAACCCTAGGGGATATGTTGAGATATTGTTCTCTGGATTTCAAAGGTGGTTAGGATCAACACCTTCCTCTAGTATAATTGTCTTACAACAATAGATTTCACTCAAGAATTAAGATGTTGTCGTATGAAGACCTATATTGGAAGAAATGTAGAGATCTAATATTCTAGGATGAATTTATAGAATGAAATCTATTTGGACCTAATATCGCTAAAGATATGGTCAATAATTTTATAACCATTCAGCATCATATCAAGGAAAATCAAAGTCGATAGAAAGGTTATGCTGATAACTATTAGTGTGCTATAGAATTTGAGATTAGTGAGAAGGTTTTTCTAATAATATTTACATGGACGAATGTTACGATATTCATAAGTAAAGGTAAAATAATACATAGGTATATTGGTCCCTTTGAAATTCTAGATCATATTAGGATGTTAGCCTATCACTTGAAACTTCCTCCAAATATCTCTAAAGTTTATGATGCATTCCATGTATCTCTCTAAAGGATGTAAATATCTAAACCTTCTTATATACTGAAATCAGGGGTCATACTTCTGGAGAATGATCTTTCTTATGAGGAACAACTAGTTGAAATTCTGGATAATATAGAGAATGTTCTATGAAATAATACCATTTACCTAGTAAATGTTTTGTGGATAAATCACATGGTAGAGAAATCTATGAGGGAACATAATGATATGATGAAGCAAAACTATCCTCATTTCTTTTTACCTGAATGAATAATTTTTAGGGATAAATTGAATTAAATAGGGGTATAATGTAACCCATTAAGTTTTTATGGAACTTTTTTTTGAATGAAATAATTTTCATTGATGTTTTGCATTGCACTAAGTCAAACATTCCTTTCACATGGAACTAACTCAGCATAAATTACATGCAACACCAACTTGGCGTATGTTACCCAAAAAATTGAATTGGTATAAGTTAAATTAAACATCTACAAAACAAATTTGTTTTAATAATTATTCAATGAAAAAAATAATTTTTGGTAAAGTCTTTATATGTTCTAAAATACTATTTTCACAAATAAACAATATTTCATGTCCATATATGAAAACAATTAATATTAGAAACAATCAGAAATTTAATTTGATAAAATAAAATTCATTTTTTAATTTTTAATTTATCTTAGGTTTAGTTTTTGGTATTTTTCTAAGCAACTTCATTTTTGGATGAATAGTTAAAAATGTTGAATTTTAAATCAAAACTATTTTTTCATATAATTTATTTATCAGGATAAAATGTAACATCCCAGGTAAATAATGAATAAAACATTTTTATATTTATTAATATTTAAGAATTAAATATTAATTTTAATTAAAAGGGGTTTCTACGTTCGATAGCGTACTCGATACGCAATGATGAGTTTCTTTGAAAACTTACGTTGTACACTAGTAATATAATAATATTATTTTAAATGGTAGTTAACATGTAGCCGTTGTATTGGCGGGAATGGGTAGAAATAACTAAAATATGATTATATATGTTTTTTAAATGTTTTTACATTTATCCAATAAAAGATAAAGGCTTAAAATACGGAAAGAATTCAATTTTAGGCATTTATACCCTAATTTTCACTAAAGGTTGACTTATCACCTTTTGATGGAGAACCATCATTAAATATAGTTTTGTTCACTCTTATACATTCTATTGGACCAAATAAAACTCTTCTTTATAATCGGGACATCAAAATTTACTTTGTGTAAATTTTTGGTATTTTTCCGATAAAGTTCATTTTTTTAATGAATAGTAAAATGTTGTATTTTAATTCAAAACCACTTTTTAATCTAATTTATTTATATGATTAGATTATCTTTTGAATTGGTTTTAAAGTTAAATTAGAATATATTTTTACCATTTAATCCAATGGTGGTCATTGGAATAAATTTCACTTTGAAATTGGACTTAAACTAGTGTCAATCTTTTGATACTTATTGTTTCATAAAAACACGCTATTTGCTCTGACAGCGGGAATTAATTATTAAATTAATTAATGCAACTTATATGTTTTGAATTTTGTAAAATGGACTTCATTTTTGAAATCGGAATATCAAATATAGCTTAGGGTGAATTTTTGGTATTTTTCTGAAAAACTTCAATTTTTGATGAATAGTGAAACCACTAAGTGGTACTTATAAAAACTGATTTTTCATTTAAATGAAATTTTACCACTTATGTGTTTTGAATTTCAAAAATCCAAAATACATGGTTGTCATTAAGAAGTAAAATGTGGTTCAATGATATTAAAATAATTTTTTGGTGAATAGTAACTTATTAAGTTTTTAATCGCGATTAGAGGTAATTAGTGTAGTTTAAGGCAAAAATGATATTATAATAAAATGAAAATACCTTGAAAGATTTCCTACCCTTATTGGATGTGTCATGGCCGACCAAGACAATCCCTGGGTCAACTTGGGGACCCCATGGAGCCACTTTGGTTGAGAAATGACATAAATAACTTTTTATTTAATGTTAAAGTAAAAATGACACACACATGAGATGTTTTACTAAAACAATTTTTACATAGGGTTATACAAGTCATATTTTTGACTATAAATATTCATTAGAAAGATAAAAATATTTCCTACATCATAGTATTTTTTTTAATAATTTTTAGACATTAAATAAATTAAATTATTTATGACATCATGATGATGCAGCGATGATCTCATTATTTAACGATTTAGATAAAATGGAAAGATAATGTAAAATCTAAGACCTACACATGTCCAAAACCTATTGGATGAGTGGATTTAGAACCCTAATCACCTTATACTCGAAATACATCAATGTGGGACCTTTAAAATCCGAAACTCTTTTGAAAATAAAGTAACATTTTGTAAACTTTACAAGAGTGCCCCTCCTCTCCTCTTATAAAAGGCCCCCACCTCTACCACCTTACCCACACTACGAAAGACTTTGGCTCGGCCAAACCCTGCACATTTTGGATCTCCACATCCCTCTCTTACTCATTGGAGCCTCACTTATGGCAGAATGCTTCCCAAGGAAGCCTTTGATCTCAAATCTAAGAGAGTTACCCGATTTTAAGGTAATGGCTTCTTTTGAGTCCTTTTGTTTTATTTTGCTTCTCCAACCCCTAAACTCTTTTTATTATTTTATTTTGTAACAAATACAGTATCCTAAATATACTAGGATGTTGTTATAAGAAGTATTCGAGCTACACTTACACACACCTACATCTAATGGTTAAAGAACATACTGTTTCCGTGGATGGCGAATTTCTGCCTCCCGAAACGATGATTGTTCAACATTCTTTTAACACCTTCAAAGGTAGACATTAAGATGACACTATATTTATATATGATATATAATATGTTTATGTTTTCCTTAAGCTTCTGTATTTTTCATTTTGGGCATACCTTTATGGTTTCCATTATGGGTAAACACGATATCTTCATTTAAGGAAGTGCGGACTACCGCCCCCTCAAAGTGATGTGATTCATTAATGCCATATGTGGGACATATAAAGGATGGATTTAAAGTTATTATATATGATGTTATACTGGAATTATAATATACCTATATATCATTATTATTTCTTTCCATTAAAGTATAAGATAGAAATGAAAGTAGCGTTCATGTGTACGTACGGCTTACCGTCTCCATGAACGGTGCATTTCATTTCTTATCCCCAAATGTAATGTACTATTAAAAGTACATGTATATAATGGATATATATAATGAATGATACATCTAAATGATGAATATAATTCTGGAATTAAAATATACATACCTCTCATTAAGTTTTAATTCCATTAATATGACAAAGAAATGAAAGTAGCGTTCATGCGTACGTACGGCTTACCGTCTCCATGAACGGTGCATTTCATTTCTTACCTCTAAATGATTATGTAATATTATAAATACATGTATATTCTGGATATATATGATATATATTCTATCCAAATCAGGAATGTCATTCTGGATATAAAGAACCTTTAACCACACGAACAACATGTACTTGTAAGAAGTCCACTTTCGACTTAAGAACCAAATATCGACAAAACAAACATTATTAACTTAAATGGTTACATAATGTTTATAACATGGAAATAAGTTATATAAAAGGAATAATGAACTTTTAAAAGGTTCTTAATCAAGTAGAAATTAACTCAAGTTTATTATTCAGGACGTTAAAGAACGATCGAGTCAAGTCGGACCCGAGGTAAGGGACTTCGTCTCAATCTCCTTTAATTGAGGCATATTTCGTTTTATACACAACTTTATTTTATACGGTGTATAAACCCCTTTGAATATTACTTTTATACAAAAGGAATATTTTTTTACGAATCATTTTACAAAATGACAAAAAGGAAGGTTTCTTTTAACATACGTGGTGACAACGACCTTTTCTACTGCTGCGAGTATTATTTGGTCTTTGGCTTCCTGAACAAGCCGTAATGTTTTTTTAAATGAAATAAATACCATATACTATTTTATGTATTTTGGAATTTAAAATATCTTTTTATAATGGATTTGTTATGTCAATATATTTATGTGATATATTGTGATCAAAGTGTGGAAATGTTTTCTTTCCATTATATTTGTTTTATGTCTTATTATTTTTATAATGGTACTTGGACATTTGACGGGTGGTTACGTGATAAACCATATGACGGGTGGTACCGTGAATACCAGGACGAGTGGTTACGTTATAACCTCAAATGCATTGGGTATGGAAGTCAGCCGTATGGCTATTCCATTAAGTATGTATGGAAATTGGCCGTATGGATATTCCATTAAGTGATATGTGTGGAAGTCGACCGTATGGTTATTCCACTTAAGTATGTTTATGTCCCAAGTTACCTTTATATATGTTATGTGTTCTTTATATGGGTTTTATGGTAATCCTTTGGTTACAAAAAGGTAAGTAATGATACTTTATTCAGTGAAGAGTTTTTACTACTTCATGAAGGTGAAGGTATTACTTTGATAGAGTATACATGGTTTACTTGATGTTTGAAAAACTAACAGTTTTCATTCTTTGTGTATCCCTTACTGAGCTTTTTATGCTCACCCCAAGTTTTTTGAAATGTTTTTCACAGGACTTAATGTGGAATAGGGTCAAGGATGGGATCAAGGGAAAGTCATGCTATATAAAACATGGAACTAGACATGTGTCTTTTTAAGAGTTTTTTTATTTTATGGAAACTTATTAGAAGTGTCTACTTTGTAATCTTTTGAGATGTAATAGTTATGTTCTAATTCTCTAAAAATCTAAACCTGAAAAGATCCTCAATGTGAATTATTCATTTAATTCAATAATAAGTAAGGTGCAAGGTCGGGGCCTTATAGTTGGTATCAAAGGTCGGTTTAGACAACTTTAGGAGTTAGAAAAGTGTTAAATTATAATATGATTGAAATGATATAGCATTTACGGATTACCATGTTGCTTCGCCTAAGATATTTCTGTGTTCAGAATGGTTTTCCGTAGAGGAAACAAAGAAGCTATGTTGGGATGACATCAGGAGGAAGACAACCTTCCAAATCAGCAACCTGAGATGGTCATAATCAGAACTGAACAGTTTTTTGCAGTGATTGCATAGTTGACTCAGGCTATAAATAGTGGTGGTATCCATGCCCGAGATCAGCTAGATCAACCGCAGAGGAACATGTCAGTAGTGGAATATTTCATGAGGCAACATCCCCCATCATTCAGAGGATCATCTGACCCTGTGAAAGATGAAGGGTGGATTAAATCACTAGAGAAGATTTTTGATGTCATGGGGTGTTCAGAACATCAAAAGGTTAGTCTTGCTGTTTAGTGTTTTGAAGGTGAAGCTGATCAGTGGTGGTCGATGGTGAAAAATATCAGGGATAGTGATGAGATTGAGGATCTTCACTGGGACGAATTAAAAGGTATGTTTCTTGAGAAATATTTTCCTAAGGTGGTTCGTCTTAGGATGGAAAAAAAGTTCCTAGAATTGAGGCAGGAGGATGATTCAGTGGCTGCTTATGAAGCAAAGTTCACTCGATTGGCAAGGTATGCTCCAAACTTCATACAAGATCTTGATAGTAAAATAAACCGTTTTTACTCAGGGTTAAAGCCAAAGTATCGAAGGGCTTTAGCTTCTCGTGAGTTCAAAAGTTATAAAAAACTTGTTTGATGTGCGGAGAAGGTGGAAATGGAGTTTTCTGATGATCAGGTGTTCTATGACAAACAACAGAATAAGAGGTCTAGTTGGTAGGAAAAGGGTAAGAATTCATCAAAGAAGAAAGGAGGTAAGAAAACAAAATATCCATCCTGTGAGAAGTGTGGTAAAATGCATCCTGGAGAATGTTTATCCAAGTCTGGTAAGTGCTTTTGGTGTGGTAAGTCTGGTCATATTGCTCGTAACTGTAAATAAGATGATCAAGAAGGCAATGAAAAGCCAATGGTAAGATGTTTTAAGTGTAATAAAATGGGTCATTATGCAAACGAGTGTCCAACGAAGAACTCAACTGGGGGAATACAGCCAGACTACAAGCAGAAAGGGGTGGTGAAATCCTTTGCAACAACTTCAGCAGATGTTGGGCCATCGAATGAAGTGGTATCAGGTACACTTTTTGTTTGTTTAGATTATGCCAATGTGTTGTTAGATTCAGGGTCTACACACTCTTTCATTTCTGAGAAGTTTTCTAGTAAATTGGAAATTCCATCTCAAGATATGAACCCTGAACTTATGGTAAAAACACCCGAATGGAACGTTGAGACAAAAAGGAATTATAAGAACCTTCCTATCCTTGTGTGTGGAAAGAATCTACCAGCAAACCTTATTGTTTTGCCTCTAGTAGAGTTTGATGTTATTTTGGGCATGGACTGGATTTCTGTTTATCATGCTAAGATTGACTGCAGAGCTAAAATGGTTTCTTTTTAGAAAGATTTCCGGTTTGTGTACAAGAATGAACCCTTGATTTTGATAACATATCAGGAAGTTGAGAAACTAGTAAAAGATGGAAATTAATGTTACCTTACACATATTGTTGAAAATAAAGGAACTATTCAGATTAATTATGTGCCAGTGGTAAATGAGTATCTTGATGTTTTTCCTGATGAGTTGCCTGGTATTATTCATGATCGGGAAGTTGAATTTACTGTTGACTTAGTTCCTGATTCTAAGCCAATTTCAAAACCCCCTTATCGAATGGCTCAAGTTGAACTTTTAGAGTTAAAGAAACAATTGTAGGAGTTATTAGATAAAGGTTTCATTCGACCTAACACATCACCATGGGGTGCTCCTGTCTTGTTTGTTAAAAAGAAAGATGGATCAATGAGACTTTGCATTGATTATAGAGCCTTGAATAATATTACTGTTAAGAACAAGTATCCTTTTCCTCATATCGATGATTTGTTTGATCAGCTCCAGGGAGCTCAGTATTTTTTGAAGATTGACTTGAGGTCGGGGTACCATCAGGTGAAAGTAAAATAAGCAGACGTTCCGAAGACTGCATTCCGTACTAGATATGGCCATTATGAATTTGTAGTTATGCCTTTTGGTTTAACCAATGCACCTGCTGTATTCATGGACCTTATGAATAGAATTTTCCATGAGTTCTTGGATAAGTTTGTGGTTGTTTTCATCGATGATATTTTGGTGTTTTATAAAAGTAAATAGGAGCATGAAAGTCATTTAAGGGTTATCTTGCAAACCTTAAAAGAAAAGAAACTATATGGAAAATTCAGCAAGTGTGAGTTTTGGTTACAACAAATTTCTTTCCTGGGTCACATTGCTTCAAAAGATGGCATAACTGTTGATCCTACTAAAACAAAAGTTGTTGAAGAATGGACAAGACCCACAAATGTAACTGAGATCCATAGTTTTCTTGGTTTGGCAGGTTACTACCGAAGGTTTGTTGAAAATTATTCACGGTTATCTAGTCCAATGACTAAGCAAACTCGTAAGGGTGTTAAGTTCATCTGGATAAAAGAATGTGATGATTGTTTTCAGGAGTTGAAAAGAAGATTGGTGAATGCTCTAGTTTTGGCACTTCCTTCCAGGAATGGTGAGTTTTTTATATATAGTGATGCTTCGTTGAAGGGAATTGGCTGTGTCCTTATGCATAATGATCAGGTAATTTATTATGCTTCACGTCAGTTGAAAACTCATGAGGTAAATTACCCTACACATGATTTGGAATTAGCTGCTGTTGTTTTTGCTTTAAAAATTTGGAGGTATCATTTGTATGGAGTAAAGTGTGAAATATATACTGATCACAAAAGTTTAAAGTATATATTCACTCAGAAAGAATTGAACATGAGAAAGAGGAGATGGCTGGAATTAATCAAGGATTATGATTGTACAATTCACTACCATCCGGGAAAAGCAAATAAAGTGGCTGATGCCTTGAGTCGAAAAAGTAATGCTTCATTAACCATGCTACGTTTGGAACGAGATCCTTTGGTTTTTGATTTGATGAAATTTGGCATAGAAGTTTTTGGTTCAGGAAGTTCTTCTGTTTTGTTTCAGGTATCAGTGAAATATTCTCTATCAGACAGAATCAAGCAAGCACAGAAGCAAGACAGTGAGTTGCAGAAAAAGGTAGAGTTGGTTCAGAAGGGTAAGTTTCCTGAATTCAACATTGATAGTGATTGTGTTTTTAGGTTTGGGAAGAGATTATGTGTGCCTTATGATTCACAGTTGAAGAATGAGTTGTTATGTGAGGCTCATAGTTCCCCTTTTTCAGTTCATCCTGGCAGTACTAAGATGTACAGAGATCTGCGGGAGTATTACTGGTGGGATGGAATGAAAAGAGATATTGCTGATTTTACTGTGAAGTGTTTGACTTGTCAGCAGGTTAAAGCAGAGTGGCAGTTACCAAAAGGGATGCTTCAACCTCTACCAGTGCCAGAGTGGAAATGGGAGAATGTATCCATGGACTTTGTTGTGGGATTACCGAAGACATCTAGAGGTAATAATGCTATATGGGTTATTGTTGATCGCTTGACTAAATCTGCTCATTTCCTTGCCATACGATATAATTTTTCCATAGATCAACTTTCCCGTTTGTATCTTAAAGAGATAGTCAGGTTACATGGATTTCCTCTCTCCATTGTATCTGACCGTGATCCCAGGTTTACTTCTAACTTTTGAAAAGTCCTTCAGAAGTCGTTGGGTACTGAATTAAATTTTAGTACAACTTTTCATCCGCAATCAAATGGGAAGTCAGAACGAACAATTCAGACCTTGGAGGATATGCTACGAGCTTGTTCGATGGATTACTAGGGAAGTTGGGACCAACATCATTCTTTGGTTGAGTTTTCTTATAATAACAGTTTTCATTTCAGTATACAGATGGCACCATTTGAGGAATTATATGGGAAGCGGTGTCGAACTCCAGCATTTTGGGATGAAGTGGGTGAAAGGAAGCTGATGGGACCAGAATTGGTAGAATAGATGGCATAAAAAGTTTGGTTGATTCAGAAACACATGAGAATAGCTGAAAGTAGGCGGAAGAGTTATGTAGATAACCGGAGGAAGGATCTATCTTTCGAGGTAGGTGATCATGTTTTTCTCAAGGTTTCTCCGTGGAAAAGTGTGATGAGATTTGGTAAGAAAGGAAAGCTGAGTCCAAGGTTCATTGGACCATATGAAATTCTGGAGAGAGTTGGATCAGTTGCATACAGAGTGGCATTACCTCCGAGTTTATCTCAGGTACACAATGTTTTTCATGTATCGATGTTGAGAAAGTATATGCCAGATCCATCTCATGTTTTGAGTCCAGAGGTAGTTCAGCTGGAAGAGAACTTATCTTATGAGGAAAAACCAGTCCAGATTCTTGATCAAAGAGAGCAAGTATTGCGAAATAAGGTAATTCTCTAGGTAAAGGTTTGGTGAAAAAACCATATGGTTGAAGAGGCAACGTGAGAATCTGAAAATGCTATGAGGGATAAATACCCCCACTTATTTTGATAAGTGAATAAAATTGTGAGGACGCAATTCCCAAAAGGGGGGAAGGATGTAACATCCCAGGTAAATAATGAATAAAAATTTTTAATATTTATTAATATTTACGAATTAAATATTAATTTTAATTAAAAGGGGTTTCTACGTTCGATAGCATACTCGATACGAAACGATGAGTTTCTTTGAAAACTTACGTTGTACACTAGTAATATAATAATATTATTTTAAATGGTAGTTAAAATATAGCCGTTGTATTGGCGAGAATGGATAGAAATAACTATAATATGATTATATATGTTTTTTAAATGTTTTTACATTTATCCAATAAAAGATAAAGGCTTAAAATATGGAAATAATTCAATTTTAGGCATTTATACCCTAATTTTCACTAAAGGTTCACTTATCACCTTTTGATGGAGAACCGTCATTAAATATAGTTTTGGTCACTCTTATACATTCTATTGGACCAAATAAAACTCTTATTTAGAATCGGGACATCAAAATTTACTTTGTGTAAATTTTTGGTATTTTTCCGATAAAGTTCATTTTTTTTAATGAATAGTAAAATGTTGTATTTTAATTCAAAACCCCTTTTTAATCTAATTTATTTATATGATTAGATTATCTTTTGAATTGGTTTTAAAGTTAAATTAGAATATATTTTTACCATTTAATCCAATGGTGGTCATTGGAATCAATTTCACTTTGAAATTGGACTTAAACTAGTGTCAATCTTTTGATACTTATTGTTTCATAAAAACACGCTATTTGCTCTGACAACGAGAATTAATTATTAAATTTATTAATTCAACTTATATGTTTTGAATTTTGTAAAATGGACTTCATTTTTGAAATCGGAATATCAAATATAGCTTAGGGTGAATTTTTGGTATTTTTCTGAAAAACTTCAATTTTTGATGAATAGTGAAACCACTAAGTGGTACTTATAAAATCTGATTTTTCATTGAAATGAAATTTTACCACTTCTATGTTTTTAATTTCAAAAATCCGACATACATGGTTGTCATTAAGAAGTAAAATGTGGTTCAATGAGATTAAAATAATTTTTTGGTGAATAGTAACTTATTAAGTTTTTAATCGCGATTAGAGGTAATTAGTGTAGTTTAAGGAAAAAATGATATTATAATAAAATGGAAATACCTTGACACATATCCTACACTTATTGGATATGTCATGGCCGACCAAGACAATCCATGAGTCAACTTGGGGACCCCATGGAGCCACTTTGGTTGAGAAATGACATAAATAACTTTTTATTTAATGTTAAAGTAAAAATGACACACACATGAGATGTTTTACTAAAAAACTTTTTACATGGGGTTATACAAGTAATATTTTTGACTATAAATATTCATTAGAAATATAAAAAGATTTCCTACATCATAGTATTTTTTTTATAATTTTTAGACATTAAATAAATTAAATTATTTATGACATCATAATGATGCAACAATGACCTCATTATTTAACGATTTAAATAAAATGGAAAGATAATGTAAAATCTAAGACCTAAACATGTCCAAAACCTATTGGATGAGTGGATTTAGAACCCTCATAACCTTATCCTCTAAATACATCAATGTGGGACCTTTAAAATCCGAAACTCTTTTGAAAATAAAGTAACATTTTGTAAACTTTACAAGAGTGCCCCTCCTCTCCTCTTATAAAAGGCCCCCACCTCTACCACCTTACCCACACTCCCAAAGCCTTTTTCTCGGACAAACCCTGCCCATTTTGGCTCTACACATCCCTCTATTACTCCTTGAAGCCTCACATTGGGCAGAAGTCTTCCCAAGGAAGCCTTTGAGCTCAAATCTAAGAGAGTTACCCGATTTTAAGGCGATGTCTTCTTTTGAGTCCTTTTGTTTTATTTTGCTTCTCCAACCCCTTAAACTATTTTTATTCTTTTATTTTGTAGCAACTCCAGTATCCTAAATATACTAGGATGTTGTTATAAGATGTATTCGATCTACACTTACACACAACTACATCTAATGGTTAAAGAACATATTGTTTCCGTGGATGGCGAATTTCTGCCTCCCGAAACGATGATTGTTCAACATTCTTTTAACACATTCAAAGGTGGCCATTAAGATGACACTATATTTATATATGATATATAATATGTTTATTTTTTCCTTAAGATTCTGTATTTTTCATTTTGGGAATACCTTTATGGTTTCCATTATGGGTAAACACGATATCTTCATTTAAGGAAGTGTGGACTACCGCCCCCTCAAAGTGATGTGATTCGTTAATGCCATATGTGGGACGTATAAAGGATGGATTTAAAGTTATTATATATGATGTTATACTGTAATTATAATATACCTCTATATCATTATTATTTCTTTCCATTAAAGTATGAGATAGAAATGAAAGTAGCGTTCATGTGTACGTACGGCTTACCGTCTCCATGAACGGTGCATTTCATTTATTATCCCCAAATGTAATGTACTATTAAAAGTACATGTATATAATGGATATATATAATGAATGATACATCTAAATGATGAAAATAATTCTGGAATTAAAATATACATACCTATCATTAAGTTTTAATTCCATTAATATGACAAAGAAATGAAAGTAGCGTTCATGCGTACGTACGACTTACCGTCTCCATGAACGGTGCATTTAATTTCTTAACTCTAAATGATTATGTAATATTATAAATACATGTATATGATGGATATATATGATATATATTCTATATAAATCATGAATTTCATTCTGGATATAAAGAACCTTTGACCACACGAACAACATGTAATTGTAAGAAGTCCACTTTCGACTTAAGAACAAAATTTCGACAAAACAAACATTACTAACTTAAATGGTTACATAATGTTTATAACATGGAAATAAGTGATATAAAAGGAATAATGAACTTTAAAAAGGTTCTTAATCAAGTAGAAATTAACTCAAGTTTATTATTCAGGACGTTAAAGAACGATCGAGTCAAGTCGGACCCGAGGTAAGGGAATTCGTCTCAATCTCCTTTCATTGAGGCATATTTCATTTTATACAAAACTTTCTTTTATACGGTGTATAAACCCCTTTTAATTTTACTTTTATACAAAAGAAATATTTTTCTACGAATCATTTTACAAAATGATAAAAAGGAATGTTTCATTTAACGTACACGGTGACAACGACCTTTTCTGCCGCCGCGAGTATTATTTGGTCTTTAGCTTCCTGAACAAGCCGTAATGTTTTTTTAAATGAAATAAATACCATATACTGTTTTATGTATTTTTGTATTGAAAATGTCTTTTTATAATGGAGTTGTTATGTCAATATATTTATGTGATATATTGTGATGAAAGTGTGGAAATTTTTTCTTTCCATTATATTTGTTTTATGTCTTATTATTTTTATAATGGTACTTGGACATTTGACGAGTGGTTACATGATAAACCATATGACGGGTGGTACCATGAATACCAGGACGGGTGGTTACGTTATAACCTCTAATGCATTGGGTATGTAAGTCGGCCGTATGGATATTCCATTAAGTATGTATGGAAATTGGCCGTATGGCTATTCCATTAAGTGATATGTGTGGAAGTCGACCGTATGGTTATTCCACTTAAGTATGTTTATGTCCCAAGTTACCTTTATATATGTTATGTGTTCTTTATATGGGTTTTATGATAATCCTTTGGTTACAAAAAGGTAAGTAATGATACTTTATTCAGTGAAGAGTTTTTACTACTTCATGAAGGTGAAGGTATTACTTTGATAGAGTATACATGGTTTACTTGATGTTTGAAAAACTAACAGTTTTCATTCTTTGTGTATCCCTTACTGAGATTTTTATGCTCACCCCAAGTTTTTTGAAATGTTTTTCACAGGACTTAATATGGAATAAGGTCAAGGATGGGATCAAGGTAAAGTCATGATATATAAAACATGGAACTAGACATGTTTCTTTTTAAGAGTTTTTTTTATGGAAACTTATTAGAAGTGTCTACTTTGTAATCTTTTGAGATGTAATAGTTATGTTCTAATTCTCTAAAACTCTAAACCTGAAAAGATCCTCAATGTGAATTATTCATTTAATTCAATAATAAGTAAGGTTTAAGGCCGGGGCCTTATATAAAATATATTTTTAAACTGCTTTAAAGTTTAATTAGATTAAATTTTTATCAATTAATCCAATTCATTTAATCAGAATCAATTTATATTTAAAATTTGGTATAAAAAATTAACAAACTTTTGATCATTTTTACTTTAAAAACCCACAACGTTGTCCTGTCAGTGGGATTAAATTTAAAAAAATTTCTAAAAATTATATGATATTCATTTGGGAAATTGGATTAAATATTTTGAATGATCATAATTTATAATTTCTAATGAGGTCAACTTATTTTTGACAAAAAATATTAGTGAAAGTAATTAAAATTAATTACAACGAATAAGGTAAAATTTAGCTTTATAAGGGACTAAACATTAATATTAAGGGCCCAAATGACCAAGAAACCTATAAAAGAGACATATTATGGACATATTTAGAACATATACTACATTTAATGGAATTAGGACCATTATTTGATGCACTTGATATGTTAAAATTTTTGGTGGAATTCTTTTTCCAAATATTAGTGACACTCCTCCTCCACTATAAAAAGGCATCCTCACCTCCCACTTCCTCACACCTCTCAATAAAATTTTGATCTAAGAAGATATTACCAAATAGATCCTAAAAATGCCTCCCTTAATACTTGAATCATACCTTTGGAAATAAATAATTCCATGTAATTCCATTGGTGAAAAGAAAAATGAGTTACCCAAAGAAGATGTAACAACCTCCTTCAAGCTCTTTTATCTCATTTTCTTTATCAACCCCCTCAAATCACCTTATTACCTTATTAAAAAAACACCAGTTTCCTAAATATAATAAAATTTTTTTATTATGAGGTTTATACCTACAATTACACGCACTTCCATATTATGTGTAATGAACATACTATTTATGTGTACGGTGAACTACCGCCTCACGAAACGATGATTGTTTGTTTTTTCCTTTACCAACTCTCATGGTGGGAATTATGATGGAAAATTTTTATATATATAGTATATATGATATTTATAATGTCTTTAGGTTTAGGTAATTCTTTAAAAACTCATATATTTATACTTAATTTTAAGTAAATATGATAATTTTGTATGAGGAATTGGGGACCACCACCCCCTCAAAGTGATGTGATTCATTCACACACAGCATGGAATGTATTAAGGATGGGTTTAGTAAACTTATATGATATATATGATATAACAATGATAATTAAATATATATATATATATAAAATATAAGTCATTTACTCACTTTCTTTCAATATGATAATAAAACAGAAACAATGTTCATGAGTACGTACGACCTACCATCTTTATGAACGGTGTATTCCATTTCATACTTCTATATCCAATAGATTATTATAATACATATATACTGAATATAAATGATATTTATATCAATTTTTAAACTCTTTAAATCATGATATAATTATAAGGACAAAAGATATAACAAATTAAGACATGTGAACAACAAAGAGGATATTACCCGAAGTGAAACCTTAACTTCGAATTGTTAACAAGTGGGTAATATAAGGTCATAATCAAACCATATATGTTATTAGATATAAGAATATTCTTATGTAAAATATTTATAATAAACTTAAATTTATTATACAAGAATATTTTATGAGTATAAATATAGTTAAGATAAAAGGTATGGGAAAATCTATCTCACTTTTTATATCCATGAGATACATGCCATGTTCACTACTATTTTTTTAATGGTGTATATAATTACCATGAATGTATTCTATGATTATTATTCTTAAATTTATGGATATTTAGAAATCCATTCTATGATCTTTCTTTCATGGGGTTTATGTTTCAAAAGTTAACAAATCGGTACGATAATTTTTTCTCAATTTTATTTCTTTAAGACACATGTTTTGTTATGCACCTACAATATTTTTTGAGTTGTATATACTTCTGTTTGACATGTTATATCATGAATTTACTTATTTTAATGATATTTTAAGCTTCAATTAATTTCCTTTTCTTACATGGAGAGTATGATCCCAGGTTACAATGTGATAATATTTTATTGAAACAATCTCATCGATTTTTGAGATTGTTTATTTTTATGATACCTTTGATTAAATATTTTGATACATATCTTAATAAATCTTATTAATTTTATTCTCTTATGTTTATTCATGATATCATCATATATTGGTACCATTTTTCTACTATTTGGTACATAATATTGTTAATAAATAATTTTTAATAAACATTGTCTCTACCTCTCCATTTGGTTAGAAATATGTTTTATTTCAAAAACCATGTTTTTGAAAATGTTTTCAATTTTTTTTTCAAATGATATTTGAAAATAATTTTCAAGGAAAATGTTATTTTTAAAATTAATTATGTTTTTAAAAGATTATCTTATAAAAATATTTTAAAATAAAATGGTTTTCAGAAATGTATTATGTCTTAAAAAGAAATTTTCAAGGAAGAAAGGAATATTGATCAAGAAATGTTTTTAAAAGATATTTCAAGATTATTTTCCATCTAAGTTGACATCCACTAGTGTTAATCATGCCTTTATGTGGGAATGATTCAATTAATATTCATTCTCTTAAAGGTTTATTCTTTGTTAGAATGATGATTATGAAACATGTTTCTCTTTCACGGGTCATATTCCATTGAAGTCAGTTTCTTTTCATGGGTTATGTTTTTGATGAAATGAATATGAAACCTGTATATTTTGTCATAGGTTAGGATATTATTACATGTTTATGATACACATTGAATTTTATATGTTATGATAGGATATTTTATAATTTTTTTGGCACATTTATGTATAATTTTATTATGATATGGGTGGGTCCTATATATCCCTCCAATTCATTAGGTAAAGATTTATATCTCATAGGATAAGATAATATGGTCTTGGGAGTGAACCTTGACTACTAAGATAACCATCAGAGTGAACCATGACAACCAAGATGGTATGTGAATTGAAATAATTCTACTAAGATGGCTTGGGGAGTGACCATGAATACCAAGATGGTATGGGGAGTGAACCCATACTACCAAGATGGTCTTGGAAGAAATGAATTGACTATTATGAAAAATATATTATATGTTTATTTTTTTTCCATAATTCCTTGCTTTATTCCTATGTAATGATTTTCTGGATTATGGTTTTTATTTCCTTATGCATCATGTCTCATGAACTGCCATGATTTATGCCACGATTCATGTTTATAATCTTCGATGTGTAGGGTTTGATATTATAATATTACGATCACGTTTCCTACCCCTATTCTCATGGTTATGCTTACATGTTTCCCTTGTTTATCCTTACCGAGCATTTGAGAACACCCATTTTTATGTTTTTATTCCCAAGGTTATGAAGATATTTATTGTTTTTTATCTGTACAAGAAGGTTTATAGTCAATAATATCTTATTAAAAGATAATTTAGCTCACTTATATACCAGTGTTTATGTTTCCATGTTTCCAAAGACACTAAACTAATACTATATTTGGTTTTTTTTGTTTTTATAATGTTTAAAGTATTTTGCAAAATTTATGTAATGTTAATGTATGAAAATATAGGGTCAATATAGATTGAATGTATATATATATATTATATCCATTACATATTTATAATTATATGAAGATAATATATCATCTTTTTTTCTTACCCTTCCACCCATTGAAAAATGACAACATCATTTGTGTGTATGTGTAGATTACCACCTCCATGAAGAGATGCGATTCATTTTTCACAACCACGTCAGTGATACATATATGTTTATTTAAATAAATATTATGATATTTTTTATTTAATAATAAATATATAAATATTAAATAATAATTAACTTCTTCTAATCATGTTCATTAAAAAATGGATGTGTTACTCATGCATATGTAAGACCTACAGTCTCCATGATTATAACACATTTCATTTTTGAAAACCATATTTCATTTCTATGTTTAAAAGTATAATTGATTTATAAAAATGATAATTATGTCATGATTATTATTCTACATATTATTTAATAATGAACTCTTTGATAATAGTGATGTTACTGTAGTCATTTAGGACATATGAGATGAACATAATCAAAATGTATAACGTAAAATTAATTGATTAAGTAATTGAATAAAACATGGAAAATAAATAAAGTAAATTGAGTAATAAATGTTAAAATTTTTATTAATAAAGTAAATAATTAAAATAATTTTTTTATTCATGCTGATAAAAAATGTACATGATAAATCAAACTTTAGGTGAGAGACACTTTAAATTAAAACCTTATTTTAGTTATTTTAATGATTTATTTTCTAAATCATTTTTATTGAGTTCCATATAAATAAAATTATTTTATTAATGTATTTATATAGACATAGTTAATTATAAAGGACACATTTTTTAATTTCATTTAATTTTTTTCAAAAGTAATATTTTTATGTATTTTATACGGAATGTTTTGACAAAAGTAAATAAGAATGTTATATTTTAACATTTACATCATCAATGGTATTAAAATCCACCATAACCATTATTTGATTTTTTAATTTATTTACCCTAATGTATGTTTTTATAAATAAAAATAAACCTTCCATTTATTCTTGTTATTTTCAAAAATAATTTTAAATGAAAGGGATATTTTGATATCTATAAATGTTTGTTCTATAGATACAAAGAATATTTTTATGAGTATGATGATGGAAATAAAATCTTTATTGTGTTATGATTATTTTATGGTGATTTTTAAATATTTATGATTATTGGTCAGCCTAACATATATCTCTAATTTATTGGGTAAATGGACGGAGTTAACCAGTTATAGGGTTCTCCTATGATATTTTTGGAGTTTAACTGGTATGTTATTCTTTTTGTAAGATTAATTATAAGAGTTATATAAAATTGATGTCCAAAGTTACCTATATGATTTATTTATGATTGTTATTGGTTTTAGATGAAATATTATTATTGAAAAATGTAAGATAATGAGATTAAATTTAAATTAAATGGTATACTACATTATTAATTGTGAAATGTATAAATTTGTGAAAAAGTTATCATGAGTTTTTCATGCTTGTAAATAAACCTTCATGTGTTTTATTTTTCAATAAGGATTTATTATGATTTTTTATAAAATATATTGTAATTGGAGTTTATTTTATGGGAAATAAAATTTTTATTTGGAGTTCAAAGTTTATTATAAAAAAGGAAAATTTTTATAATGTGTATTCATGGATTAACAAGTTTCATTACTTATTTTTTTATATCCCTTACAGAGTTTTTTTGATCATTACATGATTTTATATGTTTTTTCATTGGTATTAAGTATGAGTAAAAATAAAAAATAATATAAGTTTAAAGTAATGAATATTTTTAACAAAATTAAAATGCGTTTCATTATAAATTTTTTATATATTGAATAAAATGGATACCGAGTGGAAGTGTCCACTTTATAATATATAGGTCTATTATGTAATAGTAATGAACTAATTCTACAAAAATCTAAATATAAAAGATCCAAAAAATTTAAGAAAGATAATTCTTATCTAAAGATTCAAGTTCCAAATTGATTAAGGTTGGTTTCATATAGTTGGTATCAGAGGAAAGGTTTATATATATTCTGATATTCAGATTAGAAAACTTCAGTGATAATTTTTGGGATTAGTATTAGATAATTATAACATCATAAATATTTGTTAATGTATTTATTTTGGAATTTAGTATCAATGAAACACCTATCTAGATACTAGAAAGTGTATGCAGTTATGACAGAGTGACACCTAGGGGTAACGAATCATAATTGGAAGATTGGATAGTAACTTGATCTTCACCAGGGCATGATGAGTGGTTCTAAGATTATACACCTAGACAAACACTTCGGGGGGGATAATTATTTAGTTAATTCACATTCTAATTATGAAGCATTATGAATAATGAGAGGATAGAACCTATGTAAAACTATGATAATCTATAGTGACATGGGATAACCCTAAAGTGGCATGGGTCGATAAGTCAAAGGTTGATCATACGTTTAGTGTGATAAATAACCCTTTTAAGGTTTTATGTGATGAGAATAATTTGGGAGATATTTAATGAGTTTTAATAGATTATTGAGTTATATGTAACCCTTATGTTTAACATATGAAAAAGTTATATGAGAAATAATTACTTTATATTTTATAGACATAAGTTTAATGGAATTGATAAACTTTAGAGTTTATATGATCTTCGATGTTGAGGTAATTATACGTCATTACAATTTACGAACATATGTTTTATCATATATATTACCATGGGATTTAAAATTGATTTGGTCACTATGTTATTGATGTTATTTCTTAAAAAGAACCCCATATTTTTAAGGAACATTATATGTTTAAGGTAAAACATATTATTAGACAAGAAGGGATTTTATTTTAGGAATAATGGTTGAATTATATTTTGGAAGAATATATGATTTCAATGTGTCTTTATGCTGATTAAGGTTATTAAAGAAAATAATTTAAATATTTTGTAGATTATATAATTAGGGAATATACATTATCAAGTACATGAATGTATGAGTGACTAGTGGAGATAGAAGATAAATGTTAAATTAATCTCTGAAGAATATGTGATCAAATCCTTCTGAATTTTGGGTTTCAAACATGGCCAGGAATATTTTTCAGAATTTTAAGATTTGTTATTTATCAAATTATCTAATTTAAACTTTAGGTTTTTTTGCTAAGGCTTTAGATATTAATGTTTTATTTGATTATATGATGGTTTATTCATTTTGGTTGTTATCTTATGTTGGGATAATCATTTCTATTTTGGTTAATATCAAAATATAGGATGGATAACTTTTAATACTTTTGTGGATTATGTTATCTTTTATAAGTTTACTTTACTACATTATTCATGAAAAATTCCACATGAATACTCACCGATTGAAGAAAAATATGTGATTGTAGTGGAAATTGATTAGAGGATGAAATTATACTTTTCAATTAAGTATATTTCCTTATGTTCTTAGTCTATATAGAAAATTAAATCCTAAAGTTTAAGAAAATGATATTGAAATAAAAATTTGATCCTATTACATTCATTTATGATGAATTAAGGGTCTTTTTCAAAAATCTTTTGTTTTATAGATAGGACATTTACATTCTTATGATAAATGGTCTCTTTCACTTTCCATCACTATATTTATACTACATTTTCCTCCATTTTCATATTTTAACTTCCCACTAATTTACATTTACATTGTAAACCAAGTTATGTGTTATTCTAGATGACCAGACTATTTACCTAAGAATATTTTCAATAGGATATTGTATTAAACCTTTTTATAATGTGGGATTTCAACAAAGGTATTTTAAAAATTCAAAACCCTTATTATTGATATCAAATATAAATTGTAAAGACATAATTTATTAATGGGGGGGGGGGGTGAATGTAACACCCAAATATTTTTTAAAAAATAACGTTAGGTTGTGTATACAACACGCAACAATGAGCTTAAATGAACAATGAAATATTATTATTTTAAATATGAATGAGATAAACTATTAATTGATATATATATATATATTATCTACTCAGTAAAAATTTATTAATTATTTAAAAACAAGTACTTAATTTTCAGTACTCATTTTATTCTTCAAAAACATGTTTTCTTTGAAAATGTTTTTTTTATTTTTGTGAGTAAATATTACGATTAATTTGTGTAAATATTATAATTCTTATTTGATAAAAATAATATAATTTTTGGTACCATCAATACCAAAATTTAAATTTCTAATAATTTTATGAAATGATTGATTTTTTGAATGAATAGTGGAAAATACTGTTTTTTATTGAAAACTTTATTTTTTCAAGTATTTACAAAGCAATATTATATTTTGGATTAATTTTAAAATTTAATTATTTCTTTTTTATTAAAAAAATAAAAAAAATTCTTATGATCAACATTTCACTTGAATTCGGTATAAAAACGTTTTATACTAAAAAAGGATTTTTTAGAAAAGTTTTTCTTTGTTACGTTTTTAGGTTTAATTTTGAACTAAATTCTATAATTTTTTAAAATTGAATTTGATAAATTTTATTCCATATTTGGAATAATAATATTTAGTAAAATATAACAGGGTCAAATTATTATTTTTGTTTAGAGTGAATAGAAAAAATAATAATAATCCGTTACCATATTAAGGTTAAAATAGGCTTACTGGGAGGATAAACTAAAGAGATAAGGGTTATAATTACCTAAAAGCATGAATTTATGAAAATGGATGAGGTTTTTACTAAATATATATTTATTTTTATAAATAATGTATTTTAAAACATTATTTTGAATTTGGGATCCCAATGTTGACCTTTGAGAAGATAAGTTATATTTTATTCAAATTAAAAACTCATTTTGGGTCTTCACGTTTAATGGAATGGTTGGAAGATTAAATTAGTTTTTTTATGATCCAAAATTATAGAAACATTCCTTTAATTATTATGTGACTAAAAAAATTCATGGAAACCAATCCACTACTTCATTTCACGATAAAATAATTTTTTACACTTAATTCAGGTATTTTCATAAGAAATATTTTTCATTTATTTTTTATTCTTAAAAAAAATATAATGCCATCTACATTTAGAAAATGAACCTAATAAAATGGATTAAAAATTTTTAATCATAGTTTCAAAAAAAAATTAGAATTCCCCTTTTATTTTTGGTATTATAATTTTGTTATAATGGTACACATTTATGCTATCAATGTTAAGGTAAAAATGAGTTTCAAGTTGTTTAACTAAAAGATAACGATGAAAATGTATTCAAAACATTTATAAATATGATTGGTTGAGTTTATATAAACCCTATAACATCTTATATTATAATTTTTGGTTAATTGTTTCCAGTTTTCATGATTATGATATATTTATTACTTAATATTTTATGAAATTTCTTGTTTTTCTTTCCCCTAACTTATAAAAAGGAAACCTCCTTCATATATTTCAAACATATTTTGAGAACTATATTTAATCCAACTACTGATAAAATCACTTCCTAATAAAACTATCCATATCCTAGAGTCTCTGTATTGATAATAAAACTAATCTATGAAGGATTTAGGTATAAACCTAAAGAGGTTGTCCGAAGAAGAGGTATACTTCTTAACCAGGAATTTTCATTTTATTTATTCTTATACCATAATAAAATATTCTTCAATAAAGATAAAATAATAACATAAATATCTTACATATAGTTATATTTTATTATGTTAATGTAATAACCTATATCCATATTCTCTTCCATCAAATAGGAAATGAAACCATCATCCGTGTGTACGGAGGACTATTGGCTCGCGAACCGATGTAATTCATTTTCCACAAATTCCTCTCACGGTTGGTTTTAAAGATGAATTTAATGTATATATATGATATTAAATAAATATTTATAATTATATGAAGACAATATATCATCCAATTTATTAAATTTACTTCCATTAAAAAATGATAACGCCATTCAAGCATACATGTGAATTACCACCTCCATAAAGCGATGTGATTCTTTTTTCATAACCACAACACATTGATTATATATATAAGATAATTTAAGATGTAGTATGATATTTATGATATAATAATATGTTTCTAATGATAAATTAATACTTAAATTCTTCCCATCATGTTCATTAAAAAATGGAATTGTTACTCATGCGTACATATGACCTACCATCTCCATGATTGAAACATAGTTCATTTTTCATAAAATTATTTCATGGTTTATTTTTAAATAATAATTGGTATATAAAAGATATAATTATTCCATGATTAGTATTTTGAATATGATGGAATAATTTCCTATTTGACCATAGCCATTTTACTGATATCATTTTGGACACATGAGCTGAAAATCATCAAAATGTTCGATGTGAACTAAATTGATTAAGTAATCAAACATAACATGGTAATAAATAAAATAAAAGGAACAATAAAATTGAGAAAGGTGAGTAAGAAATTATATAATTAAAATAAGTTTATTATTTAAGAATATAAGGAATGAAAATGATGAGTCAGACTTGGGGTAAGATATATTTAACTTAAAACCTCATTTTAATTGTTCTAATGATTTATTTTGAAAATATTTTTTTTCCATGTCAATATTATAAAAATTATTTTATTGATATATTTATATGGAAATGAGTGAAATATAAAGTAATTTTTTTTACTTTCTTTCAATGGTTCTCAAATGAAATATTTTTATATATTTTATACGGAATGTTTTGATAAAAGGTCAAAGGAATGTTCTATTTTAATGTATATGACATCATGAATTTTTATTTTTCCATATCTATTATTTTATTTTTGAATTATATTACAATATTCCATGTTTTATTCAAATAAAAACCCTCATTTACTTTGTTCTGGGTATTTACATGTGTTTTAAATTGAATGTATATTTTTATATCCAAAATTGTTTTTCTTATAGTCCTAAAGAATGTTTTTATGAGAATAATGATGAAAATGAGAGGATTTATGTATTAGGAATATGTTTTTGTTATTGGGTATTATTTATGATGATTGGTGAGCCTGATATTTCTCATGATAACAGGTCATCTTGATATCGATCTCCAATGAATTGGTTAAATTCATAGATTTAACTAGTTATAGGTTTCTCCTAAGAGATTATTTGAATTTACCAGGTTGGTTATTCTATTTGTAATAGTGATTGTAAGAGTGATATAAAAATTATGTCCCAAGTTACCTATATGATTTATCTATTATTTAAATGTGTTTTGAAATAAATATTATGATTTCATAAGGTATGATAATGAAATTATGTTTTTTATGATACTTCATTAAGGGTGAAATGTATAAATTTGTGAAAAAGTCTTCATGAGTTTTTCATGTTTGTAAAGAAACAATTATGAGTTTTATTTAATCATAAATATTTCTTATGAAATTTTGAATGAATTATTTATTCAGTAAAGTTGATATATTGTGTAAGGAAATGTTTATTTTGAGATATTTTTTATTATCAAAGAGGGAAATTTTTATAATGTGTATTCATGGAATAATGGGTTTCCTTAGTTCTTTTCACATGTAATTTACTAAGATTTTTTATCATCTAATGATTTTAAATATTTTTTCACAGAGTTTAAGGATGAGTAAAAACATTAAAAAATTCAAGATGAAAGTCATAAATATTTTTCATGAAAATAAAATGTGTTTCATTATAAAATATTTTTAAAGTGAAAAATGGATTCTAAGTGGAAGTGTACACTTTATAATATATGGGTTTCTTATGTAATTTTATTAAACTAATTCTATAAAACTATAAACCGAAAAGATCCTCAAAATACAAGAAAGTGAATTATTATCTAAAGATTCAATTTAAAAATTATTTAAAGATGTTTCCTTATATATCCACTCCTCGTGAGTGGCATGTGATATATGTTCAACCTCTCTAATATACCCAACATTATTCATAACTAGAGTAACAACAACCGCTTCCTAAAAATGACCTAACATCTTACCATGAGAAGTGACAACCTCCTTTGCAACAAATGAAGCCTTGGCTCCCCAAATTGACATACCACTAGCTCTTTATAAATGTTCATCCCGATCAGGCACTTTACCCAAAAAAGTTTAATTATTAATTATATTATTATTATTATTTATATCAGTAATTATTAGTAAATAATTAATAATTAACAAATAAAAATATAATTGATTATATAAATAGTAATTAATATTATAAATAATAATAATTATTAGTATTATTAATAGTTAATAATATGATTAATAATTAATAATAATATTAATAATTAACAATGTAATTAATAATTAATAACAGGCAGTTAAAATAAAATTAATTGGATAATTAATAAAATAAATAATAATATGTAATGATATAGTTAATAATTAATTAATTTATGGTCCCAAGGGTTACAAGGAAATAAAACAACTCATGCACCAACAGTCTAGCAAGGATAAGACAAACACCCCTCCAAGGGTTGACTCACTTCATGGTGGGCCCATTATAATCTTCTCATAGCCCGAAGACCCAGTTTTGTTAGTCCAATGACCTTGATTTTTAATGCTTGAAGGCCCCATGTTCTTGGCCCAAAGAACCTGATTTTAATTTCCAAAAGGACCATTATTCATAGAAACTCATTTTAAAAATTTGTTAGAATCCTCAAATCATTAAAGACTATAATTCCAAATCTTGTTTTCCATGTTGTTTCATCGCTTTTTTCAAGTGCATCAACCCTTGGAGGGGAGTGTGGAATGTATTTGTTGGCCCATATGTGTGTGAGTTATTTTGTTTTCTCATAACCTCCACGAGCTTAAAATATTATATTAATAATATTATTGATTATTAATTTTTAGCAATATTATTAATTATTAATGATTAATTATGATAATTTTTTAATTATATTATTAAATAATAATCATATTGTTTATTATTAATTATATTATATTATATTATTATTTATTTTATTATTTATTTTATGAGTTATTATTTATTTTAAATAAGTTCTATTTTAATTAATTATAATTATAATTTTATATTATTATTTAATAATAATTAATAATAATATATTATTTTCCATTTATATGAAATTTAAATTTAAACCCCACATGAAAAATCTTAAATGGGTATCAAGGAACCTTCCCTTACAAAAAGGAACCCTTAGTTTTTTATTTAGTAATATTTTAAGATTATTTTAATACTAGTAATTTTAAATAAAAAATATATTTTAAAAAATATCTAAAAAAAGTTATATATATATATATAAATAGAGAAAATGTTTTTAAAAAAAAATATGAAATGTGTGAAATTGTTTCATACTTTTAGTTCAACTTGAACACTAAAAGTGTGAAACAATTTTATGGTTTTGGATCAATTATATTACTAACATCTTGAAACAATTTCATGTTTTTTATTCAACAAAAACACTAAAATCATGAAACCATTTCAAAAATTTAATAACCCCATGATTTGGGTAAAATTCTGGAATGATTTCAAACTTTTGTAACCCATTTTTTAAAATAAATTCAACATAGACCCAAAAAACAAATAAAAAAAATAAAAAAACCTATTTTAGTATTTCACTTTAAATAAGATATATATAAAGATAAATAATAAGAAATTAGAATATATAATTTTTTTAGAAAATTAAAAACTATAATATAAAGTTAAACTAATAATATATAAACCCATAATAGATAAACCTATAAAATCATAGTACATTAATATATAATATATAAACCTATAGAGTTAAAATTACAATATAGATGCCAATGATCCCAAATTTGAGTTGTATATGATCTTTTATAGAATCCAAAAGACCCATGTTCAAATCCAAGGTGTTGTGGATTTGCAGAGTTACTGTAGCAGTAACCATAAAAGCAGAACTATTCACCCGTATTAAGCCTACATGACACAAACTTGATACATGAGGCCACAGGTCCTTATAGATACCATAGGACTTTGGGAAATAGGGTCTCTAGGTTACCACAGGCCTTCAGAACAAGGTCCTTCAATCCATTAATGGGCCTTTGTGCCATTGGACTTTGGGTCCATGAAGTAGTCAGGTAAAACTACATAGGAGCATGCCCTAAAGGAGGAATCAGAGCAAGTAACAGCCACCAGAGTGGAGCTAATAGGATTGTGAATGAATAAGGGGACATCATAAATAATGTCATTGGGACCGGGCTCTATGAATATCTACATGGGTCATTGCTAGGCGATTATCCACATTAGGTCGGGAGTTAGGTGCTAACAATGAAGTAGATGCTATAGAGGGGTAGTTCCAGTGTAGTTGGGTCTTTGGGACTTCAAGACATGTTCAATACACGTTCCAAGACATGTTCTAAGACATGTAAATTTGGTTCTATGGGTTATGTTATGGAATTGTTTCATTGGGATTTCAAGCCATGTAAGAGTTCCCTCCCAACCAAGTTAAAAAGGGAATTTCTGAAAATAAAAATAATAATCTAAGTACATGAGGCCATTACCAAAATTATAATATATAAAACTATAATATATATATATAAACCTATAATATAATTAAAAATTTTATCCTCTTTTAATATTTTAGTATTATAGATATTCTTTATAAATATAAATTATTATTATTATTTTTATATTATATATATATATATATATATATATTTCTTTATCATAAAGTTAAAAATAATCATATTCAGTGTTATCTTATATTTATAAATAATTATGAGATAAAAATTTAATTAAACTGTAGTTATACTTATTTTATTATAGACAATTCTTTTTTATTTTTAAAATTTATAATTATATTAATAAATTTTTATTTATTGTAATTTTAATGAGTTTTATATTTACTCTCTCTATAAATATTTATATTTATTTTAATTTTAAATATAAATATATTTAAAATTAAACTATATTTATAATTCATTAGATAAAATTTTTATTATACAAATATGATTTTATTTGTTATATTTATTATATGCAGCTTGAGCTACTATTGAGTGGAACTCACCATGACCTCCACTTTCAAGAGACCAGAGTTCAAATCCCAGGAAGCTAATAGAGGATTTATAGGTGGTGACAAAGGCCGATGCATTCATGGTGATGTAGGGACATTGATGCGGGCAAGGGGTTTTTGACCCAGTTTCATGCTGATGTAGCAGCGGTCCTTAGGGCCATGTAATGAGATTCCAAGACCTTCTGGCATTCATGTTGAATTGTAATGGGATATCTTGGTTGGGGGATTATCCTTTGGGTGGGGTGGGAGGGGTACATGTCGGAGCCTTGCTAGCCCACTAGGTGTGTGTGTGTGTGTGTTTCCTTTTCTTATAACCCGAAATATGTTAAATAAATTATATCATAAAAATAGTTATAATTATAATAACATTGATATTCATATAAATATATTTATACTTATTGTAATTTCATATATAATAATGTTAGAAATTAAATAATATTAATAATTTTTTATTAGATAAAATATTTAATAATATAAATATAATTATATTGGTTATAAATATAATTTTACTTATTAAAAATATCATATTATAAATACAAATATATTTATAATTATATTGGAGACTGGAAAAATAGCGTGATGTGTACTACTTAAGCTGGGGCTTTGAGTTTCCTCTTTCAGGCCATTGTGCCTATGGGATTTCAGCCCATGTAATTCTTAGACCCATAAGTCTTATAAGTGTTCTCTCTCAACCTAATTAAAAATAGGCTTATTTCCTTAATAAATTGGTTTTACCCAATAATTTTTTGATATATATATGTGTATGTGTGTTTTCTTGTGTGTGTCTATAATAAATATAACTCAATTTATAATTATAATATGAATCTATTTATAATTTTAATTTTATCTATAATTATATAATTATAATTATAATTATTAATTTTATAATATAATACATATACTTATATATACAATTATGAATGAAATTTCTTCATTATTTTTTAATATACTATTATATTTTCATAAATTTTTATTTGCAATTTATTGAGTCATCAAAATTACAATTATACTTCTTTATAGATTATAATGTGTTTTATATTTAGTCAAAAGCATTTTGTGATATTCAAATGAATCATGAATATATTTCCATTATAGTGGAATAAAATATCAAATCATGTTGTGTTGTATACTGTATTCAATGGGACCAAATACCAAAAACCCTACCTAGTGCATGATTTCATATCAGAAGATATTTTTAATGAAAAACTCATAAACAAATATTTTTTTAGAAATACTCATATTAAAATGTTGTTTTTAGGTGTTTATTATCTATTTATAAGCATGTGATATGGACTCTATCAGTGTTAAAAAAACATTGATATTTCTAATTCTAATAAAAGTTGTGCACCTTTATCAGTTCTAAAAAAATAAAATGAAATGGTATTTTTCCAACTCTAATTTCTAGTGTTGATAAATAAATAATTAAAAGTTTTAAATTATTTATTATGTGAGAAATTAATTCTTTGGAAAGGAAAGGGTCACCTAATTCCCATTCATGACCACATGTAAACCGGGAAATTTAGTATTAATTATGAATGTGAGGAGATTCAAACCCCATACCTTCCCTTTATGAGAGACCACACTTACCACTAGTTTGTGTTGATGTTATTATTATATAATGATATATATGTATTTAAGTTATATATATGTATATATGTATTTATGTTATATATATGTATGTATGTATGTATATAGGTAATATAGAAAGTACTGTAGTTGGGTGCTGTAGTAGTATTACTATTCATCTAAAGTGGGATTTTCAACCATATATTGGGTGTTCAGGCCATCATTGGACTTTGGGGCACAAAGCCTATGAGCTACCATTCGAGGGAATCTGAGATGTTTTTAGTAGCTTATACTAATGGATAAAATGATACGATAATGTATAATAATAAATAAGGAAGTGAGACAATCATCCATGTGACTGATCACTAGCTGCACTGAATGAATATCATAACGCACCAAGAGTTTGTTATGGGGAAGAAGATGGAATTGTATGGATGTAGTGTAAAAGAATAAGGTTAGTGAATAATAGGATGGTGGGATGGGCTATTTCTTATTAGGTCCAAGTTTTTCTAGGTATTGGGGCCATATACTCTAAGGCATTTTTTCCTCTGGGCCTTCAGGTCATGTATGAGTTCTCTCTAAACCCAATTAAAACATTATTTTTCATGATAATAAAAAAATATAATCCCTTCGATACAGGGGAATTAATTAGTAATTAAAATTTGTAATTAATAATTATATTATTATCAATAGTAATTAGTAATTAGTAATTATATAATTATAAATAACAATTACCGATTATAATTAGTAATTATGTAATCATAATGAGTAATTTGTAATTAATAATTATAGTTGGAATCCTACCAAGTGGTAAAGGCTCCCCTGTATTACTATGTCATCCAGGATTCAAACATTGGTAGCCCCCAATTTGGTGAAATTTCTACATGATGACATAGTGAAAGGGTGGTGGCCAAGGCATAGGGCAACAACCATGATGTTGGTCAGAGGACCACGATGGAGAGAAAGGACAGTGACAAGAATTGGGGCGGAGAACTATGGAATGGAATTGAGTGTGGCGATTCTAGGAGGAACATCACGTCATGGCGCTTGAGGGATGATGCATGGATTAGGGGAAGCATGGCGTAGGTAGGCCAACTATGACATAGGAGGGTGCTATAGGTGTGATGTTTGGGGCTTTGTGGTGTAGCCTAGAAACACCACATCATTATTCTATGGGCCACAACATTGTGACATGAGAAACCTATGTATTTTAGCATTTGGGCAATTAGGCCTTGTGGCTATGTATTTCATGGTCTTAAGACCATATAAGGGTTCCCTATTGACCTAGTTAAAAAGGAAATTATCTGAATATCAAATAAAAATTGAAATTGAATGTAGTAATTAGTAATTAACTAATAAGTAATTATTAATGTGAAATTAGAAATTATTAATTATGATTAGTAATTAATAATTAATAACTATAATTAGTTATTAGTAACTATTTAATTAGTAACTAGTAATCAATAAATATATAAATGATAATTAGTAATTATAAAATATTCATTAATAATAATATAATTATAATTAGTAATTATAAATAATAAAATTAGTAATTATAATTATAATTATTCATTATTATTAACGACTAAATGGTATGTAATTATATAATTATAATTATCAATTACTAATTAGAAATTATAATAAGTAATTAGTAATGATATATTTAATAATTAGTATTTATAATCACTAGTTAGTAATTATGGTTAGTAATTAGTAATTATAATTAGCTATAGGTAATTATATAATCAAAAATTATAATTAGAAACCAGTGATTAGAGACTAGTAATTATAAAACTAGTAATTAGTCATAAAAGGATAGAACCATGAGTTTGGAGGGAAAACCCAGGATCCCTTTATTAAATAAAAAAAAGATACATGGGAAGATGATATGTGTAAATAGTGGTACAAAATGCTACCAAAATACAACATGCTAGAAGGAAACAAAGCAACCCAAATTAATAATTAGTAATAATATAATTATAATTGATCATTTTAGTTAGCAATAATATAATTATAATTATTAATATAGCATCCCCAGTCCCAAACACATATTATTATATGATTTTTACATAAAATAATACAATGTACAACCTAAAAACCTATAGGTCTAACGTCTTTGGGAGATTCGATACATAATACATAAACATAGAAAAAAACTAATCTAACTTTTTCTATCTACATAAGGTGCCCTTAAGTACCTTTTTTCTTTTATTACAATAATATATACATTGGGGACATACATAGAGAAAATTGTGACCTATAAAACCCACTAAGGGAATAAACATGATAAGTAAATATAACGTAAGAGTTATAAGACATAACATGATACCATAAAAGAGAGTAATCAAATTGAATCATGGTATAAAGAGAAAGATATAATAGATTGATGGCATTATAAGAATGAAAAATAACATAAAAAATAACAACATAAGCATAATTAAATTCTCATTACTAAAAAACATAACATAGTTTATTAATATTTATATCCCATTGGTTTTTCCCAAATATACATAATTTTTTAGGGTTATGCAGTGACTTTTAGTGTAGCTTGGTTTTTCGAATCCTTAGAGACCTAAGAATAATCCTACATACACATACATTTTATGGATTTATTTTGGCTATGAAGTGGTCAAATTTGGGTTGATTTTAGATAGCTTTAAGTGAAATATATGATACTTAAGTGAATTTAATTTAAAATAATGAGTTGATCCTTGGTTATCACTTGGAGTGGATTGGATGAATTCATTTTATAACTATTTAAATCTCTTATATTTGAGATGGGTTCATTCAATAAAGATCAAATAACTTCATCAATTACTACTTTAATACCTATAAACACTAATAATAATCACCTACACACTTGGAGGATCATTTTTTTGAGAATTATAAGGTAAAGGTTCATATTAAAACTTGAACTGTGTAACCTTAAAATTCATTAAGGATGAAGAAGTTTTAAAATTATCAAATGAAATTCTCAATTAAAATAAGTGATCAGAAATTAATAGATTGATAAATAACATCAAATCTAGCCCCATTATACTCACTAGGATCAAGGAATAATATTAATATACCTCCATTGATTCTATGATCTCAATAGAAGCAGAAAGTGGACTCATGAGGGTGGAATTGAAGAAGTGAAAAAATGAAATAGCGATCACTCCACCGCTGTGTGAAAAAGTTTACAAGGTTTGGTGTGAATAAATTCACACCTTGAAGCAACAATATCAATGTGATATGAATAATAATAGAGTAAGATAAAATAAATAACTTTTATTAAAACACTAATGTGGTTCGAACAATTTACATGAGAAAGAAGAATGTTACAAAGACAAGTCGTTGTAATGACATTACAATTCCAAAAAACTCCAAGATGCTTAACTCCTTCACCACCACTGCCTAAAATAAGAATTTTAAGAGGAATTGGTAGATCCCAAAATAGTCCAAGTCTTATCACTTGAGTATGGTATACTTAGGGTGGTGGAATGTTTGTGGAATTTGGACTTTTCCACCCTTGACCCGAAATGGCTACCAACATGCATCCACCAAACCTAGGAAAAAAATGAGATTCTAGATGGATGAATTGGAGTGGGAAATAGTATAATAAAATTTATCAATGGATGTATTCTAACATCTTGTAAAATTTAATCCCAAATGGAATTTTAATTTTTGAGATATGATCTAAATGGTGGGTTATTTTTCTGGGCCACAAAATCTGGCCCATAATTTTATCTCATATTTTCCACCTAGAACTCCCTTTAAAACTCAAAATTAGTTCTTTTCAGTATTTAATTAAATTTTTCCCATGATTTCCTATATTTTCAGTAAAAATTTCAGAATCATTGGGTTTTAATATTATCCTCTATAGTAATTTTGTTGGGTTGTTGTCCAATTCACTTCACCCAGAATGTTGTTGGTTTAAGTCCTACTTTTGTGGTCTTCCAATGTTAATCTTAAAGTACTCAAAAATTATGAATTGTTAAAAATGGAATGATAAACCTGAAAATGAATATATTTATGTAAAATAATGGCTATTTAGTGTTTTAGGATTTTTTGAAATATGTACCATGTAATAATGCACTTTGACAAATAATTACAATGATAATGTAAAATAATGATCAAATTGTAAAATACACTAAAAATGATGTTTTTGAATTATAAAGCACATGAATATTATAATATAAAAAATTAATATTACCCTATTTTAGTGTCTAATCACACCCAATTGAAGTTTTTTTAGTCCCAATCAAAATGTATCACACAAAAATGAAATTCAAATTCCCTTTTCCAAAAACATTTTAATACACAATGCTCACCAAATGACCTTATATGAAACAATTACGAAACCCATCAAAATATTTTAAGACAAGATGTTTTTAAAATCTTATCCCAAGACTAATCTCACTCCATTGTTCAAAATCATCACCACATTTCATCCAATTTTAATTAAGCATGATGATGTGATGTGTGTAATAATAGACATGGGGGTTCATATTTATTCAAGGGAAAATATATGGAAGTGATAGGTGGAATAAAATTTTAATATTATTATGAGTATTCATTTTTTTTATTTTTTATTTTTTTTATTTTTTGAAATTTTGCAATAGTAATTGAAATTTTACTCAATCAAGTCAACCCATGTAGATAGACTTTGTCGATGAATCTCAGTCTCAAAGACCATATGGTACCAAGTTAAGCCCACATACATGGGAATTATCTCAAGTTAACTCAATAAAAAAATTCAAATTAACAAAAATAGAGATAAAATTCCCAAATTCGTGAAAAATAACTATGGATTCATGATCCTCAAGTTCCTAAATCCACACATTAGGTTAATCTATTTCTCTATGAACAATTTTATTAATATTATTTTATTATTACTATTTATTATTTTTTAATACTTAATTTAAAATAAAAATGTTCTCCAAACCTATGGCATTTATTATAGGACCACAATATAAAATTAATACCCCACAATCTAAAGGATATGCATTGTGATTTTTTATTAATTGGAAAAAAATGTAAACAATGAAAATTAAAATTAGACAACCAAAATTTTGAAAATCTATGCTCACGAACATAATAATGGATTAAAATTAGAATTAAGGCCTTTAAAATTATTTTATATTCAATTTCAATGTTTACTAAGTGTATTTTCTTGTTCAAGGATAAATAAATTTTTAGTTCCATTGACATGTTTTTTCATCATTATATTTTTTTGTTTTTATTTTTTCACACAAAAACAATTTTTATTTCACCACCTGAACATAGAATTACAATGTCCCGAGTTAAGAAAAAATAAAATTTAGAAGGGTGTAGAGGTGTAGGAGAAAAGTTCCAAGATTAATTTTTGAAAATAAACAATAGAAAAATTTCACCTAGTGGTATACTATTGAAGGTCATTCCACAATATCACTCATGGAATCCCCATAGTAGATGATAGAATAGTTTTGTAGTTCTGGATATAGGTGATTTACCTAAATTTTTTTTGATCTTGACAGCCACTTTTTCTCACTCACAAACCAAATTAGAAACCATGGAATCCCCAAGAGGTTCATTTAACTAAAAAAAAGTAATGGATAAAAAATAAAATGTACCTATTTATTTTGAAACTTCAATCCATGAGTAAAGGTATAGGTCAATGTCGGTTTTCCTCTTAGAAGGAGCTCTGTTTAATGTCATTATCTCAACATGGACTGTAAATCTATTAAATTTTTTTGGGTTCATAGGTTAGATCAATTAACACATCATGTATTTATTTTTTATTAAATGACTCAATTAATGGTTTTAAACTCTGACCATTAACTTTAAATACATGACCACTAGTGGGATCATGAATCACTATGGGCCCATGAGGTTATAAATTATGTACTATGTAAGGACCTGACCATCCAGACCTTAACTTTCCTGGGTATAAATGATGTTTGGAACTATACAAGAGAAAAAAATTTCCCAGTTGAAAGTGTTTCACTTGGATATTTCTATATTTGTAGGCTTGAACTCTAGAATTATTATTCTTGAATTTTCATAAGACTCCATACTATGTTCCTCATGTTCATTAAGATTTAATTTCCTCTTTTTTTCGGCCAACGAAATGTGAAAGTTCATTTTTTGATTTCCCAAAAGGCTTTATATTCAATTTCAATAGGTAAATGACATGTTTTTCCATAAACCAAACTATATTGTGACAAGCCTAGGATTGTTTTAAAATAAGTAATTTATTTCCAAAGGGAATCAAAGAGTTTCTTAGTCTAATATTTTCTAGAAGGACTGACAGTTTTTTCAAGAAGTTTTCTAATCTTCCTATTCACAAACTGAACATGACCATTGCTTTGAGGATGGTAGGAAGTGAAAAGTTCATGAGAAATACCATACTTAGACATGAGTGTTGATAAGGGATGTTTTTAGAAATGGGTTCCATGATCACTGATGATCTCCATATGAATTAAAAATCTAGAAAATATGTGCTCTTTTAGAAATTGGATCACAAAATGATGGTAATTGGACTTTGTGGGAATGAACTCTACCCATTTTGAGACATAATAAACTGCTAAGAGGATATAAAAATATACCCTAGAATTTGGGAAGGTTCCCATTAAATAAATTTCCTAAAATGAAAGATTTCGATGACCAGAATGAGAGTGAGTGGAATTTGATTCCTTTTGGTAATGGATCCTAATTTTTGAAATTGAGGAAAAATTTGGAAGAATTGGTCGGAATCCTTAGTGAGGTTAGGCTAGTAGAAAAACTATGGAGGACCTATGCAGTGGTTTTATTTGTGGAAAATGGGCCTCTACATGCCTCTCCATGATAGAATTTTATAATGGACTCTTGCTCAGACTCTGGAACACATCACCAAATGATATGATCAGGATAGAACTGGAAGAGGTATGGATCATCAAAACAATAGTGTTTGACATCAGAATGAAATTTATTATTATTTTTGGGTCCTGAGTAATTTTAGAATTCCAACTATAAACAAGTATTTTTCTATATTACAATACCATGGGAAATCACTCATAGAATAGGGGTTATCATTAGTAAATGAATCAGACATTGAATGGTGATGTTAGTTTTCCTTGATTTTCATCCTAGAGAGGTTATCAGACACAACATTTTCAACCCCCTTTTTATCCTTAATGGTTAAATAAAATCTTGAAGAAGAAGGACCCACCTAATCTATCTATCTATTGAATATTGTTTTTAGAAAAGGTATTTTCGAGTTGAATGATCGGTGAAGGAAATTATGGAAGATCCTAAGAGATAGAACATAAATTTCTCTAAGAAAAAGAGAACAACAAGTAACCCTTTCATAGTAGTGGTGTAGTTTATTTGTGCATCATTTAATGATTTAATTTCATAAGCTATGACACATGGATTTTTATCACAACATTTTCCTAAGAAAACTCTTATATTTAAGTCACTCGCATCACACATAAGCTTGAAAAAAAGTTTCAAATTCAGTGATTTCATGATAGTTGGAGGGATAGGAGATGACTTAAAAGTTTAGAATGATTCCTCATAGCTTTCTATCCATATAAATGGATCATATTTCACCAAATGTCACAAAGTGGTTGAGAAATAGAGATGAAATTCTTAATTAACCTTCTATATAAATCAGCATGTCCTAAGAAGGACCTCACTTCCATGACAGTTTTTGGAGAGGGAGGGTGACGAATGATATCAACCTATTCTTTATCAACTTCAATGCCTCTACTGGAGTCCATATGTCCTATAATTTTCATTCCTTTACCATGAAATGAAATTTTTCACAGTTTAGGATTAGATTCTTATCTTCACGTCTAGAAAAAAAACTTTCAACATATATAAGGAATACCTTAAAAGAATCCCAAAAGATGGAGAAGTAATCCATAAATACCTCTAAATAACCCCCACCCTGTCTGAGAAGAATCCCATCACGCACCATTGAAAGTTATCGGGGTAATTAAATAACCGAAAGGGCATGAACTTGAAGGAAAAATTTCCAAATGAACATGTGAATGTTGTTTTTCCTTGATCCTCTAAAGAGACCTTGATTTGATTATACCCTAATAATCCATCTAGGATGTAGTAGAATTCATGACCCACCACTTGCTTGAAGACTTGATCAATAAAGGGAAAAGGGAAATGATCTTTCTTAGTGCATGAGTTTAACTTCCTATAGTTAATACACACTCTCCATCCACTACTGACCCTTGTGGGGAGAAGATTACCATCCTAATTGGTGAACATAGTGATTCCATCTTTCTTTGAAACAACTTGAATTAGTCTTACCCACTCACTCTCAATAATGGGGTATATGATACCCACTTCTAACAAAATAAGAAGTTATTTCCTTACCACATCCATAATATTGGGATTGAGTATCCATTGATGTTGACGACATGGTATGGATTTAGATTAAAGAACAATACTATGAGTTTCAATTAGCGGTCTAATCCTAGGAATATCAAAAAGGGTCCATCCAATTTCTTTATTATGATTTTATAGGATATCCATAAGCATTATCTCTTGATTGGATTCAAGAGAGGAATAAATGACAACATTAAATGCTTGATTATCCCATAAAAATTCATACATGAGTGATTAAGGTAGGAACTTTAATTAAAGATCATATTGGTTAACACTTTTGAAATAAGTATGGGACTTTGTATCAAGATCATTCTCTTTTTTGATTTTTTTAAACAGAATTGGTTCCTTTTGAATAGAAATTTCAACCACCAAATTGGCTATATTAGAGTCTTGACTATGTATGGACTCCATTTTGTTTATTTCACCAATTATATCATTGATTTTCTATTCAATAAAATCATCAAAATAGCTATTTGAAAGAGATTCAATCCACAGATACAAATTTCCCTCATGTGAACAAAGAAAATCAATCTATTCTTGAAATAAACATCCTTTAATAATTTCTTGATGTTCCTATAGTTCAATATCAACAATAAAAATCCAATTAACCTCATGGATCTCTCCATCATCACCAATTTTAGGTTTTTCATTATAGATGTTTGGATCAAGGGTCATGTTTCCAAAGGTTATTATCATTTTCCAATTTCTAAACTAGATAATTAAGTGATGGTTGCTATGAACATATGACCAAGTATGATGGGGGTTTTCTTCTTAGGACCTATTCTTGGTTGATTTTCAAGAAAAATGATGTTAGATGGGTAAATGAGATTTTCAACTTTCAAAAAAACATCCTTTAAAATACCATTAAGAACTCAAACACTACGATCAGCAAGTCGAAGAGTGATTGATGTTGGTTGGACTTCTCTGAGCCCTAATTAACAATACATGGCATATGGAATGAGGTTCACACTATCTCCAAGATCATAAAGGTATTTGACAACTTTTTTCTCTACTTACTCAAAATTGATGTATGTATATCCTAGATATTTCAAATTTTTAGGAATTTTCCCTTGAATGGTTGTACTCACATTAGTAGACAAAAAGACTTGATTTTGAAGTGAAAATTTACTTTCAAAAGTTCAAAAGTCCTTAAGGAACTTTGAGTAGGCATGAATGGTTTGGATTTCATAAATAAGGGGAATGTTAAAATTAATTTTAGAGAATATTTCCCTTAAATTATCATTTAGTTATAGTTTAGATTTTCCTCTCATATATTGAGGGAAGGGAACATGTTGTTTGAGTGTTTGGTGTAGTTGTGCTTCCTTCAAATTCTCATCGATTTTTTTAAAATATATGGGTGGTTCTTCATTATTTTCATGTGTTTTTGAATATTTTAGTGGTTCTAGAATGGTTTGTTTAGGTTTATCCATGGATTTCCCACTTCATAAAATAATCAATTATTTTAGTTGTTCATGGGAGGTTTGTGTGTAACTAGATTATCCTTTTAAGGTTGAAGATAGTACCACCTGATTAGGCATGGGTAACTTTATAGTTTTAATGGGTTTCAATTAATGTTTTAGGGATGATATTACTAATTTCATTTTCTCAATTTTTTTACACAACTACTCAAGTATTGGGATTGGGAAAGATTGGGAAGGGGCTTGTGTTGGTTGGTTTCTCCCCGCATGATAGTTTGGTTGTTGGATGGGTTGTTAGATGGGTTGTTGGTATTGGACAAGGGGAGGTTGTTATTGGACTTGTAGTGGTCATAACTAGTTATGGTTTTGTAAATTTTGTAGAGGTTAGGAGTTTGGTCCTTGTGGATGACTAGGTAGCTAGTTGGGTTGCTGGTTATCTTTCCAACGAAATCTTAGTTGGTCATTATGCCTTGGATAAAAAGTGTTTTGGTACTATTGATTCTAAATGTTCAGATAATTAACCTCTTCTGGTGGCCCCCCTAAAAGAACATATTTAATTTTAGGGATTATTGGGATGATTTTGGTCTTGTGGTCATGTTTGTCACAAATTGTGGAAAGAAGTTCAACAGTTTTAATTTCATGGACCTTCATAAAACCGATCTTCTAATCCTTCCTAATGAGTGCAACAAGTTTTTTCCTAAGAAATTCTTTATCTATAAGAGTGTTAATTCCACCATATTTGTGTGGATTATAATAGTAAGGTGATGTTCCCCAATTTTTGTTTTTCTTATCTAGTCCTTTAAGATACTCATAAGCATCATTTAGGGATTTGTTTTTTTAAGGTTCTATTACACATAATGTCAATGAATTGTTTTTTCCTAGACCCAACGCTTCATAAAATATTCTAACTTGTTATAGGATTGAAAATAAATGTCAAGATACCATGTTCAGTGTGTCTCTCAACCTTTCCCATGTTTCATAAAATGAATCCCCTTCTTTTTTAAAAATGTTTTGGATGCCCTTTTTAAGTGCATTTGATTTGTCATGGGGGGAGTATTTTTTAGAATTTTATTTGAAATTTGTCCCATGAGTGGACTAGTGTAGGTATCACATTTTTTAACCAATTATTTAATCGATACTTAAGTGATAAAGGAAAGAGGTTCATATTAGCTGAATCAATTTGATGTGGTGGGAACATGGTTTCAATAATGTTGTTTGACTATTTGATATGAAGGTTCAAAATTTATGACTCAGTCCCATGGAAGGTTGGAAGGTGGTTTAGGAAATGAGGTTTTAAGACATAGTGGACTTTACCTAGGGAATAATTCCTAATTAAAGTTGGTGAATTGGACTAGGTAGGTGTGCGTAAGTCCTTCATGGTTTGATTGACAACATTCCCCAAGTTTGGGGCTTCCTCATTTGGATTTCCATTTTTAGTTACCAACTGGGTTTATGAGTTGGTTTCTTTGAAGACCCTCCATTGAAATGGGATCAATTTTTGATTCTATAGTATCATAAATATTAGGATCTAATAGAAAGAGTTTTCAAGGTGTACTTGTCTCCCCAACCCCAGGACTATCCACCCTAACAAGTTGGTTTTATTGGACACGAGTATAGGCAGATATGCACCAAGACAAGTGAAAAACAAAGGATAGGGGAAAATATTAGAGAATTTTAGATGAGAAAAGATAAATGGGGTAGAATAAAATGAGTGTTGAGATTATTTAATTTGGTCCTCGGAAATGGTTCCAAAATTTGGTCTCTCCCAAATTTACCCATGTTTTTAAGGTTAAGCAGTCGCTTGTAGGGTAACTTGGGTTGTTGAATCCTTAGAGACCAAAGAAGAAAAATATAGACACATAAATTATATGGATTGTTTTTGGATATGAAGTGGAAAACATTGGGTTGATTTTAGAAAGGTTTAAGTTAAAACTAAGAGACTTAAGTGAATTCAATTTAAAAGAATGAGTTGATCCTAGGTTATCACTTGGGGTGGATTCGATGCATTCCTTTTTCGACTATTTGAATTTCTTATATTTGAGATGGGTTCATTCATTTAAGATAAAATAACTTCACCAATTACTATTTTAATACCTACACACCCTAATACTAATCTTCTATAAACTTTAAGGATCATATTTTTGATCACTTTAAGGTAAAGGTTTATATTAAAATGTGAAGTGTGCATCCTAAAAATTTAATAAATACAAAGAAGTTTTAAAATCATCAAATGAAATATGTAATTAAAATACATTATTAGAAATTAATAGATTTAGAAATAACATCTAATCTATCCCATTTATATTCATTTGTATCAATCAATAATATTATTATACCTCAATTGATTCTATGATCCCAATGGAAGTGGGAAGTAGAATCATGAGGGTGGAATTGAAGAAGTGAAAAATAGTGAAATAACGATCACTCCACCATTGTGTGATAAATTTCACAAGGTTTGGTGTGAATAAATTCACATCATCGATAAAAGTTAAAAAATTTATATTAAGAATAATAGATTAAGATAAAATTAAGAACATTTGTTAAAAAATAAGGTGATTAGAATAACTTAAATGAGAAAGAAGAATGTTACAAAGAAAAATTGGAATAATAACATTATAATTTAAAACCCCCATGATGTTTAACTCCTTCACCACCACTACCTTAAATAGGAATTTCAAAGAGGCATGGAATGATCCCCCAATATTACAAGTCTTCCCACATGAGTATGGTAGTCCAGGTTGGTGGAAAGTCTATGGAATTCAGAATTTTCCACCCTTAACCCAAAATAAAATCCAGCTTGCATCCACAAAATAGACGTGCAGAAATAAGCTTCTATATGACCGAATTGGAGAGTTCCATAGAATATTAAAATGAATCCCAATATGTATTCTAACAACCTATAAAATTAAATCCCAAATGTATTTTTTCTAGATATGATCGAAATGGTGGGATGTTTTTATGGGCCACAGAATCTAGCCCAAAATTTTATCTCCAACTTGGGCAGCTAGGAACTCTATTTAAAACTATGAATTATATTTTTTCACAATTGTATTAATTTTTCACATGATTTACACTATCTTTGGTTACAATTTCAGAATCATTGATCATTTATATTTTCTACTAAAGTAATTTTATTGGGATGGTGTCCAATTCACTTTACCTATAATGTTGTTGGTTAAATCCCACTATAGTAGTCTTATAATATGAATCATCAAGTACACCAAAAGTATTAATTGTTACCAATGGAATGAGAAGCATGAAAATTAAATATTAAAGTAAAATCATGAAAACTTCATGTTTTAGGAGGTGTTCAAATATGTACCAAGTAATAGTGCACTTTAACAAAGAATTACAATCATAATGTGAATTAATGTTCAAATTGTAAAATGCACTAAAATGGTGTTTATGAATAATGAAGAACATTAATTTTATAATATAAACAATTAATATTGCTTCATTTTAGTGTCTAATCACCCATATACCATACATGGTATCTCATGATATCAAAAAAATACCCAATTCATTGGTTTGATATATAATTATGGGCCCCACCCAAAATGTCATAACATTTACATGAATAGTGTGTCATTGTTTCTAATGAAAATATCCTACATGAATATACTATGGTGTTTTAATTCATTAAGGATCTTATTTTCAAATCCTGGAAGTCACTGGGACATTTCAAGTGACACCTTGTGTAATGCCTCATTACCGTACGAGCGTTAAAAACTTAAATGAATTTTCATTTTTCATTTTTTGGATAAACCAAATTTTTATTTGGGGTTTAGAATGGAATTTTGAAAGTTTAAACATCTTAAATTTATGTTTTTTGATATGGTTTGAGGATCTAGAGGAGCATCAGGTTCCGAAATTAGTATTCAGAGCTTCAGATTAGTTTTTAATGTTTTTTGGAGTTTTTTGTCTAAGGTTAACAATTTGGTGTGTATGGTTTTGGAGATACCATGTGAGACCACGATCAAGGGGTTATTTCCCATTATATTTTTAGTTTTTATGGTTCTAGTTCATAGTTAATGCATGGTTTAGGGGAAACTGTAAGGATCTCAGAATATATCATGTAAGGTGGCTTGAAACTAGGTCACGACACATGGTTTGGACATGGTTTCAAAAATAATGCACATATTTTTATAGAGGGTCCCAAAACCGAATCACATGGTTGGAATATGATTATTAATCTATGAAGACACACAATTAGAGGTGTTGGTTTTAAGGAAGTTCAGACTACAAAATTGTTGCACGATTTAAAAAACCATGCTACCAAAACACATGACCCTTAAAAAGTGATATTTTACAAATCTTCACTTATAATCATTTAACTAAATCCCTTAATTTTCTTCCCCATTTCAACCCAGAATCCCCCCTTTCACTTTCCCTCCCTAATTCTCTTCCATTGGTGGAGGTATTTCATTCGAAAGTCAAACTGACTTCCCTATGTGACATTAGTGTGATAGAGGTAAGTCTACGAGTATATTTCCTATCCCCATCCCTTACCTATGATTTTTGGTTATTAAAATTATGTATTTGAGAAATTATTCCACTAGGTTTTGATGGAATTTTTATGAGATGATGGGTCTTCCGTACTTTCTAGCTAGATGGTGTCCCAAAAAATATCTACAATATTTCTCCCATCGTTTTGGTGAAGGTAAGTGTCCAGGTGAGTCTTTATAGGGTTATTGAGATGAAGTAATTATTTTTACTTATGGTTTTGGTTTAATTTTATAGTTATTTAACCCGAGTGATTACCCAAGCTTTGTCATAGACATTCATATAAAGATTGATCTTGGTTTGGGTGTGTTAGGAGTACCTGTTATGTGACTACCGATTATGTGACTAGATGTTATTAGTGGTTAGTCTATAAGAAGAATATAATTAATTATAATGTGTTAAAAAATAAATAATTTGGTATATTTGGATGTGGTTAAGGGGATTATGTTGTTTGAGTTTTGTTTTTTTGGTATTGTACGAGCTAGAACAATGGGTTGACTGACTAGGAGTTAAAATGGAGATTATCCTTTGAGGTAGGTGGTACCTTAAATGAAACCATATTCTGATTTAATATTTAAATTTAATTAATTTTTAATTCTCAATGTCTCCCCAAGGGATGAAATTAGAATTATCCAATCCCCACCTTTATGTATTTCACCCTGAAAAATTACTACTTAAACATGTTAGAGACCTAATGATGAGGGAGGTCCTAATGGGATGCTCCACTTGGAACATGACCATAGATTTTGCCGAATGCAACTGGTTAGTAGAATGGTAAATAAAGGAGGGTATACGTAAAATGTTTTAAAGTTAATTGTTAAGGGTTGGAGTTGACTAAATAGAGAGTCGGTAAGAAACCTAAAAGGTGTTTTACCATATAGCTTGTGAATGTTATTCTATTTATTCAATCCTTAAAAATGTTGGAATGTTACACTATCTGGAAATATTTAATGTGAACTTGGGAAGATAATAAAATAGGTGATATGTTTGGAAATGATTTTTAACCTTGATATTAAGTTGAAAAATGGGAAATAAGGGGATTGGTATCCTAATAAATTAAAGGTTATTATATGGAAAGTAAGGAATTAATTAATTGATTCAATGGAGTGAGTCTTACTCTTTTTTTAATTATGTAATAGTAATGTATAGAATAGATTCCAAGGATTCCATATAAATTTTTTTGGTGTGGAATGTTGTGAGAAAGCCTTATATTCCAATAGGGACTCATATAAGTTCCATGGTGTGATGTAAACCTCATATTCATTGAGGTATAATGTTAAGGAATACCTTTATTGACCAATTATAATCCACTTAGATTCACTAATGGGAATGAATTTGTGATGTACGAGACCTAGATTCCACTTAGGAGGCTCACTGAGCCTGGTGGGCCACATGGCCTCAAGTGCATCTTCCTGAATGCTAGAGGTTGCTGACTAATAGCGAGGGCCTAGGGTGTGTCCATGGGGAGACTATTCCCTCATTACAAGAGTGTATCACAACAAATAATTATAATAGAGGTAAATAGTGGATTAAATATAAGTAAATAGAATGAAAAGTTAAAAGAGAAAAGGACAATGATAACCGAAATAATTGGAATAGTTGGTACAAGCACACAATAACTGATAATTATATTTCATGTCACTAGAAATATGGAAAACACAGATAAAAAGTAGTTGTCATACATGTAAACCCCAATGTAGAAAAAGTTAAAAATATAAACTATCCCAAGAACCTTGATCTACAACTCTTTAATCTGCTAAAATCTCCATCCCAGCACAACAAGAAATCAAGTTTTCAAAGCATTATGCTTCCCTTTATCAACACCTACAATCATGTAATCTACCCTGGGTACTAAATGGAACCCAAAGAGGGTTTGAGATAAGTTTCATTTAACCACCACCAATAGTGTATATAACATCCAAGCCATGTAATGGAAAAGTAACAGTGTTAAATCATGCATATATAAAATAAATAAACATAATGTAACTAAATAACCATGTACATACTTTATCCCTCAGTTGGTGTCTGGGTGTACAACCAGTTCATTCATTAATAAATCCCCAAAGTTATATTAACATGTAACATGAGGAATATCTTGCACTCACATCACCTCATGATATTATAAATAGTGCAGGCTCCAAGTTGTAATAAGGAAACCATGATTGATAACTAATATGAAGTGGTTCCAAAGTAATCACTAAGGCAACCTAACTATAATTTCACAATGAAATGGTTCCAATGTAATAACCAAGGAAACCTAGAAACTAGGGGCCTCTAACTCATTATTATATGAGTCTAGATAAGGGTTAAGAGTTTAATCTATGGAGCATCATCCAAGGCATTACTATAATAAGGAACCTACTAAGTCCACATAGTTCTTACAAGGTAAACCAATGCTAAGCAATGAATGGGCCCTATGGGATGTAACCAAGGAACCTACTTGTCAATGATGGATCTAAGGAGTGTATCCAAGGAATCTTATAATAATAATGAAGTGATCCTATGGTGTCATACCAGACATCCATAGGTAGACAAGGATTGGTTTCCCAGGTAGTTCTCACACAAGTCAATCAACATCCTTGAATTAGAATGACGTCCTCGAGTACCCAAGGCATCCCCTTGAGAATACAAGAGTTAAAAAGTGTCAAAAATTTCTATAAATATTTTAAGGTCCATATGAATTAAGATGAACCTTACACTTAATTCATTACAATTAATTTGTCTATATGATAACTATTCCATTTATGAAGTCATTATGTTCAAGGCTTTCCTTTCATTAGTTTGACATTTCCAAGAAGCATGAAACCATTTTTTAACTATATATCATAATAATTTTATTTTATTCATTCTATACCTTCCACCATAAGTATAAAGGTATGATACAACATGCAACCAGCCATCCACTTTCAATTAACATGGTCAATTCATATTTATACAACATACTTTACAATTCATCACTTTAATAAATTAATTACACCTAGGAAATTACCTTAGGCAGTCAAGTTGAAGTGAAATGATACTTTACATTCAAAATTTCATGATTCAATAGGAATTTAATATAAGGAAGCTTACCATTAGAGTGGTCAATATCAAACACACCCAAATTGTGGATCAACAATGTCAAAAAAATAAAAACCCAATTATGGCATAACACCCTACATGAGGTGTTGGAGGATGTGGACATAACTACCAAAAATTAATCACATATTTAGAAAGAGCGAAACATTATGGTTTTAATGAACATAATCAGGATATATAAATTAAATAAATGGAACCCAAAGAAATCAGTGGGCTCCACAAGACAACTCCAAAATCAATGAACACAAGGGATGAGTTATAGACCACCCACCTTTGGCTTGTACGAATCTCCTCCTCCAGTATTAGCCTCTAATTCTGCTCAAAATAGAGTAGATCTGAGAAAATAGTAAAAACACATACATCTCGATAACTAGGTTGAGAGAAAGAGAGAATAAGAATGAATCAAACAATCTTGAGTACTTACCATTACACATCCAACATGAAAAACAGAAGCTCAAATAGATCCCAGATGAAAGAGATCTATTTATCCCTAGATGAGGCCTTAAAAATGATCCTAATGGGTATAAATAGAGGTTCTATCTGCTAGAGTTCAAAATAGGGAAGCAGGTTAGGTTAATTATATCATTAATGGTAAAAATGTAAAATTAACCAAAATTTAGCCTGTGCACGGTTTGTCGGCACGATTTACCAAACTATGATCAAACCATTCATGAGTACCTGGAGAAAGGGACATACCACATGGTTATGCTAGATAGTTAAGGAAACTATCCATTAACCATGTAGAACAGTTCTACCCAAAAATGAAGTGCATTTTCACAGTTAGATCAAACAATGCGCCCTTCCCACACGATTTACTCTAACCGCATGACATGGCCAGTTTCCCCAAAAATAAGGGTTGTGGGATCTGAACAAGCCCCAAACACCCCCACGACCATATCAAACTCATCGTACATCCAAAATAGGTCAAAATAAATAATTACACCAAAATTTAAAGGATACTTACCTGAGTGAAAAAAATGGGTTCTTATAGTCATCCCCCCTTAAAGGAACTTGTCCCCCAGTTCACCTTCCAAGGGAGGCAAAATACTATTTGAGAATAACTTTGGCCACTGGGCACAGACATCAGTATCCCACTCCCAAGTCTCATCATATACAGGGCTCTATTGCCATATCTTCTATAATAGAGAGACATTCCATCCTTGGAGAGCCTTTGTGCTATGGTCAACAATGCATACTGGATACTCCTCAAAGGTAGAATCAACATCTAACTCAACTTCCTCGGGATCAAAGGTAAGTGATGGTTTGAAATGATATTAGATAAGATATAGAACATGAAAGATTTCATGAATGGAATGGTAACTCTGTGGTAGTATCAAATGATAGATTATCATCCTAACTCTCTCTAGAATCTCAAATAGCCCTATGTAACAAGGCGACAACTTACCTTGACTCCACAACCATCAATGACCAATCCTAGGTGATACCTGAAGGAAAAAATGATCCCCGACCTTGAACTCTAGGGGTTGTTTATAGCAACCAACATAAGATTTATATCTAGACAGATCAGTATTCAAATGATTCATGATAAGTTGAACCTAATTTGAAGTCTCTTATATGAGACAAGGACATAGTAGGGCTGCCTCACTGGTCTCAAGCCACCACAAGGGTGAATGAAACAACCTACCATATAAGTCCTCAAAAGGATACATCTGAATCATCACCTAAAATATGTTATTATGGGAGAAATATATTAGAGGGATATGCTTCTATCAAGAACCACTATAATCAAGGAAACATTCTCAGATTATGACCTCTAGAACCTATATCGTCCGTTCAAACTTCCCATCAGTCTGAGAGTGAAAGGTTGTGCATAGAATCACCTATGTACCCATAGTTTTTTGAAAATCATTCCAGAACTATGATGTGAAACAAGAATCCCTATCTAAAATGACAGTATGAGGGACCCCATGTGGTCATATGTTCTTACAGACATACAATCTTCCCAAATTATCAACTGATAAAGTCTCTCGAATTGGAATGTAGTGATCCAATTTCATGAGTCTATCAATGACAACCCATACAACATCTCTACCTCTATGAGACCTAGGTAACTTGACTACAAATCCCATGGAAGCATCTTGTCATACCATTTTGGGACTGGATGCGGCTGCAACAAGATTATTGGTCTCTGTTTCTCCACCTTGACCTAGTTACAGGTGGAACACCTAGTGGTAAAGCATTCTATCTGATGTTTCATCCTAGGGCACAAATATCGGTGATCCCATTTATCTAGAGACATGATCACATTTTAGTCTCCTTAAACATCTAGTCTATGGTGCTCCCCACCATTAATTTTATCACAAAAGGGTCTAATTCCAATCCATTGTATCTCTAATGTTAGAATAGACCTATAAAGCATGACTCTAAAAATTCTAGTGATGTTTATCATGTGATTTTCAAAAAAATTAAATGGTTGATTACCCACACACACCTTTATCCAAGTTGAGTCAGTTTTCCATAAAAGCCCCAGCTGACATAAACTGCACTCCCCTCCTCAAAATGATGTTCCCAAAAATGTTCCTTCATGTACCGTATACATTAAACAATAAGGATAATAGTAAAACCACCTCCGGCTGAACATCCTGGAAGATTCATGGATTAGACAAATATTACATCAGAAACTAAATTGCAATGCCTTCCTCCAATGCATCCTATGTTTTTCCCTAACCACATTCACCAAAGCCCATAACTGACTTCCAATGAAATTCCTCGATCAACCATCATCTAACCATCTAAACTATTGTGGCTCAACATGAACAAAGGTGTAGCCCAAATCAAGACGACTAGATTTGGCACCTCCTTTTAACATCACTTTCAAGCCCGACAATAAGACTGGGTAACCTAAAATTCATTAAAAGGGAGTCAAAGGAACTATTCCACAGTAATCCATACCCTATGATTTAAGTGAGACATTGGTACAAGAAAAAAAGTCCACATAAGAACATTTATTGAGCCCATATCAGCATTCGCCTGGTGGTCACATCAAAAGAAAGCAACTGGTGTCCTAGAGTATGTCGAAGGTGTTCCCACTCTGGAACACACATATCACTCAGGACTGACTGATCCTCATCAAAAACTACCCATCCAATTCCTAACTCTTAGAGAGATCACAAACCATCCCAAAGGTATTTAAACTTTAGAGCGGTGTAAGACTGCCACTTCCTTATTGCATCAAAGATGACATCGAGATAGGGGACACACTAATCTCCTTAAGATGATTACACTAAGAAGATTCAAGATTTTCAAGAATATTAGATAAACAACCAATCATCAACATCCCATGAATAAAACTCAGCTTCACCTACTGACGAACCATTATAACCCAATCACAATCCTTTACTACCTGAGGCATCTCCTGATCGCTCAGGCTAGACCTCCAAAGTCCATCCAAGACCAACAGTTTTTCTCAAAGGTTTCATACACAACCAAACATCTCAAAGTATTTCTATTGATCAAGAACTGAAATGATTCCAACTTTCAAGACACAAGGTAATTCAAGAAAAACCAATAATTTCCCAATGGTCCTCTTAGAATTTTATCCTTCTAATTGGAATGGAATGTATTTACCAACACCAATGTGACGCTCCGACCTCAAGAGTGTACTAATTATCCAAATAAAAGACATACTAGTTGCTCATAAACATACTAGATCTAACATACATTAACTACATGTGTGATACTCCTCTGAGTCACACTAACATACTTTAAGGCATTTATCAAGAAAGCCACAACCAAACTAGATAACGTGTCAAAACACCTAATTCTCTTGAAATTCATCCCAAGAATTAGGACACAACTATTTCCTTTTAATGACCAAGCCACTCTAATACAGAGATGACCGAGAACTCACACAACAACACAAGTATCAAGGATTTTTTACCGAACACAACTGGTTCGTTACATCATTTAACAACTCAAAGGTTACTGTGTATGTGAATGCATACTAACCTGAGGTTCCATAAGAAATAAAACACCACAATACTATCCACATGATATCTTCAATACGTATTATAGTATTAGGTGATTCGTACAAGAGATTTAACCACAGTCATACTACCCCTTACAACCTTTAAACTGGACAATGATAAACCATGTTTCCCAAAACCGAGGAAGAAAAAATGGTCCCGAGACCTGTGAGATAGCTGACTATGACATCAACATGTCTAACCTATTGAAACTAAGCATTATCCTATGTTAATTCCCATAACAAGGGTCAATGATACCATGACCACCCATATGAACACGAGTTTCATTTAGAAGTTAAGAGTCCTACTAGGGACATATGAACATAAACGACACTAAACGTCAGAAACTGACAACATTTATCAAGAAATTTTATCTCTAAGGTTTATAATTACCAAAACTATCCCCTTAAAAAAGAGAAATCATCAACCTTATCACTAGGTCACACCAAACATAATTCACCAGGCTCAATAGCCTATTATTTAATTCATTGATAATAAAGAGAAGGCCTACAGAAAAGGATCATGTTTCAATTCCAAGGCAGAACATGAAAGTCATATAAAAATTCTTTTTAAACACCATTCATTTATTGAAATCCCATTATACATAAAAAATTTATCACATAAATTCATTTTAACAGATAAAGAAACCGATGAGGGTCCATACCAGACAAACCAGGTTCATTAAAAATGAAACCCTATAGTAGTTGCTTTAATTTTCAAGATCATAAACACCCATAATAGGTTGTCTCAAATAAAACAGGCCCAAACTGAACTACTTGGGCCAGTTGTGCATATTTTAAGCCAATCAAACACCTCAGAACAAGTTTTATGTTGGTAGATAATGACACTAACTAAAGCTAAACATAAGAAGACTCACTTCCTTTGGCATACCACCCCAACTACCTAATTAGCAGGTTAAGTATCAATAAGGGACCAGATATAAATTATATGGGTTCTAATAGAAAAAGGGTCAGTAGTACATTTCCTCATCATTTAATGAAAAATATTTCATTTCATTTGATATTTAATTAGCAGGTTCACTCCTTTACATTTCATAAGCATGACAAGGTGGGATAAGGATGTGAAACCATTCCACTCTTATGTTTTCATTTTCTTATAATTTACATCAATGTTCCTTTAAAATTTACTTTCATTCCCAGTTAATCAAGTCCTATACTCCTTATCACTAAAAATTTACACCCATTTGAATTTATAATTTATGTCTTGATTTAGTAAATTACTCATTCCAACCCACGATGGCCCATAACACCTTGTGAATTGAAACATACAGTAACTCAATCAAAAACCAGAAGAAACACAATCAAATACACAAGGAAAGTCTCACTCAATAATCACAAGCATAATAGGAAATTAAAAGTAGTGATATGCACATATATGGCATGGAAATATGCATGACATGCAAATTTTTTGTGCTTATAATGATATATGTAATAAGGCCCCTTGACCTCATATCATCAGGCCAATGATGAACTAAAATTATCAATCAGAATAATAATAAAAACTCCAAAAAACATGTGTTCCACCCAATGGTGAAGTGATATCAACTGTAATAGGAAAAAATGGAACAACAATTTTATTTCAAGAAACTTGGATTTTCCCCAAACATGGGTTCGCGATGCCCAAGAACGACTTATGACCAAGTCCTAAGCATTCCTAATCTCCAAACTATTATCTCCAAGTAGTAAAGAATGAAAGGAACTGCTCTAATACAACTTTGGGATGTATTGAAACTGGATGCCACTTAGAAGGTGCCCTGAGCCTGTTGGGCCACATGGCCTCAAGCACATCTCCTCAAACTCCAAAGGTTGTTGACTAGTGACGAGGGCCTAGGGTGTGTATGTGGGGAGACTATTCCCTCATTAACAGTGTGTAGAACAATGGTTAAATATATAGGAGGTAAATACAGGAATAAATATAAGTAAACATAACACACACAAAAAGAGGAAAGGATAACAATAATTGAAATAACAAGAATAACTGGTACAAGCACACAACAACTAATGATGATATGTCATGTCACTAGAAATCTGGAAAACATGGATACAAAGTAGTTTTCATACATGTAAAACCCAATGTAGAAAAAGGGAAAATATAAACTATCCCAAGCATCTCATGCTATATCTTGGTCATCTACTACTAGGTCCATCTTATCATAATAAGAAATCAAGTGTTCAAAGAATTATGCTAACCTTTATCAACAACTAAAATCATGTAATCTAACCCACATACCAAACGACTCCCAGAGAGGGTGTGATATAAATATAAATGTTCCACCACCAATGACATCTATAAAATTTGGCCCATTTAATGTAAAAGTAACAGTGTGAAAGAATACATATATAAAATAAAGCATCACAATGTAACTAAATACCCAATTCCCTGCTTAAACCCTCAGCTGGTGTCTGGACATATAACCAGTTCATTCAATAATAAATTACCAAAGTTATATTAATATTCCATGTGAGGAATACCCAGAACTGACATCACCTTGTAATGTTATAAATATTTAAGGCTCTAAATTGTAACAAGGAAACCATGATTGATAACTAATATGAAGTGGTTCCAAGGTAATCACCAAGGAAACCTAACTGTAATTTCATAATGAAATGGTTCCAAGGTAACAACCAAGGAATACTAGACCATAGAGGCCACTAACTCAATGTTATCTCAGTCTAGCTAAGGAGTAAGAGTGAAATCCAAGTTGAATCTTCCAAGGAATTACTATAATAAGACTCTGACCGAGTCTAAGGAGTTATTCCAAGGTAAAATGGGGCTAAGCAATGAATAGGCCTGATGATTTGTAACCATGGAACCTACTTGTTAATGATGGATCCCAAGACTGTATCCAAGGAATCCAATAATAGTAATTAAGGGATCCTATGGTGTCACACCGAACATCCATAAGTTGATAAGGATTGGGTTCTTGGGTGGGTCTCACCCAGGGTAACCGACATCCTTGAATCAAAATGACGTCCTCAAGTACCTAAGAAATTCCCTCATGAATCTAAGAGATAACAAGAGTCAATCATTCCAATAACTTTTTCAAGTTCCATATGCATAAATATTCGCCTTGCACTTAATTCATTATAATTAATTTTTCCATATGATAACTATTTCATTTATCAAGTCATTAGGTTCAAGACTTTCCTTTCATTAGTTTGACAAGGCCAAGTAGCACGAAACCATTTAATTTAACTTTATATGTCATAATAATTTAATTTGGTTCATCCCATACCTTCCACTTAAAGTGAACAGGGGTGCTACGACATGAAGCTAACCATATATTTTCAATTAATATGGTTAAGTCATATTTATACAACATACTTTCCAATTAATCACTTTAATCAGTTAAATACACATTGGATCTTACCTTAGGTGGGTCAAGTGGAAGTGAAATGGTACTCACCATTCTCCATTACTTGATTCAATATGAATTTAATATAAGGAGGATTACCATTAGTGTGGTCAAGCTCAAACACACCCTAACAGTGGCTCAAAACAGTCAAAACACAAAAAACCCAATTATGGAATAACACCCTACATGAGGTGTTTGATTTTGTGGACATAATAACCAAAAAATAATCATATATTTAGAAATAAAATAAACATATGGTTCTAAGGACTATAATCATGGTATATAAATTCAATAAATAACACCCGATGAAATCAGTGGGCCCCACACAACATCTCCGAAATCAATGAACTTGAGGGATGAGTTATAGACCACCCACCTTAGGCTTGTACAACTAAAATCTTCCAGTATTAGCCTCAAATTCAGATTAGAAAAATGTATATCTGAGAAAAGAGTAAAAATTCAAACACCACGATAAAAAGGTCAAGAGTAAGAGATAAGAATAATGACTCAAACAGACTCAAGTAGTTACCATTGCACATCCGACATGACAACCAGAGGCTCGGAAAAATCCTAGATGAAGGGGATATCTTGATCCCTAGGTAAGGCCTTCAAAAATATCCAAATGGGTAGAAATTGAGGTTCTATCTTCTAGAGTTATAAATAGGGAAGAATGTTAGGTTAATTAGATCATTAAAGTTAAAAATGAAAAATTACCCAAAATTTAGACTATTCACATTTTTCCCACATGGTTTACCAAACCATGCGCAAGACATGCACGTGTACCTAGAGAAAGGGGTGTACCGTAGGGTTCTCCCACATAATTAGGGAAATGTTGTGCCAACTGTGTGGAATGGCTCTTCTGGAAAACACAAACCATCAACATTGTTAGATCTAACTATGTGCCTTACCCACATGGTTTACTCTAACCCTGAAACATGGCCATTTCCCCCAAAAATATGGGTTCTAGGTTCCAAACAAGCCATATAAACCCCAAGACATTCACTAACTCATTATGAATCCAAAATAGATCAAAAATAAAGAATTTGACTAATATTTAAAGGATCCTTACCTGAGTGAAAAACCGGGCTCTTACAGCTTTGGGGTGGCTCCACCATAGATTTAGGTAATTATTTATTTATAAAATTCTATATATTAATAATGTGGATTCTTTATGGGTATTCTGGTTACTACTGTAGGATGAGATCCCTGAGTTTAGCTTGATCTTAGGCAGAATGCCTTAGTCATAATGTAAAGACCCCAACCCTAGTTGCCCAGAGCTGGTGCCTTACTTCATTACATGGACCTAATAAACAAGGAAGTCACATCCTGAAGGACTGAATAGTTTAGTAGTTTTGGAAAACCAGATACAAAAATAAGTTTTACATTATAACTTTAAAGGAAATACAATATATAAATTCAATTGGAAACATCCATAAATCCTATATTATTCATGTAAGTCATTCAAAATATTCATATTTTCATCCCAGGGAAAAATAAAACATAAGAAAGGGGTGAGATATAATGCTCAGTAAGGGTATTTAATATAGATTAAGCTAATATGAACACTAAGGCATGTTGAATGACTGAAAACACATGTCGTTATAATATAAACTTGATCATAATATGTAAAGAATAAAATATGAATCAATAATTCCATAAAAATAATCCCATGAGAATGAACCTTAACCATGGATATTATACAAGTGAAATATTCACATAGATTATCAATTACTAATATCCTAATTAGGGAATGAATAATTTTAGACATATGAAACATACCGTCGATACCTCATATAATAAATATTAAAATAAGTGGTTAAGGCCTCAGCTAAAACCATATATGAAAATGGGTAGGACCTCGTATAAGTCCATATCTACTTTGTCTCATGAGACCTATCAATGAATCAAGGGGCTATATAAATAACCACATCTCACTTTATAAGTCCAATTCATTCCTCATATGAGTGGTTATAAACATAAACACCATATACATATGAAATATAAATAATATCCCCCAATCTGTAAACATAATCACCAATCATTCTGAGTAGTATGGTGAATGGTATCAAGATAGTACATCCATAGTAAAATTGATCATAAAGCATTAAATAAAATATGTTAGATGATAATAATAAGAGATCAATCTCAATATATCATAAGATTCAATTTTAGGTGTTTAAATAGATGAAAATACTCAAATAAAATCATCGAGGAATTCTTGAGAGAAGTACCTTTTTTTATTTTACAATGAAGAGTGCATTTGGAAAATTCATTTCTATTTGTCACGATCGTTTGTATAAAACAAAAAATGAAGAAAAAATATTTTTTCATGAAAAAAAAAATTATTTTAGAAAAATAATGGTGTCCTAAAATAGATTATGAATGGTACTTGAAAATGGGTAAAAAATTGAGATGTTCCCTTTAATCGGGCTTGCCTATCGGGAAGAATTGAGAAGGAAACCTTGTAGAACATATAATTACCATACAAAAATATGAAATGATATATATACATAAGTTTTAAATGTATAGAAATAGTGTATAATAATTATACAAAAATAAATAATAATTAAATTGGTGTATAAAGGAAGAAAGTATAACCCAAATGAAAATGGTGGTTCGGGAAGAAAACCCTTACCTTATGTCCGAATGTGTTCTACACTTGACCTTAATATCCTAGATAATAAATTTAAATAAATTAATTAATTAAAAACCTTTTATAAATTTATTTTATTCATTGTAGTTTTTTAAGTCCATTTATGGCCTTATTGATGAGGTATAGATTTTAATTTCATTATTCGAGAGCATTCGTTTTCTTGTTTTTCATGATCAATTCCCTTGTTAATAAGTAATGAAGTTCATGTAAAATGGGTATAATTATAAGGAATTATAATTATATGTTATTAATGAACATATATGAGTTTAAATGGTCCTATATATATATATTCCCATATATGAGGATAAATCATTAGATAACATGTTAACGATAATTGTTTAGATAAATTTTATCGATTTTAGATCACAAGGAACTAGTTTTTTTTTATAATTTAGTATTATGTAAATATTTGACATACATAACCTAAAAAGGGTTGTAATATACATTTTAATTTTTTTTCAACCATTAATATAGTTTTATGAATAGTCTCTAAGATGGTGAAGAAAAATGAAAACTTGTCATCATCGAAGGCGATAAAACAACTCTTCATGGATAACATTTCCATTTTTAGAATAAAAGGGAGAGAGGAAGAGTCTTGATGATGAATTTATCCATTAGAATGATAATATTCTAGTATAATTAATTTAATATAGTTATAATTATATTTGTATTATGGGAGGTGAGGTGAGAATAAGAAAATAAAAGAACTTGAAAAGAAATTAAAAGTAAAAGAAAGAGGTTTTTACCTCTTGATTTTCTCCTACTTGAGAACCACCTTAGGGCTTCGGTTTTGGTATCTTGATGAGACCAAGATATCCTATATGTGGGGGAGGGTATTGGGAATATAATTGGATAAAAATTTCAAAAGTATCAAAGCTTTGAATGTGTGAGGATAAGGGGTGGTATTTATAGTGGAGGAGAGGGGTGTTTTTTGAATATTTTATTCATTTGTTTAATATTTTATCTCAAGACTGTGAAAAGTTTGAGAATTTTCAAAAAATATATTAAAATAATGAAGGAAAATTTTATATTATATTTCTTACATCAGTTATGACTCAAGGAATATTTCATTTAACATATAATGTATTTATACTGCAAATTACAATATTTTACTATTCACAGAAATTTAAGTATTTCAAAAAAATCAAAAAAAATTACCCTAACCTTTTTTAAATGTATAGAATAAAAAAATTAACTCATTTTTCTGAAAATAATTTTCTAAATATGAGAAATTTATTTTTTATTTAAAATAACCATTTACTAGAAAAATAAAGGTTTTAAAATTATAACTCATTTTCTAACAATTTGAAAAATTAACTAAGGTCTAATAAAATTATCTTAAAACCATAAGAAAAATAAATATTAATATATGAATCTATTTTGTGAAAATAAACTTTATTTTTAATCATTTTTTAATTATAAAATTGTAATTAAATTTTTATGACTTACAAAAATACCAACACTGAATTAATAATTTTTAAAATATATATTTACTTATACTATGATATAATTATATCATATTTTTATTTATAAGATTCCTAAATTTTATTTATAATTTCATGGGTGAGTTTACTATTCATTTGACCAATTTATTATTCATAAGGGTCATATCACTATTCCTAAATTCATTTAACTATTTCATCGATATAGGTTCCTTAATTCTAGAAATTCCTCTTATTTCATTCATTCTTCATTTATAAAGTTTTTGTTGTGTTCTCTAAGTGATTTTATGTGATTTATACTATATGAAATAATTATAATAATATAAATTTCATTTATAAAGTTATAAGTTGTTACACATAAGCTATGGATTATAATAAATATATATTTATGAATGTAAAGGATATATACATGAGTTTAAGCTAGTAGACTGGATCTAGGAGAATTCCTAGAATCACCCCTGGATTCCCTATGAGTTTTATTAAGAGGGAATTCCATTTGGATCCACATGGGTTCCCTAAAATGATTATGATCATGTTTATCGTGGTAGTATACCTAGGAACCAGTTAGGCCATGATGTATTCTATAATTAAAGACACACCCATTTAGTCCAAAGAAGGCATTGGACTAATGAAGGGTGTCACCATGGAGCCTAGATATTTGTAGTTTTTTTAATACCTTTATACATAAAACTATAATTTGGTAACTATATAAATGATTATATGTATAAATACCTCATGCAATTTTTTATATACTAGATATTTTTGTGATTTCATTGATAGTGGCATACTAATTTATTCTCAAACCATTATCAGCTCTCCATGTCACTTGGGTACAAGAGAAGATATCACTATTGTATTATAGGTTTCAGTTTGGGAAATCTCTTGATGTCTATGATTATTGTATTTCTAGGATGGTTCATTGATTTGGGATCAAGATTGTACTTGAGGCAATTTTCCATCACTTTTCATAGTTTTATCTTTTGGTCTTTAAGGTTTGTAGTATGACTACCTAGTATGTACGGTGTGTAGATCATTTATTACTGCATGGATTATCTAATTATTTTCACCACTTTTCTGGATGTCATTTTACTATCTTATTTATATATATATATATCTGATTATCTATATTTAAACTATTTTTTACATTGATATGTGGGTATCGTCTCCCCACTTTACCACCCTAGACTCACACTACTAGTCAGAAGCCTTTGGTGTATTGGGAGGCATGATCAAGACCATGTAGTGATCGTCAGTCCGGGAAAATATTAGTGGTGAAGGGTCTGATACATTATATAATAGTATCAGAGAACCTTTTCTTTTGTATTAATATTTTTTAAAGGTATACATTAAAATGGTAATGTTCTGTGACATGGTATGGAACTTCTCCTAGAATTAGACACCCTAAATATGAGTAAAGTCCATGTTTATAGGGAAAATATTTTTGTTTATACTATTCAATTTTACTATTGAATTTATTTTACCCCAAGTGATGCAATTGATGGTTAAGTTTATGATTTTAGGGATTTTTCTCTTAGCCGGATATGGAAAGAGGGTGTGCATTTGTACAAAAATTATCCCAAAAATGTATGATTCAAATGTAATTTGTGTGATTACTTATTATTGATTCCATGATTACCTGGAATATGACATGGGTATGTTATTTAAAATACCTACATCCATTTATAAATCATTTTATTATATAATTTTATGGTGGTATCTTACTTAAAAAATCCTCTTAAAAGTATAAAATACACACTATTTAGTCTTTTTTCATTGATTTTTTTAGCATCAACTAAATAAAATTATATGTATGACTTATAAATCATTCTTCTATATAATGTGCACTAGAAATTTGATTTATTTATTCCTTGTTTTGGATGTACTGGTTAATTTAAATTGGAAGATTAAAATTATGATCATTGAATATGTGTATGATATGGTCCTATTTGGTGTTGGTGTTGACCCTGTGTTGGGGTGGTTGGGTTTTTTTTGAGAACCCTAGTTATGTGGTATCCCTATGGTTGAGACATTATTTATGATGGAAACATAAAATGGTATAGGTCATGGTGTGTGTGACCTGAACTTGGTAATCGGTGGAAGGGATAGAGTGAGAGACCATCTTATGAAAACTTATCAGGTTTTCATGAATACTCATGATCTGAGTGGTTTTTGATATACCTAATGAGGGTTTGGATGGGTTGGACTCTATCTTGTGTGTGAGACCTTGTAGTGGGTGGTTAGTTCTAGAATGTTCAATGTCACGTGTGCTTGTGAGGGGGTGATTTCCATATAATGCTATTTCCAAGGTGAGTCTACCAGTGTGGGATAAGTTGTAAATCCCAGTGACATTATTAGACATGATATCAGATTTGGGTCTGGTTGCCTTATGGCCTTCTATGGAGACTCATGAGAGGTGTCCACTAGATTATGAGTGCCTCTATGTGCGTGAAGAATATGTGTATAATTAAACTTATGACGTCAGTTCATGATGGGTGATACTTGGTAGGTGATGAAGGCATGTTATATGGATTTGGAAATTTTGATATAATCACTTGTGGGAAAGTGATTTCATCTTTGGGGAATGTTTAGGAGGGGTGTTCATATTCAGATTCCTAACAAATGTGACTTCAAAATATGTGAGGTAGACCTGGTGTATGCAAGGTAGATTGAATGTGTGATTCCCATGAATAAGAATAATCTTAGTGTATTTTGGTGCCAAGAATGTGTGGATTCAAGGTAATTTTTAATTTAAAAGTATCTAGAGTGCTGATGCTTCAATAGAATATATATATTTTTAAGGGAATATCTAGTCGGTTTCCAAACTCTATTGACTTAGGCTATGTCATCAGGAGTGCAATGAGAGTGTTAATGAACCCCAATAAAACTGTAGAATGTTTATTAGGTTTTTAGTGGTAACGTAAATATTTTTTCATAGGGATATGCTCTATATTTGAAAAGGTAATGGTGGTGATCTAAGCTTGGTGGGACTGGCCAACAGGGGAGGCATGACCAATGGTTTGGATGTGTGAGTTTTGTTTTTAGGGAATGTGACTTGATGAGTTTAGGAGGGTCATCATGATTGGGTTACATATGATTATGAAATCATTTTACTTAGATAGAATTGTGAGGCCAAGAAAGACTTAGTGGTTCAATATTCCTCCAGGCTTGTGGTTTGGGTGGTATTAGTGTTTGTTACTTGAATTCCTAATAATAAAGCAGTCATGTAGAGGCTAAGGACCAATTATTTTTCTTTGAGAGGCTTGTAGGCATGGTGGAATAGGACCTCTAGATGAGAATTGTGAGGTTCTAGGTTTAAACAAGAGCCTAAACATATAAGGTATTACGAAATGAATAATTTGGGGTTGAGACTCAGTGGAAACATCAAAGGTTGACATAACATATGTGAGAGAGTGGATCATAAGGAGAAGCACACACATGACCCTGATGAGACACATTAGGGTTAACAATCTAGGAGGTAGTAATTAATGATTTGGATGGTGTGGGATATTCCATCGTTCATTTCAAGGTGTTCCATCACTATTTATGAATTTTTTGAGGAAATCCTTGGGGAATGTTCTAGTGAGTTAGGAGCGTGAGTTATTTTTTAGTTTAGACTGATGATTGGGGATGAGTTTTTTTCCATGCTTACCCATCATTTTTTGTGATGGAAAATTCATGGGTTATGGGGATCATAGAATGATTAAACAATAAAATGACAAGGATTATCCTATGGTGGGGAGTGGGATGTTGTCTTTGGTGGTGCAACCCTTATGTGAGGGGGATTAGGGGTGTGTGAGATCAGTTGGAGGAGACCGTTATGGAATTTTGAAGCTAGTGGATAATTAGGTTTGGAATCAATGTGAATGTAATATATAGACTTGGATGTGGTATCGGTTGGGGTTCAAGAATTTTCCTTGATATTGGGAGGATTTTAGGGTATTTTAGTGTGATCGCGTTAGTGGTTCATCAGTGGTCATAGCATGAAAAAAGTTATTTTTTTTTTCAGTTGAGGGCTTAATTATGTAATGTAACTTAAAGTTATCTATGGACATCGGTGAGAATGTTTGGATGATCATAAGATCCCCTCGGAGTTCACTACATGATGATACAATATGTTAATAGCGTGTTGGTGTTAGAAGATTAATGTTGTAGGGAAAGGTCGATCATAGATGGTTTGACTTATTTTTTTATGTAGTTGGATGTCGTGGTTCAAAAACCACAACATGTGTATCAATTTGAGTGCGATTCATAATTTTCAGATGTTGATTGGGGCATTTCAATGTAATTAATATCTTTTTGGAACATTTCTTAGATGATATAGGTTCATCCATTACTATAGAATTTTAGAAAAACAAGGAGTATTAGTGTTGTACTGATGCTTTCGTGAATGGTGGTTACATTGGTTTGGGAACCATATCGAGGGGCATCATTATAATTCTATAGCCATGTTGAGATAGGAAATTACAATGGTGAAGGTGTTATGGCTCAGAATTAGCCTCCTCTATGCATTTCATATAGTGTGGAGGAAAATAGAATGTTTTATTGGATGGGTAAGATACCTCGATTTTCTCAGGCTATGCGGGTTCAGGAAAGTTTCATCTCAGTGTTTTGGTGATGGAGTCAAGTGGTAATTTGGGTTTGGAATATTTAGCACTTGAATTACATATTTGTTCTCTAAATGAACATTGAGCTTCCAAATTTGGAATGGTTGAGATGGTTTTTAGTGATTGAAATAGGTTATTACATATAGTTAAATTACCATCGAGACTTATTGGGTATGAAAAGTGTTATGGTTTGAATTTTTTAATTCCTCATGACTGTATGGTTGTTTGAAATTCAGCAGAATTTTGAATTTTAATTTGGTGGTATAGACATATATGATTTGGGTTTTATATTTAAATTTTTAAAGTTTGGATGTCCTAAAGTGATTTTTTTGTATTTTTTGTGGTCTGAGGGGTGCATTGGGTTCTAAGATAATCTTGGGATCTCTAGGATGAGTTTTAGAGGTTTTTAGAGTTTTCAAACCAAGGTGAACATTCTGGTGTGAATGTTTTATGAGAAACCATGTAACACCCAAAGTATGGGAGTATGGGACAATTTTTAGTTTAGTTTTTATAGTTCATGGTTGAGGTGCATGGTTAGTACATGGTTTAGAGGAAACCCTATACATCATAGAATAAATCTCATGAGTTGACTTGAAACTATAGCTTGGTGAAATTTTTGAGACAAAATGTGAATCTTTTTTCAGAGGGTTATAGGTTCAAATCATATGATTGGGATACGATTAGTAAATGATGTGGATAAACCATGTGAGATGGGGGTTTTGAGGTAGTGATGACCACACAGTTAGTACATAGTTTGATAAAATATGCTGCCAAACTGTATTCCCAATAAAATGTGTGAACTTACCAAATTTACATAATGAGTTTTTCACTGAAACCCCTCCATTTCACCTATATATATCAATTATCCTCTCACATTACTTTAATTAATCTATCTTTTCTCTCAGTGAATCTCTTTCAGACGAAGGATTAATCGACTTATGTGTGCGGAGTTAGTGACCTAGAGGAAAGGTCCTGAGCTTGTTTCCTATATTCCTCCCATTTTTTAATTTTGGTTTGTTCCAATTGGAGATTTTAGAGATGATTACATTAAAGGTTGGTGGGATCATCCCAAGATGATGAGGCTTCAGTGCGGCCTACTGAGAGGGTGTCTCGAGACAATTTCTGCATGCCATCACCCATCATTTTCATATGGGTAATTGTTAAGGTGATATTCTCAAGGTGTTTTGAGCTAAAATAATTATAATCAATTACAATTTTCGTTTTGGTTTATAGGTACTTGTACTAGGTTAGATATAGAACCTTGGAACATGCCTTTAGAGGTTTTTTATGTTGGTTTAAGTGTTGAGGGTGTACTCAGTAGCTGAATAAAAATTTATTCCTAGATTTTTTAAGTGGTTAGTGTGAGGACCACATTGATATATACTAATCAATGAGGGGGGATGGGTGATAGTTACTATTGGGAACATTTTCACCCATAATTTTTTTTATTTCTTTACCTCTTAGACCTATTAGGATCTTTATTCTACGATTATATTTTCCTTGTCATAAGCAAGTATATGAAAGTTAGTAGAAGACGAGACATGATATTTTTGAAAGGCTCCCTACTAAATAATATTATAATGTACTTACTATATATGATGATAGATATTATATAAATTATGCACTATAATGTTCCTACTACAATGGGTTGGATAGAAAATAATCCTTAGCTCAATTATGGTTCCCAAAACTTTTGGAGGGGGGATAAGAAAATAATATTTAATCCCAAGAACTATGAATAAAAATTGTAACTATATATCATCAATGGTTTTTTATACTTCCTATAGAGACAATATACAACTTATTTAAAATTTTTCACAACACCAATAAATTATTCCAACAATGTGATTTATGATTAATGTCATAGTGCTATGATGTTCTTCACTTCCATCTTATTCACTTTTTACTTACACAAAAAAGGAAAGAAAATTTCCTTCCCTTTATTCCTTTATCTTGACCTTTTATGTCTAATTATTCCATATCATCTTGTCTATCTGATTGAATTTCTTCTAATTAAATTTTATCTTATCCATTCTCCCTCTTCTTCTAATGTCACATGTTCATCTAGTACCATTTGTTTGATGATATTCATATTGTATCAGTTTGTCTGATATCAGTTTTTTTCTAAACCTTCTTATTCCATTCAACTAATGTCTTATTCTCCCATTTTATATATACTTGTATTTCTGGTAGATATTCTTTATTCGATGCACAATTTCTCTATCATGTGCACCCACTCCATCCATTACGCCCTACTCCTTATGGTTCTTCTCCATATGAAACTTTGAACCAAATTAGAATAGCTCTCAAGTTTCATGGTCATAATATTATTATGAAAATTTAACTCCTCATAATAGACACAAACACATAACTCACTCTCATAACTAATAATATGAGAAACCTATTTTGGGTGCATCAACTCCCCTTTATATAGGTATAATTTCTCTGAAAAAATAGGGATGGGAATAAATTCTAATTAAATCATCATGATTCCAAATTTGAATATCCCTCTCAATTAATTATTCATTTAACTACCTTAAAACTTCTTCATAGATAAGAGTCATCCATTCTTCATAGAAAACTTCTTTAGATATTGGAATCGACATTATTCTTCATCCTTCCTAAAATATCATCTAGAATCATGGTCTCCCTTCATGATTATTGAAATGTTGAACATCTGTATTAGGACCTTCATAATTAACGACCTTATGAAAACATCATAAAGGCCTTAGAACCTTTAGGCCGATACATCTTCATAAAATTGTTCTGACTAATGAAATTTCATCCAATTTTCCTTTATAACTTCATAGGATCATCTAAAAAAATTAATAGGAATATTCTCTTGATCGATGGGTTCTAATATGTTTGTTAGGTTTCTTTTGTTTGATGTACCCTATAAGATATTATCTTCTCCTTTTGTTTTAATACTTCATAAAACTCCATCACATGACTTTATAATAATCAAACTCATGTCTTTGTTACACTTTTTATAATGAAATTACTCAATGAATTATGCCTAATGAATCTTTTTGGAAACATATATTACCACTATATGAAGTTATTGAATAGAAAATTTAGTCTAATTAATTTCATTTAAAATAATCTATATGATAATATCATATGAAGTATTATTCATTCAATGATATTCATATGTTTTATCTATCTGATGACTTTCTTATAAAACCACTACTTTATCATTCAAAAGCTTTTGTCTGAAATAGTTTTTTCCAATGAATCACCAATTTTGTACAGTAGACATTATATATCCTTTCATAGGCTACAAACATGTTAATGTAATATTTATTCATTCACCACAACTTGATAAATTTACCTTCTTATCTTTGTACAAGTCTACCTGGTATGCATTGTAAAACTCTTCTTTCAATATAACTTCAACAACACTTCACTTCATTAGGAACTATTAAGTTCGTCTAACTTTTTCATTTATCCAAATTTAGGTATATTCATGAGTTTCTCAGAATGATCATGAAGTTCAATACTTTTAGAATAGAACATCATTGATAGATTTATATTTATTTAACAAAGTATTAAAAAAACCATAAGTAATTATTATATTTTAAAAATAAGGATCACATCTTCAAGAATCATTAATATTGTTTGTCCGATCATTATCTATTTGATGTAACTATGAATTTAATTAGTCAAAAATTTATTTATTCCTATATTTTGATCAAGTCATTCCATTAACATTAGTCTGATGTCATTTTGAACATTAATTTAGTGATCTGTCAAACTATCTTATGACCGATGTATTTTACATATTGTTTTTTCTAATGGACTTCACATCTTGGTATGTTCGATAGACTATGTTACATGGATTGGGAAATATTCATCCACTAGATTTAATTTTTATGAATTTATAAAAGTCTATCCAAATGAAACTCTATCTGATGTCCTAGGCACACTAAACTTAGTCAGATCAACTTCATTATCTCATTCCATTAAGATTTGAAAACACCTTAAGGGGAATACTTAAGAAAAATTCATAATGAAGATAAAAAATGTGCTTCTTAAAAAATTATTTCACATGTTTTATTTACTAATAACATATCACCAATCATCTTATGTAACATCAAAGTCTTCTAAGAATTTTCACCTTCGAGTAGTGCATATGAATATACACCACCTCTTACAATGGAAAGAGATGAACTTATCTTATTCCAAGATAGCAAGACATGGTAACTTCATTTTATTCTTCATTAATTCATCAAAGATTCAACTAATTTTTAACAAAGATTTGGTATATAAATCATACATCCCACGAACTACTTATTTATGACTTCTTCAACATATTGACATCAATTAATCATTTCCATTTCATTGAAAAACGACTCAAACCATTGAAAAATATAAATCACACAAAAATTGGGCACTTAAATCCTCCATTTGTATTTGTTGAATATCCCATTAATTTTTATTTAAAATTAAAAAGTAAATATGTGAATATTTATCTTCTTTATTTCCCCTTAAATTTTTTAATCTTATGAAATTTCATTTCAATTTATCTCCACCTTTTTACAAGAAAAAAAAGTTTACGGGGAAAGGGTATCAGTACATTCTTATGAAATATGTCATTTATAATTTCACTCTATTTATACATGAGCCATAATAGGTATAGAAAAAAATGGGATTTGATTTAGAAAAAAATATATCCTTTACCAACTGATATTGATACCTCACGGAATGAGAACATGTAATTTTTTCTTAAAGAGTTTTACACTTTTATTCATGGTTGACAAAACCACTTGTATTGTATAATAATTTTATGATAGATCAACATGAAACTCTTAAAATCCCTTTAACAAATAGAATAAAAACCTTTAAGTGAAAGAATAAGGATAAGAGGTGTTTGAGGACTTTCAAACTTCCATTTTTATTATGTCATTGATATATTCAATTTTTCTCCCTTTATATTAATATTTGTTTTTTATTTTAAGTAACCAAGAAAGAGATATTTACGAAATTTGTACCTTTTGTAGTGACATTATTACTAGAACAATCAATAAAAATAATATTTATTTGTAGTCATGATTTTGGAAACAATGTTATTGTATTTTTCTTATCTCCCCTTAATGGAGACCTTTCATTAGATATTTATAATGTTTAATCTCATCAAAAGTTATTATTTAGAAACATTATGTTTGAAATGAACCAAAATTGATCTTTAATATGTGGTTTACAAATTTTTTTCAATTCCCACATCTTCACCAAGGATAATATATTTCAATATATTCCTTGGAAATTCAAAATATATAATCAAATAAAGATGGGGTATTCTCTAACTATTCCATAATGTAATGATAGTAACCACTTGAACTTAATCAATGATGATACACTTATATATATTAAAATAAAGCAAATTAAGAAATATTCTAGGATCAAAATATAGTTATCATGGATATCCAATGTTGTTTTCCATTCCTCATTCTTAGGTTATCCCCCTGAGACTGTACTTCACCTTCAATTCCCTATTTTTAGAGAGAAAATATAAAACATAAATGTTATGGGAATAAGGTGACTATTAATTGATTCATAATCTTAATAGATAGTTTGAGATGATTTTCTAGACCTATTTTCTCTATTTTCTCTAATATTATTGATTTCACATTTAAAAATTAATTTTGATTTGATCTTTGTGGATCTTATAACTTCTTCAATTTTTTGTTTGTGAACTTTATTTTCTCAAGACTCGTTATAGAAGTTGTATCATACTGGTACAACTTTAATCTTACTTAATAACTATTATTGTGCACAAATTATTATAGAACATTCATTATTAGTGTGCACAACCATGTTGTACCTCACACATTGAACATTTATTTCTTTATATAGAATATTTACTTATTCTTTTTCACTAGACTTTACTTTTGATTCTTATATATTTTAATTTTTTTAAATTTTCTTGCTAGATTAATAAAATTTAATTTGGAATATTGGAATCATTTTTGGGTTGTACACATGGATTATTTTTATCACCTTTATTCTAATCAATCCATTTAGATTATGAAATCTTCTTCAATTTCATGGATTTAGAATCCAAGGACTTATTATCTTTCTTTATTGATATCTTCTAGGGAGATTTTTTTACAACATTATTATGATTAAATCCCAAGGTTTTTTCTTATTTATTAACCAATCCTATGTTATTATTTTCTTATCAACTTTCGAAACATGTTGAGATGAGCATGTACCACCCTGTAAAAACTATTGTTACATTCATCATATATATTTTCAAGATTTCCATTTTTTTGAAGTATACCAATTTTTCTTACCCTATGGATGTTTCTTATTTATCTAAAGATTTCTCCCCCTTAGTATGGACATATATTGAGATTTAAAATTTAAAGGATTATAAAAAAAATCTAATGAAAAATTCCTAAATATATTAAACCACTAACATTAATCCATAAACCTTTATCATCTTATATCTTCTGTATAATGTTTTTTGGTTTTTCTTCACAAATTGTTGGGATATTTATGGGGAAATAGTTTCCACACTCCTTTTCTTATCCACCATAGACATGGTGTTACACTTATTATCACTTTTCTTCATGCATACATAAAAAAATTTCGTTTTTGACTGACACTATTTATGAAAACAGATTAAGAAACAGTATTATAATATGTTATGGATAGTACCTATCTCTTAAAAAATTCTTGAGATAGGTCATTGAAGGAAGTAATGATATTATTATCACATGTTTTATCTCTTTTAACTTTATAATCCATCATTGATAACTATGTAGAAGCATCAATTTTCTCATTCTCTTATAAATATTTAACAAATGGATTATCGAGATTAAAAATCTTGACCTCTAATTCTAGGAATCTAATAATAAGGGTGTTTCTATTACATTCAATCATAATCACATTATCTTAAAAAATTATCTTTATTCTTTAACTTCCCCATTATAAAAAATAACTTTCTTTTGCAAAAAAGAGTTAAATTCATTGATATTATTAAACCTCACCTCTATTTTCAAATAATTAACATCAATGCTAGTTTTTAACTTTTCTCCAAGTGCTTGGATATTTTATTCTAGAGTATTCTTGAATCCATATTTATCTTTACCTTACATAATCCATTTAGTTTCAGATTTTTAGGGACTCTTTTCAGTATCCAATTATCATGTATTAATGGAAATAACCTTCTTGGAGAGATTTATTCATTCTAAAACCTTTTATTATAAATCCTTATCAACATTATCCACTTATTCTTATTTATGTGGGGTAATTTTATCTAATATAATTTGAAAGACTCAAAAAAAAAGATAGACCATTTGTTCGGGAACGTAATGAAAAATATCACATAATCTACTAATATATATATCTTTTGATGTTGTAGATTGATAATCACCACTTATGAAAAAAACTTATTCTTAAGGACTGTTTGTACCATAATTTTAACATACCTCATAATTACTTTATCTTGATCTAGTGAAGGTAGAAATTTTTTCTTTTTTTTTGTGATAACCTTAACCACTTATTAATTACTTTTCAAGATAGAATTGTCTTCATTATTATAATGGAATAGAGAATTAAAACTTTCTTCTTTATCTTTGATTAAGTGGGGCTGATTCTTCATATTTTCTTCTCATGTTCATCATGGTCTTGGTAGAAATAAAAATATTCAATGATATAACTAAATATTCACCAAAACATCACTTCCTTGTTAATAAAATAAATAAACTCAATTATTTTAAAGATAATAACTTCAAATTTGTGAACCCAATAGAGGTGTACCAACCTCTAACGCCACTTTAGAGGAAAACTTAGTGATATACTGATCATTGAGAGGGTTGTGGGGAATCAATGTTGGAATTTTTTCACTAATTAATTTTTTTTATCAATTTACATTTTAGACATGTTAATATCTTGATTACCCTCTTCTCTTTTCCTAATCATATATTATTATATAAATGTGAGTAAAAAAAGAAACATGATGTTTTTATAAGGTTCAATACCCAATAAGTATAAATAGTCTTTGTCACTTCTAGTGATGACTAATACAAAAATTATCCACTATAATGTGATACTAGTTACAACTATATTTCTAGAAAATAATCATTATCCCAAGTGTAGTTCCCTATACATTAGGAGGGTGTATGAAAAAAATCTTGAATCCATGGACCGATGAATACCAAATCAAACTATATCTCTTCAATAATTATTTATACTTATTATAGAGATAGTATTATACTTATTCAATATTATTTAAAACACTAACAAAGTATTCCACCAATGTGACTTCTAATGAAAATAATAGTGCTATGTTTTTATTCAATTTTTTTTCTTCACTTGTTATTTTCACAATAGTGGAAAAGAAACTTTCCTTCTATTTATTCCATCATTCATAACTTAACCATCCAATTATTTTTCCTGATACCATCTTTCATATGAAAGTTAATCTATTGATATTTTACCGGATCCTTTATTGTCCTTATTTTTATGGAACCTATTCATCTAGTACTGTATGTCTGATGATGTTCATCTAGTACAAGTTAATTAGATATTTGTTTCTTTTTCAGTACCTTATTTTTACCTTTGACTATCATCTTATTCTCCCCTTCGACTGATACATATGCATCTTGTTAATATTATTCATTTGGTGCACTATTTCTCCATATAGTGCTATCTCTCCATTTAGTACCCACTTCTTTGTATGGTACCTCTTCATATTGAACTTTGAACCAAAAGAGAATATCCCTCAAGATTTATGGTCATCACTTTCTTACTATACTTTCTTCCCTCAGAATAAGAAAAACTTCTTAACACATTATCATAACTAATAATATAAGAAAATACTTCTGTATAACACCCCAATACATTATGAAATATTTTTTCCAAATAAATTTGATGTTTTGATAGATTTCATTACATGAAATAGTGACTTCAAATGAATCACGATATACTATTAAAATATTATTATGAAAGTTATCACCTATATGTTGAATGGTCGGGTATAAATATAACTAACAAAATTATAAATATTATATAGTGTAATATTTTATAAAATAAACTCAATAGATATCAATAAATTAGAAATAAAAATAAAAAAAATTTAAAATTAAAAGGAATGTTTCTATAAAAAACTATTTTTATGTTCCTAAAGTGTTCTTATATTAATAAATTAAATTAATCACTATTGGAGAATTATTTTAATGAATTTTTTTGTATTATATAACTAATAAAATGTTTTATCATTCATATGATATTTTTTAGGTATGAGATAAGAATAAATATATTTTTATGCTTAAAATTCATATTTATTATAAAAAGCGGTTTCATCACGTTTTAATTTTTTTTAAGAAAATAATATGGAAAAACTTCGAAAATATATTTGAAAAAATAAACATCATTTTTTTTAAATCCACACATTAAAATTGTCTTTGTATAAATTTTTTAATTTTCTAAAAAGAATAATTTTTCAATAAATAGTTAAAAATTTACCGATTTTATTTTAAAACTCCCTTTTAATTTAAAGTATTTAGAAAGTTTCATCATGTTTTATTTTTTTTTAAAATTAAAATTAGTTAAATTATATTGTAATTAATCCTATTAAGGTCATTGAAATCAATTTTATTTTTAATTTTTTAATGATAACTTTTACTCTTTTGAGAGGGTTTTCCATTCAAAATCATTTTTTTCACATCTCCGGGCTTAATTTTAAATTAAAATTTTACTCTTATGTGAATTTATTTTGGTAAGATGAATTCCATATTTCTAATCATAATAATTAATTTTAATTAATAAATTAGATTTATTTTTTTATTCCTAATGAATAGTGAAAACTAAAAAAATGAATTACCACAGTTAAGGTTAAATTGAGGTTTTGCGCATTACATGCAATTGTGTTAAAATTAATTTTCTAAAAAACATAGGTTTTTTTACATAAGAAATTTTATTTAAAATTTTGAAGCATTTTATGAAATATATCTAATAACACTCATTTTATTTTTTTTCTTATGGGATAAATTACTTAGGTAAATAAATAATAAACTATTTACAATGGTGAAAACTAGAATGGTAAAATATAGTAAACTTAAAGTATAAGGAATAACATGGTAAAAAATTGTGTTTTTTTTATGTTGGGGTATTTTATCAAACATATTCTCTATCCAGTACTTTAATTATTATTTTTCACATGGGTTAAGAGTGAATTCCCATTATTGATTAGTTTTAGATATTTACAAAAATTTCACCCCTTATTAATTATAATAGAGAACTCCCCCCTCACCTATTTAGACCTATTTAGACATTTTTATTAACAATAAAAATGAAAAAAATCTCTCTACGCCATCCTTATCCATGTTATATAGCTTCTAGTATTAAATAAAGTATAACAATATGGTCCTTAATAAGAGATCCAAAGGAGGGTTTTCTAAGCGAATGTAATTGTCTTCCTTATGCTATTTCTTTTCACAATTTATCCTACCAACTTAATTAATGTATTAATAATTAAAATATAATAACTCCAATATCTAACATATATTGATATTTTATTATGTTTGTGGAATAACCTATATTCATATCCTCTCCCATCAAATAGAAAAAAAAATCCTTGATCATGTGTATGACAGACTACTGCCTCAAGAACCAATGTAATTCATTTTCTATCACCTCATCTCACAGCTGGATATAATTATGGATTTAATATCATATATATATATATGATATGTATGAAATAATAATCTTTCTATAATTATAATATCTCATATACCTTCTTACTTTCCATTCTTTGGGAATATTGTAACGTCACTCATATATACGACGAACTACTGTATCATGAAGCGATGTGATTTATTTTTCACTTACATTTTATATGGATGGAAATAAGGATAAATTTAATGAATATATGAGATATATATTATTAACCTTCCTTTTATTCCATCTGTTGAGAAAATGGAAACAATGTTCAGGTGTACGTACGACCTACCCACTTCATGAATGATGTAATTCATTTTCTATATAAAAAATATATGGAGTAAAATAAATATACATATAATTAATATATATTATATTTATTTAATTCTGGAGATTATGGAACCACGATCAATGTATAAGGACCAAAACTACCAAACCAAAACAAACGTAATAGATGAAGTAGTTTTCACCCAAAACCGTGATTGTAACAAATAATGGTTAATAAAAGGACGATAAAAGGTTACAGGTAAATAATTTATGGTATGATACATATGATATTTTTTTTAATATATGTATAAAAAACCTATATTTATTATAGATAATGTCTAAACATGTATGAAAAATGTTGAGGCTTAAGGTAATATATTTATAGTCTCTCTTTTATTTTTGGGAGACATGTGCCATATTCATCAATTGTTTCTTTTTTTGGTTTATCTACTACATAATTTACATGTCATATAATAAATATAATTATTTTAATTATGATTAAAGTTTTATTTGATTATTATTATTTAGTGGGGATTATGATTCTAACTTTACCAAAGTGGTAAGTGTTTAATGATACAATCTCATTGTTTTTTGAGATTATTTTCAATGATAAAATATTGTAGTCTATCTATCAATAACATCTTGTGTTTTCTTATACTCTATTTATTTCATTAAAATACAAATTTTAATTTCATTTTATCACTTTATTCTCTTATGATTCTAAAATAAAATTTTAAAGAAAACCATTTTTATTTCTCTCTTTAGTTGAAAATATTTTTTCCTTCCATTTCCATGTTTTATAAAAATGTTTTATGAATGTTTTAACTATTATAATTTTTTAAATTATATTTTATCCATTTATTATTTTTTTTAAATTTTTTTAAGTGGATCTTGTGTCATTTTCTGAATGAGGTACTTTTGGATTTTACCGAAAATGTGAAAGGAGCCTTTGTTTTAACATGTATTGTGTGAACTGTATTTTCTACCAGAATGACCACTCAATGTTTTAAAACTTCCTTTATATGTTTTTGAGGATATTTTAAAAGAAAATAATTTCAAAAATGTTATATAGAATTCTAGTTTTTAAAATGATACATTAAAGGTGGAAATGTTATTTTTATTAGGAAATATTCCAAGTGATCATTCAAAATAATTTTTTATCTAAGATGAAAACCATTGATATTACATAAGATTTATTAGGAATATAATAAAATGATATTATCCTTATTATTTCCTTTTATGGTTTATTTTTATGATAACAATATGTTTATGAAACCCCCAATTTTCCATGGATTATGCTATGATTAAATTATGAAATGTTTATAAAACCCATTTATTTTCCATGGGTTATGATATGATGAAATGTTTATAAATAACATTTATTTTCATGTCTTCTAATATGATGAATGTTTTTTTATATCTTAGAAAAATATGTATGGTTTCCATTATACGATAGTGGTAATGTTATAACCAAGGATTGTGGTTACGTTATAGCTATGTACAATGGTCACATTATAATCATGGAAAGGGGGACCTATATATCCCTATAATGAATTATATAAAGGTTGATATCTCATGAGATAAATAAGAATTGAATCAGAAGTGAAATCAGTTTAGTAAGGGACACTATCCACTATGACAGTCTTGGTATATATCCTTGATAACTATGATGGTTTAGGGATTAAACTCAATACACTATGATATCCTTGGAAATGATCCTTGACTACTAAGGAAAGTATTTTTATACTTGTGTGTATTAAAATAATCTATGTCTTATGAAAATTTTATGCTCTAATGGCTTATGTACTTTAAATCATTTATGATTCGTGCCTTATGAATACCATAATTAATTTAACAACTCATGATTATGATCTTCGATATAATTTTTTATGAAATTTTTATATTATATTCATGACCTTATACCCATATTCTTATTTTATGCTTTCATATGATCATAGATTATTATCTCACATATTTAACCTTATTGATAATCTATGCTCACCATTTCATATGCTTCCTTTCCCCAGGTTATGAAGAAGGGTTTTAAGTAGGGTATGTTTATGAAGAGTAATAAATATAGATATCTTTATGAGAGACATTGAAGATCATTCAAAAAATATGAATATTTCATTTCTAGTATCCAAATAAATTAAAACTATACATTTATAAGGTGTATATTTGTGAAATATATTGAATATTCATCTAAGAAGATGTAGTATGTATGTATGGAATGCCTAGGTCTCTATATTATCATTACATAAACTCCAATTTATATAATCATAGTTTCTTTGAAACCATAGTGGTATGTTTTAATTCAAACTTAATCCTCCCACTTCTAAATTTGAATAACCCTCTAAATAATTTGATCATTTGACATCCTTTAAACTTCCTAACAAATACGAGTAAACTATTCTTTGTAGGAGACTTGCTTAGATCTCAGTGTCAATGTTAATCTCTATTAATCTAAAAATATCATCTAGAATTATAATCTAAATTCATGATTATTAAAAGGTTGAACATCCATCACATCATCACCATAATTAATGAATTTACAAATACTTCATAAATACCTTCAAACCTTCCAACTAGTACATCTAGAAAACACTCTTTTGTCTAATTAATCATTATTTAGTGTTCCTTCAGTACATCATAAGATCATCTTGGAAAAATCTTTCATGAATATTTTTCTGAACTATGGGTTATATAGTGACCCAAGGCTATCATACATAAGTATCACATCTTTTTAGATAAATAATCAATAAATTTCATAAACACACACCCCATGAACTATAATGTTATGTTTATTATGAGGCTGGAAACATGACCTTTTTAATTCGTAAAAAATATTAAATGTATCAAAAAAAGATCTTCTCACACAGTAGTCCTCTTAAGAATACATTACCTAATCCTTTCTTCATAATATAGGGAAGGAAAGATAAGAAATGGTGAGATTAAATGAACAGTAAGGGTAAAAATAATAGATATCATTCTATGATGAAATGAAAACATAAGATACTAATAAGGGGATGTGATCATGGACATAACTTATAAAGCTCATACAAAACCTGTCATAGATAAAAAAATGATTCATAGAATAAAACATTATCATTTCAGAAATTCTTTTTCATAAGAGTGAGAAATCATCATAAATCAATCATGAACCATAATATCAGGTCATAAATGGGTGGCACCATTATAAATATAGGAAAAAAATTTATATGTTAGGCATAACAACCAAGACCATAATGATAGTGGATTAAGAATTATCAATTATTTCCCATAGTGGATCAGAATGTATCCATTCTCACAGGGGATCAGGAAGCACCTGTTTCACATAGTGGATCAGGATGCTTCTATTTTCCATAGTGGATCAAGATGCAACTATTTCCCATAGTGGATTAAGATGCACCTATTTTCCAAAGTGGATCAAGATGAACCTATTTCCCATAGTGGATCAAGACCATATACTTGTTTCCCATTATTATCTCATGATATATAATGATTTACCCAATGCATTATAGGAATATATAAGTATAGCCCATCACTGGCTATAATGTAACCACCATCCCATAATTATAATCATACATATTTTTTCTATCTGATCATAAAAAAATAATCATATTTTAACCCATGAAAATAAATGAGTTTCAAAAACATTTGATCATAAAATAACATTTAGAAAATAAACAGGTTTCATAATCATTTCACCATTTCATCATATAATAACCCATGTGAAAAATTATGTTTCATAAGCATTATATCATGGTATAACCCATGGAAGAGAAACCGTTTTCATAATTATCTTGTTATAAAAAATATAAACCATCTAGAGAAATAATAAGAATGGTATCCTAGGATCATATCTCCAATAAATCACAAGTAACATCAAAGGATGTAATCTTAGGTGGAAAATTATTTTGAAAGATCACTTGGAACAATTCTTGAGAAAAATTAATTTTCTTCAAAAACCACTTTTTAAAAAATAAAAATTCTTAAAATATTTTGGAAATACTTTTCATAGAAAATACACTTAAGAAATTATAAAGGAAGCATTAAAAATAAATTAAAATATTTTCTTGAGGAAAACATCCTTTCCACTTTGGAGAACCCTTTTTAAAATATAATGCATTTTCAAAATACTTTTTTTTGAAAATAATCTTGAAAATTTATAAAGAAATAGTTATAAATATTTTAAAACATTTATTAAGGACAAAATTATATCTAATTTTAAAATAGAACATTTTAAAACATATTTTTTTTAAATCCTTTTCATTGAAAATAAACTTGAAAAATTATAAAGGAATATTTGTAGAAAATAATTTTCATCATCGTGAGAGACTCCATTAATTTTTTACATGTTAAAATAATAATTATTTCATATATTCATTATTTTCTAGACAATAATTTTTTTGGAAAATAGCATGAATATTCCTTTAATATTTTTAAAAAAATTATAACATGTGTAAAAATAACATTAATAAATCATTTGAATAATTTTAAAAAAATTTGTAACATTCCAATCTGGGGTACACTTAACCCATGCCCTGAGCCGGTGGGTCACATGGCCTCATGCACACCTCTGCATATGCCAAAGACTATTGATTAGCAGTGAGGGTGTAAAATTAGTATAGTGGGGATACTATACCCTCATATCAGAGTGGAATAATAGATATAACCCAAAATATAAAATAGTATAGTAAGCATAATATAAAAGATATAATAATAAGTATTAGAAGAATAAATAACTAAATAGCTGATAAAAATATCAAAAACCAGTTGGCAGTGTCATGTACATGGATTGAATGAAATGATTATATAAAAAAATGGAACAAGGGATTTGCAGATACGATATTCTATACAAAAAGTAAAAAAATAAAATATTCTATACTAGCATATCAAGTATATGCTCGATCCTTTTCTCCTATGATCCATCTATAAAAATAATCATATAAATAACCTATAGAAGGGCAGTTTCCCTTATCCATACATGAAGGTAGATAATATTTTCGGGTACTAAAGGAAGGTTGAGAAGGGTGTGAGATAAAAATTTTATTAGGCCACCACCAATGAGGTCTATGTTTAATCCAAGTAGTTATCATAAATAAACATCATTCAAGTATAATAGTATAATAAATAAATGCTGAAATAAATAAATAAATAGTCCGCTCGTGTTCCGAAAGGACACCAGACAACTCTAACTGCTTCGAATCATGGGAAGAATAGAAGTCTAATCATATTCCATATATATTATAATATATATATATATATATATATATTTCATCCACCTATATGAACCAATTACACGAGGATCTAAGTGTCCATATACCTAGAATACTAGTTTCTATATGATCAGGGGTGTAACTCAGACATCCATGACCAGTCTAACAAGCTTATAAGATCAAGTAAAATGGTACATTCCCCACATCCCAAAAAGAGTGTGAGATGTCATGCATGACACTCAGGATGGTAAGTAATCCATCATTTCATTACTCGAACACAGACATGGGGCATAATGTCCAATTTCCATGTAGTGTCAATGATGTGAGACATCATGCTCAACACCTGATGTAAGGGAGCATGATACTGTCTTACTCAACTGGTCTCTTGCCATCATGTCACAGCCTCTATAAAGGTGTATTTTAATTATAACATGCATGGTGCATTACCTACCATAAATTTATTTTATCCAATCTATATATATATATATAGAAGTGGCATAATCATAATTATAATTTAGTACATGATTCATTACCTCTTATGTGTCATTATAGACAAGTTTAATTACATACATGACATTTCAATTTATAATGATCATTTAGATAAATCAAAACCAAAAGGAATGATTTCACCAACCTTTATGTGCCATTTATTTAATCCATTGAATTTATTTAAAATAGGGAAATCCATTATAAGAATTCCATTTAGTTCAATATAAGACCTTCAATTTAAAAAAGCATGGAAATTTAACTCATAAGGCTTCTGAAGTCCATTGGAAGGTGTTATGGTCATTAAGACACTTTCTTACATGGTATATTCCAACCATAGGTTGAGACAAACACCAATGGGGTGACTTGGGTTTCATTTAATACTCATGTCTCAAGGGAAAATTCATTTAAAATCTAAGTCAGAAGCTAATTAGGTGTTTTGAGTAATTTAAGAAATTGACTATTAAGGGGAAAATAAACTTGGCACACCCAATGGGTGTCCATATATGATGTATACCTTCTATAAACACCTTAAAAATTATCAAATGGAATATATAATGTAATGATGTTCAATTTGATATGATGAACTCAATATAAAGAGTATTCTCAAGAAAATCCAATGTGTGGCACAATGACACAAATAAGAAGCATGAAAAATCAACGAGAAAATTATGTGACCACCTAACTCAAGGTCGTAGATGAATCCTCGCTTAATATCGACCTCATATTTTAAGAAGTTTGGAAGAGATATGAGAAATGGTCCAATGCCTTGAAATATAGGTGAAACGATATTGAACTTAAATAGTGTAATGGATTAGAAGGAAAAATTGAATAGAAAGAGAGAGTATTATAGAATGCATCAAGATAGATCCAATGCTTTCGATGGATCCTGAATCAGACTTCAGATTAAAGTGTTGTCTCAATGCCTATATTGAGATGATTTTTGAGCTCAAAGGTGAATAAAGATGAGGACATACACTAGAGTAAGAAAGGGAAAATATGAAATAAGGTTATAACTTATATAAGTGAAAAATGGCCATTTAACCCAAAATATTAGGGGCCCATGGTTTGGCTACATGATTTCTCCAAAAAATGTGTAAACTGTGATCAATCCATTTCTTAATTATATAAAACACATGATTAAAGAACAATATTTACCAAACCATGTAAAAATTGTGGGAAAAACCATTGTCAAAAACTTTATGTGGGTCGCATAGCCGTGCGCTGAGAGTCACACAGTTGCATAAAAACCGTGCGGCTCCTACTGCACCTATAATTTCTCTTGTATGGTTAAAACTAACCATATGAGCTAAGTATTATAGTTTAATCTTACCATGTGGACCTTTCTTTTTTTCATTTTCTAGAAACTCCTGGCTTCTAACAAGCCTCATAAGCTATTGGGACCTTTATTAGGCCATAGTGCATGTTTACCATGATTAAACAAAGGTTTAAAATTTAAAAACAAATGATTTTTACTATCATGATAAGATAGGTCCTTACAAAATATACCCCTTAAATAAACTCATCCTTGTGTTGGCCTTCCGAGGGTAAAGTGGTACTGTTAGCAAAGAGTTTCAGCCACTGTAATTGTATATCAGCCTCCTATTCCAACCCCTCATCTTGTACTTGATCGTGATGCCATAACACCCATACGAAAGGTACTAACCAACCTCAGAGTATCATCACACTCTGATACATAATATTCTCTAGATAATCCTTGAAGGAAGAAGCTACAACTAGCTTGAACTCGTTATAATGAACGACATGAGATGGGTTTGGATGATATTAGCAAAGCCGATATACATGAAATATATCCTGCATAGAATGGTATCTATGAGAAAATTACAACCAGTAAGCTACTGGTCCAATCCGTTTCACAACCCTGAAGGGTATAATGAACCTATGTGAGAGCTTACCTTGCATCTGTATACATCTACGACCCATCCTATGAGAGACTTGCAAGAAAAACCGGTCTCTATCCTCGAACTCAATATGTCACTTGCGTCTGTTGGCATATGACTATTTTCTGGACTAAGGTGTCATCATGCACTTTCCAATCATCTAGACTTACTATGTAGAATCTTACATGAAAATTTATCCAATATTAGTTACCTCACCTACCTTTTTCTAGCATAGAGGTGAGCAACAAGGGTTTCCATATAAGGCTTCCTAAGGATCCATCTCTTTGGTAGCCTGAAAGTTATTATTATAAGTAAATTGAAAAAGGGGAATATGTTTATCCTAAGAACCCTCAAAATCAAAGACACATGCCTGAATAATTTAATTCAACACCCAAATTATACACCCCATCTATCCATCAGTCTGTGGGTGATAGATCATGCTAATAAGCACCTGTTTAGTTAAGGCCTTCTGAAACCCCTGCCGGAACGGTGATGTAAAGGGAGAGTCTCTATCAAAAATGATATAATGTGGATCTCCATGAAGATGTAAAACCTCCATTACATAAAACCTTCTAAGATCATCTATCATTAAGTTCTCTCACATGGGTAAAAATATTGTGGAATTCATCTAACGATCAATGACACTACACATTGTATCATTTCCAGGAGGTGACCTCAGTAGACCAGTCATGAAATCAATAAAAATGTCATCTGATTTCCACTAAAGAATGATAAATAACTATAGAAGACCTTCTAGATGTTGATGTTCCACCTTCACCCACTGATATGTGGAACACCGAGTGATGAATCCAAAAATATCGTGTCTCATTCTAGGCCACCAATACTGGGGTCATAGATCTCGATACATTTTAGTAACACCGTGGTGAACTGCCCATGCGTAGGGGTGGAATTCCCATATTAGCTCCTCTATGATGTCTGTTGGGACCCATACACACCCATGGAATAATAGTGTATCATCCCTATTCACTGTCCAACATGAATATGTAACATCATCTGAAGTGCTTTCCCTTAGGACAAGGCCATCGAGATCAGATAGTTTTCTTGATCTTACTAGTTCTAGAAGAGTATAAGTCATTATTAAGGATGAGAGGATAATATTATAATGGTCCTCATAAACCTAAACATGGATCTTTGAGAATAAAGACATAAGATATCCTTCACCATCAGATTCTTGAACACCCTGTACCTGAGTCATTTGGCTCAGAGCATCGGCTATCACACTGCCTTTACTAGGTTTGTAGGAAAGCTCGAAATCAAATGACTATATGTAGTCAACCCACCTATGATGTCTAAGATTCATATTACTCTATGTAAATATATACATAAGGATCTTATGATTAGTGAATACGACAAAACACTCTCCAAGTAGATATTTTCTCCAACAACATAGAGCATGAACTAGAGAATCTAGCTCAAGGTCATGATTTGGGAAATTCCACTTGTGAGGCCTCAACTGATGAGACCTGTACGTGATGACTCACTCACCCCATATCAAAAAATATTCAAGCCCAATACTTGATGCATCACAATATAAAGCATGGATCCTACATGAATCTGTCAGAATAATTATTGGAGTGATAGTCAAAAGACACTTTAGTTCCTGAAAGGATGTTTCACAAGCTTCTTAACATATGAATTTCATACCCTTATTGTCAATACCTCAAAATAAACTATATGGTGTGAGAAATACAGGATGAAGCATATTTAATTTTTGGATATCCCCATGAAACTCAAAATTTCAAAGTCATTGTTGGGAATCTCCCAAGAAACTATAGCTCTCAATTTCTATGCTCTACTGAAACTGTCACCTTCTAGGTAATATGACCTAGGAAGTGGAATTTATTGATAAAAAAGTTCCATTTATTGAGCTTATCAAAGATTTGATTCTCTCTAAGTGTATTTAGAATGATCTCAAGATAGGTTCCATGGTCTTTTCTGGAGAATGAATACACTAATATATAATCAACAAATACTACCAAAAATGAATCCAAATAAGGGTGGATTACCCGAATCATAAGAGCCATAATGATAACAAGTGTGTTCATGATTCTGAACGACATAAAGAGGTACTCATATAGGCCATACCTAATCCTAAAAGATATATGAGGTATGTTCGAAGTCCTGACATTCAACTGATGATATCTAAACCTCAGATCTATCTTTTAAAACACGTTTTCTCCTTTGAAATTCTCAAAGAGTTCATCTTTTCTAGGTGGTGGATACCAATTATTTATTGTGATATGATTCCACTAATGATAATCTACGGAGATCCTGAGGGTACCATTTACATTCTCAGAGAAAAACACTAATGAATCCCAAGGAGAAGTGATGGGGTGTATAAATCCTTTATCCTCCCAATCCTCCAACTACTTCTTGAGCTCCATAAGCTCCTTAGGTGCCATAATATAAGTAGGAATGGTCAGTAGAACTAATCCTAGTGTAATCTCAATTTTAAACTCCACCCCTCACACCAAATTTAAACTGGAGAAGTCATTAGAAAAGATTAATATGAAATGATCCACCGTAGGAGTAAAAATAGTGGGTCATAACCACTATTCATTGAGGAAAAGACTAGTGATATGAACTATCACATTTCCTAGCCTCCACTACTCGGGCCCAGATCAAGTTGCATTGACATCCCGTTCTCCCTTATGCACATGCCTAAGGCCCTATGATGATGTAAATGTCACCCTTTTACAATAGAAGTCAAAATAGGATTGATAGGGAACTAATGGATCCATATTGATGATTAAATCAAAGCCTATCATGTTGAGGATGAAATGATTCCACATGAAAAGGTAACGACCTACCTCTGAGGGGAAATACTTACAACATGGAAATCCCTCTGATTGGATAAATAATAGTGTTTCTAGCATCATAATTCCATAGTATTGTTTGATCTTGAGGCCCAGAATCTTAGTGATTTCTTTAGATAGAAAGGAGAAAGACACACCTGTTTCAAATAAAGAAGACACTAAAGTGAAGGCTTCTATAATAGTACCTCATACAATAGATGTTTTGGTTATCTTCTCCTACATCGGATGGACTTTATGTAACTGGACTATGCTATGGCCCTAAGTCACTACCTAACTACCCTAAGCAAGACCACTCTACCTGCACAAAGAATCCAATGTCTGACTGCCTCTGCCTTGACCGCCATCGCAGCCTAATTGGCTAATGGTATTCTAGCTACCTTCCTATCGTGATCTTACTGACCCACTCTTGCATAAGGAGTAAGAGTTAATCCCCAATTTCTAGGAACTGTCGAAAAGATTTTGCAAAAATGTTGTATATGGACCATCTTTCCACAGGCTCCACACACTACTAGACCCCGTAAGAACTATGGTTTAGTATTCCCTAGCTTCCCTCAATGGTGAAAAATATAAAATCTCTCAACATGAGAATTACGACTTCTGATACCTCCAAAAGTAGCCTCAAATTGTCTCTTTCACCCAGAAGAAGAAGAACTTGAGGCTCTAGGTGCCGAACTTCCATGAATTTCACCATCCGCTTCTCTCATATTTTTCTCAGAAATAAGGGAATAGTTAAATATTTTAGAAATGGTATTCAACCTTAAAATTTTTTGTTACAATTGGATGGTGTATACCATCCCATCCTTGAATTTATTGGTAGTCATGAGCTCATCACATGCTAGAGTAGGAGTGAACCAATTTATCCTAGTTAAATGAGAAGAATATTCCATGATAGACATGATCCCCTACTATAGGTTCATTAATTATCTATCTCTATCAGCCCTCAGAGTTTGGGAAAGAAATATTCATAGAATGTCATCTGAAAATCCACCTAGACCTTGTCTATATTCCAATATACCTAGGTGATTAAATCCCCCAATCGCTTGGTTGAATAACATAACATAAATGCATCTAGATTGACCCTCCACTTTGGAGGTGTCATAAGATGCTCAAATATATGAAGGATTGAATTGATACAAGATTCAGTAGCATGTGGTCCACCATTCACCGAAAATGTAGGAGAATGATGCTGCTGAAATTCTGGAGTCAACTCTTCCATAATCAGGGTAGGTTAAACTACACCTTAAATATTCTAAATAATACACATAAAAACCTATTGTAATTGGGTGTCAATGTCCATATTAGATATAAGAAGAGGTGACATAGGTGAAACTTCATGAGGAATTTATGGAGGCCCAGGAACTACCAACTCAGAAGCATGGTCATCACCACCTTCAAGGAGAATGACTGGAGGAATCCATGGAGGCATGGTATTATAATTCCAAACTCATTCCTTATAATATATTTAAGGAAAAAGATGATTTCATTTAAGAAACTAGGACACATATAAAGCATTCATATAAAACTGATCATGCCTCTCTTCCTGTTTCAAAATCTATTTCTAGATGGTATAAGAGACCATAAAAACCCATAATAACAGAAGATATACCCCACTACCCACTACTATAAATGAATTTGGGTTTAGGTCTTTGTTTCATATATATAGGATATCTAATTTACCTTTAGAAGTCATTTTCGATTCAAATTTGTGATTATTTAAATATTTAAATCACATTGAATGGTTGAATTAGGTGGATTACCTTTTTTGATTCATAAGATCCCATACTCATTATGAACCAAAATATGGAATCCACTTAACTCAAACCATAACACGCTCCAGCTCATGAGACCAATGAACTAAAGCTCAACGTTCTATAATTGACTACTTAGGAAAACACTATTTGGTTAAGGCATGTACTTTAAGTATGGATTATGTTTTATAATCCCTGTAAGATGTGTCATCACAATTAAATACATATTCAAGGTACTAACAATATATAGCAGTCCGATGCACGCTAAAAATAAACATGTCCTGGGAAAATGCATGGAATATCAGTCCTAGTGTGGCTAATAATGATACATGGTCTAATGAAACACCATAATTTCATCGGTCCTAGTAAAGAGATCATTATTTCAATCATACCAATAATAATAACATCATAAAACAAGTGCATCACCCAATGGTGACGTCATATTGGTTATAAATGTCATAATAAATAATAACAATTGCCTATTCCAGGAAATTGGAGTTTCCCCTGTACATGGGTTAGATACATCTTGGAATAGGGTCAATTCCAAATCCCATTAACTCCTAGTCTCATGTCTAACACCAAAATATTAAGACAAATAAAAAACAAGGTCTCTAATACCACATTGTAACATCCCAACCCATGGTCTACTTTACTCGTGCCTCAAGAAGGTGGGTCACATGGCCTCAAGCATGCGTCCCCATACGCTAGAGGCTACATATTAGTTGGAAGGTTGTAAAAGTAATATATTGGGGAGACTATACCATCATATTAGAGTGGAACAACATATATAACCAGAAACATAAAATTTAGTAGAAGTATAATATAAGAGATATAATAATAAGATGTGGAAGAATAAATAACTAAAGGGATGAAAATAATATCAAAAGCCACTTGGTAGTGTCATGTGCATGGAATGCATGGAATACTAATATAAAAATGGTAACATTGTATAGAAAGATACAAAATGATATAAAAAAATTACTAAATGGAAAAAAAGTTTCTTCATGAATATCTTGAGTCTAATCATGGTCCGCTGCTCTTATGCTCCATCTATAAGCAGAAGCATATGAATAACCTGTAGAAGGGCACCTTCCCTTATCCATACCTACATACAGATAATTATATTGGGTACCAAAGGCATCCCAAGTAGGGTGTGAGATAAAAATATCAGTATGAAATCACCAACGGTGTCTAATTGTAATCTAAGTAGTACTCATAACTAAATAGTGTACAGGTATTGAAGTATAAGAAATCAATGTTGAAATAAATAAATAAATAAGTTGCTCAGGTTCCGAAGGGGCACCTGATGACTCTAGCTACTTCGACTCACGCCTAGAATGGATGTCTGATCATGTACCATATATATATATATATAGTAATAACACACACATATATAGTATAGTAATATATATTACATCCATGTATATGAACCAAGTATGTGCAGACATAATTGTTCATATACCTAGAATACATGTTGCTGGATGGACCGGGGTGTAACTCAGACATGCATGACCACTCTAACAAGCCTATAAGATCAAGAAAAAGGTTACATGCCCTACATCCTATTAAGAGTGAGATAATTCATTCATGACAGTCAGGATAGTGAGTGAACCATTATAAAATCAATTAAATAAAGATGAGGCATGTAAATCATAATGCCCAACTAGTGGCATTGGTGTGAGACATCATGGTCAACACCCAATGTAAGGGAGTGTGGTACTATCATGATTAACTAGTCCCTTAAAATCATGTCACAACCTCTATAAAGGTGTATTTTAATTATAACTAGTATGGGGAATTACCTCCCATCCATTTGTTTTATACAACCATGATATATATATATATATATATTAGTTGTGTAATAATATTTATAATTTAATACATAAGGAATTACCTCTCATGTGTCATGGGAAAAAATGGCCATTTCACCCAAAATAACAAGAGTGAATGGTTTTCCTCCATAGTCTGTCTAAACCATATGCAAACCATGATCAATAAATTTATTAAGGATATATATAGAATGATTAAGGTGAACAGTTTCCCAAACCATGCACAAATTGTGCGAAAACCAACTGTCAAAAATTGAAGGGGGGTCGTATGACAGTGTGCCTTGAGTCGCACAGTTACAGACAAACTGTGCGGAACCTTCTCAACCTATTTTCCCCTTCATGTTTAAAAATAACAATGCCACATAAGTGAAATAGTTTAGTTTAACCATGCAACCCAGTCTTTTGACCATTTTTCTGGAACTTAGGGCTCCGAACAATCCCCAGAAGCTCATGGGACCTTCCATAGGCTGTAGTGCACATTTAAAATGATTTTAAAATGGTTTCAAATTGAAAAAAAGATCCATAACTTAATGAGAATATGGGTTATTACAAATTTTTTGAAATTTTTTATAAAAAAACATTATGTTGAATGAAAAAGGATTTTTGACTGAAGAGAGAAATATAGATGATTTTTCTTAAAAACAACATTTTTAACTCTTGAGTACCTAAAGATAGGATAATGAAGAGAAAACATGTATTATATAGAGATAACCATAGTATAATAAATTTTTTTTTCTTGAGATATGGATCGTAATATTTATCCATTAGAAGCATATACATAAACAATCTTGATAAACCATGAGACTGTATCATAAAACCCTTACCACTTTGGTGACTTTGAATCAGAGGCCCCATGAAAGAATAACATTAAATTAAATATAAAATATCATGATATTTAAGTTCATTTATTATTTCAAAATTTAAATAGGATGTATATACACATCATAAAATAATATAGGCACATAACACAACATATTTTTCAAATACAGAAAATTGAGAAAAAAATACCTTACCGCTTTAGAAACATTTGAAACATAAACCCCATGAACGAGATATACTAAATTTTTTTATTTAAATATCAATAATTTTCAATATTATAATCATAAAATAAATTCTTGGTTATTATATACATCACATAAAATAAATAGGGTGTGAATATGGAATTTGGCTCACAGAAATAAAAAGTGAAACAGAAATCCCATATCACATGGGTAATATTTTGGATCATAAGACCCAAAAAAGAATAACATCAAATGAAACTTTAAATATCATGAAAAAAAGATATTAATGATATAACATGTCAATGTGGTAGTATATAAAATACACAAATAAAATGAGTGGTGAATCTATATATGTGTCCTAGAAATAAAAAGGGAGGCCAAAGATCGCTTACTGCTTAGTAATATTTTATATAGTACAATGAAATAAAGAATAAAATAAAATAATAAATAAAATATTATTAAAATTATGTGATGAATTATATATCATGTTAATTTTTAAGTATATACACCACACACACAAAATATTAGTGTTTTTTTAAATTTATCCCCGAAATAAAAGAGTGATTAGAAATCTATTACCTTAAGTCTAGACTTCCTCCATACACATTAATAATTCATATATAATTAATAAAATTTTATTATACATATATAAAATAAACATAATTATATATATCATACCATAAATTATTTACATATGAAATTTTACTACCCATTTATTAATAATTAATTTTTAAAGTAACGTTTTGAGAAATAACTGCTTTTTTTTTCAAGTAACACCCTAGGTAAATAAAGAATATGACATTTTCATATTTATCCATATTTGTGAATAAAATATTAATATTACTTTAAAGGGGATTCTATGCTCGTTGGCGTATCCAATACGCAACAACGAGTTTCTTGGGAATCTTACGTTGCACTCTAATAATAAAATAATATTATTTTAAATGGTATTTAACGCCTAGCTGTTGTAATGGTGGGAATGAACAGAACTAACTAAAAAATGATTATATATGTTTGTCAATTTTTTTTTTACTTTTTACGATAAATGTTAGAGGATTAAAAATGCGAATGAATCCAATTTTAAGCGTAAACATTCTAATATTATTTAAAAGGTCGATTAACCGCCTTTTGATGGCGAACCTCTTTTAAATCCACTTTTTTGACAATTTTATGTGTTATCTTTGACAAAATAAAATTCTTCTTTAGAATCGGGACATCAAAATTTACTTTGTGTAAATTTTTGGTGTTTTTCCAAAAAAGTTCAATTTTTAATGAATAGTGAAAAATGTTGTATTTTAATTCAAAACCTCTTTTAAACTAATTTATTTATATGATTAGATTGTATTTTGAATTGGTTTTAAAGTGAAATTAGAATATATTTTTACCATTTAATCCAATAGTGGTCGTTGGAATTAATTTCACCTTGAAATCAGACTTAAACTAGTGTCAATCTTTTGATACATTTTATTTCATAAAAACACGCTATTTGTTTTGACAGCGGGAATTAATTATTTAATTAATTAATGCAACTTATATGTTCTGAATTTTATAAAATAGACATCATTATTGAATTCGGAATATCAAATATAGCTTAGGGTGAATTTTTGGAATTTTTTTGAAAAAATTCATTTTTTGATGAATAGTGAAACCACTAAGTGGTAATTATAAAAACCGATTTTCCGTTTAAATGAAATTTTTCCATCATTGTGTGTTAAATTTCAAAAATACGACATACATGGTTGTCATTAAGAAGTAAGATGTGGTTCAATGGGATTAAAATAATTTTTTGGTGAATAGTAACTTATTAAGTTTTTAATCGCGATTAGAGGTAATTAGTATAGTTTAAGGTAAGAATAATGTTTTAATAAAATGAAATGATCTTGAAACATGTCCTACCCTCATGGGATGTGTCATGGCCGACCAAGACAATCCATGGGTCATCTTGTGGACCCCATGGAGCCACTTTGGTTGGAAAATGACATAAATATCTTTTTATTTAATGTTAAAGTAAAAATGACACACACATGAGATGTTTTACTAAAACAATTTTTTACATGGGGTTATACAAGTCAGATTTTTGACTATAAATATTCATTAGAAAGGTAAAAATATTACCTACATCATAGTATTTTTTTAGACATTAAATAAATTAAATTATTTATGACATCATGATGATGCAGCGATGACCTCATTATTTAACGATTTAAATAAAATGGAAAGATAATGTAAAATCTAAGACCTACACATGGCCAAAACCTATTGGATGGGTGGATTTAGAACCATTATCACCTTATCCTTGAAACAAATCAATGTGGGACCTCTTAAATCCGAATACCATTTTAAAATAAAGTGAATTTTCTTTACCTTCCAAGAGTGCCCCTCCTCTTCTCTTATAAAAGGCCCCCACCTCTACCTCCTTACCCACACTCCCAAAGCCTTTGGCTCGGCCAACCCCTGCCCATTTTAGCTCTCCACTTACCTCTCTTACTCCTTGAAGCCTCACATTGGGCATAAGTCTTCCCAAGGAAGCCTTTGAGCTCAAACCAAAGGGAGTTACCCGATTTTAAGGTAATGTCTTCTTTTGAGTCCTTTTGTTTTATTTTGCTTCTCCAACCCCCTAAACTCTTTTTACACTTTTCTTTTGTAACAAATACAGTATCCTCAATACACTAAGATGTTTTTATAAGAAGTATTAGAGCTACACTTACACACACCTACATCTAATGGTAAAAGAACATACTGTTTCCGTGGATGGTGAATTTCTGCCTCCCGAAATGATGATTGCTCAACATTCTTTTAACACCTTCAAAGGTGGCCATTAAGATGACACTATATTTATATAAGATATATAATATGTTTATGTTTTCCTTAAGCTTTTTTATTTTTCATTTTTGGCATACCTTTATGGTTTCCATTATGGGTAAACGCGATATCTTCATTTAAGGAAGTGCGGACTACCGCCCCCTCAAAGTGATGTGATTCGTTAATGCCATATGTGGGACGTATAAAGGATGAATTTTAAGTTATTATATATGATTTTATACTGGAATTATAATATACCTCTATATCATTACTATTTCTTTCCATTAAATTATGAGATAGAAATGAAAGTAGCGTTCATGCGTACGTACGGCTTACCGTCTCCATGAACGGTGCATTTCATTTCTTATCTCCAAATGTAATGTACTATTAAAAGTACATGTATATAATGTATATATATAATGAATGATACATCTAAATGATGAATATAATTATGGAATTAAAATATACATACCTCTGATTTAGTTTTAATTCCATTAATATGACAAAGAAATGAAAGTAGCGTTCATGCGTACGTACGGCTTACCGTCTCCATGAATGGTGCATTTCATTTCTTACATCTAACTGACTATGTGATATTATAAATACATGTATATGATAGATATATATGATATATATGATATCAAAATCAGTAATGTCATTCTGGATATAAAGAACCTTTGACCACATGAACAACATGTAATTGTAAGAAGTCCACTTTCGACTTAAGAACCAAATATCGACAAAACAAACATTATTAACTTAAATGGTTACATAATGTTTATAACATGGAAATAAGTGATATAAAAGGAATATTGAACTTGAAAAAGGTTCTTAAGAAAATATAAATTAACTCAAGTTCATTATTCAGGACGTTAAAGAACGATCGAGTCATGTCGGACATGAGGTAAGGGATCCTACTCCTCTCTTTCTTTTTAAGTACACACTTTTATGTCATTCCTTTTAAAGATCATCTTTATTGTTATTGGGATGTTATTTTATATTAATATTACTGTAATTTTTATGTTCATGTGACGAGAGACACTATTCTCTCTCATCAATCCATTTTGGAAGTTTTGAGTGGCGCCATTAGGCTACCGAATTTTCGTAAGAGATCTAACCCCTCTCTTTCTTTTAAAGTACTCTCCTTTATGTCACTTATTTTAAGATCCTATTTCTTATTTTGGGGGATGTTATTTTATATTGATCTTTCTGTAAACTTTATGTTGATGTGATGAGAGACCCTATTTCCTATCATCAATCCATTTTGGAAGTTTTAAGTGGCGCCGTTAGGCTGCCGAGTTTTCGTAAGAGATTTTTCATCTCACTTTTATTCCTGTGAGATTTATGCTACATTTGCCACAATTTCCTTTGATTGGTTTATGTACTACCCACTATTACACTCCTTTTGTAATATAATTCCATTTATGGGCATTTACATATTTATTGTATGACACTTCTTCAATGGGGTGTACTTTTCGAAAGTTACCCAAGTCGGTAAGGGAACCTTTCACCCTCCTCTTTTTAAAAGACTTCGTTTGTTATGTCTTTTAATTCACATAATATTATGTTGGGATACGTTCGTCTATATCCTGATTGATGTAAATTTTATGTCCAAGTGATGAGATTCCCTTTTTATCTCTTATCAACTCATTTTCTGAATTTTTGAAGTGACGCCGCTAGGCTGTCAAATTTTTGCAAGGGAACTTCTTAACCCAAATTTGATTCTTTGGGATAAACTTATACTCCATGAATATGTTGTTCTATGAATATGTGTGAATTACCTCTTATTGTTGTACACTTAATATCCACTTATATTTGGTGTATTCGTTTGTCACACATAATTATGAAATTGATTTATCCCTAAACCAAGGATACCGTCTTTGTAAGGGTCTTCATCTCAATATCCATTCATTGAGGCATATTTTGTTTTATACACAACCTTCTTTTATACGGTGTATAAACCCCTTTGACTTTTATGTTTATTCAAAATGAATCTTATTTCTACGAAGCGTTTTACTAAACGACAAAAAGGAATGTTTTTTTTACGTACGCGGTGACAACGACGTTTTCCGCCGCCGCGAGTGTTATTTGATATTTGGCTTCCTCAACAAGCCGTAGTGTTTTTAAAATAAAATAAATACCATATACTTTTTTTTATTTTGGTATTGAAAATGGTTTTCATAAAGGAATTATATTATGTCAATATATTTAAATGATATATTTTAATTGAAATGTGGAAATGTTATCATTCCTTATGTTGGTTTTATGTGTTATAATTTTATAATGGTACTTGGACATTTTACGGGTGGTTACGTGATAAACCATATGCCGGGTGGTTCCGTGAATACTAGGACAGGTGGTTACGTTATAACCTCCAATGCATTGGGTATGGAAGTCGGCCGTATGGCTATTCCATTAAGTATGTATGGAAGTTGGATGTATGGCTATTCCATTAAGTGATATGTGTGGAAGTCGACCGTATGGTTATTCCACTTAAGTATGTTTATATACCAAGTTACCATTATATGTTATGTGTTATTTATATGGGTTTTATGGTATTCTTATGGTTACAGAAGGGTAAGTAATGAAATTTTATTTAGTGAAGAGTTTTTACTACTTCGAAAAGGTGAAAAGTATTACTTTGATAAAGTATACATGGTTTACTTGTTGTTTTGAATAAAACTAACAGTTTTCATTCATTGTGAATCCCTTACTGAGCTTTTTATACTCATCCCAAGTTTTTGAAATGTTTTTCACAGGACTTAACGTGGAATAGGGTCAAGGATGGGATCAACGGAAAGTCATGCTATTTAAAACATGGAACTAGACATGTTTCTTTTTAAGAGTTTTTATTTTATGGAAACTTAGTAGACGTTTCTACTTTGTAATCTTTTGAGATGTAATAGTTATGTCCTAATTCTCTAAAACTATAAACCTGAAAAGATCCTCAATGTGAATTATTCATTTAATTCAATATTAAGTAAGGTTTAAGGCTGGGGCCTTATAGTTGGTATCAAAGGTTGGTTTAGATAAATTTAGAGGTTAGGGTATTCTTTAAGCATAAGTGACATTACCACAATGGTTATAATTTCAGAAAGAGTCCTAGTTTTAGATAAAGTGAATGAGTAAGTATGTCTTACTATTTATCTTCCTCATTAGTACATGATGGTTTTGTTGATATAATCACACTAAAATTTCTGTTTTTAGTGAATGGATGGATCTACCAGGCACCAAAGAGACAATAGGTTTGAAGGAAACTGTGGTGGTTCTCTGATTAAGATACTAGATAAAATGGGGGATTCAATGAGGAAGCTTGTGGTTGTTCTAAACCAACTATCAAGGAGTCATGATCAACCACTTGAACCTTGGTATGATCTGTAATGCATCATGTATGAGATGACCAATCGATGTGGAAGTGCAGGTAATAATCATAAAGGTAACCATTGGAGTTTATATGATCCTTACTTTTGAGGTAATTATGGGTAATTATATGTTATGATGGAAAATGAAAGGAATGAGATAAACTTGAGGTTAAAATATGTTATGATCATTTTTGAAGATTTTATCTTTTTTTGGGGAATGTTTTAAGAATTATATAGTTTTGGAAAAAGGACAACACACAGACTGTGTGGCAACCTGTCGCGTCGGACAAAGCTGTGGGAATCGAACTCACAACCAAAGTGCGACTGGTATTTATCACCTACCACTGGACTACGTGAAGTCCCTGGTTAGTTTGACTAATTCTTTTTAGTTAGATGATTTTATGAATTAAGAGTAAGTTGATTTTGGGTTATTTATGAAAACGATTAACCAATCATGGAGGAAATGTGATTAGGTTAATTACTTTTCAATACGAGACATTAAGAGCAACTGATGTTGTTTGGACATAAATGTTACGATTTAACTTGGAAGACTATGTGACTAAATCCTTCAAATACTTGGGTTTCAATATTATTTTGGTTTACTTTGAATAATTTTATGGACAAATTTATTATCTAATGGTCCTCGTTGAACTTTGGGTTTTGTTGGACAAATTTTGGATATTAAGAATAGATTTTCTTTTTATAAAGGGTTATCCTTTTATGGATTATCTGATCTTGTATTAACCTTTTTGGTTTTGGTTTTGGTTAAAGTCTAAATACATGGGAAGTATATAGTTCTCTTTTGTGGATTAGGTGATTCTCTAGAAGTTGATTATAGTACTATTAATGTGAACAAGTCTTCCTAAATAATCGTCTTTTGGAGAAAATATGAGTTTGTGTAAGGAATCTAATAAAAGTTGGAAGTCAACATGATAAGTGATTATGTTTCCTTATGAATAAATTCCTCAATAAAAAGCAACTTAAAGCAAAAATGTTGTCTATTAACTTTTCCTATTGGGGAATCGAATATCGTTTAACCCATCACAAGTTTGTGATTTTCTTATGGTTAACTTTATCCTAGACATGTTTACTATCACTCTCCCTCGAGAACATGAACCTTTGATTTTTCTTCCATGTCCATGTTTTCCTACATGGAATCCTAGTATGGGTTAACTCGGGTGACCTCTGTACTTATCTTCCTTTATTTTAAAGTGACTATTTTACCAACTCTTGTTCTGATGTGGGACTTTCAAGGATGTTTCCAAGCCCAATTTTAAAAATTGCGAGGATGCAATTCCCAAAAGGGGGGAAGGATGTAACACCCCAGGTAAATAAAGAATATGACATTTTCATATTTATCCATATTTGTGAATAAAATATTAATATTACTTTAAAGGGGATGCTATGCTCGATGGCGTACCCAATACGCAACAACGAGTTTCTTGGGAATCTTACGTTGCACTCTAATAATAAAATAATATTATTTTAAATGGTAGTTAACGCCTAGCCGTTGTAGTGGAAAGAATGAACAGAACTAACTAAAAAATTATTATATATGTTTGCCAAATATTTATACTTTTTACGATAAATGTTATAGGATTAAAAATGCGAATGAATCCAATTTTAAGCGTAAACATTCTAATATTATTTAAAAGGTCGATTAACCGCCTTTTGATGGAGAACCTCTTTTAAATCCACTTTTTGACAATTTTATGTGTTATCTTTGACGAAATAAAATTCTTCTTTAGAATCGGGACATCAAAATTTACTTTGTGTAAATTTTTGGTATTTTTCCAAAAAAGTTCAATTTTTAATGTATAGTGAAAAATGTTGTATTTTAATTCAAAACATCTTTTAATATAATTTATTTATATGATTATATTATCTTTTCAATTGGTTTTAAAGTGAAATTAGAATATATTTTTACCATTTAATCCAATAGTGGTCGTTGGAATTAATTTCACCTTGAAATCAGACTTAAACTAGTGTCAATCTTTTGATAGATTTTGTTTCATAAAAACACGCTATTTGTTTTGACAGCGGGAATTAATTATTGAATTAATTAATGAAACTTATATGTTCTTAATTTTGTAAAATAGACATCATTTTTGAATACGGAATATCAAATATAGCTTAGGGTGAATTTTTGGTAATTTTCTGAAAAACACCATTTTTCGATGAATAGTGAAACCACTAAGTGGTAATTATAAAAACTGATTTTCCGTTTAAATGAAATTTTGCCATCATTGTGTGTTGAATTTAAAAAATCCGACATACATGGTTGTCATTAAGAAGTAAAATGTGGTTCAATGGGATTAAAATAATTTTTTGGTGAATAGTAACTTATTAAGTTTTTAATCGCAATTAGAGGTAATTAGTGTAGTTTAAGGTAAGAATAATGTTTTAATAAAATGAAATGAGCTTGACACATTTCCTACCCTCATTGGATGTGTCATGGCCGACCAAGACAAGCCATGGGTCAACTTTGGGACCCCATGGAGCCACTTTGGTTGGAAAATGACATAAATATCTTTTTATTTAATGTTAAAGTAAAAATGACACACACATGATATGTTTTACTAAAACAATTTTTACATGGGGTCATACAAGTCATATTTTTGACTATAAATATTCATTATAAAGGTAAAAAGATTTCCTACATCATAGTATTTTTTTAGACATTAAATAAATTAAATTATTTATGACATCATGATGATGCAGCGATGACCTCATTATTTAACGATTTAAATAAAATGGAAAGATAATGTAAAATCTAAGACCTACAATGGCCAAAACCTATTGGATGGGTGTATTTAGAACCCTTATCACATTATACTAGAAACAAATCAATGTGGGACCTCTTCAATCCGAATACCATTTTAAAATAAAGTGACTTTTCTTTACCTTCCAAGAGTGCCTCTCCTCTCCTCTTATAAAAGGCCCCCACCTCTACCTCCTTACCCACACTCCCAAAGCCATTGGCTCGGCCAAACCCTACCAATTTTGGCTCTCCACTTACCTCTCTTACTCCTTGAAGCCTCACATTGGGCAGAAGGCTTCCCAAGGAAGCCTTTGATCTCAAACCAAAGGGAGTTACCCGATTTTAAGGTAATGTCTTCTTTTGAGTCCTTTTGTTTTATTTTGCTTCTCCAACCCCCTAAACTCTTTTTACTCTTTTCTTTTGTAACAAATACAGTATCCTCAATATACTAGGATGTTATTATAAGAAGGATTCGAGTTACACTTACACAAAACTACATCTAATGGTTAATGAACATACTGTTTCTATGGATGGCGAATTTCTGCCTCCCGAAACGATGATTGTTCAAAATTATTTTAACACCTTCAAAGGTGGCCATTAAGATGTCACTATATTTATATATGATATATAATATGTTTATGTTTTCCTTAAGCTTCTGTATTTTTCATTTTTGGCATACATTTATGGTTTCCATTATGGGTAAACGCGATATCTTCATTTAAGGAAGTGCGGACTACCGCCCCCTCAAAGTGATGTGATTCGTTAATGCCATATATGGGACGTATAAAGGATGAATTTTAAGTTATTATATATGATGTTATACTGGAATTATAATATACCTCTATATCATTACTATTTATTTCCATTAAATTATGATATAGAAAGGAAAGTAGTGTTCATGCGTACGTACGGCTTACCGTCTCCATGAACGGTGCATTTCATTTCTTATCCCCAAATGTAATGTACTATTAAAAGTACATGTATATAATGGATATATATAATGAATGATACATATAAATGATGAATATAATTATGGAATTAAAATATACATACCTCTGATTTAGTTTTAATTCCATTAATATGACAAATAAATGAAAGTAGCGTTCATGCGTACGTACGGCTTACCGTCTCAATGAACGGTGCATTTCATTTATTACCTCTAAATGACTATGTGATATTATAAATACATGTATATGCTAGATATATGTGATATATATGATATCCAAATCAGTAATGTCATTCTGGATATAAAGAACCTTTGACCACATGAACAACATGTAATTGTAAGAAGTCCACTTTCGACTTAAGAACCAAATATCGACAAAACAATCATTATTAACTTAAATGGTTACATAATGTTTATAACATGGAAATAAGTGATATAAAAGGAATAATGAACTTGAAAAAGGTTCTTAAGAAAATATAAATTAACTCAAGTTCATTATTCAGGACGTTAAAGAACGATCGAGTCATGTCAGACATGAGGTAAGGGATCCTACTCCTCTCTTTCTTTTTAAGTACACTCTTTTATGTCATTCCTTTTAAAGATCATCTTTATTGTTATTGGGATGTTATTTTATATTAATCTTACTGTAATTTTTATGTTCATGTGATGAGAGACCCTATTCTCTCTCATCAATCCATTTTGGAATTTTTGAGTGGCGCCGTTAGGCTGCCGAATTTTTGTAAGAGATCTAACCCCTCTATTTCTTTTAAAGTACTCTCCTTTATGTCACTTCTTTTAAGCTCCTCTTTGTTATGTTGGGGGATGTTCTTTTATATTCCTCTTTCTGTAAACTTTATGTTGATGTGATGAGAGACCCTATTTCCTTTCATCAATCCATTTTGGAAGTTTTAAGTGGCACCGTTAGGCTGCTGAGTTTTCGTAAGAGATTTTTCATCTCACTTTTATTCCTGTGAGATTTATGCTACATTTGCCACAATTTCCTTTGAGTGGTTTATGTACTACCCACTATTACACTCCTTTTGTAATATAATTCCATTTATGGGTATTTACATATTCATTGTATGACACTTCTTCAATGGGGTGTACTTTTCGAAAGTTATCCAAGTCGGTAAGGGAACCTTTCACCCTCCTATTTTTAAAAGACTTCGTTTGTTATGTATTTTAATTCACATACTATTATGTTGGGATATGTTCTTCTATATCCTGATTGATGTAAATTTTATGTCCAAGTGATGAGATTCCCTTTTTATCTCTCATCAACTCATTTTCTGAATTTTTGAAGTGACGCCGTTAGGCTGTCAAATTTTTGCAAGGGAACTTCTTAACCCAAATTTGATTCTTTGGGATAAACTTGTACTCATGGAATATGTTGTTCTATGAATATGTGTGAATTACCTCTGATTTTTGTACACTTAATATCCACTTATATTTGGTGTATTCGTTTGTCACACATAATTATGAAATTTATTTATCCCTAAACCAAGGATACCGTCTTTGTAAGGGTCTTCGTCTCAATCTCCATTTATTGAGGCATATTTTGTTTTATACACAACCTTCTTTTATACGGTGTATAAACCCCTTTGACTTTTATGTTTATTCAAAAGGAATCTTTTTTCTACGAAGCGTTTTACTAAACTACAAAAAGGAATGTTTCTTTTTACGTACGCGGTGACAACGACCTTTTCCGCCGCCGCGAGTATTATTTGATATTTGGCTTCCTCAATAAGCCGTAGTGTTTTAAAAATAAAATAAATACCATATACTTTTTTTTGTATTTTGGTATTGAAAATGGTTTTGGTAAAGGAATTCTATTATGTCAATATATTTAAATGATATATTGTAATTGAAATGTGGAAATGTTATCATTCCTTATGTTGGTTTTATGTGTTATAATTTTATAATGGTACTTGGACATTTTATGGGTGGTTACGTGATAAACCATATGACGGGTGGTGCCGTGAATACCAGGATGGGTGGTTACGTTATAACCTCCAATGCATTGGGTATGGAAGTCGGCCGTATGGCTATTCCATAAAGTATGTATGGAAGTTGGCCGTATGGCTATTCCATTAAGTGATATGTGTGGAAGTCGACCGTATGGTTATTCCACTTAAGTATGTTTATGTCCCAAGTTACCTTTATATGTTATGTGTTATTTATATGGGTTTTATGGTAATCTTTTGGTTACAGAAGGGTAAGTAATAAACTTTTATTTAGTGATGAGTTTTTACTACTTCGAAAAGGTGAAAAGTATTACTTTGATAAAGTATACATGGTTTACTTATTGTTTTGAATAAAACTAACTGTTTTCATTATTTGTGAATCCCTTACTGATCTTTTTATGCTCATCCCAAGTTTTTGAAATGTTTTTCACAGGACTTAACGTGGAATAGGGTCAAGGATGGGATCAAGGGAAAGTTATGCTACCTAAAACATGGAACTAGACATGTTTCTTTTTAAGAGTTTTTATTTTATGGAAACTTAGTAGACGTTTCTACTTTGTAATCTTTTGAGATTTAATAGTTATGTCCTAATTCTCTAAAACTCTAAACCTGAAAAGATCCTCAATGTGAATTATTCATTTAATTCAATATTAAGTAAGGTTTAAGGTTGGGGCCTTATATTTCATGTGTGTTTTGATCTGTTATTTTTGGTCTTATTACATTGTTTATGGTTCCCTTCCATCCAAAATTTTAACAATGATATAAATATAATTTTATTAATTATATATGTATTTGTAGTAATACATAAAATTTAGATATAGAAAACAAAATATACCGTTCATGGAGATGCTAAGCTATATGTATGCATGGACACTATTACCATTTTCCTGACTGATGAAATTAAAGAATGAAAAAAATTATATTAACTTTATATAATAATTTTTATTTAATTTATAGAAATATAAAATATTTTCATTAAAAAAATCTTTATTACCTTCAATATAAATCCTGAACGAATCAAATCGCTTTGCGAGGCGGTAGTCCTTTGTACACACAAACAATCTTATTTTATTCCTATAGAATAAAAAGTAAGAAGGAATATGTGATATCATGATTAAATAATAATAATTATATCATAAATATCATATATAAACAATAAATATAACATTATATATAGCTATTTGAGGTGGTTATGTAAAACTAATAACATCAGTTCACAAGGTGATAGTCTATCATACACATGAATAATGATTTGCTAACCCATTTGATGGAAGAGGAGAAGGATTTAGGTTATAAAATTAACATAATAACATCTATTTATATGTAATATAATAATTTTATCTTATTGGTATGGTTTAATAGTAAGTGAATGAAGTGGAGGAAGAACTGAAATTAAATTCTCAGTTAGGGACATTACCTCTTCTTCAGACAACTTCATTTGGTGTGCACAAAAAGGATTATTAGGTTTGATTTCTGAAAAAACTATGGATAATAGGTTGTGATTAGGGAATAAATTAATCTAATTGGGTAGGTATTGGATAAAAAATGGTTTTTATGTGTCAATAGGATTGGTTAATGGGTGGCTTTTTAAAAGTGAGGTGAGTGGAACACTAGTAATTTTTTGAAAAGAAATGGTGTATCCATGTTTTTTACATGCCACATGGCTCCAAAACGCACCATCATAGATAATAGAGGATATAAGATCTATATATGATCAAAAAAATTTTGTAAAAGTTTTAGTTCATTTTTAACCCTTAACTTTTTAGTTTAACCCATGGTACACCTATTTTTACCTTAACTATGGAAAATAATTTTTATTGTTTTTACTATTTATTAGGGTAAAAATTAGGTTAAACTTATTATATAATATAAATTATTAATTTCTATATATATAGAATACAATTTTAGAAATTAAATTTATAGAATTAGAAAATTTTAATTTAAAATTAATCCTGCAGATGTGATGAGAAAGTGAGTTTTCAAAGAGAATATGTTCAAAAGTGTAAAAAGTTTGTATATGAAAATTAAATATGAAAATTATTTCAATGACTTAGATAGGATTAATTTAATTATACTTTTAGTAATTTTACCTTTAAAACCATCTTAAAATAATTTTAGTTTATGAAATTCTTTAAAAGAAATGATAATTCTTTATAAAAACTAGTATTTTCACTATTCATAAATCTTTTGAGAAAAATACCAAAAAGTCACACTAAAATATTTTTTACATGATGATTTAAAAAATGAAGTTTATTTTATCAAATTAATTTTTTAAATTTCTCAAAAATTATTTTTAAAATAAATTTTTAAAAATTAATAAAACTTTATTTTAGAACAATAAACTTTTAAGAGTGAAATTTGATTTATTTTTATCTATTATATATAAAAAACTTAATATTAATTTTAAAACCTTTTATTTGATATATAAAATATAAATTTCATTAAAATAATTCCCTAAAAATTATTAATTTAATTTATTTACATAAAACACGTTTGAGTGAATAAAAATAATTTTTCAAAAAAATATTTCTTTTATATTCAATATGTTTTTTTATTCTTAATTACTTAGTCAGAAAGGAATTAATTATGCATAAACCATATATTTTCATAACTTATTTAATCAAATTCATACCTTACATTACAATGTCTAGGTGATAACTACAATATTAAATAATAATATTTCATTAGTATGTCAGGTTTTGTTTAAACTCAATGTTGTGTGTAACACAAAATGTTAAAAAGATTAAATTAATTTGAAAAAAAATATTTCACAAAATCTCTATGTGTTACATTATATCCCGCTAAATAAATATCATATTTTAAATTTAATCATTTTCTCGATAAAAAAGGCTTTAACATTTGAAAATCCCATTGTGGGAAACACACATTATAAAAAGGGCTAGTAAAAAATCCTCTTGAAAAGAGAGAAAGGGATGTGTGAAGGCCATCTATAATAATAAATACTAGGTTTATAAACAAAAAAATAAGTGGGAAGTGAATATTTTGACATGTAAATAAAATTTAATGTCTAAATAATGAATGGGATTGACAGTGATTGTTGATCGCAAGAAAGTGAGTGATCATGTGGAAATCAACCACAAAACCATTAACAAAATAGGTGTGAAAAGGTCATTTATATCATTGGAAATTATAGTAATAGGATAAAATCTTATTTAAATATCCTTTTACTAAATTTAAATAATTTTTAGAACAAGATCTACTTACTTTATTTCATCCCATTTCATATGAACAATCTCATCCTTTGGTTATGCCTTGATCAATTCCTACTTCATCTTTTACTCTAAGAGATGATCTTTTATGTCTAAAGAACAAAATAAGATCTATAAAGGAATTAAAATTCATTCCATATATATCTATTTATTATCAAAAACTAAAAGGATAACACAAATTATGCATGAATCTTTATATGGTGAAATAATAAATTAACCTCCAAAACCTCATCCAAAATTCATCTTAAACCATTCAATAGATAGATAACCCTATAAACCTTCCAAAATTAAAAAGTTATAAATATGGTAAATAAATTTATTAAAATAAACTTAACATTAATACCCCAATTATCATAAACTGTCTCTTGATTGTCACATACCAAATATTTGAACACCTTTCTAATATTTTTTTAAGCCATGGTAATAACCGTAATTACCATAAAACCTTAATGAAAACATACATACTTCCTCATTAATTTAATAAAACATGATATTATTGAATATAGTAAATAAATACAATAATTATATTATCTCCTTTAATAATAGAATAAACTAACTTTTCTATAAATCATTAATTAGTTCCAAGGTTATCAATACTATCCAATTTAATTTATTCATATCAATTATCTCTTTATCCAAAATTAAAAATCTTTTTATCAACATCAAGAACATATTACGAGTTATCACACCTTAATCAAAATATCACCTTTCCATTAAATCACTTTTATAGGTCATCAACACCATTTAACATATTTTTTCAAATCCTTAACGAAGAAACTATACTGAAAAATCCTTATATATTTCATGATTCATATAATATAATTCTTGAATTTTAATACATAAAAACATCAATCATACCACTTACTTATCAAACCATTAACTAGGATTTATAACCTTAATCCTTAAGACCTCTTTCATACAATAATAATTATGAATCATTTATCAACATTCATCAACCCTAATTTAATCTTGATTCTCATGCTTAACAAAAAATACTATTAGAATAGAACATAACATTCACATTTAATTATTGATCTCTTCATCATATTTAGTATACCCATTACTTGTACCAAATTTATGATTCTATTCATGATATTTCCTCTTAGGACATTGATTTTCATAATTCCTATAATTTCCATAATTAAAACATTCATCTAGTGATAATACCTTAGGGAGACCAATATCCCCTTTAATTTCACTAACCTAACTTTTTTAGTTTATATCATAAATCAATTACTCTGTTACCTTGTTCTATACACATAAAACATCTTATTGTTCCATTAAGATAGCCCTTATAGTGCTTGTTCCCACATTCATGACATATATAAAAATGAGTCTTCTTTCCTCCATCGTATCCACCACCCAAACACTCAACAAAATCTATCCATATATTCTTTGGTTAGTCATAAAGTTTTTCAAGGATAAAGTTATTTATCATGTATTGTGATAAATAATTATTCATAATATCGTTTACTTCAATTATCAACCCATTTGGTTTCAAAAAAACACATTTTATATCACATTCTACATTAATTTAGTTCCTTCTAGTTCCATCTATTTAGTAAAACTAAAAATCATAGTGTGGGAAACAATATTTATAGTGGTAAACCATATAATCATAAAAATCACCTATAGTATGTATAAATTACAACATATTATTTTCAATATATGGAACCTTAGTCATAACCCTGGTTATTCACGGTTGTTATTTAAATCATTAATGATGGTTTATAAAGTGTTTTTTATTTTCAAAAGCATAACCCCTAGGAGTTTCAAACTTGGTGTATAAAAAGGCCCATTTTCATGCACCGGGTGATGATTAAGTCCAACTCAATGTGCCCTTTTCAATTTTATTACCCCAAAATAGCTTTTTTCTAAAGCCAAATCCACATTTAGTATCCCTAATGGGATGTAATTTCATGGAAACCACTTTCCCCATTTATTAGAAAAATTATAGGGCATTTTCCTATAATTTGAATCATCCTTACCCTTATCCTCAAACATATATAAAAGTTCCCAGTCAGTGTATTTGTATCACTGAGAGGGGGAGGGGTGAATGAGTGATACTCTATTTCTTTTATGTTTCTTTCCAAAATGAAATAACCTTTGTCTCTTGTTAAATATTTCAATTCATTTTTTTAAAAAAATCCATCACACATCTACATGAATAGAAATATTTAAAAGGTTCACTATTTAATAAGAATAGCTACATTCTTGGTATGGTTTGGAAATGATCCAACACCATACAATCCATTGGATATCAATCTTTCGATTAAAATGAGTAGGATATACCCTTTCACTTGTGTATTACTACGTAAATATTTCCAATAGTTCATGTGCACCCTCTTAGAACAAATAGTGTAATTCAAATGATTGTGTAACAATCAATGTTACCTATTATTCTTGTCAACTTTAAAAAGTGTATTAAATTGAAAAATAATTCTTCACTTTCTTACCCAGATGATGGTAATAACATCAAAATAAATTAATAAAGAAAAAATCCTGAATGTTCAGTATTTTTTTCCCAGTCCGATTCCTCTAAATATGATTCTCTTCACTATGATTATTTTAGTCCAATTTAGTTCCAAAAATCAATATAAATGAATCAACATCACTTCAATCCACGAGTAAGATTATCTCAGTATGAATCTTCCTCAGTTTGAGAAATCCCCATGATGAAAATTCCAATATGATTAATCCAGCTTGATACGATGATCATCCAAATACAATTGACAAGATGAGTATGATGATCCAGTGATTACGATGAATTTTGAGTAAAATGATCAGAAAAAATACAACGTTTCAATCTTGTCTTTTCTCTTTCACTTCAATCCATTAAAACCTTTTCAAAAAAATACCATTACGGAAACTTCTTTCTCTAACTGAAAACTCAGATCTTCACTCTCTACTATGGTTAATAGTACATCAGTCATTAGAAAATTTCTGCGTACTTTTAAACTTTTATAGGTGGCCCAAAATATGCTTTGATTGGAATCCCAAAATATTTATTGCTCACAAAAATTCACTCAAATATCAATTTCCCCTAAAAAATCTGGTGTATTTTGACTTCGCCAACTCTTCTTGAATCTTCTTGATTCATTATTAAACTTCATATCCTTCTTCATACTTTAATTTGAATCATTATTCCTATTTCAATTGATGAGTCTGATTTTAATCGCTGAGACTAATTTGAATTGCTGAGACCAATTTTCTCATGTCGATTTCTTCAAAACAAAGCTTTGTACTATTCAAATATAAGTGTATGAAGAAATGGGAGTCTCCTAAAAACCATAATACTTCTCTTTAACCACTTGAAATGAAACCATTCAATTGAATGATAGTCTCCCCCTTGACAGTATGTTCATCTCCTTATCTTCAGCACTTCCCAACTCAGCTTGAGTATGACTGTGTGTTGTATGATCTCTCTGAGTACGATTAGCCTGGGTATGATCATTATGAGTACGATCATACTAGGTATGAAAAGATTATAGCATGTCTAATGGATAACAAGATGCTACAGTAAACCGTCACCATATCTTCCTTTATTTTCCCCGAGAACCGATCATTTTGAAAACCAATCGGTACAACCTTTTTATACCTTCCACCCAGATGCAATTACTTCTATATACAATCCCTTTTGGATTAGAATATTTTCTTTCCCTCCCCCTTTCATCCATTAAGCTTGAATAAAAAGTTCAAAAATCAAATTATAATTTATATGAAATAAAAATTGGTATATCATCATCACATTAAAATAAATCATAGTCATGCTAACTCTTATTTTTTACAAAAATAAAGAATTATTTCATATTATGTTTAGAGTGAATACAATGACCATTTAATTTCACCAAGATATTATCACTTCTATTCTATACCGAAGTCAAATCTGAGGAGAACCATTTATTCCCAGTAGCTTCTTCTCATTATGATGGACTTTCACAGTGAGTCTGATTCTTTTGAAAACATGATTCTGATTATTTTGAAATAAAACATATTTTTCACCACATAAAAAGTGAAGTGATTTTAATTCCATCTAAAACATCATTGAAGAAACATAATGTCATTTGACAACAAAAGACAAAATTTGAAATCAACAACTTTCATCGTCAATTTTTTCCGAACAGTCTCCCCCATTGGATTTTTTTCAACCAAGTTTCATAAATCATTTAACTTTTTATCCTCATGAAATGGATTACATGTCAACATTTCTAAGCCTACATGAGCTAACTCATTATAGGAAATAAGAATCGTTGACAGAAAAACCATGATGTCCAAAAATAGTGATTACGGGAACTTATTTTTTGTTCCTTCCTCAGCTCTTCTTCAAACTCAAACTTTTCTTCATACTTTCTATAATATATATCAAATTATTTCCTACATCCACTCCAACAAACAATTAGAATATTTTAATCACAAAATAATGTTGAATTCACTGCTTACCCACAAATCCCTATTTTATGCAATATAGTTATGAAACAATTCTCCCCCTTGACTAAACAATCCAAAGGTAATATGTGAGAGGGGATGAAAACACATACCTCATCCATGACGAGAAAGAGGTTGGACACCCATGCTCAAAATGAATTTTGATAATTATTCATTCAGAAAAGGTTTTGTGAAAAATGTCAGCCACTTGTTTTGATGTTGGAACATACTCCAGCTTCAATTCATTCTTCTCCACACACTACAAAAAAACAGGGTGATTATAGGGGTTATTTTTGTAGTTAGAAGGGGTTATAATCCCCTCTAAAGACTTTTGTGGTGGTTACTGGTAACCACCACTAAAGTTCTCACCCTATGTTGTTAGGGGCGGTTTTTAGAAAGCACTGGTATAACATGGTGATATTTAGAAGGGGTTATATTAGAGGGGGTTTAAACCCCCTCTAACATTGACCTAATTCCCCAGAAAGAGCTCCTTTATATGGGGTTTAAACCCCCTCTACTTTAAGGGAACTTTAAACTACCCCTAATTAATATCATGATGAAACTTTAGGGGTGGGTTTTTGTAACTTCCCCTAATTAAACACAACTTTAAGGGTGGTTTAAGCCACACCTAATGTTTTTTAAATATTTTTTCATCTTTTTTTATCCCAGCACCCGGACCCAACCCTCTAGTCCCCCCACTCAACCCGATCCCCCTCTAGTTCCCCACTCAGAAAACCCTCCAATCCCACTCTACTCGGACCCCTCCGCTCGGAGCCTCCGCTCTTGGACCAGTTCGCCACCTGTACACTCTGTTGTTGACCACTTTGACCACACCTCATAAATATCACCCAGTGCTTATAAAATTCAAACCGAGAGGGTTTCGAACCCCAAACCGCATGAATACCCAATGTACTTCACCTACTACCAATAACCAACAAGACATTTTAACTTTCAGAATTATTATAAACATGATAATATTTATATATATGGTATTATTTATTCTACTAAATATTATTTTCATAATATATTTAAATAAATTTATATTATAATATATATTATTTAATATATTTATATGTATATAATATTTATATTCATATTTTATATTTAGTATATTTATATGTTTATACAATATATATATATATATATATATTACATATTTATATGGTTATAAATATGTATTATATATTTTATAAATACATTTTTATGTATATGTTTATTATATATTTATATATGTATACACTTTAATATATTTATATTATATTATATTTAATATACATAAAATTAATATAATATTTGTTTAATTTAATTAATATATATATATAATATATTTATTTTTTTATTTTTTATACTTATATATGTGTGTGTGTGATAACAATAATATTATTAATTGTTATTACTATTATTAAATCTATTTTTTAGACTATAAAAATTACATGTTTGTTTTCTAAATACTATACATTTATTTAATGATTTATATCATACATATATTATATTAAATACATTTATATTATATATTCGTGTAAATTATTTATATACTTAAATACATATTTATATATTTTATACATGTTTATTTAACAAATATATATATATTATTATTTACTTAATATATTTTTCTAAAAGGTCTTCTAAAGTATATCTATATAATGTATTTAAATACATATATTTATTATTATTCACATTAATATATATATATTTATTTATATAAATAATATAATATTATATATAATTAATATATAATTATTATTATATAAAATAAAATTTATACACATAATTATATTATATATATTTAATATTATATGAAATAATATTTATACAAATATTTATATAATGTTATATGTAATAAAATTTTATATTATATATAATTAATATGTATATTATATTTAATCAATATTATGTGAAATAAAATTTATACAAATATATAATTAATATTATATGAAATAAAATTTATATAAATATTCATATAATTTATTTCAATATATATATTTATTATTATTCACATTAATATATATTACATTTCAATAAATATAATTGTATAATATTGTGTAAATTAATATAAATTTATTTGTATAAATTATATTTTATATAATATTAATTCTATATAATATAAAATAAAAAACATATCATTCAAAAATATATTTGATTTTATAATATTATAAATTATAAAAACCACAAGTTTGGTTTTTTAAATGATATATTTTTTAAAATAAATTATATATATATATTTATATAATATGTTTATGCTTTTATATTATAAATATTTAATATTACATAAAATACAATTTATACAGATAAATATATATTAATGTACATAATATTATACAATTATTTTTATTTATACATACAAATTCAATTAAATACAAACATATAAATATTTTATATAATATAATCATATAATGTATTTAAATACATTTATATATTCTGTTTTTATTATATATATATATATATATATTATGGAGGATAATTTTTAAACAAATAGTGGGGGTTTTGAACCCCCTCTAATTTGAAGACATTAGAGGGGGTTTTAAACCCCCTCAAATATAGGAAATTAAGGGGGGGGGGGGTTGAACCCCCTATAAAATCCAACTGGGTATTAAAAAAATAATGTTAAAAAATTTAGAGTGGGTTCAAAACCCCCTTTAATTTAAGAAATTATAGGGGTCTATAACCCCCTCAAAATTTGATGATTAGTGAGGGTTGTACATAACCCCCCTCTTTAATTTTTAGAGAAAATTAATTTAGAGGGGGTTCATAACCCCCTCTAAATTCGGTGATTAGAGGGGGTTGTGCATAACCCCCTCTAATTATACAAAAAATGAATTTTGAGGGGATTGTGTATAACCCCCTCAAAATAACCCCCCTAATGTAATATTTTTTTTGTAGTGACATGCTATATGATGAAATGATATTTGATATCAATATGTTTTGAATGATAATTTTGAACTAGATTCATCGTGAGATTTATTGCGCATTGATTGTCACACCCTAAGAGAAAGGGAAACTCCACTTCAACAATTAAATCTTACAATTGTGTTTTCATCCACAAAAGTTGAGTAGCGACTTGAGTGGTAGTAATATACTCAGCTTCGGTTGTAATGAGAGTTACTGAATTATATTTCTTTGAATACTAGATAACTCAATTCTTTACTATAAATAATAATCCACAAAATGTAGATCATCTACCATCAACATTTTCTTCCCAATCTACATCTGAATACCCAAGAAAATCAATAAAATCTGAGCCGCAATACCTGATTCTGAATTCTATTATGCCTTTGATGTATCTAAGAATTATTTTTCCATCATGTAAATGTTATTATTTTAGTGTACTCTAGTATCTATCACATAAGGCAATAACATAAACAATGTTGGGTCTTGGGGAAGTCAAATACAATAGGCTTCCAATCAGCTACAAATACTCTTTCTGGTCAACTTCTTTTCCTTCTCCTTCTTTGGAAAAATTCATTCCCACTGATATTGGTGTGGAAATGGGTTTTGAGTCCTCCATGCCGAACCCCTTGAGAAGTTCCTTAGCATAATTTTCTTGAGAAAGAAAAGTTTATTTCTCTTTTTGTATTATTTTTAACCTAAGAAATTATTTCATTTCCCCCAACATGGAAATTTCAAAAACCTTCTTCTTTTTATCATCAAACCTTTCACAACTTCTTTCATCATTCCCAGCAAAGATAATATCATCAACATAAATAATTATAATGAGGGAATAATATTGAGTTTATTTAATGTAAATATTATTGTCCACTCTTCCTTTCTTGGAATTCGTATTCCATAATCAAGTATCTAATTTGGAATTCCATGCTCTCAGAGCTTGTTTTATCCCATATAATTCCTTCTTCAATCTACACACATAGATTTCATCTTTCCCAACAACAAAGCCACAAGGTTGTTTAATATAAACCTCATATTCAAGATCACCATTTAAGAATGAGTATTTAACATCCATTTGAATGATCTTGTAGCCTTGTTATGGAGCAATAGAAAGAAAAATTCTAATTGTTTCCAATATGGACATCAGAGAAAAGGTTTCATAAAAATCAATTCCTTCAATTTGTGAATACCCTTTTCAAGAAAATATTTCTTTATTTCTGATAAACTCACCTTCATCATTCAGAATGTTCTAGAAATTTTATTTTTTGTCCAATGTTGTTTTTGTTTTTAGGATTGGGTATGAGTTCCCATGATCATTCCTTTCAATTTGATCCAATTCTTCATTATTGGATTGAACACATTCTGGATTCTCAAAATCTTTTTTGACATCATTCGGTTCCACTTTTGAGTACATAGATGTTTGTGTAATAATATTTTTTGTTCTTCTGGTTTGAACCTTTTGATGTTGATCAAAAATTATATTCTTAGATTCTACTAGTTTTTTCATCCTAGGATGGCATTTTGGATTGTCTTCCTCATCATTATAAATAACTGAGTCTATTTCTTCTTCATGAGAAGGATTATAATTTTTTCTATCCTTATCAGAATCATTTTCTTCAACTTTAGGAACTTACTTGTCTTATTGAGCATGTTTCTCTTTCTCAGATACTTCAATAACTTTCACATCATTAGAATCTACAATTATTTCTATTTCTTTGTTGAAGCATAAGTATCCTCTTCATTCCAAAGCATATCTAAGAAAGATTTCATCTTCACCTTTATATTAAAACACACCATAGTATCCACTTCTCCATTTTATAACATAAGGAATCCCAAAAACACTCAAGTGATTCAAACAAGTCATTTTTCCATAAAACAATTTAAATAGAGTCATACCTAATTGAGGTTTGTATAAAAAATTGTCCTGAATATATAAAATAGTACTCATGGCTTGCCTCCAAAAGTAATGAGGGGGGCCATGTTCAGGTAACATGGTTCTTTCCATTTCCACCAAGATTTTATTCTTTCTTTCAGTAACACAATTTTTTTGGGGAGTGTATGGGTTACTATACTCATGTTGAATTCCATGATTCTCAAGATATTCTTCAAACTCTTCACTTCTGTATTCATCACTATTTTAAGTTCTCAACTTCTACACTGATTACTCAATTTTTTTTTCTGCTTTCCCATTGAAACTTTTTAACATTTTCAAACCATATTATTTGTGTTTCATATACATAGCAAAAGTAATGTGATTAAAATCATAAATTAAATTAATGAAGTAATTATCTTTATTTGTTGATGAATTTTTCCTTGGCCCAAATATATTGGAATGTATCAGCTCCAGGGGTTGTTTTGAAGAAATTTTAACTTTCTTGTACACAATATCTATAATCTTACTTTATGGAAGTGAGTGAAACACCAATATCTTCTTCTTGGAAAATGAGGAATATCTAGGACACTGTCTCTTTTAGATAACTTCTTTATGTTTCTCTAACAGATCTGTCTAGGCTTTTTATTCCACAACTAATTCTCTTCAACTATGCTCATATAATAAGAGTTTTTTATTTCTCTAACCTGAAACAAATTTTCTTTTGTACGTTGGACTCTTATAAAAAATTTCACATATTTTTCCCTCTTCACAACAAAACCATCTTTTCTGAAGATGACTTAACAAGTTGTGTTTCATTCCATCAACATACAATGTTTTCTTGGATGTCATATTTTCTTTTTCAATGATGGTTGATCCAACACCTTTGATTTTTAGGGATTCATTATTTACAAATTTCACTGTTCCATCGTTAAAATCATTCACATTCTTCAAAAATTTCATGTCTCCTATAATGTGGGATGAACACCCTCTGTCAAGTATCCAAGGTCATTCTCTCTTTGGAGATTTCAATGCAGTTTCAACAACAAGATCTCTTTCTTCTTTCTTTTCTTTATCCACTTCCAGATTATGAGTATTGTTAAGAGTCTTTTATTGTCCGAGTAAAAAAATAAGACATAATTTTCTAAGGTGTCTAGGTTGTTCACATATTCCAAAAATAGATTCTAGGGGATGGAACCTATTTTCAATCTTTATTCCACTCTTTTCATACATCTTTAAAAAAACTTTCCTAGTCTTCTTATTTTGGGGGAATTGACTACCCCTCAGTCTTTTCCATTCATAACCTATGGGATAATAGTAATGTTATTAGTTAAACCAACATATACTTATTGTGTGTCCGAATCCCCCCACAATACTAGAAATATCCATAGAAAGAATATTTTCTTTTGAAACATTCATACTAGCCATAATTATGAATACGTTTTTCAGACACCTTCTTTCCATTATTTTATTATCCATAATCCTTTCCATTTTCAATTAGATTCTTCTTCTTCTTTTCAAAAATAATATAATCAGAAGTACTTGAAACTTTTTCGGATCCAGATAAAATATCTTCAGACTCATCTGAATTCTTCACTTTGGCCACATAAATAATTTTCCCAGGATTCTTCTTTTCATAAACAATTTCATTCTTCTTCTCACCCTTTTAGGGTAACTTTTTTTGAACCTTCTCAAGTTTCTCATTACAAGAACATTCACCAACTTTAGTGATAGAGTTTTGGAGACCTGTACTTTTCTCTTCAGCTTTAGAAAGTTTTTTTGGAAAATTTCCAACTCTTTTTCTTTTTCTTTCAATTTCACCTTTATATGATTATTAAGATTGTTTTATTCTTCAATATATTTCTTCAATTCATCAATCTATTTTACCATATTTTCTTTATCATAAGAAGAAAATTATTGGTTGCCTGATCATTAATCTTCTAATGTTTTGTTTTTCTTCTCAAGTCTTCTGATCATTCTCAGACATTATTTCAACTATTATTTCAAATGAATTTCAAGTTGAGTTTCTTCTTATTCATAACTTATGATTCGGATTTCTTCATCAATCACAACTATAATGAAATCATTTTCAATACCATACTTAACTGATTTTTCGGATTCCGGATCACCACCTTTATCATCTTTATCTTTAGACAAGAAACTTCTTCTTTTGGATTTGAATAATTTCTTTTATTTCTATCTGGAACACACTTTTCCTTTATCTCTATTTTTCTTTCATTATCTTCTAGGCGTTATCTCTTCTTCATCACTATCCTCCTCAATATTTCTGAAAGTATAATTAGACACAAAGTGACCAATGCCTCCACATTCAAAATAGTTCAAGGAAAGTTTCACTTTATATTTCCCTGTAACTCCTTTCATATTTTTAGAAAATAAGGATAACGTATCATTGATATTTTTTATACCCCATTTTTAGAGTCAGAATAAACATCTTCTTTTTCAAAAAGAATCTTATTTTAATTCTCTTTCTTTTCATCCTTGAAAGAAATTTCTCTGTACACCTTTATTTTTCTGCTCATATCTTTTTCCCTTATTATTTCATAAGTGATAAGAGTACTATGAAAATCATCAATAGATAATGTTTCAAGATGTCTATCTTCTAATGAGGAAACTTTTTCATCAAATTGTTATGGTTGGATTATCAAGATCTTATCAAAAACTATAGAGTCATATAGATTTTCAACAAGACATTAGATAGTACTCACAATGTCATTTACCCAAGTAAAGAAGTCCCTAATAGAATCATGATCACCCATCTTTAAATATTCATATTTCAATCTTTAGATTTACATCTGTTCCTTATTCACTTTTTTATTCCCTTCATATTTTTTTTTCAATTTATCCCATATATATTTGGCTATAGAAACTCCTTGCACTCTTAAGAATTCACTTTTATAAAGTTATGATAATATATAATTCTTTTCCCTTCCATCATTCTCAAGATACTTCTTTTTAACATATGTATGTAGAGATTTATCATCAATGGGAGGAAACCCAACTGTTGCAGCTTTAGGAACTTCATAACTAATAGAAATGAGGTAAGGAAATATTATATCTTTCTAGATATGATAATTATTTCCATCAAAGAATGAAATACCTTTTTTGTTCAAAAAATTTAAATACTCCATTATTAACAATAAAGTGAAGGGAACCTTCTGTTCTGATACCAATTGGAAGAGATGAGTCAGTGTATTTGTATCACTAAGATAAGGTAAATCAGTGATACTATTTTTATTTTATATTTATTTCCAAAATGAATCAACCTTTACCTCCTATTAAATATTTCAATTTGTTGCTAAAAAAATCCAACACACATCCATAAGAGCACAATGATTTAGAAGGTTCACTATTAAATTAAAATAGTTACATCCTTGGTATTGTTTGAAAATGATCCAATACCATAAAACCCACTAGAATCCAATCCTTGGATTACGATGAGTAGGATATACCATTTTAGTCATATATCACTATAAAATTAATTTCAATAGCGCGTGTGCACACTCTTAGAAAATATAGGGTAATTAAAATGACTTTGTAACAATGCATATTTCTTGTGCTTCTTTTCAACTTTCACAAGTGTATTAAATTGAAAAAAAATATTCACTTTATTATCCAGAAGAAGGTAATAACAAAAAAGAAATTCAGTAAAGAAAACATCCAGAATGTCTAGTCAATTTTTCCTAGTCTGATTCCTCTAAATCTGATTCTCCTCAGTATGATTATTCCAGTAAACATTGTTCCAGAAAGAAATAGAAATGAATCAGTACCACTTAAATCACTGAGTATGATTAACTTGATATGATTCTTTCTTATTCTGGGAAATACCTATTAAATAAATCCTGATCTAATTAATCTAGACTGATACAATGATCATCTAAATACAATTTAAAATCTGAGTATGATGATTAGCTGAATACAACATTGTGATATTGTTTATTCTATTTCACTTCAATCCATAAATACATTTTAAAAAAAGATCATTATAGAAAATTATTTTTCTCACTAGAAACTCAGAGATCATCTCTCTAATATGGTGAATAGTACATTGGTCATCGAAAAAGTACAGTTTAATTTTCTCTTTTTATAGGTGACATGAAATATGCTTTGGTGGGAATCCCAAAATATTTCCCACTAACAAAAATTCACCCAAATCTTAATATCCACTAAAAACTCAGTTGTATTTTGAATTTATCAACTCTTATCAATTATTCTCAATTATTCTTCAAAATTCATCTTCTTCTTCATACTTTCATTTGAATTATCAGTCTGATTTCAACTACTGAGTTTGATTTCAATCGTTGAGACAATTTTTAATTGTTGAGACAAATTTTCTCATGCTGATTTCTTCAAAACAAAGCTCTATTCCATTTGAATATAATCGTATGAAGAAATGGTATTCCCATGAAAACTTAAATATTTCTCTTGACCAACTTGAAATGAAAGTAGTCTTCTGAATTATAGTCTCCCCCTTGATAGCATATTCATATTTTTATCTTCAGCACTTCCCAAATCAGCTTTAGTACAATTGTGAGGAGTACTTTCTCTCTAACTATGATTGGAATTGGTACGATCATTTTGAGTATGATCATACTAGGTAAGGAAAGTATATATATTTACCAATGGATAACTGTATGCTATAGTAAATTAGCACCATATCTTACTATATTTTCACCCAGAACCGATCATTTTTGAAAACTAATCAGTACTCCCTCTTTTTAACTTCCACTTGGATACAATTTCTTCTAGGTACAATCCCTTTTTTATTAGTAAAATATCTTTCACTCCCCATTTCTTCCATCAAAATTTCAACATAAGTTATCAAATCAACTTATTATTTAAATAAAATTTAAATTGGCATTTCATTATCACATTTAAATTAATCGTAGTCATGCTAACTCTGATTTTTCACCAAAATAAACAATTCTTTCATATTGGGTATAGAGTGAATCTGATGACCATTTTCTTTTGGAAATATATTTTCACTTTCATTCCAGACCCGAGTTGAGTCTGATCAGAACCATTTCTTCCCATCATCTTCTTCTTATTACGATGGACTTTCACAGTGAGTCTGATTCTTTTGAAAACATGATTCCAATTATTTTGAAATCAAATACGTTTTTCAGCACATAAAAATTGAAGTGATTTTTCTTTCATTTTAAACATCCTTGAAAAACATAACCTCTTTTGAAAACAAAATAAAAAATATGGAAACAAACACCTTCATCATCATATTGGTCATAACAATATCCTTATATTTCTCACTACAGTTTTCATATCATAGTTTCCAAAGGTTAATTAATCCTTCCCTCTCATCCCAACTATAACATTTTGGAATTATATCTAGTAGGCTATAATTGATACCTATTAGGTCACTCCATGTATGGATTCCTCTTGGGTAGGACACACCACCTTGTCTAGTGGAAATTTTTTCCTCTTGAATCGCATGGCTAGATATTCACGCTTCACCAAATGTTAACACATGAGAGTTCCTAATGACTGGATCAATATTTTTCCTTTGATATCAAATTTAGCAGACCATTATTTTCATACATGAAAATACAATATTTTAGATGAATATTCCACAAATTTCGTAATCACACATCCAAGGACCATTTTTTTTAGTATATTTGTAGACTAGAAATAGAATCTTCTTATTTATGAAAAAAACCTAAACATCTCTGATAAAGATCTTCTCATACAGAACTCCTCTTAGGAATACCACACCTTAACCTTTGTTCACAACCTTGTAAAGGAATCATAAGAAAGTGTGAGATATGATGCTCAGTAAGAGTAAATATAAGAGATATCAATCTATGATTATAAGAAATCATAAGATAAGAATAAGGGTATTTGATAATGAAAAAAAATTATGGCGTTCATTAACAACCCTTCATAGATCTTAAAGATGATTTATGGAATAAAACATTATTATTTCCAAAAACATAGACCATAAGAGTGAGAAATCATCATAAATCAATCATGAACCATAAGATCATGTCATAAAAGTGTGGCACCATCATAAATAGAGAAAAAAAAATCATATTTCAAGGATATCTACAAAGACCATAAAAATAGTGAATCATGACTTATCAACTATTTCCCATAGTGGATTAGGACGCACCTATTTCCCATAGTGTATTAGGGTGTACCTATTTTCCCATAGTGGATCAAGACACACCTATTTCCAATAGAGGATCAGGATGCACATGTTTCCCATAGTGGATCAGGATGCACCTATTTCTCATAGTGGATCGATCCAATAAACATGTTTCTCATTGTTTTTACATAAGATATAAATCCATATCTAATTATTTGGAGGTAAATATAGGTCCCACCGATATTTTTCTATAACATAACCACTTTCACATATTGTAAGTAATACATATGTGTTCTATAATGTCATAAAACATTCATCATATTAGAACTCATGAAAATAAATGGATTTAATAAAATTTCATCATAACATAACATGTAGAAAAGAAATAGGTTTTATATTAATTTCATCATTTCATAAAATAATAACCTATTGAAAAAAATAAGCGGGTTTCATAAGAATTTTATCTTGATATAACCTATGGAAGATAAATGGGGTTTGTAAACATCCTAACATCATAAACATAAACCATATAGAGAAAAAATAAGAATGTTATCCCAGGATAATATAACCAGTAGATCATAAGTACCATCAAAGTATTTCATTTTATATGGAATTTTTTTTAATAAAACACTTGGAAGTTTTCTTTAGTAATTTTTTTCATTGAAAATCACTTTTTAAAACTAAAAAGTCATAAAATATTTTTAAAATAACCCTGAAACCTTATTAAGGAATAATTAAAAATAATTTAAAAAGTTTTTTAAGGGAAATATCCTTTATTATTTAAAAAAACAATTTAAAACATAAAACAAATTGAAAATAATTTTCTTAGAAAATGAACTTAAAATTCTATAAAATAATCATATAAAATCAATTTAGAACATTTATTTTAGAAAATATCATTTCTTATTTGTTTCTTTTTTGAAAAAATATAACATATTAAAAATCATTTTATTTGAAAATAAACTTGAAAAAAATTAAAGTAATCTTTAATGTAAATAATGGTCTTGAAAATTGGATATTTTGTTCCTGTGGTACACATTAAAACAAGTATTATTTTCACATTTTTGGTAAATTCAAAATTGGCATTGTTTGGAAAATGAAATGAAGATTCCATTAATTTTTTTTAAAATATCAAAAATGGGTATAAATTTATTTAATAAATTATTTTAATATTGTTAAATATATTTTTTAAAATATTTTTAGAAATCATTTTTTTAGAAGAAAAATATTTTTGACTGAAGAGTGAAATAAAAATGATTTTTGTTAAAAACATAATCTTAAAATACTTAGTACATAACAAGAGGAAAATGATGGGAAAACATGTATTCTACAGAAATTACCACGGGATAATAAAATTCATGTATTTATTGAGATATGGATCATAATTTTTACCATCAGAGGCATAAATATAAACAATCCCTATAAATGATGAGATTGCATCATAAAACCCATACCACTCTGGTGAGTTTAAATCATAATCCAAAAAGAAATTGAAATTAAAATATCATGATAATGAATTAAAATCCTGATATTACATTTCATAGGGGCTATATGTACACCTCAAAATATAGTATAGGTTCATAACACAACATATGTATCAAATAAGTTAAATTGAGACAAAAATCCCTTACCGGTTTGGTAACTTTTCAATTGTAAACCCCATGAAAGATTGGTCTTCAAAAGGACGTGTAAATAATTTTTTTTAAAAGGCAATAATAATAAAATACATTCATGGGATTTATATACATCACATAAAATAATTAGGTGGTGAACATGTAATGTGTCTCATAGAGGTAAAAAAGTGAGGCAAAATTCCCTTACTAATTAAGTAATATTTTGGATCAAAAGCCAAAATAAAGAATAAAATAAAATGAAACATTAAATATCATTGAAATAAAAATATTTTAAATATAAAATTTTATATGGGAATTATATACACCACAAAAAATAAAGGAGTGATAGATTTTCATATTCCTCTTTGAAATAAAGGAGACACTAGAAATCCCTTACTACTTTGGTAATATTTTGAATTATAAGACCCAATAAAGAATAAAATAAAATGAAACTTTAAATATCATAAAACTAATTATATTTATTATATAAAATTTTAAAGGGTTATTATATACACCAAACAAAATAAATCAGTTGTGAATTTCCATATGTCTCCCAGAAATAATAGAGAGACTAAAAATCCCTTACTTTAAGTCTCCACTTACTTCATACATGTTCAAAACTCCAGTATAATAAATATAATTTTTTATAAATATATTATAGAACCGACTAATATATATATATATCATATCATATATGATTTACTTATAACCTTTTATGACTCATTTATTAATAATTCCTTGTTAATGTCACATTTTGGGCAATAACTACTTTGTTTTTCATGTATGTTTTGATTTATTATTTTTTATCCTCTTAAATTGATCATAGTTACAAAATAAATATATTTTTAAATAGTTTATAAATTTCATATATATTATTTATATATATTATTTATATTAATATTTAAATGTAAGAGGTAGAAAATTAAATATACCATTCATGGAGACGGTATGCCATACAAACGTGTGAACGCTGTTTCCATTTTCTCAATAGAAGAACTGATAGAAAGGTAAATAATATATTAAATTTCAAAAATAATTTTTATTTCATATATATACAACATATTTTCATTAAATATATCCATAATTACCTTCAATGTAAATCATTAATGAATCACATCGCTTCATGAGGTGGTAATTCGCCATATACACGAACGACGTTATCGTATTCCTATAGAATGGAATACAAGAATGAATGTATGATATTATTACTCTAGAAGAATAATAATAACATAAATATCATATATAAACAATAGATCCATTGTTATATCATTCCATGATAGGTGGTTATGGAAAATAAATAACATCAGTTCGCATGGCGGTAGTCCTCTATACTCACAAATGATGATTTTGTGACCCATTTGATAGAAGAGAATAATAATTTAGGTTATGAAATTAACATAATAAAATATTAGTATAAATAATACACTGAGGTTATAATATAGTCATATTTTAATAATAATTTAATGATTTGGAGGAAGAAATAAAATAAAATTCCCAGATAGGGATGTTACCACTTCTCCAGAAAACTTCTTTTGGTTTCCACCAAAAGGATTATTTGGTTGGATTTATAACCAAAATAATGATGATAGGGTTATAGGATGGAATTAAAGAAGTTATTTGAGAAGTTATTTTCTGAAAAATGGGTTTTTGAATTCTGAATAGGTGAGGAGAAAGGATGATATTTTATAAGTGAGGTGAGTGGCACACTTGTAATTGTTTGAAATGAAAAAGGTGTACCCTAATTTTTCACATTCCAAAAATATCCAAAAACCCTTGTATATAATATAAGTGATAAGGAAAAAAATTGTTCATAAAAATAATTTCTCATGTTTTATGTCATTCTAAACTCATATCATTTTATTTTAACCACCTGATAAACAAATTTTTAACTAAATTACGCTATATAATTTTTACTATTTTTACTATTCATTATGATAAAAAATTAAGTTTAACCTATTAAAAAATATAAATTGTTATTATTCAAAAAATGGTATCATTTTTTACAAATTAAATTGATAGAATTGAACATTTTGTATTTATAATTAATCCTACACACATGATGAGAAAACTGAGTTTAAAAGGAGAAATGTTCAAAAGTTTAAAAAGTTTTTATTTATAATTTAATATAAAAGTCATTATAATTTACTAAATTGGATTAATAGATATATTATTGAACAATTTTTACATTTAAAACCATATTAATACAATTTTTATGTTTTTAAATGCTTTAAAAAATGAAAGTTCTTAATAAAAACAAGTATTTTTCTATATTTAGTGAAAAATTAATCTTTTCATAAAAATCACTATAATTCACCATAAGATAATTTTTAAATGATTATTTTAGAAATTAAATTTATTTTATCAAATATATTTTTGAACATTTCAAAAAGTAATTTTATGATAAGTTCTCAAAAATTAATATTAAGATAAGTTCTCAAAAGGCGACAAAACTGATTTTAGAAAAATATACATTTTATGCATAAAAATAAATTTATTATTATATTATACTTAAAAAAACAAAATAATATTGATAAAAAATGGATTTAATATATAAAATATAAATTCCATTAAAATAATTCACAAAAAGTTATTTATTTAATTTATTACCCTAAGACACGTTTATGTGTATAGAAATTATTTTTCAGAAAAAATACTTCCTTTGTTTTCAATTGGTTTTTATTTTCATTTTTAATTAATTGGTCACCAAATAACTCATTATATCTAAACCATATATTTTATTAATATATTCAATCATATTCATACCATCCATTATAATGGAAAGATAATAACTATCAAATTAAATAATAATATTTTAATAGTCTGTCACGTTTTAATTAAACTCAATGTTGCGTTTAACCAAAAATGTTAAAATTATTAAAACTAGTTGAAAAAAATATATATCACAAAATATTGGGGGGGGGGTATATGTTATAATATTTTTTTAGTTTTCCACTATCAAATGAACTCTCTAAGATATTATCTACTCCTTCTATCTGATTACTTTATATAACTCTGTCAAATGAATTTGTAATACTCAACCCAATGTTTTTATAACACTTTATATGATGAAATTACATGAATAATTATATTTGATTAAAATATTTGGAAACTTATTCAATATCTTTTTGATAAATTTCATATAAAATTCAGTCTAATATACTTATCTCAGATAACTATGCCTGATAACTTTATAATAAGTCTTCTTCATTCGATGTTCTTTACATGTTTCTTCAATGTGATATGTTTTCTAGGAAACCTTTTATTGACCATTTTATATATTACATCTAATAGAGTATGTCCATGGACTCACTAATTTTTTTATGATAGACTTCATATTCCCTTTCATCATTTATAACCTTGTTATCACTTTTTTAATTTATTCTCCATAATTTCTTAACTTTTCTTTTTGATCTTTGTATAATCCCATTTTATTTACTTTGTATATTTATTTTTACAATATTAATTAAATATAAATTCACATTATTTAATAACCATAAATTTTTTCCAACTTCTTAATTTATCCAAATTTATCTATAATCATGAGTTCCATTTAATTATTATGATTTTTATACTTTAAGAACATCAAATCATCACCAGATTTAGTTATATTTCTTAGAGGCTTTAAATCACAACTATAAGGAATTGTGATGTTTAAACAATAAGGAACACAATATTAATAATCAACTGATATTGTTTCTTTAATCATTATCTTTTGGACGTAACATTGAATTTAATCATTCAAACATTTATTTATACCTATCATCTGATCGATTTAGCCTATTTACATCAGTCTGATGTCACTGTGAACATTCATTTAGTGATATACTAAACATTATTATGAAAGAAAGATATTAAATCTTGGTCTTTTTAGAGAGTTTACATTTTGTTACAATTTATGGAATATTGTATAATATTTTGGAAAGATCTATTTGATGGACACTTTTTCGATGACTTTATAAAAGTTTATCTGATGAACACTAGGTCTGATCACCTTGATACACTAAATTTTGTCTGACCATCTTCTCTATCTCTATCTGTTTGGGTTCATAAGCTACTTAAGGAATTTTTTATAGGTAGATTTATAATCTTAATAACTAATTTTCTTCTATAAAAATAATAACACATGTTTTATGCATTAAGAGAAACTCACCAATCATCTTAGGTAAACTCAATGTCTTCAAACAACATTCACCTTCATGTAGTGAATATGAATTTACTTTAAGTCTTCCAAAAGTAAGAACTCAACTTATCTTATTTCAATATAACATGTATTGGTAACTTCTTTTTCTTTTTTCATTAATTTATCAGAGATTCATGTACTTTATAACTGAGATTTTTTACTTTCATAAGACTTATCATCAACTGATTATTTATAACATCTTAAAAATAATGGAATCAATGAAGTCTTTCTATCTCATTTATAATGACAAAAAACAATTAAAATCATTGACAAATAATACAAATCACATACAAATTTTATAATTTAGTTAGTTTATTAGAATTTTCTTATTAATTATAATGTTTTATAAATATTTTTTAGGTTTTCTTGATAAGGTTTAGGGATGTGGGTGGTATGAGTTTTGGTCATTGGTCTTGCACATTCTTGGTGAAATGGGATAATAGGCTAGGGGTCAAAATAAAATTTCTTCATTGATTTAGGAATTATATATGTTTAATCCCTAATCATTTTTTAATATTAAATTCATTGGTTCTGTGGTTTCTGTAGCTTCTTAAGTGATGACCTCATAATTCATTGAACACTGCCTTTACATATTATCCCCTAAAAAATCCTTACTTTAATATATAATAGACCTGATGAGAATTGAGGTCTGAATGGGATACACCAATTATAATTTAATAATATATTTTACCTAATATAATTGTTTGGTAGAATAGTCTACGAATGGGGACATAAATAACATGTTTGAATGTGAATTATCAAGTACTGGTGTTGATTAAATAAAAATCTAATAAGCAACCTAAAATATGTTTTCCATTATATATTTTGAATAGAACCCTATTTAGTCAATATTTGGAAATATGGGAATATTATTAAATCAAGAAATATTAAATTTTAACTTGGTAATAGAATGAAATTGTTGATATGTTTGGAAATAATTTTTCCCTTGATATTAAGTTGATAAATGGCAACTAAGGGAGTTGGTTGCCTAATAAATTATGGGTTATTATATGGAAATTAAATAATTCATTAATTGATTTAAGGAAGTGAGGATTATCCTGGGTTGATAATGTATTATGAATTCATGGCATAGATTCTAGGGATTACATATGGAATTGTTTAGTGGGGAATTTCATGAGTGATCCTTGGATTCTAATAGGGGACTCAGATAATTTTCAGGGGTCTGATGACAACCTAAATTCATAGAGGGATGATTCTATTGAATTATTTGATGGGTACATTAGAATAATATTATATTCTATACCATGAATACCTCAAGGAATCTTCCCCCAAGGATGTGGGTAATGTCATATTTATCAAATGATAATGTTCTTCCTTGTTACTTGGTACTATGGTTAAATGCTTCATGATGATCTCCATGGATTTGTCTTGATCTTGGGTGGAATACCTTAGACATAACCCGTTTATTCTAATAAATCCATAATTTGGAATATCAAGGATAGTTCCTTGAGTTCATATTGTTATACCAGATTTAGTGTAATGAAAAGGGTTACCCACTTTGATTCTCTATGAGTTTTATTGATATGGATTCCATAGTGGGACTATGTGGGTTCCCTTACATTATTATGACCATGAATGCCTTTATAGTATACCTAGGAACCCATCCGAACATGATGCATACCATTATTAGAGAAAAAGTTATGCACGATGAAGTAGGTATTAGATCATTGATGGGTGTATCCATAGAGCATGTAGATTGGTATAAGTTGTATTCCCATTATATATAAAATTGAAATTTTGATAATTGTATAAATGTTTATTTATATCACTTCCACATAAAATTTGTTATAGATTAGTTATTTTATGGATTCTGTTGGTGGTGTACTATTTAATTATACTCAAAACCTATTTGGTCCTCCATGGAACTTGTGTACCTGAGTGAATATCACTATTGCGTTGTAGGTTTAGGTTTTAAAAACCACATATTTGATTCCTCAGTTTCTCAGATGGAGTATGGAGTTGAGACATAGATAGGGCATAGTAAAATATTTCATCATTATTCCAATTTTTAATTTTGTTCTTTTGATTTTTTAGTATGACATCCTAGAATGTATAGTATACAAACCATTTATTACTTCCTGTCTTATTTAATTATTGTACGCACTTTCTTGGATGTTGTTTTACTATCTTATTTATCTTAATATATATATATATATATATTCCTTTATTTACACTATTTATTTACTCTTATATGTGGGTGCATTCTCTCCACTGTACCACCCTAGTCAAGCACTACTAGTCGGAAACCACTGGCATACACAAAGGCATGATTGAGGCCTTGTAGCGTCTGCCTGTTCAGGCACTGATTAGTTGTTCAGTGTAGTGGGGTGTCAAAAATTAGAATGCATGTTGGTAGTGATTATGGGAGGTGAAGCTTATACATACCTTATAAGGGAGAATTTTTTCCTACTATGGGACTCTCTTATACATAATTAAGTCATATTTAAAATATGAGTGACCATATTTTAGCAAGAAAACACTACATACCGAAATTTTTGCACAATGCGAACTCTAAAGAGATATTATTAATGAAGTTATATAAATGTTAAATATTAAAATCTTAACTTAATTTTTTAATTTCACATAAAAAATTATTCTATGTTTATTTTTGGGACATTTATGAGATAATTGTTTTTAAGTGAATAGTAAAAAATACCAATTTTTCTATTATCATCACTTTTATGAAATTATCATAATTGAAGAATATATTTAATGTTTTTGAAAATTTATATTTATATATATAATATATATATATATAAATTAAATTAAATAATTTAATTACTATTTTATTATTATAAAATTCTTATTTATCATTTTGGGAATTTAAGTAATTTTTTACTTTAAAAGATGTATTTATGCACTTGTAATAAAACATATTTATGTACCTTCTAGGCACATAATATAAAAAAACTCATTTTTTATTTAATATAAAAAAATTTATTTTGAAATAAGGTCAATTACAATTTTAGTCACAAAAATAAGATTACTAGGAATAAAGTTAGTTGCTGCAACAATGGTAAAACTAGTTTTCTCAAAGAGTTATTTATTAATATTGTGAAATTTGTTATTATCAGAAAAATTAATAAATTATCAATAATGATTCTAATATAATATTTAATAATATATATAAATATATTAACATTTTTCCATTTATTAATTATTACTAAATATAACTAGCAACACTTAAGTGTGAAAACATTATTTTTCTAAAACAAGTTATTTTTATATTTTTTTTTATTTTAATTTATAAAATACTTTTATCATATTTTGATATTAAATTGGATTAAATAGATTGAAAATTTAGGTTCATAACACCCAAATTTTCTAAGAGGTTTTACCATAAATTTTTAATAAAATATAAATTACTTTGTTAAAAACTTATTACCAAGTTAAAAACCAAAATGAAAAATGTAAAAATATAATGGAAAAAAATAAAAACATGTTTCAAAACATATGTTTAAATAATTTTTTGATGATATATCAACCCAATTAAATCCAAAACACCATTATTTATGATATTTGGGATCATTGAACCTTAAATAGTGTAAGAATATCAAGGAAATGTAAAGGGTATTTAGAAAAGATCTATTTTTCATCACTTACTAAAGGGGATCACTTCAACCTATCAATGTCAAACATATCTTTTGAAATTAACATGAAAATATAAAAATATTAACTCTCTTGGAATTAAATTTCTCATCATTATTCCCCTATTCTCTTGAAAATATCCTATGACCATCATTTAAAAGGATACAGAAAGTTCAATGTCCCAACGTGAGTGTCCTTAACATTTTATTTTTAATATTTTTATAAAAAACCTATCATTACCATAATAATGTTATAAATTAAGTATAATTAGTATAATGATGTGTTTTTATATAATGTTAAAAACATTTATTTATTCATTTCCATCCACTAATAAAAATAAATTAATGTCGATCATGCGTACGTGCGAACTACCACCTCCACGAAACAAAATTTTCTATTTTTTATAACAAAATCTCATGGATATTTTTAATGATGGGATTAATGAGTAAATTTGATACATAAAATGTAATTATTATTATAAATATAAAAATTATTTTATACCTTTATTCCCTAATAATCACTGAGAAATGATAGTGTCAACAATGTGTATATGAGGATTATCACCTCCATGATGTAAGGTTATTTTTATTGAGTATTTTCATTCCTCATCCAAAAATATTGAAATTTAATTTATAAACATGAAAAAATAAAAATAAATTCATTATTATTCTATTATAATTATATTATATCAAAAGAAACACTTACTTAACTGTATTAACCCATCAAATTATAACATGTTTTCCTATTTGGGTTGGTTTTAAACACTTATATAAAAGACTATATACCACTAATTAATGGAAGACTCTAAAAAATTAAAAATAATATAATTATATGTTAGAAATAAAATAGTGATTTTTTATGGTTCTAAAAAGTTTATATTATATATTTAACTTAGTGTTAAAATTTCATCTTTAGTCACTAAAAATAACAAAAAGAGACGACATTGATAACATTTACACACAAGATAATTAATAATTTTATGGAATGATATAAGATATTTATAAATTCATATAATATATATATTCTAGTACCTCAATTTATCTAGTAATGAATAAATTAGTATAAAATAATGTGGGTCTATATTGACATCATAAATCATGCACAAAATAATTAAAGTCACTAACTCCTAATGGTAAAAATAAGCTATAACTAACTAATATATTCATAATAAATAATCATAAATGAAGTTTATAAAAGGTTATATAAATTAATAATGTCATTGAATTAGTAATTAAGTGTTTTTTCATTAGATAAGAGATTTAATAGCATTAGTAGAATTCAGTAAATAAGGTAAAGGAAATTTCATCTCAAATTCCTTTTCTTGAGAGATGTGTTGTATTGTGCACCAAATTTCAATTGTACAGTGTATATACTAACTATTGGATTCATTATATCTTGAATTTTATTTTATTCATGGAATTTAATGTTTAATTAAAAGATCTATATTTGAAATGGATTTTTATTGAAATGTTACTTAAGCTGTCATAATGACCAAAAATCCTATGTTTTTGAAAGTAATGTTTGTGTAGTTTTTCCCACAATTTACATCCATGTCGGGATACTGGAAAGGGTATATGGATGTGTAATAGATAAACCATGGTATAATCACCTTTAATATGGCTGGTTGGGTATCAAATCAATCTTCACTCAATGCATAATGATTTGGTCTAAGATTACACACATGGATAGACACTCTTAGAGGACATTCTTATAAAATTCTCATGATCTTTATAAACCTTAGTGAGGGATTTTACTACTATTTATTTGGTATCCAGCCATTATAAACTAATTTACTAAATTAATACCTTCTATTTATAACCTATCAAATTGAAATTACCTTCTCCACTGTATTATATTTATATATTCAAAAATAATACTTCCTATTAAATTGAGAATACCCCATAGTTTCAAAGTTAATTTTCAATATATTCACTTAGATAGTCAAATTATTCCCTTGATTAGAGAAATATTTATTTTCTATATTTCCATATTATATATATCCATTATTCAATTTTCCTAATATTATGTAATTGTTTAATTAGGTAATATTATTAAAATTTTTTTATACTCATATGATGAATGCATTGGACGTAATTAGTGATGGGCGAGGATGTATATTGAGTCCCTCGATGCATCAGTAGGTTTCTTGAGACAAACTTTATATGGTATTTGAATATTCCATAAATCTTTACATATGATGTGTTGGCTTAAGGCCTTTATGGTATATTTATAATTTATGACATTATACAATCAATTATTATGGGATTAATAATTTTTATCCAGGTTTTTATTTATTTTAATAGATATATTATTCCTTTAGTTTTTTATTAAGGAATTATTTTAATATTTTTTAGATATACTATTTATACCATAATAATGTTATAATTTATTTCAATATATACTACTACTTACTAAGAATCTAATATCACCCATATTTTTCTCCCTTCCTCAAGAAACCGAGAAGAAAACTATATATAATTTTCAAGGATATTCTAGAAGTGATAATAATGTTCTCGTGGAGTTTTTATGTTGTATGTTATGTTTAAAAGTGTAATGTAAAATATATATATGTTTCTATTATTTCAATACTAATAAAATATTATATCCTCTAGGAAATAATGTATTATTTACTAATAATGTAATAATACTACTGGATCCATCTTTCTGGAGTCCAAGTTGCTACAATCAGTATCATTTCAAGTTTAATAGAAACATTAGGGACTTGATTTAAAATAATGTAGTTAGATATCAGACATATTATGAGAAACCATTTAGATTTTAATGGATTTTCCATATAAAACCATATAATAATTTTATTTTAAAATACAATATCATTTTTTAATTATATTTTTCCCATTATTTAGATATGATGACTAACAGAAGGAATGGGATCTGTATCAACACATGTAGTTAATGGAGAGATATTAATCCTAATAAATTTAATGTGTCTAGATTTGGATCTGATTATAGAATAAACATATTAGGGAATTTAACCCATTTTATGAAAAATAACATCCCTCTCATAGAGAAACTTGCTGATCCACAACGCGGTGCAACTATATTGGACCACTTCATGTGAAAAAAAACTATACCATTAAATGTAACTACCAATACATTGGTAGTTGAAAAATTGATCAAGTCCTTATAAAACATATTTCTCCCTTTGGGAATTAGTGAAAGGAAAAAATTAATCATGGTGGTATATTTTGTTATGGGAGATGTAGATCAATAATGGTTATTAATTCGGAACACTAAATAGGAATTAAAGATAAATCACTTGTAATGTAGAAATTTTAAATATATTTTCTATGAAAAATAATTTCATCATGAGAAAAGGGAAAATGTTGAATGAAAATTCATCAATATCCGATAGGAGGATGAGGAAAATATTGATTTATATGAGACTAACTTTACAAGGTTATCAATACATGTTGCGGAATATGTAAATAGATTAGAAAAAATATTAACTACTTCCTTGATTGGTTAAATCTATGCCTTTGAAGGGAAGTTATTTCTTAAAATTTTTTATCATATATATAGTCTTAAGTGACATTAAGATGGAAAATGAGTTCTCTAAAAATTATATCTTCAAAGTAAATATATAGAATAAGAGTTCCACTAAGAACTATAGAAATAAAATTATGCTAAAGGGAAAGAACATAAGAGGGTAATTTCCCACATGTAAAAATTATGGAAAGAAACACTTAGTCACTTTATTGTATGGAATGGGAGTTTTTTTAAGTATATATATAAATTACTATCAAAATCATGAATAAAAATCAATGAAGAAGTTACACATGTTCAATGATTTAATTGTAAGCTTATGTAGAATTATGTGAATCAATTCCCCAAATGTCAGGGGAAATCACCTTAAAAAAGGATAATGAAAAAATTTCAAGCTTATGTGTTCACTAAAGTTGAGGTTGAAATCCCAAATGATGTGATAAAAAGTACATTGATCATAATACTAATGTTTTCAAATGATTTATTTGATTCTGGATCTATGAACTCCTTTATATCATGCATGGTTATGGAGAACATTAAATCATCCCCCAATACTCTGAGAAAGAAGTTAGCAGTTAAGACACATAATGGTATTCTAATTATGTTGATGATTTACCAAGATACCTTTATGAAGTTTCATAGATATTCCCTAGTGGAAACACTGATTGTTATACACATAGTGGATTTCGACTTAATACTTGAAATAAATTATCTCTCAATTTATAAGGGAAGAATTTAATTTTGAGATAACTAAATTACTCCTTTTAAAGTGGCATATAATCCCTTTTTAAAGGGATAGACTTAACCTCATGATTATTTTCTAGACCCACCTCCAATATATCACCTTAAATAAATTATGGTTGAATGGGATGATAAAACACTATACATGGGAGAGAATGAAATCTTAATTATAGATGATACACCCATTATACAAAAATAAATTGATTAATTTACAATGGAATTACCTAGTCATCCACTTGACTGTGAATTTTAGTTCTCTCTTGAACTTATTTCTGATGTAATAACCAAATAAAAAACCCCCTATATAATGGAACCGGTGGTGTTTGTGGATTTAAATAAAAAACTGCAAGAGTTATGTTATAAGGTATTTACATACCCTATAGTTTCACTACGGGGAGAACCTTTTTTATTTTTTGAAAAGGATAGTTCTATGAGATTGTGCATCATTTTCATGGAGATAAATTCCATTACAATAAGGGAAAAATATCCTTTACCATGCATTGATGATTTAATTGGTAAACTTCATGAACATAAATATTTTTCAAACATAAATATTTTCTCTATTTATTACCATTTAAGGGTGAATAAATATTATATACTAAATAGAACATTTCCTATGAGGTATAGAAATTATGATTTTATAGTAATGCCCATTAGATTGACTAATGAACCTTATATTTTTATAGATATGATAAATATATTATTCAAGGATTATATTGATAAATTATTGTGGTGTTTATTGATAATATCTTGATATAATCTAAATTATATGAAGATCATGAGAACCAGATTCGAATAATTCATGAGACCCTCATAAAAAAGTAATTATATGAGAAATTCAGTAAGTGTGAATTTTGGCTCCATGAAGTATCTTTAATGGCCATATTTTCTCCATGGATGGGTTATTTGTTGATCCTTTTAAGATAAATGTTCTCAAATAATTTCTTACACCAATAGATTTAATTGATATATGTAGTTTCCTAGGTTTAGTAGGCTATAATCAGTGGTTTGTTCGAAATTTTTACCTATTGGCTAACATGTTAACCAAATAGAAACATAAAGGGGTAAAATTCACATGGTCTAGGGAATGTGAAGAATGTTTTGAAGAGATAAATAAGATATTCATTAATACATCAGTATTGAATTTACCATTTGGAAAGGAAGAATTTTTAATATATACTGATTCATTAAACAAAGAATGGGGTTATTTCCTTATTCAAAATGATAGATTGGTCACTTATTTATCAAGGAAATTGAATATTCATGAAAATAATTGTCAAATTCATGACATTAAATTGGTTTATATAATATTTTAATTGAATATATAGAGGAACTATATCTATAGAGAATGATTCGACATATATACAGGCCATAAATGTTTGAAGTATATTTTCTGTGAGAATGAGCTCAACTTAAGGAAAATTACTTGGTTATAAATACATATGGAACATGATTTCTTGATACATTACCACCCTGGGAATAAAAACAAGGTGGTTGGTTCATTGAGTGGGAGGGACCATTGAGTTCTACCCATGATGAATAATAATAAGGATCTTATATTCAGGGATCTAGAAATAATGGATATGATTTTTTTAGGCAAGGGGATCTATTATACATTATCTAAGAAATCATTAAAACACCTTTACAAAAAATGATAAAGAAGTTTTAGTCGGATAATCAAAATTTAAAAAGGAGGATTAAAGTTTTGAATGATTATAAATTGATATACTTCATATATAAATATAAAGTGTTGAAGTTTGGAAAGAGATTATGTGCTCCATACATACCAGAACTAAATAGGGAGTTACTAGATGAATCATATAGCTCTAATTTCTCTATATATCCTAGTAAAAATATTTATACAAATTTAAGAGAACATTTCATGTTGTATGGTATAATGAAAGAAATTTTGGACACTATTTTCTAGATGCATAGGGTGTCATTATGTAAAGAATGGTAGACAACATCCTAAGGGAGTCATGAAACCTCTGTCTATAACTATATAGAATTAAGAAAATATTATAATGAACTTTTTCATTATACTTAAAAGAATCCCAAGGAATAACGATTCAATATGTTTCATCATCGATCACCTTACTAAATCCACAAATTTATTAGAAATAAGAGAAGGCCTACCCATTAACTTCCTTTCCTAACTCTATATAGTGAAATTATGAGACTTTATGGGGAACCTATATCAACTATATATCATCATGACCCTTGGTTCACATCCAAATTTTGGAAGAGTGTTCAACATGATCTCATTATCGAGGTACATTTAAGAAAAACCTATTATCCCCAAACTACTGGAATGTCTGGAAGGACTATTCGTACACTAGAAGATATACTGAGATTATTTTTTCTTATTTTACAAGGAGTATGGGATCAATATCTAACTTTGGTGAAATTTGTATAAAATAACTATTTCCATTCAAGAAACCAAATAGAACTATATAAGGAATTGTTAGGGGATATGTGTTATACAATGATTTTTTGGGAAGAAGTTTGTGAAACGAATCTAGTAGGATGTGAACTTATAAAGGATATAACTAGTTAAGTATAAACCATTTAGAATTATATCAAAGACTCTTAAAATAGACAAACTAGTTATGCTGATATTTGAAGGAAATTTTTAGAATTTGGAGAATGGGATCATGTTTTATTAAAGCTTTACCTATATATGGGAGTTAAAATATTTGGTAAAAATGATAACTTCTACCCTAGTATATTAATCCTTTTAAATTATAGTGTGAATTGGAGCTGTATCTTAACGAATAGCGTTGAGACTGAACCTTTATAAATTATATGATGTCTTCCATGTTTAATTTTTGAGGATATACGTGCAAGATCAAATGAGTACACTCAAATCTAAGGGAATATATTTGGATCCTGGATTATTTTATAATTCATTGCCTAAAAAATTTCTTTACACTAGAGAGAAAGTGCTGCAGAATCAAAAATTTTAGATGGTCAATGTCAATTGGAGAAATAAAAAACTAGAGGAGGGAACATTTGAGCCTAAAGAATCTATAAGGAAGGAATGCTCGTAATTTTTTAGTAGTGGACATATCTCAGTTTTGAAGATGAAATTATTTGGGAGGGGGAATTTAATACCTAATACCCTACTATAGTAGGTAAACAGTACATCTCGAAACTATTTTACAATGAACAATCTAAAGAGCCTTTATTCGTGAAATTTTTTGAGGGAAAATTTTATAATTTTAATTTGGCTAATATAACTTCATTTTTTAATTTAAAATATCATAATTATCCTAATATGAATTTTTAATAATTTTCTGATATAATTGATTTTTACTTGAATAGTAAAAAATACCGATTTCGCTAAAACCATTAATTTTATGAAATTATTATAATAAAAGAATGAATTAAATGTTTTTGGAAATTTTTGTCTATAATATATATATATATATATATATATTAAAATAAATATTTTGACATTACTATGTTATATTTATAAAAAACAAGTTTATCATTTTGAAAACATAAGTATCATTTTATCATAAAGTTGTTTTTATTCACTTATATTAATATATATAAATTATAGTAATTTAATATTAAAAAATGGTTTTATTATTTGATTTCAAAATTTCCATATTATTTAATATGTTAAATTTCATTTTTATGAACAAATATGAGATTATTGTGATTAATTCTAATTACCGTGATAATGGTAAACCTATTTTTTTCAAAGAGTTGTTTTGTTAACAATGTGTAATTTTTATATAACAAAATAAAGTAAAAAATAATAAATAAATATTATAATATAAATTATAAATCTATAAATAAATATATTGACACTCTTTTATTTAGTAATAAATATTAAACATGATTAACAACACTTCACTGTGAAAACATAGCTTTTATACAAACTCTATTTTCAATATATTTCATATTTTAATTTAAAAGATAATTTTATCATATTCAGAAATTGAAATTAATTAAATGAATCATAAATTTTGGTTCGACACACCCAAACATAGTAATATGAGTTTACTTACATTTTTAATAAGATACAAACAACTTATTTAAAAACTTGTTACTAAGGTAAAAATGAAAATGAAAAAAATGTAACAATCTAATAGTAAATAACCAAAAACATGTTCAAAACATGTGTGGAAATTTTTGGTTAAGGGTTTTTCGACACAAGGACACCCAAAATACTTTTTTTACTTTTTTGAGTCATGTTCCCTTGAATGGTGTAATTATGTCATCAAAATATAAAGTGTATTACATAAGTTCCATTTTTCTTCAGTTATAAAAGGTGATCACTTCAACCCTTAAATACAACACTTTCCATTCAACTTTTTCTTAAAATATACCCAAATTACCTCCCATATAATTAATTTAATAATCATTAATCCCATATTATCTATAATTTATCCTAATTACTACATTTATAAGTATACATTCAAGAGTAAGTTCAAAGTCGCAATGTGAGTTTTAATAAATCGTTAAAATTTTATTCTTAATACTTAGATCTAAAACCTATGCTCACCATAGTAATATCATAAATTTAGTGTCATTAGTATAATAATGTTTTATTATAGAAATGTATTATTTTTTATTTTTTCATTTCCATATTCTAATAAAAATAAATGAACGTCGATTGTGCGTATGTGTGGATTACTGCTACCACAAAACGAAATCTTCTAATTTTCAAAACCGCATATCATGGATGGTTTTAATAACCAGATTAAGGAATAAATATGATGAATAAATATGATAAATAAAATTTAATTATTAATCTAAATAAATAATCTATTATCTATCTTTATACCCTATAATTGGTTGAGAAATGACAATGTTAACAGTGCATATGTGTGGCCAACCACCACCATGAATAAACCTTTTTTTTCATCTAGTGGTTTCATTATTTTTTTAAAAGTATTTAAATCTAATTCAAAAACATAATTTTTTTTTAAATATCCATATTATTATTTAATAATCATAATATGTCAAAAATAAACAATTCCTCAACCTTACTCTCCCATCAAATTGTAGTGTGTTTTTCTGTTTGGTTCAGTTTTAACAATCTACATGAAATATGAGATAAAGAAATATAATGGATGACTATGTGAACATAAAAATAAAAATATTATATGTTATTAATAAAATAATTATTGGTTTATGGTTCTATATTTTTTATATTTTTTATTTTAGTTATTATTAAAAGATCGTATTTGACTGCTAAAATCACCATAATAAGCCGACACCGATTCCATTTTCATACAGGATAATTAAAACACTTATTGAATGAGACAAGATATTTATAAATAAATATAATATTTCTATTATAGTATATTAAATGATAAATAATTTACTAACTTAGTATCAAGGGTATTAATATTGACATCATAAAGCATGTGCGAAATAATTAAAGTTAATAACACCTGATGGTAAAAATAGGCTACAAATAACTAATATATTCATAATATGTGAACATAAATTAATTATATAAAATTTTATAGAAATTAATAAGGTCCTAAAATATTTAATTAGGATAGTTATTTTTATTACATAGGATATTTAATCAAATTAGTGGAATTTAGAAAGTTCGGTAAGGGAATTTTCATATCAAATACATTTTCTTGATACATGTATTATATTGTGAAATAAAGTTAAATTGTGTAGTTAATATACATCCTTTTTGATTTATTATGTCACTAATTTTCTTTTATTTTTGGAATTTTAAGATCAATTAAAATTTTATATTTAAAACCTATTTTTATTGAAATTTTACTTAAGCTATAATAATTCCCAAAAATATGAAATTTTGAAATGTAAAACGTGTGTGGTTTTCCATTCAATTTACATTCATATTTGGGTATTGGAAAGAGGATAAAACTATTGAACAATTGAAAAAGGGTTAATTACTCTAAAAAATAATGGTTTAGTATCAATTCACTCTTTATTTGGTACATGATGAGTGGGCCTAAGACTGTACACCAGGCTAGGCACTCAGAGGGATATGCATAGATATTTCCCTAGATATTTACAAACATTAATTCAATATTTTCTAATATTTATTTAATCTATTGAAATTGAAAACAATTGAATTAAATTACTACCTTCTATTAAAATACTAGAACTTTGAAATTATCCTCTCCACCACCTTATATTTATTTCTTTTAAAAGGATACTTTTTATTACATTGAGAGTATCTCATAGTTTCGCAGTTTATTGTTGTGATATTCTACTTAATAGACACATTACTCCATTAAATGGGGAAATATTTGTTTTTTTATTTCAATTATACATATATCCATTATTCTATTTATCCATGAAAAATAAATTGGTTCTATATGTAATGTTATGAAATGTTTTTTTAACTCATATGTTAAATGTAATGGAATTAATTAGCATGTGGTGGGATCTGATATAGACAACCCCTTGATGTATAAGTAGGTCTCATGAGACAAACATGCTAGGGTATTTTCATTTTACTTTCACATTTACATATGATGTATTTTTATATGTCCATGATATTATTTTTATGAACTATGAAATTATTTATTCCATAAGTATGATATCAATAATTATTATACATGTCTTTTATTTATTATCATCGATATAATATTCCCTTATTTTCATTTTATTATGGAATTATTTTGATCTTTTATTTTTTACATACTATTTATTCCATGCTAATGTTATAATATCTTCCACTTTATGCTACTTATTACTAAAAATATGTTCTCAACCTTATATTTTTTTCCTTTCCTTGTTAAATATAAAAGAGAACAATATGTAATTTTAAAGGATATTCTAGAAGGGTTAATAATTTTCTCTTAGATTTTTATATTTTATTTCATATTTACAAGTGTAATGTAAAAAATATTTACATATCAAGTATTTAAAAACTATTAAGCTATTTGATCCTGTGGTAAATCTTGTATTCTATACCAATAATTTAGTAATACTACCAATATTGATTTCTTTTGGAGTTTAGGTTGTTACAATATTTATGAATCATTTCTAAATCCTAATGTGGGAATGGTTATCCCCATTCCAGTGGTGGATCAAAACAGTACATTAATATGAACACCTGTTACATATCAAAGGTCTTAAATTAATTTTAAACTCTATATACATCATATATTCTCTATCGATGGTACAAGTTCTATGTGTTAGAGCTTATCCATTTTGATTTTATTTCTTAGTGATGCTTAGTTTTTTGATAATATGATTGGAAGCCACATATCTGGGCACTCAGGAGTTTAATGCCATCCATGGAGGTAATAGGTATTATGGTGTTGGGATCTAGAATAGGATGTTGATTTTTATGTATCCTTGTGAAAGGAATCAGAACCTACATATTTGGGGTCAAATAATGGGAAAATCATACCTTTTAAGATAATGATACAAAGTCTAATTCCATGTAGTTTAAACTCATGCTAAATGGACATCTAGGAAAATGGTTCCCAATAATGGTTAGTGTGATTCTTATGAATAAGAATCAATTCAAGTTTTCCTTAGAGGGAATATTTTTCAGAGAGGATGGATATATTTTATAAGGAATACGACCCTGTGATATATGTGGTTCTATTTTCTAGTGGGAATAAGAACCATTGAAAAAATTGTAGGGAATATGGTCTATGTGAGTACGATATTTTAATTTATGTAGGGATTAAGGCTCTCTAAGTGGGAGGGGGGATGAATTAGTTGGGAGTATGGACCATCAAAGGGATGAACAAACTTGAAGATAATGTAGAATGTAGAGGGAGGTTGTATATGTATTTATTAGCAATATGGTTAGTTCGGGTGAGGTGTAAATGACTCACTATGCATGATATGGTTTCATCAGGAATATAGAAAAATTAAAACGTATTCTTTGGAATATGAACCTGCTGAAGGGAAATCTAAGATCATTTGAAATATGAAAAAAATGTGAAATAAAATTTAAGATTTAATGAGGGATATAAACCTCAGAATATGGATTTTCATGTTGTCCTAGAATCTTAGAAAGATTTCCATTATATCATGATTAAGAGGAATCAATTCCCATGTGGTTTGAGTTTCAAAGTATAATCTCATGTGACCAGTATGTACCATATAATATAATTTTAAGAAGTAAGGTTGTTTACATGATGTTTTAAATATTTTTTATAGGATTTTTTTTATTTAAAAGAGTGAAAATATAGGTTTGAGTGTGGCTTATGCATCAAGGCTTCCCCAAAATATGCTTCTATGAGGATATGGTCTTTAAAGAATTATGGATAACAAATAACACATATCTTTGAGGATGGGTTTCAAAAAAATATGGAATCATGGAGATAATTTATTAATGATTATTAAAAAAAATCTTTTTAAAACATGGATTATTGGGTGGAAAAGGTTAGTTTCCCTTGATGAAGCCATGGTTGGGGATTACACCTAATTGGATTCCTAAAATACTACTCAAGAATTGGGATCAAATGAATGGGGCTTATAAATAAGTATAGGGAAGTGTAGTTTTGGAGGTCCATGTTACATTTATGTTTCAATTTGATGAATCTAACAATGATAAAATAACTTGGGATTATACCTATGATGGAAGCATATACTCATGTGGATCATTGATTGGAATTATAATCTAGGATGAGCATGCTGAGTTAAGAGATTCCACTTGAGATTCCTCAAGATATATTCCCTTATTATCAAAGGAATACATTATTTTGGTCAACCCAAGTGTTCTATCTATTTGGGAGGAATATTCTCAAGCCTTATTTTGTCAAGGGAATACATGAATGATGGTATGTTCACTCATACACATACCAAGATTCAATGAATCTATTGGATTTATAGGAGGTATTATCCTAGCCATTTTGAGGTTTTGAGATTGGTGGATGTTATACATAAATGTATTTTGAAGTTAAATGACCTTATTAGGTGACTTAGGAGAATTTATGACATTGATAATTATTAACACCTGAAATTATTATGGACTAGTTAGATACCATGTCTATAATCATTTGATGGGGAAGATAAAAAACACCATGCATTATTTCATGTGACACATCACATGGGAAATTTTCTCATGACATAGGCCTACATAAGATATCCATGAAAGAAAACTGGTCCTTGTGATATGATTTTAGAGAATTTTCCATGTAATATATTAATTTGAGTGATATTCATGGATGAACATGAGATAACCTAATAGATGAGGCCACATGTGATGGGACTTACATAATACACTTGCATGAGGGAGATCCACAGAAGGTGGTATACTAATATTTCAAATGGGACCTTGAAACCCCACTTCATGGGATTTGATATTCTTCTGAGTTATTTTTCCCCGAGTTTAATTATGTTGCTCATTAAAGTTTCATAATATAAGAACTATTCAAATTATCTTTCTCTATTTGCACTTCTCCCTTCATTTCCATCACTATGTATCAGGGGTTTCTTTCCTAAAATGGAAACCATATATTTATAGGATTCATATGGGGAAATTCATGGGTGACTGCTTGATATCATGTGACTATAATGACAAGTCCATCAAAATGTTATGAATAATGAGTGTACATCATAGGCACATGAAATATCTACCCATGGTCCATAAATGATACATATGTCATGTGCCCGCATGAAACCTCCATCAATGGTATATGAATGAGGAGAGTGTATTATAGTCCCACAATAATTCTATCAATGACCTATGAATGATAATACTATTTAGTGGTTGTGTGAGATATCCACTTTTTTTGCGAATGAAATTAATGTCTCATGGCCATTTGAGACAACCGCCTTTGGTTTTTGAATGATTTTGATACCTCATGGCTGCATGATATGTACTCCTTTAGTTTAAAAATTGTGTTTTTGTTTCATTGATACATGGGAAGGATACCTTTGTTATGCAAATGACATCAATCTCTTATAGCCTTGTGAGAACTTCATAGAAAATTTAGGGGTTATTTTTACTCTATATTTTATCCTCCAATTATTTCATTCATTTTTTCAATCATCAATGACTAAGATAGAATACAAACCCCCCCATGGATATTGTGTTTTCATAGAATTAAAATAGACCCATTTATAATTAGTCACAAGTTAGTGTTAAGTCTTCACGACCCACTAATTGTCCACCCCTATAAATAAGCTATCATGGGGCCCTAATTTTCATGTGTTATCCATATATTCAGTAGATGGATATCCATGTCATAAATATTTCACAAGATTACTTCGTAAATTTTCATCATGTGATTTCATCAATTGGTATCATCACACAATTTTATCATATGATTAAACCAGGAGAGAAATAAATGTGATTAACATGTCTTGAATTTATAGGGGTTAAGACACATAATTTTCATTATGAATGATTTCTTACATGGAGATCTCATCATTATCATGAATTGGTCTATAATTTTTCTATTTTTATATTATCAATCAATTTATTATTGATTTATTTCCTTTATTTGTGTAGATTATATTGAGGCCATGAGCATAATAAATCGAGGAGAGATGGATAGAAATGATCAAAAATGTTAATATCAATCAATTCATATTCATTTAACCAGCATACACCTTCCATTATACACTCTTGGAATTAGGTCTTATAGATTATCTACTCTAATATTAGTTTCCCCTATATGGTTCTAGACTATTGGGTGATTCTCTTCTTCCATAACCACGACTAGAAATTTAGCCACCCCTTTGGATTATGATGCATTGAGAATTGATTCGAGAAAATATATCATCAGAATGTCATTTTATTAGGGATGATGAATTATTGGATGGTTATGTCATAGGTATGAACCATTTAAACCCAAAGGAGGAACAACATGTCCTTGATCCTAAAACTCATGTCTGTGGATCTATTATGAATAAATTTATGGATAATGAAAAGCTTCACTGGTCATCAAGCTGGGATCTCTGGTTTGGAAGAGCTTTAAGCTTTGATTGGGGATGACCCTTCTGGGTGTATAAATTCTCTAGAGTGTTTTTATGATATAAATGTGGTGTACTTATACAAATTCATTATAATATCATAAAACCTTCCCAGTGTAACAAGTATCTCAATCAAGATATTTTTAGTTGGTGGATTCCAGATATAAACAACTTTCATCTCATAAATTGAGAGTTGGGGTGAGCCTTTGGGACATGTAATTGATAAAAAAGACTTAAATACTTGTAGAAATTTATATATGATTTATTCATACACCCCCTATATGGGATTATAGTGATAGGATCTTGTAAATTTATAAGGAAATATTTTAGATGGAGATGAAATCCCCAAGAAAAGATCTTAATATAAGTGTTCCCATTGGGAAATTTTGTTTTTTAATATGATCTGGTATGATCCATAAGTGTAGATTCAAATAGTTCCCAACACATAAATCTCATGGGGCTTAGGGTTTCTATTTAACCACTATGGAATAGGTTTAGTTCAAAAATTGGGGTGGAATGTCTCCTCGGAGGCTGATCGACTTGTCTTCTTGAAAACTATTATTGCTATGATCATAAGTGGGTACCTTATCGCAACATGGGAGTAAAAATATAGAGTGAGGGTTTGTAATTTTATGATGGAATAACAATTGGAAAATGGTGTGAAGATCATCTTGGAGGACCTGATACTGGTGAAATTACATTTTCATCATGGACACATTGGAAAGGTAAAGGCCCTACTCAAAATCATCGATCCCTTACAAATATTATGGGGGTGTATAGAAGCTCATATGGGTAAAAAATATTCATGAAAATTCAAGTGGTCCTTGTAACTCGTTTTAGACAATATGTCAAGTGCATTAGCGGGGTTAATCAAGGGTCATTTGAAAATCAAAAAATAAAGAACAAACTAAACCAGATTTTTGAGTTATTATATTCACCATAAGGAATTGAGATGGAAACTATCACTGGAATGACCAATAGAACCCTTAAAGCGTGTATGTATCTGATATTTCATTGAGAGGGTGTCTTGAAATCTAATATATACATGGAGGTCATCTGTGAAGGATATTCATAGTACATATTTGGGATGTAGTTTAGACATGTTCAAAATAAGTTCCTTTCTCCACCTTCAAGTGAATAGACTGAGAAACATCCTATTATAGAATATTCATTGTGGTTGATACTGGTGAGAGAAGATATTGGAATATAGGTGGAATTTACTCCATCTTACACTTCTATTGATCTTAAATTAGATTATTTAGACACCAATATCCATTCATATCCTATAAAGAAATTGGATAAATTATTATCCAAGGTTAATGATACTTTTTTAGCTAAAGGTGGGGAGGATAAGGGGGCATCAAAAATCACAACAAGGTCCCAAAAAATGACACCTTATGAGGAAACATATGATATTAGAGACTCTAAGGAAATAAATGGGTCATCTAGTTCCCATTCCATCAATGGGTGGGGTTCCATTATTACTACCCATTCCTATCACAATGGTTTTCCCAGATTCATGGATAGAGTGGGATACCTGGAGAAAGAATCGATTTATTAAATAATGTTGGAAGATACTCCAGGTTGATGAGATCGACCTTCTAGGTTTTGGGAATATAACTACTACTATACAAATTTATTCTGAAAAGTAGCTGGAAGAAGTAAGAAATTATCTCAAATATATAGACAACTAATTCTATTCCTTAAAGGGGAGGACTTACTACTTGGATATAGTTTGAGAAATGATAACATTGAGATAAAAAGAGACTCATGATGAGAGTCAAATTACATATTAGGAGGAGTTTAATAAAATCCCCATTCTAATTTCCTTTTCACTTTTAATAAGTTCTTAAAATTTTTCAATCCCTTTTCTAAATATATAGGCAAGTGATCACCCTTAGACATCTCCATTATAATAAAGGAGCTATGACACTTGGAATGGATACCCCTTCAAGTTATAGAGTTAAGGAAGAATGATCTTTTGAAATGGTAGAACATATAAAGTTGGTTAATACTAACCCATAGTGGATACTTCAACCTACACAACCACTGACTTCTCTCTCCAAATAACTAACCTTCAGATATATTCGAAATAGAAATCATATTCAAACTTTAACAAATACCTTTAACTCAAAGAAAATAGTTAATTGGAAAATTTACATATATATATTTTTCAGTTTTTCTATGGTATTAACTTATTGGTTTGGTCAGGTGATGGGACAAATATAATAATTCCAAGAACATCATTGGCATGTGAATAAGTTCCTATAGAAAATTCAGTGGAATCTCCCATAGTAATAGAGTCATTCCAAGTTAAAACATTAATTTTTTCAGTGGTGTTAGGGCATTTTTTTCTATCTATCATAGTGAATATTCCCATATTAGTAGAATTTTTTAACAGAAATAATAATTATCAAAACCCAATGAGGATCAAGGGTTGTTTAAGCTAGATATAGAAAGGGTAAAATAGTACTAAAATTTTATCTAGCTACATTTATTATCACTAAGGTTGGTCTTGGGAAAGTGAATGGCTTTATAAAGATCAAGGACCTAACCAATTTTTTGGAAGTATATCTTTCCATGCTTGATGTTTCTTTTAAACATGTTATGTGTTTTTTAAATTTTAAATGCCATCCTATAGTTATATTAAATGAATATTAATATTCTGCAGAGTTTTAGATGAAAATTTTAAATATATTAAATAATCAATGGAACCATTTGAGACTAGGTTCCTATATAAGGATTCCCCTTTTCTAGAAAATATTCTTATTATCATATTTTGTGAAGTTAAAACAGTTGATGAGGCTGTAATATCATTATTAAATGATGGGGGTCCAAAAATCTCAAACATGATGTTTTATTTTCTTCCATGATTGGAATTCCATACACATTCAATTTAAAAATATTTTACCAAAGTTATAGGGACTCAAATTATAGTTTTCCTAACAACCAAACAAATGGAAATTGTGGTAACACAATCCAACTTGGTACATTCTATCTCAAGGAGAATTGAAGTTAAACCATCTATAGTTGATCTGATTCGAGAGCATATTCAACCATCAGAGAGTGAAACTATGTCTAGTTAAAATTATCTTTAGGACTTCCAAACCACCCAGTATTCTATGTGGTGGAGTATACATAAGCTCAATTTCCAAAATCCTTGGGATGAATTTGTGGTAAATCTACCCAAACTCAGTCTCATGTTCATAACATTTTTACATGGTGAGATTTACTATTAAGTCATATGTGTCATAGTAAAGGATATTTTTAGAAAAGGGGACATTAATGAGGATCAATATTGAGTCTTTTTTTGGGTGGATCTATCATGACATTATAAATTCCTTGGAACTAATAAACTTTATGAAACCTCTCATCATGTGGAAATAAAAGAAACATTGAAGAAAAACATTATGGAAGATTGATATTTGACTAAATAAATTCACCAAGACTTATATATTCATAAAAATATTATCATTATTGATAAGGACATCCAAGAACATAAAAATCTAGTCAAGGAAGTAGAGAATTTGATGGTGTATTATACTATGAAGGCCAATATTATAATTCCTTAATAAAAATAAAAATCCACTAGGCTAGCTCAAAATATAAATCAAGTCGAACAATACTAGAAATCAATTAAAAATATATATTCATCTAGGTAACATGGATTTTGATATCCCCTTCCCTTTCTATAAGAATTAAGGGGAGATACTCGAGAATGCGAAGGTTTTTCTCTATTGTTAAAAAATTAACAAAAATGTTATTTTTCATGAGATGGTTGTGGGATCTCCACTTCCATATTCTTTATAATGAATTATTTTTTTTATTTTCAATCATTTGTCATGTTTCTGAAGTGTGTTCTATTCTAAAAACCACTTCATGGTCATCTAGGAAATCCTATTGGTCATGGGTCATGGTTAGTTATATGGGTAGGTTCTATCTTTATACACTATAGTTAGTTCATTCAAATATGTAAATGGGATGACTCAAGGTGATAATGATCAAAAGGGGAATTTTTTAACATATGTATTCTAATGCTCCAGGGGACTCAAGTTCTCTGAAAATTATATCCCTGATCATTATGTATAGATCGTAAGAAATAATATATAAGAGGAATAAGTGAGTTCTATGAATTTTCCATAGGATTAAGGAGCTATAAAGCTTGAATTGATATCATTGGGATCATATGTTGGGTCACATAATAGTTTATTATAAGTAAAATATTTTGATATGGAAACATGAGCAGGGAAAACCTAATGTGGATGAATGAATAATTCTTCCATAGATCTTAATAGCTGCACAACATTTAAAGTATTAGTGATTGAATTAATGTGGATAAAAAGGAATACCATTACCATTATAGACCATCCTAAAGAGGGGAATTTAGTTTAAGTACATGAGAATGGACTGATTGTGATTTAAGAATAAAATATTACACCCTTTCTTTGAAGAAGAGAATGATTCATGAAGGCCTAACTTTAAGGATAACAAATCCACTTGAATGTTTGGAATATGGATTGTGTAAACAATAACTCAAGGGGTCTAAATTAGCAATTATGGGATGAGGAATTTATTCCTGGGATGTCTATTGAACATATTTGATTGACAAGTTCCTCTATAATGGTGTCAATGTGTACAGTTATTATTGGAAATTTTCTTTTGTATTAAAACACACCTCTGGTTGGAAGGAAATAGGGGTAGAATATGTAGATCCATATTGGGGGAATATATGCATAGTCAAATAGATATTTCCTTTTTAGTTTAACACACTTTTGATAGATATAAATGAAAGGTTGATGTGGATTCAAACACTTGAAAAATAAAGTAGGTTTATATATAGAGGCAATTAAATGAGGTTTATAGTACACTAAAAGTTACTACATTATGTTATGAACACTTTTTCAAGGTGAGGAGACATGATATGTTACTTAACTAACATTTTCCTGAACCAGTAGGTCCAGTGAGCATAGATCTTATTTTTATAAGGATATATTTTTAGCCCCAAAATCATTGTACATTTTTAATTTTCACTCTAACATTTACCTAATCCCTAAAATTGTGAGGCTTAGTGAGCATATAATTAAATTTTTCTTAAGCTTACCTTTATGGGATTTTCACCTAAGATGTTTTATATCTCTTTCACTGGTAGTTTATAGTATTTCGATTTGAACCATTGAGGCTTATAGTTTAAGGTTATTTAGATTTTGAATAATACACACTAATTTTAAGGTCCTAAATCATTGACCAATATGTGTTGAGTTTAAGGGAATAAAATTGTAACTACTATATAAAATGAATGTTTGAAACAATAGCCTAAATAGGGTCCAAGGTCCAAGGAAACATGAAAACATCTAGAATAGGGAATGATGATATGGGAAATATATTTAATGGATAACTATTTTCAAAAATCGAATAAAAAGTTCCACTATGATGCTGTCATGGAACATTGAGATTAGAGGACCTTATCTTTAGAAAAAAAACATTCCACTGGTTGGAAGGCTATATTGTGGGATTCATATGTAGTGCTTTATCAAGATAATGCATGAATAGAAGAGCAGATGTGTCCCTACGATTTGAGTTCAGCCATTATAAATTTCAATGAAATATTTATTATAATCTGAGACACTCAAGAAAAATATTATAGTTCACATAAAAAAGATACCCTGAAAAGGTGATGGAGACATTACCTACCTAATTTTACCATGTTTTGGCAATTGGAATCCTTTGGAAAGGAATGAAATGATAAATATTATATGGATGAATCTAGAATATATGATGTATAAGTTAAAATATATCTTGAAATAATAATAATAAATCCATGAATAGTTTTTATGTATGTTGTGAATTTAAACCTAGATCTAAATCACATATAGTATAAATGAGTTATATAGGACTGGTAACATTAACTAGTCTATATTCATGCAGGATGGACCATATTTTATGTAGTTTAGTGTCATGTAATGAGGATAGGGATTTCATGTAGTTTAATTCCATGCAATAAGAACTTTTATGTTGTTCAATTTAACATCATGTAATAGGAAGTTGGATGTTGTTTAGTATAATTTTATGTGAAGAGGAACTAGATGATGTGTATTTAAACATCATGTGATGAGGGATTTGATATCATACAGTTTAATCTCATGTGACAAGGACATGGATGTCATGCAGTTTAACATCATACTATGAGGACATGGATGTCATGAAATTTAACATCACAGAAAGGGGACTTGCATGTCATGCAGTTTAATGTCATTTAATAAGGACTTGTATTTCATTCATTTTAATTTCATTATATGAATACTTAGATATATTTTTCTTAATATTAAATATTTTAAGGAAATCCCCTTTTGATCAAAGGGTTATAAACACTTAGGTAAGGTGGGGGCTTTGGCTGAGATTCTGGGCTAGGCCTAGGATATGAGATCCAAAAATCATTATGTATCATAAATTAATTGGAATAAAGAGACATATAGTTTTTACAATTCCTTAGTAAGGATTTGGGTCATGAAAAATTCAATTGGTTGGATGATATTACTACGGTGTTAGGCGATTATATGAAACCCAACTTGAATGTGGAGAAATATAATTACAAATAACATGACTGATGATATTTTTAGATCAACCTAAGACAATAAATCTATCCATCACAATGTATTTGGAAACAAAATTAATCAAGATATATATAGTTCTCATGTGAGTAAACTTTTAGAATATACCCATAGAGGATGAATTTTATGAAAAAGGGCCCCACATAGATCTATGTCATATGTATAATAGATATAATTTTGGTTGATAGAATCCACTGATAAACCTAGGATATAAGATCCAGGAATCCTTGTATACAATATAATAATAGAAATAAAGCCACATATAGTTATTTATTTTGATATATGTTATCCTAGAATAGATTCAAATGTAGAAGAAACTGACATGAATAAAAAAACTACAGGCTAGAAGGGAGAATTTTGGGTAAGTAAAATTTATAGATAGGTCCAAGATAGAAAATTTAGAAATCACTATGTATCTCATATGGATAGGAATCAATATGAACTTAATTATTATAATGGAGTATTATATCTTAATTTAAATCAATACACCAAAAAATACTACATGGATCTAGAACTTCTGTTAGGGAAAAGGGTGCAATCAAAAGTCCGCCTTAAATAGTTTGAGGCGTCACGTACAAAGGATCACATATCATGTAGTTTAATGTCACATATCCAGGACTATATAACCTTCCTTTGATATGTTTCCTCTCAATCATGAAATTTAGAGTGATTCTCGTAGACCTATATGATTATATGAGTCATGCTTAGTTTCAGAAGCTTGAGATCACAATGGTATCATTTGAATCGCAGGAGAGCGCATGACAAAGAACATACATGGATCATTTCCATCATGATATAAGAAATTATTTCTGTGCATATTTTTCACTCATACATGGAAAAAATCCAAATAGCGATGAAAATTAATTATTGGATCAAGGATAGAGAATCCATGATTCAATATGTATTCTTCATGAATAAGTGTCAAGACACACATGTTTCTTATAATATTAGAAACTTGTCTGTTTCATACCTCAATGTAGATTAGTGTAAAATAGGATCCATATAGTGAGTATCCCTACATGGATCTAGATCTCATGTGGGGATATAATCCATATGAGGTTGTACACTCTAATAAGATTAAGGTCTTGTAAGTCTGGAACTCATTTTATATAGTTTAACATCATGTGACTAGGATAAGGGGGGAGTGCTATATCATATATGCGAATTGGAAGATGAATTTTTTTTTCATTAGCCCCCCCACATAGATCTAACGCTAATGTGGGTAAATATGGTAATTTTTCTTTAGTAAAGGTAAAAAAAGAGATAAATTTTGTATCAAATATTCGAAGATAGATTAAACCCTCGTGTAAGGAAATAAGGCCAACAAGATGTTCCGTTAAGAGATGTTTAAAGTCATATAGGTTGGACTTAACATCATTTAGTGTAATATGATGTAATATTGTCCAATGTGTCATGCAGTATTTCATCTTACAATGAGGATGATGACTATGTCATTTAACTTCATACCAAGAGGTCATTGTTGTTTGGTTCTACATAATACAATAATGATTATGTCATTTAGTTTTAAATATTTTGAAAAGTTTGTGTGTGCTATTTAGTTTAATGACTTATAGCTTAGACCTACATCATATAGTTAAACATCATATAATAGGGATATAAACTATGAAATTTAACATTATATAGAGGGAGAAATGTCAAGGAGTTTTATATCATTCAAGAATGATGTGTGTTCTATTCATTTTATGGTATTATATTTTGTAAGTAATCCATTTAAATAAATGTTATAATATAGTGAAAAAAACTATGAATTCCAACATCATATAGTGAGGAAGAATAGAACCGATGTAAAGGTTATGAAAATTATTTTTTTAGAAATATTATTTTTATTGCGGTGTGATATGCTCCCCTTCAATGTAATGAATGGAGTAAGATCTATTGGAATAGGAATTGGGTCTGATATAAGGTCCCTCCCAGTTTAGATCGAGTTTTAGAAGCTTCTTTATAAGGATATTGGTAGTTTTGAAGGCCAAAAACATCTCCCCATAAAGTAATGAACAAAGACAAACTCTCTTATTGAAGGCTCATGTGAATTGATTCTTATAGAGTTCTAGGTTTTGTAATATACCATCCCTTTTCTCATTTAGTATCACAAAACCATTAATCCAACTTTGGGACTACTCATCTTTAGAAAATTGTTCGTAGATGGATACTCAAAGAAAGGTTAGTTAGACTTAATTGGGTAAATCTACCTCTATCCAAAAAATAAGTGAATATGGGGTTTCTCGTTTATAAATATCAGTTATTACGGGGCATGCCCATAGAGAATGTAGATGTTTTTCTAGCTAGGACTTATTGCCCTTGTCAACCATCTTCTAGATGATATTTGAAAGAGTCTTCTTAAAAGTATATATCTATTAATTTTCTATTACATCAAAGTAGGATTAGTGGTTAGAGTATATATTGTATTATTGATACATCCTTTTCAAATCAAGATAAAATAAGTTGGTGTCATCATTAGACAATATTGTATGAGGGACACCAAATCGTGTGATGATGTTCAAATTCAAAAAGTTGGTAATAGCCTTTTTCTTAAATTCCATAATGGTTATATAATCATCCCATTTGGAGAAGAATCTAGTGGTAGTAAGTATGTAATTAAACTCCATTATTGTAGCCGGGTATAATTCCCCATGACATCCAAATCCCATATAGTGAACAACCAAGAATATATGAAAGTATTTAACCATTATGAAGGTAGATTAATGAAGATGGAATGTATTTGGTAGGGATTTTACTTTATATTATACTCTATGTAGTCATAAATTATTGATGACCAATAGTACCTGAACCACTTTATTTGATGGGATAGCATAGTTCCTAATTGATGGGTGGTACAACCACATCTATGAACTTTTTACATACACGTGAGGGTTTATCCTCCTCTAATGTATCCAGGTACAACCCCATAAAAATACTCATTTATAGAATATTTTTTATAAATTTTGGATTTCATAAATGATGAATTTTACTACTAGATACTATATCTAGAACATTTTATCACAATCATGAAGAAGCGTTACAAACTAAAGATAGTTAATTGTAGGAAAAATCTCTCTAGTTGTTGAATTTGTAGGTGGTGATATGAGCCTTCCTTGGTCTGGGGAAACATTAGTGTCATTGGTTTCCCCCATTTCATATCCAATAATGGGTGATACCTACCTTTTATTTTCACTTCATATAATCATCTCATATTTGGTCGGATCTTCCAAAGATGTGGTTACATTTACTAATTCATTATCACATGAATTTTATGACCATAGAATATGAGACAACATTGGTTATCATGGGAATTGTTCCAAACAAACCAATACACAATCATGTAAAGAATTATTTTTTTCTTTTTATGGTAAACTCACCATTTATTTTCTTAATCACTAGTTTTGAGTCACCCTTAATACTTTGTGCAGAATCCTTGACCTGAGAGCCACTCGAAGTTGCTCAAAGGTGGGTTGGCCACATAACCTCAAGTGAATCTCTCTGAAGGCTAGAGGATATTGACTAGTATTGAGGGCCTTTTGAACATGTACGTGGGGGAGACTATACCCTCATAGGTAATAGGTAATACACCAAGTAATAAAAGTAGTTTATAATAAGTAGCGGAAGCATATAAATAAAAAACTATTGCAGTAGAAAATAAATAATTCCAACTGAATAAATAAAATGCACATAAGCTGAAAAATAAAATAAGATACACAATGATGTCATGCTATGATGATTGTACTAAAGTAAAAGTACAAAAAATAAGAATACAATAATTCTATCAAAGATATAATGAAAATGACACAAAGTGTGACAACCTCATCTTGAGAAAAGGCTCGGTCCTCTTCCCCCAATCCCCATCCTAACCAAAAATCAAAACTCAAGCATCAGTAGCAGTACACTTCCATTTATCCATACCTACAAGTATAAAGTCAACCTAGGTACAAAATAATGCGTAGGCATGGTGTGAGATATAAACTCAGTAGGCCGGCTCCCACGATGCCTAAACCTTTCCATTTCATGCTATTAACAAAAGTGGTGTACCAATATACGATAAATGAAAACAATTAAATATACAAAATAAGTAAGTATAACTTGGCTCGGGTTCTCAACGACACCCGTCCATACCACCTGAATTAGACTAAACTGGTAATCTGAATAATGTACCTGTATAAAGTTGTGTATATATATATATATATGTTTAGAAAAAAGAAGGCAAAAAAGGGAACATACACCCATGCTTTTTATTTAGCCTTGGTTCAAATTTATGTGTTAATATAGTGCACTTCAAGGCACTAGAAATGTAACACAATTCACAAGGATCTCAATGAGGCATCAATAAAAACCCTCTATGCATTATCTTTATTATAATATTAAAGTATAGAGTTGGAGACTGAGCCCGTCCTGAAGGTATCTCTATGGTACATTATTTAATTTATCCAATACCATTGAGATCATCCAAGACAATATTCTGAAAGACCATGTATCACTTGAGGCATGGTTTACCATGAGTCTATCCTGGGTATCGCACGTAAGGGGTCAAGTATGACCCGAGGCTTGGCATAACCACTTTTCTAATGGGTCAATCATTGATTGTACCTATGGGAACCAATATCACTCATAAGTATATAGAAAGACCATAGAGGCTCTCGTCTGGAAAAGCCTAAGACATCGGCTCCCTAACACGTAGTAAGGTAACCACTCAGGAATGAAGAGACTTTGCGTGGGTTCCTAATATGGAACCCACGTTATCTCACCACCCTGAATTTAATAAAATTTCAAAGAAACATATATTATAGAGTATGAATTTATAATTACTACAAAACAATTAAGAAACTAAAATCCATGTACTTCTTGATAATTCAAGCCAAGCAGTTATAGCCAAAACATTTTATCAGCGAAAATAGAAAAAATACCTTTTTCTCTTTTATAATAGCATTGAACGATTATAATTTTAACTAGGAAAATCATTAGGCATAAACAAACAAAAAACCACAAAATTTTTGGTTCATAATTATCCTAAATATATTATTTAATTTAAAACACAACTAAAGAGGGATCACACAACACTTGAAATTAATAATTTAATTATTCGGGGCTAAAATAATTTTGTAAGATCCTGGATTTCTTCATAAGGTATGTTTTACTTATGTTTTAGTTTAGGCCCTTTATTTTAGTTAATTAGATTCTTTCCAAAGTCTTTAAGGAGGCTCACAGGCGTTATGGGGGTTCGGGACACGAAAAAGGGGGGAAAAGAAGTTTTCTGGGCTAGCTGCATAGTCTAAGCATGGTTAGTTATAACCATGCAGGAAGAATTGGTAAACCATGAAGGAGGTGGATTTTTAGATAGTGGCATCCGCACAGTTTGGAAAACTATGTGGCCAAGAAACCTTTAAAAAACTACAAAATTTCCACTCTTGGATTTTATATCTCACTCAGGATTTTTCTCCTCCTCCCTTGAAACCATATTAATGAACCAAAGGGACAAAGATCTCCCAAGGATCATGATCCTTTGATTATTGACTATTTGGAGTACCTTTGGATGTGAATCAAAGATCTAGGTGAGTCTAGTCTTCTTCATCTATCTCTTTTACGGTTTAGGTCTTGTATTTTGGGTGATCTCCATTTGAAGCTCTCAAAACATTATTTTTCGGTTAGATCTAGGTTGAGGCTTCAAAGTTGTGTTGGATTGGGATCTAGGACCTTGTTTGAGAGGGCGTTGATCAATTTATTCAAGGAAGGTAGTCTATAAGTTATATCCCTTGGGTTTTGTGTATATTTTTTCATGTAGGGTTTTTATTCTTTCCCTATTTCGAATAGTTCTTGGTGAATTTGACATTATATGATGTTGTGGTGTCTGGATGGTTAATTTAACCCTTCTTTATTGCAATGGGATACAAGGAGGATGACTCAACCAAATTAGGGCCACTTGAGGGGAATGTCGATATTCCCCGGACTTAGATCTAGCTAAGCGAGTGTAGGCCGTTGTGCGAGAACATAGATCCTATGAAGAATATGTCAATATTCTAAAGTGATTTTCAATTATTGTTTAGTAAAACACTTAGGTTGGGTAATTACCTAAGAGGTTGTTTTTTAGCATGAAAAAGGGTTAAAAGGATAAATGGGAAAATGCTAGGGATTAGCTTTATACTGGAATATGCATAGTGAGATAGGAATGAAAAATTGGAATGGGGATAAAGGGGTTAAATAACATGAATAATGAATGTTTTAATGGGTTGAGAAAAAAATTTGATTTCCCTTTTATTGAGATTATTGTGATGTTGTAAATGATGCTGTCTATGTTTTTGGGATATGGTGTTTTGTGGTGAATGATAAATAAGTATGTGCACATGGCTTGGTAGAGTGGGGTATTGACTTGAGGTTCTACGCCCATGGGTTGAGTTAGACCGATGTTCTAGCTCCTCCCAATAATGCATGGGTTAGGGAGGGGGACAGAGTTCTATTCCCCTAACAGTTTCATTCCACCTAGACTGAGGCTTTAATGTGAGGATTTTGGGAATTGTAGTCAAATGATTCCTAGTGAGATAAGTCTTTTTAAATTCCCACATGTCGAAAATGTTTATCATGGATAATCCATTTAACACATGAAAAGGGTTACATAATAAATGAAATGTCTTGGAAATAAACATGGGTTAATTTGTAGGTTAACTTAAAGGAACATAAATAAAGATAACCTATTAAAATTTTTTACTTTAAATTTCCTTTATTTATCATTTGCATGCACTATCTACCTTGCTGGATATTTTGTAAAAACCATTGGTGGTGGCCTACTAAGTTACAATCACACCCTGCTCAGGCCGCCGTTTGGTACTCGAGCAGATTTCATGCTTGTTGGTCAGGACAAGGGAAAGGGACCTATGCTAAGGAGATGAGTTATACATGGTAAATGTTTGGGTGAGGTTCCAGAATTAGAGTCTAGACCATTTTGGGGATTCTACTATTTTTTTCTTTTAGGTTTTTTTCACTTGATACTGTAGAATGGCATGTCATATTTGTTGTTGTTTATGGTTGTACCTAGTTTTGGGATTTAGGTATTTATGCATGTTTTGGATTATTCTATTTTATTTCTGCTATTTCAATTGTTATCTAATGTGGAATACTTTGGTATTGAGGGTGTTGTCTCCGCATGTGACCTATTGGACCCTCTCTACTATTCGACAACCTCTAGCATATGGGGAGGCATTCTTAAGGTCATGTAACTACCCGGCTCAGAGGATCGGTTTAGTGGCTCCTAGGTCGAGGACATTAAAAAGTGGTATCAAATGAGTTCTTTTCTCTTTCTTACTATTTGGGTATTGTAGACAGTAGATTAGGAATATTTAGAGCCTTGGTAATGAGATCGTGGTTGGGAGTAGCTGACCCTTGTATGGGGGAAAACCCAAGTCACCTTGGGATGGGATTGTTATTCTTTTTGTTTGTAGTTACATTTGATGATATTTTGCCATTGGTTGATGCACCTGTAGGGTGATTTGATGGATTTGTGATATTTCTATTATAGCTAGAAAGGTACGAGGTTTTGCATTCATACATCATTCTAGGAACCCATGTAACAATGTAACATGCATCATGATAGGTGTGTGGGATATAAGGTTAGGATGCATATGTTCTCTTAAAAGTAATGAATTATGCCTAATAAGATGTTACGAATGAGTAAAAATGGGAAGTGAAAGTGTCAAGTAGTAATTAGAAAATGGTTCTTGATAAAATAGTAAAATTGGAATAATTTTTTGTAAGGGTAAATTGGAATATGAAAATGGTTTTAATGGGAGTAAAAGATAAGGCTTGTAACTATGATAATTAGATACCGTGTTGGCCATGGACATAAGAAGATGGCTGAGGGTAGTGACCCAATTTTGAGTGGGATATTTTGGGTAGTTTATGAGAATTGGTTTGGTTATTTCATGTGATGTTGCTATCTATATCTCTTCCTTCTCCTAAAATATTTATGGTTTCAATCTAAAGCTCGTGTTGGGAATTTTAGAGAAATGACACCTCAAAGATGTGCACTGGTTAAGAGACATGAGGATGTTGCCAAGAACGCTCCTCCACTAGTGGAGTAGGCGAATGCGGTGGTCCAAGGATATAGGGAAGATAAGTTCTATTAGAACTTTTCTTGTTTTATACAGATGATGGAACAAGACCCAGGGCAGGTCACACTGAGTATGTTTGAGTTGTCCAAGGAGTTTCAGCTGCAACATCCTCTGACCATTGCCAAAGAGGGTGGGCTAGAAGCAGTAGAGTTTTAGATAGAGTACATTCAAACTATTATTGTCCATATAGAGACTCCTATTGATAAGAGAGTCAAGTTAACAGCCTATATGCTGAGGGGGAAATAAAAATGTTGGTGGAACATTATGGTTCAGATAGAGTATGCCAGGGGGATGATGTGGAATTATTTTCAAGAGAAGTTTCTTGAGAACTTCCATCCAGAAACCTTGAGGTAGGAGAAGGTTTCATATTTTATGAGGTTGACTTAGGGGACAATGTCACTGATGAACTATGCTAGCCATTTCACTGACTTGAGACACTTCGTTCTGATGTTGACGGGAGATGAGGTAGCTGTGGCGAAATGCTTCCAGGACGAGCTGAGATAGGATATCAGATCTCAGGTGAATATATTTAACCTAAAAAGGTGTGTTGAATTGTTGGATCAAGACCTTATCTCAGAAAAAACCTGAAGGGAGCTTCAGGTAGTGAACTTGTGGCGAGCATGTGACATACTAGGCCAGGTACAGAGATTCTGTAGGAACCCACAATATTAGGGGAATGATGGAGGTAAAAGGAAAATGTTTATGGTAGGTAGGGGTCAGTTACCCCATATTAAGAAAGTAGTTGGAGCTCCATGGCCCGTACTGGTAGGGACAATGGACGTGGAACTACAGGGTGATATCACCCTTACAAACAGAGTAGTGTAGTGCAGGGTACTTAGGCTGGAGCCCAGGTAAAGGGGTAGGTCATCTCCATGCAGTTTAGGCTGCACCTGAAGGTGTTGAGGCATGACCATCTACTGTGTGAGGTATGATTCTTATAGCTTCCACATTTTCTAGTGCTTTATTTGATATATGAGCTACAAATTCCTTTATTTATTCTCAGTTCATAGTCGTGTTGGGATTAACCGTAGAGACTGCTTGTGGGGTAATGTCACTTGATACTCCACTAGGGGCATGAGTCGAGGACATCATGCGGTGTAAGGGTATTTCTCTAGAGGTTGGTGGGTATCATTTTTTGTGGGATCTGTTTGTCTTAGAGATGTCAGGTTTAACCTAATCTTTGGGATGGATTGGTTGGTGTTATATCAAGCCCATATCAACTGTTTCCGATGTTGGGTAACATTCACATCTCTTCATTGGAGTACTTATGTACTTCATGGTGAGTGTGATACTTGAGAGGGCCATGCAGGGCCACTACACCATCAGATGGGGGAGCTCAAAGCCCAAGTGGTATGTCGTATGATAGATGATGGGGAGAAAGGATAGATAATCTTCTCTTTTGTTGGGGACCAGTTTTAGGAAGTGTTCCCTAAGGACTTATCGGGGTTACCACCTGAGAGATATGTTGAGTTTATGATCGAATTGTTCCTGGATCAGAGCCATTTTCCATTCTACCTTACCAAATGGAACCAGCAGAGCTCGAGAACTAAAGGTTCAGTTAGAGGAATTGGAGCATAAGGGGCTTATATGTCCTAGTACATCACCTTGGGGATCTCCTGTGCTATTTTCTAAGAAGGCTGAAAGATCATTGAGGATATGTGTCTATTATAGGAAGCTGAACCCGAAGATAGTTAAGAATCGATACCCTCTTCCTATAATTTATTACCTGTTTGATTATATCCAAGGTGCCTTAGTGTTTTCCAAGATTTATTTAAGATCAGGATACCATTAGTTGAGGGTGAGACCTTCTAACATAGCCCAGAAGGCTTTATGAAGCAGGTACTGGTTGTATGAATCCATAGTAATGCCATTTGGTTTGACCAATGCAGTAGCTATGTTGATGGCCTTGATAAAATTGATATTCCACCTATATCTGGATCAGTTTGTAGTTTTATTTGTTCATGACATCTTGGTGTACTCCAAAAATCATGAATATCATTCCAAACATCTTGACATCATCATGAGTACACTACGAGAGAATATGATTTACACCAAGATATCAAAAATGCCAGTTTGGATTGATGAGTTTCACTTTTTGTGACATATCATACTTGATTCTAGTGTATCAGTGAATCCAGAAAAGGTGTAGGCTGTGGTTTCTTGGGAGCAACCCAAGAACATCTCTAATATTCGGCGTTTTCTGGGTTTGGCCGGTTATTACCAAAGGCTTGTTATATATTTCGCTTTTTTAGTAGTGCCACTCATAGGACTGACCAAGAAGGGGGTTAATTTCGACTGGTTATAGGCTTATGATAATGTTTTCTAGGAGGTGAAGAAGTGGTTGACCGCCACACTAATTTTGTTCTTACTCGAACCAGGAAAGAGGTACACCTTGTTCTGCGATGCGTCTGGTGTGGGACTTGGGGAAGTGTTGATGAAGGATGATCAGGTTGTGTCTTATTGGTCGAGGTAGTTGAGGCCACATGAAATAAATTATCTTACTCATGACCTGGAGCTATCTGCTGTGGTTCATGACTTAAAGTGTTGGAGGTATTATTTGTTGGGAGAACCCTTTATGGTGTTTACTGACCATAAATGTCTCAAAAACATCTTATCTCAGTGGGATTTGAATCTTCCACCATGATGGTGGATCGAGTAACTAAAATATTTGTATTTTGAATTGGTTTACACACCAGGAAAAAGGAATAGTTTCATTGATTCTCTAAGTCATAAGACTCGAAATCAATTAGTTCAGGAATCCAGTTCAGAGTGGGTGATGATGGACTTGTTTGTAGAGATGCATTTGGAGGTACATAAGGGGCATGAGTATATGACCCTTGCATTTATAGTAGCCAAGTCTATGCTTTTGAGCCGAGTTTAAGAGAGCTAGTTGGTAGATACAGAGTGTTTGGATATGAAGGAAAGTTTTAAAGGTGGGGAGTCACCTTCTGGTTGAACCTTCATCACAGATGGAGTTTCTTATATTCATGGTCAGGTTGTGGTGCCAACATATGTACGAGAAGAGTTAATGCATGAGATCCATGCATCAAAGTGGGCAGTGTATCCGGGATTGACTAAGATGTACTGAGACCTATGTATGCAGTTTTTTTGGACAAGAATGAAGAAGGATGTGGTGAGTTTGTGGCACGATTCCTTACCTGTTAGAAGGTGAAGGCTGAACATCAGTTCCTGGGTGGGTTGTTATAGTCATTTCCTATTCCAGATTGGAATTGGAATGATGTCACGATGGACTTTGTAGTGGGTCTTCTGAGGAAACCTTGGAAGAATAATACCATTTGGGTGGTGGTAGATTGGCTGACCAAAGTGGCCCATTTTTTGAAAATTCTGGAGACCTATACAGTCGAATAGTTAGGGGAGTTGTATGTTTGGGAAATAGTACCACTGCATGGCATGCCGAGAACCATATTTTTAGATCATAATCCGCATTTCACCTCATGCTTATAGAAGGGTCTATAGAAGGCACGTGGTACCCAGGTCTTTCTGAGTACAACTTACCACCCATAGACTGATGGGAAATCAGATCGTAAAATTTAGGTATTAAAAGACATTTTTATAGCATGTGTTCTGGATTTCAATGGTTGGTGGGATAATCACTTTTCGCTTGTTGAGTTTTCTTATAAAAAGAGTTTTTAGGATATAGTTCAGATGAAACCTTTTGAGGAACTTTTTGGGAGACCTTTTAAACCACCTTTGTGTTGGTTAGAGGCCAGAGAGTCTAAGTATTTAGGGCCGAGTCTTGTATGGGAGACATTGGAGAAGGTTCGTTTGATTCAAAAGTGTATGGAAACAACTCAGAGTATTAAAAATTCATATTCAGATCAATGTCGTAGACCTTTTAAGATTATAGTGGGTGATAGTGTGTTTCTTCATGTGTCACCAAGGTTGGGTCACCGTTGAATTCATAAATAGTGCAAGTTGGCGCCTAGATATATTGGTCCATTTGAGATTGTGGAGAGGATCAGACTTGTGGCTTACTGATTGGCTCTTCCACAATGGTATAGTGGGATGCATGATATTTTCCATGTTTCACAACTCTGGGAGTATCACCCTAACCCATATCGTGGGATAAATTCTAAGGATGTCGAGCTTGAGGCTAATTCATCCTTTGAGGAACACCAGGTTCATATTGTAGATCACAATGAGAAAGTTTTGGGGGGTAAGTTGTGGCCTTGTTTTGTGTTCTATGGGAACATGGAAATGTTATGGAGGAAACTTGGGAGCGTGAATATGATATGCATGTCTAGTGGCCCGAACTCTTTTCTTTATAAACTCAATGATGCTCGGGAAGAGGTGGATTTGGGATGAGCCGTTATAAGGTGGGGTGGTTGTAAGATCCTGAATTTCTCTATATGGTATTTTTTATATAGGTTTAACTTTAGTCCCTTTATTTTAGTTAATTAAGTGATTTTCAATGTCCTTAATGGGGTAGGGGGTGTTCTTGGGGTTTATGACATGAAAATGGGGGAAAAGCGTTTTCTGGTCTACCTGAATGGTCTGCTCATGGTTAGTGATAACCATGCAGGCAGTCCAGTTAAACCATGTAAAAGGTGGATTTTTGGACAGTTCCTTTTGCACGGTTTGGCAAACCCTGTGACCTAAAAACCTTTAGAAAATTACAAAATTGTGACTCTGGGATTTTATATCTCACTCAGGATTTTCCTCCTCCTCCTCCATTACAACCCTAAGAACGAATCAAATGGACCAAGTGATCCCAAGGATCAATATCCTTCGATTCTTGGCTGTTTGGAGTGCTGTTGAATGTGAATCGAAGATCTGTGTGAGTCTAATCTTCTTCTTCTCTCTCTTTTCCGGTTTAGGTCTTGTATTTTGGGCGATCTTCATTCAAAGCTCTCAAACCTTTCATTTTTATTGAGATCTAGGTTGAGGCTTCAAAGGTGTGTTGGATTGGAATCTAAGGCCATATTTTAGAGGGTGTTCATTAATGGATTCAAGGTAGGTGGTATACAAGTTATATCCCTTGGGTTTTGTGTAGATTTTTGCATGTAGTGTTTTTATTCTATCCCTTTTTAAAGAGTTATTGGTTACTTTGACACGATGTGATGTAGTGGCGTTTAAATGGTTATTGAACCCCTCTTGATCCCTATGATATGTAAGGAAGATTACTTGGCCAAATTATGGCCACCTGAGGGGCGTACTGATATTCCCCAAACATAGATCTAGCTAATTAAGTGTAGGCCGTTTTGCGAGAACATAGATCCTATGATGAATATTTCAATACATTTAAGTGATGTGAAATCTATGTTTAGTAAAACACTTAGGTTGGGTTACCTAATATATTGTTTGGTTGGCATGAAAAAGGTTTCAAACGATAAATGGGAAAATTCTAGGGATTATATTTATACTGGAATATGCTTAGTGAGATAGGCATGGAAAATGGGAATGGGGGAAAAGGGGTTAAGTAACATGAATAATGAACATGTTAATGAATTGAGGAAAAATGCAATTTCCCATTTATTGAGATTATTGTGATGTTATAAATGATGTTGGATATGTTGTTGTGATATGGTGTTTTGTGGTGAATGATAAATAATCATGTGAACATGGTTTGTAAGAGTGGGGTATTAACTTGAGGTTCTACACCCACAGGTTGTGTAAAGACCTAGGAATTTCAAGGAATTTTTTTTTCATAATTTCTTTGGAATTTTACAAATATGTAGTTTCTGACGGCACCTGATTCCGAGGCCCAGTGTGCCTGGAATCAATTTCTGAAGTTTAGCTCAGGTACGTTTAGTGAACAAACGAGTGGTTTTTTCTATTTTTTGAACCGGTACTCGAAATTGAAATTCGAGGGCACCGATAAACTCAAAACGCCGGTAATTGCTTAAGGGGACCTTTACCGCAGTTGTGTTTGCACGGGAGGAGAAGTTAAAATTTGTGGATTAAATAAGAAGTGAATAAAATTGTGGAACAATTTTATTCTATATCTAAGGTGGTTATATCCAACATGGGGGAGTTGGGGTGGGACCCACAAGCACCGAACTACCCATGTGAGGATATTTGTGAGGTGGGGCCCACACGAGCCCCAACCATTCACATTCCCTAAAAGTGAAGTTAAAATTTGTGGATTAAATAAGAAGTGAATACTATTGTGGAACAATTTAATTCTATATCTAAGGTGGTTATATTCTACATGGGGGAGTTGGGGTGGGACCCACAAGCACCTAACTACCCATGTGAGGATATTTATGAGGTGGGGCCCACACAAGCCCCAACCATTCACATTCCCTAAACTCCTTAAACTTCCTCTATTTAATTTTGCTAACTCATCTTTAATTAAGCAAACTCTTCCTCTCCCTCTCTCACTCCATTAAATCTTGCCAACCTACCTCTTAATTAATTAAACAACACTACATTTAATTAATTAAGGGATTCGATTTTTGAATTTTGAAATGCATGACAAGACTAATTAAAATAAGGGATGGCCTTATTTTAATTGGGTTGGATTGTTGTGTGGGAATTGGGAGAGAACTCTTGTGAAGAAGAAGTGGATTCCTCCATTGTTGAAGTTCATCATCTTAAAATGAAGAACAGATCTTCTCCAACAAAGAACGTCGACCCTTCAATGTAGAACGACTCGGCGACCATGGTTCTCCATTCTCTTCTTACTCCGTGACAAGGGAGGAGACAACAATGTGGGGAACTCGCTAACGTCGACACGCCGTATTTTCTCTTCTCCGCGACAAGAAAGGAGATGTTTCCTCCTCCTCGGTGCACTCTTACGACGATGGAAGTGACACCGTCATCCACGATGCTCAGCTACCATGGATCTTTCTCGAGGTAGGGGGTTTTCATATTTTTGTGTATATGTGATTTATACCCATGTGCATGGGTATTTAATTGCAGGGTGTTTTTATAATTTATTTTGAATAAATTAAACCCTTGTCGTTGATGAATTATAGATTGAGCCTCTAATGTGGAGGGCACGGGCTAACGAACATGCCAGAACCTCCGCTGGTTGTTCTTTTGTGTAAATATTTATGGGTGACAATGAAATGGGACTACGATGGTGTTTGAAAGCCTTCACAGTAAATTTCGGGACCTGATAAGACCTCCGGCGCAGACAGAAGCTAAAACAGACCACCAGAGCAACTCTGGTGGCCCGCGGAAGCTCCTAGCTGCGCGGTCGCCGGCACGGCGGTGCCGACGGACGGAGGCGGTGACCGGAGCCATCCGGTCGCTTGGAGGTGGCGGCGCCCCTACGCGCCACCGGAGGAGACCCACCATAGTGGTGCAACGCGGTGGATCCCGTGGCCGCGCGGAATCCCGGGACGATGGTGGGGCGGCGCTTTGCGCCGCTGGTGTCAATTAGTGGGCCCCCCGATCTGCTCGTTTCGCTCGGCCAAGCTATCCAATCCAGCCGGGCCGGACCCGGGCCCTGGTCGGGTCGACCCGGTTCGGGCCGACCCAGGGGGTGTTGGGCCGGGTCAGACCGGGCCCATACCCCCTATCTTCAGACCATCTTTAGTTAAACGCTCATAACTTCAGTTGTGGACCTCCAAACAATGCACCGTTAGTTGCGTAAGATTCCTTGGATCAAGACGATCATTTTGGTATATTACACTCAAGTTTTTGGCGAAGTTTGGGTACGAACAAGTTGGTTCGAACCCGAAACCAACCGGGCCCTCGGAGCGGAAATGCTTATAACTTGAGCTTTGGATTTCCGATTGACGTGCCATTGACTTTGTGTGATTCCTCTTGATGAGACGGTTCTTTTGGAATACTTCACTTGAGGTTTGGACATAGTTGGAGTAAGGCCGGGTCGGATTGTACCCGAAATCCAACCGGGCCCCTGGAACAGAAATACTAATAACTCTCAGACTGGACGTCTGTTTGACGAACCATCAGCGGCGTTGGTAATCACCTTGATAAAAGGTTCCTTTGAGTATATCCCATGGGAGTTCAGAGTACAATTGTGATATGACCGGGTTGGTTCGTACACGAAACCAACCGGGCCCCCGGGACTAAAAGGCTAATAACTCACAGACCGGGCGTCCGATTGACGCACCGTCTGTTGCGTTGAGACCCCCTATGACAAGGCAGTCCTCTGAGATATTTCCACGTGAGATTACGTGACACTTGGAAGTATTGACCAGTAGCTCATGGAGCAGACCCTCTCGGAGATGAGTGTATAGAGTACGAGACCTTGTAGCTGACTGAGACCTGATGACTGCTTGTCCGATTCGAGTCTGAGTGACTTTTATAGCCCAGTGGGGAGCACTACTGTGTTTGGGTGGCAAACCCATGATGGGGAGCACTACTGTGTTTGGGTGATAGACCTGTGGTACTCGACAGAAGGAGTACCTCTTTAGGCTATTAGGGGGAGCACTACTGTGTTAGGGTGGCAGAACCATAGTGGGATCACTACTGTGTTTGAGTGGAAGACCCGCGGTACTCGACAGGAGGAGTATCTCAACAGTCTAAGGTTAGTGAGCAGCATCTCGGAGTTATCACAGGATCACTATACTCGTTAGTGGAGGAGCTCTTCATCAGTTGTGGTTTCGAGATCATTAATGAAAATCCCAGTTTGAGCTGAGTCAATGACCTTTGTGTTTACCTCATGATTGATATGGGTCACTTGATAACTTAGGTATATGTATGGGCATATACCTAAGTGGTGGTTATCCATTGATTTCATAACCTTTGTGTTTCCTCATGATTGAGATGGGTTACTTGATAACTTAGGTATAAGTATGGGCTTATACCTAAGTAAGGGTTATCTATTGAGATCCTTCTTTGTGGTTATCCTTGTTGGATTTAGTGAGACCTTGAGGGTCTCGGGGTCCCTATTGAGTATCATTATACTCACCCCTGCATGGGCTATGCCCGCACCTTGTTGTGTTAGATGCAGACGATGGATAGTGCTGACAGAGACCAAGTGTATAAGGACTGGACGGTACCCGGAGATGGACCTCACGATGAGTCAGTACCCAGAGGTGGACCTCACAAGGAGTCAGTACTCAAAGGTGGAATTCACGATGAGATGGTAATCGGAGGAGGTTTGTGGGTGAGAGCATTGAGGAGGCTATATGTACCTACCCTTCATGTAGGATCTGAGGTGGACGACCCAGGAGCTGCTTCTATCTTCTAGCTGTTTTTCTTTTCAGTTGTACTTTCGTTCAGTTGTAGCTGTACTTTTCATTTGGGTTTGTATTCTGGCCCATTTACTTTTTAGCACTTTCTTTTGTACTTAGTGTATTACTTCATCTTGTACTCTGGATGGATGTGTTTATTTTTATAAAGGCAATTCCTTCCCAGTTATCGGGATTTACGCCTTTGGAGCTAGTTGCCAGCCCCTAGCCTATGGAAGGCGGGCATGGGGTAGTCATAACACGGGCCCCGAGGATGGGTCGTGACAAATTGGTATCAGAGGAGTCAGTTCTACCACAGAACATAGAACTCTAATATTTTTCTTTATGTGAAGCAATAGTGTTAAGGGTACTAAGTGTGGTTCTCAGTTTAGGGAGTCCAGTGTTGGTGCGGGCGGCTGACATATCCATACACCGGGACCCTAACTTCTAATTTCCGACTCAGTGCATGAAAAAACTGATTGCGTGTATGTTTTCAAAAGTTTATTTTAAGTCATCTCAAACCAGGTCAGCTCACCAGGTATAGTCTTTTGACCATGTCACATCTGTTTCTTTCAGGATGTCTTCACCCAGTCAGTCATCGTGGGTACAGAGTGGAGAGCACGATGATAGCTCACCGAGCAACGAGGCCTCAGTACAGGGCCCTCCACCAGTTGAGACACCAGCAAAGAGTGCACACCGCTTTAGCGCGTTGCACGAGTTCCATTGATAGGGGCCTCTGAGGTTTCGAGGCGAGTTGGATTTTCAGACGGTTAGGTAGTGGTTAGAGTTTGTAGCACGAACTTTCCACATAGTTGTGACACCCGCTAACTTGATGGTGTACCTAGCTGTTAGTCTCTTCCAGGGAGTAGCTGAGAGGTGGTGGAGCTAGATGCTCCAGTTTTGCGACAAGATGACCTTCACCTGGGGAGACTTCAAGACCTTCTTCAGGTTGGAGTTCATACCAGTGACTCTACACTCTTAGCATGCTCAGGTGCTTCCACCCATGCCGTATGGTTTTCCGACCATAGCAGAGTCTTCTACAGCCGACATTAGACAGATGACACAGAAGTCCAAGTGGAATAGGCCAACAGGTGGTCGACCGCGCGACTCAGGATCAGTAGTGCAGGGAACCTGGGATGGAGTTAGAGCCAGGTGTGGCAGAAACTGACAGTGTTTCTCCTACAACGGGCTTGGTCACATGGCACGTGACTATCCGACCCGCCGTGCAGACGATCAACAGATAGATGAAGGACCTCCCAGGCATAGGAAGAGGTCCACCCCGACCGCAGGGAACATGTGGATATGGGAGAGCACATCTTCAGGAAGCTTAAGCATACGACAATAGAGCTCCGAAAGCAGGTGGACAAGGGCAGGACTAGTTCCAGGTATGGAGGCCTTTGTCTTTAGTGCTTCTAGTTTCCATGTTGTCGTTGTTGAATTTGCTTTGTCTCTTTGTACTTCGAGCTGCAATAATAAAAGACACTTATCTTTGTGACATTTACTTTCCTGTCCTTTTGTATGGTTGATACTGAGAGGTTCCAGTTAAAACTGTTGACTTGACCCTCACTTTCGAGATTCCTACTGGAGGAGACCCAATGACCACACACTGATGCCGACAGTGTGACTCAACCCTAGGAGGCGAGAGTGACAGTTGGATCTCTTGGTAGTAGCATCGAGGCCTTACGACGTCACCCATGACATGAAAAAGTATTATTTATGTCAGGATTGACTGTATTAGGCGAAGAATGTGGTTCATCTAGGGGATGAGACCAGATTTATATTATCAGCAAAGGATAAATCTTAGCAGCATTTGTGGGATGTAAGTGAAGAAGGGTATACCTGAGTTCTTACAATTGGCTAGTCTCACCATTGTTAATTGAGTGAATGGTTTACAGTTTACTCTAAACTCAATAGTCTCAGGTGCGTCTTCTCACAGAAGGACCTAAACCTGAGATAGCAGCAATGGATTGAGTTCCTCCAGGACTATGACTTCGAGATAGTTTATAATCTTGGGAAGGGGAACGTTGTAGCAGATGCTCTTAGTAAGAGATCGGGAATTCAGCTGTTATGAGAGGCGAGACAGTAGCTGGCTGCGTTTCAGATATCCTTTGTGGATAGTGATGGAGTCAGCACGTGTAGAACTAGAGATGGTACGAGCTACGATGGTGAAGGTTCAGATCATATAGGAGCGGATGAAGACTGCACAGAGTAGACAGAAATCCTATGTTGATAGGAGACGGGACCACTGGAGTTCGAGGATAGAGACCACGTATTTATACGGGTCTCACCTCAATAAAGTCTATGGAGATGTGGACGAGGCGGAAAGAAATCTCTGAGGTTCAACAAACCTTTACAGGTCCCCCATAGAGTAGGCAAGGTGGCTTACCGCTTGGCCATTCCACCTCAGATGCATCGAGTGCACGACATCATCCACGTATCTCAGTTGAGGAGATGTGTGAACGACCTATCCATCATCATCGACCATGAAGAGCTGGACATCGATGACAGTGCAACTTTCATGGGGTTTCAGTAGAGGTTGAGGATCGACAGGAGTGGGTCCTACGAGGACGGTCGATTCCTCTTATGCGCTCTCGCTAACAGCACGTGAACCTCTAGGAGAGCACATGGGTGCAGGAGGCTCAGATGCGTGCTCGGTATATCCTTTAGTTTCCCTAGCTTATCTTGTAGCTTTACGGGAACATAAAGCCCTGAGGTGGGAGTAATATAAAGACCAGGAAATTTCAGGGAAATTTTTTTTCTTAATTTCTTTGGAATTATACTAGTACATAGTTTCTAACGGCACCTGATTCCAAGGCCCGGTGTGCCCGAAATCAATTTCCGAAGTTTAGCTTAGGTACGTTCAGTGAACGAACGAGCGAGTTTCTCTATATTTTGAACCTGTGCTCTGAATTGAAATCTGAGGGCATCGATGAACTCTCAACGCCGGTAATTTCTTAAGGGGACCTTTACCGCAGTTGCGTTTTCACGGGAGGAGAATTTAAAATTTGTGGATTAAATAAGAATTGAATAAAATTGTGGAACAATTTTATTCTATATCTAAGGTGGTTATATCATACATGGGGGAGTTGGGGTGGGACCCATAAACACCTAACTACCCATGTGAGGATATTTGTGAGGTGGGGCCCACATGAGCCCCAACCATTCACATTCCCTAAACTCCTTAAAATTCCCGTCTTTAGTTTTTCTAACTCCTCTTTAATAAAGAAAACTCATCCTATCCCTCTCTCACTCCATTAAATCTTTCCAACCTACCTCTTAATTAATTAAACAACTCTAAATTTAATTAATTAAGGGATTTGATTTTTGAATTTTGCAATGCATGATAAGACTAATTAAAATAAGGGGTGGACTTATTTTAATTAGGTTGGCTTGCTGTGTGGGGATTGGGAGAGAACTCTTGTGAAGAAGAAGTGCATTCCTCCTTTGTTGAAGTTCATCATCTTAAAATGAAGAACAGATCTTCTCCAACGAAGAACATCGACCCTTCAACATAGAACGACTCGGCGACCACAGTTCTCCATTCTCTTCTTCCTCTATGACAAGGGAGGAGACACCGATGTGGGGAACTCGCCAACGTCGACATGCCTTATTTTCCCTTCTCCGCGAAGAGATAGGAGACTCCACTTCCTCGTCACTGAACTCTTACGACGATGGAAGCGACACCATCATCCACGATGCTCGGCTACCACAGATCTTTCTCGAGGTAGGGGGTTTTCATATTTTTGTGTATATGTGATTTATACCCTCGTGCATGGGTATTTAATTACAGGGTGTTTGTATAAATTATTTTGAATAAATTAAACCCTTGTTGTTGATGAATTATGGATTGAGCCTATAATGCGGAGGGCACGAGCTAAAGAACTAGCCGGACCCTCCGTTGGTTTTTCTTTTGTGTGAGGATTGAAGGGTGACAATGAAACGGGACCTCGATGGTGTTTGAAATCCTTCTCAATAATGTTCGGGACCTGAGAAGACCACTGGTGGAGACGGAAGCTAAAACGGACCACCAGAGCAACTCTGGTGGCCCGTGGAGGCTCCTGGCGGCACGGGTCGCCGGCGCGGCAACGCCGACGACCGGAGGTGGCGGCCGGAGCCGTCTAGACGCCTGGAGGCGGCGGCGCCCCTGCGCGCCCCCGGAGGATACCCGCCATGTTAACATCCGTGGCAGTGTGACGCGGTGGATATCACGGCCACACAGGATCTCGAGACAACGGCGGGGCGGTGCTTTGTGCCGCAGGTGTCAATTAACGCCCCCTTCCCCCGTTCCGCGCGTTTCGCTCGGCCAAGGTGGCCGAGCCAGCTCCCCCGGCTGGGCTGGGGCGGGCCACGCGGGCCGGGCCGCGCCATCTAGGTCAGGCCATGCCCAACCGGGCCGGACCCGGGCCCGAGTCGGGTCGACCTGGTTTGGGCCGACCCAGGGGGTGTTGGGCCGGGTCGGACCAGGCCCAGACCCCCTATCTTCGGAACATCTTCAGTTAAACTCCCATAACGTGAGTTGTGGACCTCCGATCGACACAAAGTTAGTTGCATAAGATTCCTTGGATCAAGAAGGTCGTTTCGTTATATTATACTCAACGTGTCGGTGAATTTTGGGTACGACCGAGTTGGTTCAAACCTGAAACCAACCAGGCCCTCGGAGCGGAAACGCTTATAACTTGAGGTCCAGATGTATGATTGACATTTCTTCGACTTTGTTGGATTCTCTTGATGAGACGGTTCTTTTGGAATACTTCACTTGATATTTGTATGAAGTTGGAGTAAGGTCAAATTGGATTGTACCCGAAATCCTACCAGGCCCCAGGAATGGAAATACTAATAACTCTCAGACCGGACGTCCATTTGACGAACCATTAATGGCGTTGGTAATCAACTTGAGAAACAGTTCCTTTGAGTATATCCCATGGGAGTTCAAGGTATAGTTGAGATATGGCTGGGTTGGTTCGTACATGAAACCCACCGGGCCCTCGATACTAAAAGGCTAATAACTCACAGACCAGGCGTCTAATTGACGCGCCGTCTATTGCGTTGAGACCCTTATGATGAGGCGGTCCTCTGAGATATTTCCACATGAGATTACATGAAACTTGGAAGTATCGACCAATATCTCGTGGAGCGAACCCTTCCAGAGACGAGCATACGGAGTATGAGACCTTATAGCTGGCTGAGACCTGATGACTGTTTGTATGATTCGAGTCGGACTGACTTGTATAGCCCAGTGGGGAGTACTACTTTGTTTGGGTGGAAGACCCACGACAGGGAGCACTACTGTGTTTGGGTGGCAGACCCGTGGTACTCGACAGAAGGAGTACCTCTGTAGGCTATTAGGGAGACAACTACTGTGTTGGGTTGGCAGACCCATGGTGGGGAGCACTACTGTGTTTGGGTGGCAGATCCGCGATACTCGACAGGAAGAGTACCTCAGCAGTCTAAGGTTATTGAGAAGCACCTCAAAGTTGTGACTGGATCACTGTACTTGTCAGAGTAGGAGCTCTTCAGCAGTTGTGGTTTCGATATCATTAATTAAAATCCTGGTTTGAGCTGAGTCAATGACCTTTGTGTTTACCTCATGATTGAGATGGGTCACTTCATAACTTAGGTATATGTATGGGCATATAAATAAGTAGTGGTTATCCATTGATTTCATACCCTTTGTGTTTCCTCATGATTGAGATGGGTTATTTGATAACTTAGGTATAAGTATGGGCTTATACCTAAGTAAGGTTTATCTGTTGAGATCCTTCTTTGTGGTTATCCTTGTTGGATATAGTGAGACCATGAGGGTCTTGGGGTCCCTACTAAGTATCGTTATACTCACCCCTGCACGGGATATGCCCGCATCTCGTTGTGTTGGATGCAGACGGCGGACATCGCTGATTGAGATCGAGTGTACGAGGACTGGACGGTACCCAGAGATGGACCTCAAGACAAGTCAGTACCCAGATGTGGACCTCACGACGAGTCATTACCCGGAGGTGGACTTCACGATGAGATATTACTCGGAGGAGATTGGTGGGTGAGAGTGTTGAGGAGGCTATCTGTACCTACCCTTCAGGTAGGATCCGAGGTGGAAGATCCAAGAGATTCTTCTATCTTCCAACTGTTTGTCTTTTCTATTGTACTTTCATTCAGTTGTAGCTATAATTTTCAGTTGGGTTTGTATTATAGCCCATTTAATTTTCAGCACTTTCTTTTTTACTTAGTGTATTACTTCCTCTTGTACTCTGGTTGGATGTGTTTATGTTTTAGAAAGGCATTGCCTTCCCAGTTATTGGGATTTATGCCTTTGGTGCTAGTCGCCAGCCCTGGACTATGGAAGGCTGGCTTGGGGTAGTCACATTGCGGGCCCCGAGGATGGGTCGTGATAGGTTGAGTTGGAACGAGGTTCTATCTCCTCCCCTAAATGCATTGGTTAGGGAAGGGGATAGAGTTCTATTCACCTAATGGTTGCATTCCACCCGGACTGAGGCTTCGATGTGAGGATATTTGGAATTATTTTCAAATGATGCCTAGTGATATAAAACTTGTTAAATTACTACATGATGAAAATGTTGATCATGCCTAATCCATTGAACACATGAAAAGGGAAACATGACAAATGAAATGTCTTGGTAATAAACATGGGTTAATTGATAGGTTAACTTAAGGGATCATAAATAAAGATAGTTTATTGAAATCTTTACCTTAACTTTATTTTATTTATCATCTTCATGCACTATCTACCTTTATGTATATTTTGTAGAAACCATTGGTGGTGACCTACTGAGTTATAATCACACCCTTCTCGGGCCGCCATTTGGTACCCGAGTATGTTTCATGCTTGTAGGTTAGGACAAGGGAAATGACCCTATGCAAGGGAGATGAGTTGGACATGGTACATGCTTAGGTGAGGTTCCAGACTTGGAGTTCAGACCATTTTTGGGATTCTATTATTCTATTTCCTTTGGGTTTTGTTCACTTGACACTATAGAATGGAATGTCATATTTATTGTTGTTTATGGTTGTACCTAATGTTCTGATTTGGTTATTTATTCATGTTATGGATTTTTCTCTTTTGTTTCTGCTATTTCAATTATTATATGTTGTGGATTACTCTAGTATTGAGGGTATAGTCTCCCCATGTGACCTATTGGACCCTCACTTCTAGTCGGAAACTTCTAGCATATGGGGAGGCGCGCTTTAGGTCATGTAACTACCTGACATGGAGCTTGAGTTTAGTGGATCCCGGGCTGGGGACATTAAAAATTTAGACCGATTACGTTGGAACACCTGATGGGGTATCCAATGATGTTGCAATATTTAAAACAAGATTTTTATCTCAACAAGGGTGAAATAGTCAAGCCAAGCAGTTTAATTAAATAATAATATGCGAAATTGAATATCATCGGTTGGAATGACACAACATGTGATATAAAATACTCAAAAAAATGATTGGAAAGAGAGTATACACCCTACATTGTAATCATAGTGGATCTTACACTCCATGAAAATCTTTGATTTGACCTAAAATGGAAGAAATTAGATGATTTTATAAAAATCCCAATTTTGGTTAAAAGCCTTCCGCAGAATATTACACGACATATAGTGGATGAGATCCTACAATTCTTAGTGTGTGAGGTTAGCCTTATTGAGTGCTTTATATAACACTAGATGACATTGGGAACATAGTTGAATCAGAGTCATAGTGGGCTTCCTAAGGGAGAGAGGAGGAGGAGGCCAAGGTGATGCAAGGGGGGAGCTACAGGGGGAAACACACTTAGGGGATAAGAGAGGGAGAGAAGAAAAATAAAAGAAGAATGGCAATAGAAAATAAATAAAGAAAAATAAATAAAATAGAAAAGGTAAATAAATAAGAATAAAATAAAATAAAAAGGACGGAAAATTAATGTAAATAAAAATAATGAAAATGGGGTAATTCCTATTTTAATTATTTTTACTTTTCTTGTAACCCCATTTTTATTTTATTTTAAAATTTATATTTATCCTAGTTTAATTAATTTTAATTTTAATTAGATTTATTTTTATTCCTTTTTAATTAATTTTTTTTATTTTTAACTCGAATGCTATGCTAGGGCGCGATGTAATATTTTACACAAAACCCATGCAATTATTTAAATAATTTTAATAGCTTCTCGGGATATGTAATAGGGTGCATGCCCGAGGTCTCTTTAAGTATTTAGACTAAAAACTTAAATGGTCGTTACCCTGATTAAGGCTAGGATATTACAATCTCCCATCCTTAAGACAACTCATCCCTGCGTTTCCCTTCTAAGGGTAGTGGAATGTCGTCGGAGAAAAGTTCCAGCCACTTCCCATGGACATCAGTATCATGTTCCCAGATCTCATACTGAATGCATCCATGTTTCCATATCACCTAGACTAGTGGAAATAACCTACCTTAGAGTACCTTCATGATACGATCGATGATATGGATTAGACGCTCCTCGAAGGATTCATCCACATTGAGCTCGATGTCATCAGGATCAAATGAATGAGATGGGTTTAGATGATACTGTGGAAGCTGAGATTCTTAGAAGACATCATACATGGACCAATACCTTTGAGGTAATAGTAACCAATACACTATCTGACCAACTCTCTCCACTATCTCGAATGGACCGGCGTATCTCGGAGAGAAATTCCCCCATCTCATGATCCGCCTAAGGCTGAACCTTCACGAAACACACAGAAGGGCTTGATGCCCCACCTCAAACTCCTGAGGTCTGCGACAATAATTGGTGTAAGATTTCTGGCTGGACTTAGCTGTATTCATATGCTTCTGAATCATCCAAACTTTCTCAGAAGTCTCTTAAATGAGATGAGGACCCAAAAGAGCTGCCTCACCTACTCTTGGATAGTATAAAGGTGAACGAAAAAGTCTAAAATATAGGGACTCAGAAGGATACATTTGAATTGTCATCTAGAAGATTTTATTATGAGTAAACTCAAAAAGAGGAATATTTTTCTCATAGGAACCTCTAAAATTAAGGATACATGACCATAGCATATCCTCTAACACTCATATAGTCATTTTTGACTACCCATAAGTCTGAGAGTGATATGTAGTACTCAAGAGTACCTGTGAACCTAGTGCTTTCTATAACCCTTGCCAAAACCATGAAGTAAAGAGGGTGTCTCTATATGAGATAATAGAACAAGGTATGCCATGAAGTTACACTATCTTTAGGATATATAGCCTTCCCAAATCATCAACAGAAAAGGTTTCCTATATAGGTAGGAAGTTCATGACTTTGGTCAATCTATTGACAATCACCCATACTACATTGTTGCCTTGTAGAGATCTTGGCAAGCCTATAATGAAATCCATGGTGATTTCATTCCAGTTCCACTCAGGAATGGATAGAGTATAAAACACCAAGGACTTTCAATTAAATTTAATATTAAATGCATAAAACACTAAGTCTCTACAAAATAACACTTTTTTATAACCAAGACAATGAACATAATTTTTCCACTTTAGTGTTTTGAATTTCAAAAATATGACATACACAGTTGCGTTTTGGGTTATTTTTGGTGTCTGATAGAACAAACTTAATTTTTGAGGAGTAGTAACATACACTTATGAATAGTAACTAAACCTTATTAATAGTAAAGTGACCCTTATAAATAGTGACATCCCCTTATAAATAGTAAGTTGACCCTTATGAATAGTAATGTACCCTTATGAATAGTTACATAACCCTTATGAATAGTAATGTACCCTTATGAATAGTAACATCACTCATGTAAGTATAAATAAAATTTAGGCACCTTATTAATGAGAGTGAATATTTTAAAAATTAATTATTAAGTATTGTTATTTTTTTGAGAAGTAAATATTTAATTACAACTTTATAATTAATAAATTTATTTAAAAGAAAAATAATTTTTCATAAAATGTATTATTAAATCAAATATTTTTCATCCAAGGATTTTGGGGTAATTAAATAAAAATATAGTTATTTTTTTTGGGCATTACAAAACTAGTTTTAGTTTTAAAACTTTATTATACGATTAAATGATGATTTTATTTCAAAATAAAAAATTTCTTATATAGAAAATTATTTTGATAAAATTCAGTTCATAATTGAATTCTATATGTCGACAAATAGTTAGGGTAAATTATTGCGATTTTTCTGAAATACTTGAAATTTTGGTGAATAGTGAAATTAAATAATTTATGAAATATACTAAATAAGTGAATTTCTGCATCATTATTGAGTCATGACTGATGTAAATGTCAATTGGTTCAAACTAACATGCACTTACTGAAGTTTTGAGTCATAATAATCAAGACTATTCATGTTCTTGATAAAAAAATATTAAACTAATTATTAAAATAATGAGAAACCCCTTCTCTCCTCCAATATAAATACCTCCCTTCCTTACCTCTTCTATTCACTACTATCAAGCCTTGTGGATTGTATAAATTCTTCCCAAATCTCCTATAAAGCTCCTTCCCCACGTCTATCAGCCTATGGTCTCATAAAAAGAACAAATCCTCTCCCTTAAAGAGGCTCTCAAGGAAGGTTACTTCCAGAGGTAAATTCCACTTTTAATTTGATTTATTTCATGTTCCTTTCTTTTATTTTTTCTTCATCACATTCTTTTATACAAATATTTTGATAACTATAGTAACATACATGTACTTATATGTTGTTATGATAATGTAATAATTCATCATCATCACTCCTTTCCCCTTCTTTTATACTTTAAATGAAAACATTATCCCAGATGTGTTAATTTATCACATTCAAGGACGACGGGTTTTCAATTTCTATTACCATATTAAATTATGGTCATGAAACTATTTTTAAGGTTTAACCATAATATAATATATCTATTATAACTTATTTAAGGTTCTTGAATATTTTATTATACATGATATTAATTTATATATCAAAATGGGTCTGTTGTGATAAAAAACCACCAATTAACCCAAACAATAGTCATTAAATAATTTATATAATGATTATTATTCACTACCAATAACAAAATGAATTTTATAACCATGTAATATTTTGGATGCTCAAAAATAAAATAAAAAATCTATTTTGGAAAACCATTCTCATTCTACATGTTTATCCGTACATAAATATAAGTAAACCAATCATGAAAACCATGGAAGATAATGCTCCCAAACAATGAAACTAAATCTCTTAACCCATCAAAAGGCCATGAATTAACCTAATATGGTTACACTAAATCAATTAAATTTAGAGGGTTTTTTTATAATTAGTAATTAATAAACTTAAATTTGATTATTTAATTCATTAAGATCAAGTGGAGAACACCTTCATACTTAAGGTATGAGTTTCTTCATCTCGCTTCCATTTTTGTGAGATATTCTGTATTGACTAATACTACTTGTGAATGGTGTATGTATACTACCCATTGATTTTTTATATCATGAATCTATTTATTTTCATGATATTAAATTTATCATTTGATGATTATTAATTTTGGTGCATACGATTGAATTGATTACAAAGTTTTAAGTATTTTTTACTGGAACCTCCATTTTCATTTGAGTTTCTCTTATTCTTTACTCAACTATATGAATTTCTTATTTATTACTCTATACTAATCATAAATTATGTGTGAATGTTTTATATATTTTTACCAATAATAACCCTTATTTATTTTATGGGGAGTTACATGTTTTAAAATAATCTTTCAAAAAATTGTTCCAAAATGCAAGCATGATTCAAGGAACTTCTCAAATTCTTACCTATTTTAAAGTTCACTCTATAAAATATTTTAATCCAGATTTATCTTTCAAAAATCACACATTATAACATGAATAAAATATTTTGGTTCGTTTCTGGTTTTATGAAACCAATCAGGCCTTTGCAGTTTAAAATCTCATTAATGAATTCCTTAAACCGCACTAAAATGTTTTAATTCTAAAGCTTCTTTAAAAAAACTTTTTACATGATTTTAATACATTGGGACATAATTTATGACTCCAATGTAATCTAAAAATCCTTACCTTTTATGTTTTGGGAAATACATGTTTAAAAATAGATTTATGAAAAATACAAATGATTTTCCAAAAGAACTCTTCTTTCCAAAGAAAAATAGATTTTTCTCACCTGACTTTAACTTTTATGATATATATGCCTTGTTCACCGCTTATTCCTTAAATGTGGTGTATGTAATTACTCTTGGTATATAAAATCAAGAGTCTCATTATTATCATGATATTATAATGGATTATGATTTTAATGTTTCAAGGTATTATGAGACACTTTGGAATGTTTAAGGATTATTTCCTCAATAGTTTTTTAATGGTCTCATTAAAAATTATCTTTATTTATGTCAAAATAATTTTATAAATCTTGTATTTCATAGAGGATTATATCTTATGATATAATATAAAATATTATCTTTAAAGGTTTATGATTAGTTTGAATTTTTATGTTCTATCTTGATACCATTCACCAATTTACTTCAAAATTTTAGAGTTTTTGTATAATGTATAAGGAATGTTATTTAAATTTCATATGATAGTTTCAATATGAATGTATATGTTGTTTATGTTTCCCCCATTCATAAGATGAATGAATTTGAATTAATAAGTGTCAGGTGGGGCCCTCTATAACCCCTTGGTGTATTGGTAGGTCTCAAGAGACAAACTATGGTCTTGGCTTGAGGCCTTGAAAAAATGGATATTTATGGTCTTGGCACAAGGACTTGATGATATGGTTACGATTTATTGAATTATACATTCCCTAATTATTAAAATAGTAATTGAAAGTTCATGTGGTCATTCAACTAGTATAATAACAATGATTATTATTTATTATGTCATTATTTATTCATCTATTATTCCTTCCATAGTATATACAAGTTTATTTTTAATGGCATGTGTTTTTAGTTATTCACCATTCCTAATGTTTATGTTTATGATATGATCCAATGTATTTATTACCCTTACTAATCATCTAAGGTGACCCATTTCTTATGTTTCATTTTCTCAGGACATGAATAAGTTTATTATGAATGACCTGTAGGGATAAACATAGAGTTTTGGATGTTCCCAATAAAACATATATGTTGAATTTTATTTAAACTTGTAATGTTGAACCTATGTAGGTATAGAGTTTTGAAAAACTACTAAACTAATCAGTTCTTAGGGATATAAATTTCTTGTAAGCATGCCAATGTAATGTAATAAGGCACCGGCTCTAGGCAACTAGGGTCGGGGAAATAAATTTGGTATCAGAGGAAATTTAGTAGAAAACATGGAAAATAGATTTAGAAATCATAGATTAGGGAACAAAACCCTAATATAGTATTTGAGGATAAAAATACAAGAACATCATGGAATTTTGGTATGGAATAGATTATGTGGATATTTTTAGAAAATATATCCCTATTTGGATACTACAAGTGGTTGTGGTTCTGGAACAGATATACCTAGGAGTAACAACTCTGAAAAAGAGTTTGGGGTTCAACCCTAGGAATCATGTTACATGACAACGAGTCTAACTATGAACCTGATCTCACACTACTAGGGGATATTATTTTGATAATTCACATTTTCATTACAATCCATTATGAAACATTTATGCCCCTAAATTATCCAAAGTACATGGTTCTAGGATTTATGATTCATAAATTTATGTTATATACTATAATATGTTTAGGGTTATATAGAGTTCATAATTTTATGATCTAATTTAGTGTACAGAATTGATTAGAAATGGAGTCTACCAAAAATAATGATAACTTAACCAATTCATGTGATGTAAAGAGTAAGATTGATCATATCTCTTATGGTATTAATCCATCATTTTGAAGGAAGATAGTATCCAAAGTATCCTCACCATATGAGTAGATAATATCATCTATTAACATGGTAAATAAATAATTCTAGGAGTCTTATGGATTTGAAGGGAAGCAATATAAGAAGAGAGTGGAAGAGAAAAGAATGAATAAGGGGAATAATAAAAAGGTTAGTTTTCCAACATGTGGTACTTGTGGAAGGAAACACCCTAGAGACTGCTCAAAAGGAAAATTAGTTTATTACAAGTGTGGAGAAAAGGGATACAAAGTTCATGATTTCATGGTTAAGAAATTTTTTTTCAATGTATGATGTTTCAACTACAAGGAAATGGGACACCATGCAAATCAATGTCCCGAGCGTCAAATGAATATGCCCCAAATGACGTTACTAGATAACGTTCAAGTCATGATACTGCCACCGATGAAGTGTAATGATTAATATGTCTCATAAAGAATCATTTCATTTGAATATTTTATCATCAATGTTTTGGTTATAAGAATTATGGAATATACAAGGATTGTACTACGGTAATATTTCATTAAGAATTTGAGGTCTTATGATGATTTTTTTCAAGGATAAGTGACTTAAAAGAAAGGTAATATCTTGGTAAAGTATATGGGTGAGGAAAAGACAACCCTAAATATAATCCTGATGATTAAGATAATGATGAAGAAGTGATTTATTTGGATAAGTACTCACCACCTCAAAAATAATTATTTACTTGTCTACAAGTGGTCTCTGCTATCATTGATGGTGTTTACAACAATTATGGTTATAAGGAATATATAGAATAACATGTGTAAGGATGATTGCATGTTTCCAATAAGGTTTTATGGTAATTTTAGTAATTTTCATATTTCAAGAGGATACATGATGAAGATATTCACATGGTTGGAATGTGAAAATTTAGGGCTTCTTCTTGTTGATTAAAGGAAAAGTGGGTAGTAGATGCATTAAGAAGGATGTATCATGGAGTTCTAAACAAAATGGGGATTTACAAGGACACTATGTAAATGGATCTATCAAGGATATATATGGGAATTATTCTAGAGTTTTGGATCATGATATTTTTAAAAGTTAAACCATTTATGAAATTTTTTAAGTTGATCATTGTATGAGGATTTATAGTTTAATGTCACCACATGATACAAACTATGCTAAGAGATAAATTATAGATAGTTCAAGGCACAAAAAAGGATAATTTTTTTTTATGAAATAGAAACATATAATTATACTATTATAGAGTGAAATAATTTGTAAATGCTAGAAAAAGAGTGTTAAACAAAAATGTTGTCCTATTATCATTTTTTATAATAGTAGTTTATGGTTTTGTGGTAATGATCTTTTATCTGAGTATGTTCCCTATCACATTACAATAGAACATGTTGGTTTATTTATTCATCCATGACCATGTTTTCCAATTAGAATGTGTGGTTTTATAGTAACCGATGCATTTTCCATGCCCTCTAATTTAGAGGAAATTTTAACTGTATTTCTGATATCGGTTTCCCACAAGAGAATTTTCATGTATCAACCATTAACTTTCGATGTTCAATTTAAATTTCTAGGATGGAATTTTTGTAAGGATATAAGAGTATAACACCCCAAGGATTTGAAAATAAATTCAATATTGACTGTATGAAACACCGAGTCTCTAAAAAACAACGCTTTGTTATAACTTATCCAATAAACATAATTATTCCACTTTTGTGTTTTGAATTTCATAAATCTGACATACACAGTTGCGTATAGGGTGATTTTTGGAGTCTGATAGAACAAACTTAATTTTTGATTAATAGGAACATACCCTTATGAATAGTAACCTACAATTATGAATAGTAATATGACCCTTATGAATAGTAATGTACCCTTATAAATTTTCAGTTGACCTTTATGAATATTAATGTACCCTTAGGAATAGTACATGACCCTTATGAATAGTAATGTAACATTAAGAATAGTAACATCTCCCATGTATGTATAAATTAAATTTAGGCACCTTATAAATGAGTGTGCATATTTTAAAAATTAAAAATTAAGTGTTGGTATTTTTGTGAGCAGTAAATATTTAATTACAATTTTATAATAAGAAAATTGATTTAAACGAAAATTCCTTTTCCAAAAAATGTATTCTTAAATAAAAATTTTTATGTCCAAGGATTTTGGGGTAATTTAAAAATACCTTAGTTAAATTTTTCGGGCATTACAAAATCAATTTTAGTTTTAAAACTGTATTTTATGTGTAAATTATGATTTTATTTAAAAATTAAATTTCTATTATTTATAAAATTATTTTGATAAAATGGAGTGCATTTTTTAATTCTACATGTTGAAAAATGGTTAGGTTAAATATTTGGGATTTTTCTAAAATACTTGAAATTTTGTTAAATAATGAAATTCGATAATTTACGAAATATGCTAAATAAGTAAATTTATGCATCATGATTGAGTAATTGATTATATAAATGGCCATTTTTTTAAACCCACATGAACTTATTAATATTTTTAGTCACAATAATCAAGAATATTCATAGTCTCTAGAAACAATATTAAAAAAATGATTAAAATAATGAGAAACCCCTCCACTCCTCCACTATAAATACTACCCGTCCTTACCTCTTCTCTTCACTCCTATCAATCCTTGTTCCTTATCTAAATTCTTCCCAAAATTCCTCCAAATATCTTCCCCCACGTCTAGAAGCACATGGTATCATAAAAATACCAAACCCTCTCTCATGAAGAGGATCTCAAGAATGATTACTTCAAGAGGTAAATTCCACTTTTCATTTCTTTTATTTCAAGTTCCTTTATTTTCTTTTTCTTTCACCACCTCATTTAATCCAAATGTTATGATAAATACAGTACCTTATATGTACTTTAATGTTGTTTTGATAATGTAATAATTCATCATCATCTCTCTTTCCCCATCCTTTTATACTGGAAATGAAAACACCATCCGAGATGTGTTAATTTATCAAATTCAAGGACGACAAGTTTTCAATTTCTATTACCATATTAAATTTTTGTCGTGCAACCATTTTTATTGTTAAAACAGAAAATAATATATTTATTATAACTTATGTAAGGTTCTGGAATCTTTTTGTACATATTATATTAAATTATAAATCAAAAGGAGTCAGTTGTGTTAAAAAGCCGCCAATTAACCACAACGATTATCAATAAATAATTTATACAATGATTCATCTTCACTCCAAAAAAAAAATTAATTTTATAACCATGTAATATTATGGATGTTAGAAAATAAAATACAACTTATATTCTGGACAACCATTCTCATTATACATGTTTATCTGGACATGAATATACGTAAACCCATCATGAAAACCAAAAAAGAAAATGCTCCAAAACAATGAAATCGAATATCTGAACCCATCAAAAAGTCATCAATGAACCTAATAAGGTTATAAAAATTAAATTAAATGTATAATAGTTTCTGTAATTATTAATTAATGAACCTAAATTTTATTATTCAGGTCATTATGATCAAGTGGAGAACATCATCATACTTAAGGTAAGAGTTTCTTCAACTCACTTCCATTTTTGTGAGATATTCCGTATTCACTAACACTACTTGTGTATGGTGTATGTATACTACCCATTGATTTTTAATATCATGAATATATTTATTTTTATGATATTTAATGTATTATTTTATGATTATTAATTTTGGGCCATATGATTCAATTTATTATAATGTTTTAAGTATTTTTTACCCGAAAATCCATTTTGATTCGGGTTGCTCTTATTCTCTACTGAACTCTATGAAATTCTTATTTATTTCTATATACTCCAAATAAATTCTATTTAAATTTTATATATATTGGTAACAATCATAAACCTTATTTTTTTTATTGGCAGTTACATTTTTTAAAAGAACCTTTTAAAAAATTGTTCCGAAATGAATGCCCGATTAAAGGAACTTCTCAAATTCTTACCTATTTTGAAGTTAACTCTATAATTTTTTTAAGATAGATTTATCTTTCTAAAATCACAAATATTGACATAAAAAATCATTTTTTCTTCATTTATGGTTTTATGAAAACAAACATGCCTTTGCGCATTAAAATATCTTTAATGAATTCCTTAAACCGCACTAAAATGTTTTAATTCCAAATATTCTTTAAAAACACTTTTCACATGATTTCACTTCAATGGGAAATCCTTTATGACTACTGTTTCATATCAATGTCCTTAATTTTATTTTAATATACATGTTTCAAACCAGATTTATGACAAACACAAACGATTTTTCGAAATAATTATTCTTTCCAAAGTAAAATAGATTTTTCTCCCCTCACTTTAAATTGTATGAGATATATGCCTTGTTCACCACATATTCCTTACATGTGATGTATGTACTACCCATTGGTATATCATATAAAGAGTCTTTTTATTCTAATGATATTTTAATGGGTTATGATTTGAATGTTTCAAGGTGGTATGGGACTTTTTATAACGTTTATGGATTATTTCTTCAAGAATTTCTCAATGGTCTCATTTAAAAGTTTATTTATGTCAAAATCCTTTGATGAATGTTGTGTTTCATAGAGGTTTGTATCTTATGACATCATCTATAATATTATGTTTAATGGTCTCTGATTAGTTTAAATTTGGATATCTCACTTGATATCATTCACCAATTTACTTCGAATGATTATGTTTCTGTTTAATGTATGGGGAAATTTATTTTCATTTCATATGTTAGATTAAATATGAATGTATATGTTGTTTATGTTTATCCAAATTCATAAGAAGAATTCATTGGACTTAATAAGTGTAATGTGGGGCCCTCTATACCCCCCTGGTTCATTGGTATGTTTCATGAGACAAACTATGGTTTATGCATAAGGCCTTGACAAAATAGACATTTATGGTGTTGGAAAGAGGCCTTGAAGGCATGGTTATGATTTCCCACATTATGCATTACCTAATTATAAAATAGGTAATTAAAAGTTCATGTGGTTATTCAAATAGTAGAATACCAATGATTATGCTTTATTATGGAATTATTTATTTAGCCCTCATTCCTTCCACAGTATGTACAAGTTTATTTTTAATGGAATGTGTTTTTAGTTATTCACCATGCCTAATGTTTATGATTAAGATATCTTCTGCTGTATTGATTAACCTTTTTGAGCATCTGAGATCACCCCTTTCTTATGATTCATTTTCTCAGGATATGATTTTTTTTATTATTAATGACCAGTAGAGATAAACTTAGAGAGGTGGATGTTCCCAGAAAAACTTATATGTTGTATTTCATTTAAAGTTATAATGTTGAACCTATGTATGTATCTTGTTTTCCAAAACTACTAAACTACTTGGTCATTCAAGATATGAATTTCTTGTAAAAATTCCAATATAATGTAATAAGGCACCACCTTTGGGAAACTGGGGTCGGGGAATTACATAGAGGCTATAGAAATCTAGAATGTAATTGGTTATCTGCCTTCACATGATGACATGTGGAGAACTGAGTGTTGAAACCCACTATCTACTTCTTCATACCAAGCCACCGGTACTAACGATACATGTATTTGTACATATTGGTATGTTGATGATGAACTGCCTGAATGGAGGCATAAGACTCGCTTATCAGCTCTTCTGGAACATCAGAAGGTACCCATACATGGCCATAGTAAAGCAGAGTTTCACTTCCATCAAAAACCCATACATGAGGTGGGTTATCTGCTGTGAATCTTTCACTAAAAATGATCCCATTTGGATTAGATAACTATTGCATGTGGACTTTCTTCAGAAGATTGGACTTCACTATAAGAGATGCTAGAACTAGTTGTCTGTACTGTTCCTGAACCACCAGTTTCATCTCAGAAAACAAAGCCATCATCTACCACTCACTACTGGATTCCTGGATGTCTTGTGTATGCATCTTGTGGATCATAGAATCATCCATGGAATTACCCTTACCAAGGGTATAAGAAAGCCAAAAATTTAATGACTTTAGGTATTCAACTCACCTGAACTGCCTCAAATTCATGTCTCTCTATGTGGAGATATACTTCAATATTTTATGATATGTGTAAACAATAAACCTCTCACCCAACAAAAAGTGTCTCTAACATCAAAGAGTGTGAACCAAAACTTCTAACTAAAAATAATTTGTAGGACAGTTCCTATCATGAGGCCTCAACTGGAGAGATCCATAAGCTAGAACTAGATTGCCATGAATCAAAACTGTACCCAGTCTGATTCATGAAGCATCACAATAAACAGTATAGATTCCTCCCAGCTTAGGAAGAATCGGGATCAGAGTTGTGGTTAATATTTCCTTCAACTCATGAAAATATTTTTCACAGGATCCTAACCAGATAAACTGTACACCCTTCTTAGTCAGGGCTGTAAGAGGTGATTCTAAGTGGGAGAAATCCTGGCTGAAAATCCGGTAATAGCCCGCAAGACCCAAAAAACTGTGTATGCTGAATTTTTTTGGGTTTCTCCCATGAAACTATAGTGATCACCTTATTTTTTTCAACTGATATGCCTACCTAAGATATGATATGAACCAAGAAGTGAAATTTATCGATTGATAAGTGGAATTTTCTGAGATTTTCATATAGATTGTTCTCTCTTAGTGTACTCATCACGATCTCAAGATGGGTTGCACGGTTTTGTCCAGAGTGTGAATACACCAAGATATTGTAAAAAAACCACCATAAAGAAATCTTGGTATGAGTGAAAAACCTGATTCATCAAAGCCATGAAGGCTGCCAGTTCATTCTTGAGACTGAATGGCATAACCACTTAATCATATAAGGTATATGTTATCTGGAATGGTGTATGTGGTATGTCAGATGGTCACACAAACACATGGTGATATCCTAGCCTTAGATAAATCTTGGAGAAAACAATTGTTCCTCAGAGCTGGTCAAAGAGGTCTTCTGTATGAGGAAACATATATTGATTCTTTACTATAATATGTTTGAGTTGATGATAATCCATGCACAATATGAGGGTAAATTCCTCTTTCTTAGCTTAAAAAACTGGTGAACCCCATGGCGATGTGCTGGGTCTGATAAAACCCTTAGCCTCAAGGTATTCAAGATTGTTTTTGATTTCATGTAGCTCTGTAAGTGCCATCCTATAAGGAGGAATAGATATTGGTGCCTCACCTGGAACTAGATAAATTGTGAACTATAATTCCCTCATGATAGGTAATCTAGAGTAATTGTCAGGGAAGATGTCCCTGAAACGATCCACAATGGGATGGAATTCTACTAGCTGCATTCTTGGATCACTCATGAAGCGACTTTATAATTGAGCTGTAACTCTACCTAGCCCATACTGATTGGGTCCAGATAGATCTCCCTAGATATCCTATTCTCCTTTGTATCGATATGTGTCACCCTCAGGGGATGTGGAAGACACCCAATGGAGATAGAAATCCATGTGAGCACGATAAGGAGTGATCCAGTTCATATCAAGAATGATGTCGATGCTAGACTTATTGAAGATGTTTTAATTCTAAAATAAATGATACCCACCTATATAAAGAAGGAATTGTTGTTACTAGCATATTCCATCTGTACTGACCCCTAATAGAGTGTCAATAGACATGATGCCGCAAAGATACTCGACTATAAAACCAAGGCTTTCAACAACAACAACAGATAAAAAAGAGTGTGATGCACCGGTATAAAAAAAGGAAGAAACTAAAGTAGAGGCAACTAGAATAGTACCTCTAAACATAGATGGTCTTGTACTATGCTCCTATAGTGCTGGTTGCACTACGTACATAAGGCTGGAAGCATGTCCCTAAGGTGCTACCTAACAGGACTGAGAAGGTCAACTCTGCTGATGCTGATATTTTATTATTGGATTCCCTCGACAATGGCCTCCACCATTACCTCATCCTGATTAGATGATCAAAAATGAACTTCTAGCCTGTTATGGATTCATAGATCCTATACATGATAGGGGGGCTGACAGGGATCCTCTTCCACTAGATGCTAATGAGAAATAATGGTAGAAATGATGAAGGTGACCCATCTTGCCACAATCTCAACACTCCGTCAAGTACCTCGTGCACTTAGGCTTCTTATTGACAATCCTTCTGCATTGATGACATGTAAAAAAACTATCAAAACGTGCTGCTTGGATGATATTTCCTTCATGTGCAACATCAAAATGGTTCTTTTTATTGCTTGACGAACCATTACCCTGTCTTGGAATTGAAACACCCTAGATCATATGTTTATATTCCCTAACATTTTGTTCTGAAATTAGGGGATGATTTGTGATCTCTATAATAGTTTTCAAATGAAAGACATTCACCTGTGAGAGGATGGTATATTCGAGTCCATCGTAAAAAAACTTGAAGTTGTCTGTGTGTCACCAGTCAGAGATAGAGAAAAAACACTGAAGCTTTGTGAAATGAGTAGAATATTATAACACTACCATAGATCCCAAATAATGATGCAAAAATTCCCTAGCATGATCATTTCTTAGAGTCTATGGAACGAAGTGATCGTAGACATCTATTTGGAAGTCTCTGCAAACCATGTCTCTGGTCTGATCCTCATGATAAATGGAATCCCACCAATGTTTTATGGAGTCACGAAGTAGGTATACTGCATATTTGAACCTCTTATCTGGAAGATAGACTTCTTGTACTCTATCCATTACTCTCTAGCATGAATACCGACACTCCTCGAGAAGGTGGGAGGGTACAGGTACAGAAAGTCTCATGTAATCTCTTACATAGATGGGGAAGGTCTTGGAACATTATGAACTGACTGCATAAACCTAGGGAGACTATCCTGAAACTAATCTTCAGGACCCATAGGAAGATCAGTAGGAGGTGGTACTATAGGTAACACTACATGATGCACTACATGAGGCACTTCTGGTGGTTCTGGACCCACCATCTCTAGAATGTGCTCATCACCACTCTCCTGAGGCACGACATGAACATGTAATTGAATCATAGGTCTAAAATATCCAAAAACATAACTTTATATAGAACTACATAGCAGATGAGGAAAATAGGTAAACGTGAATGAAATAGAGTACGTACATATCCTACCTATAATCACTAAATAATAGATAGCCCTCTCCAGGATCCAAGTCTAGATAAGGAAGAGAAAACTTAGAAGGATCACTAGAATAAGGCTTACCTCCCCATTCCTATGTAATGTCAGGATAACATCCAAAAAACTATGAAAAATTTATATTTAAAAAAATTATTCTAAATTTTTCAATTAGGCACAACAACACTCACAAGAAAATAGGTAGATGCATGCTTAAAGTAGATATGGAATGGAAATATTCTTTTCATTTTAATCCCTATAGTTCCTAATATGATGCATGTAAATTCATTTCCCTTGTATCATTGGGATGTAATGGTAGAATCCATTATCTCAATAATACCAATATAACTAAGAGCACAAAATAAGTGTGTCACCACAAAGTGAAGTAATATGAACAATAATTAGCATAATTAATAACTGAAATCCCAAACCATGAAATTTGGGTTTCCCCTATACATGGGTTAGCTACGTCCAAGCATAGGGTAAGTTCCAAATCCCTATATCATAGTCTCATAACTAACCAAAATAGTATGAAAAAAGAAAAAATAACCATTAATATCACTTTGTACCATCCATGACTCGATAGCCACTGGAAAGGCTCTCCAATTCGAGTTGGCCACATAACCTCAAGCACATCTACCCGAACACCAGAGGTTGCCGACTAGCAGCGAGGGCCTTTTTGACATGTTCATGGGGAGACTATTCCATCATAGGTAATAGGTAGTACACAATGGTTGAAAAGTAGTTTATAACAATTAGTGAAGCATATAAATAAAAAACTATAGCAAAAGAAAATAAATCATCCCAACTGAATATATGACATTTGGAGAAGCTGATAAATAAATTTGTATACACAACGATGTCATGCTATAATGTTTTAATTAAAGTAAAAGTCTGAAAAATATGAATACAAGCATGATATAAATGCTGTATTGAAAATGACATAAAGTACAACAACTGCATCTTGGGAAATGACTCAATCCTATGCCCCCAATTTCCATCCTAAGAAGTAAGAAAAAATTAATAATTTAAAGGAAAATTCTTACCTTTATCCATACCTATGATCATATAGTCTAACCGGGTACCAAAAAATGCTTGAGAAGGGTGTGCGATATAATATCCGTAGGTCGGAACCCATAGTTCCTAATCATTTCCATTTCATACTATAAACAAAAGTAGTGTGCCAATATATGTTAAATGAAAACAATTAAATAAACAAAATAAATTGGTATAACTTAGTTCATGTTCTGAAAATCACCCGTCCATACCAACAACATCATCCTAAGCCTGTAATATGAATAAAGTACCAATATAAATATGGATGTATATTTATAAAAGTCTAGGGAATAGGAGACAGACAAAAAGGAACATACCCCTAAGATCGTGCTTTAGATCAGGGTCTAATTTATTTTTCAACAAAGTGTTCTTCAAGGCACTAGAAATATATTAAAAATCACAAATATTTCAAGGTGACATCAATAAAAACCTTCCATAGATTATCATTATTATTATATTAAAGTTTAGAGTTGGAGTCCAAGACCATCCTGAAGGAATCTCTATGGTACATCCTTCAGTTTATCCAATACCACTGATCCCATCCAAGGAGATCTTCCAAAAGACCATGTATCGCTTGAGGCATATTATACCATGAGCCCATCCTAGGTATCACACATAAGGGGTCGATTATCAACTAAGTCTTAGCGTAGCCACTTTTATGATGGGTCCATCATCGATTTTCCATTTAGGAATTGTTGTCACTGATATGTATATAGAAATACTAGGGAAGCCCTCATCGAGAAAAGCCTATGGTATTGCCTCCCTAGTGAATAGTAAGGTAACCAATTAGGAACAAAGAGTCCTTATATGAGTCCTTAACATGGAACCGACATTCTCCCACCACTCAGAATTTAATTAAATTTGAAATAAACAGATTTCACAGAGTATACATTTATAATTGCAACAAAAAAATTAAGAAACTAAAAGCCACACACTTCTTGATCATTGAAGAAAAATAGTTATAACCAAAACACTTTCAATGAATACATAAAAAACACAGCTTTCTCTTTTATAATAGCGTAGCATGATAATAATTTTAACAATGAAAATCATTATTCATAAAAAAACCAACAAAACCAAAAATTCATGGAACATAATTATCCTAAATAATTTATTTAATTTAAAAACCAACTAAATAGGGATCACACAAAACATGAAATTAATAAATTAATTGTTTGGGGCTAAAAAAAATTAGATCGATTACGTAGGCACACCCAAAGGCTTATCAAATGATGTTGCAAAAATTAAATCAAGCTAGTTTATCTCAACAGTGGTGAAATAGCCAATCCAAGTAGTTTAATTAAATTAGAATATGTGAAATTGAATATCTCTGGTAGGCACCAAATAATGTCACAACGTGTGATCTAAAAGATCCAATGAAATGGGGGGAAATAGAGTAGACACCCTACCTACTAATCATAGTGGATCCTATGATTCATGATGATCTTTGATTTGACCTAAAATGGATGACATTAGATAATTTCAGAGAAACCCCAATATTGGGTAAAAACATTCCACAATATATTTCATGATAGATTTTGGATTAGATTCTAGGATTATTGGTGCGTAATGTTATATTTACCAAGAGCTTCATAGAACACAACATGATGTTGGAAAGGGAGGTGATTCAGAGTTGTAGTGGGGCTCAGAAGGGAGAGAGGAGGAGGAGGCTAGGGTACTACAAGGGAGTGCTACTGGGGCATAAAATGAATGTAAAATTATTTGATGAGTTTTATGTGGAACCTATGATTCATGATGATCTTTGATTTGAACTAAATTTTTTAAAATCAGATGATTTTAGAAAAACCCCAATTTCGGGTAAAAACCTTCAATGATAGATTTTGTGAAAGATTTTGGATGAGATCATACGATTACTAGTTCGTGAAGTTAGCTTTACCAAGAGATTCATAGTTCACAAAATGATGTTGGAAAGGGAGGTGAATCGGAGTTGTAGAAGGCTTCCAATTGGATAGAGGAGGAGGAGGTTGGGGCACTACAAGGGAGCACTACTGGGGCATAAAATGAATACCAAATTGATGTTGGATGAAAATCCCTATGACAGATGTTCAGTTATCAATGAATGACTGATGATGTACATGATTAGGTCTATATAGGAGATGGAGTGACCCTTATGATTCTATAAGAAGTGCCTCAATATAATTACTGAGAAGATTAATGCTATGAACATATTTTTAATATTGGATTACCATGTTTCCATATTGAAAATAATTATTCTCATCTAGTAAATACTTGTTTCCTTACCTACATCATTCTTCTATGTGAGAAGGGAACTAAGTAATCATTCTAAGGATTCCACATATAATGCAAGAAGTTTTCCCTCCATGGGAAGAATTAATACTGATGGAATGAATAGATATTTCGTGACATTTTCCTATGTTATCAAAAAATTTCCATCACATTGATGGGTGACTCCATTTTTAATAAATTTCTTTAAGGGTAGGAACTTTACTGATAGGTTCTCTATGAAGTTCCTGATATAAGTGAGGCATCTGATATAAGTGAGGCATCCCCAAATCCCTCTAAATTAAATGATTTTTCATAGAAGTAGATTCTTAAGGGTCACCTTAGTTTTCTCATGGTCAAAATTGATGCCATGATTTCCCACTATAAATATTTGAAAAATTATTGATTTTACCATTAATGAAAAATACATGGGATTTATTTTCAAGATATATTATCATATAAAAACTATCTAAATATTGGTGAGATAAGCATAGTGTTTATAGAATTTGACCACTAGATCATTAACATAAAACTGCAATTTATTTTTCAATAGGTATTTAAAAATGTGATGCATAAAGTGTCGATATAGAAATCCTAAATTCTTCAAACCAAAAGGCATCATTTGATAAAAAAACATCCCTTGTTGTGTTTTGGTAGTAGTGGAATCTTTATCATTAGAGGGTATTTAAATTTGGTTGCACACCTAATTTCCATCCCTAAAAGAGAGAGAGTGTAATCTACTATTATATATATTAGAAATTTTTTTATTTGAATATGTAAATAATCCTTCAAGTAATCCCAGTTGAGATCCCTGAAGTCAATGAAATACCAAATCTTACAATTTTTATTTTTAAGATGGATAATTTTGGTGAGATACATATGGTACTGGACCTCATGAATGAAGTTAGTAATAATGATATTATCAACTTCATCATCAAACTTAGAGAAATGAGTGTGAAAAAATATCCAGGTATATTTTTTGTAAATATAGTTGTCCCTTTGTAGGAATAGGTGATGATTATCCACATTAGGGTCTATGAAAGAAATCTCTATATAGTTCTAGAAAAGATATCTCAATGTTATTTTAGGAAGGATATGAATATGTATTGAAATCTAGAGTATTGGAAGCACTAATAAATGACACCCATTATTCAGTATCCATTCCTAGATCTATTTCCCAGAGGTCATCAAAAATAGTTAAGACATGTTCCCCAAATGTTAGAGGAGCATCTCTATGATCTTCTTTTTTTTACATCCTTTCCCTCTATTTCAACATTATTGGAAATGAGAGATGATGGATCATTTTTGTATTTAGAAGATGAAATGATGCATTTTTTATTTTCTGAACATCAACCGGACATATCTAAATATCTAAAGTGATGTCTTATGGGCATCATAATCTAGTAAATTTAGAACATTCTCCTCATTTTCTTCACTATTAAATGGGACAGAGGATATCCTGACATCCTAATACATGAAGAAGATATGGAGAAATTTTAAATAATATGGATGATATGGATTATTAAGAGGATCTCAAAGCCTAAAGTGATTCTATAGATAATGATAGATAATTATAACCTAGAGTTCCTATGATCGATAAAGCTAATATCATGAGAATGAGGTTTATACTACCTGAACCCCATGTTCACCTCTTATCTTGAGGGTTAAGGTTTTTTTGGTTAGTGAAACCAATTTACACAGTCTAAACATTAGTTAAACTAGTTCTAGAATATTGGTTTCTAGAGGCAAGAAATTGAGGATCACTCTAATTGGGAATAATTTTACTGACATTGTTGATAATAAGTAATTATTATTTTATGAGTTCATTGAATGGGTTGATTGATGAAATATTTAGACTATGGGAAGATGTGATCCAGTCAATACTTTCTATTAATGATTTCTTCCTCTTTATTTTATAGTATACATCCTCTATATACTAGGATTTATTGGACTCAAAAGATGTACTATCACAATATAACACTCCAACATTCCAAATGATAACGTTTTTGAAGAATTGATGGCATAAAGTGGGAAATACCATATATATATATATAAATGACCATCCAAAAAAGATATTAAATGTCAAGTTTTCGTGAAAAACTATAAATTCATAGATAGATATGATGTCCCTGAACAACATTCTAATCATGATCATAAAAAGATGTTTCGTATCACTCTTTTCATACCCTTGAATTTTCATGCTGGAAAGGGAAAAAATGATTCACCATAACCTAGTATTTAGAGGGTTCAGATAAGTATGAGATTTATTTCATGATTGTTATAAATAATGTCTTGAAAATAAAAAATGTCCTTAATTTTTCTAGAGAAATACAAGGGTTTAACTTTCTCCCATGTGGTGATATCATGATCTTGTTTCATGATGTATATAACTATATGAAATTTGATAGAACTATTCTTTTCATTATATGCTACTGCTAGATTGAACTCAAACTCAAATTATTGATGGCCTGAAATGTATTAGATAAGAATCTCTTTGAGTTTCCTTTTTATATGAAGGGGATATATAATTTAGATTCTATCGAATATATTCACGTGTTGCTTCAAGATTTCATATTTTGAATATATGGTCATAGGGTTCTTATAATAAGGCTTCTCATGGGATTTTGGTTTGGAGTTATATGTTGATTGTGATGGTGGCTCCCTTCCCTGACTTGGTTTTGGGGAATTTTTCACTATTTGTAGACCAAATAACGATGTCCTACCTATATCCTATTAAAAACATTAAATTTACAAATTGATCCTCTAATATGATTGGACCTGAATTAGTTATGAAGTATTATATATTGAAATAGTGTTCCTTTTGAGTATGTGAGAGTACTTATATCTATACCTAAACAATAGAAATGGCTTTAGTTAAGATAATTATTGATTTATGAGGTTCATTCTGACCTTGCATTCATCATCCTCCTAAACTCCCAAGGCGTTATCCCTAGTTTTGAATTACATTATGTGGTTTATATGTATATATCTTATTCATCAGAGATGATATCTGATAGGTAAATAGTGTTGAAAAATGTATATAAATAATTCTAATATGATTAATATTATGTTTATGGGATATTTACTATGATCCCTTTTTATATGATGGTTCTTATACTTCTAGTTTCGGGGAATAAAGGTCAAGAGGGATTGAACTGGTTTGGGTATCATTGAATATTCATTTCCCCACATCTTTTCATTTTGGTGATGTTTTTATTGGACTTTATCTAACTATGAGAAAAAATTTATTTATATCATTTCAAGGGGAATTGGGCCACAACTACTGGATATAATTGTTCCCATAGGGTGATATTTTCTCAATCGAACAACTTCCAAGACATTTATACATAAAATTTCATAGAATGCTTTTCTGAAACTTGTTTTCATCTACCCTTATCTGAAGGAATGATGAAAGTGATATAGGTTACATTCAATATAGGTTTTTACAACTTCACTTGACTAGATTAATTTTTTTAAGAGACTCATTAAAGAAAAAATAGTTCTAAATGTTATTCCAAAACATCCAATGGTAGGGGAAATAGTGAGAATGACCAGTGAGGCCAACTAAAGATCCCACATTGAATATGAGTTGTACTATTTTCAATGGATGTTATTGGTTGTAAATGGTCTTCAATGAAATTTAAATATTTCATTGATGTCAATATATTGAAGAATTTATGAAGAATAGGTCATTGGAATGTTTGGATGAAAGTTTTTTAAGTATTAATATCCCATGGATGTTCTAAAAATACTTTGATTTTATAAATTTTGATGATTGATGCACTGTTATTAATGTATAAAACATGTTATAAAGGAGTTTTGGGTGATAAATTTTTTTATAACATTTTGAAGAAAATATAATGGGGAGAGTTTAATTAAGATCAAACAAAATATTAATTTTTATAAAAAATAAGAACAAGGTCGTGAACTAAAAATATAATTGCATGAGGATTTATTTAAATACCAAGAAATAATTTATGAAGATGAATTTTTAGTGGATTGATATTAGTTTTTTTATTTAGAATAATTATCATTAATTTTTATAGTGTTCCTTCATCAAAAAATAGGGCCAACCATAGCCACCCAAAGAAGGCCAGCTTAAACAACTTATGGGAGCTAGGATCAGCCATGTGGGAGATATCCCATGCAAGGGAAGCCATGGTGACTTAGAGGGGGAGAATAAAACCTATAGGGAGTTCATGGATTAATCACAGGTGGGTGTATGCATATCACTGATAGATGTGAGTTCGAAATAAGGAGGGTTCTTGGGTGGACCACACATATGAGTGGTGACCTTTGTAGGGCGTGGGAGAAATGTGTTCCAGGTGAGGACCCTTGTACTAGCTCAATAGGAAAAATTAATTATGAAAATTATTAAATGGATGAATAATTAATTGAATATCGATTTGATATTATATCCATGAATGAAATTTTACTCCATCTTAAAATATAGAGATATAGTGGTGGTCACCTGATCAAATGATCTCAGTTGTATGATCGATGCCTTAGATTATCTTCCACCATGTGGAAACCCATCCTGTAATATGTGTTTAATTTGTAGGCCACAATTTATTCCATATACAATGATATTAAAAATGAAAATACAAGCTCATATGGATGCGTTATCAGGATAAAAATGATGATCACTCTTTCATGCAATCCATGTCTTTTGTGCTAGTGAATGATCGAGAAATGGAGCTTTGGTTGAGATGGTACAAGATATCATAGTAAAATATTCATGCATCCAAAATCCTGGGGAATTTTGAGATGTAGAATTTGATTTTAGTTATATGGACATGAGTTCAAACATGCAAAGGGAGAAGAACCCTCTTATGTGATGATGATACTTTTCTTAGAATCAAACTGTCTTAAAAATACTAAATATATTTATGAGTTTAATATTATTCATAACATGTAATATTTTGTGGCTGAATTTGAATTATTTATGATGTCGAATGAAATGTAAATTATAGGAAGTTAAAAGGAAGTGAATATATTCTATAAACACTAAATTTCAAGATTTTGAGAGTTTTTAATGTCATTCACATCTTTCACAAAGATATATTATTTTTAGAAAACATATTATATCTTCACTTCATAATTACACAAATAAGATGATTGTTCCATGAGCCACTTGAATATGTGAATAGGAGAGTTCAACATAATTATTTGTATGAGGAAGAAGAACCCTTATCATCTTCCATGAAGAATATATCTGTACCCTTTTCTATTCAAAGAACACTCAGGGGTTTCATGAAGAATAGTTCTTTGAGACAATAATTGATTAATATACTCTCACTTTTTTACATGAAGAAACTGTGATAGAGTTTCAAAAATCTATACTACTTTGTAAAAGGAAGAACTTTCATGGTCTATTTCTATGAAGAACTAGTTCTGTGAAACCTTATAGGTTTATGCAAAGGTACATGTGTGAATAAAAACTCACACTTGAGAAAGAGTGAAATATATTGGGGGGATACAATTAATACATTATTTAATTAAGTACATAAAAATAAAATCACTTAATAAAATACCTAATATAGAATATTAAGAAGAACATAATACTATTAAGGAGAATAAATGTGATATGGTTTCACATTTCATGCACCATGCATTACACTTCCATGCATAGAGTGCAATTGATTTAATTGAGTTGAGAATTTAAGGAAATAGTTTTGAGGTTGTACAAGATTATTATCACATAAAATAATACTTTATGAAATCATGTACATATCTTAAACACATACAAGTGAGGATGAGTCTTTATAAGACTGATGGAATAATTTCTCGATCATTGTTCCAAAAAGAAAACTGGTCATACTTAGGTTATCTAAAATCAAAGGATTAGAATTTCCAATGAATTCTGATATTAAAGGTCCCCAAGACATTCATATTATTATAACTAAATAATATAAAAATAAGTATCTGACATATAGGTACCAAACTAAATAGATGGTATCAAACATAATAATATCCCTAGATGAAACATAATAGGAAAAAAATAAAAAGGTAGACCAGAAAAAGTTTTTAGAGGGATTAGTTCTAGATGAAATAGAGGAAGAAGATAAATAAGAGTTATTTTTCTCTTATGTGTAAAAGGTATATTTATTGGATTCCATTGTGAAAGTAACAAGTGAAGAATAAGGAAGATAAAATTACTACTATGTCATCCATAAAAAGTCTCAATATATGGAAGAATTTATTTGTATTATAAAGAAACATAAAAAGGAACAGACTATCTTTAAGGGTATTATAAAGAACGGCAAAGGAGCTACAACTTTTTGAAGAGCACATGCACTGTCAATTGACTATAGTAAAATTAAAGTGAAATTACATTACATGCTTTCTATAACTACATAAAAGGATTGTTTTCTTGTGGTTGTGTAGTATTTGATTATTTCCAAACCATTCTAATGACTAGATACTCTTATTGATTAGTGAACATTGTAAAAGTAACATGTTGCATATTTACCTACATTCATATAATTTCATGTGATATGAAAAATAGAATAAAATATGTAAGATACCAATAGGTCTAAGAGGTAAAGCGATAATAAGTTATAGATGGTAAAAAAACATCCAAAATGAATTCACCCCCTCCTTTAGTGTGGACTTTTTTCTGAAGTGGTTCACTGTATTGATATCAAAGGGAATGTTAACCTCTATTGAATTCACTATATTGCAGTTATTCTCTTTTGAATATATGAGTTTATTTCATATTATATAATAAAGTTATGTTTTGGTGAAGTTTCGGTTATCCATGAGTAGAATTCTATTTCTACCTAGATGATGATAAGAAAGAGAAAAAAGAGAAATGGAATGTTGAATAATAAGCCCCTATTTCTTAAAGATGAAAGTATCAGTCTCACAATTCATTTCTAACAATTAATATATATCTTACCTAGAAAGTGAATAGTATGGGGATAAAGTATCCACTAAGGAAAAAAATATTAAAGCCTCAAGTAAATAAAGCAAGTTAAGAGAAGACCAAGTATGTGAAAATTCTTGTGAAAACTATCCTCAAGAAGAAGATCCTAGCATAAGTGGTGTTTTTTATCAATCTATAACTTCTCAGGATATATTAGTTTATATATTAATAGATATGATATATTTCATTCCTTTAGAAATAATATCTCTTGTTTTTGGAATTTTCAATGAATGCAATAAGAAATCACCTATCTATATGAAGTAGTAGATAATTTTTAGAGGAATTGTATATAAAAAGTTCTAGCATGTATAAATATCTCCAAATTAGTGGTAACCGTTTAATATAAATTTCTCAATAAATATGATGAAAAAGAGGGACTCAAGAAGTCTGTTAAATTAAATAGCTATGTACTTGAATAAAATTGTAAAAATGAATTTGATGTTAATGATTTTGAATTAGAGGTGAAATCCTTGGAGATCAGGGAACTTAAATATTTTTTTACAAAACAATGGTACAATACATGAAGAAAAAGTTAAATCAATGACTAATGTTTTTGAAAGGAAGATGATAATGATTGTAAAACAGAAAAATACCCTCAATGTGAGATTCCTAAAATTGGATGTTTAGTTAACAATTCTTGAGAGGAAATATATTGAGTCTTTATAAAATAATGGTAATTAAACTACTCCAACCCAATGATGATTGTATGATTTTAATGTTAAAAGACATTCAACATGTGGTAAAAAGATTTATTCTTGGTCTAATGATATATTTCAATTATATAGAAAAAATTGGTACCATATAAACCACAATATTATAATGTTCCTAAATATATTTTCATTAATAATACATTTTTGAAGAGAAAATCTATACAAATATAGTTGAAGAACTAAGATAAAAATCCTAACTCCATAACAAGGGGGATAGGAAAAAGATTGTGGAAACCAGTTCGCCATGGGGATCCCAAAAAAATGTGAAAAGAACCCAAAAACATCCTATAAAAGAAATAATAAGATCAAGTTTTGTGGGTTAATGTTGGAACTATAACAAATTGAGGAATTATTTATTATATTTTTGGTAAAATACTAAAAATAAAAAATCACAAAGGAAGTAGATGTAAATGGGGATAAATAAAGAGATAAAGAAGAAACATTCATTGTATAAAGAAAATATGTAAACTTCCAACATATTTGGAATGCCTGAGAATACCTTTGATGTTGAAAAAGATGGTGGTCACTAGAACGATGAATTCTAATCTCAACATGTATCTAAATATTTAATGAAAAGGAAACAATAAAATAACTCAATAAAATAATAATTATACTTAGTATGAAAGTATAAGAATTTTATAAACAAACATTTTCCCAAGAATATTTCATATAGAAAATATGTTAATGCATTACATTATAAATCAAAGAAGTTAAATAAATGTTATGCATCCAAAATAAAAATTTTGAAGGATGGAACTAAAAATAATCCATGTGAAAAATCCAAAATCACTTTTAATGTTCCTAACGATATGTTAGTTATCTGGATAAAACATTTGGAGTAAATGAGAAAAATAAAGAAAACACAAGCTAATTCTAGTACAATGGGAAAATAAAAGGTTCCATATGAAGAAGTAGAAGGTCAATGTGATATGTGAAACATGGTTAGAGATAATCCTAGAAATTATTCTAAAATAAATGTAGGACAAGAATATTTCTTTGAGAAGATGTAATCTAAACCAGGTTATACAAGTTCATTAAAATATCTTGGGAAGATATAGTTCAAATACAAAAAATTTGAAGAAGTGATAATATCAAAATATCCTAAATTAGAATTGATGTTCATAAGTGAAAGCTTGAATAATGGAGGAAATAGTGAGTCTTGGTTGGGAAAACCATATCAACCTTGTTTTTCATATTAAAAAGCAATGATGATTCACCATATTCCCTCAACCATTTTTAATTCTATTTTCTCTTTCAAATCAAGGAGTTGAAGGAGAAGAATAATATTAAGAGAAGAACCTGAGATAATGAATGGATTCCAATTATGGTTATCTAGAAAATTGATGTTTCCATCCTCGAATGTTTACTACATTGGGTCACTGAAGATTTTATGAAAGGGTTATCCTTATTTAATATGTGGATTTTTTCAAGACATCCACATAAGAAAATTTCTATTTTGATGATTTATCGATATGAGTACTTGAAGGATTTGTATTAAAGAGATTAATCATTATAAATACAATAAGGAAAGTCTTATTTAAGGGGATACATTTGGAATAATGTTAAAGAAGACACCAGAATAATTATCTCTAGTAAATAAAACTATTCTATAATGTTCCTAAATATCAAGTCATTATAAATTGTACATATTTCATAATATCTAATACTTGGATACTCAAGATAAAAATCATTATACAAAGGGGGATAAATTAAATTATGCAATGACATAGATAAAGTAGAAGTGTGCAAGTGATCCAAGAACACTTATTTTTATTGTTTTACAAGAATGTTTTAAATCTATTTGTTTAAGTGTGAGTAGGAGCTTAAGTTTAAAATTTCTTAAAAAATATTCATATATTAATTAAGTATCTTCAAACTAAAATTATTGTTGAAAACCATTGAATATGATTTTATGAGATCTCGTTTCATGAGTTATTATGATTGTATGGTACAGTAAATTTTTTTACCTATATAAAATACTTTTTTGTCTAAACCTAGAATAGATTACATAGACTTAGAGTGAAGTTATAGTTGGGACCTTACTTAAGAGTTATATGATACCCTTTTCCCATAAACATTGTATTTATTATCAATAACAGGTAGATAAAGTGGGATGAAACTAAGTTTATGACAATATTGGGGGATAAAAATGTTTGATTATAAAATAGATAGATTTACATATTGATACATTAATTTCGACAAAACATTGATAGAATTTAAAACATATACATAGGAGAGATTGAATATCCCACTTTTTGTATGTTTTTTATTTTTTGTCAATGGATGTTATTGGATGTTAATGGTTGTCAATGAAATATAAATATTTCATCGATGTCAATATTTTTAAGATGTTAAAAATAACATGTTGTAATTTTTTGATGAAAGTTGTTTAAGTCTTATTCTATTAAGAGTGTTCTTAATAGTCATTAAGTTTATAAATTGTGATGATTGGTGTGATATTCTTAAAGTCTGAAAATGTGAAAATGGTGTTTGGTGTGAGTTGTTTTTTCATAAAATTTTTAAGAAAATGGAAGAAGAAGAGTTTAATGGTGATCATGTGAAATATTATTTTTCATGAAGAATAAGAACAAGGCTATACATTATAAATATTATTTCATATAGAGTTATTTAAAGACCATGCAAGATCTTATGAAGAATAATTAAGAGTAAATCAATATTATATTTTATACTTATAATAATTTAAGTGTCTTTTGATAGTTGGAATTTATAAAAAAATAAGGCCAACCATAGCCACCCATAGAGGGAAATCTTAGACCACATATGGGATCTAAGATCGACTATGTGGGAGCCAACCCATGCATGTGTAGCCATATCATTATAGTGGGGGAGAATATCACCCACTTAGAGTGTATAGAAGAATCACATTTGGGTTGATGCATACACACCCTTAGAGAAATGGAAAAGAACATAAGAGGATGACCAGGTGGACTAAACATGTGTGTCATGGATTGTATAGGGTGTCAGTGTATTTGTTTTCACATGCTGACCTCGATGCTGGATCTAGAGGCGGAAGCAATGATGAGTATTATTAGGCTACCAAAGAATTAATGGAAGATCAATACAATACTATATCTAGGTGTGAAACTATTCCTTCATCTAGATATATAAGAATATAATTTTGGCCTATAACATCCTAATAATTTTATTAGTTTTTTTGGAATAAATTTAATTTCTCACATAGATTTCATTACAGACAACACCATGTTTTAACGAACCATGATATTCTATTAATATTTTTATTTAAACTTGATCATTGTAATCTAGCCATTATATTTGGCGGTATAAATAGTAATAAATTAATTTTTAAAATTAATTATAGTGGTTTTAGATAAAGAAAATATATTTACAAATAAATAAATCATTTTTAGTAAAGTATATATCTTCTTCGAAACTAATTTTTTTCAAATAATGAGTTGTATTGATTTAATTGAATAAAAAAGGAAATTCTTTTATGAAAATACTGTAAAATTAATTTGGAAAAATTAATATCATTTTTTGAATCAATATTGCTAAAATAACATATTGCTTATTTATGAGGATTTTCTGAAAATATTAACTTTTTACGGAATAATGAAAAATAACGATTTTTTTTAAAAACCGTCTTTTCATTTGAAGAATTTATAAAGCTCAACATTGATTAATTTTTCTTTTGAAAGTAAAATTTCTTTAACAATTTTGGTTATTGTAAAAAAAATCATGTTGAACTTTAATATTTAAACTTTCTCTACTTATAAAAAGGTTCTCTATTGAAAACTACTTTTTTATCACATTTGTGGGATTATTTATAAATTAATTTTTTTCCAAAATTGTTAATGTAATTTGGAAAAAATGGATTAATAATTTGGAATTAGAATTATTACAACTATATATAAATTTTAAAATAATTTTTTCTCAAAATTAATACTAAAAACAATAATAATTAATTGATGTGGATAAAGTTAAAATGGGATTATCAAGGGTTAAACTATAAATATAAGAGATAAGATGAAAAAAATATGTATAAAACTCCCTTTTCCAGCCATTTTAAACCTTAACTCATATAAGGTTCAATAATGAACCATTTTTGAGTCTTGTGACATGTTTAAAATGTGGGTACACCTTTTTTGTTTCGAAAATTTCAAGTGTGTCCTCTCCCCCAATTATAAAAGGGAACACCCTCTCCATTACTCTTCACACTTCCAAAACTATTTGGTTAAGAAAATACAGACCCAAATGAATTAATTAATTTTCTACACAAATCATATAGGATTTATTTTTATTATGAAACCCTCTTAATAAGGCTTTTTGTGAAAACATAAGGAGGTTGTCCAAGAATGATGTAATATTCTTAACTAATCTTTTTTATATTATTTATACTTTTACTAACTTCAAATACTCAAAAAAATGATGAAATATTAAAATAATTATCCCCCATGTATTAAGATTTTGTTATGTTAGTGTCATAATCTATATCTATATACTCTTTTATTAAATGGGAAATGAAACTGTCGATCGTTTGTACTACGAACTACCGCCAGGTTATCTGATGTAATTCATTTTCCATCACAACATTTTATAGGTAGATAAAATTATTGATTTTAATTATATATATTAAATTAATAACATAATTATAATTATTGAATCATAATATCATATATAACTTCTTACATTCCATTAACTGGGAATATGATAACGTCGCTCGTGTGTACGGGGGACTACAATCTTGATAAGAGATGTGATTAATTTTTCACTTACTCATTACATGTAAGGTAATAAGGATAATGTTAATAAAAATATTTGATATATATTACATAAAAATGAATCTATAAAGTTAATAAATTCATTACCTTCCCTTGAGAAAATGGTATCAATATTCATGTGTACGTACGAACTATCATCTTCATCAATGGTGTCATTCATTTTCAATATCCAACATTTATAGACTACACTAAATATATATGTAATGAACATATATTATATTAATATGATGGTTTAAATCAAATATATGATATAACCATTTTAAAATTAAAAGTATTGAAAATTACAAATCAAAACATACATGAAAAGATAATAAAAGGAATTGTTAATAAAAGGTCATTACACAAAACATGATTTTAATAAGGAATTGTTAATAAAAAGATAATAAAAGGTATTAAGTAAATCATATATGGCATAATATATGTAATTATTGTTTTTTATACAATTATAATAAAACTATATTTTTTAAATAGGTGGTTTAAACTTATGCAATGGAATATGAGAGTTAATGTAAGGGATTTTCATCTCAGTTTTATTCCTATGGGACAGAAGCCTTATATGCCAATTGTTTCTTTTGTGTGGTGTATATACTATTCATGAATTTGTTTTTTTAATGTTATTATTAAAATTAAGGGATATAAATATACATATACATATAATATCCTTTCTTTCATGGGGCTTACGATTCAGAAGATACCAAACTGGTACATACATGTTGTTACAATCTTATTATTTATCAGGGTTCATTATGATTATGCTTCTAATAGCGAGTTCTTCTAATCTACATCTAAAAAAAATTATTTTTGCAATATTTATTTCATCAAAATAAAAAAATTTCTTTCATATTAATCTCTTTATATACACAATCCAAATGAATGTTTCTATGGAAATATTACTTTATTTCTATCTTTAGTAAAAAATATTATTTATTCCAGGTCTATGTTTTTTAAAAATGTTTTAAAGAAATTTTTTAATGACATCTAATGAATAATTAAAGAAATTTTTACCCAAGTTTCATTTATTCAAAAAATGGTTTAAAAATAATCTTCTATTCATTTTCCGAATGAGTTACCTTTCCAATTATTACCAAAAATTGGAAATGAATCATTATTTTGATTTGTATGAAATGAATAGTATTTTACACAATCATGAACACTAAAATTTTAAAGCATCCATTATATATTTCAAATATTATTTTAAAATTAAATTATTTTCAAAAATTTTGGTGAAATTTTAATTTTAGAAAAAGGTGATTTTCAAAGTGAAAAGGTTATTTTCCTCATGAAATGTTCCAAGTGATCGTTCAAAATAAATTTCAAAATAAGATGATATCCTTTGATGGTACATAAGATTTACCATGGATATGATCCCGAGATACCACCCTTATTCTTTCAATAGATAGATTTTATACTATAACAACATGTTTATGAAACACATTCCTCTTTCTATTGGTTATGCTATGGTTAAATGATGAAATTATTATGAAACCCATTTATTTTACTTGGGTTATACTATGATGAAATATTTATGAAACCCATTTCATTTCATGGGTTTTGACATAATTACTGTTTTAAGATCTTATGGAACACCTATGTATGGTTTTTATTATGTGACAGTGGTTACTTTATAATAAAGGTTGGTGGTTATATTATAACCATGGATGGTGGTTACATTATAATCAACGATGATGGTCATGTTATAACTATGGGTGAGTGGGACCTATATCTCCCTCCAATGCATTTGTAAAATATTGACATCTCATGAGGAAAATGAGATTGGAATGGGGAGTGAACCTAGTTCATTAAGGGTATTTGTCCAATTAGATATAGTTGGGAGTGGAAATTTACTACTACGATGGCTTGGGGAGTAAACCCATTCCATTATGATAGCCTTAGTAGTAAAACTTAACCACTAAGGAAATAATTTTTTATTCCACTGTTAATTCAAAAAATCCATGTCTTATTCCAATGTTATGTTCTTATGGATCATATTCTTTGATTATTTTGTGATTTATGACTTAAGAACTACCAGGATTTATCCTATTACTCAGTTTTCTGATGCATGATATACATGGTATAGTTTTTAATTTTTATTCTCCTTTATCATAGAATCATGCTCACGTCATGTTAAAATCTCCATTTTTTACCCTTAGAAAGAATACAATTTCACTCGTTCTTTTGTTTAATCTCCCTAAGTTATAAAGAAAGTTATTTTGTATGGAATTTCTAAGAAGGGTGATATGATTGAATAACTTAGTGGTAGATGATATATTTTTCTTATGAACTAGTTTTTTATGTTTCTGAGTTTCCAAAGGAATAACAGCTATACAATTCTTGTGTTAATTGTTGTGTTATTAAATGAATGTCCATTTATTGAGATGTAAAATCTATGTATGAAAAGAGTGGGTCATTAAAGTTGGTATCAGAGTTGGTTTTATTTAAACCTTTGAAAAATAGGATGAGAAAACATTCGTGAGAACCATAAGGATAAGTCTAAGTATAAGAAAATAACATTGAATTTTTGTGAAGGATATATAGAAAGTGGTTTCAGAGGAATTACATCCTTGTATAGGTACTATTAGGGGATTATTCTTTGGAACAACTGTACTTAGGGGTAGTACCTCTTAAATAGGATCGTTGAACTAGACTCAAGAGTCACCTGGTCTAACATTCCCATGGGAGATGTCTAGGAAATTCATAAAACAATAATGAAACATCATGAAGGATTTGAATAATAAACATTAAAGATATAGGTTAAGACTAAGGTTTTATAGATTAAAAATAATTTTTCATTATTTGTATATCTTATAAGTTATATTTTCAGGTTTATATGGTTCCCTTATTTGATTACTATTTAATACACTATTTTTTCTGGTTTTCGTCAATGGATATAACCCAAATTAATTGTGTTAATAATGAATATGATAGAAAATTAATTGATTACCTTATAGAGAAGCCAAAAATTGTGGGAGTTGGAATAAAATTTTTATTTTTTTCTCACACAAATTTCTCAAGATACGAATCATGCTGATCTTTTAAATGATAAAAGGATGGAACAAAATTATATTGAGTCATTCATGAGGTAATTTACACCATATTATAGCTGTTCTTATAATCGAATAGTTACTAAAAAATAGACCAGTACCATTAAAAATACATTTTCCATTATCTAGTGTTTAGGGAATACGAAATTAATTTTTTCTTTCTATCATTTGGAAGGATAAATAGATCGATGGTAGACTATTTTCAAGAATATGAGTCAATAATATTAATTTTACTCCGTGGAATGATATGAGTTTAGAAACATATTTTTCAATAATTACTTTCCTTATATTCTTTACATGAAAATGGAAAAGGAATTACAATATTTAAATATGAAGGATAATGAATATATTGTTACCTATGAGGTTAATTTTACAAGAATTTGGAGGTATGATTATGGTAGTACCATCCAACCTGAAGGTAAATTTGATTGATTCTTCAAAGAATTAAAACCCATTATTCGAAGGGCGTTGGTCATAAGGGACTTTAGTAGATATGAAGAAATAATTTTTTTAATATCAAGGTATAGATGGATATTCGAGTTACGAATAAATCACATGGTTTTGATAAGTAGTGAAAGGTTATATTTCAACAAAACTAAAAACCCATTGAGAACATAATATTAGATTTTATTCATGATTAATGTGTGGAAGAAAACATAGAGGGAATTATCATAAGGGGACTGAAAAATGTTTTAATTTTGGTATGGAAGGTTATTGAACATTTTACTACTAATGTGATGGGAATAAGTTAACTAATAATGTGAATATAAATAAAGATCTACATAATGAACCAGCCACACTCTAGTGTTTCAAATGCAAGGATTATGAGAATTATTCTAACTAGTGTCCAAACCCAATGGATAATGATAATGATCATCATCAATAATATTTTAAGATGAGTGAAATAGGGAAATATCATGTGATCACTATTTATGATGAGGGGTGAGATAAAGATGTGGTGAAAGGTACATTTACCATCCACTCTAGTGCTACTAATGTCTTATTGGACTTTTGATCTACCCATTTTTTATCTGGATAATTTTCTAAGGGTATAAAAATGGAACCCTAATGATTTGATATCAAATTAGTAGTGAAAAACCCTAATGTAATGATGATAACATCTCAATACTATGATTATTCTCCAGGTTATATTTGTGAGAATGTGCTTCTTACAAATCATTTTATTCTCCCTCAGGTTGAATTTGATGTTACCTTAGGCATGGATTAGACTTCACAACATAAATCTTAAATCAATTTAAAAGGATTGGAAGTTAATTTTGATAGTCAAAACCAACTTATGATTTTATATTAGTGAGTTTATAAAAATGAACATTCGATTGAAACCAAATCCATTTTATGGTTATTGATTCCCATTCAAAATGGGTTTTTCTATCAGATGGTTGGGGACAAACTCCATATCAGTGATATACTAATTATATGAGAGTTTCTTGATGTATTTCTATATTAGTATCCTAGCATTCCACCAAATCATGAAGTTGAGTTTTCAATATAAATCATACTTGGTGCCACACCTATTTTAATGACTCCTTATAAAAGAGCCCTGATTGAATTATAAGAATTGAATAAGAAACTCCAAGAGAATATTGATAAGGGACTTATTCAGGAAAGTGTATCACCTTGGGGTGCAATTATTCTTTTCAAAAAAATAAATATGTATCAAAGAAAATATTCATTTATTATTGGTAGATAAAAAATATCACAATCAAGAACAATTATATATACCCCGTATTGTTGACTTGTTTGATAAACTGTGCGAATCTTAATACTTTTCCAAGATTGACCTTCATTATGGATATCATCAATTGAGGGTTCAGAAGGGGAATATATATAATATTGTAACACCATAATATTTTATAAGAACAAATGTGTTTTTCAATAGACTATATGACATGAAACACTAATCTTAGACAAGAATAAAATGCCTCAAGGCTTTATGATATATTTCTTTTCCAATATATTCGATATCTTTGAAAGCCAGCAGAACATGAAACCTCACATAAAATTGAATCATAATATTTTATACCATTATAACCTAGACTTTAATTTTTTGGGTATAAATAGTATAAACTAAATAATGAAGATTATGGTAATTTATTAAATATAAATAAAATAATTATCATTTAAAAGATTTTATAAAAAAAACTGTATTTTTTTCAAAGAAGGGTTAGTCGCGCTATGTGATTATAATTTGAAATTAATTATTACCAATTTTAAAATATGTATTTGGTAAAATAAACTTAAAATTTTAAATCATAATATCAAAATTATCTTTGGGTGAATTTTTTGAATTTTCTAAAATGTTTCATTTTTCAATGAATAGTGATAAATACTCATTCCACCTTTTAATTTAAATAATTTAAAAGATTAAATTATATTTTAAAATGATTATTAACTAAAATTATATCAACTATATTAAATTTTATCTAATTTTTGTCATTGGAATCAATTTAATATGTAATTTTGATATTTAAACCTTCTATGCTTTTGAGAATTTCTCTTTGGAAACCCACTTTTTCATCACATCCACATGTATAATTTTATATTGGATTCTAAAAATTCTATAAATAGAATTTGTAAAAATGGTTTCCATATTTATAATCATAATATTTTATAGTATACAATATTTTCAACATAATTTTTTACCACAATGAATAGTAAAGAAAGTAAAAATTAATTTCCATAGTTAAGGTAAAAACGAGATTACTAAGGGGTTATACTAAGAAGATAAGGATTAATAATGACCTAAAACATATCCAAAACCCATTAAATAGAAATATTTAGACCATTTCACCTTTAAGATATAAAAAAGAACCATTTTAGAGTCTTGTGTCATGAGGAAAACATGGGTATCACTTTTTTTTTAAAAAAATTTGACATGTGTGTCCCCTTCCCCACTTATAAAAGGCCACTCCCTCCCTTCACTTATTAACACCTATCAAGCGATTTGAATCAACCAAATACTAAAAATATATATCCATAAAAAACTTATACACATTCTATATCTACCAGTTTTCCCAAAACACTAATCCTAGGATCCTTGAGAGAAGATTCGAAGGATGTTTATCTAAGAGGTGGTAATTGTCTTAACGAAGATTTTTTTTATTTATTATTTTTACATATTAAATTATATCCGGAATAAAAAATAAAAAAATAAAACATATTGTATGATTTTATTATGGTTATTTTATAATATTTATCAATATCCTCCTCCATTAAATGGGAAATGAAACCGTTGATCATATGTTTGGAAGACTACTGCCTTGTGATCCAATGTAACACATTTTCCATAAACACATCCCATGATTATATATAATGATGGATTTAATATTTAAATATAATATATATTATATTATTATAGTGTTGGAAATATAATATCACATGTAACTTCTTATATTACATGTATTTTAAAATATGAAAACATCACTCGTGTGTTTGAATAACTATTGCCTCGCGAAACGATGTGATTCTAATTTCACTTACACGTTACATGGGAAGTAATAAAGATAATTTTAGTCAATATAAATGATATATATATTAAATTATATGGATTTTGGGAAATTAATATTTAATCCACATCATAACCCTTCCACTCATTAATGGAATGATATCATCGATCATGAATACGCCCGACCTACCATCTTCATGAAGTGATGTAATTATTTTTCCATGTACAACCATCAAGAAAAATTAAAATTAGTATATAATGAATCAATATTATATTTAAAACATTAATAAAATTTTGGAAATTTTGGATGTATATCCTATATAAAAGAACCACTGTTTTCATGATAAAACACATATGAGAAAAAAGGAAATTAACATTTGAAATGATGAAAATAATGAAATATTATTAGTAATCATGCTGTAAAATTTTATAAAATGATCATATATGATATTACAAAATATTAATATGGTTCATTAATAAATTAATAACATTCTTAAAACCATTATAAACTATATTTAATAATTTTCAACATAAAGGAAGTTTGGGGTAAGAGACTTCATCTTAATTTCTCCACATTGATACATATTGTAATGTTATGAAAATAATTTATTTTATATGGTGTATATACATTAAATTATTCCTGAAATATCTTGAATACTTTATACTTCATGGTATTTTATGTGTCAATTTTAATTATTTAATCAAAGGGTATTTACATGAAAATTATCAATTGGTAAATAATTTCATAAAATAATTTATTTTGAATGGGTTATATTACATTTTCATTTTCATTGACATTATAAGATTTTTTATGTAAATAAATTTGACTATATTAAATTTTAGTTACACATTAATTATGTGATTTCAAATTTTATACACATAATCGATTCATTGATTAATTCGCACTACAAAGCCATGATCTTTTTAATGGTTTCTCATCTCACTTTTACTTCCACGAGAAATATTCGATATTCACCAATTATTCAATTGTGTGGTGTATATATGGGAACTTTTAATACGTTTTAAATTAATATATTTTTATTAATTCTAATTAATGTTTCATTTTTTTCTATTCATTTCAATGGTCTCACGATGTAAAAGCTACAGAAGGTGAAAACTATTTATGTTTCAATCTCATTTTAATATAGATTATTTATACTATGGTTATTCATGATGTTATCTAGTAAGATTAACATATTACTATCTTTGTTACTTAAAATGATTGAGAAAAATGTTTTTAATAAAATATAATTTCACTTCTCTCTTTGGTTAAAAATCATTTTTCATCCAAATCCATTTTTTATAAAAATGTTTTCAATTTTTTTTTAAAATTCTCAAAATTATTTATTGAAAACATGTTTTCTGATAATAGTATTTTTAATTTTTTTGAATTTAATCATTATGTATTTTTCTAAACAAGGACTATTTTAATTTTAATGAAAATTTGAAAAGAATCAGTGTTTTAAAATGTAAAAAATCGATATAATTTTCCACCATAATGACCACTCATTGTTTTAAATATTCATTTATAAGTTTCAAAGGTTATTTTAAAAGAAAATTATTTTAAAATTTTTAGTGAACTTTTCAGTAGAAAAAAATATTTTCAAAGTGAAAATGTTATTTTCCCAAAGAATGTTTTAATTCCATTTTTTGGTATTTATATTAATAAATGAAATCAAACATTTAATGTACTTATGATCCACTAGGTATATGTTTTATTAATACCATCCTTTTTATTTATTGGGATTTTTTAAACTCTGTTTTACCAGGGAAAGTATTAATATTCTCTTTATTGATTAATTTTTTTAATCATTATGATTTTAATGAAATATTTATATTACTGTTATCCTTGGAAATTAAATTTATCTTAAATATCCATATTATTTATATCCTAGATATGATTATTTCCTAACCTATTTACAATTTTTACGTAAGGTGTTTATTTTGAAAGTTATTTGATTATCTTGGGGAATATTGATAAATTGGTATTCTTTACATGATACAAATATTTTCTGATAAGGCACAATAATCATGAATTAAACTGAATATTTTATACATGAGTAATTATTTGGACATGAACTAAAGGATGAGGATCATTTATAAATATACTCTCGATGAATCGGTAGTCTCATGAGACGAATCAATTGGCTAGCCTTAATTAAATCTATTTCTAGTATATAACTACCCATAATTTCTAGACTGTCTGATGAAATGTCCTAATAGTAGATGTATCATGATGCCTTAGATCATGAAGTCTTATAATTAAGCATTTACTTCACCAAAAATTTAGTTACTGTTATCTTTGATATTTTTTCAATGATATTATATCTGGATGCATTTCATTATTAGTTTATTGATTAAATGGAATGTGTTTTTAGTTACATACCTTTATATATTGATTATTAATTATCTAATCATGATATTAAAATTATTTAAATGGTATGTGTGTTGAGTTACTTACCTTTCCATGTTGATTATTATTATTCAACCATGACAGATTTTCAATTACTTAAACCTACACTGATCATTTGACCTCACCCTTATTTTTTTCCTTTCCTATGAATATAGGAGGTGTACTACGAATGATATGAAATGATATGCTAGAGGGAATAATGATATTATAGAAAAAAATTATTTTTTATTTTTTATTAAGATATTATATTGGAATCATAAATGTATTTATTTTACCAAGACTACTAAACTATTTGGTATTCTTGATTTGATTCCTAATATCTTATTCTAATGTAACAAATTATACATCGACTCTAGGATACTAGAGTCAAGGTAATTATAGTTGGCGTTAGTGAAATTTTATTAGAAACCTTAAGAACTATATTTATGAAAAAATATATTGGGGAACATAACCCTATGCCAGAATTTTAGGATAAGTATAGAAGAACATCCAAAAGTTTTTTTAATGTATAGATTATGTTATTTTTCAGGGAAATACATCCCTATATATATATTAAAAGTTGGTGTGGTACTAGAATAAATGTACCTTGGGGTAATAACTGAGAAACATGTGTGTCAGGATTGAATTGAAATTTACCTAGTACATAGAAATGAGTGTAACTATACACCTGGTTTGACATTCAAAGGGGATATTCATTGGATAATTCACATTTTATTTACAAACCATTATGAAGGATATGAATAGATGATGTTAATGAATTAAGAAGGTTAAAACTAAGGTGTATTAGAATGAAAATAAGTTTTCATGATTAATTCATCCTATAAATGATTATATGGTTTTCCCACTATGATTATTGTTTCTCGTACTATGTTTTTTGGTTTTAGTTAATAGCTGGAAATTGAATGAATCATGTTAACATTGTACATGAAGGGAAAATTTGTGACAATGAAAAACCATATGCGATGATGAAAAGAGTGAAAGATATCATTATTATGCATAATTATTTATCCTAAAATATCATAAAACCCCTATAAATTAACCAAATCCCAAACTCACCAAAGAAGAGGATGATGGAGTTTTCTAAGAGCTCGAGTGGTTGAGACCAAGGGGGAAAGAAGTCTTGATTTACGTCATGTTAGAAATTTGGAAAGAGACACCTAGGAAGGTATCTAAAAGAAATAGGAAAATTTATTATGAGTGGAAGTAAAAATGAAGAGTATGATGAAAGGAAATAAATTTTATCCTAGGGATCCATTTATAGATCATTGTTTTAAATATGGGGAACCAAGAACTTTTTCCAGTCAATTACCTCTTCTAAAGGTCAATCCCTAGAACATGGAAGGGTCTAAGTTGAAATATAATGGTTGAAGTATTTGTGTTTTGGTTTTAACGAACAAATTTATAGAAGTATTTTCTTAAAAATAATATTTTGGTTATAAGAATATTGAAATATTTCTTTATTATCTTAATGGTTATGGGTACCTTCAAGGGTTATGTGTTTAAGGTTGATCACAAGTTAAAATTCTTAAAAATTCCTTTATAAATTTTTTGGTGGGTATGTAACATGAATAATGATATTTTTGGAAAACATTAATGGGAATACAAACCATTGGTTTAATATATGAAAATGTTATTTGAGGAAGAATGACATTACATTTTTGTAGACATAAGATTGAAGGTATTTATGAAATTTGAGGTTTATATTATCTTTGATGTCGTATTAATTATGGGTCATCAAATTTTTAGAATGTTATTGCAATAATTTTAATGTGGTTATAACAAAAGAATAATGTACATACAAGATGACAACCTCTTACATCCAACAAAGGTCGTGGGGCTTGAAACCACATATTAATGACGATATGGGTTTAGAACCTACCACAAGACTATGTTACGTTCTGGTTTATATGCCATTGTTATTACTTAAAAATTTTCATTAATAAATATTAATGATTAACAAATGGTTCTGTTGTTGAGGTTTAGATATCAATAAATGGTGTAAACCATACTGGTTTTGGAAAATATTTAGAAATAGGGGAGAGAATTCAATATCTTTTAAGGATATTATTATATATTAAATTTTAATTTTAGTGATTTAGGAATACAGATCCGTTTTTTATTTTCATTTCATAAAGTAGGATATGAAGTGGAAATTGATCAAATCATAACCAAAGGATGAAATTTTTCTTATGAAATAGAAATATAACAAGTAACTATATTTCTTTATAATCGTAGATTGTAAAATAATTCCTCAATTTTTGGAAAAATATTTTGAATAAAATGGTCAATTAAATTTTCATGGATTTATAGTTTTTCGGTCCTTAACATTCCATTTATAATTAACTCTCTTATGATTAATGATCTCTACCACCACCTATAATTATTTATTATTTCCTTCCAAGTCAATATCTCCACTTCACACCTATATTCTATGACATGGAAACCTAGTTTTGTGTTATTCTAGATAATATTTTTATTTTCCTTTCTCTTTTATCATGATTATGTTTCATTAAACCGTTTAATATGTGGTTTTTTCAACAATATAATTTCCAAATTTCAAACACCTTATTACCAATATAAAGTATAAATTTTTAGGGAAAAAATATTGAAGGTGGTGAGAATGTAACACCCCAAGATATTAAAAGATGAAATTTGTGATTGATAGTTTTTATGTAATGAAACACTGAGATTAGAAAATAATGTAATAACCTTTTAATTTATGATATATTTATTTTTAAATAAATTTGACCTATTTTATAGCATGCAGAAAATGAAACCCAAGTCTAAATAAACCGTAATATAATATAATTTATATCCTAGCTGTTAAAATGATGGGTATAAACATCACTAACTGAATTATGAGTATTATGGTTAAATATTTATTATAAATAATTTTAGAATCATTTAAAATAAAAATAAATTATTTTTGAAAAACTATATTTTTTAAAATAAGGCTTCTCCATTCTTTACGCAAATAATTTAAAATTATTTTTAACCTATTTAAAAAAATTAATTTGTTAAAATGAACTTAATTATTGAAATAATTATATCAGAATTATCTTATAGTGATTCTTTTTTTCATTTTTCCCAAATCTTTCATTTCTTGATTGATGTTGAAAAAAACTTATTATTATTGGAAACTACTTTTCCTTTAAATAATTTAAAAAGTTAAATTATATTTTAAATTATATTTAAAGTAAAATTTGTTCGATTTTATAAAATTATATATAATTTATTTTATTTGAATCAATTTAATATTAAATTTTTATACTAAAACCATCTATACTTATAAATATTTTCTCTTTGGAAACCCAATTTTCATCCTATTTGCAGATATAATTTTAAATTGGATTCTGCCAAAACTATGAATTGAATTTTGAAAAATAGATTTAATAGTTTAAATTAGAATAATTTATATTATATAATAAGTTGAAATTAATTTTTACCATTTTGAATAATAAAATCAATAAAAATTAATTACAACGGTTAAGGTAAAAACATGTTTACCAGGGGTTAAACTAAGAAGATAAGGGTTAAAAATGACCTAAAGCTTTTCAAAAACACATTGGATGGAAATATTTTGTAACGACCCAACCCTTACCATGGATCGAGCAAAAACTACCTCAAGGCCTCCTCTATAGACCAATGGATGGAGACTATCATTGAAGGCATGAAAAAAATGGGGAGGCCTTTGTCTATGTACATGTATACTCACACACAACCAACTCGATGTAAAGTAAAGAGGGAGAAATGTAACATATGCAAGCTGCTATAAAAGTAAACTGAAGAATTCATGGACCACTAAAACGGTAAATGTATTGTAATGTAAACATAAATGAAAATGAGAAAAATACACACCCAACCAATATAGTCTCCCAACATGATAGAAAAATGAAAAGCTACTGAGGAAGCCCTGCTCTGGGAATCCTAACAGTTACCATCGTACACGGTCCAGGAACCTGCGATCCTGAGCTCCTGGAAGTCCCGATCAAACCTTTCCATCCTCTACATAATGCATGATATGTGTTGAAAAATCCCATTTAGGGAGAGTATAAACATACCCAGTAGGACACCTCGAAAAGTAGGGGGGAGCAGTAAGAAATACAAGAAGAAAGAAAGTACAACAAATAGAACAAAGTATAATAAATGAGTGCAGCTCAACCCAACAAGGAAGTGAAGTAAGATCATCAAAACATGTGGAGATAGAGACTGTGATAAGCTGAACTTATCTTCAAGTATTCAATACATATATTAGGAGAGTATAATTTTCTAACCATGAGAGGCTAGAAACTGAACACAAGTGGCATACCTCGCACATCTTCGCCTCTCCTGGAAGGAGAGTAACATGAACCCAAGGAGTGGGAACTGTAGTAGGGTGTAAATAAATAAATATATATATATTCTCAAAACAAAGAAACCCAAATGAGTAATTATAGGGATATCTATCTCAAAGCTCAACTAAGATAAAGAGTCTCCAATAGTTCAAGGAGTAACCACCATCGATGCCCAAAGTCCACATGTTTATCCAGAACTAAAAGTCAAAGGGGATCAAACACCACACCTTGATACTATTTGCTTTGGATGGGTTTGTCTCTTCCACATGGTTTTAGGTCGCATCACCAGGACAAGTATTGGTGGGGGGAAATCACCCCTCTAAATCCCGAGTACAAGGTTACACAAAAACATGTATCGTCACTGATTTATCAACGAACACCACTTTCGAGTCGCACTGAGATGGTGATACGCTGAAGGGTAAGCCCCAAAAAGTATATGACGAATGCCACTACCCAGTCCCATTAGAGTGTAGTCCCAGAAGAGTAAATGGAGAAATCCACTACCCATCCCTACTAGAGAGTATGTCTGGAAGAGTAAAGAAAGAATGCCACTGCCCAACCCCATTGGAGGGTAAGCCCAAAAGAGTCATCGAAAAATGCCACTACCCAGCTCCACTAGAGGGTAAGCCAGTACAGCTTTGGTGATTATGAAAGCATCACTTCCATTACTGTCGTTATAGAACACTGATAGACAAGCTTTGAGTTCAAAACAGCTCACTTCATAACCCAGATGTTGAAACTGAGGTCACCAAATCATTCTACACGAAAAAACCCAAAGGATAAGATATTTATTTTCCCCAAACGGACAACTGGTGAAAATGACGTTTTTCACTACAAGGCACCTAAACAGGTAAAAGTGGGGCCCACATCCCGACCACAAATTTCTAATTCAAAAATTCACCTCAAAAGGCCAGTCTTGATTAGAGTGTTATTCTTTAGTAGAGGATTCATCAAACAGACACCTAATTTTAAAGATATAGGTATTTGAGTCTTCAGAAGAGGGTATTGGGCTTGGTGGACCAACTCACGGTTGACCGCCCTGTGGTTGACTATCGGTGGACCCTCTAGGTTGGATCTAGACCAATTTTCCAGCCCACTTGGATGGTCCTACCCATGGAAGCCCGGCCCACTGCCAATAGTGGGTTCAGCCTGCAGTCCGATTACCACTGGCATCAACGCAGTCGAAAACCACACGAGATTTGCGATGGAGGTCGCCCCCTAGGGTCACGTGGCGCGACCCCACCTATCCGACTATTGGGGTACGTGGAACGACCATGTTGCGGCACTGACAGTGCCCTGTTATTCCGTTCTATAGACCGTTAAGCTCGATCTGGTTTCCTGATCATGATTTTGATAGTGGACCGTGGACCCCTACAATGATGTCTTCACTACAATGACCTCAGATCGTCAATCCACCGGTGATCTTAGGTGCCCAAAAGTTTTCAGTTTAAAACCCAAATAATAGTCCAAGAACGACAATTTAAACCCAAATTGATGGTCGTGTTCGAACATCCATCGATGATTTAGAAATTATACGATGAGGAACAAAGCAACAAAATAGATATTCAAAGCATAAATTGAATAAAAAATTAAAAAACCTGGTAAATCCTACCTCTATTCGGCCATTCGTTATAGGAGATGCATCTACGATTCTCTTGGTTTGATCGACCAAACATTTGGAAGATTTTTCTCTTGGTTTCAATAAATAATGAAAATGAACATGTAGAGAGAGACAGAGATATCTTAGGTTTTTAGAGAGATAGATTAGGGTTTTAACCCTAATCTGAATCACTTAACCTTATTTATAGTTGTCACACTTGGCATGGAAAACCGAAACCATTGCACACTCTCATTTTATGTCACGCTTTTTAAAAAAACCCATTTAGAACTTAATAAGAGTATTATATTTCCAAACCAAGCCTCCATTTTAAAGTTATTTAGCATGGCCTCAAGGGTAAAATAATTACATTTAATTATGATTCTGCCACTGGATAGTGTTTTCCACAAAAGTCCCATGCTGACAAAAGTTATGACTTTCCTAGGGTAAAAACCGCATTCCAGACTCAATCGTGGCCTCAAATTTCTGATCCAAGCAACTGTTTAAGAGTAATCCCACTTCCATTTCATGCATAATATAAAATATATAAAATATTTTTTTTATAAAATTAATTCTGGTCACATTGGGCCTCAAATTTGAATGTTTTCTGAGCGCCTAAATCTAGAAATATATAAAAATACTTCAAGGTGTTACAAGGAGAAAAATTGCACACTATATCATTCCACCCTTCATGATTTTTTCCCCAAAAAGCAAAAACATGGAAAAAAATCAGGATACTAAGATCGTATTTAGCTCTCCCATTCCCAAGAAATCTCCTACTTGTTACCATGCTGCCACATGTCACAAACCAGAAGGATGGACTGTCACTGTAATATTCACTCTTATCGATTTTCAATTTCCACTGGGTGCTCCTCAAAGGTGGATCCATCCTCGATTTGAAACTCTCCCTAGTCAATGATGTGCATAGGATCGTGCCTGTATTGCTTCAAATGTGACACATGGAGGTTTTCATGAACCTTCTCAAGCTATAGGGGTAGGGTAAGGTAGTAGGAGACTTCAACAACCATCCGCATGATCTCAAACAACCTGATGAGCTACAGGGATAACTTGCCTTTCTGACTGAAGATCTGCATTCCAAATCATGGGGAGACTCTTAGGAAGACATGGTCTCCGTAATCGAACTCCAAGGTCCTATAATGGCAGTATGCATACGATTTATGTCTGCTCTGGGCCATCATAATCTATTCACAAATGACCAGTCCTTCCCCATCATGGATCACCCTAACTTTAGGCCCATGAGGGACAATTATTCAACCTCCATCGATCACAAAGGTGACCTACATGGTTTCATGTATAGGTCCTCATATGGTTCCATACCGATAGTAGAGTTTTAGCTATTGTTATACACAAACTCTACAAAAGGAAGGTGATCTCTTCAACTCCGGCTAAAGTCTAGCACGTAGGCCCTCAGCATATCCTCCAACATCTGGATAGTACGCTCAGTCTACCCATCGGTCTGGGGGTGAATGGTCGTACTCATCCACAATCGGGTCTAAAATTCCTCCTATATTCTTCCTCACAACTATGATGTAAACTGTGCTTCACAATCGGAGACAATCATCGAGGGTACCCCATGAAGGCAGTCAATCTCCCGCAAGTACAACTTCCCCAAACCCTCCACTGAACAATGCTCTCTGATAGAAAGAAAGTGCACATAATTGGTATCTTGGTCCACTATCACCCAGATGGAGTCATGGCCATTTTTTGTATGTGAAATCCCCATGAAAAAGTCTATGGATATGCCATCCCACTTCTACTACGGGATGTCAAGGGGTTGCAACAAACCTGTCGAGACCTGATGCTCAACATTCACCTACTGATATGTAAGGCATCAGGAGACAAAATCATCAATGCCTCATTTCATGTTAGACCATCAAATCTACCACTGAATATCCTTGTACATCTTCCCCACACTAGGATATAAAGCTAAGGGTGAAGTATGGAACTACCTCATCACTTGCACCCTCACCGCAACTGGAATCACTATTCTCCCCTAGAACAAGATCTCTTGGTTCTGTCCTTCTAAATACCCATCAGGTGCATCACCTATGGATATATATTCACACAGAACATTATAGCTGATATCTCCCAGATGAGACTCTCTAACATGCTCAAGGAGAAATGGAGTCAACACCACCAACTTTAGAAAAATTGTACCCTCCTGATCCACTAGGGTAAGATGTAGGGAAGCTAACTACTTCAATGATTCCTCTACTAAGAATGGATGATACTTCCTACTGAGGGAATCTTCTAGAATGTTTCCCTTACCTGGGGTATAGATGATATCAATGTTCTAGTCTTATAGGAACTGCAACCATCGTCATTATCTTAGATTTAGATCCCTCTGAGTAAAGATATACCTGTGGCTCTAGTTTTCTATGTAAACCACAAAGCGCTCACCCAAGAGGTAGTGTCTCCACATAATCATGGATAAGAACACCACAACGATATCAAAGTCATGAGTTAATTTGTTATATTAATGGGGTCACAACTGCCTCGACCAGTACATGATGAATGCTGGTCGTCACATCAAAATACAATCAAGTCCAGCTCCTGAGTCATCACAGTACACTAAGAAATTGACCACCTCCTCTGGTAGTCTCAGAATTGGAGTGATCTTCATCATCTTACTCAACTCCTCAACGAACTTCTAGAACTACTCAGACTAGGTAAATGATTGTCCATTCCATGTCAGATAAGTCAAAGCATATGCGATCCTAGATAAGTCATCCACAAATCTCCGGTAGTACCCAACCAAACCATGAAAACTCCGCACCTATAACACATTATTGGGTGATTTACAACCAAGAACTACCTTTATATTTATAGGATCCATAGCTAAACCATTTTCAGATATTTCATGCCCTAATAAGTGAACCTCGTGTATCTATAACTGACACTTTGAGAGTTTTCTATAAATCTGGTGCTCTTGAAGAAAATCAAGGACCATGCTCAATTTCTTTTCATGCTCCTCCTCTAAAGAAGAGTAGATGAGCATGTCATCAATTTGGATAACCACAAACTTGTCCATGTATGGTTGTAATACCTGGTTCATCCAGGACATAAAAACGGTGGGGGCGTTTGTCCCACCAAAAGAAATCACTAAGAACTCGTAATTCCCATAACGACATTAGAAAAAAGTATTCAGAATATCAGCCTCATGAACCCATAGATGGTGGGTTCTTGATCTCAGATCAATCTTGGAGAACCACCTCGCACCATGCAATTGGTTTAATAGGTCATTTGTCCTTGGTAAGGGGTACTTGTTCTTTATCATGGCCTAATTCTGGCGACTATAATCCACAAAAATCCACAAACTGTCATCTTCCTTCTTCACAAACATAAATGGAGCTTCTTAGGGAGACACAATAAGCCTAATGAAACTCTTCTCACAAAGGTCCTCCATCTGCAAACATAGCTTCTAGAGCTCAGTGGGTTCCATCTGATATTCCATCGAAGATATCAGGGAATTCCTAGGTTGAAAATCGATGCAAAACTCCATTTTTCACCTCGGAGGTAGTCACATGACATATTCGGGGAATAAATACACATAATCCTTCAAACTAATAGAACCCAGGTGATTGAGGAGTCTACTACACCAAGGGTCATGCTCTCTAATTGAAGGTAAAAAGGTTTTAGTTCCTTGTTCACAACACTCGCCTGGCCTACTACAAGGCCTCATTCAATAAGAAATGTGAACCTCATGCCATCAATATACAAACCTATTACTAGCATGTGGCCACAATCAATCTGGTCCCAAAGCATGGAAAGGAAATATATGACCAAGATGACTTCATAAGGATCTATCGTGATGACCAAAAGGTCCCACATGAACATTTATCCTTTAAAATAAATTCTTGCACTACCAGTAGATAAAAGATATAGAATAGGCACTTCTCCTAGGAACCTAAAGACAAAGCCCATGTGATAAAGCATCTACTAGGAGCTACAACTCCCATACCAGATGTAATAAAATATAAGATTTACTGGATCCTATGTAAAATAATATTTATGAAAGATTAGAATAAACACACAGTGTACCTCAGATCATCTTGTGCTCTAGAGGATCAATAACATCTAAAGCCTCTACTTGCCCGCAGCCTCAACCACCAGCTCCCTAACCCTGGAATGGGATTCTTGGTGGTGGTGGTGCTAGGAACTTATATCAATGTTCCCCACCACATGGTCTTCTTGCTCCTACTCCTGCTCCTCTTCTAGTACCACCTATTTGGGGATTAGCCACATCACGGAACTACCTCTACTATGGTGCTATCCCTATTGCCTTCCCGGGGTTATCAACTTTTCAGGTTGGGAAATATTGCACCATGTGAACTCTCCCATCACATGCATATAATCATCCCTCTATGGGATCTCTGGGAGCTTTTTTTTTACTTAATGACATCCGACCACATGGACGAGCCTAATCCTAGAAAGGTCCCCTACGTCGATGACCTTCTACCTAATGTCTATCACCTATTATGGATGTCTCTGCTATGAAGCAACCACTGCCAATCCCAATTGCCTAACATCCCTCTTCTAGGAAACTCTCCATCACATGAACCCCCTCCAACACCCCGACATAGGTAGGGATGCACATGGGAACTAATCTTGCACCAATCTATCAGTAGTGACCATGCCCAAACTTTCTTGCATTGAAGTAACTATCATGGATAATATCTAGGGAGAAGAATGTAAGTTCAGAAAAACAATCTATGTATGCAGCTACTATCTTGACTCCCTCCTATAGCTGGAGAAGCTCTTGAATCCTGAAGGCGCATAAGATAGAAAAGAATTACTCCTCGTGAAATAACTATTGAAACTTGTCCCATGGGAGAGTCATTTCATCGTACATCTGGTTAACTAAACCCCACAAGTGTCTAGCCATCCTGAGAAAAATATTGGCTACCAAGGTTATTGTCTGGTCTTCCAGTGTTTGAACTAGCCTGAAAAGGTAGATCACTAACTCTATCTAGTCCTGTACTGCCTGAGGGTATGGATCACCCAAAAACCACAGTGGTCTATGATGCTAGAACTCACAAAGCGCACTTAGCCTGGGATCATCCATTGCCTATGATTCTAATACAAATTGTTGCTTCATAGATGGAGTTACTACTACTAGTATATCTGTAGGAAGTAGATTGCGTGATGGACCTTGAATTGAGGCCTCATAACTCACTAGGTTATCATCATGATCCTGAGCAGGTAACCTGGCTGAATTTCTTCACAGAGGTATCCAAAAATTATCAAGGAGTACCATGGTCAGATGTGTGTACATATATATGTATACATATATTGATCAATAACAACAAAAGGAGGATCTAACTTGAAAAGGGCAGTCAAATACTTGATCCTATATGATGCATCTACCATTAATTCCTAAAACAAGTTTCTTAGTATGCCAAATCATCAAGCAGTTAATCTGAGTCCTGGTGTATGGAAACGTCGGCTACCACACCATCACTAGACTCCCTGGATGAAGATCCACTCTTGAATCATGTTAAACCTATTTCTAATACCAAACCAATAATCTTGAGGGTAAACATCCAAACTAAGTCCCATGGAATGAACTTTCCCTAATACAAATTTGTCAAGACCCGACCCATACTGAGGCTCGAGTTGCAACTACCACAAGCCCGTATCTATAGGACATGGGATGGAAAATAGTGTCGAAGGCCTAAAAAACATGGTGAGGCCTTTGAATAAGTACCTATAGCCACACACACATATCCAATTCGATGAAAAGTGAGTAGGGAGAAAATTAAAACATGAAACCTTCTGTAAAAGTAAACTCAAGCATGCAGGGACCACTAAAACAGTATGAGTATAGTAATGTAAATAGAACGTAAAAAGGATAAAAATACATGCCAAACTAGTATAGTGTCCCAACCTGATATAAAATTGAAAATCTATTGAGGATGCCTTGCTCTAGGAATCTAAACTGTGACCACCACACATGGTTCAGACACCTGTGATCCTGAGTTCCCTGACATCCCGATCAAACCTGTCTATTGTCTACATAAATTATGATATGTGAGGGAAAATCCAATATAGGGGTGAGTATATACATACTTAGTAGGACACCCCAAAAGGGGGGAGTAATAGATACAATAGGAAAGGAATTACAAGAGATAGAACAATGTACAATAAACGAGTATAGCTCAACCCAATAAGGAAGTGAAGTAAGCTCATCCCAACATAAGGAGATAGAAATGGTGAGAAGGTGAAATTATCGTAAAGTCTTCACTACCTATAGTAGGAGAGTAGAATCATCCAACCATGAGAGGCTAGATGTAGAAATCACGTGGCATAACCTGAATGTCTTTGCCTCTCCTAGAAGGAGAGTAACCCGAAACCAAGGATTAGGAACTACAAATGGATGTGAATATATATATTCTCAGAACAAATAAACCCAAATGAGGGAGTAAGGGGATATATATAACAAATATCTTCCCATGTAAAGATTTTCCAAAAGTTCTAGTAGTAACCACCATCAATTCCCAAAGTCCACACTTCTACCCTAAATTGCAAGTCAAAAAGGCTGAGACACCACACCTTAACACTATCCGCTTTAGAAGGGTCTATCTCATCTGCACGGTTTTAATTCACGTTACCAGGATGTGTATTGGTGGGGAAAGTTCCCCTCTTACATGTGAGTCCAAGGTTACACTAAAATAAGTCTCATTACTGATTCTTTGGTAAACAACACTGCCCAGCCCCACTGAATGGGTGATACATTGAAGGGTAAGCCCCAAAGAGTATACGGTGAATGCCACTTCCCATCCCCACTAGAGGGTAAGCCTGAAAGAGTAAATGATGAATGCCACTACACAACCCCACTAGAGGGTAAACATAGAAGGGTAAATGGAGATTTCCACTACCCTACCCCATTGGAGGGTATGCCTAGAAGAGTCATCGGTGAATGCCACTACCCAACACCACTAGAGGGTAAGCCGGTACTACTCAGGTGATTTTAAAACCATCACTACCATTACTGTAATCATAAAACACTTGTAGAAAAGCATTGAATTTTGAATAAATCTCTTTGCAACCCATATGTCATAATTTAGGTCACTAACATGTTATATATGGAAAACATGCAGGATAGGATATTTATTTTCCCAAAATTGACAACCAATGAAAATGTATCTTTTCACCGCAAGACACCCGAACGGGTCCAAGTATGGCCTGCTTCACAACCCCGAATTTCAAATTCTAAAATTTAACTCAAAATTTCCATCTTGATGAGAACTTTATGCTACCCAAGATAACACATCAAACATATGCTCAGTTTAAAAGATATGGGAATTTGAGTCTACAGAAGAGGGTATCGGGGTTGGTGGACTAACTTGCGGTCAGTCCACCTACCGCTGTGGTCGACCACACATGTGATGTGGAAGCTACCACAGCGGTCGACCTTTATCCGACCCTAGGTTAGACCCAACCCAATTACATGGCCCAACCCATTTGTGCTAGGCCCGACCCGCTTGGATGGGCCGAACCATGGTAGCCTGCCCTACTACTGATAGCGGGTCTGGCCCGTAGTCCGGTCACCACCGGCGTCTATACGTCCGATTAGCTGCATGGGATTCACTATGCCCATCGCCTCCTATGGTAAAATGGAGCAACCCCACCAAGATGATAGCCGATCCATGTGGAAAGGCCACATCACAACATCACCGCTGTCGTGGTGCCACTGCCACTTCACGTATTTTTGGACTTGATCCAGTCACCTGATCGTGATTCTATTAATGGATATGGGACCCCTATAATGATGCCTTCACTACAATGGCCTCAAATCGTTTATCCAATAGTGATCTTATGAACCCAAAAGTTGTTGGTGGAAAACTCGAAGAATGATCCAAGAATGAAAATTTAAACATAGAGCGATGGGCGTTTTCAAGTGGCCATTAATGATTTGAAACAATACGATGAGGAATAAATAAAGATAACAGATATTCGAAGCAGAAACTAAATTGAAACTCAAAATCACAGAAAATTTGACCTCGATCCGGCTATTTGTTGTAGGCGCTGCATCCACAAAGCTCCTGCTTCGATCCACCCAAGATTTGGAGGAGTTTGCTCATCATTACAGCAAAGAACAATGTATAATGTATAGTGATCAAGGGAGATGAGTTTTTTAAAGAGGGATATATATATTAGAGTTTTAAGAATAATCTGAATCGCTTAACCCTATTTATAGTTGTCCCTCTTAGTGCGGAAAACTGAAACCGTTGTGCCCTCTCATTTTATGTCATGAATAGGAAAAACACCCCATTCTAAATTCAACAGATATCTCAAATTTCTAATATGATCCTCTATTTGATTGTTATTTATGATGACATCATGTGTAAAATAATTACGTTTAATTATGTTTCAGCCAGTGGATAGTGTTTTCCAGAGGATTCTTGTACTGATGAATGTTATGCCCCACTTATAGTAAACATTGTGTTACAGACTCAACTGTGGCCTCAAATTTCCAATCTAGACTACTTTTTAAGAGTTATCCCATTTCCATTACATGTATAGTATAAAATTTACTTAATATTTTTTTTATAAAATTAATTATGAGCACACTGTGCCTCAGAATTGCACGTTGTTTGAGCGCCTAACTCTATAAATATATATACAAAAAGTTCAAATTTTTACTAGGAAAAAACTAGTTATATACATATTTAGAACTTTTCACCTATAAATATTGACAATGAACCATTTTTTATTCTTTTTTAATGAGAAAAATGTGGATTCCATTTTATCTTTTCAAAAACTCTATGTGTGTCCTCTCCCCACATATAAAATTCCACTGCCTCCGTTCGCTTATTCACACATCTCAAGCCATTAGGATCAAGAAAAAAAAAGATCTTCCCAAAATCCTTAGAAACATTATATACCTTATAATATTTCCCAAATACCAACCCTAGGGACCTTAAGCGGAGATCTTAATGAGGTTTCTCAAAGAGAAGGAAATTGTCTAACAAGGATCTTTCATTTTATTTATTCTTTTCTCAAACTTACATTATATCAAAAAACATCGAATATAATAAAAACATTTATCCCATATACTGATATGTTGTTATATTTATGAAATAATATTTATCTATCTCATTCTATAACAATTGGGAAAACAATCATCAATGGTGTGTACAGAGAACTACCGCCTCCCGAACAGATGTAACTCATTCTCCATCAATATATCGCATTATCTTATATAATGGAAGATTTCATGTAAGTATATAATAGTTTTGATATTATTATAATTATTTAATTATCATATCACATTTACTATCTTACTTTTGAATCCTTTTAAAACATGATAATGCCACTCATGTGTATGGTGTACTACCGCCTCACAAAACGACGAGATTCAGTTTTCAAATACAATTTACATAGAAATTCATAAGGATAAATTTAATGAATATATGTGATATATATGAAATTTTATTGATTATATGAAATTAATATATCACCTAATTATTTAATATTTTACTTGTTAATGGAATGATATCATCTCTTGTGAAAATGTACAACCAACCATCTCTATGAAGCGATGTGATTTAGTTTACAAGTCCAACCATAAAGAATGATTATAAAAATGTATATAATGAGTCATTATGATATTTATAACATTAATATAATTGTATAGATGATGAATCTATATCCAATAACCAAGAAAATGAACATTCATGACAAAACACACTTGATAAAACAATGTAATTAATACCTTAAATAATGAAAATAATGGAATATTAATAAAAAACATGTGGTAAAATGTTATAATAGGAAAATATATGATATTATAAATATGAATATGGTTCTAGGATAAGTTAAATAAATTCATAAAACAATTATACCTTATATTAAATCACATTCAACTAAAATAATTTGTGAGGTATGAGACTTCATCTCAATTTCTTCTCATTGAGGCATATTGTAATGTTATGCATAAAATTTATTTTATATTATGTATATACATCCAATTATTCTTATAATATCATTAATAATTCATAATTTAAGGTATTATATGTTTTAATATTAATTATATCATCTAAAGGGATTTTTATTTAAAAGTACCCCAATGGTAAATAATTTCATAACATAGTTTCTTTTTATTGGGTTATACCATTTATTCATTATCTTCAACATTATGAGATTATGTGTCTAAATAATTTTAAATATATTAATTTTTCATTCCAATTTCATTATATGGATTTATATTTGATATATATAATTGATTCATTCATTATTTCTCATCTCAACATCAAGATCTTTATAGGGGTTTCTCATCTCGCTTTTACTTCTGTGAGACATGTGCCATATTCACAACTTATTCCACTGTGTGGTGTATATACTGACATTTTGGATATTTTATATCATTAATCTATTTCCCTTCATGGTATTTAATGTTTCATTTTTTGTTATTCCTTTTATGGGTCATATGATTCAAAAGTTAGAAAAGGGGTAAGAGATTTATGTTATAATATTATTTCAATAAGGATTTCCATTAAAGGTAATTATTTGATAACTATCTAATAAAAAAATAATTTTATTCTCATGTGGTTATTCATGAATTTTTAAAGAAATATTTTCATATTCATCTCTTTTCTACTTAAAATTATCAAGAAAATGTTTAAAAAAAATTCTAACATCATTTCTCCATTTGTTCGAAAATCAGTTTTCATCCAAATTCATGTTTTCTAAAATGTTTTCAAAAATGTTTTTAACATCATAAAAATGATTTATTAATCCCATTTTTACCAATTTTTTAATTTTTAATTTTTTTTGAAAGGAATATTCATGTATTTTTTCTTACATTTCCCATTTGGCATTTACCAAAAATATGAAAAAATATTTGTTTTAATATGTACAAAATCTAAAAATAATTCTCCCATCATGACCAATCAATGATTTAAATATTCATTTATAATTTTAAATGTTTATTTTGAAAGAAAGTTATTTTCTAATATTGTGTGAACTTTTAATTATAAAAAAATATTTTCAAAAGTGAAAAGTTTATTTTCCTAATTATTGTTTTAAATGATTTTTTTGATTTATATTAATCAATGACATCAGAAATTTATTGTAATTATTTTTAATCAAAGATATATTTTATTTATTCCATTTTTATTACTTATTTTGATGGTTTATTATCATTTTGACTACATAAATTATTAACATTCTCTTTCTTGGTTAATTTTTGTAATCATTAACTTTCACTTGAAATATTTATTTCATTATTATCATTGGATGTTACATTTATCTGAAATATCCATATTATTTATATCATGGATATTACTATTACATAAACCATATACCATTTTTACATGTTGGGAAACTTTGAAATTTATTTAATTATCTAGGAAAATATTGATAAATCAGTATTCATTACTCAATACGGATATTTGACTATAAAGAACAATATTCACGAATTAAGTAGATTATTCCGAATATGAGGGATTATTTATACATGAAGTGATGGTTAGGTCCTAGTTATAGATATTCCCTCAATTCATCTGTAGTATCATGAGATGAAATAGTTTGGGAACCTTAGTTAAATGGGTTTCTAGGATATACCTACACATTAGTTTTAAACTATCTTGTGAAAGGTATTGATAATAGATGTATCACGATGCCTAAGATCATGAAATCCAATAATTAATAAATTAATTTATCAAGAATTTATTTATCATTATCCATGATATTTCAAAAATGATATTATATCCAGATCAATTTTATTCTTAGTTTATTGATTAAATGGATTGTGTTTCTAGTTAATTAACATGCCATATTGATTATGCCTTATCTAATCATGATAGTAATTTTTTTAAAAGGAATGTTTGTTCAAGTATTTAAATTTCAATGTTGATTATGATTACTGATTCATGATATCTATCACTCTACTCAACCCTTACTAAGTATATTTTCACACCCTTATCTTTTTCTATTCCTAGGAATCTAGGAATTGTACTATGAATGATTTTCATGGATATTCTAGAGGGGATAATGATATTCCACCAAAAAATAGGTCATAATTTTTGTATTCAAATGTAACATGAAAATAATCTATGTATCTAATTTACCAAGACTAATAAACATTTTAGTCCTTATGGATGAGATTCCTTGTATCTTATGACAATGTAATAAAGTGAACACTGGCTCCAACATACTAGGGTCAAGTTCATTATAATGACAACATTCCTTATTAGGTATGAACAGTATGATTATATAGTGATTCTATTTTTCCTTACTAATAAAACATCTATATTCATGGATTTTATAAATATAGTCTATATAGAATTCCATGATCAAATTCTGGTAGTCTTTATAGATGATACTCTCATGTATTCAAAGAGAATGGAAGAAAATGGTGATCACTTGATAATTTTTCTAAATACCCTAATAAAGGAGAAAATGTATTAAAACTTTAAAATGTGTGATTTTTTTTTAAAAAAGGGTTCATGTATGGCTCATATAATCTCAAGTTAGGGTATATTGGTTGATCCATCAAAGACAATGGCTATTGAGCACTGGCTGAGACCAACCACGGTGACTGAGATCCATAGTTTTCTTAGTTTAGAAAAATTTTATTGATGGATTTTGTAGAATTTTTCATGACTATATAATAAAATCACCAAGTTATCTTGAAAAGGATCCATGTTCCTTTGGATATTTGAATGTTAGTAAACTTTTAAGGAAATGAAGAGAAGGCTAGTCAATGCACCTTTTCTTACATTACCCAATAGTAGAGAAGTGTTTATAATCTACAATGATGCATCAAAGTAGGTATTATGATGAGTTATCATGAATAATGACATGGTGATAACTTATGACTCACAAAAATTTATGGTTTATGATAAAAATGAACCAACTCATGATTTGGAGTCAGCTGTAGTAGTTTTTTCAATATAGATATTAAGGCATTATCTTTACTAGGGAAAGTGTGATATATATACCAATAAAAAAAATTTAAATTATAAATTCACACAAAAGGAGTTGAATATATGAATAAGAATATGGTTGAATTTGATTGATTATTATAACTACTCAAAACATTACCTCCTTGGGAAAGTGAACATGGTGGAAGATTTTTTGGAGTTGAAAGGTTAATTCTAGATTAGCATTGATGAGGATTACAAAAGAAACTTTATTTCTATATTTTAAAAAGATAGCTATGGAAATATGAATGGAAGTGGATAAATATTTCCTTTCTCAAATAAGTGTTCAACTATCTATCTGTGTGAGGATAAAAGTGGCACATACAGATGATATGGAGCTGAAAAATATGTTGAGAAATGTTTCTGAGTTGAACCTTGATCATGATGGAATGATAATTTTTAGAAAGCATGTAAATTTTCGATACATTACATATTTGAAGAAATATGTGTTAGAAGAAACTCATAGTTAATTATTATCCCTTCATCATGTAAGTAAAAATATGTATATACATCTGAAAGAGTATTTCTAGTTAGATTTCATTAAGAGATATATTGCAGAGTTTGCATCTCACTGCATGGTATCTTAGAAAATTAAGGCAGAGAGAAAAAATTATAAGGTTTTGTTATAATAATTACCCAAAACATAATGGAAATTGGAAAACATCACCATGTATTTTGTCATTGGAATTGACAAAACATCTAAAGTGATTAATGAAATATGGGTTGTATTCGATAGCCGTACAAATTCATCACACTTGATTATTATCAAAGAAGATTTATACCTTATTGATGGGTTCTTCCACTGAACCACTCTCAAGTCCATAATGTTTTATAGGTATCTCCCCTAAGAAAGTACATACGTAACCCTTCACATGTAATGAAATCAGAGGTTATATAATTGGAGCATGATCTTTCCAATTAAGAAAAAAACATTAGAGGTTATTAATCATATATATAATGTTATATGAAACAATATGACTCACTTGGTCAATGTTTTGTGGTGAGACTACAAATTTAAAGAATCTATGTGGAAATTTGAGGATATGATAAGACATAAATATCCTCATTTTTATATTGAAGTGATGAATTTTGTGGGTGAAATTAATTTAATGGGGGTATAATGTAACATCATATGAATTTTATAAATTAAATTTTGAATTAATTGAATTAATTTTATAACTTGTGTTACATGCAACACCTAGTTTTAACAAAACATGATATTTTATTAATATTATTATTTAAACATGACCATTATAACCAAGACATTAAATTTGGTGGTGTGAATAGGAATTACCACATTTTAAAAATTAGGAATAATGGTTTTATATAAATAAAATATATTTATAAATAAGTATTATTTTTTATAAAAAACATTATATGCTTCAAAAATTATTTTTTATCAAAACAATATTTGTAATGTTTTTTGGGAACAAAAAATAAAATTAATTTTTTAATTATTTTAAAAAATGTATTTTAAATGATTAAATTCATTTTTGTAATTATAATTTCAAAATTTTATTATGTTTATGTTTTAATAATTTTATGAAAAGATTAATTTTTCAATGAATGGTGAAAAATATTGATTTTTATTAAAAAATATCTTTTTATTTAAAGAATTAAAATTTTAAATACTGTTAAAAAAAGTTTTAAAATTAAAATTAGTTCAATTATGTTATTATTATCCTAATTTAGGTAATTTGAAAAATAATTCATGTTGACTTATGATATTAAAAAAATCTCTAATTATGAAACTTTTCTCATTGGAAAATCGCTTTGTCGTCATGACGTGAGTTTATTTTTGAATTAAATTGTGAGAATTATTTGAATAAAATTTTAAAATGATAGTCCATTTTTTATAATAATAATTTATATTATATATTAATTTCAAAATATTTTTTTTAAAAATAAATATTAAGGAAATTAAAAATTATTTAATGTGGTTAAGGTTAAAATAGGTTTTTCTAAAGTTACACTAAAAAGATAAGAGGTAAAATGACCTGAAATCTTTTCCAAACCCAATTTTATGTCCCTATTTAGACATTATATAATATAATATTCATTAATATAACTTTTTGGATCCTTTTTTCATTTTTAAAACGTGGATACAACTTTTTCTTTTAAATAATTCCATGTGTGCCCTTACCCCCACATATAAAAGGGAACCCCATCTCTTATAATTTTCACACTTAAACAAACATTTGGTTTAGAAAATACCTAAAAAAATACATCCCTTAATTGGATCATCAAATAATAGATTTATTTGTTTTATTAGGAAACCCTCTCAAGAAGGATTTTGGTTCCAACCTAAGGAGGTTTTTCGAAGAAGCAGTATTGTTCTTAACTGGGAATTTTTTAAAAAATTTATTGTTCCATATCCTTCAAATAATATTAAATATAAGATGATATAATAACATTATTATGTAAAATATTATGATATTTTATTATTTTAATAGAATAAACTATAACTATATCCTCTATGATAAAATGGGAAATGAAACTGTTGATCATTTGTACGGAGGACTACCACCACGTAAACCGATGTAATTTTTTTCACATCATCACTTATCATGGGTGGATATAATACTGGATTTAAATTATATATATGATATAAATGACATAATTATACCTTTTGAATTATAATTTCACATATTTATTCATAAAGTACATTCCTTGAGAGTTTGATAACATCACTCATTGGTACATCAAGCTACCTCCTCGCAAAGCGATGTGATTCATTTTTCACTTACTCTTTGCATAGAAGGTAATATGGAAAAATTTCATTAAATTATGTTATATATATTAAATATAAATAAATATTTAAAGGTAATATATTATTTACCATCCTTCCATTCCTTCTTTTGAGAAAATAGAAACAACGTTCATGTGTGTGTACGACCTGTCGTCTCCAAGAATAGTGTATTGAATTTTATATTTCTAACTTTTATGGATTACTCTAAATGAATATTTAATGAATATATATGACATTTATATCATGAAAAAATATTAATATAATGGAAAATGATCAAATTAAATGGACCAAAATATCAAATCAACACATATATGAAAAACAAAGTAGTTATTACCCGAAACATGATTTTAACAAAGAATTGTTAATAAATGGGTGATAAAAGGTCATAAGTAAATCATATATGGTATGAAATATATAAATATGGTTCAATAATTGATTTATAAAAATAATATATTTATTATACATTAGGTTCAAATCTGTACAAAGTAAGATAAGACTTAAGGTATGTGATTTTCATCTCACTTTTTTTCCTATGGGATAAATGCCTTATACACCACTTGTTTCTTTTTTTGTGGTGTATATATTACCCATGAATATATATTATGATTCTTATCATTAATATTATTAGATATATACATCTATATATTTTTTTTCTTTCATGGGGATTACCATTGAGAAGATAGAAAATTGGTAATGAATTTATTATATAATCTCTTTGTTTATCTGGATTGTTTATGATTATGATTCCAATGATGAGATATTATGGTATACATATCATGATACACATGAATTTTATTATAATATGATTTTTTATTAAAATATATTTTTATTTTCATTTTCCTCTATTTATGTACTCAACAGTCTAAATGAATTATTTTAATGAATAACGAATTTAATTCTCTCTTAAGTCAAAAATATGGTTTTGTCTATGTAGATGTTTTATAAAATTGTTTTAAAGAATGGTTTTAGTAATATTTAATGATTTATTTAATAAAACATTATTTTTTTGATGTTTTACAGAATAGTTTATAAGGAATAGTTTTGTCATTTTTTAAATAAGGTAATTTTGGACATTTTTCTAAAAAAGTGAAATGAATATTTACTAATTTATATGACATGAAAGATATTATATACCATAATTACCACTCAATATTTTAATTTTTATATTATATTTTTCAAATATTATTTTAATATAAAACTATTTTCTCAATGTTTTGGTGAAAATTTAGTTTTAAAAATATATTTTTCAAGGTGAAAAGGATATTTTCCTCATGAAATGTTCCAAGTGAACCTTTAAAATAATTTTCCATATAAAATAAAATACTTTAATGTTACTTAAGATTTAATGGGGATATTATCTAAGGATACCATCCTTATTCCTTATTTGAATGGTTTTTTTATGACGAATTTTTTTTCAAACCCATTCATTTTTTCAAGGGATATGCTCTGATGAAAATTTGAAATGTTTATAAAACCTATTTATTTTCATGGGTGATGATATGATTAAATGTTTATGAAACCCAATTATTTTCATGGGTTCTAATATGATGAATGTTTTAGGATATTATGGAACATCTATGTATGGTATTCATTCTGTGATGGTGGTTATGTTATAACCAATTTTGGGGGTTCTTTTATAACAAAGAATGATGGTTACGTTATAAACAAGGACAATGATCATGTTATAACATAGGATGGGTGGGACCTATATCTCCATCTAATTAATTTGGTAAATACTGATATCCCATGAGGTAAATAGAACTAAAATGAGTAGTTAACCAAGTTTAGTTATTTACTTTTTCCACAATGATATTATTGGGAGTGAACCTTGACTAATATGATGGTTTGGGGAGTGAACCCATTCCACTATGATATCCATGGAAGTAGGACTTGACTACTAATGATATTATATTTTATACTAGGTGTATACGAAAAATATTTATCTTATGCCAACGTTATGTTCCCATGGATAATTTTATTTGATTTCTTTATGGTTAATTTTTAATGGACTACAATGATTTATCTTGTGACTCAGTTTAATGATCTATGATATAGAGGGTATAGTTTTAAAATTTCACTCTTATACACATATACCTTTATGATCATGTCACATTTATATCTCCCTTTTTTACCCTTACCGATCATATGATCAAATCCTTTCTTATTTTTCCTTTCCCCAAGATATTAAGAAAGTTATTATGCATGACATGTCTATAAAGGGTGATAGTTATGAATAACTTAATGGGAGATGACGTAGTTCACTTATGAAATAGTTTTTTATGTATCGGAGTATCCAAATGCACTAGACCTATATGATTCTAACTTGTACAATTATTTTATATAAATAATTTTTATTTATTAATATGTGATATCTATTTATTAAAATAGTGGGTAATTATATGAGCACTAGATCAAATGATCAAGGTCATACAATTGAATCCTTCGATCACCTTAAACTATTTCATAAACACTATCTTTACTCTATGATCTATTTATAGGCAATGATATCATCCATATCTGGAGAAAATGTGACTAATAATCCGATATTTAATGGATAAATTATTGAGATGAAAATGATGATAAATCATGTATACAGCGTATGTATTCAATGTAAGTGATTTTTAAAAAAATGGAGCATATGTTGAGATGAAATAAAATATTATAATGAAATATCCATATATTTGAAAGCATGGGGGATCTCAAGATGTGGAATGTGATTTTTTTACATGAAATTGAGTCTCGAAATGGTATGGGAGAAGCAGACACTTATGCGATGATGTCACTTTTCTCAACATCATATGATTTTGAAAATATCAGATCTTTGGGAATTTAATATTATCAAAAACATGACTTATTTTGTAGAAAATTTTGAGTGAATCCTATAAAATCATGAAATGTGGATTTCATGTGGTGAAAGGGTTGTTAAACTCATTTATAAATACTTGAAGCACCAAAGGATAAAAAACTATTTCGCGAGATAGTGCAAGTGTAATATACTCCAACTATGTTACATGAGGAAACTATAACTGATTTCCAAGTAGTTATACTTTTTTGGGTAGGGATGAACATTCATAGTCTATTTTCATGACTAAATAGTTCCAGGAAATCTTCCATATAGAATCCCTGACCTGATTAGCTACCCGAGTGGTTTTATCGAGCTGGGTTCCACTAGCCTTTGGCACACCCCCAAATGCTAAAGCCAACAGACTATCAGTGAGGGCATAAACTGGTATTGTGGAGATGTTATAACCTCTAGTGATTATAATATACTAGTCTAAGTAAAAATATATAACTTGTAGAAGAATAAATAAGACTCAGAAGACTCAAACCAGAACCACAAAGTGGAAGCACAATCAATAAAAAGAAAAAGTAGAAGCATTAAATAAAAAACTCTAGTAGAAGATTTATAAATAGACCAACATGCCACTTGAATCCCCTACACAAAAAAACAAGAAAAACATGCATTTAAAAAGAGGCCATACATATTAATATAAAAAATAGGGTCACCAATGGTTAACCATTACAAGTCATACATATATATAACCTGCTGATACACAAAAAAATTAAACATAAACTCCAACTATGCATGACCTCAAGGTCCCATACCAAACTCCATGTCAATAGCTACTAAGATCTATCTCATGAGGTATATCCTTTACATGAACATCAATTCATAAAATCTACATGCATCATGAAGGACATGTAAAGGTTGTGAGACAAGTCTTTATAAGATACCACCCATTCGTGTGTACCAAGAATATGTGTTTAATTAGTCATTATTTAAGAGTTACATAAATCAACACAATGAATAAAGTAAACATTGACTTCCCTAGTGATCAACAGTCACTAGGAAGCCATCACCTACCTAGGACAATGCTTGAATACAAGAAGTAAAGATGGTCCTTGTCCCATGACCCATGGTACCCCTGATGTCAAGACCAAGTGAACCCTCGGGTCCTACATTACGTCAAGTAACTCGGAACCATGTTCATACTGACACCTTATGTCTCAATAGGTACTGATGTCCTGAAGGCATACCCAACCAAATGTAATAGGTAACTCAGACCCCTTCCCAAAGGCTCTCAACATCTCAAGGACCTACGTATGGAGGCACAACAATGTATGACCTCAAAATAAATCTAGGTCCGCATCCTCAATCATGGTAATCCTCATCCCCCAAACGATAGCCTCATCGCTATCAAACGGAGGTTCCTCACATTTCACATGGATTTCTATAGCAAGAACCCCCAATCCATAATCACATATGGTTAAACTACATGGGGCCTCTTCCCACATGATTGGTCAAAAAAACCCATCAATAGAGTTAACATGTGTGAAAATGACTTAATTCAGAGTTTTGGCTATCACGGGTGAGCGATAATCACTAAATTAAATTTCAAAGACACATAAACCTTCACTGTGTTCCCTTTAAACCATGTCACTCAAAATATGATGGACTTTACATCTTAATATCATGGTTCATGACCAATTTTAGGGCCTCTCCACCTCAAACTGATATCCATGATGCCCAATCCTGTGGTAAATACCACTCAAGAAATTTGGGCCATGCCCAACCCATGATCATCATCACTAAATCCTGATGGCAATGCCACCTCAATACCCCGAGCCAAGCCCTTCATGACCCCATGGGTCTCAATCGTATATCATAAGAAATTATATATAAATAATTCACTTTAAATTAATGAGAAATCAAATGTAATTTAATTCCACATAACAAATCAATAAGAAACTCAGTTTAACCAAGAAATTCAATGAAAAATCATTGAATTGCATAACAAACCATTATAAAAAAGAATACAGAGGTATTGAGTGCCTCAATTTGAATAACCAACCCAATTCAATTTAAAAAAAATCAAATTAAATGAATTAAACCCCACTAGAAAATTCAAACAAATATTTTCGAGCTCTAAACTATCCACACTCAAGGAAAAATTGAATTGGGAATTCCCAACAGCATCCCATGGGCCACATGGTCATTTATATATGAAGCAGTAGATATAAATTGGTCTCACTCAAAATACCCATGTTTTTGCTAAAAGAAACACACTCAAAACATCTTTAAAACACACAAATCAAGATACACACCACCTACATTGGACTCATAGTTTTTGGAAAAACCGAAATCAAGCTATAGTTAAAATCATATTGGGGTTGATCTGAGTTTCTATGCAACACCGTGAAAGTAGGGTGAAATGACTCAAATTGATTTAGCGCTCTATGAGTAAAAAAAATAAAGAGAGGTATATTACAGATAATTCTTACTGGCATGGTCCTATATCCACCAATAGATCGAAGATTGGACCATTGTTTGAGGAGATAGATCAATGTAGAGAAGAGGATGAAAGGGAGGGTACCCTCTTGTGTAGTGTGCGACCAAGGTAGAGGAAAGAGAGAAAAATGAAAAAAGGAAAAAAGAAAATTAAGGGTAAAAATGTAATTTCCTACATTTACTGGTCATAATGGTTTACTCAAAAAAAATTCCAAACTACACGATAATCGTGCATGCTATAGTGCATGGGTACTGCCTAGGTGGCAGTACCAAGGCGACCTACCACACATTTTTCTCTATCCATGTGCAAACTGTGAAGTAGATATCTGCATGAATTGAAAACAAAGATGCAAAGCTATGAGCCTTCCTCACATGGTTCAGACAAACCATTTGACAGTTCAAAATAATCCACACAGTTACCCAGAAGGGGGAACATTGTTTAAACGAAACATTATGCCCTAACCTTCTATTCCAAAATAGGCCATTCAGCCTCTAATGATTCTGAATCCTATTCTAAACACCCAAGGAATCAAATAAATCATAAAACTAATATAAAAAAAATGATATAATACTTATGGAAATCTTTGAATGTAGTTCTTATGGGTGGATAAGAAAAAAACATAACCACTAATTGAAAAGTTCAAAATAGGAGTGAATTTTGACCCATTCTAAAAATCTAGGATGTTACAATCTCCCCACCTTTCATAGCTCATCACCGAGCTATATAAAAAATCACATAGATGGTTTCAAACATGCCAATACCATTCAAAGTAAACCCGGAATACCCCGGTCTTAAGGTTTTAGTTTAACTTAGATTAAGAAGGATCCCTACCTTGGGGTGACCTACACTGGTCTCAACCCAACCAAAAGCTCAAATTAAACAATGCTCAAATGACCAATTCTGGGAACCATGGTCCTCCCACGATGCATCACCACTCTCACACCTCATTAGGAGATCCTATGTCATATTAGACACTCATTCACATCCCACACCACATCAGTGCCCGCCTCAAACCCATGACACAAATGGTAATATGAGGCCCTCGAACACCTCTGATGCTCACATTCAGTGCCTTTCACCTCATATAATTCCTACATATCATTGATTCCTTGGTTTCTCATACCCCATGTAACTGTATCCAATGATTTCCCATTGACAAACCACCTCAATCAAGTCCCACATATCTTATATTCCCTTGTTCTCACACCTCAATATCACATCCAACGATGCTTAAAATTTGAACCAGGTGCCTTAAACCTCTCTCTCTATCTCTCTCTCTACCTCACAAACACACACAAATATATATATATATATATGTATATATATCACACATCTAATATGATACCAAAATACTAACACGCGTTTGGTCAATCCATATACAACCCGTTGTTCTAGTGCACCAACAATAGACATGCCTCAATATGCCATGCCAAAGAATACAAAAATAAAATCATGGCCACACCCATGACATACCTATGACCTTCATCAGTTCACTAGCCTTCTTAGCCCCCGAATTCTCTATGGTGTCAAAGTAGCCTAAAACCTGACTGCATGACACCCGAACCCCCAATAGTGATACTACAACCACCAACCACTAACCCCACTAATAGGTCTCACTATATCTTCCATGGATACCGCCTGCTGTTGAAGATCATATACCCTCACCTAGTACTGATCATGAAATGACCCTAGAGGACTGATCCTACCCCTAAACAATATTTTCGACTAAATGAGTAGGCATCCCGAAGAACATATTGTGATACACAACTTATCCACATGCCCGAAACTCCTTTGGAGAGCACTAACATTGAGTTAAAATGTGTCCTAGTTTCCCACATTGGAATAAAACCATCAGTGAGATAGTAAAAGGTGGTCTTCTTGAGTCCTTCACCTAGCTACCCTACTAAAACTCATCTCTACATCAATTCCTACCATCAGAAGCACTTCAAATGAAGTCACTTGAAGCCACCTCCCTGCTCGAGTATGACCTACCTGTTATATTTCCCTCTTCTATGAGTGCTTGGTTCACTGCCTCACAGAATGAGGTAAATATAAAGTTGTTTACCTTCACTTGGATGGAGTGTCGTAAACCATTCTCAAATTACCTCTCTCTAGAGGGGTTGGAACTTACCATACCAGGTATAAATCAATATAGCTCGGTGCTGCATAGTCCATGACGGACATGACACCCTACTAAAGGCTTATGAAATTTCGATCCCTTTCAGCCCTCAAAATCTTCAAGAATTATTTTTCAATGAATCTGGACTCAAAATCCTTTGAGGCCATCCCTTTGTGTATGCCAGCCTAAACCTACATGTCCCACCCGTGCTTAGTTGTCCATCTGAGCATATACGTCACCTACTTTACCCTCTTGTCTAGAGACATCTATAGCTACTCAAAGATCATCATAATGCTCCTGATCCAGTTCTCAGCCACCTGCATACCAAACTCACTTTGAAAAAGAAATGGGTGCTACGACTAGAAATACAACATCAGATATTCCATCAATGGTTCTGCTCTCTAAGCACCTCATTCGATACCCTAGATAACCCATTCTGGGCTTGAGCAGAGATGCCTGTCATGCCTATGCCCAAACACTGAAAGATCTAGAAACTGCCCTGCCAGAATAGAATCATGTAGTTAACCCTATACCTGAGCCCATACCTAACCCTATACCTACTCTGCCTGAACCTTAGGGGTCTTAACCAGTTTTTGCTCTAACAACACCCTATCATCACCCACCTGATACTCCATTTGACAATTCTAGTAGGAACCCTATGAACACCATAAAATAGTGATACATAACATATCTATAATATATATATATAACATAGATAGGGAAAATAGTAAAACGATGGGCATCCTCAGTACCCTTACTCCCCCCCATTGAAACTATGCCACATGGTGTCCTATCCTCATTGCCTCTTTAATTTCCCTCAACAGAGCCATGTATCAAAAATACATTAGGCATTCCCATCCTAACAACCAATCGTTACCTCATTCATATGACCAACTCACCCAATCCCAGTGATCAAAATCACCTCAAACATAGAACCTACCTACTTCTATAAGAGCCGGTCCCAATTCACATAATAGATGAAATTTCATATATATATATATATATTTATATCATCACATGTCACATTTATCAAAGACTTTGATATTTATCACACAACATAATAATTTTACAAGGAATACATGAATTTATAAATTTGGAATATCCTAAAATGTGCATATCAAAAGCCAAATAAACAAGAAAACACACCTTGCATCACCAGCTAAGAGTCTATACCTAACTACTTGCATCACCAGGCCAAGGATCACATGTCACAAAAATGGCCATCACATATCAAAATAAACCACTCCAGGTGGAAAAACATATAATACATAAAACGAAAAAAATTGAATGGAAATTCCTACCCAATGAAACTTGATCCATCCCTCATACATGGGGATGGAGGCACCAAAGAAAAAGTTATCAACCCAGCCGTGACATCACCTAATCTCTAGTCTACCCCAACCGAAATAGTAAACCAGCAGAAAATAGAAAGTCAGACTCTATATCATTATTATCCTATCAAAATATACTACTAAATCTCAGTCAAGAACATATCTGATACCACTTATTGCATCCCAAAACCTATTATACACCCAAACAGTGCTATGAGATAGGTACTACTAGCCTTAGGCGCACCTCCCCAAACGACAAAGGATATCAACTTGTAGAAAGGGGGAAAATAATTATTGCGGGGAGGCTATAATATTTGGGGATGATAATATAATAAGCCAGGTAATAATATATAACATGAAACAAAATAAATAAGACTTATCAGACTTGAACCATACCCACAAAGATAAATCCCAATCAATAACAGAAAATAGCGAAATCAATAACTAAATAACTGCAGTAGAAGATAAATAAAAAGACCATCATGAAACTTGTAGCCACAACCAAAACGAACAAGAAAAACATGAATTTCATAATATTCCATACATATCAATATACAAAAGTGGGTTTTCAATTTTCAACCAGTACAAGGCCTACATATATAAATAATTATGATACAGAAAATAAACTAAAGAGAAACTTCAACTAGGAACAACCTAAAGGTCTCGTGCCAAACTCCATGAAAGTAGCTACTAAGATCCAACTCCGGAGGCAGATCCTTTACCTAAACGAAAATTAATAAAGTCTACACACGTCCCAAAGGACCCGTGGAGGGTGTGTGATGAGTCTCAGTAGGATACCACCCATTGGTTTGAACCTAGAATATGTTTTTAATCAGGAATTATGTAATAGATAAATATATTAGCACAATGTTTATAGTAAACATAGACTTCTTGGGTACTAAACAACCCCTCAGAATCTATCACCTACCTCAGCCAATGCCAAAACACTAGAAGTAAAGATTGTCCTTAGCCCATGGCCTAGGGTACCCTTGATGTAAATCCCATGTGAAACCTCAGGTCCCACCTCAAATCAAGTAACCCGAAACCATGTTCCTCCTGAAACCTCATGTATCAATAAGTAACGACGTCCTGAAGGCATTCCCAAGTGAATGTAACTGACCCCTCAGAACACTACCCAAAAGATCTAATTGGATTGAAGCCCAACGTGTGGTGGCACAATGATGTCGTAACTCAAAATAAGTCTAGGTCCATGACCTCAATCACGATGAGCCTTAACCCCCAACCGATAGCCTCATCGTTATCAACCTAAGGATCCCCACCATTCAAGATGATTTTTATGGAAAGCACCCCCAATCCATAATCACCTAAGACTCAAATACTGGGGGCCTCTACCCACACGATTGGTCAACAACACCCCATGAATGGAGTCAACCTATGTGCAAAAGAATCAATTTGGTGCTTTGGCCATCACAGGTGAATAGTAATCCCAAAAATAAATTCTTAATCCACATAAACCAGTACCTCATTCCCGTAAGACCATGTTACCCAAAATTTAATGGCCTTTCCATCCCAATATCACGCGCCACTCCCAACCTGACATCCTCACCACCAGAAAAAAAATGTCCACGACACCAAATCTTATGGTCAATACCTCTCATGCAAACCATTCAAGCCCAACCATGGATTATCATCATTGAATCCAGATGTTCATTCCACCTCAATACCCTAGGCTAAGCTTTTCATGACCCCATGAGTCTTAATAGTATATAATAATAAATTAAATATAAATAATTCACTTTCAATTAATAAGATATTAAATATAATTGAATTTCACATAACGAATCAATAGGAAACTCACTTTAACCACGAAATTCAATTCAAAATTAATGGATTGAAAAAATAATCATTATAATAAAGAAATATAGAGGAATTTAATTCCTTATTTTGAATAACCACCCCAATTAAATTTAAAAAAGTAAAATTAAATGAATTAAACACCCCTGGAAATTCACCCACGGAGCATTAGCCTCTAACCCAGCCACACTCGAGTGAAAATGGAATAGGGAATTTCCAATGACATCCCATGGGTTGCACAATTATTTTGATATAAAGCAGCTGATATAAATGGGTCTCTCTGAAAATACAAAAATTCACACTAAAATACAAACCCCCAAAGAAACCACAAAAACACAAATCAAGATATGAACAACTTACATTAGGCTCGTAGATGTAAGCGCATATGATATCAATATCTTATTCGAAGTAGATTGGAGTAGATTAGAGTCTTCGTCAAAAACCCTGAAATCAGGGAAAAACAACTCAAATGAATTTTATACTTCACCAGGGGAAAAAAGAATGAAACATAGGTACATGTGAGATTTTCATTACCAATACGGTCCTATATCTGCAAATGGATCGAAGATCATACCATCGATGGAGGACATAACTAAATGGGTAGAAGAGTAGGAAAATGAGGTCTTCCACCTCTGTAGCATGTGACCAAGGGAGAAGAAGGTGAAAAATTGAAAAAGGAAATTATGGGTAAAAAGGTAATTTACTAGCTTTACTAGGCTGCATGGTTTACCTAAATTGGTTTCCAAACCATGCAGTAACCATGTGTGCTATAGTGCGAGGGTACTACCTAACACTACTAGAAAAACAGGTATTTGCGACGGGTCATTTGCGATGGGATCCCGTCGCAAATGGCTTTTTGCGACGGGGTCCCGTCGCAAATGACCCGTTTCTGAAAACGGTGTCGCAATATCAATTTTTTGCGACGGGCCCGTCGCTAAAGTTTTTTTCCGCGATGGGGAGAATCCCCGTCGCAACTAGTACTCCGTATATTTGTAAAAAACTATTTGCGACGGGGCCCGTCGCAAAAACTATTTAAAAAAATAAAATAATAATACTATTTGCGACGGGAATAGTATCCCGTTGCAAATACTATAAAAAAAATAAAAAAATAAATTGTTAATAAATTATTTTAATTAATATAATAATAATCCAATTATAATTCAAAAATAAAAAATAATAAAATATTAATAAATGATTTTAATTAATATAATAATAGAATTATAATTCACAAATAAAAATAATAAATTATTTTAATTAATATAATAATAATAGAATTATAATTCAAAAATAAAAAATAATAAAATATTAATAAATATTTTATAATGAGACAGAAACTACAAATAGAAAAAAAATCATATTTTGATTTCACAAATTTTATAACATAAATACAAAATCTAATCTGAAGGAGGGGGGGAGGGGGGGATCTGCAGATGGTGGTGGAGGAAACTCCATCCCTAAAGCATGAGTGAGTCGGCGCATGTACTCCATCTGCTCCTGATGCTGCTGCTGCCACCGACTCGTCTGCCCCTCGTATAGCTGCTGCTGGCGTCGACGCTCCTCCTCATGCTGCTGACGCATCTGCTCCTACTCCTGTCGGAGACTCTCTATCAATGTAGTCTGAGATCGCAACTGATCCTCATACTGTGTAGCAGAAGAAGATGCACGAGCTCCTCTCGAGCTGGACGCCGACATCGCAGCACTGCCATAATAATCTCCGGGAGTCAGTCGAGAGCTGATACCAACTACCCGGCCCTTCTCGAAGGCATACTGGGTGGCCTGCATCCATGCCGCCTCATCAAACTGACGGCCAGTGGTCTGATCTGATGACTCGGCCTGACTCTCAGGCCGGGCCTGTGACGCTGCGGCCTCATATGACTCCTGTAGTTGCAATTTAAAATTAAAATTGTGAATATATTATATACAGTTAATTTTTAAACTTGAAAACAAATAATACTAACCACGATGTGATGCTGACAATCACCTCTGAGCTCCCCAGTAGCAGGATCACTATACATCCTCCGATATACGTCGTACTCCGTAATATCGGGGTGCTCGACAGCCTATAAGAATAAAAAATAAACTGTTAATATTTATAGTTATATAAAATATTTATAAATAATGTACGTACCAGATGCTGTCTATGAGTACTGAAAGAACGACTCCCAGCTCGATGAGTCACCTCCTGTCTCCCCCGATTCTGCCTCTCCACCGACGATCTCCTCTGAAAGGCACCACTCAACCAGTGCGCACATAATCCATCCCATACATGGGATGAAATGTACTCTGGTCGGTGTGCTCTATATGACTCGTCAAAATCTGACACTCCTGCTTTCTTCATCGTAGCTTTTCTTAAATTGTGCAAAAACTGACGAAGGCGATCACGCATGGCCACCTCCCATGCCCCGTGGATGGTGTCATGCATGGTATCCTCGATCGGATACCATAAACCCTACAAATAAATCAAAATATCAATTTAGAAATGAAATAATTTTCAAAATAAAAATTATTTATTTACGTACATACCAACCAATGGACGAATATGGCCTGCTGCACATCAATGAGAATCTACTCCCATGTGGTCCACGACTGAGAGAAATAGTTGCGCAAAATAGCGCTGCCCTGTCCGACTGCTATATGCGGAAAATTGTAAAAATAATAAACATTTATTATGTGAATAGATTAATGAAATCTTAGTCAAATCAACAGGTTATCACACAGATTATCACACCTCCGTGTGCGTGGATCAAACCCAAGACGTGGACGTCACTCGGGGACGGGGTCAGGAATCATCAATCGTGCAAGACCGCGCCCCCTCCGCGTACTCCCTGGAGCGCCTACAGGCTGAGGGTCATCTGGCAGCAACTCATCCGCATCGAAAGTCAGGTCAGCATCCGCCAACTCACGAAATGTGGCGTCGTCCATCTGAAACAGAAAATGTTAATGTTGTTAGAAAATAATTCATAATTACTATTATATATACATATATACATATTATGATTGTATATAAATACCATGGAATTCTATCAGTGTTCATCTTCATCATCATCTTCATATATGTCAATGTCATCTTCATATTCCTCCTCAACATCATCGATATCCATTCGAGTTACAGTTTCTTCATCTCTTACCATTTCAAATTCATATGTCACATCATTAACATCATCGTCATCACCGACTCTTAAATGTGGGGTGTCGTCATCGATACTCATGTCTCTTTGCAAAAAAGATTGATTTTGAGTACTCTCTTGAAAAACTTCAATTCTTTGCACATCAGTGAAAACACATTCACTTTGACTAAACTGATTGTCTCGAATTTTGATTTTTATTACACTCCACCAATCAGTCAAGTCTCTTGATATAGCACAGTACTTATTACTAATTATCGGTAATTATTGGTAATTATTGGTAATTATTACGAATTATTACTAATTATCAGAAATTATTACTAATTATCGGTAATTATTGGTAATTATTGGCAATTATTACTAATTATTGGTAATTATTACTAATTATTGGTAATTATTACTAATTATTGGTAATTATTACTAATTATTGGTAATTATTACTAATTATTACTAATTATTGGTAATTATTGGTAATTATTGATAATTATTACTAATTATTACTAATTATTACTAATTATTACTAATTATTGGTAATTATTGGTAATTATTACTAATTATTTCTAATTATTGGTAATTATTGGTAATTATTACTAATTATTGGTAATTAATACTAATTATTGGTAATTATTGGTAACTATTACTAATTAATGGTAATTATTGGTAATTATTACTAATTATTGGTAAATATTACTAATTATTGGTAAATATTACTAATTATTGTTAAGTATTACTAATTATTGGTAATTATTACTAATTATTGGAAATTATTACTAATTATTACTAATTATTGGTAATTATTACTAATTATTACTAATTATTGGTAATTATTGGTAATTATTACTAATTATTGGTAATTATTACTAATTATTGGTAATTATTACTAATTATTGGTAATTATTACTAATTATTGGTAATTATTGGTAATTATTGGAATTTATTACTAATTATTGGTAATTATTGGTAATTATTGGTAATTATTGGTAATTATTGGTAATTATTGGTAATTATTGGTAATTATTGGTAATTATTGGTAATTATTGGTAATTATTGGTAATTATTGGTAATTATTGGTAATTATTACTAATTATTGGTAATTATTGGTAATTATTGGTAATTATTGGTAATTATTGGTAATTATTGGCAATTATTGGCAATTATTGGTAATTATTGGTAATTATTGGTAATTATTGGTAATTATTGGTAATTATTGGTAATTATTGGTAATTATTACTAATTATTGGAATTTATTACTAATTATTACTAATTATTGGTAATTATTACGAATTATTACTAATTATCAATAATTATTACTAATTATCAGAAATTATTGGTAATTATTGGTAATTATTACTAATTATTGGTAATTATTATTAATTATTGGTAATTATTACTAAATATTGGTAATTATTACTAATTATTGGTAATTATTAATAATTATTGGTAATTATTACTAATTATTACTAATTATTGGTAATTATTGTTAATTATTGATAATTATTACTAATTATTACTAATTGTTACTAATTATTACTAATTATTGGTAATTATTGGTAATTATTACTAATTATTACTAATTATTACTAATTATTGGTAATTATTGGTAATTATTACTAATTATTGGTAATTAATACTAATTATTGGTAATTATTGGTAACTATTACTAATTATTGGTAATTATTGGTAATTATTACTAATTATTGGTAAATATTACTAATTATTGGTAAATATTACTAATTATTGTTAAGTATTACTAATTATTGGTAATTATTGGTAATTATTACTAATTATTGGTAATTATTACTAATTATTGGTAATTATTACTAATTATTGGTAATTATTGGTAATTATTGGAATTTATTACTAATTATTGGTAATTATTGGTAATTATTGGTAATTATTGGTAATTATTCTAATTATTGGTAATTATTGGTAATTATTGGTAATTATTGGTAATTATTGGTAATTATTGGTAATTATTGGTAATTATTGGTAATTATTGGTAATTATAGGTAATTATTGGTAATTATTCGTAATTATTGGTAATTATTGGTAATTATTGGTAATTATTCGTAATTATTGGTAATTATTGGTAATTATTGGTAATTATTACCAATTATTGGTAATTATTGGTAATTATTGGTAATTATTGGTAATTATTGGTAATTATTGGTAATTATTGGTAACTATTACTAATTATTGGTAATTATTGGTAATTATTGGTAATTATTACTAATTATTGGTAATTATTGGAATTTATTGGTAATTATTACTAATTATTGGTAATTATTACTAATTATTGTTAATTATTTCTAATTATTGGTAATTATTTCTAATTATTACTAATTATTACTATTTACCGGTAATTATTACAAATTATTCTTAATTATGACTAATTATTGGTAATTATTACTAATTCTTGGTAATTATTACTAATTATTGGTAATTATTACTAATTATTGTTAATTATTACTAATTATTGATAATTATTACTAATTATTACTAATTATTACTAATTATTACTAATTATTGGTAATTATTGGTAATTATTACTAATTATTGGTAATTATTACTAATTATTGGTAATTGTTACTAATTATTTGTAATTATTACTAATTATTACTATTTACCGATAATTATTACTAATTATTACTAATTATTGGTAATTATTACTAATTATTGGTAATTATTACTAATTATTGGTAATTATTACTAATTATTACTAATTATTACTAATTATTCCTAATTATTGGTAATTATTACTAATTATTGGTAATTATTACTAATTATTGGTAATTATTACTAATTATTGGTAATTATTACTAATTATTGGTAGTTATTACTAATTATTGGTAGTTATTACTAATTATTGGTAATTATTACTAATTATTACTAATTATTACTATTTAGCGGTAATTATTTCTAATTATTACTAATTATTACTATTTACTGGTAATTATTACTATTTACCGGTAATTATTACTAATTATTACTAATTATTGGTAATTATTACTAATTATTACTAATTATTACTATTTAGCGGTAATTATTTCTAATTATTACTAATTATTACTATTTACTGGTAATTATTACTATTTACCGGTAATTATTACTAATTATTACTAATTATTGCTAATTATAGCTAATTATTCCTAATTATTGCTAATTATTCCTAATTATTCCTAATTATTACTAATTATTACTAATTATTCCTAATTATTACTAATTATTCCTAATTATTATTAATTATTCCTAATTATTACTAATTATTACTAATTATTACTAATTATTACTAATTATTACTAATTATTACTAATTATTCCTAATTATTGGTAATTATTGGTAATTATTCCTAATTATTCTTAATTATTACTAATTATTCTTAATTATTACTAATTAGTGGTAATTATTAGTAATTATGAATAATTATTACTAATTATTGATAATTATTGGTAAGTATTACTAATTATTGGTAAGTATTACTAATTATTGGTAATTATTACTAATTATTGATAATTATTACTAATTATTGGTAATTATTACTAATTATTGGTAATTATTACTAATTATTACTAATTATTACTAATTATTACTAATTATTACTAATTATTGGTAATTATTACTAATTATTGGTAATTATTACTAATTATTACTAATTATTACTAATTATTACTAATTATTACTAATTATTGGTAATTATTGGTAATTGTTCTTAATTATGAGTAATTAAATGAATAATTACCAATAATTAGGAATAATTACCAATAATTAGGAATAATAACATTATTAGTATATTTTATTATTAATATTAAAATAATATAATTTTCTAATTTATATACAATTCTCCTTTCATCTGTGTGTTTTCTATCTCCATATACAAATAATACATGTGAAGACAGCAAACACACAGATGAAAAAAAAATTGTATATATATAAAAAATTATATTATTTTAATATTAATAATAAAATATATTAATAATTAAATAATGTTATTATTCCTAATTATTAGTATTTATTACTAATTATTAAGTTATAAAACAATGTAAACATAATTAAATTACAACTAATTAAGAATAATTAAAACTAATAAAACATTAAAAATAAATATTAAATTAAAATAAATATAAATACCTTGAAAATTGATCTGAGGTTGATCTCTGATCGTTCTTCAAAACTTCAATATCAACTCCGGAGAAAAAAATTAAACTTGAGAAAAAATGAACTGTAGAAATAAAATTTTGAGAGAAGAAGAAAATGGAATTTGAGAATGATTTGAAAAAAACGGATGGGGGTATTTATAGGTTAGATTAGTTGCGACGGGCCCATTTGCGACGGGAGACCCGTCGCAAATACTAGTATTTGCAACGGTACCCGTCGCAAATACCTTAGCCAACATTTATTACGGTCAACGGTTAAATAGTTATTTGCGACGGGACCCGTCGCAAATAACCACCTGCTGACATACTATTTGCGACGGGGCAATATTCCCGTCGCAAATACCTTTTACCGCTGCCGGTTATTTGCGACGGGAATATTCCCCCGTCGCAAATATGTTTCCCGCGATTTGGTGCGCAAAGGGCGCTAGTCTTTTTGCGACGGGGAAAGCTATCCCGTCGCAAAAGGCTACTTATTTGCGACAGGCAAATACCCCCGTCGCAAATAAGTTTTTAACAGGGCTATTTGCGACGGGAATAAATCCCGTCGCAAATAACCCGTCGCAAATACCCATTTTTCCCGTAGTGCAAGTGGCAGTACCGATGCAGTATACCACATAGTTTACTATAACTACATGGTATCTCCCTACAAAAATTGTATAATGAGCCACATGACCATGCACCTCCCTCTTACGGTTCACCCAAACCATGAGTCAGTTCAAACTGAGCTACATAGTTACCTAGATGGGGCTTCATGGTTTAACAAAAACTGTGTGCCCTGGTATTCTTTTTGAAAATAGGTCATTCGGCTTGCAATGATTTTGAAACCTCTTCTGAACACTCGAGGATTAATATAAAACTTAAAAGTCATTTGAAAAAAAGATATACAGATGATGTAACTCCTGAAATTGAGTTCAAATGAGTGGATAATCAAATAGAAAATCCACTAATTAAAAAGTTAAAAATGGGAGTGAATTTTGACCCATTCTAAAAACTCATGACATTACATTCCTTGTTTGTTCGAAGGTACCTGAATGAAGAAGAACATACATGTGTGAAAGAGTGAAATAAATAGGGAGAATATAGTTAATAAATTGTTTCATTTAATATGTGAATATAGAAGAACATTTCAAATACCAAAGATAGAAAATTGAGAATCACATAATAATAATTAAGTAAAAAAATGTTATAGGGCTTCACATTTCATGCTCTATGCATTACACTTCCAGGCATGAAATGCATTAGATATAATTGAGTTGAAAATTCAAGGACATGTTTTTTAGGTTTTGAAAGATTATTCTACCCTAAAATAATAGTTGAATAAATAATTTACATCTCTTGCACACATTGAAGTTATTTTTGGACTTTATAAGACTGAAGGAATAATTTCTCGAGCATTGTTTAATTGGGGAAATTGATCATAAAAATGAGATTTTATTTCAAAAGAGTTCAATTAATAAAAAAATTATAATATTTATAGTTCAAAATATATTTATATTATTATGACATAAGATGGAAAAGAGAAGGATATAACATAAAAGTATCAGACTGAATAGAAGGAATTAAATAGAAAAACTGGATACATAGATCAGACAAAGTTATCAGGGTGGGTGTTTCTGGATGAAAGAGATTTGGAATAAATAAAATTATTCAATTTACTACTATTAAAAAGGAATGTTTCTTTCCAACTATAGTGCAAGAAATAAGTGTAGAATAAATCAATGAAGAGTAAATCAGCCCTATGAAATCCATCAATATTCTCAATAGGTGGAATAATTTATAGTTATGACAAAAAACCTTATAAAGGTGAAGAATTTATTTAAGGTTGGTATTAATAATCATCAAGAAGATGAATCTATGTGAGGATAACAAGCATTTATAATTGAATATAGTGAAATTCAAGTGAAAGTATATTCCTTGAATTGTTTTAACCACATCAAATTATCATTTTCTAGTGGTTTTGTGGTATTAAATTATTTTCAATCCATTTCATGGACTATCTACTATTACTGAGTAGTGAAACTTGTAAAAATACCATGTTCCATATTTACCTTCATTCATATAGTTTCATATGATAATGAATAGATAGTTATATAATCAAGATCCTAAGAGGTCTAAGAGGTAAATAGATAAAAATTTATAAAATATTAAAAGGTTTTCAACTCTAATTCACACCCCTCTCTATATTAAGTGTTTCTTGAAGTATTCCTCTTAATAGGTATCAATGGGAAGGTTCACCTCTATTGGATTATCTACATATCTGTTATTCTAATTTTAATATTGGAGTTTCTTTCTTTATATATATTGAAGTATAGTTTTGGTGAAGACCCAGATATCTTTGAGAAGAATTATATATATACCTAGAACATGATGAATAAATGAAATAAAGAGAAAATAAATTTAAAGGAGACGTCTATATTTCTTAATGAATAGGAATTATTAGTTTCTCCATGCCTTGAATATAATTAATATAAATCTCTATTGGAATGTGAAGATTAGTTGGATCATGTTTCCAGCAAGGAAAAGGAAAACATTCCAACCTCATATAAATCAATCATTTTATTGTAACATGAGTCATGTGAAAATTAGTCTACAAACATTCCTCAAGAAGAACATACTATCATAAGTGGTGATTATGATCAATTAATAAATTATCAAGTTATATAAGTTGATATATTAAGATATATTCTAAGTTGAATGCCTTTATAAATAATTTCTCTTGATTGTGGAATCTTTTAATGTATATAAGAAGAGATCACCCAGCTAGAAAAGATAGATAATATAGATAAGACTTTGTAAGAAAAGATTATAGTATGTATAAATATATATAGATATGTTATATACTTTTAATATAAATAAAATAATTATATTATAGATAAAAATGATGTCAAGAATACTGTAGAGGAAAATATATATGCACTTGAAGAAAATAGAATAAATTAAATTGATGTCAAGGATTTACAATTGTAAGTGATCCCCAAGAAGACATGGTAGATGAATATTTGTTAAAAACAATGGTAAAATGTAAAAATAGGAAGCTGATTTTTTTTGAGAAAATTTTAAGATATATTGATTATGATGGAAGATCAGAAAAAATCCTCAATATGAGATGTATAGAAATCAATGTTAGGTTGTAAAATCATGAGAATAAAATTATAGAGTATTTTCAAAATGATGAGAAATTTTTTAATACTACTCAATTCTCATTGAAGGATTCTATTGTTAAATGACCACAAACAAGTGATAAAAAATTATGACTTCATTCAATTATTTATATCAAGCATCTTGAAACAAAGAGGTAACATTTATACAATATTGTTATAATGTTTCTAAATATATTTTCATTAAAATTTCTTGTTTGAAAATAAAATATATACATGTATTTTATAATAAAGAAGATAATAAGCCTATCAACATCACTAGGGTGGATAGGTAAAAGATTGTGGATGCTACATCCCCATGAAAATCCCAACAAGTTACGACGAATTCCCAAAAACATCCTATGAAAGAAATAAGAAGATCAAGGGTTGCGTGTCAATGTATGTTCTACAATAGTTTTAGGAATTATTTATTATATTATTGGTATAATAATAAAAATAAAAAATGAAAATGGAAGATCATTTCAAGGAGGATAAATCCAATGATGGTGAAGAAACATCCATAGTATAAAGAAAATATGAAAACTTTCAAAAGGTTTGGAATGTTTAAAAATAACATTGATGTTGAAAATGATGGTGGTCACAGGAATTATGTATTATCAAATAAAAATATATCAAAAGATGTTAGTAAAATAAAAATATTGTATAAGGTAGAAAAATAAGAAAAACCCTATGTAAGATCATAGAATAATGGTGTATACAAAAAATCTTTCAAGAAGATTTCATTTAGAAAATATGGGTTAACCTTAGGCTAAAAAATACAAAAAGTTTAAGAAGAGTGTTTCATAAAAAAATTAGGAATGATGGAACTATAAATATGGTATGTAGAAAATCCAAACTCATTACCAAATTTCCTAATTATATGTTTGTTATCAAGAAAGACGATTCATAGAAGATGAAGAAAATAAGGGAAGAACTTGTTAAGGATAATGTAAAGTGAAAATAAATTATTCAACATAAAGAATAAGAAGCTCAATTTTTGTAGTGTAACATGGTTATAAATACTCCTAGAAATTATTCAAAAATAAATCCATTATAGGAAGAGTTCTTTAAGAAGATGAAAGTTTCACCAGGTGAAAAAAGTTCTTTAAAATCAATTGAGAAGAGAAAGTTCACACACAATGAAATTGATGAAGAAGTGATAATATCCATGAATCCTCAAACATAATTGCAGTTCAGAAGTTAAAGTGTGAATAATGGAGTAAATGTGGCAACATGGTTGAGAAAACAATCTTATCCTTTTTGTTCTCATTAAGAAGCAAAGAAAATCCATATTATTCCCTTAAACATTGTGTATTGTATTTCTCTTTCAAAATAGGTAATTGAAGGTGAGAAATAATATCAGGGGAGACCCAAAGATAATGAATGGATAAATATTATGGTTTTCCAAGATAAAGAAAATTTTCATCCTATAATGTTTCCTATGTTAAGTCACTAATGGTTTTATAAAAGGATCATCTTTAGTGAATGTGTGGAATTTGTTTGGGCATCAATGTATTAAAAGATCCATTTTTATTATTTCTCAACATTATTACTTGAAGAATATATATTGAATAGACTCCTCATTATGGATATTTTTAGTAATGTCTCCATGAGGGGGATACATTTGGATTATTGATGAAGAATCCACTAGAATTATTATCTCCTACAAGTCCAATTTCTATGGAATGTTCCTTAAGATCAAGTTATTGGAAAAGGTATGTGTTTCATAATATCGCATCCTTGGTTACTCAAGATAAAAATATTTATACAAAGGGATAGAAATTTAATTAATTAATGATATAAGAAAAGTGGAAGTATTAAAGTGATCTAAGGTAATTACTCCTTTTTTTTACACTAGAATGTTTTTAAAATGTTTGATAAAATATTTAGAGGAGTTTCATATAGATCTTTATTTAAAAAGTATTGTATATCAATTAAGTATCTTTAGTTTAGAATAAATGTATAAGAACATTGAAGATAATTTTATGGGTTCTTGTTTCATGAGGTATCATTATCAGTTCATAAGGGAACACTTTATTGTCAAAATAAAATACTATTGTTTTATTCAACAAGCATGGAACATGTATACTAAGAGTGAAATAATGGCTGGTAGATTTCTTAAGAATGATTTGATACCCTTTTCCCATGACCATTATATTTATTATCAATAAAGGGGAGATAATTTGGACTAAAATTAAGTCTAAAAAAATATTTTGGGATTGAAATGTTTGAGTAGAAATGGGAGAGATTCAAATATTAACACATTCACTTGGAATGAACTTTGGTGGTATTGCCAATAAGTACAAAGGGAAGATTGAATTTTACACTTTATGTATATGTTTTATTTTTTATAAATGGATATTATTTTTTTAAAATGTTTTTTTATGATAGATAATTATTTAGTTGATGTAAATATGTTGAATAAAATTTGAAGAAGAGGATGTTGGAAAGTTCATATGAGTGTTTCTAAATTCATATCCTCTTATGAAGCAATTTGGAATAATTTGAGTTAATAAATATTGATGATTGGTGTGTTATAATTAGTGTTGAAAGAATCTATTGAATGAGTTTGGTATGATCACATTGTTTATAACATATTGAAAAACATATAAGAAAAGAGATCAATAAATATCATGTGAAAAATTATTTTTCATGAAGAAGAAGAAGGCAAGGCGATATAAATATTATTGTGTAAGGAGTTATTTGAACACATTGAAAGAATTTATGTAGAATTAGTATGAATGGATTTCTATTAGATTCTATAAATGTAATTATTCTATGTATCTTTTGATGGTGGTCCATTATGAAAAAATATGGCCATCCATATCCACCCAAGGAGGGTGATCTCAAACCTTATATGGGATCTAGGATCAACCACATGGGAGTTGTAAAATACATGGGAATCCATAGAGATATAGATGGGGACCATAGTTCCCAAAATTAGTGCATGGATTATTCATATATAGGTGGATATATAAAACCCATACAAGTGCATACAAAAATGTAGGTGGGTGGTTAGGTGGACCGCATAGGTAAGTCATAGGCCCTGTATGGTGTGGGTGCATTATGTTTCAAGCATAAACATCGATGAAGGTTAGAGAGGTGGAAAGAAGGATGAGTATTCTTAAGTAGTGGAATAATTAATTGAATATTATTGTGGTACTAAAGTTGTGTGAAACACTAATCTCCTATCTTAAAATAAACAGATATTACGACAACCACCTAATAAAACCATCTCATTTATATGATTGAAGCCTTTGATCATCTCCATCCTTGTGGTAGAACAACCTCGATTGTGTGATATATTTATATCTCATGAAATCTTCCATATATAGTGATCATTTGAATAATAATTTATAATCAAATAGGAGAATTATCTTGATGAAAATGAAAAGAACAATTTCATGCAATCTATGCCTTTAATGCAATAGAATTTTCTAAAAGTGGATATTTTTCTAAGATGAAACAAGATATTAACGTGAAATACTCATTCATTAAGAATAATTATGGAGTTTTATATGTGGCATATGGTTTATGTTTTATGCATGTGAGTTTGAAATTTTAAAGGGAGAAGCAGCTGCTTGTGTAAAGATGTGACATTTGTCAAAGTTACAAGGTCTTAAAAACACATGATCATTAAGAATTTAATATCATATTTGACAGAACATATTTTTTCATAGGGATTTGAATGAGTCATAACATGGAATGAAATTAAATTATAATGTAGTAAAATGGTATTTAATCTTATATATAAATAATAAATTACCATATGTTGAGAGTTGAAACTTCCATTCATGAATTTACATAAGAGATATTATTTTTAGAAAACAGAGAATCTACACACTTATATTTTATATGAATATTATTATTGTTATCTAATCCATTCATCAACATAAATAGGATTGTTCTATGCACTGATTTGATAAGATAAGAAAAACTTCACACATCATGCATCCATAAGAACCATATACCCTTTCCTATTCAAATAACAGTAAAGTGTTTTGGGAAGAATAGTTCCATGAGCCAGTTCTTGTGATGAAACTATAACCAAGTTATATGAATCCATACTGGTTTGTGTAAGGAATAACTATCATGGCCTATTTCTTTTGAATAATTGGTTTTGTTAAACCTTTATGGTTTGAGTGAAGGTACCTCTATAAAAAAGAACTTGTGCATGTGAGAGATATTAAGACACGTGGATAAGTTAGTGAAAAAATTATTACATTTCATTCGTGAATATAGAATCACCTAAGAAAATGCATGATGTAGAATATCGATAGGAACCTAATAATTATAAAGAAAATAAATATTTTGTGGTATCACATGTCATGAAACATCCATTTCACTTCCATGCATGAAGTACATTTGATTTAACCCCGTCATGAATTCAAGGAAATAGATTTTAGGTTGTGAAAGATTGTTATTTTGTAAAATATTGCATAAAGAAATTATGTGAATCTCTTTCACACATCCAAGTGAGGTCCTGACTTCATCATACTGAAGGAATAATTTCTTGAGCATTATTACACTGAGGAAACATATCATACACATGTGATTAGATATCATGGGGGAATAATTGATAAATAAGTTTTAGATTAATATTCCCCAACATATTTATATTATTTTTACTAAAGAATTTGAAAAAAATGATCTGATGTATAATTATTGGACTACAAATAATTTATCTGGTAGATAAATATCACAAGAAATAATATAACCTAATGAACAATATCAAACAAATAGATTTTAAGGAAAAATATAATAAATTCATTAGATGTTCATGTTCCAAAATAAATAGAAGATTAATATTATGGAACTTTATATTTAAAAATGTGGAAAAGGAATGTTTATTTCCCATTTCTGGGAAAATAACAAGTGAAGAAGAATGAAATGAAGTGAAAAGAAGCACCGTGAAATCCATAAAAAGTCTCAAAAGGTGGAATAGTTTATTGAGGTTACAAAGAACCTCAAAAAGATTAAGGATGCCTTTAGGGGCAGTATAAAGAACCATCATAGATCCAAAACTATGTGACAAGCACAATCACTTAAATTGACTATAGTAAAAAACATGATAGGATTTTCTGTACTTATTATAACCACATAAAAATATTTCTTTATTGTGGTTGTATTATATTTAATTATTTAAAAACCATTCTAAATGGTGGATACTCTTATTTAGTAATGAAACTTGTAAAAATTTCAAGTTTCAAATTTACCTTCTTTTATATACTTTCATATGTTATGAAATAGAGAATAAAAGAATCAATATCCTAATAGGACTAAGAGGTAAAGGGATAAAAATTTATAAAAGGTGAAAACATTACCAAAATTAACTCACCCCCTCTCAATATTGAGTATATCTAGAATTGGTCCTACCACCAATATCAATAGGAATCTTATATTTTAAAAATATAGGAAAATTATTTTTCAAATATATAATGAAGTTACTGTGGATAAGATTATTTATGAAATAATATATCTTTCTATTTATATTCTTAAGGGGAATATTCCTATATATTTTCTTTATCTCTTAACCGGGGTGATCTGATTTCTACTACCACTTGGGAGGGGGAAACAAAAAATATTGGGATAGGATAGAGAAGGGAGTGGTCACTAACCCTTGTTTGATCATGATAGTTTTCACATATTCTATAACTTCTTTCTTTCCTTGAGATAAACTTATTGAACTTGATTTAGACATAGCGATTCTTATAGAATCTTCCAACATCTATGAAACCATGATGAATTCTTAAAACCCCCCTTTGTATTTTAATGGAATTAGTGGCATTTAAAACACTTCCCATATATTTTATATACATATTCCCAAAAAAATTATCTTGGATGAGTTTCATATTCAAGGAATATGTAAAAACATTATTTTTGAAAATAATGTTTGATACCCTCTCATTCTTAAAAAATTTCTAATTTGATAGATTGACAATTGTTCCATTCGTCAATATTGAGTTGGATTGATAGTGAAACTACCGATGGAGGTCCTCTTAACAAGTGATGTACCCAACTAGTATGTTTCTATACTAAATAAATAATAGTCCATCTAGATATTATATTAAGAATTTGATCTTGGTTTCTTCTTATATCTTATGAATTCCCATCATTCTACCACATCAAGGTACAATGTTTTAGAGATTATCTTAAATATCCTCATTGTTTCTAATATTTTGGAAGGTTGGGCTTCCAAATATGTGAAGAGTAGGTATGATATCCTACTACTCAATATATAGTTACTTTTCTAGATTCCCCAGTGCTCTATATCCTTCCATGGATTCCAATTGAGTGACCAAGATTTAATCGGGTTGAGAAGTTCTACCAAGATGGTAGGTTGTGCAGACACTCTGGTAGAGGTGAAGGGTAGAGTCTGAGTTGGTTATCCCAACTATGTCTGTTATGGGAATTAAATATGATTTAGTTTACGATAATTTGATGAATATGACTTTGGTTGAAACTGAAATAGAGGAAAATCTTGAGAGTTTTCAGCTACCAAGATTAAATATACTGGTTATTCGAACCCAGATCCTTCTGGATTATAAAAATCCAATTGAATAGGCTAAATAATATTTCCATTGATGGAAATAACTAGTGGGTAAATACTAAATTCAACCTTGGTTGTATCCTCATTCGAAATATTTCCCAGGAGTATCTCAACATTATGTTATATCATCTTCTCCAACTCTACCACAAATTGAGTGAACATTTCATTGATAGTGATATTGGAATTCTCCTCGAGTAGTGGGTGGTATATTACCACATACTTCCATTTTTTCCTTGTATAAGAGTCACTGAGTAGTTATTAAAAAACATTTTAGGGAAATCATAGGTTCATGATGTGCCTATGGTGATAGGTATTCACACCATCTTCAAGAGTCTTGATATGGAATGTATTTTTTTATAGTGGCTTCCTCATCATGTTGTCCTATTTAAATATCACACTCTGATTAATCTAAAGGGGTTTTATTGATGACATTAATCGATTTGAAATAATCCAAGAGGACCAATTATTCATAAAAAGGATGAGGAGATCCATTAACCATTATGTATTTCCCAAAGGATAAATTATTGTCTTCCCTAACACATGAGTTATTGATGGGCCACTTAGGTTTACAAACTATGTGTGATCTAGTCATTACTATCCTATACTCCATTATAATTGACCAGGAGGGTGATATTGAGGGAGTCACTAATGGGTTTCACTGAACACGTTCACAATGATAAGGAATTATCTTTCAATGGGATATGAATTATAGAGGATTATCATGTGACTTTAACCCTAGTTTGAAGAAGAAAATTTATATAGTGGAGGGGGAGGTAGTGATATAAATTCCCCCCAACCCATGGTATGGGGTTGAATTGGCTATTCCACCTTATAATTATCGACCCATTGAGGATTTTATGATCTTAGTATTGGTGGTGGTTGAAATGAAGAAAATTCCCCCATAGTAGCAGGATGTGGTGGCTGCCATATTACTATTACAGTGGCTATTGAACCTTCCCTTTTTATTTTCTAGGATTTGGTATAGGCATGATCAAGGTGAAATAATTTTTCTAAGCATGAATTGAGAGCCCCTAATAGTTTATATGTAGTTTGGGGTTTTGTTCTCCACATATGACAAATAATTCAATATGTTTTTTGTATCCTGGAATAGAAACCTGTCAATTAACTTCTCATGTTGATTATGTTATTTTTGAGCCTTAGAAATGGTAGATACATATTTTTCAGAGCAGATGAAATTTATAAATAATGTGTTTGAGATTTGACCTAATTCAATAAAATTTCATGATGCCTTTATTGAGGGACTATGTTGGCTGTAGAATGGTGAAAATATAGCACTCCATGTTCACTCCAACCTATAATATGTATATCAGAGGGGAAAATCATGATTATTTAGTGAAGAGTCTATAAGGTGTCATAGAATGAAAGATAATGATCATTACCATGCTTTCCCAACATTGGATTTCATGCATCCAAAAGGGTAGCCAAGCTAATTTTATGATAGATCTCACCAATTTTATTAACATGACTAGTGTACTCCCCATAAGAAAAATCTTGTAAACATAAATGAAATATAGTTTTCTATTGGTTTAGGTGAAGATAATTTATGAATTCCTCACTTATAATTTTAGTAATTTCATACTCAAGAGTGGTTATGGTCTAGAATATAATTAATATATTATCTTTTTCTAGTTCATTCCATATAACCATGTAATTCCCCTTCATATTATGAAATTTATTCCTCCACCTATTCATATAGTATTAGTCATTTTTTGGTTGCCTTATTGGGGTGGGTGGTGTTGGTCATAACCTCTTATAATGAATCAATGGATATGAAGTTTGATGGTGGCATAAAATCTGACTTTTTCCTAGGACTATCCTTTGGTTTATAGAAGATGTCACTTGTTAGGGATGAGGTGCTTGACATGGATGGCCTCACTTCATGTGGTTCCTATCAATATGAGGAAATTTTCATAGGAGACCTAAAAAGTGGAGGACCATCTTATATATAGATATTTTGGTAGTGAGAAGGATTTTCACAGCTCCCACAATGAGGAAAGTTCTCATGATTGACATTTATGCCACTACAGGAAGGACCTCCATGGTTGATACTCTAGAGAGGACCTCCAAATATTTTGATCATAGTTTCATGAGTATAAACTCTATAATCACTATTACCTTATCGTTCTAAGGATAAACCCAAATATTCCAAGGCCTCTATCAAAATATATTAGAGGGACTTAAGAACATCATATATGATCAGGGAAGAGATATGAGCATGCTCTTGGTTTATTGATTTCCTTTCATGAGAATATCTTGATCATAGTAGTCAGGTGACTAGGGTTGAGTCCTCAGTCATGGTGGGGTTCAGGTGAAAGACGTAACAAATTTCATGTGTTATAACTCTCATAGGTTACATCCTTCCTTTCATAGGAATATGAAAATGAATTTCTTGAGTAGATTCTGGGATATTTCAGTATTCCTCATAATAATTGGATGAAATTGAAATTTGATACCTTCTTTTTATCTTTAAGAACTATGCGAATAATTCAACCGACGTCATGGATATGGGTGAGAATATGATTCTGAATTTCATTTGGTGTCACTAGGCTGTGTTGGTGGACACAAAATGCATTTTCTAGAATATGGGTTTGATTTGGTGTTCTCCATAGAGTATTTTTCAATCCCCTATGCTGTAATTTGGAATTTAATACTGATCTAGATAAATTTTTAGAATATATCAATGAACTCTAGAGACATTAGAAGGGATATAAGAAATCAGAAATTTGGTCATTGAAATATGATGGTGAATAGAAATTGCAATAGGTATGTAACATTGAGTGGATTCTTCATTCATCGCTAGGATATATCAATGATCCTCTTAAATGGTAAAGAGAATATAATCCTTCCCCTAGGTAGATCCCGCTATATGCTGATGAGATTTTCTACTGGTGGGGGTTTACATATGAGGATTTACCTTGTTGGAAGCTGGGATATGTCAGGGGTGGTCTTCTTCTACTTTCAGAATATGTTAGAAACTCTTAAAGGCATGGTAATAGATATGTACCTACCATTCCATTTCCATTATGATGTGCTGATGCGATTCCATATAAGTAATGGAAATATTATCTGATTTATTAGTGATAGTGGGAATTTGAGTACACTCTAGTCCTCCAAATTGAATCTAGATATATTGATAGGGTTCAGATGAAAGGGTGGGAATATGAGCCTTCTCTTGGGTGGATACTAGGATATGTCAGCCTAGTCCACTAGATGCTTCTTGGGTGTTCCAATAGACTTGTTCTACATGATCATAGGTATAAGCCTAATCATATATCATTGATAGAGTATGTTGATGATATAATTCATTGGAAACAAGGATATTCACTTTATCCTTGTGTGTTATATTGGAATCCCCAATATTATATCCTTCTAGATGTTCGGGCCATAGTGGTTGTGGATGGGTTTCTTAGGAAACTTCCTTAATATAATCCTAGAGACTTGAGGTTTCATAGTATTTGTGGTGGAGACAGATGAAATGATCCATATTAATTGATTCTTGGATGATGGTGATATCATATGTGACTTATTCCTCTACCCCCTTAGATAAAGAATGTAAATGTTGTCTTTCTTGACTGAAAAGAGACCAAACCAGTTCAACATATCAATAATTTCCACTTACTTTTCTATCACGGTCTTCCTTATTTAATGTTAAGATTCACTAGGCCTCATCTCCTATAGACAATTACACATTTCCTCTAAGGTAGGGATAATACCATTGAGATTTTACTCCATTACCCATGTATTCATTACATATTGTTGAAGATACTATATAAGATATAATGTCCATTTGGTCATGGGGGGAAAACTTTTGTGGCATCTTTAGAATATTTTTTTTCACATTGTTGATTCCATAGATTTTTTATTAAAGAGGGATGTTACATTCAAATTACTATGAAATTAAAAAACATAAACCTGAAAACCTTTCATTCCAACATCACAAGTAAGATCATGTTGGATTTATCACTTTCAAAGATAATGTTTTCACATTGATTTTACCATTCATTTTTTGTAAAACACATCAAATGAAGTGGCTAGGTGATTTATTATGAAATGCAGAGAATGATTGAAGGATTTACTTTGAGTTAACTATTTTTGTTCATGTAAAACACAAGAAACAAAATGGATTGATGGTTCATTGGAAAATCCAGGGAATTATTGATGGTTTCACATTGGGTTCACAATTTTTCATTTCGATAGAAATATATGAGGTGTCTTCACATTGACCTTTTTATCCTTCAATAACCTTATGTCCAAATACAAGGAATCATTGGGAAATTTCCCAAGACACATTGGAATGTGTGTTGGTCGAAAGGATGGGTGATCGAGCTCATCCACACCTTTAAAAGGGGGATGGGGTGGGGTGGGGTATTATTTTATACTCTAATACCCTCTTTCAAATTTATGAAATATTCCTGAATCCTTTCAATATAATAGTGTGATACACGTTACTGCTGTGCTAATAGTGGATTGAAACTACACATTAATTTTAATACCATTAATATATTATCGGTCTTATATCTATGTGAACATCAATATATATAAGAGTTTTTACATTAATGGTACCATCTATATGTTTCAGATGTTCCCCATATTTTTTTTATTACACAGTAATGAATATTTTTAAGAAACTATGTCTTACAATCACATAACTGGTCAATATTAAGTTTATCACTATCGAAGGAGGTGATGCATGTTGTACTATTGGGATCAATGCCATTATGGGGATTACTATGTATCATTGTGAAAGGTATCAAAACCCACATATTTTGGTTTCACTTAATAGGAAACATCACAACTTTTAAGGTCATGTTACAAAGATCAATTCTATATAATTAAATATCCTATAGAATGGGATAATTGGAGAATGGTTCCTAGTAAGGGTTAGTGTTGGATTTATTCATAAGTTCCCCTTTCTTGTTTCCCTCATAAAGAAAATGGTTAGTTAAGGATGGGATGATTTCATTAGTAATATAGACCACTGAGATATGTGGTTTTCTTTGATAGTGGGAATACAAACCACTGAACAACTTATAGGGAATATGTCATAGGTTAGTATGAAATGGAAATTGCTATAGGGAATATGGATCTCTAAATGGGAGGACTAACTTCACTAAGATTATGGACCTACAAAGGGATGTTTGGTATTCTGGTGAATATGTAATGGTGAGTGATATAATAAATGGATTCATGAAGAATATGGTGGGTTTTGATTGTGGGTATAAGTCCCATTGAGTAGTACATGAATTCATTAGTTATATTTTATAATGAGAATGGTATTTAGGGAATATAGCCCCAGTGAAAGTATATTCAATCTCACTTAGCATACGGCCTAATGAGATATTATGTTGGTGATTTCGTGAGGGATAAGTCCCAAAGATGATGGATTTTAATTTTAGTCTTAAACCTTATATAAACATACTATGTATCATGATTAATAGGAATAAAATCCCATATAGTTTGAGTTTCACAGTTTAAGGTCATATGAGGGAATTATACCGTGCAGTTTAACATCACAAGATAAAGAAGTTATCAGGAAAATTTTCATCAAAGAAATTTAGATATGTGTTTATTGAAGATGATAGTAATAGAGGATTTTACAAGTCTTACACAATGAGACATCTTTGGCATATGATTAACTAGAAATATAACCCTTTGAAGGATTACAACTTGTGAGAAATATAGACCATTAAGGATGGGGTTTGAGTGAAATATAGCCTCATGAAGATAATGTTTTAGAGATTATTCATAGGGATTCCATTTTAAAACATATCTTGTTTGGTGGACTATGGGGGTTTTCATTTATGATTCCATCATTGAGGTCACACCTAACTAATGACCTAAAATGATACTTTGGAATTAGGGAATGAGAGAGGGGCCTATACATAAGTATGTTCTACTTAGATGTGGGGTTTTTTGAAAATTTATGTTTCAAGGTGATAAAATAATTAACTAGAAGATACTTTGGGATTAAACTCCTGAAGGAACCCTAAATTCAAATAGACCATTGATTGGAATAAGGAACCAAGATGATCATATTAATCCAAGAAGGACTGCTCTAAATTCCTCATGATAGTGACTATAATTATTATGGGAATACATGATTGTGATCTCCATGGCAGTAATACATATATCAAATGACAATTACAAATCCTAATTTTATCAAAGGAATACACAATCAATGGGATGTGCGCTAATTCACATTCTATGATTGCATGAATCTCATGGTTTAGAGGAGGGATTATCCCAACCATTTGGGGTTTTAGACTTATAAGAGTATTCTATGAAGGTATTTTTGATTGATATGACATGAGTAGGTGACATGGGAAAATGAATGACACATGGAATTCCTAATTCCTCATATTTCAATTGATCGGTAAAATACCATGTTAAAAAACATTAGTAAGGGAAGAGAAAAAAACCCTATACTATTTCTCATAACACATAACATGAAAAAATTGTTCTTGATATAGGTCTATGTAGTATATCCACAAAATACAACCAGTTAGTGTGATGGTCTTGCAGAGGATATGTCATATAATAGGTTCACATGGGGGAGAATTATGGATGACCACATGATAACCTCATGGATGAAACCATAAATGATAGAATTTTTTGATTGAAAAACAAGATGGAGATTTAGGGATTACCACATTATAATCTCATGGATGAGGCTAAATGAAACCACTTCATTGAATTTAGTATTCTTTGAAGTTATTTTTCCCTGAATATACTAATGATATTCCTATAAGATTACCTATATATGAACTATTAAAACTATATTTATTTTTCCTCACTTCTCCCTTCAATTATAAATATTTTTTATGGGGTTCCATTCCTGTAATGACTATCATGTATTTATAGTTATCACATGAGGAAATGAAAGGGTAACTTCTTGATATCACGTGACCTATGTGAGAAGGCCATTGATGAGATACAAATTACTAGTGTACAACACAACCATATAAAATATTTACCTATATCTTGAAAATGACACATGTATCATGAAACCACATGAAACCTTTATCAATGGTCCCTGAATTAGGAGAGTTCGATGTAACTGTGCAAGAATTCCATCGATGAACCATGAATGATGAAACTATTTGGTAAATACTTGAGATGGTTATATTTAGTTCATGAATGATTTAGATGTCTCAAGATTACATGATACATAAGAATTTTTTCCAAAAATTATGCTGATGTCTCATGTTCATGTGAGGAGGATAACTTTAGTAAAAAAACTATGTCAAAGTTTCATAGTCGTGTGACATGTCTTTCATTGGTTAGAGAATGAAAAAAATCTCTCACAATCACATGGGAACTTCAATAATGATACAAGAGTGGATTATAATCTATCTTTTATCTTTCATTCATTGCATTCATTTCTTTTTTATCATATCTGAATATGAAAGAATCAAAAATGACATAAATAATTCATACATAAGGCATAAACATAAGAAAACCCAATGAAAATGGAATGGGATACATAATATTATCTCAAATAAAAATATATGGATATATCATAATGATTCACAAGAGATTAAAAAATTAATTTTTTTTTGGATTTCCATATATGAATAAATAGGAATACACCTTAAATATAATTTTCAAGTTATTAAAAGTAATAAGAAAGTATTTGATAAGTATATATAAAATTGAACTGCTTTAACAATGTTTTAAGGGGCTAGTAAAGGAACATTAAAGATGGAGAGCATAATAAATTTTCCCGAAAACTAGTAATATACCATAAAAGTTTCCTATAAAATATTTATTATTTCTATAAATCATGTAAAGTATAAAAAATTAAAATATTTTCACATGAGAAGTAATATTGAATAGGAAAGTTCCCTTTAAACATGTTTGTTTTAAAGAAAGGTTGAGAATGGAACTTTAAAAACATGTATAACCCCATAAATGGAAGGAAAAATAAACTAGTTATATATATAAGATACATATATACCTAATATAGAATAATTTCATGAGAATAATATAGATATAAAGTGATGTAGTGAGATTTAATTCATATCCTGAAGGAAAACAGGGTTGTTCAGAAGATCCCTTGCCTTAGGACTAGACTTGATAAGAGCATGTGATTAACCTCTTGAACAATTAAAATAATTTTATTAAATAAATTATTAAGAAATTTTTTAATTTATATATATATATATTATTATTTTCTATTTTATTATATTCATTTTACTTTTCTATTATGTTTTTCCTACCTTTTTTAGATGTATATTACATGGTTGCATGGTCGTATTGTTTTGTTGATAATTATTGATGTTCTTTCCAGACGAGTCCCTAAATCTAAAATTGTAGTGAGACAATTTTAATTATTTATATAGTTTTAATTTTCCCCAAATATCCTCAATTTTTTAAAAAAGTCATGGTTTATTTAGTATAAATATTTTTGTTTAATGGCATGTTTATTTAGGCAGTTTTACAAACCATTATAAACTAGATTTATTTTATTTAGTTTTATGGTTATTAAACATTCAAGAAAATGAAATAAATTATAATATACTCATTTTAATAATATTTTAACCACAAATTTATTAATATAAAAATACATGAATGTTGAAATATTTATTTAGAAATAACGTTATAATAAGAGGTTATACCATCAATAAACAGATGTTTGTTTATAAAAAAAATTGTCATGTCATTATATGGTTTTCATATTATTAATATAGGATATTAATAATGTTTTAATTTATTAATTTATAAATTAATTAGAAAATAAAGTAAAATTAAATCTATTCATGGTGGTGGGGATGAAAAATGAACTGCATAGTCCTGGATGGTGGTGGGATAACCCAAGCATGGGTGATGATTTTATTTTAAATTAAATGGAGGGAATAGGATAATTAATATTCTATTAATATAATAATATTTTAGTATTATATGATATTGATGTACTTATTTCATCATGAAATGAAGATATTTAGTGGATTTAAAAGAGTAGAAGAATATAAAAGATCATAGTTGGGATAATTACCTCTTCCCTTGTTTTCCCCTAATAAAACACATCTTAAGCCATACTAGATTGAACTATTGGAAAGACATAAACCTTTAAGATGAGTTCAAGATTTTTATGTAGGTATTTTGGAACATTTCAGTCAATATATGATGCTTGATGTGCAATGAGAGGTAAGGCATTGAATGTTTTCATTTATAGGGGCGGAGAGGTGTGTTTTAGAGTAAAATATTTATTATTTTATCATTTAGTTCGCTTTCCATGTATAGTACTAGTTACCATGATTTATTTACTATTTATTAAAAAATTAATATTTTTTTGACATTCAAATCATTCTAAAACATAATGGAACCATTGAACAACTCAATTAAATGAAACAAACCAAAAAATTGATTTTTATTAAAATTAATTATAATTCATATTCCAAAATGTCAATTATAGGATTCTAAATTTAAATTAGTATTTATAAATTCCATATTTTACTTCTAGAATTAATTTTTAGTCAATAAAAATGTTTGATAAATTTTTAAGTTATATTTATATCATGAATATGTCATAAAAGTTACATTATTCATAAAAATACTATTTTTACTCTTCATAAAAAAATCAACTTATTTTAAAAAATTATAAAAAATCACCCTAAGAAAAACTAAATGTGTTGATTCATAAAATAAAATTCAATTTATGAAAATAATTTTCCAAACATGAGAAATTTAATTTTTAAATAAAATCCTTATTTATTTAAAAGAATTAATTTTTAGGAAACAATTAGATTTATGACCATTAGAAAAATTATATATGATTTCATAAAATTATATTATCTTTTATATAAAAATTACTAGTGTTTAATAAAACCTTTTTATGAAAATAAATTTTATTTAATTTTATTAAAATTTTCATAAATATATATTTTAATAATGATAAAAATATATGTTTTACCAAAAATACTTGTATGATTTATTTTTTCAAACATTTATTTTATTATTTTCACCACTTTTTTTAAATGTATTTTGATTTTTATTATGTTTTGAATGTGTTTTATACCATTCTTAATCTAGATGATAATTTTTAATATAAAAATCCTGGTCATTACATTATTCATACCTTTAGAAATTTCATCATCTAAATTTTATTACACACAATAAGTTGAAAATGTATTAGGGTACTTCTACTATGTTTCTACCACTAGTTCCTTGATGCCTCTTCATACATATGCTTTCACCCAAGAACTTTGACAGGGTGAGTTGACTTGTTGAATATACCTTTATCTCTATGGTCCATGATTCCCACCTAATTCTTCTTAAAAGAGAGATCATTCTCTAATTATACCATCTTTGGTTTTAGTACATGTTAGGGATCATGTATGAAATTCCTCAAGAGGGTTACATGTAATGAATCTTTCACTTGAGAAAGGTTTGGTAGGATTGATTCAAGATAAGCCACATCTTCTATGTGACCAAGAATATCATAGGGGCCAGTGTATTTGGGAAATTTATTTCCATTATTTCCAAACCTCATGACTCTCTTCAATAGGGATATATAGATAAACATGTTATCTCTAAATTTAAATTACCATTTTCATTTATGATTCCTAACATATCTATTTTTTCGACTCAATGATTCCCTAATGTTTTAATGAATGGATTTGAATCTCTCTAAAATTTATTTGGATAATTTAGGTCATAATAACTTATGTTCCATAAATTTATCCCAATATGTTTGATTTTTCAATTTCATTCCATATAGTTACTCATAAGGAGCTATATTTATTCTTAATCAGAATATTTTTTTGTATGAGAAATCGACCATAGAATGATATTGATTTCATACACATGTATTTTCAATATAGAAATCTATGGTCATATCCTCAAGTGTTTGGACACCCTATATAGATTGTTTTTTTTGTCTTGGGGTGATATGTCACTTTGGAGTTCATCATTATGATTGGTCATGTTGAATAATTTTTCAAAACATTGAGTTGAACCTTAGATATAAATTACATATAATCGATAGTTGTATTCATGCGGCCTCATAACTTTTGTAATGTATATCTTTGTGAGTTTATCGAGTTATAATTCCTTTAAAATAGAAATTATATAAGTACTATTGGTAAGATGATCCACTATAACCCATATGGTATTATATTCTTTGTATGTATTCAAAATACCCATGAAAAATCACATAGTGATGTTTGCCTATTTATATATAGGTATGGGTAATGGTTGCATCACCCCAAAAGAAGTTTTCGGTTTAGACTTATCTTTTTGGAATACCAAGAACATAAATTTATATTCAGTAATATCCTACTTCATATTTTCCCACCACAAGTTTTATAGAAGGCCTCTACATAGATTTTTACATCTTGGGTGGACAAAGAATTTTCTTTTATGAGCATCAATCAACAATTTATTCTTTTTTTAGTATCTGATTGTTTGAAGAATCACATATCAAATATCACAACTCCTTTATGAATGTTTAAAATCTAAATTTTTCCCAATATTATAGAATCTCCTTTTTTTATCTCTACACCATCACTTTGAGAATTCTTAATTTTCATTAGAATGGATGGTTGAGAGATCATTTGGCTAAGGTAGGATGTTATTCCTTCCTTTTTAATTTTGATTCCCATCATTTGTATGTCTAATAATATTTTATCCTTAATAATTATTATAATGGAAAATGTTTCAAAATATTTTCTACATGGATAATTTACCACTTTATTTTCCTTCATATGATATTAATGGATTGGTCAATCATTAACCTTGACCATCTATAACCATATATATTGGTTCATATTTATCTCCTTCTGTGTGAATATATACTTGATTCACTCATGATTAGTATATATGTCAAAATTCTCTCCGTAAACATAATTAATTCAAAATATTCCATGCGAATATTACTACAGCCATCTCCAGATCATGTGTTAGATATTCATTATCATAAATATTTAACTGTATAGAAGTATAGGATATCCCTTAATCATTTTAATAAGGAAAACCCTAATCCATTAGTTTAAGCATTACTATAAATCAAAAATCACCCCCTTGTGGGTAGTGTGAGTACAAGTAAAATTATTAGCCTCTTCTTCAACTCACTGAAACTAAAATCATAATCTTCAGTTTAGATACATTTTACTCCCTTTTCAGTTATCTTGGTTTGTGGGTTTTACAATCAAGATAATTTCTATAGAAATCACTGATAGTACACAAATAATCCAAAGAAAACATGTATATTTATTAATGATATTGTTTTGGGGAATTCCTTAGTCACATTTTATTTAAAAGATCTATAAATATCCCCTTAATTTTGATAAAATTCCTTAATAATGTTTCTTTCTCAAGATAAAACTCACATTTACTATAATTTTCATATAAAATATATTTTCAAAATGAATTTATCAAAACTGTTAAAAAATTATCATATTTCTACATTCTTTTGAAGTATATTATAATTTCATTTGTAAAGTCCACCATAAATTTTATAAAGGTAGTATTTAGAGAATATATTCATGAGGTCTATAAAAAATTCTAGATTATTTGTGATTCGGAATAGAATCGCAATGAAATAATAGTGTCTACACACTGTATGGAAGGATGTATTGGTAATATAGTCCTTATCTATATTTAATTGATGATATCATGACCAAAGTCAAACCATAGAAAATTACAGATCCCTATATAATGATATTGTTGAGTTCACAATAATCAATGCAGAGACACATTATCCAATACTTATTAATAAATAGAATTGATGAACTGTATTGTGATGCACCTGATTATATAATTTTTTTTCCCAGATTGCCCTGTAATCACTTCTTTAGTTCTTTTAGTTCAATGGGGGACATTATATAAGGACACCTGGATATGGATAGAGATATAGGTATAAGATCATCTAAGAACTCAACCTCTTGATCTAGAAAAAGACACGGTAACTCTTTAGGGAATATATATGTATATTCCCTCATAGTAGGTATATAATGAATATTGATCCTATTTTTTTCTAAATCAATAGAGTTATATATACTTTCTCAAAAGGAAACAATATCATTTATTTAGAATTATTTTCTAAAAGAGAATACTCATTCCCCTTTTACTTGTATAGAATTAAAGGATGATTTAGGGTAATGAAATTAATTTACCTCTCCTGATAGATGATGTTGTATCTATATTAAAACAACCAATCAATTACCAATATAACATAAAAATGCACTATAGGGAGAATAATAATGTTTTCTAAGGGATTTGGCTCATAAATGTTAAGTAGGGAAGTGTTATATACTTGATATGAAAAGAATCACCACATAGTGTTTTCAATAATAACACAACCTCTTGGTCTTTAGGTGGTGTTTTAATATTTATACTAAATATTCATTATTTGAAAGAATTATTAGAACATGATTCAAATAGGTCATTTACTATTCTTTAATGAATAAAAACTGTATTTTTCACCAATTCATTTTTATGATCCACCTTAAAAGTAGTGGTAAAATTTTAGTATCCTTTCTCTCTTGTACATAGAGGTTATTGTCGTCAGTTATCCTAAAAAACTTTTACCTTTAACACCAAATTTGATAGTGTCAGTGTTCCTAGAAGTTTAAAATTTATACCATAAGTTGAGGATTGACCAAATAATTATTTTCTTTTATCATATTAGTTATCCTGTTCAACTGCCTTATATATTCATTAACATGATTCACCTCCTTTCTGCACTTATAAAATCTTCTTATTCCCTTGAAGAAATTCCCTAAATTCTCTTTGCCATATTTATGACATGCAGGTAGTTGTATTTTCATCTATACATGAGATTTATCCATTTATTCTATATAATTTTACTATATTAATTCCTTTTTATCTCCATCCACTTAAAACCAGATAGAATCCCTAATATTTATATCAACATTAAGGGAACATCTAACTCTTTACTTATAGATTTCAAAGTATTGAATGGCTAAATATTTTTGAAGGCTCATCATTAGTCCAGTATTTTTTTTCAAACATACTTTTTAGGTTAATGAAAAAGACATATGTTTCCAGTTCATGCCTTTTTAGGTTCTCCTCATAAGACCTAATTGATTCTTCATCCATTTTCTAGAGTCCAACAAACCCCCTCTCTATTTTATGATGAAGAGTGTGAGGAAAATGTTTATTTAAAAATAATTTCCCGAATTTTCCCAACTATATTGATTCAATTACTTTGTTAGGTTTCTTGTACTATATCAATTTCCACCACTAATATTCTTTTCCATTTAAATGATAAATTTAAAATATTAATTTCACTTCCTATAAGATTTATTGGATAAATGATATCTTCTCAAACTAAATAATCCTTTATTCAATACACAGAGGATCCAAATATCTAAAAATCATGAGAGGCCATTGTCATATATTTGAATCCACCAAATTTTTTTCTATCTTAGGTGAATTAGGGTATTATACATGATTCAAGTAATTATTCATAACTTGAGTCAAACAATCAACCTATGTTATCCACAAAATATTTATTATCAGGGATCCTATCCTAATATCCAAAAATAAATAGTCCTTTCACTGATACCAACTATAATATCATGACCTCAAATACATATTATTACATGTTTTTTAACATAAAATTCCATAAATCGAAACCTAGAAATCTAGATGTCATGTATCTTTGAGAGATTAGATACATTATATTTCAAAATAGAAATAGACTAATTAAATTTTACTTTAATCTCAATTAGGTTCTCTTAATACCCTTTTCTCAATTATTATGTCAATCGATACACTAAGGCCATACACAAAGAATAGGTGGATCTATAAATCCCTTTAAAGGGAAAAAATTTATAAGGAATTATAACATAAAGGTTAGGAGGAATAACATGATATCATAAAATAGAATAATCATATGTAATCATAGAATAAATAATCATATATCATAGGATCATGTCATTATCAGAATGTTGAAACATCATAAAACATGAAATCATACACATAATACAATGCACAATACCAGGACAACATAACTTAGTGTGATTAAGCTTTAATTCCCATGCACCATATATAATATATCCTGAGATGAAAAAAATACCTAGTTCATTTGGGGATTGTAGAATTTTGGGACCTCCCATCACGTCATAACATTACAACCCATGTAGTTATAAAATAATCTGTTTTTATTCTGGAATTAAATAGTTAAATTCATTATAAATGTATAATGAAATAAGTAGTATTTATAAAAAAAGTGTATAAACCTCACCTATTAAAGTATAAATAAAATTTATGTGCCTATAAGTAAAATCACGATATATTTATAATAAGAAATAATTCAATAAATGGTTTAGAAATGATAAATTAAGTGTTGGTTTTTTGTTACACATAAATTTTTAATTAAAATTTTATAATTAATATAATATTTAAATTAAAATTTATCTTAAAAAATAGATTCATAAATTAATATTTCTTGTCTTATTATTATAATATAATTTTATGAAACATTAATTAATTTTTAAAAGTGTTATAAAATTAGTGATAATTTAAAAATTGCTATTTTTAATATAAATGATAATTTTAAATAGAAATTAAATTTCATATATTTATAAAATTATTTTCATAAAATTGAATTAATTTTTGAATTATAATCCTTAATAAATGGTTATGGTGAATTTTTGGGATTTTTTTAAAATAGTTGATTTTTTTTGGTTAATAGTGAAATACAATAATTTACTATAGTTAAATTATAATAAAAATACATGAATTAAAACATCATGCTTGATGTAAGAACAATAATTTATAAATCACTTGAATTTTTATAATATATTTAGTAATAATTATGAGACAATTTATAGTCTTGATCAAAAATAGTAAACTAATGAATAAAATAATCAAAAAACACTCCTCTCATCCACTTTAAATACCACCCATCTCCACCTCTTCTCCTCACACCTCAAAGCCTTGTAGCTTGTTTAATTTCGAAAACTTTTCCTTCCCAACCCTCTTCCCCACGTCTAAGACCTTTTTGTCTCACCAAAAGGCAAAAAACAAGGGCTTTTTGGTGGTTCACAATGAGAAGAATCCAAGATGTTAAATCTTCATTCATTTCATTTTATTTTCCTTTTAATTTCGCTCTTTTTACTATTTTCCCTTCACCTAACCTTATCCAAGTTGTATAAAAACACCATTATAATATATATACTATAATTTTTTCATTTTTATTGGAATATTCATCATCAAACTCCTTCTCCTATTTTATTCTAAAAATGAGTACAACATTGGTGATTTGTTGATTTACGACCATCATGGATGATACACTTTAATTTTCCATTATAACTTTCAATATTATTCGTAAAACTATTATTATAGTTAGTTAATATATTATTATACATATTAAATTTTATATAATTTTCATGAACTAATATATAACCATTATATTAAATAAAATGATATAAGTTCGTGCTGGTCATAAAAACGCCAAAATAAATTAACTCATTTTCATTAATGATTTATCTAATGAATCGTCCTCAGATCAAAAATAAAATGATATATGGTATCATTTAATATTTTGGAAATATTTTAATACCATTTCTTTCCTCTCCTCTAGTTTTTCTTTTATTAAAAAAGAAAACCCATAATGAAAAACCATGGAAACCATGAAAAGAACGCAACCAAAACAATGGAAATAAAACAATATTATTAATAAATGGGTGGAAAGTTGTTATTAAAAGATCACATAAGGTATTATAGATATTAATATATTTTTTTACATACTAATAACACTATTTAAACCACTATACAATAGATTTGAACAAATTTTATGTATGACGAACCTGAGGTAAGAGACTTTTTAACAAAAACATTATTTTAAATTTTTTAATGATTTATTCTTATAAATATTTCTATTTCGGGACCTTCTATTCAAAATGGTTTTCATGAATGTATTTATATAGAAATTAATTATATTAAATTTTTTGATTTCAAATTACTCTCAAATTATTTCAAAAATTTATATTTTACATGCTTTATATAAGGGACTTTTCTTTAAAAATCATTGTTGAAATTTCTACTTTTACAAAATTCAAAAGGAATAATTTTATGATACAAGTATTCATATTTTATAATTATATTCAGGTTATTAGTAATTGTTTATGATTAATGGTGGGACCTATATCTCCTTCCAATTCATTGAGTATATATAAGTTTTAGGTCGACCGTATGGTTACTTCAAGTGTAATTATGATGGTTACACCCTAAGGTAGATGTGAGGGTTACATAATAAAGTAGACATGAAGATTATATAATAATTTATTCTTTAGGATTAAAAATATTATTGCATTCATGGAGTCTAAAATCTAAGTTAATTAATTCCCTAATTCACCTTTTTGTTTTTATTTATGTTTTCTCTTTATTATGGAAATATCTTATTTTCACAAAGTAACTTTATGATACATTATGGGTGAGAATTATATCCTTGTTAAAATGATTTCATATGTTTATAAATATTCATAGACTAATTGTTTATTTCCTTATTTACATGTTCCTTGTGATATATTTTTTCTCATCCCAAGTTTTCAATTTTTTTCACACGGCTTAATGATGAGTAAGAGAAAAGAAGAATCCAAGCGGAATGTTGTGATTATTTATCATGAAAATAATTCATACCTTATCAAAAAATTTTGTATTGTGGAAGATATGAATACTATTTTATTAGTACCCACTTTGTATGTTTGTGGTTGATATGTATGAATTTTTTCCTAATTCTCTAAACCACTAAACTGAAAAGATCTTTGGGAATATTAGAAAGTGATTTTTAAATTAATTTACTAGTTTATGTAATGTTTAAGGTTGGGTCCTTATAGTTGGTATCAAATCACAATTTAGATAGATTTTGGGGTTTGGATAATGTTAATAGAATATCATAAATTATTTTTACCTTACGATAATGTTGAAATGATATATCATTTAAATATTACTGTGTTTATTCATCTAAGATATGTATGTTCAGAATAGTTTTCCACATATGAAATATGGTAGCTGATGTAAGAAGACACCGAGAGGATAATATATTTTTATATCAGGAACCTGTAATAGGGGGAATTGGAACTAAGTAGTTTTTTATAGTAATGTCTCACTAGATTTAGGTTATAAATGGTTGTGGAATCCATGAAAGAGAACATCCAGAGCTATCACAAAAAAACATCATGATAGTGGAACATTTTATGAGGCAATACCCAACATCTTTCAGTGGATCTTCTAACCTATTAGTGGCTAAAGGGTACATTAAATTCCATGAAAATATATTTTTTTTCATGGGGTGTTCATATAATCAAACGTTTAGTATTTCTATTTACCATTTGAATGTTAATCCGACCAGTGGGGTTCAATGGTCATGAATATCAGAGATATTTGGGAGAAAAATGCCTTGTAATGGGATGAATTTAAGAATCTTTTAATTAAAAAATGTTTTCTTGAGGTAGTTTGATGTTGGATGTAAAATTAATTCCTTGAATTGAAACAAAAGCCCTAATATTCAGTTATTGAGTATGAATAAAACTACACCTAATAGGAAAGGAATGATCTAAATGTTATTTGGTATCTTGATATTAAAATCAATCATTTTTACTCAGGATTAAAGCTAATATACCAAACGGATTTGGACACCTGTGAATTCCAAAGTTATGAGAAACTTGTTCGATGTGCTAAGAGGGTAGAAATGGAGTTTTTTAATGATCATAAGTACTTTGAAGATAAGTATAAGAATAGGTATATATGGAATAAAATGGATAACATTCAATTAATGAAATATAAATGTAAGAAAATTTAGTTTCTATTATATGAGAATTAGGGTAAAAACCATCATAAGGAATGCTTTGACCAATCTTGGAAGTGTTTTTAATGTGGTAAGTTCAAAACTGTGTCCCAAAATTGAAATGAAAAAGATCTTAGTGGTGGTATGTTTAATTATGATAAGAAAATTGTTACGTTATTTAAATGTGCTGAGATGGATCATTATTAAAATATCTTCCAAAAGAAAGATATGAATGATGGGAAGCATCTAGATTATATGTAGAAAGGTGCAGTGAAATCTTTTTCAACTACTTTGGTAGATGTTGGGCCATCACATGAAGTGGTATGAGGTACTTTTATGTTTACTTAGATTTTGATAATTTATTTTTTGATATGGGTTCTATACATTCCTTTATTTTTAATCAATTTTCTGGTAAATTGAAAATTTCTCCTCAAAAAATGAAACTAGAACTTATGGTAAAAACACTTGGGGTAAATATTAAGAAAAAAGTTCATTATAAGAATATTTATGTTATGGTATGTGGAAAGAAGTTACCTAAAAACCTTGTTGTTTTCCCCTTAGTAGAGTTTGATGTTATTTTGGGCATGGATTTGATATCTTCTTATTATTCTCAAATTGATTATAGCGCTAAAAATGTTTTTTTTCAGAAATAGTTTTAGTTTTTATACAATAATCAACCCATACCATTGATAACATATTAGGAAGATGATAAAAAGATAAAATATGTAAATGAAAGTTATCTTGCACATATTGTTGGAAACAAGGGAACTTTTCATATTAATAATATTCCAGTGGTAAATGAATTTTTGAATGTTTTTCCTGATGAGTTTTCCAATGTTATACCTAATTGGGAAGTTTAATTGACTACTGACTTAGTTCCTGATGATATCCCAATTTCAAAACCACCTTATGAAATGAATCATGTAGTACTTATTGAAATGAAAAATAAGTTTTAGGAGTTTCTTGATAAAGGCTTCATACATCATATCACTTCACCATGGGGTGTTTTTATTTTGTTCATTAAAAATAAAGATGGTTCCATGAGAATTTTAATTGATTATAGAGCTTCTAATAACATTACCGTTAAGAATAATAAGAATCCATTTCCTAATATCAATGAATTTTTTTATCATCTCTAGGGATATCAATGTTTTTCCAAGATTTTATTCAGATCTAAGTACTATCAGTTGAAGGTAGAGGAAGACGAAAAAAAGAATTTTGTACTAGATATAGGAATTATGAGTTTGTTGTTATGGAATTTGGTTTTAAAAATTCCCCTACTGTATTTACCTATCTTTTGTATAGAATCTTTTATGAATATTTAGATAATATTTTTTTTGTTTTTATTGATAATAATTTTTTATTATTTTTAGAAATTTATGAATATTATGTAATATATTTAAGTATTTTGCTTCAAATTCTCAAAGAAAAGAAGTTATATGGGAAATATAGAAAATACAATTTTTGGTTGCAAATATTTCTTTTTTTTGTCACATTGTAAATAAGAATGGAATAACAATTGATCATATGAAAAAAATGTTAATAAATTGAAAAATCCTAAAAATGTTTCTAAGATTCATAGTTTTCTTGGATTAGTAGCCTGTTACCAACAGTTTGTTAAAAACTTGTCATTGTTATCTAGATAATTTACAATGTTACCATGAAAGAGGGTAATTTTTTTGGAAAGAATAATATGATGTTTCTTTTTAGGAACTGAAAAGAATATTGGTTAATGATCCAGTTTTGGCCCGGCCATCTAGAAATGGGGATTTTATCATCTACAATGATGCTTCATTGGAGGTACATCATTTTGTTCTGATTGTGAATGATCAGGTAATTTCTTATTCTTTAAGACAACTAGAATATCCTTGATTTAAATTATCCCAAAATTTATTTGGAATTAAATGTTTTGGTTTTTACTTTTAAAATATAGATACACCATTTATATAGAGAAAAAAGTGAAATATATACTGACTATAAAATTTTGAAGTACATATTCACTCAAAAGTAATTGAACATGAGGAGGATAAGATGTCTTGAACTGATAAAGGACTAATATTGGATGATTAATTACCATCCTAGAAAAGAAAATAAAGTGGTGGATTCCTTGAGTTGAAAAAATAATGCTATATTAACTATGTTACATTTGGAACATCACCCCTTGGTTAATGATTTGAAACATTTTAGCATGAAATTTGTTGTTGGAGAAAATTACTTTATTTTTTAGCTGTCAACATAGTTATCTCTATCATATATAATTAAGATTTCACTGAAGTAATACCATGATTTATATAAAAAGGTAGAATTAATTAGTAAAGGAAAATTTCCTAAATTTAATTTTGATACAAGTTTTGTCTTGAGATTTGGAAAGATATTGTGTGCGCCTTGTGATTCCTAGCTGAAGACATAATTGTTAAGTGAAGTTCATAGTTCTCTATTTTATATTTATCCTGGATTCACTAAGATGTACATAGACCTTAAGGAGTATTACTAGTGGGATGGAATGAAAATATATATTTCTGATTTTATCTCAAAATGTTTGACTTTTCAATTGGTTAAAGATGAAAAATAATTAAAAAGGGATGATTTAGCCTTTTACAGTGTCAATGTGGAAATGAGACAATACATCCATGGACTTCATGGTGGGACTACCAAAGACATCCTAAGGTAACACTGTGATATGGGTTATTGTTGACCGATTAACTAAATTTTTTCATTTTATTCCTATTCGGGACACTCTTTCTCTAGATCACCTTTCTAGATTGTAACTCAAAGAGATTGTAAGATTACACAGATATACTCTCTCCATTGTATATGTCCAATTATAAATTTTGGAAATTAATTCATAATTCTTTTGGAATAGAATTATATTTTAGAACAACCTTTCATCCCCAATATTAGGGATAGACCGAACGAACAATTCATACAGTGGAGGATATGCTTTGAGCATGTTCAAGGGATTAACAGGGAAGTTGAGATCAACATCATTCATTTTTTGATATTTTTTATGATAAAAATTTTCATTCTAGTATACAGATGGAACCTTTTGAGGTATTATATAGAAAAAGGTTTTTAACACCAGCATTTTGGGATGAATTCAGGTAAATGAAGTTGATGGAACCATAGTTAGTAGTGCTGGTGGATGAGAAAGTGAATATAATATAATAACACATGAGGAGATCTCATAGTAGGAAGAAAATTTATATAGATAATAAGAGGAAATAATTATCTTTCAAGGTAGGTGATCATGTTTTCCTTAAAATATCTCCTTTGAAATGTGTTACGTGTTTTGGTAATAAAGGAAAGAAAAGTGCATGATACATTGGAACTTATGAAATCTTGGATAAAGTTGGATCACTTTCCTATAGAGTGGATTTTCCTGCAAGTTTTTTCCAGGTACACAATTTCTTTCATGTTTCGTTGTTAAGAATGTATTTTCTAGATTCATCTCATGTTTTGAGCCCAAAATAGTTCATCTCGAAGAGAACCTTTCTTATGAAGATAAACCTATGATAATTCATGATTGTAGAGTAGAAATATTGTGGAATATGGTAATTCATTAGGTTATGGTTTTGTGGAGAAACAACATGGTAAAAGAATTATCATGGGAATATGAAATGTTCTATATGGGAAAGGTATCCTCACTTCTTTAATAAGTAAATAAAAATTTCAAGGATGTAATTTCCAAAATGCGGGGATAATATAACAACCCAGGAACTTAAAAATAATTTTTTTTTTATTTTAGAAATAAATAATCAAATTCATTATAATTGTATAATGAAATAAGTGGTATTTATAGAATTTTAATAGTAACCTCATCCATGAAATTATAAATAAAATTTATGTATCTTATATGAAATAATAATACATATTTATATCATTGAATAATTAAATAAACATTTTGGAAATGATGAATTAAGTATTGGTATTTTTGTGAAATATAATCTTTTTACAATTATATCATTCATATAATAATATAAAAGAAAAATTAACTTCAAGAAATAGATTCATGAATAAATATTTTTTTTATCTTATAATTATAAGATAATTTTATTAGACCTTATTTAATTTTTTTAGTCTTATAAAATCTGTTATAATTTTATAATTTGTATTTTTTGAATAAATGATGATTAAAAAAATGAATTTTACATATATTAAGAAAATTAAATAAATAAAATGGGGTTCATTTTTTGAATTATATATGTTAAAATATAGTCAGGGTGAATTTTTGGTATTTTTCTGAAATAGTTTAATTTTTGGTGAATAGTAAAATACAATAATTTACTGCATTAAAATTATAATCCAAATACATGAATTAAAAAATTGTTCATTATATAAACTCTATACTCTAGAAATACCCTTAATTATTATAATATATATTTTTGATAATTCTAAAACTATTCAAAGTCTCGATCCAAAACAATAAATTAATGAATAAAATAATAAAAATAACACTCCTCTCTTCCACTATATATACCACCCTACCCGCCTCTTCTCCTCACACCTGAAATCCTTTAATATTGTTTAGTTTATTCCCAATTCCATTCCCAAGCCACTTCCCCATGTCCAATACCTACTCATCTCACCAAAAGGCTAAAACCAAAGCACATAATGAGGGTCTCAAAGAGAATAATTCAAGAGGTGAAATCCTCTTCAGTTTTCTTTTATTTTACATTTATTTTCTTATATTTTCTTATTTTATATTCACCTCACCAAATACAAGTGGTTTTAAAAATCTATAATCTTATATATACTATAATTTAATCATGTTTATAGGAAAAATACTTAGAAGCCAATTTATCCTCTCCCATTTATTTTAAAAATGAGAACATCACCAGTGATGTATTGATTTAGAACCATCATGGATGATACACTTTCATTTTCCATTACCGACTTCAAGTATGGTCATAAAATCATTATTATAGTTAAATAATATTTTATTTTAAATAATATAACTTATATAAGATTCGAGACATAATATATAATAATGTTTTTAAATAAAATGATATATGTCTATGGTGGTCTTAAAAACCTCCAAAATAAATTATATCATTTTCATTAATGTTTTATATAATGAATCATCCTAATATCAGAGAAAATGATATATAGTATCATTTATAATTCTGGAAATATTTTAATACCATTTATTTCCGCTTCTAGAGTTTTTCTTCCATTCAGCAATAAAATCCATAATGAACCAACCATGGAAACCATGAAAAGAACGCACCCAAAACAATGGAAATATAAAAAATTATTAATAAATAGGAGTAAATTCGTTTTTAAAATAACATATAAGGTATTATAAATATGAATATAGTTGTGTAACTTATTAATAACACTCTTTAAACCATTATACATGAGTTTAGAACCTATTTGAAGTAAGACAAACCTAAGGTAAGGGACTCTTTAACTATAACATTGTATCAAATGTTTTAATGATTTATTCTTCTAAATATATCTATTACAGAACCATGTATTAAAAATGGTTTTATGAATGTATTAATATTTTAATTAATGTTATAAAATTGGAATTTTTAAATTACCCTTAAATATTTTTTCAAAAGTGGATATTTTTTAGGTTTTATGTAATGGTAATTTCTTTAAAAATCCTATTTATTTTTTTACAAAATTTAACAGGAATTTATTTATGATATAGTTATTATTGTTTTATGATTCTATTATGCTTCATGGTAATTGTTTATGATGATGATTGGGACATATATAGTCCTCCAATTCATTCGGCATGTTTATGTTAGAGGTCGACTGTACGGTTACTCCAAGTGTAACTACGATGGTTATAACATAAGGTAACTGTGTTGGTTACATCATAAGGTTTTCATGAGGTTTATATATTAAGCTATCCATGAGGGTTAAAATCTTATGTAAGTAATATCCCCAATTTATCGCTATGGTTTTATTTATCTTTTCTATGTTTTATGGTAATATCTTGTTTTCACAAAATAACTTTATATTAATTTATGGGTGAGAAGTATGTATTTGTGAAAATTATTTCATAATTTTATAAGTATTCATGGAATAACAGATTATTTCGTTTTTATGTTCCTTACTGAGATTCTTGTGCTCATCCCATGTTTTAAATTTTTTTTCATATGGTTTAAGCATGAGTAAGAGAAAATAAGAATCCAAGATGAATGTAGTGAATATTTTTCCGGAAAAGAATTCATGTCTTATTAAAAAAAATTATTTTAGAAGAAATATATACTATTTTGGTAGTACCCACTTTGTATTCTTATGGGTTGATATGTATGACATATATCCTAATTATCTAAAACTCTAAACAGAAAATATATTTTCGAATGTAAGAAAGTTAATTCTAACAAAATTTACTAGATTATGTAATGTTTTAGGCCAAGTTATTTAACATAATATTTAAATTCATATGTGTTTCATAAAACTAAATTCATACATAAGTCATAAATAGAAGAAAAACCCTGAAAGAGAATTGGTTGTATAATATTATCTGCAAACATATCCAAAGCTTATATCATACTGATTACCAGGAGAATAAGTAGTTAAATGATTCTATATTTTTATATTTGAAAAATAGATTAACAGTTTTAAATATGATTTTTAAGTAAATAAAATTCATAAGAAAGGAGTGGATAAGTAGATATATAACTAACCATCTTAAGCGATGTTTTAAGGGTTGAGTAAAGAAATTCTGAAGAAGTTGATAAAATGGTGATTTACATAAAACTAGAAAAACTAGAATGGTTTCCCATAATATTATTATTAATTTTCGAAATCCTGGACTAAAATAAACATTAAAATATTTTAACATGAAAATGAATATTTATAGGAAATTTCCTTTAAAAATAATTGTTTTAAAGAAATATTGAAAAGGGAACTTGAAAATCATATATAAACCCAAAAATAAAGGGAAAATAAACTAGTTATATATGTAAGATATATATATAGATAACATAAAATATGTTCATGAAGAGATTATATATGGAAATTAAGGTAGAGAGAGAGAGAGAATTCATAACTCAAAGGAAGAGCGCATTTTAGATGTTCCCTTACCTCAAGTCCCGACACACTTGGTACGTGTGACTAACGTCCAAAATATTCAAATTTAGTTTATTAAATACTTTCATAAGAAAAATTTTCATGTATATTTAATTTATTATTAATATTTTATGTTTTTTATATTCATTTTATTATGATATTATGTTTATTTTCACCTTTCTACGAATGTTTGTTATATGGTTTCATGGTTCAATTATTTGTATGATAATTATGAATATTCTTTCCAAAGGATATCATAAATCTATAAATGTAATGAAATTATTTACATGTCCCTAACAATTTTTATATTATAAAAAATATCCCAAAATTTTTTAATATTGGCATGGTTTATTGAGTATAAATATTATTCTTGGTGGTATGTTCATTAAGCGGTTTTACTGACCATCATAGATAGATTTTTTTATTTAGTTTTACTATTTTGAACCCATTATAAACATAAAAAAAATTATAATATACTTATTAGAATCATATTTTAATATGAAAATTATTATGATAACCATCCAAGAAGGTGATAATAGTTGTATAAAAAACATCATAATAGGCGGTTATACCAGCCATGAATGGAAGTCTGTTTATAAAAAACTATTATGTTATTGTACGATTTTCATATTTATAATAAATAATATTACTAATATTTTAATTTATTCATTTATTCCATAATTAGACAATAATATCAAAATAAATTCATCCATTTTTGTGGTGATGAATAATTGAATACATCATCCATGGAAGCAGTGAACTATCCAAAACATAGGCGATTATTTAAATTTAGAATTAAATAGATGGAGTTTTCTAATTGATATTAAATTAATATAACAACATTTTATTATACATATGACAATTATTTTTTATATCATTATATATTTAAGAGATTAATAAGATAAAAAATAGGGTAAGTGCTTAAAAAATGGTTGAGATAATTAGCCCATCCCATAGTTTTTCTCTTTTGGACTAAACTTTAAGCCTTCTTAGATTGGCCTATTATTGTGAAAAAAATCAATAAAAACCTATAATAGTTTTTGGGATGTAGTTTGGAAAATTTATACCAAGGTTAGGCGGTGAAGTGTGAAGGGTGGTATTTGTAAGGGGAGGAGAGGGGGTGTTTAAGAGTAAAATATTGATTATTTTATCATTTAGGGCATATTCTATGAATAATAATGATCACTATTAAATTCATTTAATTTTACTAAATAAGTTATGTATATTGACTTATAAATAAATCAAAACTTAATGGAACACTTGAACCACTCAATTAATTGCAAAGAACGAAATATAGTTTTTATTAGGATAAAATATAATTTAGGTTACAGAATGTCAAGAATAGGTTTCTAAATTTAACTAAATATTATATAATTAATTATTTTACACCTTGGAAACATTTTTTGTCTTGAATTTTTTTTAAAATTTTTATGTAATATTTTTATCAAATGATGTAATAAAAGTTACGGTATTTTTAAACACTATATTTATACTATTCACCATGAAATCAATTTTTTTAAAAAAATAAAAAATTTAACCTTGATATAACATCCCGATGTTGATTTGGAAATAAATTCATATTATCAAAATAAATTTCAAAAAATGAAAAATTTTATTTTTTAAATAAAATCCTTATTTATTGAAAAATATCAATTATCATGACATGATCAAATTTCTATCCATTAAAAAAATTAATTATGATTTCATATAATTGAATTATTTTTTATATAAAAATAATTACTTATTTATAAATCCATTTTATTAAAGAAAATATTATTTATAATTTAAAATTCGTTTTAAAATTTTATTTTAAAGAAAATTAAATGTATATGTTTTATGAGAAATAACAATATGATTTATTTTCACAAAAAATTTATTTTATCATTTTTAAAACTATTATTTAATTTAATTTTTACTTTTTTTATGTGGTGAATGTTTTTATACTATACAATATTACTACATATGACACAAGTTTAATCCCCAGTCTTAAGGACATTAACTTTTAAATTTATTAGATAATACCCTTTTAATAAAAAGAATAATTCCTTATATAAATGTCTGGGTCGTTATAAATAATTATTAATTACATAATTATAATTTATAATTATAAAAAATATTTACTCAAGAAATAATTGAAGTGTGTGTTGAAAACCCAGATCACACATCCCAAAAACTATTAAAATAAAATAGGAGTATAATATTTTTTTTCCTTAGGTATAATGAGTTTGCAAAAAACATAATAACTAACATGTACAAAAGAATATCTTAAACTCATTGAATCCACTAAGAATGTAGTCCATGAGGAAACCAACTAGAATCCAATAAAAGTATACATAATATGTTTATAATCTCATTACATAATTTGACACCATTAGGTAAAAATCTATGAAGCCATATTTTATCATCCCTAAGAATCTATGCTACGAAACCATAAATAATGAAATTCTAGTTATCCGTTAGAAATATCTCTTGCAATTATAGAAGACAAATGAGTTCATTTATTGAGATAAACCATGAACCACGAGCATTCTAAGAATGCACTAGAACCTTTATCCATATTTTATGACCAATAAAACATGTACTTCACAAAACTTGAGTCAACTTTGTTTAATATGATCAAGGGAATATTTAAGGTATTCCTTTAAAGGTAATATTAATGTTTATACATATTTTTTTTCTTTCAAGCTAAAAATTTTAAAAAATTAGTATCATGGTGTAAGTAGATGTAATATAGAGGTATCTTCAAGACCCTAAATTATTTGGAATATATTGAAAAAACCCCTTGAGAATCAAGGGAATGTTCATGGAACGTACGAAGTAATATCTCCACCATGAAAAATAAACCACCAAAGACCTATAGATATGTCATTAGAATGAATATATGAGCACCATAACCCAATGAAAAGATTAAGAAATTGGTTAAAAAATATCTTTAATAGGAATATTAAGATATAGTAATCCCAAGAAAGTGGAATTGAAAATATACTCCAAGGACACTATTAAAGGTTCATGGGTGGAGTATGCATCAATTAAACCTCAATATCTCAATCCATCAATAAGGAAAACCCCCATTATTGGAAGAGGGGTATTACTAAATCCCAAAAAATTGGAACTAGGGGAGCACAACTAGAACCCATGTCAGAGAATCCTACAATAGCTGAGAAATTTACTCCAAAGGATGGTGTAAAAATAAAAATTAAGATTCTGATAAAGTTCAAATTAAAATTAAGTTAAACATATACTCTTTAATATTTAAGTAATTTTCTATATTTATCTCCACATTTATATAGGTTTCAAAATTATACTTTTCTTTTTCATTAAACCATGGACATACTTATTCCTTAATGTATTCCTTAATAATAATAGTGTAATTCTTAAGCTTCTTGAAATTTTTTGGATCCATTTTTTATCAAAGGACAAAGTAGGATCCTCATCAACTTCTGGATCCGGAGGAAAATCAATTTTTTCTACGAATATCCCCATGGATCTGGGAATGATTGTTCTATCCAATTTAGAATAATCTAAACATTTCCATGTCTTTATAGGGTGAGGATTAATAAATAAATGCGAGTTAGCAATTGGTTTCTTAGCTTTTTTATCACCCAAATGAAATAAATCATCCTCAATTTGGCATACTTTATCATACATATCGTGATTGGATCTACCAGAATTAGATCCAATCTCTTGGGATTCCATATTAGTAGAGGGATTAGCTCCTCAGGTAACAATTAATGGTTGATCATTGTTAAAAACATCCAAAAAACCATATAAACTATCTTTAGGTGGATCAGTAAGTTCTTAGTTAAGGGCCTGATTTGTTTAATTATTCATATTGAAATTAGCCTTAGAATTTTTAGATTACTTTGCATAGGGAGAAGGTGGTTCAACCAGAATAGAGTTCTTCTATATCTCATTAGGCATCTTCTTATCTTTCTCAAGTGAGACTAATTTCCCACTAATTATGATTTTTAATTGTAATTATACAGTATAATGAGTAATTAAAATTATATAATTATTGATTATAATTATAATTATATGATTTATAATTAATATTTTTATAATTATATAATTACAACTTATATAATAATGAATTATTTACTTAAATAATTATTAATTATATAATTAGTAATTGAAAAATAATTATATAATTATACATTTAATTAGTAATTATATAATTACAAATTTTTATTATTATCATATAAATAATAATTATATATATTTAAAAAATATCATCAATATTATATACATTTAAATAAATTTTATAATTATATACATTTTTCTCTGGGATTTATCTTTCTATATGTAGTCATATAATTATTTATGAATATAATTATACATTTATGTAATTAATAAAATACTTTAAAAAATAATTATTCATTTACAAAAAATAATTATATTTTTTCATTTATCAGTAATATAGTTATGATTGATATATACCTGATAAATAAGTGTAAACCCTAAAATATTCGGTGGTTACCCTTATGAATCAATATTTTATTAGTGATAACCATAGTGTGGATAGTTATCATCTTTATCAGTGCTAAAAGTAATGATAAACAAAATCTGTATTATTAGCACGCATTATTTTTGCAACGATAACATAGTATTTTATTATAACTTTTTAGTAAGAAAAAATAAACCCCTTACTATATTTATAAAATAACTTCAATTGTAATTTCAAACATACATTTCATTCAAGATATTGTGAAAGACTTACTCTTTCACAACCCCTCATATCATTTTTTTAATGATTCCATTTTTTAAATTGAATGTATATAATATAATCCCATTGTGATGTGTTTTTTCCAATTCATTTGTTTTTTATTTTTGTAAAATGACTCTAAACTCTAACACAACCCCTTATAATAATAATTTTTACATTTTATACTTTTAGAGATTAGAGTTTCAACTTATTCTATAAATGAGTCATAGAGTGTTTTAAATGTGAATTTATAATTAAAATTAACTATTGATTTTTGTTTGGGTAGACATGTTATGAATGAAAATGTTTAGAAAACTTTTTAATCATAATCCCATGTTTTCTTTAGTATTTTTTATAATGGATTTGGTTGTGTGTTTTGTTCATAAAAATATTTTAAGGGGAAATGTTTTTAAATAATAGATCCATGTTTAGTTTTGGAATATTTTTGAAAAGACATATTTTTTTAGAATTCATTTATTTTATTGGAATTTTTATTGAAGTATAATTAGTTTTAATGAGATTAACTGTATTTTTGGTTTTTGATTTTTTTTTTGTTTTTATTTTAAATCAAAAGTTAATTATTTTATGATAAATCTATTGAGTTGTGTAATATTGCATTTGGATTTAATTTCAGTATGATTCAATTGATTTAGAAAATTTTGGTTATTAAGTATATGTTTGTTTTTTTATTTTATTAACGAAAATTTTATTTCAAAATAATTTTATAATTTTTGATGGTTATATATTGGTTTTAGTTTCACATTGTTTTAAAACATGAAATTCATTTTTGAACCATGTGTAATATGCCCAAATAGGTATATTTGGATTTTTTATGATGTTTTCATAGTAATAGTAAACCAAGTAACATATTTACTATTAAATTTATCATAACAAATAGATACTATGAAAAATTAAAATAATGGATATGATATGACATCAACAGTATATAACACCCTGATATTTTTTGAAATATATATTTTTTAAATTAATTTAATATTTTTGATATTTTACATTTCACACAACACTAAATTTAATTTGTGTTATATAATAGTACCAGGTTATTATTTCATTGTACGTGACATCATGTCAAAATTTCAATACACTCAACACTTTTTTTGGATTTTTTATACATATTTCTCAGTTCCTTTGATAACTTACGTGACACGCAATACCTAATTTTACCAAATTATGAGGTATTGTTAATATTATTATAAAAATATTATTATAGTTAAAACATAGACATTGGGATGGTGGTTATGAAAAAAATTAATTAAATTATTAAAATATGGTTTAGACATATATATAATAGGAATTATTTTCTGACCAATTAACTAGAAATGAAAATAAAACCCTTTTGATAATATAAGAAATCTTATTCTAGAAAACTATATTTATACAATAAAACACGATTTACCTAAATAAATAAATTAAACCATTTTTTATAGATTATTTTGAAGATATATATATATATATATTATTATATTCATTCAACTATTTAATGTTAAACTTATGTGTTTTTAAGAAAAATATAAGAATAAATCAAATTTTACGCCTAAAGATATATATTCTTTCTAAAAGGTAATTTTACCACATTTTAATGATGAAACTATTTTAAATATAAATTATTGATCCTTTTATAAATTTTATTTAAAAAATAAACTTCATTTATGATATTATAATCTCGAATTTTATTAGGGTAATTTTTTGGTATTTTTATAAGATTTTTCATTTTAGGAAGAATAGTTAAAAACACCAAATTTTAATTGAGTACTACTTTTTCATCTTATTTATTTATATAGCTAAATGATATATTAATTTGGTTTCAAAGAATAACTAGATAAATTATACATCAATAAATACAATTTAGTTCCTTTGATTTAATATTGAAATTCGATATAAAAACATTTCAATCTTTTGAACTTTTTCACTTTCAAAACCTGTTGCCTCATCCCATATGCTGGATTAATTTAAAATTAATTTCTGCCTCTTTTAAGTTCATAATTTGGAAAAACAGATTCCATAATTTTAATCATCATAATTTATAATATATATTAAGGTCAAAAGATTTTTTGACGAAGAATATTAGTGAATGTAATTAAAATTAATTAAAGAGATTAAGGTAAAAACAAGTTTACTCAGTGGTTAAATGTTTACTTAAAAGGACAAATAATCTAGAAACAAGTCCAAAATATATTTTCTAGACATATTTCAACAATATAATCCCTTTCATCAGACATTAACCATTATTGGTGGAAAATTATGCAATGGAGTCCTCAGAATAGTGTTTACCTTTTTATATTTACAAGAATGCCACTCTTCCTCCACTATGAAAGGGAACCCCCCCATTCTTCAGACCTTTCTAGACTATTGGATGAGAAAAAACCTATAAAAACATCCTAAAAACTTTCCTCACTTCATAATATAGTACTCTATTGGGGAATAAATCATACCAATGAATCCCTTTGGTGAAAACCAACACATGTTAGACAAAGAAGAGGTACCATCCTTCAATAATCATTTTTGTTTTATTTCATTATCCACCAACTGAATTGAAATTATTAAATAATTATATTATAAAATCAGTATCATAAATATTTCTATCTGTTGTTATGTTATGGTTTATACCTACACTCACACACACTTCCATAAAATGGGATACATAATCATCATTTGTGTGTATGGAGGACTACCACCACACAAACAGATGTCGTTCATTCATCCATTACTACCTTTCATGGTTGGTAATAATGATGGAATTACTATTTTTCTATGATATATATGATATATATGTTGTATTTATTCTTTTTTAATTATTATATAACACATACCTTCATGATTTCCATTTTGCAGGAATAATACAACTTCATTCGTGGATGCGTGGACTACCGCCTCCTCAATGTGATGTGATTCATTGATGCTTTACATGGAATGTAATAAGAACAAGTTTATTATAATTATGTGATATTTATTACATAAAATTTATAATAAAATTATAATATATATATATATATACATCATTTACTTTTCTTTCATTAACAATTTGAAAATAAAATGGAAACAACGTTCATGCGTATGTACGGAGTGGTGAATAATGGTTTACCCTTATTGAGCATTTGAACTCACCTTTATTATGTTTCCTTTCACCAAGTTATGATTAATGGTTTTAAGTAGGTGTAATAAAGGAGAAGATATTTAAGGGCGATTTTGAAGATATTTAACCATTTTAAAATATTTTGTTTCCAATATTCCAAATACACTAACATATTATGGACCTCGATCATGTACTTTAGTAATTTTCTGAATATTCATATAAAATGATGTGATGCCGATTCATGTTATGTCTGGGTCTCTATATTCGGTATAAAAATAAATGTTTAGTCATCCTTTTGAAACTAGGATGAGAAGACATTAGAGAGAGATCCCTTGAAATATTTCTAAAGATATGTCTAGGGATGTATATAAGGATATGCATAAGGTTTCATAAATTAAATAAGGTGTCACAATTTACACTTCCTATAAGTGGTTTTTCATAATTATGTGGTTTTATGCAATGATAAATGTTTCTCACACTATTATTTCTAGTTTTAGTCAACAGAGGGAACCATACAAAACTAGGTTAAGGTTGAATGTGAGAATTTTTTAGATGATCAGTCAAATGGGATGATCACTAGAGTGAAAGATATTGTTATCATGCCTAATATTTTTTTTCCATAGAACATGATTAACAATGTGTACCTTAATCAAATACCAAACTCACAAAATAAGATAAGGAAATAGTAATCTGATAATTTAGGTAATTTATACCATAATGGAAATAAGATTTAGTTTCCTACATGTCAAGAATGTGGGAAGAAGCACCCAAGGGAATGCCATAGAGGAACGATAAGATGTTTTAATTATGGAAAATAAGGGCACAATGAAAGTAACTGAGTAGGAAAAATGAAAAGTTTAGTTAACAAAATGATTGGGAATAACAACCTCCCTAATTCATCATCAATAGTTAAATGATTTAAATGTGTAATTAATGAGAATTATGAAAATATATTCCATAGCGAAAGATCTTGAAGAGAATCAGCATGGTGGTATGAGAAATGGTTATATTATTGATGATTATGAGACTATAGGTGAAATGTGAATGGAAAGAGGTATTAAAGAATAGCATAAGGAATCCTTGTTAATGGATTAAGTATGAAGTGAAACAATTGAAGTTTTTATGTATTTGGATTAAAGAATTATGTCACATGATGTGTGAAATATATAATGATTGTTTGGATTATGTTTTTTGTTAAGGATTTAAGAGAATATGTTTAATGGTTCTGAGGAACATGAAAAGTGGTTTAATGGTAGGGTGATATTCATGGGAAACACACGATTAAGGTAAATATAACCCTTAGTATGTCCCTGATGTTGGGATAATAATGTTTGGACAAATATATGTTGGATATGAATAAGTTAATTGGATGGTACTGAATACCTTTGAATTGATAAAGGATTTTTTTTTGAAAAAGTATTTTTTTACTATCATGGATGTAGATTATGACATTTTTGGACTTTAAGAATATATCCAATGATATTTGGAATTTTAAAGCGTGCATGTTTTCAAAATTATTTATGGAAATTTTTTTATTTTAAGAGAATACATGAAGATGTTATTCAAATTTTGGGAATGTGATAAACAATATTTACTTTATGATATATGGGGATCAAGGTTAAGTTGATTTTGAGAAATTTATTTACCTTCTTTATATCATTTGGTAATTTTATATTTTGGAAGTTTTGAATGGTTGAATATTGATGAGATAGTTTTTGTTAAACTACAGATAAGATTTATAGATTAATGTATTATGTCACCATATGAGGATTTATGAAAATTAGATAACCTATTCTAACCATTTTTTTTGTGATAATAAGTAAATAAATATGGAATAATTTATCATTCTACATATGAATGTTATGACCAGTTAGCGCTTTAGGAATAAAAAAATCACCTTCATTTTTTAGATTAATAGATGAATTGGGAAATTTTGAAGAAATAACCAAAGGGAGAGGTTGGATATACAAAATAGAATGCAATCATGCATGTATATACCCTTCGGAGAATTACTCAACTTTAGTAAAAGGGTCTTGAAATATAATGTTTTCCCAATACCATCATTTTTTATGATATCCATAATATTTTTTAAGCCTAATTGGTTTATGGATTTTTTATCATTAATTTTCTCTTGATCATTTTCTCTCTCACTATCCATCATAACAGGATAGTGTGATTTATCTTTCATATCAATGTTTTCACTTTCCTCCCATATTATCCTATGTAGAAACCCAGTTATATGTTACTTTGGGTAACCAATGTGTTTCAAACATCCCATTTTGAAAGGAAGTTTTAGCATTAATTTTTATGATCTGGGTTTCTATGAATGTGACATTCAAGTATTATGTCACGACCCGTCCTCGGGGCTTGTGCCGTGACTACCCGAAGCCCGCCTTCCATAGACCAGGGGATGGCGACTAGCACCAAGGCGTAAATCCCGGTAAAAAGGGAAGGCATTGCCTTTGTAAAGTAAACAAACACCACATAGTAAGAAAGCAGTAGAAGTAAACACTACGTAAAAACTGAGTACAACAGTAAGTGCGGAAAAGTAATGGGCCAGAATACAAACCCAAACTGAAAGTAAAGTACAACTCGAAAGGGAAAACAACAACTGAAAAGTAAAGCCACAGCCTCGATCCGTCCACTGGACTCCCACCTGAAGGGTGAGTATAGATAGCCTCCACAACTCCTTGGGTCCAACCGTCCACTCCGAGTACGTCCTGCCAGCGGTCCTCCTCCAGTACCGTCCTGCTCCGCAAGCCTCAACCACGATCAGCGCTGTCCGTCGTCTGCAACGAACACAACGTAGTGCGGGCATAGCCCATGCAGGGGTGAGTATAAGCTACTCAGTAGGGACCTCGAGACCCCCGAAGGTCTCCCAGAATCCACAAAGGATAATCCACAAAGGAAAGATACAATCACGAAGTAACATCCGACACTGCTTAGGTATATGCCCATACATATACCTAAGTCATCAATTCTCGTTCGGCTCTAACATCCGAGCTCAAGTAAAATCCAGTCCACATAGGAAAGAAAAACGTAAATCCACACAGGATAGCACAACACAATCCACAAAGGAAAGAAAATTGGATTCAACTCACACAGGTATACTTCATCATATGATGATAGAGATGATCAGATATTTCCACTGATTCATCTAAGCTGTCGGACCCACAAAGGATCGATAGATACTAACCCCCGCAATGACCCACAAAGGATCTGACCCACACAGGATCGATAGGTAACTAACCCCCGCAAAGACCCACACAGGATCGGACCCACACAGGATCTATAGGCGCTGGCTCACACAGAACCGCTGAGCGCTGACCGACACAGGATTGGTAGCACTGGTCCACGTAGGATCGCTGAGTGCTGTAGTCGTCGCCGTCGAATCCACTGAGGATCTCTGTACAGTCGTCGTCGTCGTCACAGTCGCAAACGCAGCCAGCTCTAGGGTTCCTGCACACAGCAACCTCGTTCGGGAGGGTCCGCTCCACGAGCCGAGAGGCTGATACATCAACTGACACATAGTTCAGAGTTGATGTATCCAAAAGTTCCGTATCGTCAACATGAACTCAACGTCGCAGACGGCGCGTCAATCGGACGCCTGGTCTGAGAGTTATTGGCTTTTTCGTCCCAGGGGCCCGGTTGGTTTTTAAGGAAAAACCAACCCGACCATACTCCACCTGCGTCCAAACCTCGGGCGGAGTAAGCCAAAAGATCCGTCTCACTAAGAAGAATCCAACAAAGTCGACGACACGTCAATCGGACGTCCGGAGCTTAAGATATGAGCATTTCCGCTCTGAGGTCCCGGTTGGTTTCGTGTACGAACCAACCCGGCCGAATGCAAAGTATTCCGAAACCTTAAGCACGATATACCAAAATGACCGTCTCGATCCAAGGATCACATCGCTGCTGACGGCACGTCGATTGGAGGTCCGTAGCCCGAGATATGAGCAAAAGACCAAAAAGGTTCTAAAAATGGGGGTTTCGGGCCCGGACCGACCCGGCCCGAGACCCCCTGGGTCGACCCGGCGGCCCGGCCCGGCTCGGCGGCCTGGCGCGCGGCGCCAGCCGGCTGGGCCAAACGGCCGAGTCGTTTGGCTTTGGGGGGGGGGGCACTGCTCCCCCCCCCGTGATTTGAAACCGCGGCCCCCCTTAATGGGGGCTGCTAGCTTGGCCGGTCGGGGGTTTGAACCCCCGGCTTCCCTCCTGTCCGGCTAGCCTGCCCCAGCCGGCCAGTTTCTGCCGCCACGGACCGGCGTCAGCCTGTCCTCTCCCTGCTCCGACACCGGCGGCCTAGAACAGGCCGCCGGTCACCCTGCTCCGCCGCAGCCCGGAACCGGCCGCGACTTGGTTTGTCCGGCGCGGCGCGACAGCGTCGCGCCCCTCCGCCGCAGCCCCGCTCCGGCCGCGGTGTCTTCGGTTCTCTCCAAAGTGGCGCGACGACGACGTGTCCTTGTTCGATTTCACGGCGCGACGCGACGACACCGCGCATTCTTTGCCGCACGATTCCGCGTGGTGCTTTGACACCACGCCATTCCGTTCCAATACACAATAAAACCAACAAGGATAAAAGAGGTGGGTCGGCCGTGTTTGTGCGGTCCTGCCCCCCTCTCGTTAATCGATAGCATTTGGTCATATTACACGAAGAACGTCAAACTAATATTCACAAACAAAATAAAATAAACAAACCCCTACCTCCAGCGTAGCTTGAACAGAGGTTCGTCGAACGAGGATTTGTCGCGGAAAAAGACATCGTGGAAGGAGACGTCATGGAAGAAGACGTCGCGGAATAACTGTCGCGGTCTAGGGTGTCGCGTAGTCGGTCTCTGAGGACTCGGGGTTCTTTGATGGAGTCCGATGTGTTCTTCGTGTTCTTCATCGAAGATAAAGAAGTTCCTCAATCCTTAGCCTTTTCCTCCCCAAGACTCCACCACAAGAAACTAACCCCAAAATAAATTAAGCCCTCAATTAATTTATTAACTAGACATGAGTTTGAAATTCAAACCTACACACACATTAAACTCACACCATTAATAAAATAAGTTATTAATACTTAAGTTATCAAAATTAAAAGGTGAGTTGAGGGGGGTTGAAGAATATGAAGGGTTGGGGTTTGTGTGGGCCCCACCACCCTCATAACCTCCCTTGCGAAGTTGGGTAGTTACCCAAATTCCACCCAAAGCCTTAAACCACTTATGGAAAATAAAAAAATTTGTAGTTAAAATATAAATTAGACTTCCACAATTTTTATCATCTTCTCTCGTGAAAACGCAACCCCGGAACAGGTGTTCCTAAGCAATTACGGGCGCTACGGTTCCATCGGTGCCCTCGTAATTCGATTCCGAGAACCGGTTCAAATGTTTGAAATTCCCGCTTGTTCATTCACTGAATGTACCCGAGCTAAACTTAGGATAGAAATTCCGGGCACACCGGGCCTCAAAATCATGTGCCGTCAGAAACTGCGTTCTTGTAAAATCCCAAAGAAAAATAAGAAAAAAATTTCCTTGTATTTTACGGGTTATTACATTACTCCCACCTCAGGGATTTACGCCCCCGTAAAGATACATCATAAACTAGGGAAACAAATGTGGGTACTAAGCACGCATCTGAGCCTCCCGCTCCCAAGTGCTCTCCTAGAGATTCCCGTGCTGCCATCTGATGCACACTAGAGGAATCAACCATCCATGCAGGACCCACTCCTGTCGATCTTCCATCTCCACTGGGACCTATGTAAAAGCCGCCCCATCATCAATGTCTATCTCCCCATGGTCAATGATATGCGTCGGGTCATGCACGTATCTCCTCAACTGAGATACGAGGAAGAAGTCGTGCACCCGGTGCAACTGTGGTGGTAGAGGCAGGCGATAAGCCACCTCGCCAATCCTGCCGAGGACCTGGAATGGTCTAATGAAGCATGGAGAAAACTTTCCGCCTTGGACAAATCTCCGTAAACCACGTCGAGGTGAGACACGCAAGAAGATGTGGTTGCCATCCTCGAACTCTAGTGGCCTACGCCTCCTGTCAGCATATGACTTCTTCCGGATCTGAGCTGTCCTCAGCCGGTCCTGGATGATCTGGACCTTCTCTATCATGGCCTGGACCATCTCCGGTCCCATAAGTGCTGACTCTTCAGGGTCTGTCTAGAACAAAGGAGATCTGCAAGGTCGGCCGTACAATGGCTCGTATGGTGTCATCCCAATGGTGGAGTGGTAGCTGTTGTTGTACTTGAACTCCACCAAGGGTAGGTGGTCCTCCCAGCTGCGACCAAAGTCGAGGACACATGCGTAGAGCATGTCCTCGAGAGTCTTAATGGTCCTCCCCGTCTGACCATCCATCTGAGGGTGAAAGGCTGTGCTCAGACGTAGCTGTGTCCCGAACGCCTCCTGCAACCCCTTCCAAAGCTGGGAAGTAAAGCGAGCATCTTGATCAGAGACGATAGATGATGGAACACCATGAAGCCGCACAATATCCTGAACGTAAAGTCGTCCCAAGCTCTCCACTGAGGCCTGCTCTCTAATGGCTACGAAGTGTGCCGACTTGGTGAGTCGGTCGACAATCACCCAAATGGAGTCGTGATCTATGGAAGTGCATGGAAGTCCAGTCACGAAGTCTATAGATATCACGTCCCACTTCCACTCTGGGACCTCCAAGGGCTGTACCAAGACTGCTGGTACCTGGTGCTCCGCCTTCACCTACTGGCAGGTGAGGCATTGAGAAATGAACTCTGCCACAACCTTCTTCATGCCCGGCCACCAGTGCTGTCGTCTGAGATCCTGGTACATCTTCGCCACTCCATGATGTACCGCCAAAGGAGAAGTGTGAAACTCTCTCAGCACCTCCTCCAGTAAATCAACTGGTACCAAGCTACATCCTTTGAAAAGGATGTCATGCTCTGCTCCAAAGAAGATACCATCAGGTGCATGTCCTGAGGATATCTGTGCATGCCGCGTCTCACAGTCATCATCCCCACGTTGTGCCTCTATGACCCGCTGCAGTAGTGGAGGAGTGAATGTGAGAGACTAAAGGAAAGCTGCCCCATATCTATCCACGAAGGATATCTGCAAAGCGGATAGCTGCTCTATCACCTCTTCAAGTAGCTGAATGCCCGTCCTCCTGCTGAGAGCATCGGCTACCACGTTCCCCTTACCAGGAGTATAGACTATCTCAAAGTCATAGTCCTGGAGGAACTCGAGCCATCGCCGCTGTCTCAGATTCAGGTCCTTCTGAGAGAAGATGTATCTAAGACTCTGATGGTCAGAAAAGACTGTAAAGTGTTCACCCATCAGGTAGTGTCCCCATGTCTTCAGAGCGAAGACCACTGCTACTAACTCTAGGTCATGGGTAGCATAGTTCTGCTCATGCAACCTCAACTGACGTGATCCATAGGTGATCACGGCCCGCTCCTACATCAAGACACATCTAAGTCCGATCCCTAATGCATCGCAGTAGACTACGTACCCTACTCCCTCCACAGGCAACCTCAAGATAAGGGCACTGGTCAATCTCTGTCTCAGCTCCTGGAAGCTCTACTGACATCTGTCTGACCACACGAAGGGTTTCCCCTTCCTCCTTAACGTTTTTCAAAGCTGTAAAGATTTCTCCTTTTCTGAAAAGGGAAATCTGGTATCATCCCATGGATGAACCATGTTCCTTGCCTAATACAGTCAATCCCGTCATGATTAGGTAATTCATGGCATGGATGACGTCGTAAGGCCTCGACGCTGCTACCAAGAGATCCAACCGTTACTCTCGCCTCCAAGGGTTGAGTCACACTGTCGGCATCAGTCTGTGGTCACTGGGTATCCTCTAGTAAGAATCTCGCAAGTGAGGGTCAAGTCAATTGTTTTTAACTGGCACCTCTTAGTAATAACAAACAAAAGACAAGAAAGAAAACATCACCATTGCAAGTGTCTTTTATTACTTCAACTCAAAGTACAAGGACACAAGGCAACACAAACTACGAAGCTAGAGGCATTATGGGAAAAGGCCTCTATGCCTGGAGCTAGTCCCGCACTAGTCCACCCGCTTCCGGAGCTCCGTGATCGTAAGATTCAACTGCCTGAAACTGTACTCTCCCCTGAGGTCGGGGTGGACCTCCTGGTGGTGGTGGTGGTAGAGCCTCAAAACGTCGTCTACCACCTGCCGCTCGACCAGCTCCTCGGCCTCGTCCACCTGTTCCCTGCGGACCGCCACGGTCGAAACTCTGCCTCTGCCTAGGTGGTTCCTCAACTGTCATATGCTCCTCTGCATGGCGGGTCGGGCAGTCACGAGCCATGTGGCTCTGCCCGCCGCATGCATAGCAGTGTCTTCCACTCGTAAGACTGGTTCTGCTGCGTGTGCCCCGCACCTCCGAGCCAGTATCCTATGGTCATCCACCCATTGGCCTAGCCCGCTTGGACCTCTGTGATATCTGTATACTGCCGGCTATAGAAGACTCCGCCATGTGTCGCCCTACGGTAGGTCTCGCCGCTGGTGTAGACTCAGCAAGAAAACTCTCGATGAGAAGAGCTCGTTCCAGTACTCCTGCCTGAGTCGGAATGCTGAGGGAGATCAGCGATGCCCTGATATCATGCCTCAATCCCTGCTCAAAGGTTAGGGCCCGGATGAATGGGTCCCGTACCATGTCTGTTGAGTAGCGCGAGAGATCGGTAAATCTCGCCGAGTACTGGGCGACTATCAAGCTGCCCTGCCGCAGCTGAAGAAGCTCCTGGATGCGCACCGCACGGAGGGTGGCTGGGACGAACTCTGAGCGGAAGAGGCTCTCAAAGTCCGTCCATAGAAGAGATGCCTCAACGTGCACCTGGAGCATCAAGCTCCACCATCGTCCCGCTGCCGCGTGCAATAGGCTCGCTGCGAGGATCACCATAAGGTCTGCTGGTGTCCTCACTAACCGAAAAACTCGTACCACTGCCTCCAGCCAGTCCTCAGCTGCCTAGGAGTCCGTCTCCCTACAGAACCTGGGTGGTCGCTGGCGCTGGAACTCATGCAGTGCACTAAGGCGACGTGCATCGTCAGCGGCTGGGGCTGGAAGCATCGGTGGCTCGGCAGGTAAAGGTACCACCGGTGCCTCAGCTATCAAAGGGCCCTGCACCGAGGCCTCGTCGCTTGGTGGGATGTCATCACGCTTAACTCTCGAAACCCTAGCTGGCAGCCGTCGTGGGGCCATCCTAAAAAGAAACAGGTGTGCCACGGTCAAACAATATACCTGGTAAGCTGACACAAAGTAATCACAAAGAAAACTTGAAACACACACACAATCAATGTTTTCGTGCATTAAGTCGGAAATCAGAAGTTAGGGTCCTGGTGTACGGATACGTCGGCCGCCGCACCAACATTGGACTCCCTAGACTGATAACCACACCCAATACGCTTAACACTATTTCTTCACATAGAAAAATATCAGAGTCCCAAGTTCTGTGGTAGAACTGAACTCCTCTGATAGCAATTTGTCACGACCCGTCCTCGGGGCTCGTGTCATGACTACCCCAAGCTCGCCTTCCATAGACCAGGGGCTGGCGACTAGCACCAAGGAATAAATCCCGGTAAAAAGGGAAGGCATTACCTTTGTAAAGTAAACAAACAACACAGAGCAAGCAAGCAGTAGAAGTAAACACTACGTAAAAACTGAGTACAACAGTAAGTGCGGAAAAGTAATGGGCCAGAATACAAACCCAAACTGAAAGTAAAGTACAACTCGAAAGGGAAAACAACAACTGAAAAGTAAAGCCGCAGCCTCGATCCGTCCACTAGACTCCCACCTGAAGGGTGAGTATAGATAGCCTCCACAACTCCTCAGGTCCAACCGTCCACTCCGAGTACGTCCTGCCAGTGGTCCTCCTCCAGTACCGTCCTACTCCGCAAGCCTCAACCACGATCAGCGCTGTCCGTCGTCTGCAACCAACACAACGTAGTGCGGGCATATCCCGTGGATGGGTGAGTATAAGCTACTCAGTAGGGTCCCCGAGACCCCCAAAGGTCTCCCAGAATCCACAAAGGATAATCCACAAAGGAAAGATACAATCACGAAGTAACATCCGACACTGATTAGGTATATGCCCATACATATACCTAAGTCATCAATTCTCATTCGGCTCCAACATCAGAGCTCAAGTACAACCCAGTCCACACAGGAAAGAAAAACATAAATCCACATAGGATAACACAACACAATCCATAATGGAAAGCAAACATGATTCAACTCACACAGGTATACTTCTTCATATGAAGATAGAGATGATCAGATATTGCCACTGATTCATCTAAGCTGTCAGACCCACAAAGGATCGATAGGTACTAACCCCCGCAATGACCCACAAAGTATCTGCCCCACACAGGATCGATAGGTAAGTAACTGCCGCAAAGACCCACACAGGATCAGACCCACACGGATCTGTAGGCGCTGGATCACACATAACCGCTGAGCGCTGACCCACACAGGATCGGATCCACACAGAATCAGTAGCACTGATCCACGTAGGATCGCCGAGTGTTGTAGTCGTCGCCGTCGAATCTACTGAGGATCTCTGTACAGTCGCCGTTGTCGTCACAGTCGCAAACGCAACCAGCTCTAGGGTTCCCGCACACAGCAAGCTTGTTTGGGAGGGTCCGCTCCATGAGCCGAGATGCTGATACATCAACTGACACATAGTCCAGAGTTGATGAATCCAAAAGTTCCGTATCGTCAACAGGAGCTCAATGTCGCAGACGGCGCTTCAATCGGACGCCCGGTCTGAGAGTTATTGCCTTTTTCGTCCCAGGGGCCCGGTTGGTTTTTAAGGAAAAACCTACCCGACTGTACTCCACCTGTGTCCAAACCTCGGGCGGAGTAATCCAAAAGATCCATCTCACTAAGAGGAATCCAACAAAATCGATGACACGTCAATCGAACGTTCAGAGCTTAAGATATGAGCGTTTCCACTCCGAGGGCTCGGTTGGTTTCGTGTACGAACCAACCCGGCTGAACCCAAATTATTCTGAAACCTTGAGCGCAAAATACGAAAACGACCGTCTCGATCCAAGGATCGCATCGCCGCTGACGGCGCGTCGATCGGAGGTCTGTAGCCAGAGATATGGGAAAAAGACCAAAAAGGATCCGAAAACGGGGGTTTCGGGCCCGGACCGACCCGACCCGAGACCCCCTGGGTCGGCCCGGCCGGGCATGGCCCGGCTCGGCGGCCCGGCGCGCTGGCGCGTGGCACCAGCTGGCTCGGCCGAACAGTCGAGCCATTCGGCTTTTGCGGGGGGGGGGGGGGGGGAGCTGCCCCCCGTGATTAGAAACCGCGGCCCCCCTTAATGGGGCCCGCTAGCTTGGCCGGCCGGGGGTTTGAACCCCCAGCTTCCCTCCTATCCGGCCAGCCCACCCCGGCCGGCCGGTTTCTTCCGCCACGGACCGGCGTCAGCCGGTCCCCTCCCTGCTCCGACACTGGTGGCCCGGAACCGGCCGCCGGTCACCGTGCTCCGCCGCGGCCCGGAACCGGCCGCAGCTTGGTTCGTCCGGCGCAGCGCGACGACGCCGCGCCCCTCCGCCACGGCCCCGCTCCGGCTGCGATTTCTTGGGTTATCTCTGACGCGGTGCGACAGCGTCGCGTCCTTGTTCAATTTCATGGCGCGGTGCGACGACACCGCGCATTCTTTTCCAGACGATTCCGCGTGGTGCGTCGGCACCACGCCATTTCGTTCCAATCCACAATAGAACAACAAGGATAAAAGAAGTGGGTCGGTCGTGTTTGTGCAGTCCGGCCCCCCTCTCATTAATCGATAGCATTTGGTCTTATTACACGAAGAATGTCAAAGTAATATTCACGAACAAAATAAAATAAACAAACCCCTGCCTCCAGCATAGCTTGAACGGAGGTTCGTCGAACGAGGATTCGTCGCGGAAAAAGACGTCGCAGAAGGAGACGTCGCGGAAGAAGACGTCGCGGAAGAACCATCGCGGTCTATAGCGTCGCGTAGTCGGTCTCCGAGGACTCGGTGTTCTTCGACGGAGTCCGATGTGTTCTTCGCGTTCTTCGTCGAAGATGAAGAAGTTCCTCAATCCTTAGCCTTTTCCTCCCCAAGACTCCACCACAAGAAACTAACCCCAAAATAAATTAAGCCATCAGTTAATTTATTAACTATTCATGAGTTTCAAATTCAAACCTACACACACATTAAACTCACACCATTAATAACATAATTTATTAATACTTAAGTTATCAAAATTAAAAGGTGAGTTGAGGGGGGTTGAAGAATATGAAGGGTTGGGGTTCGTGTGGGCCCCACCACCCTCATAACCTCCCTTGGGAAGTTGGGTAGTTACCCAACTTCCACCCAAAGCCTTAAACCAATTAAAAAAAATAAAAAAAATTGTAGTTAAAATATAAATTAAACTTCCACAATTTTTATCATCTCTTCTCATGAAAACGCAACCCCGGAACAGGTGTTCCTAAGCAATTACCAGCGCTACGGTTCCATCGGTGCCCTCAGAATTCGATTCCGAGCACCGGTTCAAAAGTTTGAAATTCCCGCTCATTCGTTCACTGAACGTACCCGAGCTAAACTTCGGATAGAAATTCTGAGCACACCGGGCCTCCGAATCATGTGCCATCAGAAACTGTGTTCTTGTAAAATCCCAAAGAAAATTAAGAAAAACATTTCCTTGTATTTTACGGGTCATTACATATTAAACCTTTGATAACCAATACAAAATTTTATATTGAAATTAATTTAAGGGGGTAGAATTTAAAACCCTGAGATTTTGTGGAATATTTTTTTCCAAACTAATTAATTCTTTAGGATATTTTTCATTTAACACAACACTAAATATAGATTGTGTTATATGAAAGAAACAAGTTATTATTTTTTTGTACTAAAAATGAAGTTGATATTGTAGTACATACAACATTATTATTTTCATTTGTTACACATAATTCAGTGTTCCTTCAATAAATTGTGGGACAGGCAAGACCCAATTTTACCAAACTACGATGTAGTATTAATATTATTATTAAAATATTATTACAGTTTTTACCTCACCATTGGAATGATGGTTATGAATAACATTAATAAATTTTAAAAATATTATTTGCACATGTATATAAGATGAATAATTTGATGACAAATGAACTATAAATTAAAATAAATCCCTTTTGATGATAAAGGAAATATTTTACTAGAAAACTATATTTATTAAATCAAACACATTTTACCTAAAAAATAAATTACAAAAATTTTGATAGATTTTTTAATGATATATATATATCTACTATATTAATTAAACTATTTAATGTTCATCTTATATGTTTTATATAAAATATATACAAATAAATCCAATTTTATACATAAATATATATATTCTTTTTAAAATGTAATTTTACCACCTTTTAATGGAATAAATATTTTAAATATAATTTTTGAAACTTTTATAAATTTGATTTGAAAAAATTAAATTCATTTTTGAAATCCTAATATCAAAAATTTCTTTGGTTAGTTTTTGGGTATTTCTCCGAGAAGTTTCATTTGTGATGAATAGTGAAAAAACAGTGAATTCTAATTGAGAACTGATTTTTCATCTAATTTATTTGTATAGTTAAATTATATTTTAATTTATGTTTTTTAAAAAATAGATAAATAATACATAAATTAATCCAATTTATGTCATTGAACTAATTTCACATTGAAATTAGATATAAAACATTTCAATCTTTTAAACATTTTCACTATAAAAACTCGGTGTCTTGTCCCATTCACGAGATTAATTTTAAATTAATTTTTCCTATTTATATGTTTATAATTTGTAAAAATGGATTCCATAATTAAAATAATAATACCTCATAATTTATATTAAGGTTAATACAGTTTTTGACCAAAAATATTACTAATATTAATTAAAATTAATTACAATAATTAAAGTAAAAACGAGTTTACATAGTGGTTAAAATTTAACTTAAGGGAAAAATAACATAAAAACTTGTAAAAAAATCCATTTTAAATCCATATTTATACTATTTAATCCATTTTATCTGAAATTAACTGTTATTAGAGGCACATTATGTAAGGAATACCTCTCAATAGTGTTTATGCTATTATATTTACAAGAATGCTGCTCATCCTACACCATAAAAGGGAACCCACACCTCAATTACTCACAGATCTAAAAAAGTTTTGTATCACCCAAAACATGAAAAAATATCCTCCCAACTTTCCTCCTTTCATCCGAGAGTCCAAAAATTGGGAATAAAACCATCCAAGTAATCCTTTTTGTGCAAACCAAAAGGAGTTACCCAGAGAAGAGGTAACATCCTTCCACAATCACTTTTGTTTTATTTCTTTTTACACCCCATGAATTATAATTATTAAATTATTATATAATAACATTAGTATCCTCAATAAAATTATATTTTTTTATTTTAGGTCTTCTACCTACACTCAGACACACTTCTATCAAATGGGATCCACAATCATCATTCATGTGTAGAGCGAACAACCTCATCAGGAACCGATGTCGTTCGTTCTTCCATTACCACCTTTAAAGGTTAGGAATAATAGTGTACATAATATTGTTATATGATATATATAACATTTATGAGGTATTTATTCTTATTAAATTATTATATAACACATACCTTTAGGCTTTTTTTTTGTAATACGATAACTTCGTTTGTGGTAGGGTGGACTACCACCTCCCCAAGGTGATGTGATTTATTCACACATTACATGTAATTTATTAAAGATGAGTCCATTAAAAATATGTTATATTTATGACATAATAATAATACTTTAATGATAATATATATACATCATTTAATTTTATTTCATTAAAAACATGACAGGAAAATGTAAATAACGTTCATACGTACGTATGATCTACCGTCTCCATGAATGGTGTATTTCATTTCATATTTGTATATTGTATATATTTTTATAAATAATTATATAATAAAATTATATGATATTTATATCATTTTTAAAATTAATGAAATAAGTAAATCTTGATATATGTAATAGGATCAATAATTACAGGTCAAAGTATTTATGAAAAACAAAATCATAACCAAAACGGGTTATAGGAAACGGCTAATAAACGTAACATTAACATGAAATTATTAATAAAAATTTAATATAAGATCATAAATAAATCATATAAGATATTATATATATGAATATGTTTCTATTATATATCCATAATAAACTTATATTTATTATACATGGGGCCTGAATGTGTATAAAGAAATTCAAGACTTAAGGTAAGGGTTTTCTCATCTCACTTTTATTTCTGTGAGATATATGCTATGTTCACCACATATTCTTATTGTGTGGTGTATATAATAACCTATGAAATTTATGTCATGAATTTAATTTATTTAATTATATTAAAATATCCAATTTATTTTATTATTTCATAGATCTCAGGATTCAAATGTTACTCAAGTATTAAAGGGATTTCTCATCTCAGTTTTATTTTATTAAGAATTAAGCGTTATTCACCAATTGTTTCTTTTATGTGATGTATATACTACCGAATATGTATTATATAACATTTATTCTAAAATTAATGGGTATTTAAACATCAATTTTATTATATCTCTTTCATGGGGTTAATGGTTCAAGAGATACCGAATCGGTGAAGTAATTTTGTCTCAATTTTCCTTATTTGAGACACATGTTATGTTATGTACCTATATTCTTTTACAAGGATTATAAACTAACCATTTACATGATGTATTATGAATATTTTTATTTTAATAATATTTTGAGATTAATATAATACCATTCCCTCATGGCTATTATGATTCATAGTTACAAATTTTATATGTATTTATTGCAACAATATCATCATTATCAGGATTGTTTATGATTATTCCTCCAATGATGAAATATTATGATAAATCTCTCAATAAAACTGTTTAATTTTATTCTCATATGTTTATTCATGATACATTAATTTATTGGTATAGTTTGTAATCTCTTTTTTACTTAATATTATTAAGAAAATTTATATAATAAAATTTGATTTAATTTCTCTCTACTATCAGCAATTTGTTTTCTTCCAAAATGATTTTTTCTAAAAAAAATCAAAAATGTTTTAAATGACATTTTATGATCATTTCAAGGAAAATGATTTTAATTTTTTTATTATTTAAAATGGGTTTCAAAACATTTTCACGCTTCATTTATATGTTTCAAAGAAAACAAATTCAAAAATTTTTGGGTTTAAAAAGTATTTTAAATTAATTTAAAGATTACTTTCAATGTTTTAAAACAATAATGTTGTCAAAAATATTTATTTTTAAAAAGTGTTTTAAATTATTTTAATTCTTACATTATAGGTCTTTAAGAAAAAATGTTTTCAAAACTTTTGCAATCTTCTTTTATACTTTTCAAAGTTAATTTCAAAGAAAATGTTTTTCAAAATGCATTGAAGAATATTTTATAAGTTTTTAAGGAAAATGGTTTTGATATTTTTTAAAGATTCATTTATATTTTTTTAACATTATTTTAAAATGAAAATGGTTTTCAAAAGGTTTTATGTTTTAAAGAAAAGTTTTCAAATGAGAAATGACATTTTCCTCCAAAAATGTTTTTAAATGAACTTTCATGATTATTTTCCATCTAAGATGACATTTTTTGGTGTTACACATGACTTACTAATGGTATGTTCCAAGGGTTCCATTTATATTATTTCTCTAAATATTTTTTCCCTGATATTTATGAAACTTGTTTCTATTTTATTTATTATCAATTTATGAAACCCATTTATATTTCATAGCTTATATTTTTATGAAACCTATTTTTACTTCATGGATTATATGCTTATGAAACCCACTTCATTTCATAGGTTATGAATTGATGAAATAATTATTAAACATGTATATTTTCCAAAGGTTATGATATTATTATACATTTATGATGCCCATTTCAGTTCATTGGATATGATATGATTGTTTATGATCTTATAAAACATGTATGTATGATTTCCTTATGAGATGGGAAGAACTTATATCTACCTTCAATGAATTGGGTAAATACTTATATATCATGAGATTGACATGGCTATAATAGGGAGTAAAATCGTTTTAATAAAGGACCTTTTCCTATAATATGGTTTAGGGAGTGAACCTTGACTACTAAGATCATTTGGAGCGTCCACCCATTCTACTAATATTGCCTTGGAAGTAATATTTGACTACAATGGAAATCATTTTTATATTCTTATGTGTCTTCCACAATTCCATGTATTATTCATATGTTATTATTTTATTTATTATGTTTTTTATTTCTTTATGATTCATTTTATATGATTTTATGATCATTGTTCCCTGACTCATGTATATGATCTTTGATAAGAAGGGTATGATCTTTAAATGTTCTCATCGTGTTCTCATACCCTTATGTTCATGTTATTCTTGTGTATCTCTTTTATTTACCATTACTAAGAATCTAAACTCACCCTTTCTTATGTTTCCTTTACCTAGGTTATGAGGAAAGGTTTTATGTAGGATTACTAAACGAGAAGATATTTAAGGAATATTTTCAATATCTTTCACCATGTTATAATATTTTGTTTCTGAGTTTCCAAAGACACTAAACTATTATGGTCCTAGAAAATTTATATTTGTAATATGTTAAATTTTCATCTAAAATGATTAAATATCCATGTATGTTAGTCCTTGGTCATTATAAATCATGTATGAAATATAAGTGTAAAAGTACACTACAAAAGAATCGTCGTTTAGTGGCGGTTTAAACCGCCGCTACTTTGTTGGGCGGCGGTTTACAGAATCCTCCGTGTAATAGGGTGTCACCAATCTATTAGAGGCGGTTATTTGCGTTTAGAGGCGGTTTCAGGAAAGCATCGTCACTGCCTCATTTCGTGGCGGTTTTTCTGAATTTAGCGGTGGTTTTACGAGCCCTGGATATCACTTTATTCGCGGTGGTTATAACTGTTGCGAATAAACTCAAATTCCAGCGGCCATAAAACTGCTGCTAAAATCACAGCAACCGCCGCGGAATGAGGCATCCACGATGCTCATATTTAGCGGCAGTTATAACCGCCGCTAAACGTAAATTTTATTTTACGTTTAGCAGCAGTTTTCACTATTTAGCGGTGGTGTAAACCGCTGCGAAACCGCCGCAAAATGCTACCCATAATAAAAAAATAATTCTTTTCTTCTACTGCACCACTGCCCTGAAAAACAAATAAAACCAGAAATCACAAAAAACAATATGGTGGTAAATGACGGTCGGGTGTGTATAGAAATCACAAACAACAATATGTTCATATACATATAGATAATCAAACAGTATCCCGACCTATATGTTTCAACCAAACAATGAACAACCCAATAGTAACACTTTTGTTTCTACCGCTATATGCAAACCCACACAACAGATACTTCCAAATAATAATCCAACCACTTTTTATTTAACCACATTCTATTCATTTATTCAAGGGATTCACAGTATATATTCCATTAATTCCAAAAAATAAAATCCCTAACCAACTCAAAAATTAATGAAAACCATTCTTGTAGTCCCACTGCAGAACACCACAAATTCCACATTGCAGTCCCCATACAGAAGCATGTCTGATGGACAGAGTACAACTAAAGGTAGTTCAACTTCCTATAAGTTCTTCCATTCAAAAATCAATCCCACAAACATAGATAGAACTGTCGCTTCAATTCACAAACATTCCACATAAACCATAAAACCCAACCATAACACACATTACATGACCACACCCATCAAATAGGGGTAAATTCAGATTTAGCCAACACTGTTATTGAATTACATTTTTTTACTGGGGTATCACATAATGGTTCTTATTCCTCAAGCATCCATTTAATTAACCATGTATACATGATTAATCAGTTTCCACATTACAACATTTTTCCCCAGCATTATAACCAATAAAAACATTAATAGTGTGTAAGAAAAGACCACCAATTGCCACGATTTTTATAAGGCACACATCCACAAAAAGTTAGAACAATAAAAAAAGATGACAAGTAGAAATAGTAAATGTACTATAACCCCTTATAAGGATAAAGGACTCTTTCCACACCTTGGGAGAAGGAAAAGAATCCACTAGAAATTAGAGGATCTTGGCTTAAGAATGAGTGAGATCCTAATAAAAAGGGATATAATTTCAATGTGATGGATAAAAAAGATCATGGATTGACCATTCTATTTGAATATCTCAAATCCTCAAGGAAATTAGGAAATTAAATATATAAAAAATATCCTTCAAAAAACTCTTAAAAACACCCAAACATAGCATCAAACTCGGTTTTCTGAAAACATATAACTATAAAATTAGAGAGGTGACTTCAAAATACATGAAATACGTGTTGTGGTCAACACCACGTATCGTTAATTTGGGTTTTCCAAATTTAAGGGTGATTACGGTTTAGAGAAACAATAATTCTCCTTGAATACAATGTTAAAATATTTAAGCAAATTCAAACTCAATAGGTAACATATTTTTTGTTAAAAGAAAATCATAAGGGAGAGACTGGGATGTCTGGGGAAAATATGAAATGACTCACTGATGGGTGGCTCATTGATACCCTATCACCGATGCCATGACATTGTCACCCTGGAACCAACACCCTAGCATCGATTCCCTATAACTGATTCCATGTGAGCAACCCCCTTGTACTGATGCCCTGGAACCGACACCATGGCACTGACACTGACGCCCATGACTCATCGACACTGACACCCTTGACTCACCGACACCAAATCACTGAGTCACTGATAGGATGATTCACTAAAAACATGACTCATTGACAGGCTGACTCATGGATAGTTAAAAACTCTATTTTTGAAAAACTCCTGGAATGAGTGAAAAACATCCCCTAGAACACCCTAATCACTGAAGTTTCACAATGTAATTAATCTAAGAGGTTTACTCCATTACATCATATAGCTCTCAAAACAGCCTCACCCTATAGAATGAAAAACTACACAATAAGAGAGTGGTCCGAAGAACCACCCTGTAACATAACTATCAGGTATAAACCACCATGATTTGTTCTAAAGCTAGAATGAAAACCTCGACATCCTAGAACCCCTACTCAATAGTTATCTTTCTCCAAAACAATTGTGTAATCCCCAAGGCCCCACACTACACCTAACAACCATGTAATCACATATGGTCACACCATCTAGACACATGGATTAGAGAGATCCTTCCTCCATTTCAAGATACAACATATCTTATTGCAAAACAAGGTCAGATATCACTTCAATGAAAATTAAAAAATTAAAACATCAAAGTAATGCTCAGAAAATCAACTCAATATAGATTTTTGTACTGGGAATGCATATTCGCTTCTCACTTCCTAGTACTCTCCTCATGGAAAAAATTCGTCCACAACACGTGATCCAAATGAATCATCCATCCACAGAGCACTTTATCCTTACGATCCTCGAATATTAACAGTTTTTCAATGAACATTGAATCATTATCAACATCCGCTCTCCCAAGTATCAGACGTGAGAGGTATCATGTAGATAATGATAGATCTAGGTATCTTGGAAAACATCATGGATCCTCCCCAAATGAGTTGTAAATTCTAGCTAATATGCCACCACACCAACTCACCCAAACACTTAGAAAGGTATAATGAACATGAAAGAGAGATTTCTCACCTTACTAAACCTTTTATACCCAGAGCTGCATTCATCATATCTTGCATGATATCAAAATTCTCGGTTGTGCTCTACACTAACTCTGGGCCAAGAACACCTGCCTTCCCAATGCCTATCTAGAACAATGCTTAACAACATGACCTTCCATAACAGACATAAAATGGCCATTCTAATGGTACAGTGATAACTATTGTTGTATAAAACTCTACTACATGCAACTGCTGCACCCACATCAACAATGGGTTTAACTCCTAGTCATACAAAATCTCTACTACCAATTCAAACACAGACCTAAATGGAATGATATATACCACTCTCGATAAATAAATACATAAAAAGGAACATCAGAAATCAATAAAATGCATAAAAAGAAACATGAGAAATCAAGGAAATTTTAGGACATGAAAATGTGTGGTGGAAACTATGTGCCACAAATGTTACATATACAAACCAACTGTTTCCATTTTTGTTCAACACATCAACAATACAACTACTCATGGTCCGATGATGCATCGTCACCCTCTCCACCTTCATTTCCACTTTGTGCTGTCACCTGTAAGAACATTATATTGAAAATTAAATATGGTTACATATTTATATTAAAACTTAAAACCAATGAAAGTTAGAAAACTAAATGATTTTGTTTTTTTGTGATTTACCTACATACCACCAATCGATGCACTCCCACCGGGGGCATATCTTCTCATCTGCTGACGTATTTCAGTTAACTCTTTCTACAATGCAGATATCTGATCCCCCTGCTAGTGAACTACGTTTTGTAAAGAAACAACCTCTTTCATAGAATCTCTGGGTATGGGCTGACTAAAGTCAGGAGTAGATGTACCAGCTATCCCCGGTGGCCTGCTAAAAAACTCAGATGGCACGGGTCCCAAACCCATCCCACACACTCTCCCAGGATTCTACTTCCCAAGGACTTTAGCAACCGGGTCATCCTAGGAGACAGAGTAGGAATGCTCAGGATTGGAATCCCATAGTTCATTAAATTTGACCTATAAATCAAATATCAATATATATTAACATAGTAAAAACTGATAATAAGTTATTATGATAAAAAATTGACTTCATACCCCCACTTCTTTAACAGGATAATTAACAAAACATCCATCTGATTTCTTGTGAACATCGAACCACAGTTCAGTTCTGGATGCTTCATGGCCTAAACTCTGTGACTGCATTAATCAAAGATAAATCAATAAATCAATATATTAAATAGATAATATTGTCTTATAAATATTTAAACTAATTAATAGATTACCAATGTCGTTCGACTTCTAGAAAAACTTTTTGAGCCTGCAGTGTGCGGGATGACTTGCTTCGCTCGGTTTGACACATTCTGTCTTGAGAGATCCTAAAATAAATAAAATGAAATTTAATACTGATGTATTGAATGTAATGTACTTTTCATATACATGTATAAATGTAAAATGAGGGAAATATAATAATATATATTTCAATACCATCCACTTCTGATCCTGATGATTGTCAATAAACACTTTCCACTGATCTTTTGGTACCCCACTGGGTAGCTTCTCATACATTTGTAGTGCGGTCAATGAATAATCGTTGACATCACACCACAATCTCCATTTAAAATCTTTCCACTTCTTACCTAGATTTTTCAACGTCCACTTCCGTGCTATCACATCAGCAACGGTAAAGTGGAAGAACATCTGTATACAGAAATTCATTTTGAACATATTAGTAACATGACATTCAATTAAACCATAATGTAATAAATTTTCCTTGATTTGAGAATCAAACACTTCATTTTTCTAGCTTGGAGGCATATGTCTCTAATCATCATATGAAATGGGAAGGAAAATGGGCTCCGCTGCCAGCTAGCCTAGAATATGGCCAAGTAACCCCGCGACATCATCCGTAGGGACCCCGTAAGAATCAAATGGAAAAACAATCTTCTCGCCATTAAGATTCCAAACATCTGAACTTTTTATGTTTTTCTCCATGGTTGCATTTTTGTCATCTTCAATGAGCAAAAAATTAGTATAAACAAAATGAAATAAATTTATTTAATTAAAATTTGTACCTATGATAGTGAAACTCCAGTATGTCCGGGATGAACTGGAAGGGGCGCGTCGCTGCCCCACTAATGAGGCTCCTAAAGGGGGAGTCGATGACTCAGCCTCTACTGGGACATCCACAGATGGTGTGAGAGATGGGGTAGGGGGAGATGGTGTAGGGGTGTCGGCAGTTGGTGCCTTAGATGTCGTGGGGAGGGAGCCAGATGGATAGTCATCTGTCACAGAACTGGGTGAAATAATGTACCGCTTATTCCTTGGCATTCCTATCATTTAATAAAATAAAATTAAGTTCAGAATATATATTTCAAAAAAATTATGCAGAAAAAAAAAATTAAAAATGATAACAGATAGAGTACTAATAGAAAAAATATATATAAAAATGATAATGAATGACTACAGAAATGCAACAAGTGGTTGCTGAATAAATAAATAATTGTACATACAATCATTTTCCCCTTCAATCATGTCGGTTTCCTTCTCCATTCCTTCATCCACTTCTTTTATCCTTACTAGACTAATATTTTCAATATCATGATGGAAAAATAATTCTGCTTCCTGTTGCTTATTAAATTCAATTTCAGAGGTCAAATTTTCCACTTCATCACCCATATCATACAAATATCTTTGTATTACGTGAGAAACTACCCTCCACCCTTCATCAGAAACATCATTCACATAATATACCATTTTTTCTTGCGATGATGAGATATATGGATCATGCAGTTCACGATCACCAACATCCATCAAGCGAGAGAAGTTCACAGAAGTAAATTGCAAGGAATCTCTTTTAACTCCTCTGATAATATCAACCCATTTACATTTGAATAAAACAACCGAAAAATGTTCGTGGTAGTTTAATTCAATAATATCATGCAGCTTTCCATAGTATTCCACTTTAGAAAATGTAAATATACCACTATTCTGTGTTCTCAAACCCACTTCTCGATCGACTGTATGAAATCTAAATCCATTCACATTATAAGCGTCGAACTTTCTAACTTCTTTTAGAGGACCTTTAGCAAGAAGCTTCAAATCTTATGACACCTATTCTCTAGTATCAGTATTCATGATCTAAAAAAAGAAATATACTTTATTAGATTGACAAAATGTATGTGTCAAACTAATATTCGTATTTATTGCAATATTTATGAACTTACACATCGTGAAAACCATTCTACAAGATCTTTATTAACAACTTTCGTTATATCTTTCTCATTTCATGTTCGGCCTCTCATTCGTCTCTTTGTTTGTATCCTCAACTCTTCAATAAATGGATCTGCAATTTCACCATTCAGCAGCACATATCTATGTGCCTGTAATAATTCCAATTCAGTCAGTGTCACATTTGATGTCCTCCCAACTGATTAGCCAATAGAAGGAAATATTTTGGATTTCTGATGTATTTGAGATTGAGTCGATGTGTCATCAACACGTCCAACTCAATTAAATCTTGTCTCAATATCATTCAAGTATAGAAAACAAAAGGTAAGACACTCCTCAGCCACATAGCCTTCAGCAATTGAGCCTTCTGGTTTAGCTTTATTTATCACGTATGATTTCAAATGACCAATATATCTGTGAAATAAAATAAACATAATTATGCATTTAATTAATTTCCAAAAATTGTTTACTTAACTGGAAAACATATAAATAAAGTACCTCTCAATTGGATATATCCATCGATAATGAACAGGGCCTCCTAATTTAGCTTCCTCAACCAAATGCAGAGTTAAATGCATCATTATAGTAAAAAAGGACTGAGGAAAGATCATCTCCATTGCACAAAGGGTCAATACAAACCTCTCCTGGAGGTTGTCAAGTTGAAATAGATGTAGAGATTTCTCACATATTTTTCTAAAAAATGTGCAGAACTGGAGTACAATAGCTGTACTTTTTTCAAGTAATAATGTACGCAATGCCAATGGTAGTAACTGTTATAATAAAATATGTGAATCGTGGCTTTTCAATCCATGTAACTTACGATTCTTCAAGTCAACACACCTTGAGATGTTAATTGAATACCCATAAGATACCTTAACATTCTTTAAAATTCGAAGGAATGTATCTTTATCCCTATTTTTCTTTGCAAAAAATTGCCGGAGGATACTTTTCATTCTCATCTGGCCAGAGATCGCGTTTTATGTTCATTGCTAGTAAGTCTTTACGAGCATTGAGATGATACTTCGACTTTCCATGCTCATTAAGCATTGTTAAAATCAAATTGTCACAAAAATTCTTCTCAATATGCATCACATCAAGATTATTCCGCAACAAATTATATTCCCAATACGGAAGTTTAAAGAATATACTTTTTTCTTCCATTGTTGCATTCCAGTTTTGCTTGACGATGCACTTCAGACCTGTTTTCCGCTATCATTCAAATGATGAACCTTCCCAAATTCTGTTTCAACATTTTCAATTTATGAAAATATTTCAAAACCATTTCACTACTTTGGAGGTGGTCTACGATCAATGGAACCATTGAATTTTCATCTGTTCAGCCGAAATCTATGAGATGCATCGAGAAATCTTCGATGACACAAGAAGCACCATTTTCTACTGTGAGGTAGCCGTTTGGGCTCAAAATCAAAGTTACAAACAGGACAATCCAAACCTGTGTAAGTGTTCCAACCAGATAAATTCCCAAGCCTAGGGAAGTCACTAATGGTCCACATTAAAGCAGCATGCATTTTGAACATTGTTTTAGAAGAAGCATCAAATGTCTCAACACCGTTGCTCCATAACTCCTGCAATTATTCAATCAAAGGCTGCAAGTATACATCAATATCATTTCTAGGAATTTTTTTTCTAGGAATAATCATCGAAAGGATAAAATATGTTTGTTGCATACACATCCACGGAGGCAGATTACAAGGGATCAAAACAACTGGCCAAATGCTATAATTGGTACTCAAAGTCCCAAATGGGTTGAATCCATCGGCAGCCAATCCCAATCGAACATTCCTAGGATCAGTTGAGAAATCGAGATGTAATTAATCAAATGTCTTCCATGATTGGGAATCTCGTGGATGTCTCATTAACACATCATTATTATTATCTACAGAATGCCACCTCATGTGTTCGGCGGTTTTCAATGACATGAATAATCTTTGAAATCGAGGCTTCAAAGGAAAGTAACGGAAAAACTTTGCAGGTGCGCTCCTTTTCTTCTTCTCCATGAAATTATGTTCATTCAGACTTCCAACATCACCCTTTTCCTACCATCTAGAAGAAGAACATTTCTTGAAATTCTTTCTACTTGAATCCTCTCCCTAATAAAGCATACAATCATTGGGACACACATGTATTTTTGTATAATTCAGAACAAGCTTGTTAACAACTTTTTTTATATCATAAAAAGATTCTGATATTTTTGCTTCAGAAAATGCATCACGAATCAATTCCAATATCATGGACATTGCCTTATTTTTAATTCCATATAGACATTTGATTTAGTACAACTTCAGTAGAAATGAAATCTTTGAATATTTCAAACACCCACTATACAAATATTGATTTCCATCATCAACTAAATCATGAAACACATTTTTCTCAGTGATGCTTTCTCTTAAATTTGGATCTACAAAATCAAGAGGAGGATCCAATGATATGTGACAATATTGATCTACCTGTTTTACAGTCTCAAAAACATCACTTGTCACGTTGCAATTTGTAGCACCCTATTCTGGTTGTTCTGATATGTTTTTATGCTGATAGTGGTGTCTTGTAGTGCTGAATGAATCATTTATTAGGTTTTTCATTTCATTTTCCATTTTCGATGAACTTGGGACCTCATTCTGTGGATTAACATTAGTGCTCAATCTTTCTGTAATGTTCGATTCTCCATGCCAAATCCAACACAAATTCTGACCATGGAATTGCTTCAGTATTAAATGTTCATAAACCACATATCTCTTCAACCATGTTCTAAATTTAAATTTAGGACATGGAAATTTTATTCTCACTTCAACAGATCGATTAGAAATTTCAAAATCTAAAAAGTCATTCAAACCCTTAACATACTGAGGTGTGTTCCTCGATAATGTGATCCAGCTTTTATCCATGTATATCAAAATGTGCCTGCACAAAAAACAAGGAATCAAACATGATACATCTTCTATAACCTCATCATCAAAAACAAATAATGGTGAACAAAATTTCCATAATAGAGAAAAATTCAAGGATATATCAAGAAATGGGTCTCAAAATTCCTCAAAGTCCCTAAACCGGAAGCACAAAATGGATGAACTCTTTCTTTAAGAATGGGCCTTTTCATCATGTTATGGTTCATCCTGCCTTTACTACTTGCACATTGGATTCTATTCATTCCCACTATTAATTTGTTGCATACCTGATAAAACTAAGGAATGAACATCCATCGATTTCCAAGAATATTTAGCTATCATTCACATGTCCCTAGTGACAACCTCCAAAATGGATGTTATGCCCAAAGAAAGTAGAGATGTACCAAGGTCTGTGTGAAGACCATCACCAAATAAATGATCTTTCTCATAATTGATGACCCCTATCTTTGGATAATTTATAACAAACCTTGAAAGGTTATCGACATAATCCCATACTTATCTGTCACCAATAAAAAGTCTCATGAGCTCAGTCTATTTCTCTACATTCATTCCCTTAGGAAATAACCATTAAAAAAATCAATCTTGATGAGATTCCAATTCATACATTCATGAAGTTAAGAAGGTACCACTGACTCCCACAAGACTCTACTGAAACTATAAATCCAGTTCTAAAAAATTCTCACACACAAAGTATCAGGTTCCCTAAGATAATTGAGGATCACCTCAATTTGTTCCAACTACCCAACTGCTTCCACTGACCCTTGAAAAACACTTAATGAATGAAGATAGTGATTCAGGAATCCTATGATGGTGTCCGAGATTGAAAATGATTTAACATCAAAAAATCAACACGTATTCTAGGTCGGAATAAGAACTAAATAATCCTTTTTGAAAATTACAGTGGATAACAATAACATCTAAATGAACTATATCAATTAAATACTCAAAATAAAGAATAATTATTCTATATGAAAGTAAGAATAAAATACAAAAAAAGTATAAATTAAACAAGGAACACACTAATGAAACCAAATTTACTTTTCTTTTTAAACCACCATTTTTATAAGTAACTATGAAATACCACCTCCAATAAGTGTGAACCTCATTTGGAAAATACAAATTGGAGAGGAGTTAAAACAAAATAATATGGGGATAAATTGTGATGTAAATGCTTTGCCTTTGTGGGATGGGTGTCTAGGCACAAACCATGAATACATTTTTGAAACTTGTTCTTTACTATGACTCGATTCATCTTTCAGTAATCATTACAAAGGTGAAGGGTTCAATAATATTTATTCACAAAAAACAAAGCCATTTCCCAATATTGAAGGCTTGGGAGAATAAATCATTTATCAGATACAGTAGGTTTATCAAAACACATCATAAAGGAAAGAACATAGAACATGAAATAAATATGTACCTACCATGAAGAATGAATGTCAATATATAAATTCTTGTGTGCCTATCATGATGCATGAATACTCACTAGATAATGCACCAAAGTAAAATAACATAATAATAAGAATATGGAAAAGGGGTACCCCAAAAAAATTATCAATGAGTTTCTAGTCTCACAGCCCAACATCATATGTCCTGGTTCTCCTACCTCATTTGTATAATCATACCCTAATCCACTTGAAAAACTCCATCATTCCAATCACCTTGCATGAAACTGGCTATCACACCCCCCTGGATGAAACATAGTCCATCATATCCCATATCAACTATTTTCATGACCATAATAGTAGGGTATAATTAGAATAAAGGAAGTAAACAACACTCTCTGTTGATACTATACATGATCTCCACCCTGAACCACTACATCATCACATCAAACATTATACCCACTACACTTTCAGATTCTATACATCACATCCCATGAAAAATAACCTTACATGGAAGAGAGACTGGGGAATAGGGGGTTGCTAACCATCCATCCTCAACATCTAAGATGATTAGAGAAATACCCCCAAAAGAATTTTACTATTGGAAAGAACTGCTCAGTATGGGTGGGGTGAATATAGAAAGAACAATGAAAATACAATATATAGTAGTCACACACACAATACCAACTGATGGGTTCATAACATGAATTCTTTCACTACTCACAAAATCACCAAATGGCCTTAAAACCTCCTCCATCTTCACTTCCTCCTAAATATGCATTACACAACCCAAGGAAGACACCAAAACCACATCAGTTTCAAAATTTATTTTCATATTAATCCAATTCACTAATTTTATTGTAACCAACCAAATTCATTTATATTTCCCATTTATTTCATATTTAAAAATAAAAAATTAATATAGACATCCAATTTAAATTTATGTATGTATTAATCATTCCAACACATTGGAAAATTCAACCAATTTTATATTCCAATTTGATCATCAATATTTAATTTCATCCATGTTGAATAAAAATCAAAACACATCACCAAAATAATGCACATTTTCATGATATCAAGCCCAAGATTTCCACCACCACACACCACAACCACATTAACTTAACAATAGCTGCAAATCACAACCAAATATCCTCACACAAACACATAAAAACCACTTTTCACATATTTCTTTTCAATTTAACCAACAAGGTCATACATAACATTCAATTTATTACTTTCAAGGGAATTATAATAAAAGATAATATCCTATAGAAAATTGATTCATTATCCATATATAAGTGATTATCCATTTAATAAATGGTTATATATGACAATCACACAATAGGGGTTCTGAAACCATATCAACTATAACGAAAACTAGACTCCCAAAACCCATAATTTTTAGAAAAGGAATAAAAAATGTCTCCTCGAAAAAACATTAATTGTGGAAAAACATGTGTTTCCTACCACTTACCAATAAATTTTTGTTATTATAATTCATTAAATTCATTTGGTCGCTGTATAATACCTCCCTAAATGAAAAAAAATCTCAATCCTCCTTTTACAACTACATGTAGTATAAATTCTCCCCAATGATGATGAAATGATCACAAAATAATTAACTGCACCAAAATGTGATTCACATGAATCCTTATAATAATAAATCTGACCAATGAAATCATGAAATCATGAGGGTAAAGATAAAAGATGGGGAAAATGACAGAAAAAATCCAATGAATATTACCTTGTAAGCTTCATGGACCACTAACAGAGAGAGAGGGTCGGGGTCACCGGGGGTTGCGGGGGGCTGGGGTCGTAGGGGGCCGGGGGTCACGGAGTCGTCGGGGTCGCCGAGGTCACTGGGGTCAGGGTCGCGGGGTCATGGGGGGCTGGGGTCGCGGGGGAAGCGGGGGGCCGGGGGAACTAGGGTGAGGAGGGTCGGGCTGGGGGAAGGGTCGGGCTGTTAAAAAAACAATGTTTCACCGCGGTTTATTATAAACCGCCGCGAAACCTTTTTTACAAAAGGTTTGGCGGCGGTTCCTAGAACTGCCGCTAAACAGCTGTTTTGTTGTAGTGGTAAATGTACTTATCTAAATATAAAATACAATTTATAAAAGTAGAAAATAATTAAATAAAAGTCGCTATATCATGTAATGTTCAACCCATTTTTTCAAGTATTTAAAGAAAGGAATGATTTATAATTTATATATTTACCACATAATTGAAATCCATTAGTTCAATGTGGAAAATGGGTTTTAAATAATACATTTTAAATAATTAAATTACCCAAAGTAATATCTTCACTAAGAATAATAATAAATTTTTAATTATTTATTTAAAACTAATTCAATAATTAACTCATTAAGTAGCTAAACACTATTAATTCTTAAAATGTTTTAAGTTTAGTTTAGTAAAATAACCTAGTTAATGTAACCCAATATCTTTAACAACCAAATCATTCATTTTCACTTGGTCAAACCCATCCATTATCTCCTCATTGATATAATGCCTCACCAATGTTAAGTATTGTTGGTTGACTTATAATTTCAAAAACCCTAGTTAATGATGAAGGGTGATTTTATTTGATATAAATTGATAATGAAAAAAATGGTTGATGATGAGTGTTGAATAGTTGGTAAATCCAAGGAGTAAGTAAAGGTGAAGATAAAGAATAAAGTTTTTCTAAATGTAAATTTAGAGTTATTTATGAAGTTACACTATCAATAACATTGGGAGAATCCATATCTACTTCTAGAAGTTATCATTAAATGTGTTTGTGAGTCATGACATTTAATATAGAAGGTGGAAATAAATGTGTTTCTAGGAATGATGAAGATAATTGAAAATTAATTTTGGAGCTAATTCCACTACTTTTTTAACATATATATTTTAAGAAGTAGTGTACATAATGATTATTGAGATAAAATTATCTGTGAATCTATGAAAAATGATGAAAGTCCATGAATGTAATTTCCACTACATTTTGTTAACAAAACTGGTGATAATTTATCCTTATGTTTACACAAAATTAAAATTATGGTTGAAAGATGACATTCACTTGGATGATGTTGAGGTAGTTATGTTTGAGGAAGCAATAATCCAAAGTTACACTATCCATAACTTACACTTACCTAAGACATGATGCATACATATATAGAGATGATTCCTAGAAGAAAAGTATCTGGAATTGAAGAATAATTTCTTAGTTTTATACTAAAATTTACATAGAAAATAATACTGTGATGGTATATAAGTTATTTTTTATATAGAATATATTTGGTATGTCGACGTTGAAATGTGACAATTTAAGAAATATCATGTGAATACAGAATAGTCTTTGCACTATGAAAATAAGATAAACGGTAGAGTTAAAAACTTTAAGTGATACATAAGAGTTAAATAAATTTTATATAAGGGTTATCTAATTGAAATAGACTGATAATTGAAGATGTTTCTATAAAATAGTTATATGTTAAGCTATGGATGTTGAGATAGAGTGCATCTATAATATGAGGTGCATAAGATAGATGTGTAAACTAAACTATCTGAAAGGTTTAGATGTTAGGACTAATGATACTATGTTTATTTATTAGAGGAACAAATATCATGGTGGTTTGAGAATAAAATATGATTCAAGATGATTTGAATTAATAAATTTAAAGGTGGAATTGATAAAGGTAAAATGTAATGGAAGACAAATCATGAGTTTTCTAGAAGTAGTGATGTTGTGAGAATTCCATTAGTGATTTGATATAAAGGAATAATGTCTAGAAGATAAAACCATGGGAATCCTAATATAAATGATGATACCAAAATTTTAATAAATTAATATTGTTGATAACATTGGTTGATGTAAATATAGCTGTATTAGAGTAATGAAAGTTTGATTGACTGATTTATATACTGATGAAGTTCATGAGCAGAGGTGATGCTTAGGGGATACACTAGTATGAAAGAAGAACTCAGTATAGTCCAAACTCAAGAAAGATAAACTTTTAGTTGAACTGGAAAGGATTTTCTAGATGATAATTTACCTATGTCTAGAACATTTAAAGAATAGAAAAGTGTAAGTTGAGAAGGTGAAAATGAATAAAAAATGAGATGATTAGAAGTTCATTGGATCAGATTATATACTATGAAAAAACATTTGGTAGAAAGTATGATTCTAAAATCCATATTTTGAATAATATGTTGGATTAGTGGAATAAGATCACCAATATATTATAATTATTTTTATATTATTTTTAAAGATATAATGGTTCTGTATCAATGATGTATTTCAAAGGGAGTGGTATAACCTAATGTTAAATAACCACATCTTAGAGAACAATAAGATTCCATTTATTTCATAAAATATATATGGGTAATCAAAGTTAAGTTGATTATATTGAGTTAAATTTCAAGATACAAAAATCATAATGTTAAAGTTGGGATTCTTGCTGAGATTTGTTGAAGCTCTAAAGATCATCGATGCTAATAATTATGGGAGTTATAAAAAGGTAAGATTCCAATATTTTTGAATATATAATGATGTAATTATCCTTAAACAAAACTTAATTCATGATTTATAACACACTTTCCATATAATAAAATAAAATGATGTAGATGTAAAATCATGATTTTTATAAAGATAACAAAAACCCTCTAGTTGAGAAATTATAAGTGTCTTTCATGGATAAAATGATTTATCAGTGAAAATAAATTAATATATGTGTTAAAGGCTATGTATAAGGGTAAAATCAATTTTAAATCATTGTAATATTCAATAAAATATTTTTTAAAGTTATAATTTATGTTGGTGTGAGATTCCGAGTACCATAATTCCTCAGGGAATAAAAATTAAAATTATTAAATATATTACATTAATTGTGAGAAAATTCTTCAAAATAATTGAATAACTAAAAAATAGTGGGTCGTATAAGAAATATGAAACCACCATTAAGTATGAGGGACGGTTTTTACCCTAGGTGGGGTATAACATTTGTAAGCATTGGATGCTTGGATGCCTTATTTGCAAAAATAATTTATGTAATAATTTTTATTATATTATTTGAAAATAATTTAATATCTCCCAAATAGTGCATTATATAAAAAATATGGCACCAACTTTATTACTTAAACAGAGGGTTTATACTATACATGGTATAAATTTTATATGCTTCACGTGTTTCACAACATCTCAAGTGATAAAACCATTTTATACTTAATTAATTATTTAATGAATTCTTTAAATAATAAATAATTAATATTTCTTAAACAGTGTATCATTTGAGAAATATGTTACCACTGTTTGGTTCAGAATGAATGGTTTACCATAGGTGGGACATAACTCATATGTGCAATGGGTGTTTGGTGATTTTTATTTTTTGTGTCAAATAATTAATTTTACCTAATTATTTAAAATTATTTTCTCTACTGTTCATGAATCTCCACCAAAACCGACCCATGCCATTTTTAAAGAACCAAAGGTTTCAAACCTTCAATAATTACTTATTTTTGAACCATTTAATTCATTAAAATCTTAAATAGGTAAAACTAAATGCTTTGTTCTCAAGTTTGGATTGAAATAATTTTTGATTTGTGGTTTTGGTGAAGAACATTGATGGAAACACACCAGGGTTCTTCAAATAGATGATTCTTGTTTTCATTTATTTGGAATCCCATTTTCATTCTCAATATACCCCCTTACACACATTGGTGAAGTTTTTGATCCTCTTTTCAGTGATTCTCATCTAGGTGTCGTGTGCCAGCCTATTATTCTGGCATGGAAATCCGTACCCAACGTTGAAGATAACCTTTTAATTTTACTTACATCTTTTGTTATTATTTATCTTTTTTATCTAAAATTTATCTCTTTAATAACTCTTATGTAGTTGATTAAAATTATGTTCCATCAGTATCTTTGGATTCATGTTGAAGAGTAGAACCTAAATCCTATTTTTGTTTTAATGGAAACATGGTATTTTTCAATCTGATTTTTCACATCTTACTTGGATCATAAAGAAATTAAATATCTAAGGATAATCACAAGGATTTATTGACAGATAATTTATAATGTTTTCAAATAATAATTTCATCGAAATATTAACGACAATTCGATGTCTTACAAAAAATATTTCTCAAAAAAATTATTAATGGATAATTGCATCAAATTATCAAAGGATAATTTGTGTAAGAAAATTATCATAACATAATTGTGAAATGATAATTTTTTTGGAATAATTATTAGAATATAATAATAAAAAGTAATAAAGAACTATTATAAGGTAATAATCATGTGACAGATATTATTGAAATTAGCATAAGATTATAACATTTTTTTAACAAAGGATAATTATTATAATTATCAAAGGAAAATTGTGAGATTATCAGGATAATTATTGAAAGGGTAATTCATAATAACTTATCAAAAGATACTTATAATGTATATTTTAGGATAAATTATTAGAGAAATTTATCAAAGGATAATTTATTAGATGTTATCAAGAGATAATTATAAAGGGATAATTTATTAGAAATTATCAAAAGTCAATTATTTGTATGGAGAATATTGGGAGCATTTGTGTTGACCTAAAACAAGAATTCAGAAATTATACAAGAGAGAGAAAGTATCATCACATGTGATATTTTATTTATTTTTGAAATAAAATAGCCGGTTTTGGTTTTAGGGACCCTTGATGAACCTCAAGTATCAATGTTTCAATAATAAGGCCATGAAGAGGTGTACTCGAATAATTTATCCTCATCTTTGACATTAAATATTTTTGTGGTTGGATTTTTTTTACCTCATTGGGCCTAAATTTACACTTGTTTCCTAGATGATAATATTTGTTGGAATTTTATTGGTTGTGTATGATTATAGTTACATGTATGTGTATCCCATAAAACATGTTGTGATTCCAAGAGTGATATTAGTGTAGCTTTTATCCATGTTTGATTATGATCACCTGTTGATGTGTATGCATCTATATAATCATGTTGATATACTATGCATATTTTTGTGCTCGACCGATATATGTACTACCATTCCTTGTTGGTTGTTAGTGGTATTTGAGATCGGTGTATTGTCATGACATATTTATCCCCTAGTGGGGGAGAATTAATGATTACAAGGATAGCGATGAGGGACCTAAGTACATGGTTGATGTATGAGGTAGTCATTTCATCATGTTGAGGGTGTGCTCGATGTAAACTTGATGCCGAGGGCCATTCACCTTGATATTTCATGGTCAATTTGAGTACAAGTTATTCTCATCTAGAGCATCCAAGTGACATGGTCTTCTTAAGGGATAAATGACGTTAGGTATCACCTCTACAACATAATGAGGACACAGTGCATGGGCTGGTTTGTTACATCTAACTCATTCAGTTTTCTTTTAGCATGAATCCTAAGAACATATGACCAAGTATTGTGGCATCTTGGTTGGAGCACTATTGCTCAGTTTTGGATTGTGTATTTATGTGCTTAGTACATTTAATATTATTATGGAATACACTTGTATACTTGAGAAAATCAGGTTGAGGATGCATTGGTGGTGTTCTATTGAGTCTTGTACATATATCCTACTCAATAATGTTGATGTGCTTGTAGATTTATTGAGAGACCCAGTGAAGGGAAAGGTCCATGCGATGGATGGCTGAGCATGTGAATCATGGAGCTAGGGTGGACCAAGGTGACATTGGAGGACCCTTCAGTTCTTTTATTTATCATTTGTTTTATTTATTTTGGACAAGCTTTTCACATTGGGAGATGGTTTTATTTTCATGACATGTATTTCATTTACATTCTACATGATTAATATATATATATATATTTATTATATTGTCTTATTTATTATTGATCCTAAGAAATGATACTGAGTTTATAGTCTCCCTAGTGACAGAATTAGACCTTCACTACTAGTCGACAACCTCTTGCATATGGGGAGGCATTCATGATGTTATTTGGAATTTTTTCTTGGACTTTTTGGTTCAGGTCGGGATATTACAAAACGTTATAAGTGCATTAGGATTCACTAACATGTCTCTTTTATTTTTATTGAGTTGGGATAGGATAGACAAGAGTTATGATGGGTGGAACTTAGGTAGAAGAACTATGTTAGTGCCTGGTGAGTACTGTATAGTGGACCTCCCAGTTTCCATGAAGTGGGGAACTTAGGTTTTTTTGTTACATTTTGTTAAACTCACCTTTTTTGATGCACTTGATATTGAAATGTGATTTATTTGATTTCTCCTATGTTCATGCATCAGGAATAGGAACATAGGTTCAAATTCTAGTTACATACCTGTTGTTGTGCTGCATAGTAATTCATTAGTTAAATGCCTTGATTTTTTTTCATATGTCTGAGATAGTTTCTCTTATGTGATATATCTATATTTTCATGATGTGTGATATATATTTATTGGAATTAATTAATTTAATAGATAATGTTTTTGGGTTAGCATATATATTATAATTGTGACTAATGTGCAGGGATAAAGACAATTGTTAGTGCTTAGAAGGTCATACCATGGGTTGATGGTAGACTCTTAGGAAAACCTTGTGTGATACCATAGACTGATTAGGGTTTGTTATAATGAAATTGTTTCTTTTAGAATAGTTTCCTTCACATTATAGGATATGTATCCTTGATATAGATTATGGAACTACTAGGGAATTATGACAAAATAATACTATAGAGGAATTGATTTCATCATTACCACTAGACGTGTAAGGGAATGAAGTTAAGACTTCTCCCACACTTGATATGTGGTATAGACAGTATGGATGCTTCAATAAAAGGTATTTCACTTAATTTATTCTCTAGGTATAAGAGTTCAAAACTATGGTAGAATATTACATGATTTCCAACTCCAGTATTATTCAACTTTCGAGAGCATCAGAGGATCCCAGGATTCTGAAGAATAGGTTGTGATATTATTGGGAATCTTCTCCCTAGTCGATACTCTAAAGGAATGAAATGTTATTATGATATTGAGCTCATGTTGGGAGTGATTAATTTATAATACCCATATCGTAGGGTGACAAAAAAGACAAAGGAGATCAAGGTTTATCCAGATGACATGGATAGAAAGGGTTTCATAAATCCAAGTACTTCATTGTAGAGTTCACCTCTATTGTTTTACAATAAGAAAGATGGTAGTCTTCGACTATGTCCTGATTACCAAAAGATGAATCAAGTGATTGTAAAGAAAAGATATTCAATGCCCGGGATCGATGATCTTTTTGACATGTTACTGGGATCCTGATGGTTCTCCAAGATTTACCTATGATAGGGCTATCAGTAGTTATGAGTTGAAGAGGACTTTCCAATTAGGGTGTTTTGGAGTTTGTATGGACTGTATGAGTACTTTTTGATTCTGTTCGGGTTGAAAAACAGATTATTTGTGTGCATGGACCTCAGGAACAAGACCTTCCATCCATAAATTGAATCATTCATCATGGTATTCATCAACAATACCCTTATCTACATTACCATTAAAGGGAAACATTCTAGTCTCCTGAAGATAGTCTTATGTACAATTTGAGCACACATTCTTTATGCCACATTTTTGAAGTGTGACTTTTGGATTCAAGAGGTGAAACTTTGAGGACATATGGTTACCGAGATAGGTATATTGGTAAACATGAAGAAGGCCGAGTTAGTCATATTTTGTACATGTACTCAAAACGTGTATAGATTAGTACCTTCCTAGGATTGGTAGGATATTATTGGATTTTTATCAAGGACTTCTCCTGACTATTTGCACCCATGAAAACCCAAAAAAAGATGGGATTAATTTTCTAGTGGTCAAACTAGTGTGAATAGGCTTTCCATGAGCTAAATAAAAGGTGGATGATAGCTCCAATACTAACACTCCCTGAGTCAGGGATTGGTTATGCAGTATAATATTATGCATTTGGTGTTGGTTTGGGAGTAGTGAAGAATTAAATAATGCATTTAGTTTTATATGGGTATCCTTAGCTATGAACCCATCATAAAAACTACCCTACACATAACATGGCACTGGAAGTGGTGGTTCATTCTCTAAACTATTCATGAAACTATATATTCGGTGAGATATTTATTGTTTACATGGTCCATAAGATCCTTCTCTATATATCCACACAATGGGACCAATATTTGAGGTAGAGGTGCTGGGTTGAGTATCTACACATGCGTAATTTTGAGATGTCATTAGAACTATACAGTTAATTGTGCTTGGGAAAGAGTGGTACTAGGATGGGTGATCTCCTAGGAAATACTCATGGTGCACTTTGCAATTAATAATTCTTGGGCGAGAGTAATATGATGATGGTTGAACTCTTGGGAAGTACTCATGTTGAACCCTTGGCTGTGATCACACCAAAATTAATGTGCCATATCCCATTATAATTATAATGGTTTTTTCTGTCGATGCCTCACCTATCATAGGGTGTAGGTTGAACACCAGCACCATAGCAGGTTGTTATAGCCAATCCCGATACCTATGTGGAAGCTGGAAGAAATCCTAAGGGAATTTGTGATGGGATTACCTAGGACCTTGAGGATTCATCTTATAGTCTGGGTGATTACCGATTGGTTAATGAAGTCTTTTAACTTCTTACTATATAGAGAGACTCATGCGGTAGATGAGCTGGGAAGGATTTACGTCTGAGAGAACACATGCATGTATGGATTATCTTTGAGAAGTGTTGTATATTGAGATACACTTTTTACATTGCAATTTTGGTAGGTATTGAATAAAATACTTTTGTAATCAGCTGAGATTGAGCATTACGTACCTTCCTCAGACCAATAGATAGTTTGATCAGACTATATAGTTGTTGGAGGATATGATTGGAGCATGTGTATTGGACCTTGACAGAGCATGGGATGATCACATCACCTTGTTTGAGTTTGAATATAATAATAGTTATCAGCCTTCTTATCAGATGGAACCTTATGAGGCTCTTTATGGGAGGTAGTGTTGATCACCATTATTTTGACATGAGGTGGGTGAGGTAGTAGTTTTTTCCCCAAGTATGGTAGAAGAGACCTCTTGGAGAGTTCATCTGATACAGAAGAGATTGATCACCACTCAGAGTAGACAAAGATCATATAGTGACCATAGGAGGAGACCTATGGAGTTGGCTATGGGAGATCAGGTTTTCTTGGGAGTGACTCCTTGGTTGGGAAACAAACTTTTAGGTAAGAATGTCAAGATAACACCACATTTTTTTGGAATCTTTGATATCACTAAGATGATAGGGGTAGTAGCGTATCATTTGGACCTCCCTTCTCCATATTGAGATATTCACAATGTGTTCCATGCGTTAAAGCTTCATAGGTACATATCCAACCCTATTTATGTTGTTAATTGCGAAGACATTGAGTTGAGGACAACAACATCTTATGAGGACCGTCCAATTTTGATCATAGATCAAAGCGAGAAAGTGTCTCAAGGAAAGACGGTACCACTTTTCCGGGTTTCAATGGTAGCATGAAAAGATCCTGGAAGAGACGTGGGAGCGTGATTTTGATGGTTTAGCTTAGTGTCCTAAGTTGTTCGAGAAATACCACTAGTTATACTCTTCAAGGATGAGAAGCCAATATAAGGGAAGAATTGTAATATCCTGATTATAAAAAAGACAATAAAAACCCTCTTCTTGATAAATTATAAGTTTATTTTGTGGGAAAATTATTTATTAGTGAAAATAACTTAATAATTGTGTTAAAGGATTTGCATAAAGGTAATAGACCATTTAACTCTTTGTAATATTCAATTGAATATTTTTAGAGTTAGACACTATGTAGGTGTGAGATTTCATGGCCCATATAGCCTCGATGAAGACGAAATAAAATTATTAAATATATTATATTAATATTTCACAATTTATTCAAAATAATGGAATAAATATTAAAGGGTGCATCAAATGATAAATATGAAACCACCGTTAGGCCAAGAAAATGGGTTTTACTCTAGTAGGGATATAACATTTGTATGCGTTGCATATTTGGATGTCTTTCTCATGAAAATAATTTATTCAATAATTATTTATTATATTTTTTTCAAAAAAATTTAATATCTCCCAAAAATTATGTTTTATGAGAAATCGGTGACCACCATTAGGTCTGAAATAGGGGGTTTACTCTATACGAGGTATAACATTTATGCAAATAAAGTGTTTGGAAACATCATATGTGATAAAACCCTTTTATATTTAATTTTTTTAAATAATTTATAATTAATATCTCTCAAATAGTGTGTCATATAAAGAACTTGAGACCAGTTTTAGGTCTAGAATGAGGGGTTTACCTTAGTCATGACATAACTCATATGCATAATGGGAATTTGATTTTGTTTATTTTTTTTGTGTGTAAAATAAACAATGTTACCTAATTATCTAAAATGATTTTTTATTATTCATGAATCTCCTCAAAAACCACCCCATTCTTTTGTTAAAGCACCTAAGGTTTCAAACCTTCAATCTCCACTCATTGTTTACCCATTTAATTAATTAGTGTCTTAAATGGTTATAACTAAATGCTCCGTAATCAATTTTGGGTTGAAATGATTTTTGATTTGCAGTTTTGGTGAAGTACATAGATGGTCGCATGTTAGGGTTCTTGAAATAGTCGATTCCCATTTTCATTTCCTTTGGATCCCACTGTCATTCCAAATATACCTCCTTCCACTCGTTGGTGAATGTGTCATTCCTCTTTTCTAGGATTCTCATCCAGGTGCAACATTCTAGTATATTGTTCTTCCATGTTAATTCCTATCCAATATTGAAGATAACCTTCTTATTTTATTTACATTTTTTTATTTATATTTTTTATCAAATTATTCTCTCTTCAATAACTTTTGTGTTATTGATAAAAATTACATGTAATCAATATTTTTGGAATCATTTCAACGAGATAAACCTAAATTATATTTTTGTTTTGAAGTAAGTAAGGTATTTTTCAATCTAATTTTTACATTTTAAAAGGAACATAAAATAAATAAATTATCAAGTGATAATTGCCTGGATTTATTGAGTTAAGATTTATAAAATTATCATAAGATAATTTATTTGAATTATTAAGGACAATTACATATCTTAACAAAAATAATTATCAAAATAATTATTAATGGTTAATTGCATGAAAATATGAAAGGATAATTTTTGGGAAAAAATTATCATAATATAATTTTGATAAGATTATTTGTATGGAATAATTATTAAAATATAATTATAAAAAATGTTAATGAATGATTATAAGAAAAAAATCACGTGATAGAGATTATCATAATTATCATAGGATAATTATGTATTTTATTATGGGATAATTATTATAATTATAAAATGGTAATTTCTAGATTATCGGGATAATTATTAAAAAGGGTAATTTATAATAAATTATCAAAATATAATTGTAAAGGATATTTTAGGACAAATTATCAGTGTTAATTATAAAATTATAATTTTTTATAGATTATCAAGTGATAAATATAAAGAGACAACTTATGAAAAAATATCAAAAGATAATTATTCTTATAAAGAATAATGTGAGTGCATGTTCTGGCTTAAAACGATAATTTACAAAGTATCCAGGATATACAATGTTTCATCACATGTGATAATTTATATATTTTTGAAATAAAAAAGTGGGTTTTGTTTTAGGGACCCTTGGTGAACCTAAAGTATCGATGTTTCGATAATAAGGCCACAAAGAGGTGTACTTGACAAATTTATCCTCATATTTGAGATCGATGAATTTTGAGGTAGGAAGATCCTTACCTTCGTGGGCTTCCATTTATAGATGTTTCCTTGATGATTATATATTTTGGAAATTGATTTACTGTGCTTCATTGTGATCAGATGTATGTGTATCCCATAAAAACTGTTGTGATTCGATGACTGTTATTATTGTATCTTTTATCAAGGTTTGGTTATTTTTCACTTGTTTTTGTGTATACTACTATATACTCATGTCAAATTACTATACCTATTTGTGTTCTCTCCTTGTATATGTATTGCTATGAATTGTTGGTTGTTAGTGGTATTTGAGATAGGTGGACCATCATGACATATTTATCCCCTAGTGGAAGACAATAATTGATTGTAATGATAGAAAAGAGGGACCTGGCATTGGGTGGAGGTATGAGGTAGGGATGGAGTCGTGTTGAGTGTATGCCCAAGGTATCCTTGATGTCAAGTGCCATTCACTATGAGATAGCCTGGTCGATGTGAGTACTAGTTATTCACGTCTAGAGGATCTGGGTGACATGGTCCACTAGAGGTATACATTATACTGACTATAACCTCTATGACACTGTAAGGAAGTCATACAAGGGTTGGATTTTTTCTTCCAAATCGTTTAGTATATTCTAACATGAATCCGATATAGGTATGACTGTGGATTCAAGATGCTTGGTAAGATCACTACCACTCAGTTTTGTATTCTATGTTTATGGGGTATTGATATATATTAATATTATGAAATAAACTTGTATACGTGATCACATCTGGTTAATGATGCATTTTTTGTTTCCTAAAGAGTCTTTTACTCATACCCTACCCGATCATTTCTATATGCTTGTAGATTTCATGAGAGACCCGATGAAGGGTAAGGGCCATATGGTGGATGGATAAGTAGGTGGAGCATAGAGATGGGGTAGACCAGGGTAGACACTAGAGTACACTGCAATTATTTTAGTTATCATTTGTTTTATTAATTATGGAAAAGCTTTTCACATTGGGAGAAAATTTTATTTTCATGACTTGTATGTCATTTTCCTTTTTCATGATTACTCAGATTATTTATTTATTATATTATCATATTTATTATTGATCCTATGATGTGATACTGAGGGTGTAGTCTCCCTAGTGATTGCCTTATATCCTTACTGCTAGTTAGAAACCTCTTGCATACGGGGAGGTGCACATGAGGTTATGTGTTATTACGACACAAACTTGGTGGTTTGGTTCAGGATGTTACCCTATAGGTCTAGTTTCTTGGGAATATTTTGTACATAAATACATAATATTAAATAAAAATAAAATGCCTTTATTTAATGCTAAAAATAGTTCTCTAAAATCCCAAATATCTTTTATAACATCTTAGGATTCCCTAAGGAAAATACGTAAGGAAAAATATGAGATATTAATATTAGTTAGGGAACAAACCTGAAGTAAAGTAGAAAAGGTTAGTCAATAGGAATAACATGACATCAAAAAGGAAAATATCATAAAATGGGAAACATGGAATAAGAAAATGAAATAATAAGATCATGGAATCCTAAATATATGGGAACATCATTATTCATTACACAATAAGAATACATTAGGGCTAATCACCAAGATAACATAACATAGGAAAATTACTTTTGTAATCATTTTTTTCAAAGGCCGACTTCCATTATAACGTTGTGTCTTAAGGCTAACCACTCATGCACAAAACATGGTTTCTCAGGAGTCAATACCATTACCTAATGAATTGAAGGCCTATAACAGACCCAACCATCACATCATACTATGTATATGCATAATTATTCCAAAAGAGGAAAATAATCCACCCATAAATCAGAATAATTATATAAACCAAAATATAGAAGTTGATTTCATATTATTTTCTTAAGACACAACCGAAGTCTATTTATATATTCTTAAATGGAGAAGAAAAATGTAATATATAGTGCATTCATGGCCTATTAAATAGTATGTTTGGGAGTTGGTGGTGTTTGGATGAGGCATAAAGTGCTTTTTATATAGTTAATTACTTTATTTCTATTGTATAGGATGGTTCACAATGTGAAGATGTGTTCATGATTTGATATGTTGTTCCCATCTTGGAGGCTGGTGAATATTGAATTCAATTTTCAGATGGGATTTATATGCTTAATGAATTCATAAAGTGAAGTAATTTATCACAATGTTAATAAAATCATGGTTTAGGCACCATAAATAAGAGGAACATTTCTTTCATATTTTGTGTTTTAGGCATTTACGACAAGAATATATTTCATAGATACAATTGTAGGGACTCACTAAAACATACAACAGTAATCTAGGTTTCACTCCATGAATTTTTTGTGGCCTAGATTGTTTATCAATACCAGGTCTCACCTAAATTATTTTATTCCTCTCTGTTCTTTGTCAAAGCCTAGGGAATTTTTGGAAAATTTAATACACTTTCTTCTCATATATAATCATTGTCTTCAATAGGTTGATCTTTGGAAATATATGGTGAGTAAATTTCCCATTATCACTTTATTTATTCAATTCTTCATTATGTTTCCATATCTGTAATGTTGTTCTTGTTTGAGAAGTGTTTGGGTGGCATTATTAATGATCCCATGGTTTAGTTTATATTTATCTATGGTTTCCTAATACAGTTGTGGTCTTCTAGTTATTTCTCCTTCTCCCTATGGTGTATAGGGACTTTGAAAGCTTCTTTGAGGTGGGGGTTCACTGTTCTCTCCCCTATTTATGTCTCTGTGTGTGGGGATTTCATGTTTTTTCATTCCATTGGTTGGATTATATGGTCTAAATTAATGAATATAAGGGATTTTCTCAGTCTAAAATTGATGGTAATGAGGATAAATTTCATGTTTTACTACTTTGACATTATTATTGGCAAGATTATTCATGCTTGTTTCCATTACTGAAAATAATAGATATTGGAAGACTTTATTTTATTGTAGTTGATATGGTTGCCAGACCCTTATTGCGTGTCTTCTTGAAATCCCCCAAAATTAAATGGTCAATCACCTATGTTTATATTATAAATTTGTTTCCCATGGAAATATGTTTTTTGTTATAATAAAAATGCTAAATAATGAAGTAAAGTAATGTAATCCCTTAAACAAAAATCATAGAATCCATGTTATGGTTTTGTGTATGTTAGTGCTTATTATGTTGACTTATATGATGGTAGTGATATTTGGTGGTGGTGATGTGTAGTGGTTATTCCGTGAAGCTATTGTGATTTTATGTGGTTGATACATGTGGTTGTTGTGGTGAAATGGATTGGAATTGTTTTTCGATGCCTCAAAAGTGTGTGTCTTCCTTCACTTTTATTGGCGTTGTTGGATCCTCTATTGAAAATTGATAATGAGATGTCAGTTCATCATTCCATGGATTCATCCTTATAGCTCATCACCTAGTCTAGGTCTCCCTCATGGATTTAAATCATGTTTTTTAAACTCATTATCGGTGCCATCTTATAGTGGATGATAGTTAATTATGCTTCTTATATCTTGATAGGGAAACTACCATCAGTTAGAGGAGGTAGTAACATTGAGAACATTGGGAATGTCTTCTCATTGGGTTTGTGGGGAACCTATAAAGTCTTACTCTATTGGACGAAATCTCATGTGTGAGGCATCTGAGGCACAAAACCTAAGGCATCCCATGTCGTCCATGAGGTAGTTAACGCCCAAGGGATGTGACTACGAGGTATTTTTACCACATCCATCCCATGTTTACTATATAGGTTGGAGATTCTATATCCGGTAACATGTTTGAAATCTTGTAGAGATGGGCTAGGTTATAGGATTAACGTCTTGTAGAGATAGATGGGTCGCAGGTTTAATATTTTGTATTGATGGGTGGGTGGTTAAGTGTTTCCTCAGGGGGTTCACACTTGAGATTTGATGGAGTGTGTCCCCCCAAGGGGGAAGATTTCAAAAATTGAATCTGGTGTCTTGCATCCCCCATGGGGGAATATTTCACACATGTATTTGCTGAAGCATGTCCCCCATAAGGGTGAATATTTCATACTTGGGATTTAGTGGATTTTTCCCCTCAAAGGGGAATGATTTCACACATGGTATTTTCTAGTGTTTTCCCACCAAGGGGGATTATTTCACACTTGGATGTCATTGGGAGTGTGTCCCCCAAAGGGGGAATATTTCACACATGGATATTGTAGGCAGTGTGTCCCCAAAGGGGATAATATTTCACACTTTTATGGGTTTGGAATTGAAAATCATGGATGCATCCTATGTACCCTGTTAATAAACAGGAATCAAATCCCAAATAGTTTGATGAAAAAGTTTAAGGTTATGTGACAAGATCAGTCCATGAACTTTAACATCATGTGGTAAGTAAATTTTAGTTGAAGAATGAGTGTTGATGAGGGATGGTTTAGGGATTTTTCATAGAACCTTCCGGAGGTAGGAGTTTAATCCCAGGATGAGAGAGGATAGTGTAGGTATAACACATGGAATCTTCTCAGTGTAAGAGTTTCAAACCATTGAAGTGGAGTATGGTTTGATTCTTATAAATGGGTGTTTCCCAGTGTAGTATTTTCTTCCCATGGTGGGGGAGGATGTGGAATTTCATGATAATCATACATGAGTCATCCTATGTTCATCACATAGGGAAAGGATACAGTTTAACATCATGTTCTATAGATGTGTTCATGAAGTTTAATGTCATACGAAAAGAACATGGAGCAAAGAAAATTTATTGCATGTAGATTGAATGTGGATGGGGATACACCCTGAGAAATATCACTTCATTACAATAGGAAGATATAGAAAAAGGTCTCTCTACTAAGATACATAATATGTTTCATTGGTGATTTCATCCTTAGGGCTCACATGCCCATTTATAATGTGCCTTTGGGAGGGGAATGGTGTGAACACTACTATAGATGAGTGGAAATTTGGATACCTTATGTTAGGGTTCCTATGCTAAGGAGAAAAAGGAATTAGGGAAACTTTTCTTAAGAGTAACTGATAAGACAATGGACAAGGCCACATTTGAGTAAAAGTGGGTGGAAACAAGGGTAGGTTGTACCAGTTTCATGTGGACCTGGGGTTCGGTTAAACAAGTCCTTGAATGGTATAGGGACCCCAGGTACTCAAATTTCATGAAATGATATTGGATGAATGGATGCACCATAAGGAGGCTTAGAGGATGAATTTTTTGAATTTTGGGGTTTTATGAATGTTTGAGGATTCATGAAGTCCAAGGGTCTCTTGGAGTTTAAATGATTATCTCTTGTGAAATAGTGTGACCCTAACTTGGAGTAAAGCCTTGGTTCCCATGGAGATAGTTTCACAAAGGATAATTATCTCATGAAAACCCAAAATCCACAAATGGATTTCATCATAGGAAAAGTCCATGAATATCTTCCATGTGTTAAGGTTATAAAAAACCCATGGTAGGTGGTTTCTTGAAAAATGACTTCCATTGGAGGCCCATCACCTCTCATGCTTCTGAAGACTGTATTTATCATGAATTCAGAGCTTTTCTATGTACCTGAAAGGTTGTTTCCCATTAAATTTTCCACATAGGGGTTATTTATATTCTAACAAGAAGAAAGGGTACCAATTTTGTAAAAGGTTGAAGATTTTGTGGAATATTATGAGCTTCAAGAAATAATAGAGTTTCATGAACAAGAGTTTCACTGTTTAAAGGTTACCACCTCATCTCCATGCGCCTAATGATTTCCAAGAAATTGAACTCTATGAAGTAGACTTATTCTACAGACATGTTACCATCAAATCTCTATATAACCATGGACTTCTGTGACCCAGATCTATTCGTAAATCCTCAGACCTTTTCAAACCAGTCCCTTAAGTTTATTTTTGTGTTGTTTTTTCCAAAATTCTCCATGAATTTGTCATGCCTTCCCTTACCACTCTCATGAATTTCTTATTATGGTGTAAAAATATTACCCCTCATAATTTAATATGTAGAGGCAAGGGATGATTATATTCTGAGGAAAAACTACCAAAATTGTGGAAATTGGTTTTCCCTATTTGTGAAACTTGGTCAGATATATGCCTAAAATAAGGGTGTGGCTCTATAAGGGACCATGAAATTTTCATGAAAGACAAGATAATGGTTTATTTATTTTAAATTAAATTCCTTCATGTGAGAATTGTGACATCAGTCCTCACTACTCGAAAAACACATCCATTTATATGAACATTGTTTTGGTAAAAAGACTTCTGCGAATGAACTTATATGAATAAACTCCTATAAAATTGACCTTCACAAGCACACCTCTAAGAAAAAACATCCAAAAAACAGATTTAAAAAAACATTTAAAGTCATGAACAATGGTGGTTGGTGGTGCATAATCATTCACTGACCAATGAAGGGAGATGGCTAGAAACCACATGATCAAGGATAACTTATAGACTGAGCCAATGCATGACACACTCACTGCATTGTTGATGGAGGGTTAGTAGTAATACCCATTATATAAGAGTCTACCACTATATGGTTTTAGGACGAGGGATTATGTGTTCATCCCCAGTGCCAATAACGGTGAGCCTTACTACAAGTTTAGGAGCACCCCGATACTGCACCAGTGGAACAGGGCTGTTGAGGGCCACATAATGAAGTACTATGCTTCTACTACTACACAAACCGAATTTAACCATGTTTACAATGTCAACGGGGAGGTGTTTGAGGTAGAGGCATATCCCCCTCAACATGATAATGTTCACATGGAAGATCTGATAAACCATCTCAATGGCTGGATTGATGAATGCCACCAAATCTTGGGGGAATCTTCATAGATGAATGGGATAGGGAATACTCGGTATGCCAATCCTATTATGAATTTGAAGTGAATTTGATATGTTTTGGGCTTTATTAGTTAGTATGGTCCTCAATGTTCCTTGTCTACCATCACCTAATAAACATTCTAGATATGTTGAACATGTGGTCATTATGGACCAACACATTTTATCTGCACTATGGGAAAGTCATCATCAACTATTGGATGAGTGAATGGTTGAGTTGGATCAAGGGAATGTTAGGGATGAAGACGTTTGTATTATCATATTGGAAGAGGCAACTAATCTGGTAGAGCGATAATGGACCTTGGAGGATACTAAATAGAGTCTAGTCAAGAATATGTTATCAATTGATGGGGATGCACCTTAAAGAAATTTTACTGTATCCTATAATAAAGGAGAGATACCAATATGTGGATGATCCTCCCAAACATTGGATGATTTTTTAATTCCTTGTCTTCTTTATAATGTTTTATTATTTTTTATTTTTGTTATACCTATGATCATATTAACAAGGTAACCAATAATGAAACCCTAAGACCATGAGATTCATGATTGATGTGGGAAACAAAGAAAAAAGAGAATATTTCTCATATATATGAGACTACTTGACATGGGTCAAACACTTATGGTCTGAACTAAATTATTGACCATTAAGAGCATCTTGAAAAAGAATGTTTTGGATGGAGCATGGGACTCTTTGCATAACCAAGTTTCTTTCCCAACATGTGGTATTGAAAAATTGGATACTGTCATTGGTTTTGAATTATACCCTAAGAAGGGGGCAGGGTTAAAGATAATGAATCGAGACACCTAGGATTTGTAACACAGAAGGGGTTGGTGTGACGATGGACGGAAACTGCTGACCATGTTAAAAACAAAAAATCAATTATCATTTTACCAAGGAGGGGAAAAAATAAATGAGGTCCAACCACTAAACATGTTTGAAACAAGGAGCCTATATTAAAATGTTATCAGATGTATTTTGAGATTTGTTCCTAGGATAGTAGGTGATCCATTGTGGCAAGGGATGATTTTCATTAGGTGGCATGTTTGAACATGGAATATGATGGGTATCAAAATCCTTGAAGAAAAAAATGTGGGGATGAAATTATGGAATGTTCGAATGCTATTCATCATTCTCAAAATTATTCCAACATGGCTTTTGGAACTTCATGTAGGTGTATTAGTCTAAAAAAGTCCAGAATCCTCTTCCAAGGGGACCGACATCTTGGATTCCAAGTGTTGGTCGAGAAATGTGAACAATACAGTAGGGGACTGAAAAAAATGGGGAAAGATGCTTCTCTGTCGACATCCTAGGATTCATCAAAATTTTACGTTAGGTAATGAGGATGATGGAAATAAAGTTTAATGTCACAAAGTGAGGATGATGAACATTCACTTTAATATTGAGTGATCAGGATATGTGAACCAATATGAATAACAATGTCCATCCAAGGTGGGGGGGTATAAGAGGGTAACCAAATAGGGGTATGCCTTAAAAAATATTGTGAGGCCAAGAGATCTTAAAATTTAGGTATAAATTTTTCCTGAATTGATCGATTCACTGAGCACAACAAGGTTTTTTCTATAGTCCATAGAGTCCATGTATTCATTGAATCTCATTCTTTTAATCCACTTATTTTTCCAAGGTTTCATGAGTGACATGGTTTAGAGAATTTTGAGTCTTTATTAGGTTTCCATTAGGGTTTTTTTATTCTAAAAATAATTTTTGCCTCCTTCCATTATAAATTAAAGGTTATACCAGTTGGAAAAATATGTTTCAAATCGTTTAGGTTTATAATGCCCATATGAAATGGTTTCAAATGGTTTAATGTCATAATGGTCAAACAATGAATCCTAGATTATGGTCATGGATCCAGGACCATGTTTATGAAAATAGTTCATGGTCTAAAGGCCTAGAACTAAGGATCTACCTATGATAAAGGTTATTATGATACCATAGGTTTCAAAACTAATGGAAATGGTGTTCCTAGGAGGACTTGATGAAAGAAAAAGACTCAAGGAAGAGTCATACAGGTTCTATGGTCATGATTCTTAGACTATAGAGTTCATATTCTCAAAGAGTTGTGTGTGGCATAGGGGAAAGAAAACCTTATTGGAATGAGGATCCTAGGAGGCACTTCCACAAAGAACACCTCGAAGGAATCATTTATATAGTATAAGGTCACAATTATTGTACCTGGTCTCTAGGTTAAGGACATAGAGTTTATACCAATTGAAAATAGTTTATGGTCATAAATCCCAGTCTATATAGGATCTAATATCAAATGAGTTTTAATGTAATGGAAGGGGGGTGATCTAATACGAATTGAGGGCTATGGGGGCCCGACGCCACATAACACATTCCAATGATTACTTTCACATAGTTTAATGTCATGATTCTTGGAATTATGCTCATTGTTTAATGTCATAGATTTCAAACTAGGATGAACATTGAAAAAGGAAACGTGTAGTATGGAAGAGTGTAAAACTAAAGTGAATTGAGGGATAAGGAGGAACAATTCAACACAACACATTCCTCGGGTGAATTGAACACGATTTAAGGTCATGATTCTTGGACTTTGGATCCTAATTTAATGTCATAGAGTTCAGAACAAAAGGTACATGTCTGTCTCAAACATGATTGAGAAAATCTCCCTCCGAAATCTTAATACCATGTTTTTCATGCTCAATGTGATAAACATGGAGTAGTAAGAAGTTCCCATTGTTTGTAGGGGAGAATAGAAAAAGGGTAAAATTAGAACAAAAAATCCTATGAGGGCGATCATGACTTTTAGGACCTAGATAATAAAAGGGGAATGGCTGATGGGTAGGGATTAACTATGTAAAATTTTCAAAACACAAGTTCTACAAACACATATATTTTGGTATGGGTGAAAAACTTTAGTATTGACTGTTGACTATGATCGAAAAAAGTGATCCACTATTTATTACGGAAGATTATTTGAGGTGTAAGACCAGAATGGTAGCTCAGCCAGTTTGGCCAAGCACTCTTGTCATTAGATATCCCATTCAGATCAGGAGGAGGATGATTATCCAAATATAAGAAAGAATGAAGTGCTAAAGTCAATGTGGTTAATTTCATAGAATTAATTCTAAGTACCCTAGGAGTTATTCTACCATGCACTCAAATACATTAAATGAACATTTAAGTAGGTAAGGATCAGGACTATCACTAAAAGGGTAAAAAACCTAAAATGAGTTGATAGTAGGGATAGACCCATGATATGAGATATGGATTTCAATATGTATCCCATGTGAATCTATGTTAAGCCGCACATGGTTATCAAATGAGGTGTGGTGGAAGGATAAATATGTTAAGGGCCTTTCCTCCCAAGTGAGGACATTGAATCATCTCTTATTATATGGCATCCTTGATTTATATGGTGTATGGATAATGTTTAATTTCATGTGGTAAGGAAATTTGTTTTTTTCATCCCATGTTTATTATACGAGGAATCCTATAATTTTATTGTGTAAAACTACAGTTTAACCTTGTGTGCCAAGGAAATTGGTTTTTTAGTCATCTCATATTTATCATATGAGGCATCCTGACATTATATGGGGTAAGGCAGTAGTTTAATGACCTACACTAAGGAAATTATTTTTCTGTAATCCCATATTTATCATATGATGCATCCCAACATTATATAGTGTAAGGAAATAGTTTAATGTCATGTACTGAGGAATTTAGGCTTTGTATTTTAAATTCATACAACTCAGACTATGGCTGCTACCCATTTAAGGTCATATAGCTTGGAACATTGGGGGAAGTTTCTAGTTTATGGTTGAAGATCTTACCCCCAAGGGAATTTGTGTCTTAATAAGGATTTCATGGTAGGAAAGAGTGATAAATTGCTGTCAAAGGAAGGTCAAAGAAACCCTCTTCCACAAAAAAAATGACAAACCTTACCCAATTCAACGTCATGATATTGGAAAAGAAAATACCCCCTACTAGGTCAATAAAGGGAGTTAGTGCCAGGATATGTGGTTTGGGTGTCACTAGGTATCCCATGTGAATGAGAATTAAGCCACACATAGTTCTATAACAAGGAGGTCTAGAAGTTTGAAATCGAGTGAGTGGTGTCCCTTTTGGTGAGGGCACTAAATCATATCATATTTATGATATGATATATTCTTAATTTATATAGGGTAAGGCTACAGTTTAATGTCCTATGGTGAGGATGTTGGTTTAGTTTTAAATAATACTTGTCATATGAGGTATCCTGATTTTATATGGGGTATGTATTAGAGATTAATGTCATGTTATAAGGATATTGGTGGATAAGACACAATTAGTTTCCCAGTCTTCTTCCACATGTTTGGTTATAAGGGCATCTCGACTCACTACTATATTAAGGAATATGATTGGGTTAAGGAATATGATTTTTAACTTACACATTAGGAGGAGGTCCAAAGAGAATTTGGGAGTGATAGTGACATAGGTAATGGGAGGTTTTGTGTTGAGTTCGAGGTTGGGCTGAAAGATTGGAGGTCTAGGCATCACTATGTATCAAATGGAAATGGGAATAAATCCACACATAGTTATGAATATACAGTATGGTAGAATACCAATACAAAAAAATAGTTGGATACATTATCTATTAACAGGATGGGACATATGTTATCTATTTTAGATGTCATACCAAAGGATGTTTGTTGTGTTGGTTATGAACAGGTAGCTAAGGCCAAGGGGAATTTGGAAAATAGTTTAATTTCACAAATCATGGAATGGTGGAGAGTTTTTTAAAGACATTTTCATGCAATGAAAAAGGTAAAACTTTAAATTAAATGAGGTATATTAAAGCCCATGTGCCATATAAATATGCTAGAGAAAACTTCACATCATTTAAGGTTGAAATAATTGGAATATAAGTAAGTATAATCGGATAAATGTTGGTGAGTGTAACTCCCCCCCCCCCCCCTCGATGGAAAAGATTATGATGAACTAGTGGCTGGTCCCGAAGATAAGGGGTCTATGCATCACTATGTATCTCATAGAAATTGGAATTAATACACCTATATTTTTGGAATGTGGAATTGTAGAAGACCTATAATGAAAGTGCTTATCCTCTTGAGTGAGGATATTCAAGTATCTGATTATTGTCATGAGGAATCTCACATTCAATACATGAGGTAATGATATAGTTATTATCAGGTGATGTGGATTTTCACTCTTTCGATCATCACACAATTGGTATGTGAGGCATCTAGTATTTATTTCATAGGTTAAGATCACATTTTAACATTGTGTGTTGGGGACATAGGTATTTTTAGATTAAAGTTGAAAAACTCAGAGTATCTTTGTTACTAGTTTAAATTTATAGAGCTCGGGCAATCAAGGTAGAAAATAGTTTAAGGTCCAAATGATTGGACCCTAGTTTCTAAATTTTAGGGTCATGTAGACTTTAAAAAGACTCCTACATTATGGTCATAGGGTTAAGACCATGGATCTTAGTTTAAGGTCATAATTTTTTTTACCATGACTCTTAGTTTATGGTTATAGAGTTTGTAGTAGCTTCATGTAGTTTGTGGTCATAATTCCATGAAAATGAGTTTCATGTGAAGTACTTATTAAGAAATTTGGTGTTGGTGGGAGGTGTGATACACACTCCATCTATAGTGAGTAAAGAGTATACTCCATTTGAATAGACCTTATGAAAAATTTAATATCCTTACAATTTGGGATCTTACTTCGTTGGATTTTTATTGGATATCATCGGTGTTCTAAGAGGCAATAACTTGTCACCATGGAGGAAGGATCCTAAGTGAACCTTCTTATTGAAAGCTCTCACTATCCGCTTATGGTTCCTCTTTATATTATGCAAACAGAAAACTTATTTTCCTTGAGGGATTCTAACTTATCAATGTGGAATTATACCATTATATTAGATACCTTATGGTTATACATATCCATTTAGAGAAATTAAAATTGAACCCAAATAGTTATTAATGCCTCTTTTCCATACAACATAGAGTATGGGGTCACCTAGGTGGAATTTTGAGTTGTCTTCCAATAATCCCAAATGGAGTTGAGATGACTTTCTAGACAAGAAATTTTCTTTAGGACATTCACTTTAAGAAAAATGTTAGAGATGGAATTTTTGAACACCTCAATCATATTATTTTCTAGTGCATGGTAGCGAGAAGTATGGTTGGACCAGATTTTGTACATGGCATACAATTTCTTCAGCTCGGTAGTCGAAAATTTGGTGCCATTATCTATGAGAATAGAGTGAGGCACTGAAAACAAATGGATGATGTGAGATCTCATTAACTAAATCACAGACCATGTTTTGACTTCCTTGAGGGGAACCACCTTTTTTGACTTGGAAAATATGTTTTTTTGGAAAAAATTATTATATATTGTTGAGTTTTCCCTGGTGGGTATGACCCCACAACATCAAATATCGATACCAAAAATGGACAAGAATATTTGATTTGTGTGGAGAAGATTCAACGATCTATGCACAAAGTTGTTGTGGATTTGTAAAGCATGGAACCTCTTGGAAAAAATAATGCAGTTAGGAACCATGGTAGTATAGAGGTAGCCCAATCGATGAATTTAGTGGGAGATATTAAATCATGACTGATGGGAGATATAGGATAATGAATCAATCTCCTTCATTACCTAAGTTATATATTAACCCTTGATGCAATGGAGGATAATTCCATAAAACCCATGCCTATAGAGGGTTCTCTCAAGGTTAGTCCCACTCTAGAGCATAAATTTCATTGCACGCCAGTGGATTCGCTCATGCTTGGATTAATATGGATAGAGAATTCCACACTAAATTTACTCAAAAAATGGAGTCTCCCAATTAGTCATTTACTCAATTTCAATGGGATTTGAAGATCCCGACACATAGGTATCATCATCCATTTGATATATATATCAGTCAGCATAACTTGAGGTGTTGGGAGTGATGACCCTCTAATGTACCACATGAATGACTAGGTCATCCAGGTAGAGTTCTACAAAATATGAATATAGGGTTTATAATGAAATAGAACGAACATTCTCTGATTGAGGAACATGAGTCACCTTTGGCTGGGAAGGGAACTGGCCCATCAACTAACATGTAAAATCTATTAGGGGCAAACTTTCTTATTTTCTAACAACATAGTCACCATTAATCTATTTAATTACTAACTTTGGGTTTCCCTTCATATGTAAATAGGGGATATAAATTTCAAGGTTTGACTTGAGGCCAGTAATGAGGGAATGGTACTCATCCTGGATTTTAGTGCATTATTTGGACAATTGGAAAGAGTATAGAAACAAATAATGTGCCATAGTGATGAAGACGATCCACATGTCAACCCTATTATGCTTCAGGTCATTGATACTTCTATCGGTTGGGCTCTAGGAGGAACCAAAATACTACATCTACCAACATAGTACAGTCTAATCCACTATGAAAATAGTTTCTTCCAAGAAATATACATACAGGGTTAGTTTTTCAGTGGTAAGATGTGTGAAAAAATTATATCATCACATGGCCTTTGAAGGCGTTTTACAGGAAAAACCTAATGTCAAAATACTTTAGGATTCCCACCTAATGTCCCAATCACCCTATTATCATTGGGAAATTGAGTATACATATTAGCAGGTCTACTCAAGAAACTAGCTATATCTAATGGGGATACAAATATTGTCTAAGGTACTACACTACAAAAACCAGCCTGAAGGAACTGTTTTAAATGGGGGAGTACCAGGTGTTAGTGTTTAAGAGAATAAAGATAAGATAATATAAGAAATTTTCCAAAACCTATTTGTTTTATTGAATAGAAGGGTGCCAAGGTATCCATATAGAGTGGTTATGTAAAGGAATAAATTTTTCCCTAAGACGGATGGCCATTGAACTAGATGTTGTAGAAGGTACTTATTGATCTCCTAAAAGGAATTATGGTCATCCTTATCCCGCTGGTAAAGGATTCCTTTTTTTCATGAGCCTTGATAAGGGATTATACGTTCTAATCATATTTTCAATAAATTAGAATATATAGGCTAATTGGCCTTAGAGGACCCAAGATCTCAAATATATTTATAAGGGGAGGTATTTTACTGATATCCCTTATTTTTTATGGGATGATCAGGATGCCTTTGAATCTTGTGGAAAAGTTTAGAAATTTACGAGAGCCACCCTAAATGTAGAATTCATATGTTTCATATTCAAGTATCAAGAGTGGAGGAATATGAATAATTTTTCATGATCTTGACATGGTTATGATGTTGGTGAGATATGACCACTAGATCATCCACATAAAATTCCACCAACATCCCAAGAATTGGTTTAAATATGTGGTTCTTGGACAACTGGTAAGTGGCAATAGGATTCTTCAAGCATAAAGGAATCACCTAATAGAAAAAAATTTCTTTGGTTGCCTTGCAGGTAGTAGACTCCTTATCCTTGGGTTTCCTCTTGATTAGATTGTACCTAGATTATATGTTTATCAAGGATATGTCTTGGAACCCATCCATAGAATCAATGAATAGATCTTTCACAAAAAGTGGTAAATCTTCTTTAAAGAAATGGAGGTTGAGGCCCCAGAAGTCAATGAAGACTTTGATATTCCCATTTTTCTTCATGTTTGGGAAAATTTTGGCTAGCCACCTAGGGTACTAGGCCTTCCTAGAAAAGATGGATTTAAAAATCTTGTCAACTTTGGCCATGACCATAACACTGTGATTGGGATTCATATTTCATAGAGGCTATTTGAACATATGATGACTCATTGGGAGGATTATGTGATGAATTGAAACAAGAGGGTCTAGCCCTAACATCTCATCATAGCTCTATAAGAACACATCGTAATGATATTTTAGAAACGATACATACTAATTCTTCTCCTTTAAGAAACTGGATACACTGATTAGTGTCAGCCTCATATCTTCATTAGTACTATGTTTCACCTGCGTTAACTCATAAATAGTGATGGAGACACCCTCTTAAAATGTAGAAGGTACATCATCCAAATACTCTTAGTCATCTAAGACCAAGGGATCAAAAAGAGAAGGAATATCTTCTAGACTAATTGACAGAGGGAGGGAACCAATGTCTACTCTGGCCAACATGAAATCCTCGATAAGGGGTTCCCATTCTTTTGATACTATAGTGATAGAATATATTGAGCCAATTCCACTTGGTTTTTGACCATAAGTACCACTCTTGATATGGAATAAATGACGATGAGTTGAACTTCACTGAGATATACGTATTTTTTGGAACATGTGGGAATGTCATGGATCATAGACCATGTTCTAAACTGCTCTATACTTCACAAGAGTAGGGTCATAAATTATCCTTCAGGCCTATCTATTGTAGCAGTACGAGGTAATCTTTTATCACTCCATTTTCTTAGATACAACAAAAAACCCACAGGTATTATGTTATGGTGTCTAAATGATGTTTTGGGATGAAAAAAATTGTGTTTCAAGTCCAACCTTGGATCGACTGTAGTGGTCATCATATCGTTAAGGGAATTGATGTGCTTAAACCTTTTGGTCTAGAATTACTTTCCTTCCCTTTTTTATTAACTTTCATCCAGGTAATGAGCCTCAAAATAGAAAAATATGCATCACCATGGAGTACCTCTTCTCAACCATTATGATAGTATTTAAGAAATTAGTGGTATAAATATGGGACGATTGCATGAAAATGAAGCTAGAGCCTTCCTAGTACTGTGCTTTATATAATATCCTTTTATACTACCATAAATTCAATGCTGGATATCATACAACCAAACTATGTTTTTAGCCAAAATTTTCCACGTGTCTTCTGCTCACTCTTATCATACCTTTGAATTATTAGGTTGGAGAGTGTCAGATCTTCTTCTATTAGACCCAACTTATGAAGTCCCTGCTTTAGGATGAGGTTGATCCAAAATCCAGCATCCATTAGGCAGTGAAATATTTCCATGCCATTATACTGACTTGTGGTGTACAGTGGGTGTATGTTCCCCTAAACTATGACTCTATAGTCTTCTATATAAAATGAGATAATGGATTGACATTCGTCTTTCTCAACCTGCTCTTTGTAGTAGGACTTAGTGGTTGACACCTCAACTTCAAACTGAATGGGTATTTTAAGGCTCAAACAAGGGCCTCATGCATTTCCTTTTATAGGAGGAGAACCTCAAGGACAAAAACCATTACCAGTATGCTGGTGAGGTGCCTAAGAACAACATACTTTTGTGTAGGTTTCATATTTTTCCTGTGGTGGGTCATTCCTTAATAGGGAGCAAAACAGATGCCATTGGATGAACCACCAGAACATGGATAGTACTAGAGATATTTTCCTTCTATCTACGTAGCCTACTTTGAAAATATGATGAATATGTTTTATTTTTTTGAGGTCATGACCTAGATAGATGTGGAATATAACAACGCAGTCATGATTGAGATGCACGATCAAATAATATAGTCCACTATAGAGGCATACATAACAGTGAGGAATGGGAGGGATATGATTGTTGAGATCTATTCAATTCATTCATCCTAGTTCCAGTAGTATAAACACCCGGGTATGAAGTGATGACATGACCATCATGTCTGCTGGCATTTCCTCTACCTCTCATTCAATGAAACCATCTAGATGCTCTTGGGGGGTTCACAAGGAATTCCATGTTATCGAATATTGTAAAGTGGACTATTAGTTAAAAATCATTAATGTATGTGTACTCCATATCATCATGATTGTAATATTCCTTAATGCGGAAGACCCTATGTGAATCTCTCAATTAAAGAGGCATAAATTCAGAATGGGTGTGAGGTGGATTTGGAAACCACAGGGGACTCTAATTTACCTTATGCCATTGGTGTCTATTCTTCAAATTTTTAGGAATCTTTGTTGTAGATGAGAAGGAAGAAATAAAAGGATGAATTTCAACCACAAGAGTTTTTTTCCTGATGAAGAGGGACCAAATAATACCATGGTTTAAAGAAACTTTCTTTTGAACCATCCAATTTTCGTACTTCTTAGTCCCACAGCTGGGGGCCTATTTCCACTCACAGTTGTCTTCACTGCCATTGTTGGGGTCATTGGAAACATGTGTCACCTATGCAAGAACGTCTCCCAATTTTACTAATTCATGATCTAAATGGTCTTGGAGCCAATCATTGAATACCAGTTATTCATTGATGGTGTTTTTGGGAAACTTATGATATGATAACAATCATCAAGGAAAGTGAGTCCAGCCTCCTGGGGTATCTTTCACTCTAGAAACTTTAAGATTACCATTTCTGGGGTGTAAACGAAATATCTAGGGACCTTCAACTAAAAAAATTAATATTTAATATTTATTCATTCCATGAGATGCACCATATGATCCCAGCCTTGATGGGGTGGGGATGGAGGCAAATTCTCCCATTGATACAGTTGTGTTTAGTGAGATTATGCATATAGGGGATTACTCGGAGAGGTTCATTTAGTAAAGTGTTCAATTTTTTCACTATCCTAGGGACCTCTGCATGCATAACATCTGTTATCTCTGATTTAATGGGCCATCTTGTTAGAGCTAAAAGAGGAATTTATTGTGTCTATTGCTTAGTCCACTGCAAGGCTAAATCTAGATGTTTAACCTTTTCAAAGAAACCACGAAATACACCTAGGTAGTTTAGGTAAATGAGGGTAGGGACCATACCATTCTTAAAATTTTCCATGCACATCATAAATGGTTTTTCTTTGGACAAGAACATGTTGAGTGAGTACATGAGTCCATTAAATAAGGTGAAGAAGTTGGTGAATAACTCATCAAGCCTCTATTTTAATTAAAGAGGTTGTCGATGATCATATTGAATGAGGTGGAGGTAAAGTTGTAGAAGAACTATCTACGATGATCCTCCTTACTAGTTAGGGACCCTATGGGTAGTTGACTATAGTACATGAATGTAGGTCCTTCGAGAGTCCAGACGAAGCATCAGAGCTTGGTGGTTTCTTTTTTCCCCCAACATAGAGCCAAACCTTGAGAAAAATTGGCCCAAATTTTATATAGGGTCACCCATCCAATTATAAGAGGTGAAATTGGGATTACATGACTCTTGGAGTACTCAAACATGGTCCAACCATGCAGGGTATGACTTTCCTTCTAGTTGAAATTGCACCTCTAATGCTTCCAATGCCTCAATATGAAAAAAGAGTAGATATCACATCATATTGGTGAGGGTTACTAGAAACCAATGCATTGAATGGATCATCGAATGAAGGGGAAGCAAGAACTTGATCCTGAGTTGGAAAATAACATTGCTCAGGTGGGGTAGGTGACTCATATCTTTATTGTTTTCTATATCTCCCAACTTCTTCCCTAACCGGGTGAATGAGGCCACCTTTTTCAATTTGGGGAATATGAATGAGGAGGTCGGGGTGCCTCACTGGGGAAGAGAATAGGTACCTTATTAAGTTTTTAGGTTTTGGGAAATTCTCAGGAATGAGCTCAGTGATGACCCTTTTATACTCTTCGAGCTCTTGAATGATGATAGCTAGCATGGTGTCTGAATCTGCTTTCAGTGTGACCTCAGATGGGTTTGAGATCTCAAATTTTACCTTTCCTTCTCTAATGTATCAATAGGTAGGTAGTATTGTCTTATTAGGAGACTTCTAAGGCCTAGAGAATGTCTTTGATGATGAGTTTGGATGACTATCAAGGGATTTAAATGGTACTGTGTCAACCCTTGAGGCCAATCTTCCCTCTCATTGCATGTGTCATCATCTCGGTTCCTCTAGTCCTCTGGAAGGTTTGTGGTGACCATATTCACCAAAGTAGAAGTTAGAGATGAACAATCATTGTTGGTGGATGGTTTATATTGATTGTCCTTTCACTATCATAGGATAGGGATGAAATTGGAGCTAAACATGCTACCCACCCCTAATCATCATGTATGATGGCACCTCCACCATGAACAAGTAGAGAACAACATGGATCTTAATACATGTTTTCCAGAGATTATGGTGACAAGAATATGATGTTGGATGATGAGATATTAGAAGTGCTAAAATCTATACCCTCATTCAATATTGGTGGATTAAATCAAGGTTATTGAAGATTCTTAATTAGGTCATCATTCTGTCCATAAGGTACTGGAATGTCTCTGAGATAATATGGAAAAAAACTGTCTGGTCCTCATTGAGGTACTCTAGAATGACATAATCTGGAGCTGTAGGTGAAAAAATCGTGAGTAAAAGTTATTTAGTGTCTAGAATTGTAAAGACCTGGAAATTTCAAGGAAATTTTTTTCTTAAATACTTTGGAATTTTACAAGTCTGTGGTTTCTAACGGCACTTGATTCCGAGGCCCGGTGTTCCCGTAATCAATTTATGAAGTTTCATTCGGGTACATTTAGTAAACATACGTGCGGGTTTTTCTATCTTTTGAACCGATGCTTGGAATTTAAATATGAGGACACCGATGAACTCGCAGCGCCGATATTCGCTTAAAGGGACATTTACCAAAGTTGTGTTTCATGCGGGTTGAAAGTTAATCTTTGGGGTTTAATCTTGAATTAAATAAAATTGTGTGGTACACAATTTTATTTTGAGGGTTGGTTATTTCCTCCAATGAGGAAGTTATTGGTGGGGCCCACACCCAAATAACTTCCCATGTGTGGATATTTGTGAGGTGGGGCCCACACGATCCCCAACCTTTCATCTCTCCATAACTCTTTTCAACTCCCTCAAACCCCTTGTTTAATTCTTGACAAATCCCTCATTTAATTGGGTGGAGCTTCTCCACATTCTTCCTCCCTCACTCCATTTAATTTTTTCCAACCCATCTCAATTAATTAAACAACTCTTCAATTAATTAATTAAAGAGTTTGAATTAATTTGAATTCAAGGCAAGTTTATTAAAATAAGGGAAAGCCTTATTTTAATTTTGGATTGGAAAATATTATGCTAGGAAATCCTTGGAGAATTAAAAGCGAGCTTTAACCTTCCATGAAGAACGGAGTCTTCTTCGATGAAAAACTCCGACTCCACGAAGAACAGTGACATGCCTTTCTTTCTCTTCCCCGCAACAAGTGAGGAGACGCCGCTTCCTCCTTGGACACACCCTGACGTTGTTTAAAAATCCTCTTTCCGCGACTCCGCTCTTGAAACCAAGGTAGGGGTTTGTTTCAATTTTAATTGAATAAAAATGTTCTTCATCCTTCGTTGAAATCATGTTTTACCTTCGGCCATTTGATACCGCTTAACGCGGAGGGAACAGGCCGAACGAACATGGCCCGATGACCCTATGATTGTTCTTGGATACTTTGGCGGTGACAACGAGAGGCGATGGTGACAAACGGAAGCGGAAGCCGTGTGCCGGCCGCATGTGGAAGAACGACGGCCCATAACCGCGTGCCGCTCGGCCGACGAAGAACCGGCCGGATAAAGCCAGCTGGGCCAAAAGAGGACCATGGGGCCACAAGGGGCGCCACACTGTGGAAGACATCGGCTCGCGTATCAGGGGCCGCTCGGTGGGCAAACCGGCTGGCAAGCGGCCGGCCGGGCTGAGGAGAACCGCAGCGCCAGGAGGGCATCACGCTAGACGAACCACGGCCCACCCGAGCGGGCCGCTTGCGCTGAGAAGGCCGGACAGCTTCGGCTGGCCGGTTTGGGAGGGCACCGCCGGTTCGTGTAACCGGGGGTGTCACGCCCCCTACGACCACTTGACCCCTTCAGGCCAAGTCGCGGCCAGCCGGGCCGCGCCGGGCCGGGCCAGGTCGTGCCCCTTCGGGCTAGGCCGCGCCTGCCACCGAACCGGGCCGTGTTTCTTTAGGCCAGGCCGACACCCCATGCAGGGTTGAACCCGCCGAACCGGGTCAGGCCGACTTTCCAGCCCACTGGGCCTAACAGGCCGAGCCCGTACGCTTAAATGAAAATATCTTCACGACCGTGCGTCCGATCGACGCATCGTCTGCGGCACTGGGACCCTCATGATGATGCGGTCCTTTTGCGATAATCTAAGTGAGTTTTGGATGACTTTCGATAACTTTCAGTTTTGGAATGAGCGTATTTCCAACCAGGCCCCTGGAACGGAAAAGCCAATAACTCACAGACCGGACGTCTGATTGACGTGCCGTCTATCACATTGGGTTCCTTTTGAAGATACAGAACTTCAGGATACATCAACTCTGGACTTCGTGATTGTTGATGTATCAACAACTTGGCTCAAGGATCAGACCCTCTCGGAATCGAGCGTGCTGTGTACGGGAACCCTAGAGCAGGCTGCGACTGCAACGACTACCGTACTAGAATCCTCCGTGGGTTCAATGATGATGGAAAATGTACTGGAATCCTTCGTGGGTTCGACGATGATGACAACTATTCTGGAATCCTCCGTGGGTTTGACAGTGATGACTACTGTACTTGAATGCTCAGTGGGTCTGACAGTTTTACTTCTGTTCTAGTATCCTATGTGGGTCCGATAGAGTAGCTGGTCTAGTATCCTATCTGGGTCTGACAACTCAGCTAGCCTAGTATCCTACGTGGGTCCACCAGCTTAGATGAATCAGTGACTACATCTGATCATCTCTATCACTTTATGAAAGATGTCTACCTGTGTGAGCTGAGTATTGACTTTCATTCATTATCATTGATGTTACTGACTTCTTACCTGTGTGGTCTGGGTTGTACTTGGGCTAGAGAGTTGGAGCCGAACTGGATTGATGACTTAGTTATATGTATGATCATATACCTAAGTAGAGATGGTTGATACTTTATGATTGTATCTTTTTTGTGGTTTATCCTTTGTGGATTCTGGGAGACCTTCAGGGGTCTCGGGGTCCCTACTGAGTATCGTTATAATCACCCATGCACGGGCAATGCCCGCACTATGTTGTGTTGGATGCAGATGATGGATAATGCTGATCGTGGTAGAGGATTGTAGAGTTGGATGGTATCCGGAGGTGGACCACTTAGTGAGACATACACGGAGTAGGCGAATGGACCCATGTTGATGGGGAGACTATATATACCCACCCTTCAGGTGGGATTCCTGGAGGACAGCTCTGTGGTTGCTGTTTTACATTACTGTAGTTGTACTAGTTTTTTAGATGTACTGTACTTTAATTTGGATTTGTATTCTTGCCCATTTACCATTCAGCACTTACTTTGTATTCAGTATTACTTTGTGCCGACTTCATCTTGCGTACTCTTTTGTGTTTTATTACTATCATAAAAGCAATGCCTTCCCATTTTTATTGGGATTTATGCCTTTGATGCTAGTCTCCAGCCCCTGGCCTATGGAAGTCAGGTTTGGGGTAGTCACGAAACGGGCCCTGAGGACGGTTCATGACAAATTGGTATCAGAGGATTAAGTTATAAAGTAGAACTCAGGACTCTGATCATTCCTTTCTGTGAATCAATAGTGTTAAGAGCATTGAGTGTGGTTTTCAGTCCAAGGAGTCCATTGTTGGTGCGGCGGCTGACGTATCCATACACCAGGACCTTGACCCCTGATTTCCAACTCAGTGCACGAAAACACTGATTTCCTATGTGTTTCAAAAGTTATCATTGTGATTACTTTGTGTTAACTCACCAGGTATACTGTTTTGACTATGGCACACATCTTTATTTTCAGGATGGCCCCAGGAAGGTCGTCAACTAGGGTTTTGAGTCGCGTGAGAGATGGCAGCCCACCGAGCAACGAGGCCTTGGTGAAAGGCCCCATCACAGCGGAGGCACCAGCAGTACCACTACCTGCTGAGCCACCGATACTACCAGCCCCAGCAGAAGAGAGTTCACGTCACCTGAGTGTGTTGCACAACTTTCAGCGACAGTGGCTACCCAGGTTTTGCAGAGAGATGGACCCTCAGGCAGCCGAGGATTGGCTGGAGGCTGTCATCAGAGTCTTCTGATTGGTAGGGATGCCAGCCGACCCTATGGTGATCCTTTTTGCGATTCTCCTACACGTAGTAGCAGGTAGATGGTGGAGCTTGATTCTCCAAGTTCATAACGAGGGATCTTTACTTTGGACAGAATTTGAGAGTCTCTTCCGCTCTGAGTTTGTTCCCGCCACCCTTCGTGCGGTGCGAATTCAAAAGTTAATTCACTTGTGGCAGGGCAGCATGACAGTAGCTTAGTACTCAGTGAGGTTTTCGGACCTCTCACTCTAGTCCACAGACATGGTATGGGAACCATTATTCAGGACCCGAACCTTTGATCAGGGACTGAGGCACGAGATCAGGGCTTCGATGATCTCCCTCAGCATTCCGACGCAGGCAAGAGTGCTGGAGTGAGACCTTCTTGTGGAGAGATTTCTCACTGAGCTGACATCAATAGTGAGACCCAACGTAGGGTGACATGTATCAGAGTCTTTTGCAGCCGGTAGTAGAAAGATTTCTCATAGGTCCAAGCATACTAGGCCATCGGGCGAGTAACCTTAGGATATAGGTTCGGTTGTGCGGGGCACCTGAAATAGGGCTAGCTATATGAGGAGAAGGTCGTTCTATGAATGCGACAGGCAGAGTCACATGGCTCGAGACTACCTAACTCTCCATGCAGATGAGCAGAAGATAGTAGAGGAACCTCCTAGGCAGAGGCAGAGGTTCGACCGTGGTGGACGAGGTAGAGGAGATGGCCGAGCAGTGGGTGGTGGACGACATTTTGAGGCTCTACCACCACCACCACCACTAAGAGGTCCACCCTGACCACTGGGAGCTAGAAGGTAGAGCCAGGCTCATATTTAGGAAATGGAGGCTTACGACCATGGCACACCAGAGATTATTTGAGGTACAATCTGTGTCTACTCCACCTTTGCTGCTGTACTTATAGACACAGAAGCGGGTTATTATTTTATTGTCGCTGCCCTTGTTCGGAGCTCAGAGATTCTGACGGAGCCGTTGGCTCGAACCATACGGCTAGAGACTCCTACGATAGAAAACTCGACGATTACACACTAGTTATGATAGTGTGATCTTACTCTATTAAGCGAGAGCTTCAGATGGGATTTTCTTGTAGTGGCATCGAGGCCTTACGACGTTATCTTGGGTATGGACTGGTTGTCTACAGTCCATGATCAGATAGACTACATTACGTGCAAGGTACGGTGTATCCGCACGGATTGGAGCACGTTCACCTTCACCGGAGAGAAGGGAGCCTTATTAGCACAGGATGGACTTACACAGAGAAGAGGGAAGTCGATCACACATCAATTGGCTAGTATCATCCTCAGAGTGGTTGATGTGCGGAGTCCGAGTTTTCCTGTTGTGGTGGATCAGTATGCAGACGTTTTTCCTGACAACGTTCCAGGACTACCTCCTAACAGATATGTAGACTTATACATTGACCGGTACCCCGGGACAACACCGATATCTACACCAGCATATCGGATGGCTCCCGCGGATCTTCGTGAGCTGCGGGTATAGCTGGAGGACATGAAAAGGAAGGATTTATCCAACCCAATGTTTCACCCTGGGCATCTATGATTTTGTTTTCCAAGAAGGCAGATGGTATCTTGCGACTGTGTGTCGACTAACATCACCCGAATCAGGTGACCGTGAAGAACAAGTACCCACTTCCAAGGATTGACAACTTCTTTGATCAGCTCAAGGGAGAACGTTGGTTCTCGAAGATAGACCTTAGTTCAGGCTATCACCAGCTCAGAGTCTGAGACGAGGATGTGCAGAAGATGGCCTTCAGGTGTCATTATGGCCACTACGAGTTCTTGGTTATGCCCTTCGGCATAAATAACACCTCAGAAGTGTTCATGAGTCTCATGAACATGATCTTCCAGCCTTACCTTGATCATTTTTTCATAGTATTCATCGACGACATACAGATTTACTCAACTACTGAGGAGGAGAACACCTACCATTTGCGGGTAGTACTAGATACACTCTGAGAGCACCAAATTTATGGTCATCTCTCAAAGGGCTAGTTCTGGATTCGAGAGGTTCACTTCTTAGGACATGTCATCTCAGAGGCTAGAGTTTCAGTGGATCCAGCGAAGATCGAGGAAATACTTTATTGGGAGACATCCAGGAGTGTGACAGAGGTGCAGAGTTTCCTGGGACTGGCTGGGTTCTATCGGAGATTTGTGCCAGACTTTTCAAGAGTTGCAGCACCACTTTCAGCATTGAAAAAGAAGGGGAAACCCTTCATATGGTCAGATAGATGCCAGAAGAGTTTTTAGGAGCTGAGGTAGAGATTGACCAGTGAACCCATCTTGAGGCTACCGGAGGAGGGTGGAGGGTACGTAGTTTACTGCGACGCATTAGGGACCAGACTCTGGTGTGTCCTGATGTAGGAGCGAGAGTGATCATGTATGGTTCACGACAGTTGAGAAAACACGAGCAGAACTACACTACCCGTGACCTGGAGTTATCAGTAGTGGTCTTCTCCTTGAATATGTGGCAGCACTACCTGATGGGATAATGATTTACAGTCTACTCTGACCACCAGTGTCTCAGGTAAATTTTTTTTCATAAGGACCTGAACATGAGAGAGCAGATATGGATCGAGTTCCTCCAGGAATATGGCTTTGAGATAGTCTATAATCTTGGGAAGGGGAACGTTTTAGCTGATGCTCTCAGTAGAATATTAGGCTTTCATCTACTAGGAGAGGCGACAGAGAAGCTAGCCATGTTGTAGATATCCTTTGTGGATAGAGATGGAGTAGCCTTTATACAGTCACTCACAGTCACTCCTCCACTCCATAAGTGGGTCAGAGAGGAACAACATGGGGATGTTGACTGTGAGACACGATGTGCTCAGTTATCCATAGGGCAGGCGCCTGAAAGATTTTTTGAAGGAGGAGAGCACGACATCCTCTTCAGGGGATGTACCATGGTACCAGTAGCACTACAGGAGGAAGTGCTGAGGGAGTTCCACACATCCCCTCTAGTGGTACATCCAGGAGTGGTGGAGATGTACCAGGACCTCAGACTACTGCACTGGTGGCTGGGTATAAAGAAGGTTGTAGCATAGTGCATTTCACGATGCCTTGCTTGTCAGAAAGTGAAGGTGGAGCACCAGGTACCGGTAATCCTGGTACAACCCTTAGTGGTCCCAGAGTGGAAGTGGGATGGGATATCCATGGATTTCGTGATGGGGCTTCCACGTACATCCTGAGGGCACAGATCTATCTGGGTGATCGTTGACCGAATCACCTAGTCGGCCCACTTTTTTCCGATCAGAGAGTAGAGCTCAGTAGATAGCTTAGAACACCTCTACATTCAGGAGATCTTACAACTTCATGGTGTTCTATTGTCTATCATTTCCGATCGAGATTCATGATTCACTTCCCGGCTATGGAAGAGGTTAGAGGAGTTTTTTGGGATGTAGCTACGTCTGAGCACCACCTTCCATCCTCAGATGGATGGACAGACTGAGAGGACCATTCAGACTCTCGAGGACATGCTCACTGCATGTGTCCTTGACTTTGGTCATAGCTGGGAGGATCACCTACCCTTGGTGGAGTTTGTGTACAACAACAACTACCACTCCACCATCGAGATGGCACCATACGCGGCACTATACGACCGACCTTGCAGAGCACCTCTGTGCTGGACCGACCCTAGGGAGTAAGCACTCGTAGGTACAGAGATGGTTTAGGCTATGACAGAGAAGGTGCAGATCATCCAGGAGCAGATGAAGACTACATAGAGTAGACAAAAATCTTATTCTGATAGGAGGCGGAGACCACTGGAGTTTGAGGATGGTGACCACGTTTTCTTATGGGACTCACCTCGATGAGGTATACAGATATTTGGAAGGGGCGGAAATTTATCTCTACTTTTCATCGGACCATTCCAGGTCCTCAGCAGAGTAGGCGAGGTGGCTTACCGCATGGCCCTTCTACTTCAGTTGCACCAGGTGCATGACGTCTTCCATGTATCACAGTTGAGGAGATACGTGCACGACCTGACCCACATCATCGATCACAGGGACCTGGACATCGATGATGAGGAAACGTTTGCGGAGGTCCTGGTGGAGATTGATGATCGATAAGAGCAGGTCCTACGTGGACGATTGATTCCTCTAGTGCGCATTCGCTGGCAGCACGAGAACCTCTAGGAAAGCACTTGGGAGTGGGAGGCTCAGATGTGAGCTCAGTACCCCCATTTGTTTTCCTAGTGTGTGTTGTAGCTTTAAGGGGATGAAAAGCCCTGAGGTGGGAGTAATGTAAAGACCTAGAAATTTCAAGCAAATTTTTTTCCTAAATACTTTTGAATTTTACGAGTCTATGGTTTCGGATTGCACTTGAGTCTGAGGCCCGGTGGGCCCAGAATAAATTTCTAAAGTTTTGTTCGGGTACGTTCAGTAAACGTACGTGTAGGTTTTTCTATCTTTTCAACCAGTGCTCAGAATTGAAATCTGAGGACACTAATGAACTCACAATGCCAGTATTCTCTTAAGGGGATGGTTACCGCAGTTGCGTTTCATGCAGGTTGAAAGTTAATTTTTGGGTTTTAGTCTTAAATTAAATAAAATTATGTGGTACACAATTTTATTTTGAGAGTTTGTTATTTCCTCCCATGAGGAAGTTATTAGTGGGGCCCACACCCAAATAACTTCCCATGTGTGGATATTTGTGAGGTGGGGCCCACACGATCCCCAACCTTTCATCTCCCCATAACTCTTTTCAACTCCCTTAAACCCCTTGTTTAATTCTTGACAACTCCCTCATTTAATTAGGTGGAGCCTCTCCATATTCCACCTCCCTCACTCCATTTAATTTTTGCCAACCCATCTCAATTAATTAAACAACTCTTCAATTAATTAAGTAAAGAGTTTGAATTAATTTTAATGAAAGGCATGTTTTTTAAAATAAGCGAAAGCCTTGGTTTAAATTTGGATTGGCAAATATTATGCTGGGAAATCCTTGGAGAATTAAAAGAGAGAATTAACCATCCACAAATAATGACGCATTCTTCGATGAAGAATGCTGACTCCACAAAGAACGGCGACGTTCCTTTCTTTCTCTTATCCGCAATAAGTGAGGAGACACCTCTTCCCCCTCAGAAGCACCTCGACATCATATACAAATCCTCTTTCCGCGACTCTGCTCTTGAAATTGAGGTAGGGGTTTGTTTCAATTTTATTGAATAAAATTGTTCTTTGTCCCTTGTTGAAATCATGTTTTACCTTTGGCCATTTGATACCGCCTAATGCGGAGGGTCTGCGCTGAATTAACATGGCCCGATGACCCTCCGATTGTTCTTGGACACTTTGGTGGTGGCAATGAGAGGTGGTGGCGATGAACAGAAGTGGCAGCCATGGGCCGGCCGCGTGCGGAAGAACCGCGACCCACAACCGTGGGCCACTCGGCCGATGAAGAACCGGACAGTTCAAGCCGACTGGGCCAAAGGAGGGCCGCGACACCACAAGGGGTGCCGCACTATAGAAGACCCCGACTCGAGTTCCGCGGGCCGCTCGGCGGGCAAACCAGCCGGCAGGCGGCCGACCAGGCTGAGGAGAACCGTGGTTCCAGGAGGGCACCGCACTGGAAAAACCGTGTCTCACCCAAGTGGGCCACTTTTTCCAAGAAGGCTGGCCTTCTTCGGCCTATCGGTTTGGGAGTGAATCTTCATGTGGCGCCGTCGGTTCGGGTAGTCGGGGGGGGGGGGGGGGGGGGCTGAGACCGCTCGGCCAGCCGGTGAGCCGCGACCTTCCGGGGTGGGCCGCGCCCTCTCAGAACGGGTCACACCCCTTGGGCCAGGCCGCACCTTCCACTGGGCCAGGCTTTGTTTCTTTAGGCCGGGCCGACACCCAATGCAGGGTCGGATCCGCCGGCCCACTGGGCCTAACGGACTGGGCCCATACGCTCAAATGCGAATATCTTCACGATCGTGGATCCGATCGATGCACCGTCTGTGGCACTGGGACCCTTATGACGAGACGGTCCTTTTAAAATACTCGAAGTGAGTTTTGGAAAACTTTGGATAACGACCGGGTTTGGAATGAGCATATTTCCAACCAGGCCTCTGGAACTGAAAAGCCAATAACTCACAAACCAGGCGTTTGATTGATGTAACATCTATCACATTGGGTTCATTTTGACGAGACAGAACTTCAGGATACATCAACTCTGGACTTCGTGACTGTTGATGTATCAACCCCTTGGCTCGAGGAGCGGACCCTCCTGGAATCGAGCGTGCTGTATACGGGAACCCTAGAGCTGGCTGCGACTGCGATGACTACTGTATTGGAATCCTCTGTGGGTTTGACGATGATGGAAAATGTACTAGAATCCTCCACAGGTTTGACGATGACGACAACTGTACTGGAATCCTCCATGGGTTCGATAGTGATAACTACTGTATTTGAATCCTCATTGGGTCTGATGGTTTGACTTCTGTTCTAGTATCCTACGTGGGTCCGATAGAGTAGTTAGTCTAGTATCCTCTGTGGGTCTGACAGTTTAGCTGGACTAGTATCCTATGTGGGTCTGCCAGCTTAGATGAATCAGTTACTACATCTAATCAATCTATATCACTTTAAGAATGATGTAGACATGTGTGATTTGAGTCTTGAATTTCAATCATTATCATCGATGTGATTGACATCTTTCCTGTGTGGTCTGGGTTGTACTTGGGCTAGAGAGTTGGAACCGAACTGGATTGATTACTTAGGTATATGTATGGGCATATACCTAAGTAGAGATGGCTGATACTTTGTGATTTTATCTTTTCTTTGTGGTTTATCCTTCGTGGATTCTGGGAGACCTTCGGGGAACTCGGGGTCCCTACTGAGTATATTTATACTCACCCCTGCATGGTCAATGCCCACACTACGTTGTGTTGGATGTAGATGACGGACATCGCTGATCGTGGTAGAGGCTTGTAGATCTGGACGGTACCCAGAGGTGGACCACTTGGTGAGACGTACACGGAGAAGACGGATGAACCCGTGGTGCTGTGGAGACTATCTGTACCCACCCTTCAGGTGGGATTCCCAGAGGACAACTCAGCGGTTGCTATTCTACTTTACTGCAGTTGTACTAGTTTTTCAGTTTTACTATACTTTCAATTGGGTTTTTATTCTAGCTCATTTACCTTTCAGCACTTACTTTGTATTCAGTGTTACTTTATGCTTACTTCAGCTAGCGTACTCTATTGTGTTTGTTTACTATCATAAAGGAAATGCCTTCCCATTTTTATCAGGATTTACACCTTTGGTGCTAGTCTCCAACCCCTGGCCTATGGAAGGCGGGCTTGGGGTAGTCACGGCATGGGCCCCGAGGACAGGTCGTGACAAGAATCTCCAACAAGTCTTATTTATCCCTATCGGTGGGGATGGTCCTACTCCTAGTTGGACCAATGCTCGATTCGAACAGTCTGAGATAAGGGTGGCGACCCCAACACACACCTGATTTTCTATAGATCTTATAATAGTGGTGGTGCCGCATGGGTCAAATATTTCTTACATGAACAGATTTCTCTTGGAGTAGGATCCAACTTCATGATCATATCTTTGTAGTATGGTATGTTTACCACTTTATCATGTTCAAGGGTGGAATAATCCCTTTGGTGCTCAGCAGTGTTCTCAATATCATCTTAGTGTTCCTACCAAGACCATGAAATCACATTAAATTATTACATAGAGGTATAGAAGGGAATTTATGGTGATGGATATAGTTTCACTCTGAGTCCTTTAAAGGAGGAAGAAATGTCACCCAACTATAGGTATCTATGGAGGGAACTATACAACTTGCATACTTCAACTTTCAAGATCGTAAGCTTCAATTTTCGTGCCTCTTCCTAAGAATATAGAAGTAGGGCTACATGTTCCCTCATTGGGTCAATTGTTTTATTTCTAGTTTGATAGGTCTATGATGAAATTATGCTTCTCATTGTCATGCATATTACAATGTGGGACTTCTCTAAGCGCGAGCTATTGAGAGTGGTTTGGGCTTCCCCCATGTGTGTTTTAACTTCCACTATAGGCACAACCATTACTAGATTTGTGTTCCCTACATTCCTGTGGTATTTCTTCAAATTGGAGAATGTATTTGGAATGGGGAGGACCTTTCATATGGTTCTTGATAGTGAGGGGAGGACCTATACATTGGTTGATCATGATGTGGGGAGGACCTCTAAATTGGTTGATGGTGGTTCGATAAGGACCTCAAAATTGGTATTCCTCATCATGAGATGTCTCTTAATGATTATTGATGAAATCAATGACCAAGAGAGTCAACCTAGAAATCTTGTTAGGTGGATGGGGTATTGATACTAGATGGGTGAAGATAGATCCCAATTGATCAGTTGTGGGGATCTGATGGGATACACCAGTGGTCGTAGGGTTTACTAGAGTTGCAAAATATTCCTCTTTTCATGAAATATTTTGGGTTTCCCCCTGCATTAGAGTTAGGTGTTCTAGATCAGGCTATCATAGTGGGAATGGATTCAACCCACATTTTCAATTATAAGACTGGTCGGTGTTAGAGCTAACATGGTCTGGTGGGATCCCTCCTGGGAATCTATTGAATGGTGGACACTACAGGAATTGGTCGAGCATTCCGTACCTACTTAGCAATGGGGTGTGAGCTATTAGAGAACTCTTGGGAGAGTTTACTAAAGTGTTTAATTATTTTAATGGGGTTGGTTTCCCCCTTTGAGACCCTCAGTGGTGGCGATGTCAGTGAGGTGCCGATTCCTCAAGATATTGTAGCGTCATATCCCTGGTGGGAATGACCCCTTCATGCTCATATTATTGAATAATGGAATCAATAAAACTCCACTAAATGTTATTAGAGGGAGATAAGGGGTCAAATCACTCTATAATTGAATGTGAAGTGGATTTCATGGTAGGAGTATAGTTATGCAGTATTGTCTCGCCAACATTTACACTACCTTGCACCTATTGGCTCTAGGTCACCAGTTTCATGTGGATTGAGTCTGGTAAGGCTTGTGGATTCATCCTTTAGTACAAATATGGTGAAAGAAATTATGAATTCCCCAATGTCCTCTATTCTTCCTAACATAGATTATGGATCCATACTAATGATATAACATACCATTTATACACAACGTTATTTTCCCCAAGCCGTAGGAGTGTTTCATGATGGGATCCCCACTTGTAAGGTGGGACCTAGCACCAAATATCTTGATAAGGTGACATAAAAAACTATTGGTTCCAAAATACTGAAAGTCCCAATAGTTGAAGGAGAGGACTTTCATTTGGATTTTAACATTTTTGTTTTCAACTCTTTCATAGGCATGGTTCACATCATCATGGAAACACACATTTATTACCCCACATTCCCACTTTTTAAATGGATGAAGCCTACATCACATTAATTGGTGATGTATGCTCCTTCATCAAAATGGGAAGATGGGATTTAGGTCTCTCCTTCCATGGATTCCTCCTTGTATCTCATCCCCTAGTCCATGTCTTCATCATAGAATCACTTCATAATCCTGAAACTCTTTCCCAATTCAATATCAAGGTGGATCCCAATTACTTATGCTACTTCTATCTTTATAGGGAATCAAAATTCAGTCAGAGGAAGTAGTAAATTGGGAAAGCTTAGAATATATGGACAATGGGTAGGTTAGGAATCTATAATGTCTTCCTATTCTAGAGGGAATCTCATGCGTGAGGAATCTTAGGCACAAAATATAAGGCATCTTGTGTTGGCTACAATGTAGTTAATTCCTAGGGTGTATGTCTTATGAATATGTTTATCCCAGACATACTATTATTACTATATGAGGTAGAGATTCTAGATTTGGTTGCAATTTTAATATCCTATAGATATGGATTAATTCATTGTCTTAACATCTTTTAGAGTTGGATAGGTCGTAGGTTTAATTTCGTGTAGATATGGATGGTTGGTTATGTGTATCCCTAGGGGGAAATATTTCACACTTGGGATTTGATAGAGTGGGTCCCCACAAGGGGGATGCTTTCACACTTGGAATTTGGTGGATTGTTTCCACTGAAGGGGGATGATTTATCACACAGATTTGGTGGAGTGTGTGTCCCTTTTGGAGAATATTTCACACTTCGGATTTGGTGTAGTGTGTCACCCAAGGGGGAATATTACACACTTGGGATTTGGTGGAGTGTGTCCCCCCAATGGGTAAGCTTTCAAACATGAATGTAGTGGAGTGTGTCCTACCACAAGGGAATATTTCACACTTAGATTTTAATGGGAGTGTTTCCTTCCGTGTGGGAAGATTTCACACTTGGATGTTTTAGGTAGTTTTCCCTACAAGGGGGAAGAGTTAACATTTGGATATTTTTATGATTGAACCACATGGAGGTTTCCAATGAACTTTATCAGTAAACAGTGATCAAAATCCACAATGATAAATGATGTAGTATAGAGTTGTGTGACAATACTGTTTCTAAAGATTAATGTTATTTGGTAAAGACTCTCTTGCTGAAGAAGGAGTATCAATGAGTGATGGTGTGGGTTTACACATATAAGTTGTCTAGGGAAGGAGTTTAATCTACTGGTGATAAAATATGGTGTGTGGAATACACTTGGATGATTTTTAGTGTATGTGTCTCTTCTCATGGAAGGGGAGTATGGAGTGCAGCTTACACATGGAAGATGCTTGGTGTAGGAGTTTAGTTACACGGTGGTGGAGGAGGTGGCATCCCATGAAGATCCTACATAAGGAATCCTATGTTCATCATATAGGGTAAGGCTATATTTTAATGTCATGTGATGAGAACATTATCATTCATTTTAACATCTCACGACTAGGATGTCGAGCTAGGTAGTACTATGTCTTGTTGATCAAATATAGATAGGTATACACCCCGAAGGGGATCCGTGTGAGGATGATCTAGAAAATGACGCTCAAATGAGACATTTATGCCATTTACCTTGATTATTCTACCCTTAGGGGTCACATGTACACTAATCATGTGCCTATGGATGAGGCATGGAATAAACACTATCGTAGAAGAGTGAAAATTAGAAAGGAAAGAATTAGGGTTTATATTCTTTAGACAAAAAGGCATTATGATTCCAATTTTTAGGAGAAACGGGATGGGTAATAGCTCATGTCACACTTGAAGAAAAGTTTGAGGATATAAGGGTAGGTTTTATCCATCACATGGGGATTTGTGGTGTGGTTGAACCCATCTTATATTGGTATGGGGGATATAGGTACTCAAATTTATCAAAAGTGTATTGGCTAAAAGGAGGCTCCAAAAAGAGGTTTGGAGGATGGGTTTCATGAAGGGTACGGTTTCATGAATTTCTGGAGCTTCATTAAGTACATGGGTCTCATGGAGGTTAGTGGTCTTTTTAATGATCATGTTTCCCAAAATAGGGAGACTCACCATGGAGTAAATGTCTTGGTTCCCATGGGGTTGGTTTCGAGAAGGATAATTATCTCACAAAACTCCAATATCCACAAAGTGTATTATTATTAGAAGGCCATAAAACATTTAGTAAGGAATATATAACATGTTTTGAGGCTATAAAAAACTAATGGGAGGTGGTTTCATGAATTATTTATAACTCTAATGGTTCATCTCTTCTCTTAATCATATATCCTCAAAGTATCGTGAATTCAGATATTTTCTCAGAAGATGAAAGGTAATGTCACTTTAAATATCATACATAAGGGGTATTTATAGACCCATTAGAGGAAATGGAACTAGTTTCATGGAATATGTATGAATTCATATAATATAATTATCTTAAAAAATTTATGGATTTCCATGAACCAGGGTTACAATTTGTGTAGGTTACTGCCTTAGCTCCGCATAGTTGGGGACATCTATAAAATGGAGATTTGCAAAGTAGACTTATTCTATGTGGAGGTTACCATAAAATATCTAAGTGGATTGGTAATTCAATGAAATTGATTCATTTATGAAACTTTTTTCCTTCAAAAATAATCCCTTAAGTATATTTTTGGGTTGTTTTGGCCATATTTTCCTTAAAGTGGTCGTCCCATCCATGAACTCTCCCATGAAATGTGTATTTGAATATAAACAAAAGTTATGGTTTAATGTTTATGGTTTCTGTGATATAGATGAGCTATTTTGTGGTGTGGCTATGTTATTTTCCTTGTTATCCCTGGAATAAATTTTAATGATGTAAATAAAATCACTTGGGTTAGTAGATGAATATGAATGGGATGGAATTGATGTGTGATAATTATCCTAAATGTATTGAGGGATTAATAAAAGAGATATTAAAATTTAAACGAATGGATTAGTAAAACAGGGTTAGTGGAAAATCATATATTATAGAAAATTTTGGAACCTATAAATGGAAGTTGAATTATGTGGTTGTGTGAGGTGATTGTGTGGTGTGACATATTAAGTCATTATAGTGGTTTTTACAGATGTTTTAAGGTATCAGGGTGGTGGTGTGGTGTATGCTAATGAAGTTGATGAGAAACCATAGTTTTGGAATTGTGTTCAATCAACTTATCATGTATTTTATCTCCTTTCTATATGATCCCCACTAGAGTTTAATAACATTATATATTTCCAAATGTTTTGGGTTCTGGATGTTTTCCCCAACATCCGGGTTAGTGGTGATACAAATGGTTAGAAACCCCCTATTCCCATATCTTCCATCAGTAACAATAATGATATTAGTTGGTGTTGTGTATTTCCCTATAATTATGCAAGTTAGTGTTTGAGATTACCAAGAAATGAAAACAGTTGTAGTTGGGGATTACCTAGTTATAATGATGATGTGATATGTGTTGGGGGTTATACATGGTGGGTGGATGCCACAAGTTTTATCTCCTACATGTTCATGATACCCTATTACACTAGTTATGTGATGAGGTGGTGATGTGATGATGAATGATTCTATCACTAGATTCTATACCCCATAGGAGGTTGGGATATGTAGGGATGTATCCCCTCCCACATAAGAGATGTCATATTGGTTGACATGATATGTATGGATGTGATATGAGAACTAAATGTTTGACACCAGGAAATGAGAGAGAAAATCAGTGGCGAAGTTGTCGTAGGGTGACATTATTTTTTTCTTTTGATACTATGTTACTGTATTGGATGGATGATTTTTTGAGAATTCCATAACAAGGAAGGGATTGATTATTTGAATTGTTTAGGTGCATATTGGTTCTATTTTTTTTTCATTAAAAATTTTCTTTTCTCTTTACACATGTTCACTAGAGGCCTTGGGTATGATCCTTCTAAGTACACATGTTAGGTTTCTGGTTTCCAGGAGTTCATTAGGGACTTTGATATAAATTAATATCCTAGGATTTAGAGTAGTTGTTGAGTCAATTTTCCAGGAGAGACTTTTTTAATATATCTTGAAGTGTATTTTTTTTTTATTTATTGACATTACTATTCCATTCTTGTATGATTTGGGATTACATTAATATTATGTTCTAGAGTTTGTTGGTGGGTTTTATACTATATACCAATCCAATATTATTATAAAGATAAATTCCTTCTAATATGTTCGATTTTTATTCTCTCAGTTTTTATTTCCAAACTATGACCTACTGCAGGAGGGACTTAGGTGTCATTATTTCTTTCACTTAAATACCATTTAAGGGTACCATTTGAGGGATGAGTTCATGAATAAGTGGTATCAGAGGTTTTTTTGAGAGATAAGATGGTGGTTTTAGTTATGAATCATGAGAATTTCATGTGTTGGTAAGAAGATAGTGTTAGTTGATCATAGTTCATAATGTAGGCTATGAAGACCAACAAGGGCATGAGATTTTAATCCCATTATAATCAAATGAAATATTGTTGAGCTTATTAAATGACCAAGTGAGGTGGAATTTTTTGTATGGTAGTGACCTATGAGGTGTACTGAAATCATTATTAATTGTATTCTTGTATGAATTGGGTGATATTTTGAAATCAAAATGCATTAACAAAATATAATTTGATAAAATTTTGTGGAACTAGGCATAGGGTTTGTCTGTAATTTTTAGAAATGGCCCATAGTCCCCATCTACATGTAGATTAGGAAGTAGAGGTTTTGTAGGCTGATCAAGTTGATCATTGGAGGATCGACCTGATATGGGAGGATGAGTCATATAAGAGGAAATTGGAAAACCTTAATCTATAAATATTGGTGTAATGTGATGGTAGTGTCTCTATTATTGATAAAGAACACTAGTTAAAGGATCTTGAGATAAATTTTGATTTGATTTGAGCTCATTTTATGTTTTTGGTGTTGTTGGTTGTCATCCTAATGTGAAGAGTTGTAGGTTAGGGGTGGAGGTTGTATCATGGTAACTGAAAGTAAGTAGATGTGTTATGGCCAGAATTCCAGAAGAAATTCTATTTGGGATTCTTGTCCTCAATAATTAAGGTGGAAAATATATAAGATATTGTCTCCATTTAGTAGGGTATCCTTTGTATTTGGGATCTTGGGGTCATATTCAAGGACCTCTGACACTTTTCCCTTGTCATTTTTCTAGATGAGGAGTCCATAACCTAGAACCTAGAGAAGGTGCTACACTGAATGATTTGGTATACAGTTATCATGTTTATGTTTTTTATGTACTTGGAGTTGTAGAAGAAGTAAGAGGTTATTGGGTGAATTATTTCTCTAAAATTTGATCAATGAGAGAGTGTCTAATCGGGAATCTTGATGTGAAGGGCTTCAGGTAGTGGGTTAATGACATTTAGTCATTTGGGGCTATGAATTGTATGGAACCAACTACAGAAAATCCATTAATGTCATTCTAGGATTCAGGGTATCCCAGAACATAATATGGGATTACCATTTTTTTTCTATGTATGTATGGGACATGGACACTACCAGAACTAGTGTAGGGCTTTTCAAGGAGTCCAGTTTCTGATGGGTGGTAATATGCCTTTTTGGAAGTGAAAATAGTTTCCTCTAAATATGTTTCACTAGCATGGACTTTCATCAATTGTTCAACATCTTAGGGAAGATGAATTTGGATGAGGTTATTAACACGATAGTCAGTTTCCTCAGGTTCTTAGGCCATATAAAGGTTGTATATGGAAAAATTAGATTGAAAAAGGAGATGGTCATGGTTAGATTCATGTGATGGAGTTCCCTATGACAAAAAGTCTAGAGGTTTTCTGAGATATGATAAATTTAACATATATACTTATTTGTGCCTTATTTGATACATAATCTTAACAATCCTTTGATTTTACTACTTTGGTTCATGCCATTGGACTAGATTTGGAGATCCTTCTAGTGCCCCTAGTGTTATCTATGCCAGTTGAAGGTCACGACTCTTTGTTTTTGTGTGTAAATGATGTAGGTTAGTGATGGGGAAACACTAGTAAGTGGGAGATAAATTTTTCACCTTACATACACACATTATATTTTATCTATTGAATAGATTGGATGTATTCCATGCATGAATTCATCGAATATTTAGATATGATTGTTTTTTTCTGATGTGGAGGGCTTTCATGTGGCTTCCATTATTGATCAGAGTTACTTGATGAATGTTATGAAATTGGAGATACTTTTGAATCATTTTTTGAAGCTTTCAAGTGAATCTTAAGTAGGGTATTCTACCAATGTTGTGAAATATTTAATGGAAGTTTTTTTTGGATAAGTTTATGAATCTACTCCCATCACACATTGTCAAAGTTGGGATAGAGCTTAATCAAGGTGCATATATAATTTCTATGTATCCTTGTCAAATGTTTCCTATAGAGTTATGAGAGTTGAGGGTATATATTGATAATATGATGTAGATATATGTCATCTAACATAGTGTATATCCTTGTGGTGCTCTAGTGTTGTTCACTAAAAAGATGGATAATGGTATGAGGTTATTCATTGACTACAGAAGGATGAATTATTTGGAGATCATGAACCATTATCCCCTTCATAGAATTGATAATATATTATAAAATATGTTGTGGTATAGTTATTTTTCAAAGATAAAATTTCAATTTGGATATCACTAGATAAGGGTGAAATATGATGATATATCGAAGACTACCTTTAGGAATATATATGGAAACTTTGAGTTCATGGTCTTTCCATTATGTGTCATAAACACACTAAATGGGTTCATAGGTATCATGAACATCATATTACATGGGTTCCTAGACTAGTTCATCATCGTGTTCATCAATGAAATCTTGATCTTCTCAAATTCATAGGAGGATCATGCTAAAAATCTCATAGGTTTTCTTATAAGTCCTTTGATGACACCAGCTCTATAGAAAACTTTCTAAGTGAATGTTCTCAATGTGAGTGGTGAGTTTTCATGAAAATATGGTGTATCATTAGGGTTTTTACATACAAACATTAGATATTAAGGAACTTTTATCATCCATAGAACCCAAGAATGTGGTAAAAGTTCACAATTTCTTTGGTCTTGCAAGCTATTATTGAAGTTGTTTTTTTTCAATTTATCTTAGATTGGAGTCCCAATAAAATAATTGATCAAGAAGGAATATAATTTTGTTTAGATTTATCATTTTAGGTAATTTTATATTACCTAATAGAGAATATGATTAGTGCTATAGTTATTTGTTTTCTTGAGGAGGGTGTGATGTTTTAGGTATCATGTGACATGTGCCATCTACGATTAGAATGTGTCTTCATGTAGAATAAGGAAAATATATATTATGGGTATTATTATTTACATCCCAATGAGAAAAATTATTCCACCCATTATGTGAAATTAGTGGTGGTTGAGTTTTCATTGGAGATATGCTGGCTTTAGATCTTCCATCAGTACTTTTTGGATTTCATTGATAAAAAATACTGAAATATGTATTATCTTATTAGGATTATAATTTTCTCCAATGAAGGTGGTTGGAGTTTTTATAGGATTATGATTTTAAGTTCTCTTGAACCCTTATAAATGGGAATTTGTTTCCAAATAACCGAGTCATACATCATGAGGAGATATGGTTTAGGAGACTGTAGAAATATATAATGGGATGTAGGATCTTATAGAGGTGAATATTTATATGGAGGAAATAAATTCCCAAGGTTTTCTTTATCAATTTACCATGGGGTAATCCTAGATTTATTTGGTTTCAGAATCTCTGAGAGGATACATAGAGGCATAGGTGTTGTGAGATCACACTAGACATGGTGATGCTCTAGAGGGATGGTCAGAGGATGTTTAGAACTATTTTTCTATCACGGGAGGTCATTTGTTATATTAGTGATTCATGAGGGAGTTAAAAATGGTTTCATATATCACCCTTAATTTTATATTAAAATGTGACTAAGATGTATCATGGATTTAGGAGACAACTTTAGAGTCATGGGATAAAATGTTTGGTGATAGAGATTTTAGAGAAGTGTTTAGTTTTTTGGTTGTTGAAAGACGAACACCATGTTATTTGAGATTTGTTGCTACCCATGGGTATCCCAATGTAGAAGTGGTAGAGAAAATTGATAGATTTCATCACTGGTTTATCCCATAGATAGTGAGGATTTGATAAGGTTTGATTGATTTTGTGTAACCCCATGATATTTTGAGATTTGTTTTCTAAAATTAATTTATCTTTTCAAAATTTTTCATTTCACATGAAATTGAAAATATTTCTTTATATATATATATTAAAACAAAATTAAAATGTTCATTTCATATTAAATACCAACTTGGATTCCACTACAGATAGTACCAACTAGGTTTTCACTACAAGTAACAATAATTTGGCATACAATGCACGCAACACTAAGTTTATATGAAACATATTTATATATATATAGTTAATTAAATGATAACATTATAAAAAAAACATTAAAAATAGTTTTAGGAATAGTAATAAATTATTTCCAAATATTGGTTATAATTTTTTTATATAAATAAAATATATTGATAATGAAAGAGAAGATTTTTGGTAGATTCCTTTTATATTAAAAATGTTGTTTTCCTGAATGAAGTGACTTTAATAATAAATTTAATTTTAGAAAAATTTTGAAATCTAATTTGATGAAATATTTATCATTTTTTAATTTAGGACATCTAAATTACTCTAGGTTGATTTTTTGGGATTTTTCTGAGAAACTTTATTTTTATGAGGAATAGTTAAAAATACTGCTTTTTAGTTAAAACAGCTTTTTGTGTCTAATTATTTATTAATTCTAAATGATATTATAAATATATTTTAAAGCCAAATTAGATAAATATTACATCTATTAAAAAAATTTAATTAATTGTAATCAATTCAACATTGAAATTCAATATAAAAACAAACAAACTTTTGAATGTTTTTCTACTATAAAAACCCGTTATTTCAGCCGGTCTGTGGAATTAGTGTTAATCTTAATTTTCCCAATTATGTGATTTGAATTTTAAAAAAGACCTAAATGAATGTAATTAGTATTATAGTTTTGTTCTATTAATATATACTTAATTTTTCACCAAAATGATCAGTGAATGTGATTAAAATTAATTACCATGATTAAGGTATGATTAAGTTTAATAAGGGACTAAAACATAATATTAAGGGAAAAAATGAATTGGAAAAATTTCCAAAAATCCATTGGTTTCCATAATTTTACCATGTTCCCACATGGATCTAAATATTTGTTTTTTGGGATATTATTAAATGAACCATCCATAAAAAATGTATGTAAGGAAAATGAAAAAAAGGGATCTTTCTTTACCTTTAACATTTATAAAAATTTGGGATTGATAGGGTTGGAATAAGGGTTTACTTGGTTTAGTAATACTGGGATGGAATGTTGATTTACTCTGTTCAGTAATAAAAGGCTAGAATTAGGGTTTTCTCGATTCATTAATACAAGGTTATAATGAGGGTTTACTCGGTTCAGTAATATAGGGCTAGAATGAGGGTTCACATGGTTCAGTAATACAGGGCTAGAATGGGGGTTCACACGATTCATAAAGGACTCTGTCCACTAATATAGTCTTGGTAGTGATGCCTTGGAAATAATGAAAATCAAATTATATTCTAATATTTTTTCCACAATTCTATGTATTATTCGTATCTTATTATTTCATGGCTTATGCTCCCTATTTCATTATGATTCATGTCATATGAACTGCTAATCTTTTTCCATTATCTTTGTTATGATTCTTTATAATTAGGGTATGATCTTATATTTTTATGATCCCATACTCATATAGTTATGCTCATCTTTATTCTTACATGTCTCCCTTATTTACCCTTATTGAGCATTTTAGATCACCCCTTTTTGGTTTCCTTTCCCCCAGGTTATGATGATATGTACTATGTTTGACATGACTAAGAAGGGTTCTAGTCAAGAACAACCTAATTGGAGATGATATAGATCACATATTTACTAGTGTTTACATTTCCATGTTTCCAAAGGCACTATAACAACTACGGTCTTCGAACGTCTATTTGTATATTGTTTAAGTATTTCGAAAAAGTTATGTAATATTAAAGTTTGAAAAGTGAGGGTCACTACATTGTGGGATGTCTAACGACATCAACTCACATTCTTTATATCCATGAATCAATTATTTTGGAAGTTCTAGCGAGGTACTATGGGGATGATGTGTTTAGGATTCATGGGGTACCGGTGATCAATATCACTAATCAAGATTGTTAGTTCTCGTCAATTCTCTTTATGGGATTTCATCATATGTTTGGATCCTTCTTTAAACTTTTCAATAATTTTCACCCTTGGATATATGGGAAGATAGAGTGAGTCATCTAGATTATAGAAGATATGTTGCAATATTACATCATGGATTTTGGAGGATCCATGGAAAGGTATGTGCTTTTTTTTGAGTTTGAATAAAACAATATATATATCTCATTTATTTACATTGATTCATTTTTTGAATTGTATGGGTGAATATTATTTTATCCATTATGTTGGATAACAATTTTAGAGTTAGAGGTTATTAGTCCTAAAGTGGTTTAGAGATTGACCATGATGATCCAGATAGTCCATGAGTGGATAAGGGTGACATAATACCATCATAAGGGCTATAATGATCATAGGTAGAGGCCCCAAGAGTTTGATGTTTGGGAACAAGTGTTCTTGAGGATATCCCCACGACGAAGGTAGTGGAGGTTTTCCAGGGAGTAAAATTTATTCCTTGTTCATTGGGAATTTAATGGTGTTGGATCATGTTGGTAGAGTATCAAATTTTTGGGTTCATCCACCAGGGTTATATAGGATCTATGATATATTCCATGAATTCTAGATTTGGGGTGTCATCAAGATGGATCCCATGTCATTTTCTAGGGAGAGTTGGATACATAGGATGATGAAACATTCATGGAGTTAATGATATATATCCAAGATCATTTAGATAAAGTTATACAGGGATGAACCACCATTTTGTTTATTTTTTGTGTTGGAATGTTGTCCTAGAGGATATAACATTGGAGTTTCTGGTGTAGATGTGTTCTCAGTAATGTGAATTGTTTTGATTTTTTCTTTGTTTTTACTTTCCTTGATAATGTGTTTCATGGGATGAAATATATGAACATGTGAAAATTTTATCCTAGTCATGATGTTTTATATTTATGATATATTTATAAACCAAGAGGGTGATTTAGTGCCACCCAAAGTAGATAATATCTCGATATAGTGGGTGGGTTTCCTTGATTTTTGTTCTTGGGGATGTTTTGCATGGAATTTTACATGCCTGTTAGATTATTTGATGAGGAGATTGAAATGGTTTTGTGAGTGGTTAGGTAGATTAAATGATTATTGTGGTGGTTTAGGTGTTAAAGTAGTTTTTTGGGTTGTTTCATGGATGTTCCCCACATGTGGTGGGGTTTGGAGTGTAATGAGATCCCTAAGAGGTATTTCAAAGGATAGTAGTTTAGACCCTCACCTATTATTTTAGGTTTTAGGTTTATTCTGAAGGATAAGACTCATTTGAGAGGTGTCTAAAGTAATGGTCTATGTTGTCTTGTCATATTAATTTTTTTTTGTTTTGGAGTTGAAGTTTTTAAGAGGAAGAATGATTGGGGTTCAATGGAGTTCAGAGCTGTTGTTTTACTAAAATGGAAGGTTCATGATGTGAACATGTGCTCATGATGTGAGATGATGTTCAAGGCTTGGAGAATATAAATTCACGAATTGATGTTTCATATGGGAGTTATATTCTTAATGAAATCCCAACGTAAAGGAATTGTTCATGACATGAATAAATTCATTGTTGTGGTTCCATGAAAATTGAAATATGTTCATCAAGATTAGAGTTTTAGGGATTCACTAGATGAATTTGTTCCATGACTTGAATTGTAGGGCCTCATGAAAACTTATGATGTAAATATGGGTCTCATTTCAATAATGTATTGAGGTACATCTTTTTTATAAAAATTTAGCCTCAACTAAAATCCTATATTCCTATCAGTTTTTTTAGAAAAAACTTAGTTATTTTGGGATAATTTCTAGCCTTCCCTTATCATCAAAGATCCTTGGATTCCATAGCATCATATTTGGAAATCCGTGGAGGGTAAACCCCTTTTATACCTCATTTTATATGGGTTCTATTTGGGAGTTCACAGTGATGATGTTGTTCTCATATAGGGAGTGTTTGGGATGCATTTTTTTTATGACTCATTGGTGTAGTTTAGGTTGATACGAGGTTACCTAGTGTGGTTGAGGTCTTCTAGTAGTTTATCCTTAACCCTGTAGTGTTCAGTGACTTGAAAATATTCTTTATGTTATATGATACTTTTTCTCACCCTATTTATGTGAATGTTTGGGGATTAAATGATTGTTTCTTCCATTGGGTTGATAATAAGGGTATAATTAATAAAGATAATGAATTGGATCAATATAAAAGCGATGGGAATAGTGAGAAATCACATGTTTTACAATTTATGATTTTATTTATTATGAGATTATACTTGATTGTTTCCATTTCATAAAATCATTACTGTTGATTTCCATGACGATGTTGTAGTCTATATGGTTGTGATACTGTTTTTTGTGTGATTTATTGATATCACCCTAAATAAAACAGATAATCACTTATATTTGTCTAATTAATTAGTTTCCCATGGAAATATGTAATTTTTTAAGAATACCCATGATAAATAAATATGTAAAGTAATGTTGTCCTTTGAACATAAATTATAGAATCTAGGTTACTATGATCTGTGTGGTTATGCTTATTGTGTTTCCTTGTGATATGGTGTTGATGTGAAACAGTTGTGATGTATGATGGTGGTGATGTACTGTGTTTTTCTAGTTAAGAAGTAGAGATATGTGATGATAGAGTTCTGTGGTTGTTGTGGTGAAATGGATTGGTTGATGTGGTGTTCTGGTGATGGTTGATGTTAGATAAATGATTTGTTTTGTAATGTGGTTTTTTTAGTTTACCAGTTATCCATGGAACAAATTTTAATGCTGTAATTGAAATGACATGGGTTGATTGATTAATATGAATGGTCCAGAATTACTGTTTGATAATTGACCAAAATGAAATTAATGATTAATGAAAGGGTTGTTTAAATGTCAGTGAATTGATTTCTAAATAGGAGCTAGTGGAAACTCATTAAAACTTTGAAAATGATTGAACCTATTATTATAAGTGTAATTGTGTGGTTTTGTGTGATGGTTGTGTGGTTGATTCATTTTTTTGTTGTAGAAGATGTGATTAATATTGTATGGTGCAGGGTGGTGGTGTGGTGTATGCTTGTCCAGTTGTTTGAACCCATAGGTTATATATTATGTGTTATTTACCTATCATATAATTTATTTTATTTCTCTATATAGCCCACCCGAGTTGGATAAACTTACCAACACCCAATGGTTTTTGGTTCTAGGTGTTTTATGAAACATCCATGTTAGTGGTGACGAGGATGGCTAGATATCATTAATTCACACTCTTACTTTAGTGGAAATGATGATATGGGTTGGTGTTGGTCATTACCCTGTGATGATATAAGTTAGTGTTATATATTACATAGTGATGATACAGGTTATGGGTTTGATATTCACTAGGGATGATGAGGATGTAATGTGTGGTGGAGGTTATGTGTGGTAGAAGGATGGAACAATGTTAATATCCTTCATGTTCATGATACCCTACTTCCCTAGTTATGTGATGAGTTTGTGATGTAATTATGACTGATGGTTGAACTAGATTCTAGACCCTACATGAGGATGGGATGGGTAGGTATATGTCTTTACCCACATCAAAGATAGATAATTATGTTACATGATATGTAAGGAAGGGATGAGAACACATGACATTTGATGTTGGGCCAGGGGAGTACAAAATATGTGAGGAAGTGACTGCATAGAACGTTTTTGTGTTATTTCGATACTATATTTCTATATTGGATACATGATTTGGTGATCCTACCATGGTGAGGATAGTATTGGTTAGTTGAATGGTTTAGGTGCATATTGGTTATGTTGTTTGTTTGCTGGCATATTAGTATGCTTCTTTCCTAGATGAACATGGGACATTGGGTATGATACTACAAATATATAATTTATTATCACCATATGAATATAAAATATTTTCCTAATTTCTATGAGGACTTTAGGGACCAATATAGATTTTAATATCTTGGGGTTTGGAGCTATTTTCGAGTCATTGACATCATACCGTATTTTGGTATTTTCTTGGAGGCATTAATTTGTATTTGTTGACATTGTTAAGGAATTTTGTAATGGTTTGGGATTGATATTATATTATGTTTTAGTTTTTATGTGTGCTTTATTATTCAGTCTCATTATCCTATATCATTATAAATTGTAATTTCTCCCATATGTTACATTTTTATACCCTCGATTCTTGCTGATAATATGGGGCCTACTAGAGGCGGGACTCGAGGGTCATTATCTCTCTTCCTTCATTACCAGTCTAGGAGGGGTACATTTTTAGGGAGAGGATCACGATAAAATAAATATCTTTGGATGTTAATTCTTTTATTAAAATCATATCCTTGAACACATATTTATATTAATGGAAAAATTAACAGAAAAAATGAAGTGGTAAAAATAAAAATGTACCACTTAGGTAAAGTTTTTTAAAATGAGAAAATGATCTCTAAAGAAATGTTTGTTTAATTTAAATCCATAATTTTACAGAAATATTTTTACATAAAATAATGAGTTATTTTTTAAAATATATATGATAAATAAAAAATTTAATGGGGAGATACTTGATCTGAAATTAGGAATATGGAAGTTTCATTAAATCAGGTTCAGATAAAAGAGATAATTTCAAAAGGAAAATGAAAACATATTACCCAAATAAATAGTAAATTAAACTATATATATCTATAATGTTCATAGATATAAAAAATTTGGATGATATACTTGAGAAGATGATAAAAGAAAATGGATAAAGATAAAATAAAAATGTAACAAAAAGGAAATAAGGGTGGTTTAAATGATCTATTTTATGTTTTAAAACACCTTGATTAATATCCCACATCATAAAAAAGGATAATAAAATTTTATTTTAAATTTATGATAAGGTTAATATGAATTTCACATGTTATAACACTAAATTAAGTCTCCAATTATAAACAATTACATAAATGTAAATAGAAATTATGGACAAGAAGGGTAAATTGTTGTTTAAGAGGATGAGATTTATTATTAACATAGTTACATTTTAAAGAATGATTAGAACTCATCAATTAAGAATATATGAATCAAAAGTTATCTACCATGATTGAAATTGGTTGTATCGTATGAAATGATAGATGAAAATCAAGGAGAAACATTATAACTCTTGAAATGTTATTATGCTAAGAAAAATCCATATATTTTGGGAAAGACAAAAATCATATTTGACAACAATAAAAATAATTAATGGATGTGAAATTTAAAATTTCAAAAATAATTTAAAATATTATAATTCATGGGGTTATTATTTAAAATAAAAAAATTATGAATGGTTCATAATACCAAACAAATCCACAATGAAGGGTGATTGGGATGAAACCCCTTAACTCAAGTATGATTTTACTCTGCACTTTCACTTAACTTAATGATTAATAAACATATTTTTATAAAAAAAGTTATTAAGAACCATATCCAACAAAATTACTTTTTATATGGTATATTTATCTTCATGTTTCACCAATTTATCATTTCTTTTCCACTTATGTCAGTTACATGAAGTTCCTCACTCAATTTCTCAAAAAAATTCATTGCGGGTTGACCAAAGAAAAAGTGTTATAAAATAATATCATAGTATCACTAATTATATATGATTATGACATTTACTATTCCAATAGAACATAATTTGTACAGTTGTATATGATTATCATGAATACACTCAAATTAGAAAATATACTTTGATATGTCCTTTATAGTGATGAAATATATACAACCATTTATTATTAATATCACTTATAGAATGTATAATATTATGATTCTAGAATGTTAATGTCTGAGTAAATAACATTTTAACTAATTAGATACATTTTTTCCACCCAAATTAGCTGGTATTGAACACAAAAGAGAAAATTTATCATGTAAATGTGGTAGTCTTCACACACATGTAAGGGATACTCTCATTTTCGTAAAATAGAAGAAAAGTATGAAAAAAATATCTTATCATTACAAAATCATTAAAATGTTATAAATTTTATATTATATTATTAAATAAATATTTTTATAATCCATTAATGTTTGTGTTGAAAAATAGGACACACCGTTCATAGAGGCGGTAGTCCACACATACACATGATGACATTTTAATTTTGCAAAAGGTTTTGGAGGAATGTATAAAATATAAGTTTCCTTAGCATAAAAACATACCAAAATATAAATAATACTTGTTCAAACATACTATAATGAGTAAAATATGTTTCTTGAGTTATATGTAGAAAGGAATTTTGAAGGTGTCGTGGAAAATATTACATCTCGATTTAGATTTTCTCTTTTGGTCGCCAACTTAGGTTACAGTAGATTGGTTTTCTAGAAAGAATGAAAATTATAGAAACTAGGGATAGGGTTTAGGAGATATTAAATATGATTTTGGTTCGATCCTGATGGGATTTTTTAAGCATTTATAGGATGATGGGTGGTGTCTCCTTTTACAAATGAAGAGAATGGTGTTTTTGATATATATGACCTTTTAATATAATGAGAGCACATGTTTCACATGGAATGTGAATAGAAAGTGGAAAATAATTGAGTGTGGAAATTGGTAAGGTAAATAAATCCTCAACAACACTTTTCCAAAAATGTTTTAAATATGTTTCTAAGTCATATACTATAAATTTTGGCTTTTATTTTTTTTTGGTTTTTACTCAGGTAACTGATTTTTAACTAAGTAATTTTTTTATTTCTTAAAAATAAAATAATAATAATAATATTATTTTTAAATTATTACAATAAATTTTAAATCATATTTATTAACTAAAATTTTAATATATTATTAAAATTTATTTTAACATGAGCGCATGTAATATATAAAAGATTGTTTTTAGAAAAAAGTGTATTTGTAAGCATATGATTTCTGTCAGGGATAAAATTATCAATGTTATTGATTTTATTGAAATTAAAATTGTATTATTATTATAAAAATATTTAGTTAGACTTAAAATAATTCAATAACCTAATTCCACCATTTTCAATTTTTATTAAATGAAACTAATGAAAAAACGGTTTTTGTGAAACCATTGCCAATATTTTAAAAAATGTTAAGAATCGGCTTTATATGTCAACATATAATTATAAAAAAATTAATTTAACTTTATAAAATATATTTTGTATTTTAAAAGTGGTTTATAAAACATTCATGTAATTATAGTATAATAATTTTGTAAAAGTGACAATATTAGTAAAATTAGTATTTCTCTAAATTCACCAAAAAATCAATTATTTTTAAAAAATATAAAAAAAAATTTCTTAAGACAATTTTGAAATGAAGGTTTCAATTTTTTCAAAATTTTAAAAATTTTAAACTCTAAAATTATTTAATTTACATTTTAAAATTAAATTCAATATATAAATAAAAAATAATTTTTTGAACAAATGAAATTTTTATTCATTGAATATTATTAATATTATTCCATATCAATTTATAGTTTAAAAAATATAAATACACTAGTTCATATATAATAATATTTTCAAAGTGTAAAATTTAATATATTAGTATAAAATATATAACATTTAAAAAAATGGTTCTTTGAGAGAATGAATTATTACATTTATATAAAATAAGCTTTATGAAATACTATTAAAATTTAATTATTTATATTTAAAAAATTGGTTTTTCTAATCTATTAATATTAAAATATTTATTTTAATTATATATATACATCATATTATATTTTAATAATATTAATATTAATATTTATAAATAATAAATAAATATAACATATATATGATTTTAATATTATATATTTTTTTCATTGTGAGTTTTATTATTTTAAACTTACTACTTAAAAATTCATGGCTTCAGTATCCAATCAGATATATGGGCAATAACAATATTTTAAATGACCATATTTTCAATGACCATAATTTAAATGATCATAGACCAATATAAACATAATAAATTATTTCTTCATTCGACTCTCAGTTTACAAGATTTTGTTCTTATATCATATAATATATTTTTCATTATTCTTTCTCCTTTCATGGTGATATTCCTCATTATAGGATTTTTCCATATTTTTTGTCCCCAAAGTTGAGAATCATCAAGGATATTCTCTAGTCGTGAATATTTTATTCTTTTCTATATGTTATCTATTATTGATTTATGATAATTTAATCGATTTAATTTATCCATGGTGAGTAATAGTGTATGGTATAAAATACTTACTTTTATATGAGTTTGTTCGAACGATCGAATTATGAATTAATAAATCATTATTAATTTAATTCATGTCTCATATTAATTATTTACTAATATATTTCAATTCCACTAAACAAAAAGGAAAAATAATTTATAATTATAAATATATGGTGACCTCGAATCTAGTCACCCAATGCCAGTGCCTATTTTATTACATTGGTATAGATACGAGGGGTGAAATCCTGAAGGACTAATTAGTTTAATAGTTTTAGAGATATAGGTATACAAATGATATCCATTTTACATAGGGAATTAATATATAAATCATAGTAATAAAAAACATTTTTCATCCTTAAGCTCATTCCAAGAATCCTTCTTTATATCCTAAGGAAAAATAGAAAATAAGGGTGTGGCAAAATGGTCAGTAAGGGTTATGTACAATGGAAGCTATCATTACTGTATTGATAACATTTAATATGGAAAGTTAAATAACTAAAAAAAATCTATTTAATCAATAAATTGAGAATCAAATAAGGTATAATAAATATGGCCATATAACTAAATGAACACCCATTCCATTAAATCAATAAACTGAGATTTAAATGAATCCAGAGATAATATAAATGAAAAGTCTCATGGATAATAATAATAATAATTTATTTCTTAATAATTTAAATACTTAATTATTAGTTGCCATAATCTTAAGAATCATGATATCTATATTATCAAGACCTTTCACAAGACAGTTTAGAATAACTGGTAAAAACCCATCTAAATTTTCTAACTGATTTGAGTAATGAGACATGTCAATGCATCAAGGATCTATCTGTAACCAGAAACCACCCATAACATAACATCAAGAAATTACTCATCTGTTAAATAATATATTTAATTTATGAATCAATATTCCTTATCATCAAATATTTGTATTGATTAAAGGATAACAATTTATTAATATTTCCCCATTTAATCATTATACTTTCAAATTAAAAATGACTATAAAAATGGTATAAAATTTAGTAAATAATCATGTAAAACATAAAATAATATGGATATTTAAGATAAATTAAATGCATAATGAAATATGATAAAAATAAAAAAATTCATCTTTGGTAACATTTAAATTGTTACCCATTATAGAATAAAATTGAAGAAAAATTTTAATCATCATGAATAAATAGTTTTTTATGTTAATACATCAAAGGGGTAATATATAAACCACATAAAATATAATTGGTGCATATTAACAAATACACCTCAATGAAATGATAATCGAGATGAAATACATTACCTCACACTTTATTTTAGTTAAAATTGATTTAAAATATTATATTATGGTTTGAATAATCTTAAAAATTTATACTAGAACCATACTTATATTTTTAATATCATATATTATCCTCCTATAACATTCTACAATATGTTCTTTAATAATGTTTCATTGTTTTCATTGTTTCTTTGGTTAATTTCCTTGTTTTCTCATGCATGGTTTGTCATTAAAGTTTCATTTATTATAAATAGGATATAAATAAATTACATTAATAATGATATTAATGTTATAAATATCATATTTACTCATTATAAACATTATTATAACCATTCTTGTATGTTGGGATTGTAAAATGAGTCACATCGCTTTGTGGAAACAGTATGACGTATGTATGCACGAGCGATGATATAATTCCCTTAATGGGTGAAAGGGTGAGGGATTTTATGATATATTAATTTCTAATTAATTATATCATGTAATATATATATATATAACATATATTCATCAATTTATTCCCCATTACCTTCCATGTAAAGCATAAGTCAAAAAAATTAAATCGCTTCGCAAGGCGGTAGTCTCCCATACACATGAGAGGAATTATTTTATTTTAAATGGAATGTAAATTAAGAAGGTATATGTGATATTATAATTAAATAAGTATAATTATTTCATAAATATTATATATAAATATTAAATCCATAATTATATTCGACTGTTGGAGGTTTTGATTGAAAATAAGTTACATCAGTTCGCGAAGTGGTAGTCTTCCATACACAAGATGGACAATTTCATTTTCCATTTTATGGAAGTGAATATAGATATAGGTTACGAAATTTACATAATACCATGTAATTATATTGGAGATAATTGTTTAATTATAATAGAAAAATTTAATTAGATTTTATGTACGTATAATAAGAAAAAAATAAAAATGGTCATTCAAGAATGTTACCTCTTCTTCGAACGACCTCTTTAGGTTTGCAACAAACCCCTTAATATTATAGGGTTATGATAAAAAAATGGGCCTAGGATGTTTTTATGGGAGTAATTATGTTATTATTTTAGGCATTGGATGATCCAAATGTCTTTGTAAGTGTGAAGAGGGTAAGATTGGGGTAGCCTTTTATAAGTGATAGAGAGGACACAAATAGACTATTTTGAAAAGTATCAATTAAAAACAAGTTTTTATAATGAAAAAGCCACTAAAAAGGGTTATTATTTACATTTAAATAATATAAGGTCTAAATATTTTCATCTAATTAGTTTTGGAAAAGTTGGTAGGTCATTTTAACTCTTATCTTTTTTGTTCAACCTCCCATAAAATTATTTTTAATCTTAATCGTGATAATTTAATTTTATTTATTTAACTATTAATCATGGTCAAAAAATATATTTAAATTATTAGATAATATAAATTATTCTGATTAAAAATATGAAATCCATTTTTATAAATTAAATTCTCAAAATTGGAAGAATCCATTTTAGAATTATACAAGAAAACACGATAAAAAACGAGATTCCAAAGAAACAATTATCCACAGTATAGGAGGCTTTAATGTCAAAATTCATTTTTAAATTGATTCTAATAACCTAAAATGTACTGATTAAAATAAAATTGAACTAATTTTAATTTTATAAAAATTTAAAATTTCATTTATCTTTTAAAAATATTAAACTGAATGATAGCTTTAAATAAAAATAAATATTTTCCCCTATTCATTGAAATTGAATAACTTTTCCAATAAATCCTAAAAATTCACCATAAGATAATTTTGATATGATAGTTTAAGAAATGAATTTAATTTTAAAATTTAAATTTTATTAATGTTTTAAAAACAAACTTAAAATCTTGTATGTAAAGAGCTACTAATATGCATTTTAGAAAAAATATAATTTTTCAGAAAACATTTATTTTTATTTCAAATGATTAATATTTTATTTCTAATAAATATATATCCATTATATTTTTTTATACATTAATAAACCATTTTAATTTTATTATTTAGTTATTATTATTCATATCCCCCAACTTAACAGCTTAGTTAGAATGGTAATTTTTAAATAATATTTTAATAGAGTATTTTCGTTTAAAGCCGGTGTTTTTTGCAACACAATATATTAAAAAGATACAATTGATATAAAAGAAAATAAATTTTAAGGTATTGGGGTATCACATTCTTCTCACCTAGAAAAATTTCTTTCAAAACATTTCTTGGATATTACCTTCTAAATAGATGAGGGCACTTCATCTTCATAGAATCCTCTAGTTCCCACATTGCTTCCTCTATTTTTTGATTTCCTTAAAGTACCTCTACCAATCGAGTCATATAATTTCTCAATACTTTCTCTCTAATATAATGAATATAGATTGGTTCTTTATAGTATGATAGACCATGTTAAAATTCTAATTCCACATATTTGAGCACGTGCATTAGTTCTGGAATGCACTTTCTTAACAATGATATATGGAACACATCATGTAATTTTAAAAGACTTGGAAGTAATACCAATAGATAAAACATGACCCTTATTATTTACAGTATTTCAAATGGTATGATGTACTTGTGGACTAATTTTCCTTTTTGACCATATCTTATGATAGACATTCATGGAGATACTCTCAAGAAAACTTGATCTCCAACTTAGAGTTCCAAATCCTTCCTCTGATTTTCAACATAACACACTTTACTACTTTGAAAAATATTATTATGATACGGAATATTAATTTATATTATTTTTGTCTCTTTAACAAGTTTTGGGCCTATAACTATTCTTTCAATAACTACATACCAATAAATTTTAGTATGAAATCTATTTCCATATAATTATCCATACATCTCCATTTGAATACATGAACATAAACTAGTATTGTAGGAAAATAAAAAAGGTAAACACTAATCCCACATTTCCTGAAAGTTAGGTGATCATGAACTCAATATATATCCCATTTTTTGAATATTATTTTCATACTATCCCTCAATATGATGATGGTAGGGAGAGGTCAAATAAAGCTCATTATCAAGATCCTTCTGAGGACTCTTCCAAAATTTCAATGTAAAATGGAGATCATGATCAGACCCAACTGAAAGGGATGCACCATGACATCTTACAACATCATTAATATAGATCATTGTGAGGATATCAAGAGGTAAATATTCTCTTATAGAGAGGAAATTTACACATTTGGTTATGCAATCAATGATAAGCCATATTGCATAATTCTTCCTTGGAGTCTTTGTTAGTTCCTTGAAAAATTAAAAAATAATGTAAAAAAATTTCCATATAAAAATATAAAGAGCTAGCATGAATCCTATATGATGTTGTCTCTCAGCCTTCAAATGTTTATACAACAAATATCTTGATACATTGTCTACAATTTCCCACTTCATGTCATCCTACCAAAAATTTTCTATAACAAAACCTTACATCTTAGTGCTACCACGGTGTATAGAGAAAGTAAAGCTATGAGAATCATCCAATAATTCCATTTTTATCTTAGGTATTGATGTAATATATAATCTCTCTCCAAATTTCAGAACACTATCCTCACAAATGAAGTCTTCTAATTTCCCAACATTCATATCTTTAATTTTCTTATCAAAGTACTCAATATCAGATTGATAACATTTTATCATTTCTAATAAAGATAAATTCACAATAATTTTAAAAATTTGTGATGTCTTTCATTATTTGAAAATTCCCATATCTATATTTACTAGATACATGAACACATATTCCCTCTCAATCCTTATTTGGGTCAGAACTCCATGATATTTCCTAATCAATTCATCTAGTATCTTATTTTTTTTTCTTGGGTGGTAGTATATCAAGAAATCATAATAATTTATTTTATTAATACATATCATTTATCCCATATTAATCTATTTCTATGAAAATATGTATTTTAGGATTTTAGGATCTATGTATATTTCACATATTGTACCATATAAATAATTTATTCATATATTCAAAGAAAATATTATAGCTGCCAACTCAAGATATTGGGTTGGATAGTTTTGTTCATGGGTCATTAATTTCCTTGATTCATATTCCATTAAGTTTTAATTTTTCATTAAGAGAAAGATAAATCCATTATTTAATTCATCACTAAATATAACTAACCCATCATTTCCAGATGGTTTTTTAAAAATCAGAGCATTGTCCAACCTCATCTATAGTTCATGAAAACATTATTCACATTCCTTTTTCAAAATAAAATGAAACCCTTTAGGTGTAAGAATGGTTAAAGGATTTCTTAATTGAGAAACATTATATATGAATAACTAATAGTAACCTAGCAAACCAATGAATATACATACCTCTGTTTTGTTTCATGGTGTAGTCCATTCTCTGAATGTATTTACATTCATAGGATAAACTATGATTCTATCTTTAGAGGCAATATGTCCATGAAAAGAAATTTTTTGAAGCTAAAAATAATCCTTACTATATTTACCATATAACACTTTCATTGTAGGAGTCTCAAAAATTTTCCTCAAGTGAATATCATTGTCCTCATAGCTTTTAAAATGTAAAAAGATTTCATCCATGAATTTTATATAAAAATCATCATGATATTCATTGAATAATTTGTTTATTGTATCTATAAAAATAGAGGGTGTTTTAGTCAATCCAAATGGAATTACTATAAACTCACAATGTTTATACCACATTCATAATGTTTTCGTCAGAATGAATTCCTTCTTTACTCGCAATTAATGATAACCAGAATAGAGGTCAATCTTTGAAAATTATTGAGCTCCCGAAATTTGGTTGAATAATTCATCAACGTGAGGTAGTGGATACTTGTTATTTGTTGTTATAGAATTTATTTCACAATAATCAATGCATAGACTCATTGATTAATATTTTTCTTAGTGAATATTAGAATGGATCCCCATGCTGAAACACTGGGGAAAATAGATCCTTTATCACACAACTCCTCTAGCTGTTTCTTCTACTCCACTAGTTCTATAGTGGTTAACCAATAAAGAGTTTTTTATATAAGTTTTAGAGTAAGGACTAAATCAAATGAAAACTCAAAATCACACATTGGTTGATTTATATGTAATTTCTCAGGAAATACATAAATGTATTCTTGTATGATTATTACATCCTCACATTCATTATTACATTCTCAATACATATTTTTTTCCTCTTATTCCCTAATAATCTCATTTAGAAGAGGTAATTATGGTAGATTTTGACAAGAATGAAATGATGATGTATCTTCTCTAATGATATGGAAGTATTCATCTTCATCATGATTTTTAATTTCCTTCCCCTTGAAATAAAAATTTTCTCCACATTTTGAATCCCAGTTCCCACCAACTATTATATCAATGTCAACCAATGGTAGGATAATAAGGTCATAAAATAAATCATTTTTCTCTATCATAATGGGGACTGCCTAACACATCCTTTTTAGTGGGACTTATAGTATGAGTTTTGGATAACAAATCCCTTCTTTAATTTCTAGAGAAATATCTAGTTTTCTTGAAAAAAATAGTAGATATAAAAGTGTGTGAGGATACATAATCAAATAAATAATTATATAAATTTTAAACTATGATTAAAGTACCTGCCACCATATCATTGAGTACTTTCACCCGAGTTTTAGTGATATCATAACCTTGGCTATCTACCCTTGGCCTCTTATATGTTAGATTCCCTTAAAACTTATGGAATGAATTTATGCAGTTCCCCATAAAACTACAGTTAAAACAATGAATAATAGTGTTTTGTTTCTTACCTTTACATTCTATATCCTGGTGGACCTTATCTTTACACATATAATAAACTCCCAACCCCTTCAAGCATTTCCCCAAATGATACTAACTATAGTTTTCCAAATATAAAAATTATTATTTTTTTATTATTCTTCTTTGATGCATTCCATTTTTCATGGATCTCATTTGAATTATCATATTCATTATTTTTCTTTAACATGTAGGATCTTGAGAATTCCTTCTCACTTTTTGTGTCACCATAAACTATTTCATCATATGATGAACAAGTTTGAGAGACTAGTGCCCTTTAGAGACCTGGATTTAGCCCATTCAAGAAATGGAAAATCTTACACTCCACGTTGTGTATGTAAACTATATTATATATGGATACCCTTATAAAGGTAATTTTATATTCAAAAACACTTTTATATTCCTTACACTTTAAGCTGATGAAATTTCTCTCCATTTCCATTTGATTATTGTGAGGGAATATTTGTGAATGAATGCATCATTAAATGATTTCCATTCCATGAGTTATATCTTATCTTCCTTTCTAGTATTTTGGATCAATTACCACTATTTATCCATATATCATTTGATAAAATACAAATAAATTATAACTTCTTCCTTTTTATCACATCCCAAGGCCATAAATATCTTCTTTAGGAGACTCATTCCATTTCTCAGTTACAATTGGATTAGTAGTCCTACTAAATAATGGGGGAATCTTATCAAATGAAGAAAACCAACAAGGGATAATCACACTATAGAATTGGTTGCTCCATCCTAGAAAGGTTATTTTTCAAAATCATATTATACTGGTATAATATAGCCATGATCTTCTCAGTTCCAATACCGATAGTATTGGTTTATTCAGAAAGGAAATATCTACATTTTCCATGAGTATTTATACACTTCATCCTTCCATGTGCCATTTATAAAAAATGTAATACTCTAGATTAACTCATAAAATTATGAATTTTAAATAATATTGTATAATTATAAATATGATGTAATACTTAACATAAACAAATTATACACAGTTTGTCTCATAAATTTAAACTTGGTTTCTTTGGGGATATCTTTATTTTCAAATCCTTCATAATGGGTTGTGAAGAAAATGTTCATTATCCTAATAACATCTGCATGAGGTTTCAATATTGGTTTGTAGTAAATATCATTATTTTTTACTTGTTATTTCTCAAGTAATTCTGACACACCATTTTCAGAGTCATTACCCCCAGGTAAATCTATTCTAGAATCACTTCAACTTGTAGTATTCAAACACAGATATGTTACAAAGAAAAACAACATAATATCTTCCTCACTAAAAATTTAATATTTTAATATATTTATCTCATTAATGTATATTATAGGGTTGTTTTATTTAATCTATGTTTTCCCTAATATAGTTTCTATATTTTCCACTAAAATTTCTCAAATACCAACTGTAATGACCCTAAATGTATTAACCTAGATCCAATGACAATTTTATTACATTGGAATAGATACCAAGGGTCAAATCTAGAATTATTGGTCAGTTTAGAAGTATTATAGAATGAGATAAATATATGATACCCATTTTAAATATAGAAATAAAATTTAATTCACAATAATGTAAATCATTTGGCATCCTTAAACTCATTCCAGGAATTCTTCCTCATATCCGGGGGAATGGAAACAAAATAAGGGTAAGCTCAGATACTCATTAAGGGTTAAATACAGTAAAATATAAAAATATTGAATAAACAATATTAAATATTTATATGTAAATAACTGAAAACTCATTCCATTTAATCAATAAATTGAGAATTAAATATGGAATAATAAATATGGTAAAGTAACTAACTTAACACCCATCTGATTTAATAAATAAATAGAGAAATTAAATGAATATGGAGATAATATAAATGAAAAAATATTATGTATAATAATAATAACTGAATTTTAAATGAAATTTTTTTCTTAATTATTAGTCTTAATGATCTCAAGCATAATGATACCTCTACTAAAGACCTTTGAAAAGACAATTTAGAACTTTAGGTAACATCTACCTGATTTGAACAATTGAAATTTCCCATGATACCTATCGATGCATCGAGATACTATAAATAATTATGCCCTACCCGTAACTAAATGCCCAAATTATTCCTCATATATCTAATTATCGTTTTAATTCATGAATCAATATTCCTTATCATTAAAAAACCGTATTGAGTGATGGATATAGATTTATCAACATTTCCCTAGTTAATAGAATAAATTTTAAAGATAAAACCATAGGTAAACATTGTATACAGTTTAGAAAATAATTATATCCATCAAAAAATAATATTTATATTTAATAGAAATGTAATTTCCAATGAAAAATGATCATAAGAACGTGATTGTTTCAAGAGAAGGTAGTCTATCACAAAATAAAGTGTGTTCATAGAATAAGTTTTACCTCTTTTCTCACTTTGGAATTATTACCCATTGATAAATAAATTTGATCCAAAAAATTAATAATAAATAATAAATATGTATTCATGTTAATTAAATAAGAGGGGTTATATCTACACTGAAAAAAACTGAATTGTTTCATATTAAAAAATATGACTCAATGAAATGGAAATTGAGATAAAATCACTCACCTCATAGTTTCCTTTAGTTGAATATAATTTAACTTCCTATAAATTGGTTTTAATAATGTTATAATTTTATACCAGAACTATAATAATATTTATAATGTCATTTATGATCCTCTTATAACACTTTACCACCTATTTGATAATAATATTACATTATTTTATTTTTTTGTGGGTTATTTTCATTTTTTATCATTTGTGTTTTGTCATAACATTTATGGTTAATTATTATAGGATATAAAGCCATAATATCCACAATGATAATAATATTTTAAAAATTAAATTTTCTCATTAGACATATTATTTGAACCATTCTTGAATATTGGCAATGGAAAATGAGTCTCATTGACTTGTGGAGACATAGGCCAAACATACACATGAGAAATAAAATCATTCCCTTAATGGGTAAAAAGGTAATGGATAGTATGATATATTAATTTTATATAATTTAAATAACTTAAAATATATGACATATATTTAATTAATTTATCCTTATTACCGTCTATTTAGAGTGTATGTGAAAAATGAATGACATCCCTTCGTAGGGCAGTAATCTTCCATACACACAAGAGATGTTATATAAATTAAATATATAAGTGATATTATAATTACAAAAGTATAATTATATAACAAATTTTATATATAAATACATAAAACATTATTATATCTGACCGTGACAGGTGTTGATGAAAAACAAGTTACATCACGTACACACGATCGAAGATATCATTTCCCATTTGATGAAAGTGTATATGGATATAAGTAATTACATTAACAAAACTACATACCTATATATGGTATATAATGATGTTATTATAGTATCATGATTTAATAATATTTAATGTAGGTGGAAGAAAAAATAAAATAAATAACTTCGAATGGCCTCTTTATGTTTGAACCAAAATCTTTCCTAGTATGGATATAGGGTCAATCCAAGGGATCTAAAACTATTTTAGAGGAGTAAAAATTTTATTTGTAATGGTAATGGCTGATCCAAATAGATTTTGAAGTGTAAATATCAGAGGGGAAGGGGTGGCCTATTATAAGTTGGGGAGAGGACACACATGAAATTTTTGAAAATAATTAATTACAACCATGTTTTTATCATACAAATATCTTCCAAAATGGGTAATTCTTGAGCCGTATAGGTTATAATGTTGACATATGTCTATCCAATTGGTTTTGGAAAAGTTTTTATGTAATTTTAACACTTATCTTTTTAGTTTAACCCTTGGTAAATCTATTTTTACCTTAACCGTGATAAATAATTTTTTCTTTCTTTATTGTTGATAATGGTAAAAATTAAGTTTAACTAATTAGGTAATTTAAATTATTATAATTAAAAATATGAAATCTATTTAAATTAAATCATAACACCCCATTACCTTCTTTAATGTATGCTTTGACTTTTTTTTATTTCCCTTTTCATTTAGTTACATTGTGGGATTCTTGGAAATAGAGAACCATTAATAGGGAAAAGAAACTAATTTCCAAGGATGTATGTTAATTTTGATGAATAGAATCTAGTAATAAATATTCAGATAGATTTATAGGTTTCTACTTGGGTCAAAAGATCCTAAATATTTGCTTTAAATGTTTTCTATATAAAAATGGTTGGAGCACTGCCAGTTGGACACATTCATGTTGTTAATGGGCTACACAATGTGAATCTATTGTATAGAAGATTTTGTGATTCTTGTGATGGGTGTAAAATGTTTAAAGGTCATGAAACCATCAAAGTATGTTTAAATATTGATCTATATTTAATTTAACTTGAGGAAATGTGTTTTCATGTGTATTTATAATTCATGGGATTTCACATAATGAAAGGGATACATGATGGGAATTCCTCAGGCCTATAAGAAATAGAAATTGGTTATGCCTAATTATTTCTCCATTCAGTGTGTAAGATTTATTATCAAATACTATGGTGATATTTGTTGATTTTTTGTGATATCCCTCCTTCTATATCACTATGTTTGGTGTTTTACTCCTACAGTGGTTGCATCACATATCCCTATTCCTTTTTTCCTTGGGTTTTATAGCCCAATCTTTTGTTTTTCAATCTCTGTTGTCAGAAGAATATAGTTTTCCATTGTTTGTGAGGTATTTTTTTTCTAATAATGTGTTTTTAATTATTGAATTTATATATATTTTCTTAAACTTTTGGGTTATTCGATGAAATTGATTTTCATTGAAATAAACATAATTTTTATTAAATGTGGGCATGTATTATAGAAATTGTTTTTAAAAAACATAGCACATTTGGAACCTTTGGTATATTGAGAAATTGACATAGGTGAACCTTGTGTGTGTGACACCACAATAGGTTACTTTTGTGATATCAATAGACTGTAGAAGGACTCGATATATATTGGATCCCACAAATTACTAGTTTAGTATTATTTTATGTCTTGTACGTGTCCCCACAGGCTAGATCATAAATGGTATGGTTTTTTTCTTTTATACATAGTTTATCTCATGTTATTTTATATCATTGATATTTTATCACATGTTTAGTTTAATTGTTTGTTACTATTCCTATATTTTTTGAATATGATATGCATTTTTGGAAAACAAAGGAAATTTTACAAATGGTATTATTTTTAAAAAATAATTATAAACCAGATTTTGTTTTAAAGATAAAACTTTTTATTTATTTATATTAGAACTTGTATATATTATTTGGTAATATTTTATTAGGCTATGTGCTCACACACAACTTCTTTACTTTGGGTGGTTGTATACATTGTTTTTTATGACATAGTGAAAGGGAAGGGAATAATATAGCATGAAAAGGTTATCTTTTTTATCTATTAATTTTGTGGTGGTATATATTGGTCGTGATGGATGGTCACATGATAACTTGTTTATTCTAGTATTCTTTATCTTTCTAGTTTCACTAGTGTGTCTTAACTATTTATGTCTCGTAGGTACGTAATCATTTCATCCATGTTTTAAATTTATGTTTTTTTAGTTTTACATAAGACTAGTTGTTATTTTCTATATCTCACCATGTTGTAGACAATCTTGGTTAACATTACTAGTTGAACCAGTCCAGTTCATTAAAAATTCTTATCAAAGGGAATGCACATCCTGAAGTGCTATTGACACTAATAGGGTTCGGTTTGGTGTTTTGGTATACCTAAGTTAGTAACATTAGAATAAGGTTTTCAAGTGTAAAAAATGGGTATATTCAACTGACATTCATGTCTGAGTCGGAGTTACCATGGGTGGTTATGAATTTTTTTCTAATCCGGAGACTTGGTAGTCGAGGTTATTTGAATGAATATGATGTGGGATTTATTTAAATAGGATTATTATTTTCATAATTTTTCAGCATTATTAAAATAATTCATAAATGTATTAAATTATTATTATTTTAAATAATTTATATTGATACGTTAAGTTGGTCCCATGATTTTGGAATCCCATCTAGACTGATTTTTTTCCTATGATTTTTATACAATTTCTAATAGAAAAGATCTTACAAATCTGTGTAAGGAAGCTTTGAGAATGGTTCCACAAGAAAATTAAATAGTGTAAAATTATTTGGTAAAATATATAATCTAAACTATTTAAAATTTGGGTGAATCAAGTTTCAGGATCCTGAGACAAATAATGGATCACCACCAAGAATTTACATTGGACCCTAAAAATATGAAGAATGGATTGAGTGGATTGAGAGGATCTTCAAATTCATGAATATTCCTCAGGATTCTATGTTGGGTTTTTTTAAGAATATTCTTGAAGTAATATGATGGAGATGGTGTGACTCTATTGTGTAATCTAAGATGCATGAGGATATCACCTAAGTATCTCTCATGAAGACCTTTAATTAGATGTTTTATACTATGACATTTTTTGTGAAAAATCCCAAGGGGTTTTGACCATAGAGTAGGGAGAGCATACAATTCTATAGTATCCCACACATTTTTTTAGTGCACATTGCACCAAATCTAGTCATCAATGTTTATTCAAAGGAGAAATGTTTTTAGTTGTGGTTGAGGGTTGATACTAAATTACTGATGATTCTCATGTGGCATCCAAACATTGTAGACGTAGTTAAAAAAGAAACATTAGTAGAGGATGAAATTTCTAGAAAAGTTGGTTGGGGAGGATCTTAAGTTTGTGATATATTTAGGTAGGGTGTATCTTCTATCCAAAAAAAGTAAAAAGGTATCTAATTTTCTTAATGACCAGTTTTGGGTGCTTCAACATGATAAGAGTAGGTTGTTTTCTATCAGTGTGGTAAGACTAGTCATACTAAGATTAATTGTATTTAGGATCCTAATACTTTTCATCTTTCTGTACAATATGTCCATATGAAGTGGTTTTGTGAAACGATGTACCAAGGAAGTAAGGATGGATCTGATTTCACCAAGGGCTTGCAGATTTCTAATGATGCCTCTAAGGGTGGAGGGTCTTATAAATAGGAAAATGGATATGTTTATTTGTTTATAAATCTTAAATATGATCTATGATAAAATGTATTTATGTGGTGGAATATGAACTAGAGGAATTTGAAACAAGGTCATCCAAATTTAGGTGTACGGTGTTTATTTTATATTTTATGGTGCTATTATTATTTGATATTGAAAATAAGAATTCATTTATATATTAAAATAAACTTGAGGGGTTAGGGTTATGTTTGGATCTTATTTTATTGTTATTGTATAATTACATGCCTTTTGTGAAAGAGGTCCAAATAAGATTTCAAGTTCCAAACATGTCTAGTGATGATAGAGGGCCATGAGGTGGAGTGGGAGTTATTAGTGATCTATCTTGAGATATTAAAATTTATTATCAGTATGGATTGGATGATCTGTGTTATGTCCTAGACTTACTTTTGTTTTCTTTGGGTTATGTTATTATCTTCTGATGGGTTAAATAATTTTATTCAGGGTGAGTGGGATTCTAGGACATGTTAGTAAGGTATTTTTATTTATTATGTAGGGTTAATCTCATGTTAGTTGTCAAAGATATATCCTTATTATGTTGACCCTTGTTTAGGTATTCAATGACTTTTTAATTTGTGTGTATACCAAGGTATTTCTAAGTGATTTTTATGGTTTACTAACCCAGATATAGGTCGAGTTTACTAGAGACCTACTGTTTTGTCGTAGCCCTTATCCATTCTAATATGGACATGGGATGAGATCTCCATGGAATTCAGCATTGGTTTAAAATGAACTCCAAGTGGGATGTATGTGGTATGGGTGATAATATATTGACTCATGAAATAGGTTCATTTCCTACATATCAATGAGATTATGAATGTGGAGAATCTTGGGGACTTATATGTCTGAGAGATTGTGAGACTTTATAGGGTTCCCTATACAGTTGTTTAAGATAGGGATCTTAGATTTACTTATATGTTTTAGAATGTTTTGAAATTAGCGATGGGTTGCCAGTTGAAGTTGAGAATGAAATATCTTCAATATATGTATTGAGAAATAAATATTTCTATTCATGTTCTTGAGGATATTACCTGGTCTTGTGTTCTTGATTTCAATGGATCATAGAAAAAACATTTTCCATTAGTTGAGTTTTCATATAATAATAGTCATCAGGCCTTGATAAAAATGGTTCCCTTAAAGGATTTTCATGGTAGGCCATGTAGATGTCCCTTATTATAATTATAATTTAAAGAGTGGTCCTTCTTTAGGATGGGTCTTGTTTAGGAGATGACTAAGAAGGTGAATTTGATCTTGAAGAGATTGATCACAACAAAGAGTCATCTGAAATCTAATATAAAATTAAATCTCTAACCATTAGAGTTTCATGTTGGTGATTGAGTCTTTCATATAGTTTCACCTCTATTTGTAAATTTTCAGTTTAGTTAGAAGGGTAAGTTGGCACTAAGGTTTGTGGGATCCATTTGGATCCTCGGATGAAAGAGAATGGTGGCATATCATCTGGAAATAATATCTCGTTTCACTTCCATCCATGAGGTGTTTCACATTCCCTTGATGAGGTGGTATAAACCAAATCCTTCCCATGTGATTTAATAGGAGGATGTTGATCTAGATCTTGAAATCAAAATGGATGAGAAAGTAGTTTAGATTATGGATCACTGAGAGATATGTTTCCATGGTGAAATGATTCATTTGGTATATGTACACTTCCAGTGCAAATGGGATACCCCTGATATGCGGTATTGGGAAATTTTTATGACGCAATAGTGGTCTTCACTTTTTTCATATCAAAGACCTTCAGATTGTTTTTGGGATAGAAAGAATTTAGGATGGGGGGATTGTAACAACCCATTACCTTCCTTAAGGTATGATTTTACATTTTTTTCTTTTCCTTTTTGTTTGAGTGCATTAAAGTCTTATTAAGAATGTAGAGACTTTTCTAGGGAAAATGACATAAATTATGGGGATGTATGTTTGTTTGGATGAATGTAGTCCAATTATTATCATGTAAATGGATTTAGAAGGTATATTTGGGTCTGGGGAGACATAAGTTTTGGTTAAAATGTTTTCTATAGAAATTGGGATAGACACTTCTTACTGGACACATTCACACTCTGAATGGATTACATGAGGTGAATCTTTTTTAGGGAATATTTTGTGAGTCTTATGAAAGGAATATAATTTTTATAGGCCCTAAAACCGTTACATGATGTCAAAATATCTATATGATTTAATATAACTCAAGGAGATAATTTTATAGAGTATTTATAATTTATGTAATATTATATAATCAAAGGTATTCAGGACATGAATCCTCAGGTCTAGCGATTTTAAACAAAATATACACCTAATTATTTCTTAATTTTATGTGCTAGCATTCTTCTTGTAACCTAGGACAATTTTGGGTGATTTTGGGGGGTCTCTCTATTTTCATATTCCTTATTTTGGTGTTTGACCCCTATGGAGGTTGAAACACAAATCCATGTTTCTTATTTTTCCTTATCTTTGAAGACAGATCCTTGTTTTTCAATTTCCATTGACAAAGTCAAATATGTTTCCATCATTCTTGAGGTAGGTGTATCAATGAAAGTGTTATTAAATCTTGAATTTATATATATTCTTATTAACCTCTTTGTAATTTTCATTGAAATTTATCTTTTATATAAAATGGTTTTTATTAAATGAGAGCATAGATTTTGAAAATGTGGTTTTAAAAACTTTTCACATTAGGAACCATGTGTGCATCAAGAAATGGACCTAGTGTATGTTAAACCACTACATGTTACTTTTATGATATCAAAAAACAATGTAAGTACTCGATATTAGTTATAATGAATATATTAATGGTTTAATATTCATTTATTGATAGGACTTATTCCCATATACTAGATCCCAAATGTTGTGTTTTGTCTTTTTTACCTCATTTATCACATGATAGTTTATTTCGTGGATATTAGATCACATGTTTAGTTTACCAGTTTTCTGGTATTCATGGATTTGGTGAATATGATATGCATTTATATTAAATAAATGAATTTTTACAAATGTTCTTATTTGTGAAAAATATTTATAATATATATTTTGTTTTTAAGATAAAACTTGTTCAGTCTTGATATTAGAAACTATATATTTTTTTGGTGATAGCCTATTGGGCACTATAATCACATCCTAATTTTTCCATTGGGAGTTTGTGGTCCTTGTTTTGGAGGAATATGTATTGGTTAAGGGAATCATATAGCATTCCAGGTTATCTTGTGGCCTATCACCATTATAGTGGTTTATATTGGTGGTGACAAATGGTTACATGGGGACTTGTCTGTTTTTCATGATTTATCTTTATGGTTTGTCTGGTGTGGCTTGAATGTGTATGTCTTAGGGATATGTATTATCTTCATTAGAATCTTACTTTGTTGTTTCTTCATTTTAATATGATACTTTTGGTTTGTTTCTATATCCCAAAATGTGGAAAACCACCCTGGGTAACTTTTCTATTTTATTCAGGCTGGGTTTTTACATCAATTCACAAATGTTGCAAAATAAAATTTAAAATTGTACTCACAAATGTGATGAAAGAGCAGGATACTAAAGAGATAAATTATCCTAAGAATAAAAGTTTTTAATATCAAAATTCAATAGAAAATTGATTCCACTAACCAAAATTATATTTATTATTATATAATTTAATTAATTTTACTTTTAAAAAAATGGAATATATAATTTAACTTTGTAAAAAATTTAAACAAAATATTTGTTTTCAATGAAAATTAATATTTTTCACTATAAATAAAAAAATTAAACTATTCAGAAAAATTATAAATTAATAATAAGCAAAATTTTAAATTTCAATTTAAAAAATCATGTTCATTATAACAAATAAATTTTCTACAAGTGAAAAAAATTAACTTTTAAAGTTATTCTCAAAGGGCTAATAAACTGCTTTTTTGAAAAAATACAGTTTTTCCGAAAACATTTCAATTTCATTCTAATGATTCATATTTTATTTCTTATCATTAAAATTAAATTTATAATATTTTATACATTCATAAACCATATAATTTTCAAAATTTAGTTAGTACTAATCATACCTCCAAACTAAATAACTTTTTTAAAATAGTCATGTTTAAAAACTATTTTAATATAGTATTTTTATTTTGACCTCATGTTCTATGCATCACAATATATCAAAGAGATTGAATTTATTTAAACATAAATAAATCATAAGGTCATTAGGTGTTAAATATTATAAAAAGAATATACTTCTTGAAAACCTATGGTGTTACATTCTCCTCCCTTAATAAATTACATCCTTTCAATTTTAATTACTCCAATATAAAGAAATTAGATATGGGTATTCTTAACGAATTCAACATTCAGGACATAACATCAAATAGAAAATCTAACATACTTTCTTATCCTATTAAAAATTAATTATTTTTCCTCAAATAACATTGATCATTCATTAAACCATGTACCCCATTATCTATATAACTTAATCATATATTATCCATAACACACCTCTCACAAAATAATTATATTTCCAAAGAAATTAAAACATGGTTGGAATATATATTAATCCACGAATTAACTCTATTTTAAACCATAAAATTTATTAATCGGTAGTATATAAGGTTAAAAATTACACAATTTGTATCACAATCTCCAACATTAGATAAAAATTACTAAAAAATAACCTCAATTAATTATTATTTTAATCATTAATCAATTCCAATATAATGAAAATCACTTCTATAAAAATATATCATCCCACTGTAACCTCAAAATCAAACTTATATTAATACAAAGAGTTATCAATACCTCACTCATGTGTTCTTCAATAGTTTTCCTAAAAATATAAATATGTAAAAAGAAACTTTTTATGTTTTTTGTTTCTATTTAATATATGTTTCAAAACATATAATGTTAAATAATGAAGAAAAAACCATATATGTTTCACATTACCCTAATATACCATAATACCATTCATAACTATCACTCAATAATTAAAATAAATATACTTATAAAAAATTAGTTTCTATTTTGTTATCAATGTCACTACCTTATGTAATGCTAAGAAAATCACCATTTCTATCCTAATAGAAATATTCTAAGATTATCAACCACTTATGTATGCTCTATTATTTAGTTTTAAGACATAGTGGTTTTAGACACATATATTTATTAGCTATATCTTTATGAACCTATTTCAATAAATTAATAAAACCAAAATGGTTATGATAATATTCAAAATAATTAGAGTATATGAATATGAAATCTCAATCCTATGATGTCTTCACTAATTTCACCTTAATTTCAACTAATGACACATTCAATTGAACTATTTCGTAATTTTTTAATACTATAACTGTAACGCCCCAATCCCAGTTACCCAGAGTCGGTGCGTTATTGCGTAACATTGGCATGATCACAAAAGATCAAGTCTCGAAAGACCGATTAGTTTAGTAGCCTTGAAAACATTAGATACATTCATAAATGTTACATTACATCATAAAGTGAAAAAATACAATAACAAAGTCTCCATACTCCACACTAATATCCTCTTCTGACAATCCCTGCAGGTCATTCATAAAATACTTCTTAACATCCTGGAAAATATTAAAACATTGAAAGGGGTGAGCTCAGATGCTCAGTAAGGATATCAATATTGCAGAAGCTTTCGTAAATAAACATAAAAATTTAAGGCAATGTATAGCTAAACAAAATCCTTTTAAACATGAACTTCATCATAATATGGAAAAAGTAAAATGAAATAATTCCATTTACTTATTCACATGGATATTATACTAGTCGAATAATCACATGCAATATCAATAACCACTTTCATAATGATGGAATGCATAATGCCAGACTATGATAACCACGTAGCCAAGGCCTCGTGCCAAAACTACAATAAGATTTTGTCAAGGCCTCGTGCCAAGACACTAGTTTGTCTCATGAGACCTACCGATGCATCGAGGATCTATAGCGGGCTCCACCCGTCACTTATTAAGTCCAATGCATTCCTCATATGAATAGGTTTAAACATATCATAAACCATAACATAAACGTATCACATAAAACATGCATAAAGGAAACATAACATTTCCAAATTTCAATCACAAGATATCAATACAACACATTTATATAATAAAAACACTTTCAAAACCATTTTCAATACCAAAATAAAAGAAAAGTAAAACATGGTATTTATTTTTCTTTAAAAAAAAGTTATGGCTTGTAGAGGATGCCGAAACTCAAATAGTGCTCATGGAGGCGGAGAAGTCGTTGTCGACGCATACATATGACAAGAAAAACATTCCTTTTTGTCATTTAGTAAAATGTTTCGTATAAAAAAGATTCCTTTTGAATAAACGTAAAAGTCAAAGGGGTTTATACACCGTATAAAAGAAAGTTGTGTATAAAACAAAATATGCCTCAATGAAAGGAGATTGAGACGAAGTCCTTACCAAGATCATTTTTTTAAATAAAGTAGATCTATTATGTGAATTCAATATAAGTACACATAAAGAAAGTACAAATACAAGATAGGACATAATAATATCATAACATAATTTGAAAGTAAGAGATTAACCCAAAGAATGGAAATTGGGTTAAGAAATTCCCTTACCTTATGTCCAACTTGACTCGACCGTTCTTTAACCTCCTGAATAAGAAACTAGAGTTAATTTCTATTTACTTAAGAACCTTTTTCATGTTCATTATTCCTTTTATATCACTTATTACCATGTTACGAACATTATGTAATTATTTAAGTTAATAACAGTCATTTTGTCGATCTTTGGTACTTGAGTCAAAAATAAACTTCTTATAATTACAAGTTGTTCATGTGGTGAAATATCCATTATATACAGAATTATATTCATGATTTATATATCATTTATATCATATATATCCAGTATATACATTCATCTATAATATTACATAACATTTAGAGGTAAGAAATGAAATGCACCGTTCATGGAGACAGTAAGCCGTACGTACGCATGAACGCTACTTTCATTTCTATTTCATATTTAATGGAATGAAATAATAATAGTATAAAGGTGTATTATAATTCCAGTATAATATCATATACAATATCATTTACTCCATCCTTTATACATCCCACATATGGCATTAACGATTCAAATCACTTTGAGGGGGCGGTAGTCCGCAGTTCCTAAAATGAAAATATCGCATTTACCCATAATGGAAACCATAAAGGTATGCCATAAATGAAAAATACAGAAGTTTAAGTAAAACATAAACATATTAGATATCATATATAAATATAGTGACATCTTAACGGCCACCTTTGAAGGTGTTATATGAGTGTTGAACAGTCAGCATTTCGTGAGGCAGAAATTCGCCATCCACAGAAACGGTATGTTCTTTAACCATTAGATGTAAGTGTGTGTAAGTGTAGCTATAATCATTCTTATAAAAACATCCTAGTATATTTATGATACTGGTGTTTTTACAAAAGAAATTAATAAAAAGAGTTTTGGGGGTTGGATAAGAAAAATAAAACAAAATAAAATAAGAGAAGACATTACCTTAAAATCGGGTAACTCTTTTGATTTGAACCAAAGGCTTCCTTGGGAAGAATTCTGCCCAAAGTGAGGCTTCTAGGAGTAAGGTAGGGATGTTGGGAGAGTATTTGGGCAGAGGTTGGACGATCCAAAAGGCTTTTATGGTGTGAGAAATGTGGTAGTGGTGGGGGCCTTTTATAAGAGGAGAGAAGGGGCACTCTTGGAAAGATTGAAATGTTACATTATTATGAAATGATTTTTCAGATTATAAAGGTCCCAAACTTATATATTTCTAGGATAAGGTGATAAGGGTTCTAAATCTACTCATCTAATAGGTTTTTGACAAGTTTATGTCTTAGATTTTACATTATCTTTTCATTTTATTTAAATCGTTAATTAATGAGGTAATTGCTGCATCATCATGGTATCATAAATAATTTAATTTATTTAATGTCTAAAAATTATAAAACAAATATCATGATGTAGGAAATATCTTTATCTTTCTGATGAATATTTATAGTAAAAATTTGACTTGTATAACCCCATTTAAAAATTGTTTTAGTAAAACAACTTATGTTTGTGACATTTTTATTTTAACTTTAAATAAAAGTTATTTATGTCATTTTCCTACCAAAGTGGCTCCATGGGGTCCCCAAGTTGACCCATGGATTGTATTGGTCGGCCATGACACATCCAATAGGGGTAGGACAAGTGTAAAGGTATTTTCATATTTTTATAATATCTTTTTTACCTTAAATTTTACTAATTACCTTTAATCGCGATTAATTAAACAGAAAAGTTACTATTCACCAAAAAATTATTTTAATCCCATTGAACCACATTTTACTTCCTAATGATAACCATGTATGTCGGATTTTTGAAAATCAAATCACAGAAGTGGTAATGTTTCATTTAAACAAAAAATCTTTTTTTAACTACCACTTAGTGGTTTCACTATTCATAAACAAAATGATGTTTTTCAGAACAATGCCAAAATTTCACCCTAAGCTATAATTGATATTACGAATTCAAAAATGATGCCTATTTTAAAAAATTCCAAAACTATAAGTTGCATTAATTAATTTCTTAATTAATTCCCGCTGTCACAACAAATAGCATGTTTTTAAGAAACAATATATATCAAAAGATTGACAATTGTTTATGTCCAATTTCAAAGTGAAATTAATTATAATGACCACCATTGGATAAAATAGTAAAAAAATATTCTAATTATACTTTAAAACCACTCAATAGTATAATTTATCACTATAAATTATTTTTATTAAAAAATTTGTTTTTAATTATTTTTCAGTATTCATAAAACAAATTGGAAGTTCTCAGAAAAATACCAAAAATTCAACATAGGCTAATTTCGATATTACGAATAGAAAAATAAAGTCCATTTTGAAATATAAAATTTCTATAATTTTAAAAATTTGGTATTACTATTCATCACAGCTACTTTGATTAGTTGCGGTGTGTTAGAACTCGAACTTGCGTACAATGCAAGCTATTGCATTATTGAAAGAGAGGCGTATCGTGGATGCTCGGGGTGTTACATTCTCCCCTCCTTCAATAAATTGCATCCTCGAAATTTGAAAATGTTCTTTGAAAATAAAAGGTTGAAAATAGAAAATACCTTTGTAGAAAACCCACATCAGAAATAAGGTTAATAAAAATATAACTTTAAAAGATAGAAAGATAAGTACAAAGGTCACCCGAGATAGCCCATACTAGGATTCTATGAAAATATGGATATGGAAGAAAAACAAACCATCAAGGTCTGATGGAGAGTCGTAGAAAACCGGATTAGGAAAAAGTTAACCATAAGAAAATCACAAACTTGTGATTGGTTAAATAGTCATTGAATCCCCAGTTGGAAAAGTTAACCGACAACATTTTTGTTTTAAGTTAACATTTATAAATTTGAGGAATTTATTTAGGAGATTTACTCAGAATGTAAGAGAATATACACACTTGTCATGTAGACTTTCATTCTTTAATAAATTTTTACCACAAACCCATCTTTCACTCTAAAAGGTAATTGCACTCAAAAATATTCTATTTATCCTAATTGTATAAGGTTACAAATATTAACACATAAAATTTAGATTAGTAAAACTATTTTGTAATAACCAGGGACTTCTTGTAGGCTAGTGGTAGGTAATAAAGTCATGTCGCACTATGGTTGTGGGTTCGATTCCTGCAGCTTTGTCCGACAAAACGGGTTATGCCCCACCCTGCAGGTTGTCCTTTTCCTAAAACTATAGTATTATAATATTCCAAAAATAATCTTCAGAAATGTTTTAACCTTAAACAATACTATCCATGGTTCAACTTAATCCATTCCAACCTTAATAGTTATCCAAAATACCTCTGTCCAGACTTTCTGTAAAAGGTTTCTAAATTCCAAAATCAATTGTAACATCAGATTCCCCAAACAAAGTAATGTTTCTCTTATTGTCACATACTAAAAATATGATTTCCTTCATCATATTAAAACCTTAATGATAAAAACAAGCACTGTAGTACAATACTTATATATATCACATTATTTTTATAACCATAATATAATCCTTGAGTCCAAAAGCACCAATACATTAATTATTCCGCTTCAACTGTAGTAACAACATAAGATTGTCCTTGATCCCTTGGCCTTTTCTGAGGTAAGTTTCCCTGACGCTTAGGACATTCATTTTCATAATTCCCCATTTCCCTATAATTGTAGCATTCAACATTGATAGCCTCTTTCTTTCCCGTGCAATCACGAGCTTGGTGACCCTTTTCTCCACATTTATAACAAACTCCCATTCTTTTTAGGCAAGTACCAGGGTGATTCTTCCCACAATTATCACATAATGGAAAATCCTTCTTTCCCTTTTTCCCTTTATCCGTCTCTTGTTCCACCATTCTCTTCTTCTCTTGCTTTACTTTGTTGTCATAAGACTTAGAGAATTCCTTTTCTGTCTTGATAGCACACAAGACAATATCTTCGTACGATGAGAAGGATTGTGATACTAAAGCTCGACAGAGAAATGGTTTTAACCCATCAAAGAAATGATCAATCTTACTTCTTGGGTTATGTATATAATCAGCAGCATACCTCGCTAACCTTGTAAAGTTGGCCTCATACTTTGCGACATTCTCATCCTCCTTTTGTCTCAGAATCAGAAATTGTCTTTCCATATCTGCTTGATGGTCATGTGGAAAGTATTTTTCTAAGAAAAGATCTTTGAACTCTCTCCATTCCATATTTGATAATTCTTCATCTTCCTTTGTGTTTTGAATCAGCGACCACCATTTATCGGCATCTCCAGTGAGGCGGTAGACTGCCATGACAACCTTCTCCCTTTCGCTACTCCCCAAGGCATGGAATATTTTTTCTAAGGAGTTTATCCATTGCTCATCTACTAATGGATTTGTAACCCCATTAAATGTTGGTGGTTGTTTCCTCATGAAGCATTCTAACATTGATCCTCCACATTGCGGATCAGGGTGCTCCATACGAGTAAGGTTATTATTCATAACCTGAGTGAGTTGTCCCAGTATGGTAATAAGTTGATCAGCCCTAGTTGTATCTCCAGATCCACAATAATTATCTTGAGTAGGAGGGAAATCCCTACACGGAGTGCGTGCATTGATACGACTTCCATTCCTTCCACTAGGTGACATTTCTAAACAATGGCATAAACTAGATTAGTTTATGAATCAAAATAAGTAATTCCATACTTGTAAAATACTTAACATAAATTGAACTATTTATGGATATAATCCATAAAAATGTTTTCTTTGAGGAAGTATATACTCACAACCCTTCATAGTGGTTTGTAAAGAAAATGATAATTATCCTAAGCATATCCCCCAGGAGTGTCGTAACCAAGAGTGCATCAAGGCCCGTTGTCGTGCACCAGTTCCCGTTCGAGTCTAGCTCAAAGCGGTGTTTTTGGGTTTTACCCCTAGGTACATCTGTTCCAGAGCCACCTCTACCTACTCGTATCCAGATAGGGATGTATTCCTCGGAAAACTCACAAAATCTCTACAAAAACAAAATTATAGGAAGTTCTTCTATACTAATCCTCAAAGTCTATCTTTGGGCTATGTGCTCTAATCAGAGTTTATCTAAATCTAGCTTCCTGGGTTAGTACTAAACTGCCTCTAATACCAACTGTAACGCCCCGACCCCAGTTACCCAGAGTCGGTGCGTTATTGTGTAACATTGGCATGATCACAACATATCAAGTCTCGAAATACCGATTAGTTTAGTAGCCTTGGAAACACTAGATACATTCATAAATGTTACATTACATCATAAAGTGAAAAACTACAATAAAAAAGTCTCCATAGTCCACACTCATATCCTCTTCTAACAATCCCTGCAGGTCATTTATAAAATACTTCTTCACATTCTGGAAAATATTAAAACATTGAAAAGGGTGAGCTCAGATGCTCAGTAAGGATATCAATATTACGGAATCTTTCATAAATAAACACAAACATTTAAGGCAATGTATAACTAAACAAAATCCTTTTAAACATGATCTTCAACATAATATGGAAAAAGTAAAATGAAATAATGCCATTTACTTATTCACATGGATATTCTACTGGTTGAATAATCACATGCAATATCAATAACCACTTTCATAATGATGGAATGCATAATGCCAGACTATCATAACCACGTAGCCAAGGCCTCGTGCCAAGTCTACAATAAGATTTATTCAAGGCCTCATGCCAAGACACTAGTTTGTCTCATGAGACCTACCGATGCATCGAGGAGCTATAGCAGGGTCCAATCATCACTTATTAAGTCCAATGCATTCCTCATATGAATAGGTTTAAACATATCATAAACCATAACATAAACGTATCACATAAAACATGCATAAAAAAAACATAACATTTCCACATTTCAATCACAAGATATCAATACAACACATTGATATAATAAAAACACTTTCAAAACCATTTTCAATACCAAAATAAAAGAAAAGTAAAACATGGTATTTATTTTTATTTTAAAAAAAAGTTATGGCTTGTAGAGGAAGACGAAACTCAAATAGTGCTCACGGAGGTATAGAAGTCGTTGTTGCCGCATACGTACGACAAGAAAAACATTCCTTTTTGTCGTTTAGTAAAATGCTTCATACAAAAAACATTCCTTTTGAATAAACGTAAAAGTCAAAGGGGTTTATACATCGTATAAAAGAAAGTTGTGTATAAAACAAAATATGCCTCAATGAAAGGAGATTGAGACGAAGTCCTTACCAATATCATTTTTTTAAATAAAGTAGATCTATTATGTGCATTAAATATAAGTACACATAAATAAAGTACAAATACAAGATAGGACATAACAATATCATAACATAATTGGGAAGTAGGAGATTAACCCAAAGAATGGAAATTGGGTTAAGAAATTCCCTTACCTTATGTCCGACTTGACTCGACCGTTCTTTAACCTCCTGAATAATAAACTAGAGTTAATTTCTATTTAATTAAGAACCTTTTTCATGTTCATTATTCCTTTTATATCACTTATTACCATGTTATGAACATTATGTAATTATTTAAGTTAATAACGGTCATTTTGTCGATCATTGGTACTTGAGTCAAAAATAAACTTCTTATAATTACAAGTTGTTCATGTGGTGAAATATCCATTATATCCAAAATTATATTCATGATTTATATATCATATATATCATATATATCCAGTATATACATTCATTTATAATATTACATAACATTTAGAGGTAAGAAATGAAATGCACCGTTCATGGAGACGGTAAGCCGTACGTACACATGAACGCTACTTTCATTTCTATTTCGTATTTAATGGAAGGAAATCATAATATTATAAAGGTGTATTATAATTCCAGTATAATATCATATACATTATCATTTACTCCATCCTTTATACATCCCACATATGGCATTAACGATTCAAATCACTTTGAGGGGGCGGTAGTCCGCACTTCTTTAAATGAAAATATCGCATTTACCCATAATGGAAACCATAAAGGTATGCCATAAATGAAAAATACATAAGCTTAAGTAAAACATAAACATATTATATATCATATATAAATATAGTGACATCTTAATGACCACCTTTGAAGGTGTTATGTGAGTGTTGAACAATCATCGTTTCGTGAGGCAGAAATTCACCATCCACAGAAACAGTATGTTCTTTAACCATTAGACGTAGGTGTGTGTAAGTGTAGCTCGAATAATTCTAATAAAAACATCCTAGTATATTGAGGATACTGGTTTCGTTACAAATGAAATTAATAAAAAGAGTTTAGGGGGTTGGATAAGCAAAATAAAACAAAATAACATAAGAGAAGACATTACCTTAAAATCTGGTAACTCTTTTGATTTGAGCCAAAGGCTTCCTTGGGAAACAATCTGCCCAAAGTGAGGCTTCTAGGAGTAAGGGAGGGAATGTGGGAGAGTATTTGGGCAGAGGTTGGCCGAGCCAAAAGGCTTTGAAGGTGTGAGTAAGGTGGTAGTGGTGGGGGCCTTTTGTAAGAGGAGAGAAGGGGCACTCTTAAAAAGATTGAAATGTTACATTATTATGAAATGATTTTTCGGATTATGAAGGTCCCAAACTTATATATTTCGAGGATAAGGTGATAAGGGTTCGAAATATAGTCATCCAATATGTTTTTGACAAGTTTAAGTCTTAGATTTTACATTAGCTTTTCATTTTATTTAAATCGTTAATTAATGAGGTAATCACTACATCATCATGGTATCATAAATAATTTACTTTATTTAATGTCTAAAAATTATAAAAAAAATATCATTTTGTAGGAAATCGTCTTAGATTTCTAATGAATATTTATGGTAAAAAATATGACTTGTAAAACCCCATTTAAAAATTGTTTTAGTAAAACAACTTATGTGTGTGACATTTTTATTTTAACTTTAAATAAAAGTTATTTATGTCATTTTCCTACCAAAGTGGCTCCATGGGGTCCCCAAGTTGACCCATGGATTGTCGTGGTCGGCCATGACACATACAATAGGGGTAGGACAAGTGTAAAGGTATTTTCATATTTTTATAATATCATTTTTACCTTAAATTTCACTAATTACCTTTAATCGCGATTAATTAAACTTAAAAGTTACTATTCACCAAAAAATTATTTTAATCGCATTGAACCACATTTTACTTTCTAATGACAACCATGTATGTCGGATTTTTGAAAATCAAATCACAGAAGTGGTAATGTTTCATTTAAACGAAAAATCAGTTTTTTAACTACCACTTAGTGGTTTCACTATTCATCAAAAATTGAAGTTTTTCAGAACAATGTCAAAATTTCACCCTAAGATATAATTGATATTCCAAATTCAAAAAATGATGTCTATTTTAAAAAATCCCAAACATATAAGTTGCATTAATTAATTTCATAATTAATTCCCGCTGTCACAACAAATAGCGTGTTTTTAAGAAACAATATATATCAAAAGATTGACAATTGTTTATGTCCAATTTCAAAGTGAAATTAATTCTAATGACCACCATTGGATAAAATGGTAAAAACATATTCTAATTATACTTTAAAACCACTCAATAGTATAATTTATCACTATAAATTATTTTGATTAAAAAAGTTGTTTTTTAGTATTTTTCACTATTCATAAAACAAATTGGAAGTTCTCAGAAAAATACCAAAAATTCAACATAGGCTTATTTCGATATTACGAATACAAAAATGAAGTCCATTTTGAAATATAAAATTTCTATAATTTTAAAAAGTGGGTATTACTATACATAAAGGCTACTTTGATTAGTCGCGGTGTGTTAGAACTCGAACTTGCGTACAATGCAAGCTATTGCATTATTGAAAGAGAGGCGTATCATGGAAGCTTGGGGTGTTACAATAACTCTCTTGGTTCATCCAATGTTACTTTAGGTTGAGTTCTCTCCAAAATCATAATATAATCCCTTGAAAAAATTAGGGAATAAATCTTTCTTGATGGATCTTAAAGATAATTTGATTGGAAAAATAATATCCCCAGGAGTGTCAAACAAACGATATAGTTAGGAATCATTTTTAATCACCATGGGATCATTGAGTTAATACCCAATACTAAATTTTTTTGGTTATTACCCTTAGGTACATCTGTGTGAGAACCTACATCCATTTTTAGTTTCCAAATAGGGATTTCATTCCTAGGAGAAAACCATATTCAAAACTTTTTAAAAATTTCAAGATATTATCGAATACATAGGATTATCCTATATTGTTTTCACTAATTATATTTCATCATAATATAAAAAATAACTAGACCGTACTCTAATAAAAACTACGATGACTCAAGACTTAAAATACTTTAATTCATAAATTATATTATATTTTCTAAATAATATAATTTTATAACATAGAGGTATAATAAAATTGAAGGATTAGATACTTAAATACATCACATTAAACAAAAAAATTAATATCTTTATTTAAAACAATAAATAGTTCTTCTAACTCCGAACGAACATATAAAACTATATAGGGTTCCCTGGGGGGAATATATAAGGGAAAGAGTGAGCTATAAATCCTAGTAAGGGAATAAACATGGAAATAAAGCCTAAAATGGGAGCCAAAATTCATAACAAGAGATTATAAGATGAATTACCATAAGAAAAGAAAAAAGTAATAATGGAATGAAATCATAATATCATGAATTTAGAAACACGTGAAAACATTTTAAATCATTACATAATAAGAATACGTAAAGGCTGACCACCAATTTTTTTTATTATATTCTATCCTTTATAGTAATCATCATGTGCTCGGGATAATCGCTATCATAACATTGTGTGTGTAGGCTAACCGCTCATGGACCAAACATGGTATCTCATTAGACCTTAATGTTATGCAATAAATTTGGGGGGGGATATAATGGACCCAAAAATCCCATCCTAATGTGTATAGGAATATGTGTCCCACATGAGGAAAATAATTCATACATAAATCATAAGAATTATATAACATGAAATAATGAATTGGGTTTCACAATATTTTCTTAAGACACAATTGTAGGCTATATCATATATATTATTAATAAAATAATGAAATTAATCATTTTTAAGTTCACTTTTAATGAAACAAATATGTTTTGATCATGGATTTCCATTGAAGGAAAACTCGATAAGAACAACGGTGTGATAAAAAAAAGTACCACTTAATTGATGATTTTTGAAATTAGAAAATGATATATAATAACATATTATTTTTAATTAAAGACATAAATTTTAATAAAAACGTTTTTATAAAATTATAATGTATTTTAGAAATTTTACATGATAAATTAATCATTTTATGTGGTGATATATGACATGAAATTAGGTATAGGTATGTTCCCTTAAACTGGGTTCACTTAAGAGAAAAAATTTCAAAGGAAAATGAAAGAGAAATGACATCATGTCAAGGTAGTAGTTCACATGTACACATAAAGGACACATTTATCTTCACAGAATGAAAAGAATTTAAAAAATAGAATATCTTATCATTTAAGAATAATTAAAATGTTGTAAATTTTGTGTTATCTTATTAATTAATCTTTATTAACCAGTATTGAAAGGCGTTGATGAAAAATAGAACTTGTCATTCATGGAGGTCGTCATCCACACATATGCATAATGACGTCTTCATTTTTTGAAAGGTTGTTGTGTAAGGTATAAAATAGAAATACAACTAGTATAAAAACATACCAAAAAACTAGTAATAATTTTTTTTAAAACTATAATGAATATAATAGGTTTTGTGTGGTATAAATAGAAAATAATTAGGAAGGGGAAGTGAAAAATATTACCTCTTACTTTGGATGTTCTCCTCAGGTCACCACCGTAAGTCACCTTAGGATTTCTTTTTGGAAGAAACAAATGATTTATAATATGGGATTAAGGATTATGAGATAATATAATAGAGTTTATGTCAATACTAATGGTATTTGGAATTCAATATAGGTGTAGGGGTGATGGTTCCTTTTATAATTAAATAGAACATAATTTTTGAATATATAAATCTTTAATATAAATAGTGAACATGTTTCATATTGAATGTAAAAAAGTGGATAATTATAGAGTGTGTTAAGGTTTAAGGTATATAAATCCTCAATAAATCTTTTACAAACAATTTTTAAACATGGTTTTATCACATTTACTCTTTGATTTTTTTACTTTAACTATTTATGGTTTTATCGTGGTAACTAATTTTTACTTTAGTAATTAATTTCAAATGGTTAAAAATAAAATTATCCTTAATATATAACTTGAAATAAATAATTATAAATATTATATATATTTTATAAATAAATTATTTTATCACCCCAAGACTTTACCATATTTTCCTTTAGATTTTGTTGATATCATTGCATTACACACAACACCTGATTTAAACAATACACTATTTAGTAATGTTTTTCACAATCATTCAAATAATAACACTTTCACAGAGTTTATATATTATATTTTTATATAAAATATCAATTAAAATATTTTTAAACTCATGTAATATATTTGATAGGCCTATGTTAAAATCAAATCACATTTTATGTATAAAATACTATATTTTTATTAAGCCATTTTTACCACCTTTTAATGATAAACCCTTTTTAAATCAAAATTTTTACGCTTTTATAAATTTAATATTTCAAAATAAACTTCATATTTTTAATCTAAAAATAAAAATTATCTTAGGGTGATGTTTTAGTATTTTTCTGTGAAGTTTCATTTTTAATGAAAATTGAAAAATATTGAATTGTGGTTATTTTTTTATCTAAATTATTTATAAGGATAAATAATATTTTAAATTGGTTTTAAAGTTTATTTATAATATTTTTTTATTATTTAATACAATTTATGTCATTGAAGTCAATTTCACTTTGAAATTGACTATAAAAACTAAGCATACTTTAGGATATTTTTACTCTAAAACATAGCATTATTTGTCCCATCTCCAAGATTAATTTTAATTTAATTTCTACCACTTATGTGATTTGAATTTGGAAAAATGGATTCCATATTTGGAATCAGAATAATTTATAATGTATAATAAGGTCAACTGATATTTTGACAAAAAATATTAGTGAATGTTATTGAGATTAATTACAACAATTAAGTTCAACTTAAGATTAATAAGGGACTAAACCATAACCTTAAGGCCCAAAATGACCTATAAACTGGTCAAAAAAATATTGAACGGACATATTTAGATCCTATAATACCTAGGGTTTTATTTGGACCATTATTAGTCCAATTTCAATAAAACTACTTGGGTGGGGTTTCTTTCTTTTAAAATAATACAAGCGTGCCACTCCTCTATTTTTAAAGGCCTTCTTTACATCCATTTCCCCACACATATCAAGACACTTATGTTTGTCCAAAATCTACCCAATTCATACCAAAAAATCACTAAATTACTCCTTTAATCCCCCTTTGGGTATAAGGCCATCCAAGGATGCCTTTTGTAGCGAACCAAAAGGAGTTACTCGATTAAGAGGTAACATAATTTTTAAAGCTCTTTGATTTTATTTCCATTCTCCACTCTGTAAATTCTAATTATTACATGATAATATTAAAAAAATATCCTAAATATTCTAGTAATTTTTTATGTTAGGTGTTATAAATGTACTTATGCACACATCCATCTAACGGGTAATTAACATTCTATTTATGTGTACGGAAGACTACCACCTCATGAAATGATGATTGTTCATTTCTCCTTTACCACCTATCATGACACCCATTATGATAGAGACTATATTTATATATATTATATATAATATGTATTATTTATTTTATCTTCTTTAATTACATTACAAAACATATCCTCATACTTTCCATTTTTTGTAAAAAAGATTACATCGTTAGTGGAAGTGCAGACTACCGCCCCCTCAATGCGACATGATTCATTCATGTTATACATGGGATGTATTAAGGACAATGTTAATAAAATTATGTAAAATATATGACATATACATTATTATGGATTTATAATATATTTATTTATAATTTACATTTCATCCTCTTAATATGACAAATAAATGAATGTAGTGTTCTTGCGTACGTACAAACTATCATCTCCATGAATGGTGCTTTTCATTTCTTATCTCAAAACATTATAGATTATTATAAATACATATATATTGAATATATGTGATAATTAAATCATTTTTTTTATTTTTAGATGATAAAACCATGATATATATAATAGTAACAACAAAAAACGAGTCAAAACATAATTGAGAAAATTAAATAATTAACACCTTAGATAGTGAAAGTAATGAAATCTTGTTAACAAAACGGAAATAAGATATTATAAACATTAGTATGGTTATGGTATAAGTTATTTACATATTTTTAACCACTATACAGGATGATAAAGTCGACAAGACAAAATTAATGTTAAGGTAAGATATTCCCATCTCATTTTTTAGATCTGTAAGATAAATGTCATATTCACCACTTAATTATTTTGTATGGTTTACCTACTATGCACTTTGATATATTATATCATAAATTATATAATCTTAATGGTATTTAAATTTTCATTGTCTTTTGGTTTTCTAAATCATCTTTTACCACATTGGTAAGGGAATTCCGTCTCAATTTACATTTCATTGAGACCTGTTTGTTATTATTCACCAATTCACTTTTATTTGGTGTATATACTCCATTTTTTCATGTTATATAATTTATCACATTATTTTCATGATATTATATATTTATTTTCATGTCACTAATTTCTTGATATTATGATTCTAACGTTTCAAAGTGGTATGAGATTCTTTGGAATGTTTAAATATAATTTCCTCAAGATTGTTCTTAATGTTTATCTTGGAAATATTAATTCCTTTTGTGATTGTTAACTTTATCTTAAAACAATAATTTTATTGTAACTATTTTTCATTGGAAATTTCCTTTAATATCAATATTTCCATATAACATAAATCATTATTTCCTAAACCATATTTCAGTTTACATGCAGTTTTTACTTTGACAGTTATTTTATTAACAAGAAAATTATTGATAAATACATATCTTTTATTCAATATGGATATTGGATAAGGAACACTGTACATTGATTAAATTGATTAAATATTTATAAATTAAATTATGGGTGGATCCCAAACATTATATTTCTCATCGATGCATCAACAAGTTCCCATAAGACAATAACGTTGGCCAAATTAAACAAGTTTCTACTTGTAGTGTTAAACACTCTAGTGGATATATCCAGTCAATATAGGTCCTTATGTTCCTTATAAATGATGTCTATTAAGAAATAATTTCCTTGTTATTAGTTTTATTAATTATTCATCCATGATATTTTTCATCGACATATTATAGATACATTTCATTTCAGTTCATTGATGAAATGTAACCTATTCCAGTTTCTTACCTTACCGTATTGAAATTTCCATATCTAGTCATTTGAATGAAATATGTTATTAGTAATTTTTCATGGAATTTTAATTTATTCATATTGATTCATTATTTATTCATCTTTACGTACCCTTAATGCACATTTGATCTCAACTTTATTATGTTTCTTTCCCCAGGTTATGAAGAAGAAATATTTGAATAAGCATTCAATGATGTAGTTTATTTTATTTTTATGTATCACATTTGTATTTCTTATATCCCAATGTATTATGGGTATCATGTATGTAATCTGGACTTCCATGACTGGTAAGCTGAATGGTCCTTTAGGATTTGATTCCGTTTAATCATTCTAATGTATTAAAATAATGCACTAGCTCTAGGCTTCTGGTGTCGGGGTATTATAGTTGATATCAAATGGAGTTCAACAGAAACCATGGAAACTAGATTTATAAAACAAATATTAGGGAGAACAACCCTACTTTAGTTATTAACGACAAGTATATTAGGACATCCAATAATGTTGGTAAGGTATAGATTATGTGGTTATTCTTAGAAATACATTTTTATCTAGATAATACAAGTGGAAATGGTTCTAGAACATATGCACCTAAGAGTAATAACATTGATAAGGTGTTATAGGCTTGACTTGGGGTAACCTAGTACATGAAAACGGGCCTTACTATGCACCTAGTTTGATAGACACGAGGTATTTTTTAGGATAATTCACAATTTATTTACCTATCATTATGAAGGTTTTAAAATTAAATATTTACCAAAAGTAAGAAAAGTTATGATTTATGATGCAAACAGTTTTAGTTTATGTTGAGTGATATATCATATTTTAAAATCATTAATTTATGAGCTAATTCAGTATATGCCATTCCTTTTTAGAAATGGTTCATAGAAGGAAAAATGGTATTAATACTTGTGGAAAATAGAGAGATTTCTCGGTTGAAGAAACCAATATAACTGGTACTGGGATAGAAAAAATCTTGGAAATATTGGGAAAACATAATCAGGTTATGAAAAATAATCTTTCTTGAATGGAGAAACCTATTCCATGAAGATAATATTCTATGCTAGATCACTTTTTTTTAGCTTAGGCACCCATCATTTAGTGGGACTAATAATCCTATTGTTGCTGAAAATTGGATTAAGTCTTTGGAGAGGATATTTATGGCCTTTTAATGTAGTGAAAGGTAAAGGTTACTTTAGAATCATTTTATCTCCAATGTGATACAGATCAGTGGTGGTCTCTAATTCATAATACAAGCGAGGAAGAAGAAATTTAACTCACTTCATGGAGGAATTTTAAGGTTACATTATTTAATAAATACTTCCCTCCTGATCAAAAAATTGAGATGAAGATAAATTTTCTTATCTTAAAGAAGATGGAAGAAGAAAGTGTTAGGATTAGGAATATACCTTTACAAGGTTTTCTAGGTATGTTATCGATTTTATACACAAAATAGAGTGCAATATTTACCCCTTCGTTTAAGTTCTTAAGACACATATTTTATGGAAACTAGTTTCTCAAAATTTTTCATTATATGAAGAGATAGTTTTATATTCCATCTAGACAGAGTCAAAAATTTCTAAAATCAATATAGTCAAGGGAAACTAAGAGAAGGAGAGTATTTCTGAGAATTATGAAAAGGGGAATGTACCTAAGATGAATAAGAAAACTCATCCTTTTCAATCCTATGAATATTATGGGAAGAAGTGCTTTGGGAAATGTTTGAATGGATTAGGAGTTTGTTATAAGTGTGGGGATGGGGGTCACCTAGCTCACGAGTGAAAAGGGAAGAAGGAAAAAATCGTTGTTCAATGTTTCAAATATAGTTAGTTGGGGAACTATGAAAATGAATACCCTAAGAATTAAGGCAATATAATATAGAAGAGGCCAAGGGGAAATTTCCAAGGTTATACGATCACTATAACAGAGGTAGAAGTACCAAATGATACGGTGGCAGATATATTAATCCTATATTGAAATTTATCCAATGAATCAATGTATTCCAGATGGTCAAAATATTTTATATCTACCCAGTTTTCTAAGAATATTAGACATTTCCATTTTAATTTAATAAGAGATTTGTTAGTCAAAACACATAAGGGATGTATCATTGCAACATATAGGTTTTATGGAGTCTCAGTTATGACACATAAATGTGCTTTATGTGCTGAACTTGTTATCATACCTATGATTAACTTTGACATTATCCTTGGTATGGAATAGCTCTCGAAATATGATGCAAAAATTAATTTCCAGAGTAAGGAAGTTACACTTTGGGAGGAAGATGTAGAATCCCTTATATTTAGAGCAGAAGATTTCTCACCTGATTATTATTTAGATCCTCCCTCATTAGCTATAATGATTGATATTCTTGGAGAAGAAGATAAAACATTTTCTAGTGATAAATGAGGTAATTTTCATGTTGAAGTTATACCTATTGTGTGGGAATACATTGATATATTTCATGAGGAATTACCTATACATTCCTATAGTGTGAAGTTTAATTTTCTATTGATCTAATCTCTAATGAAATGCTGTTATCAAAGACTCCTTAAATAATGGACATGATGGAATTAGTGGAGTTAAGGAAACAAAAAAAAAGGATTTGGCTAATAAGGGATTTATCTTCCCTAGGGTTTCTCCATGGGAAGCCCATTCCATATTTTTTAAAAATAAAGATGGGTCCATGAGGTTGTGAATTGAATATTGGGACATAAATTCCATTACTATAAAGAACAAGTATCCTCTACCTCACATTGATTATTTTTTTGATCAACTTCATAGAGCGTAATATTTTTCAAATATTGATCTTCGTTCTGGGTCTGTCATATATTGTGATGCATCAATAAAGGGACTTTGTTGTGTATTAATTAAAAATGTTAAAGTTATTGAATATTCATCAAGGAAATTAAAAACTCACAAACAGAACTATGCATCCAAGGATTTGAAGTCAGCAGTTGTAATATTTTCTTTGAAAATATGGAGTCATTATCTCTAAAGAGAAAAATGTGAGATATACATGAATTATAAAAGCCTGAAATACATCTTCTCATAGAAAGAGATCAATATGAGACAAGGGAGATGTCTCAAACTACTCAAGGATTATGATTACTCAATACACTACCACCCAATGAAATAAAATAAGGTGGTGGACTCATTGAGTATGAAATATTAGGGAGTTCTAACCCAAATTAGGATTGAGAATGATCTTATGTCATTGGATCTACTGATGATGGATATGGGAATTTATAAGAAAGGGGAGACATCAATCATTTATCAAATGATTTCAAAACCATATTTATTAGAGAGGATAAAGAATTATCAATCTAATCATGAGGATTTTCTGAAGAAAATTAAAGGCACTAATGATGGAAAATTAGTAGTCTTTTGTTTATGAATATTGTGTTCTATAATTTGGAAAGAGGCTATGTGTTCCATATATACCTAAGCTAAAAATGTAATTTTTTTATTATTATCTTAGCTCAAATTTATCTATACACCCTAGGAGCAAAAAAATGTATATGGACTTGAAGGAACATTTTTGGTAGGATAACATGAAGTAGAAAATTGTTGATTATGTATCCATATGTTTGGTTTTTCGGCAAGTGAAATATATGAGGAAGTACCCTAAAAGAGTCCTATAACCTACCCATATTAATATGTGTAAATGGGATGAAATTACTATGGAATTTTTCAGAGGAATATAAAAGACTAATAGAAAAAATAATGCAATATGTGTTATTGTTTATCGCTTAACAAAAAATGCTCATTTCTTTTCCATAAGAGAAGATATTCCTCTTGAGAGCCAATCAAGGATCTACATTAACCATGTTTTAAAGATTTATAGCGCACCTCTATTTATTTTTTCGAATCGAGATCCCCGATTTAGACTAAAATTTTGGAAATGTCTTTTGAAGGATCTTGGCACTGAGCTTTATTTGAGAACTTCCTACCATCCTAAAACTATTTGACAATAAAAAATAATAATTCATTCAATAGAAGACATGTTGAGATCATGTTAACAGGACTTTCATGGTATGTGGGATCAATACTTATCTTTGGTAGAGATTGCCTATAATAATAGTTTCCATTCAAATATTCAAATGGCTCCATATGAAGTATTATAAGGAAAGAGATGGCATAATAAAACTTGTAGGGATGAAGTTTTTAAAATGAAACTCATAAGGACACATTTTTTTAAAGAGACGATGAAAAAGGTAAAGGCTATTCAAGCTCATATTAAATCGTCATAAAGTATGAAAAAGAGTTATGCTGCTAATCGAAGGAAATATTTAGAGTTCCATGTTGGAGATCATGTTTTCTTGAGTGTATCTTGATGGAAGGTTGTTATCAAATTTTGTAATAAAATAAAACCGAGTCTTATGTACATCAGACCCTTCAAAATTATCAAAAGGGTTGGAGTTGTTTCTTATCATTCAGCATTGCTTCCAAATATCTCAAGGGTTCACGATCTGTTCAATATATCACTACTAAGAAATTATATGCCTAAACCAACACATGTGATCACCTATGATTCCATTGAATTTGAAATTGACATTTTATATTGTGAATAACCCATCCAGATTCATGATACCAGAGAGTAGTCATTGAGAATTCAAACAACTTTTCTGGTAATGGTACTCTGGAGATATCACAAAATGGGAGAAGAAACATGAGAACCATATGATTCTATTAAAGAGAAATATCCACATATTTATTGAGGTAATAAACCTGATATTTTAAAGATGAAATTTTTTAAGAGTAAAGAATGTACCACCCCAATAATTTACCATATTTTATTTTATATTTTGTTAATAAATTTTCAATACACACAATACCCGATTTAAATAATACACTATTTAGTTAAATTTTGAAAAATAAATCAAATAATAAAGATTTTATAGATTTTATATAGTAATTTTTTATAATAAATATCTACTCAAATATTTTTACATTTTTATAATATATTTTATAGGGCTATCATTCAATCAAACCCCATTTTACTTATAAAATACTAAAAAAAATTTAATCCATTTTTACTAATTTTTAATGGAGAACCCATTTTAAATATATTTTTTATTTTTATAAATTAAATATATCAAAATAAACTTACTATTTGTATGAAAAACATAAAAATTACCTTAGAGTGATGTATTAGTATTTTTCTGTGAAGTTTCATTTTTTAATGAAAAGTGAAAAATATTGAATATTAATTCAAAACTTCTTTTTCATATAATTTATTTACAAGAATAAGTTATATTTTAAAATAGTTTTAACGTTTAATTAGATAATATTTTTATAAATTAATCTAATTTTGGTGATTGGAATCATTTTAACTTTGAAATTGACAGTAAAACCATCGCAAACTTTAATGTGTTTTTACTCTAAAAACCCGAATTGTCATCCCATATATGATATTAATTTTAATTTAATTTCTACTAATTATGTGATGGAAATTTTTAAATATAGATTTAATATTTGGAAAAATCATAATTTCTGTTTTCTAATTAGGATAACTTAGTTTTTTAACAAAAATATTAGTGAATGAAATTGAAATTAATTATAATAATTAAGGCCAAACTAAGATTAATAAGGGGTAGTTGGGGTTTGGAATAGTGGTAAGCACCCCATAATTATACATGTAAAATGGGGGTTAAAAACCCATTGGACACAGGGTATGTAGCAGTACTGTAGTGTATTGTAGCGGTGGTGACACTGTAGAAATGACGGGTACTATAGCGGTTGCAGGGCACTGTAGCGGCATCAGGGTATTGTAGCAGCGGCGGGTACTGTGCGACACTATAGAAGTGTGGGTTACTGTGGCAGTACTATTCACAGAATGGGTCTTGGGCTAAAAAAATGGGCCTACGGGCCATGTAATAGGCTAAATTCCCACTGGTTCTTTGGGCTATGTAATGGGTCTACCACTACCCAGTTAAAGAGTTATTTGTTTTTCTTTAATAATAAATGAGGCTTTGGCCCCAACCTTTTAAGATTAATAAGGGACTAAACCATAACCATAATGCCCAAAAAACCAAAAAAAGTTGTAAAAAATCCATGGATGGAAATATATATACCCTATCCTCGCTTTTATATAATTTTTAACATTATTTATTCAATTTCAATAAACAACACATGGGTGAGGTTCATTTCTTTCGAAATAATATAATTATGCCACTCCTCCTCCATTATAAAAGGCCCTCATTCCTTCTATTTATACACACATATAAATCCACATAGGTACTTAAAAAATCCTCCCAATTCACTACCCAAAATCCCTCACTTACTCCTTGAATCCACATTTTGGAATAATTACATCCATGTAATCCTTTTGGATCAAACCAAAGGGAGTTACCCGATTAAGAGATAACATTTTTTCTAAATCTATTTGATTTTTTCCATTCTCCACTCCATCAATTCTTCTTATTCCATTATAATATAGCAAAAAATTTATAATAAATACAAATTGTTATTTGTGTTAACTATTTGACCTTCACTTACACACACATCCATCTAATGGGTAATAATCATTGTGTTTACATGTGTGGAGGACTATCACCTCACGAAATGATGATTATTCATTTATCCTTTACCACAAATCATGGTGGTAATTATGATGGAACATCCATTTATATATGTTATATATAATATTTTTTATGTATTTAATCTTATTTAATTACTTCACAACACATATCCTTATACTTTACATTTTTTTTAAAAATGATAACATTGTTTGTGGAAGTGCGGACTACCGCCCCCTCATAGTGATGTGATTCATTCATTCTATACACGGGACATATTAAGAATAATTTTTATAAACCTATGTAACATATATTACATATATATTATGATGAAATTATAATATACATATGTATCATTTACTCTTAATCATTTTAATATGACAAATAAATGAATGTAGTGTTCATGCGTAAGTACGGACTACCATCTCCATGAACGGTACATTTCATTTCATATCTCATAAAATTATAGATTATTATAAATACATATCTACTGAATATATATGATAATTAAATAATTTTTTACATTCTAGATATGATGAAATAATGATATATGAAATAGGAACAAAAAACAACAAGTCAAAACATACTTTAGAAAACTAGGAAATTAACATCGGGATGGTCAAAATAATGAAAGATTAGTAACAAAAAGGTAATAAGATATTATAATAAGGTGATATATGACATTATAAATATTATTATGGTTCTGTAATAAGTTAGTAATGTATTTCTAACCCTTATAAAGGTGGAAAACAACCACACACCAATAAGAAAGTTAATATAAGTTATTTTCATCTCACTTTTTACATCCATGTGATAAATATCATATTAACCACTTAATTATTTTGTGTGGTGTACCTATTAACCATTTTGATATATTATATCATGAATTTTATTATCTTTAATGTATAGAAATTTTTATTACCTTTGGGGTTTCTAATTCATTTGTTACCACATTGGTAATGGAATTCCGTCTCAGTTTACATTTAATTGAGACTTATTTGTTATTATGTGCCAATTCACTTTTATTTTTTTGTATATACTACGTTTTTCTATGTTATATCATGTATGACATTTTTATCATGATATTATATGTTTCATTAAATGTCATACATTTATTTATATTATGATTTAAGTGTTTTAATGTGGTAAGGGACACTTTGGAATGTTTAAAGATTATTCTCCTCAAGATTGTTCTTAATGATAATCTTTGCAATCTCACTTATATTTGTGATTATTAAATTTTTCTCAAAATAATAATTTTATTATAATAAATTTTCATTGGAAACTACCTTGAATATCTATATTTTCATGAGATGGATATTATTATTTCGTAAATTGTATATCATTTTACATATAGTGTCACCTTTGACAGTTATTTGATTAATCGAGGAATTATTGATAAATCTATATCTTTTATTCAATATGGATATTTGATAAGGAATACTTTCAATTGATTAAATTGATTATTAGATATGAGGAATTATTTAGAAATGTAATGATGGGTGCAGTAAAGAATTTGTATAGCACCAAGATGCATCAACAGGTTCTCATGAGATGATGAAGTTGGCCAAATAAAATAGGTTTTGACATGTAAAGTTAAACAATACAGAAGATGGATATTGATAGTATAGGTCCTCATATGCCTTATACATGATTTCCATTAAGAAAGAATCACCTCCATATTAGTTGTAGTAATTATTCATCCATGATATTTCACATTGACAAATCTATTGATACATTTCATTTTAGTTCATTGATTAAATGGCATGTGTTTCAGTTTCTTACCTTGAAATATTGATTTTTTTATATCTAGTCATTTTAATGGCACGTGTTGTTAGTTATTTTCCTTGAAATTTTAATTTATTCTTTTTTATTAGTTATTTATTTTGATTTATTTACCCTTACTGAGCATTTGAGCTCACCCTCATTATGTTTCATTCCCTTGGTTATGAAGAAGAAATAATTGAATAAGAAATAAAGGAAGCATTTTTTTTGTGTATCATGTTTATATTTCATATTTCCCAACATATTATTGGTATCATGTATGTATTATATACTTCCAAGGCTACTAAGTTGAACGGTCCTTTGGGATTTGATTCCTTGTAATCATGCCAATGTGATGAAATAATAAACCAGCTCCCAGCTTCTGATGTCAGGGTGTTTCAATTTATTTGTCTAAGTAAAATTAAAATTAATATTAGTGTAGTTAATGCGTAAAAACCAATTCATAAAATGGTGTATTTTTATGCATAAGATTTACCTTTAAGATAAAATTATCAATGTTATTGATTCTATTGAAATTAAAATGTATATTATTTTACAAATAATATTTAATTAACATTAGAATAAGTCAAAAACCTAATCCCACCATGTGGAAATATTATTAAAAGAAATAGGTGAAAAAAATATTTTCATTCAAACATTACCAAAATTTTATAAAATGTTAATAATTGGTTTTATATATCTACATAGTATTTCAAAATACATAATTTAGATGTATAAAATATCATTTTCAATTTAAAAAGTGTTTCAAAAACATTCATGACATTCATGTGTGATAATGTCATAAATGTGACTATATTAGTAAAATTGGTATTTTATACTATTCAACTAAAAATCAATTATTTTAAAAAAAATCTAAAAGGTTATATTAAGTTAATTTTTACATGATAAACTCCAAAATAATTTTTATTTTATATAATACAGACTATAAATTTTTTAAATTTAGTGTGTAAAAAATTGAATATATAATGAAAAAAATGATTTTATTGAAAAATAATGTTTTTTAACGGAGAGTGTTTTTAATATTGTTTCATATAATTTTATAATTTAAATTTTATTAATATATTAGTTCATTTAAAATATTTTTCTAAAAGTCTTCAATTAAATATATTAGGATAAAATATATAATACTTAACAGAATGGTTCTTTTAAAAAAGAAATATCTCATTTATAATAAATAATCGTTAATAAATACCATTAAAATTTAATAATGTATACTCTAAAATAAAATTTTACTACTACATTGATATTAAAATATTTATATTATTTTTATATATACATCATATCATATTTGAATAATATTATTAATATTTTTATGTAACACACACACAAAAATATATATTTGTAATATTTTAGTATCATATTTTTTATTTTATTGTGAGTTATATTATTTTAGATATGAATATAAAAAATACATGACTTCCTTATACCTATCAAATATATTTTCTAGGACAATTTTTTTAATGATCGTATTTGTAATGACAATATTCATAATGACTATATGTATAATGATCGTACTTGCAATGCCTAAATTTTATTCCAATATAAAAAAACTAACTAAATAATTTCATCATTCCACTATCACTGTGAAAGGCATTATTATTATTTCATATTATATATTTTTCATAATACTTTCTCCTTTAATGGTGATCTTCTTAATTATATGTTTTGTTTGACTATTGGTGATCCTCATGGTTGAAGATTATATAGGGGATTACATAGTCATGAATATTTTATTCTTTTCTATCTATTTTCCACTCTTGATTTATGAAATTTTAGTGGATGTATTTTTGTCCATGGTCTGTAATAGTCTATGGTTTGAAATACATAGTTTTATATACATATTTTTAAGGCTCCACTAATAATTTAATGATGTGTTGTTAGTTTAATTCATATCTCATATGACTTATTTCCTAATAAGTTTAAATTGATACAAGAATAGGTGAAAATAATTTAGAATTATAAACTTCTAGTTTTTAAAAATAATATTCTTTGTAAAAACCTATGGTGTTACATTCACCCACCCCCACCTTAAATAAATTATTTCCTATCAATTTTAGTTACTCATAATTAACAAATATAGGCAATGTAATTCTTGATATATTCATCATTCATCACCATCATTGAATTTTTATTATTTTGGAATGAAAAAGAAGAAGAACAATTCAAAAAGTCACCCCATTCAGGTGGGATGAAAGTGATAAAGAACCAAACCTTAACAAATCAAAAAATGCATGCAATCCTCCGATAAAGATCCTAATGGAATATAAATAATCCTTGATTCACCCGTAATTCCATTTTTTGGTTAGAGCATTAGGAAACAAATTTCCTTCTCTCATGATATATGAGATCTTTAGCCCCTGGTTGCTAGAGGATTTTCACATTTTGATGAAATAAATCAACTCCCAGGGTGGTTTTCTTCTTCACTAAGGGAACCTGACCAGCTCTACAGTGTCGGACTCTAACTCCTCAACTTGATTGTTATAAATCCTCCAAAACCTTAGACCTATATCCAAGGCCTTTTCCTCATCTCCAATGTAAGATCTTGATCCATAAAAAGTTCTGAAACTGAGGACCGCCGAACCCTTATTGTCTCTACAGTCCTCCCCCTTTCATGATACCCTAATTGCACGCTCCATCTATATTCAACTTACAACCCCTACTCAGAGGCTTCCACTTTTTCCATCTATCCATTATACTACCTACACCATATGATATACAATAGATCATTGACAAAAAGGAATTGATCATTGGGGATAAGATCCCACATGGGATGAGAGAACCTAATTTGGCCAAAATTGATTTCATGCTGACCTGCAGGAAGAGAAAGGAAACCTTTCTTTCAAGACTTTTTTTTTATTTCTACCTTCCCACAATGACCAGAAAAGAACTAAAAAAAGGTAATGTACATGACTTTAACTTCTTACAGTTTTGATTCAATACATGAAATGAGTCCTCAAGGATATCCTATATCCTATCCCTATGTCTTCAAATACACAATATATTTTACATGATGATCTAAAGACCCTTGGACCATTCACCTTGAGAAAAAAATGATTATTTGGTTTATGTGAAGGAGAGATGTATTAGTGACATCTAGATTCAAAGGAAACCCCCTTTCTATTAGATAATAAAATTGTTTTCCCTTGGATGAGACCAAATATCTACTGCAACAACAGAGGTTTCACGAATTCAAACAAAAAAAATGATGTCTGTGGATCCGGATGCTTGGGTGGCACATGAAATAACCAACCATGGACTTTTATTTTCTTTATCTGATTTTTTTGTGGGTTTTATCCATATAAATAGAGAGTGTTGTGTGATTTGTAATATAAATTTCTAGTGCAAGAAATAAGTACCCATTGTGTTACCCACTATGTTTGTGTTTTGGAGATCACCACCACTGATCTTCTATCCATGATCCTCCAATAGTGGTATCAGATCTAGGTTCAAAGGTGAGATGAGTAGACATAAATCTATATATTGTGATCCCGAACCATTTATTGCACTGGGAAAACAAATAAGTTGGTGAACAATTTTCTCCATCCATCCTTTTTCTTTTTTTCAAATTAACAAAAGGGATACCCTTTTTTATTCTATGTTATATCTCTCCAATTTTTTCCAAAAGGGGAATCAAATTTTTCCTTATCTTGCTAATTTGTGGAAAGAAAGTTGTTTTCCTCCACACCTTCCTAATGTTTTCTTCCCTAGTTATTATTTTTCCCATCCAAGTCCCTCATGCCTCATCCTTTTCCAAAAAAAAATATCACTTCATCTATTTGTCTCTCCACGCCTCTCTTTCCTCCTAAAAAAGTTAGAGTGATCCAAAAAAACTATTGGCATCCCCAGTTAAAAAAATCACATGAAATTATGAAATAAAAACATCTATTTTCAATTAGGAAAAATAAAAGTAAGTTTGAAATTCAAAAAAAAATTGTTGCAATCCGCAATTCCCAAAAAGAAATCTATACTATCCAAAAATGGCCTTTCTAGATATTGAATTCAATTTCATCGATCCCTTAGACTTATTTCCAGACATCAAAGACAATAATGGACACCCTCTACATTCATCTCTCACCACTCTATCTCATCTCCCAAATATGAATCGACCGTCTGCACCTGATGCTACCAAGGGAATGGAGTTGCTATATGATGAAGATGCCTTCCCTATAGGCATCAAAGAACATGTATTTTTATCGAAAAAAAAATCCTTCCCAAAATTCAATATTGTTATCGACATTTTATCCAATGAACCATCCACCAATTCATAAATCCCAAAGCATCGGAGCCCTGGGTCGGTTCCCCTAGTGATGAAAAGTGATGCCTCTTTCCAATGTGTCTGAGTCCCGTTGATGTCTCGTAGCAAGGGTAGACATTTTGAAGAACCTGAACCTAAGAAATAGGATTCCATAAACTATAATATTATCCTATAATAAGATTACAAGATATAATAATTTCAAATCGAATAAATGAAATATGTTTTTCTTCTTGACAATGTTATTTTATTTATGTGATCACCTCTAGTGATCTTCTTATCTTTCGCCAAGTGCGCTTTTAAATTTAGTGTAGTTAATGACTATGGTGAAGTCATTATACCTATTGGTTACCCACCTAGATATGATAATGATTTATGGGTCTTGAGGAAAAGAAGTTTAAGGGGGGATGTTGGACAATAAACTTGTTTTCCCTTATACGGTGCAAAACATCTACAGCACCAACAGAGGTTTTCTGAATTCAAACAAAGGAATCTTGACATGAGTGGATTTGGTTGCTTGGGTGGCACCTACTACAACCAATCGTGGAATTTTATTTTATTATTTTTATTTTTATGTTCTTTGTATCCCTATAAATAGGTAGAGTTGTGTGATTTGGAATATGAATTATTGATGCAAGAAATATGTACCAGTTGTGTTACCCGCTATATTTGGGTTTGGAGATCACCACCAGTGATTCTTTGTCCATGATATTCAAACACTTTCTCCAAATATTCTCATCCATTGAGAGCACAATATTCTTCATAATACAAACCAAAAAATTCATATTTCCTATAATATGCTTACACCAGATTCAAATTCCCAAATGATTGTCTCCCCACTATAATGCATCAATTTTTTGTAATCCCAAACATTGAAATATCTTGCAGGTGAAACCATGAATGTTTAAGTGTCTGGTTCTTTAACTAGAAATATGTTTTCATATAGGGTTTTCATATCCCGATTTAAGATATCCTTGAATAACTCTTAAATTTATTGGATTCTTTGATGTATATGGTTAGAACTAGATAGTCGGGGAAAAAGAGGGGCTACCTATCCCAGTTTGTCTTCCAAAAAATTAATCTCTCTTTTCCTGATCACCCAATGAGATTTGTTTGATAGATCTTCTAGATAAGATAAAATAACTCTCTATATATTGGTTAACCTTCAAGGATTTATAGACTTGTACTCCCATTCATCTTCATGTCTATCCCTCATTAACTTCTCCCATAAGGATTCATCCTTAATGAATTCCCATTCCATTTGGTATTTCATTGCACTAATGGTGTCCAAGATGCTACATGCACCAATTATACCTTCATTGAGTAGTTTTTCCGTGTGTTTTCATGGAACCCATAAATAATTTCCATTATAGTATGAATACCACAAGATTTTGTAAAAAATTGATTCCAGATTAGCAATATTCTCTTTCAAGAGCTTGATAGCTGAGAGAACATGCATTGGTAGTGAAGTGAGGATGTTGTTAATAAATGTAATATGAAAACCTAATGAAAGTAATGTATTCTTCCAATTAGTAATCCATCATGAACCTTAGTTAATATACCCATAAAATAGGATCTTTTTTATCCTTCCATTTGAAATTTGAACTCCCAGGTAGTTTATTGGAAGGTGTCACCTTTAATGCCAAGTTGATCCTGAATAATATTTCATATTCTCGTTGGACATTTATTGGATACGAACAAGATAATCTTTGAAAAAATAATTATATTTCCACTTATCCTGCGATAGGTAGTCATATGTTGTGTGATCTCTATGATTGACCTTTCTCGCCCATTAAAAAATATAAGCATATCATATGAAAACATAAGGTGAGACACCACACCATTACTGAACCTGTTTTTGAAATACATAATTCTCCGTTAAATGAAATTAAATAAAATTATGACATAATTTGGATTATAAATTCTAATATTACATCTACCTTACTTTATTAGGCTAAATGGAATTACATAAACTTTCACAAAAAACATTGATCATTCAAAAATTAATTTTCCCCAGTTTGTATATAACATTATCATAAATTCTCCATAACATACCTCTCCTAAAACCATTATAATATTAGAGTCATTAAACCCCTATGATATTATATATTCCCCCAAGAATTAACATTATTTTTAACCCTAAAATGTTTTAATCATTAGTTTATAAGGTCCCAAAGAAGTTAATATATATCATAATCCTTAGAATTAAATAAAAATCACCAGAAATAGCATGGGATATTTTTTCTTTAAATCAATAATCTAATCCAATACCATCTCATTCACTTTAATCAAAATGAATACACCCTATATTACCTCAAACTTAAGATTATATTAATCCAAATGGTTATCTATACCTCAATAATATGTTCTACAATATTTATCCCAAAAAATAACCTTATCATAAATTCACTTTTCATGTTAATTAATTCTATTAAATATATATTAGATACATTTTAAAGGAAAACTAATAATGAAAAAACATTATATGATCCACATAACCCTAAAATACTTGAATACTATCTATTATTATCACCCAATAAATAAAATAAAAATGATTATAAAAACTAATTTCTATTATGGTATCAACCTAACTAACACATGTAATACTAGAAATCTCCCCTTTACTATAATAATAATAATATACTATTATTCTTAAACATTTATGTTTTATCCATTTTTTACTTATAAAAAAAGTGGTTTTTGGATACATATGTTCCTAAACTTTATCTTCATGATCTCGTTTCAACCAAATAAAAAAAAATGGCTAAGATAATATCAAAAATAATCATAATATATGAACCGAAAAACTCAATCCTAAGATGTATTCTCCAATAGAACCTTAATTTCAACCAGTGATACTTTCATTTCAACAATTTCATACTTGTCCAATCCTATAACTCTCTTGGTTGTACCTAGGTTACTTTAGGATGTCCAATCTGATATTTTTTACGTAATCTATTAAGATAGTCAGAAAAAAATACTTTTTAATGGTTTATAAATAGAATGTGATTGACCAATGCATACCCCTTGTTAGTGTTAAAATAGGTGGATATTTAGACCTATTTGTCGTGCACAAGGTGTATATTGAGATAATTTCCAATATACCCTTTTTGGGTTAATACCCTAGGTACATCTATTCCAAAGGCTTCGTCCATTTATAGTATCCATATATGGATTTCATTGTAAGAAAAACCACAAATATAAAACATTTCCAAAATTTTAGGATGTTACTGTATACTTAGGATTATCCACTAGGTTTTTCACTAATGTTCTTTCATAATAATCTAAAAAGTAACTATCAATTTCTCAGATACCAAATTTGATTTTTTAAGACAGAAACTCTAATTAAATCATGATTTATGAAATTATTTCCCAATAATACAAGAAAAAATATTGAGGTCCAGTGTCATTAGAATATTGGATTCATAATACATCATCTTAAATATAAAAAATATCAATATCTAAAACTATAAATAGTCTTCCTAACTCTAATAAATATTATAAACCTGCATAAGATACCCTGGGATAAATACATAAGGAAAATTGTGATCTAGAAAACCTTATAAAGGAATAAATAAGGAAATAAAACATAATATGAGTGTGAAGATAAATAACTTATTACCATAAAGAGAATGATCATAATCATGGAAACATTGAATAAGGAAATAAAATCATATGACCAAGGAATCATAAACATGTGGAATCATCATATATCATTACATCACAAGCACATCTGAAGCATGTAAATCCTTGTGTCCTCATTACATCATAAAAATATGTCATGGATAACTTCCAGGACAACATAAAATTGGTTAAAAACCATCATAATCATCATATTGTCAGGTTAACTACTCACACACCATACATAGTAGCTCATAAGACATTAACACAACAAAATTAATTGGAGGTATATAATAGACCATCCCATCACATCATAATATATATATATATATATATATATATATATAAGAATTTGTGTTCTAAAAGGGAAAAATAATAATTACATCAATTATAAGCAATATATAACCCAAAATAAAGAATTAGGTTTCAAAATGTTATGTTAAGACATAATAAAAATCTATATCATATATATGTTCAAGAATATCAGAAAATTAATCAGTTTGTAAGTCCATTATAAAATAAAAACATAGTCTTTGGCCTTATATTTCCATTGAAGGAAACATTATTACGAAAAATGGAGTGGTAAAAATAAAAACATACCACTTAGGTGAATGTTTTTGAAAATACCAGTGGAACTTTGAAGAAAATTAGTTTTCATTTAAATAAATAATTTTACCAAAATGTGTTTTCATCAAATAATGAAGGATTTAAGAAAATATACATGTCAAATGAAATAATTTATGGGGATATATTTGAAATGAAATTAGTCTTAGGAAAGTTCCCTTAAATTGGTTTCACTTAATATAGAGAATTTCTAAGGGAACTGAATAAGTCATTATCACAAAAAAATGGAAATTAAAATAGGTGTATCTGTAAATTTCAAATATATTCAAAAAATGGACAATAAAATTGAGATGAATATAAGGGATAAAATTAAAGATAACATATAACCATATGGTAATGAAGGTGGTTCGAAGGATCTATTTTTTAGATTTAAAAAATCTTTATTGAATCCCCACATAATAAAAAAAAGGTAAAAAATGTTCTTCTGAAAAGATGAGATTGTAAATATTATTTCACACTTCCCATCATATAATTAGGTCTCCAATTAAAAAGGAGAAACTTCATGGAATAGGAAATTATAGATAAGTAGGGGAAACCATCATTTAAGATGATGAAAATTATTCTTAACATAGTATTATTTTTAAGAAGTATTATAACTCATAAATTAATAATATTTTAATAAAAAGTGATAGGAAATGACATGAAAATTATATACCTTATATAATGGAATATCAAACTCAAATAGAGACACTATTACTTAAGAAAGTTTATTGAGTTATGAGAGTACAATATATTTTAAGGAATACATCAAACATGGAACACAATAAAGAAAATAATAAATAGAAGTTATGTTTCCAAGTTCAAAAATTATTTATGATATTATAATTCAAGTGGTTAGTATTTACCCCATAAAAATTAAGATTGGTGCATAATATCAACACATGCATCGATGAAGGGTGATTGAGAATAAAACCCTTACTTCATGTCTAAATTCACTCCACACATGTACGTAACTTCCCAAATAATCAATTTAGGTTTATTAAAAACATTCCAAAAAATGAATTGTGTTTATATTTATTTATTTATGGTCTATATATCATCATGTGTTATTTCTACTTATGATGGTTACTTAATGTTCTTCAGTCAATTTCTCAAAACAAATTAAGGTACGTTGACCATGGGAAACGTGTTGTGAAATAGTTTCATAATATCCCTAATTATAGATTATTATGTCAATTATTATTCAATTAAAACATTTCCAATCACATGAAGGAATTCATTGTTTTATTGATTTATGACAATACATCTTTTAAGGGGTGAGGTGGAACCCTTACAAGACCCGTAGTCATAAGTATTACATGGCCTGTGGGCCTTAGAGGAATTCAATGCCCATAGGATTCAAACATTACTTATAACCCAGACTAACTACTTAGAACTGCTCCTCCCCAACATCTTCATCATGAAATCAGCTCTCCACCTTCGCATGGTTGTTCAGCTAGGCTTTCCCAAGAATGCACAGGCTTCAACCGATGGTAGGTACCATACCCTCTCATTCTTGCAATCCGTTTAGCTTTTGATATGGTGAAAGATTTTTTTTATCATCCTCCTTCTTTACTTTGTTTCTTATATGTTGTCTGGTTTTCATCTATTCTTAAGGTGGCCTGAAGGCATTGAGGTGGCCCGAAGGCCTTCATGACCCAAAGGCCTGGGTGGCCTGAAGGCCTTAAAGGACTCGGGGACCAAATCAGTGGCCTGAAGGCCCAAACAGGGGAATATTCTCAGCTACTACAGTTCCAAACATTTCCTGCTATAGAACCCGCTACAGTACCTACTATAGTACCGCACATTACCTACTATAGCACCACATAGTTCCTACTATAGTACTGCTACAATACCTGCTGCATTACTATTACATTACTTCTACAGTACCCCCCGGAAATTAGCCTCTACATGGATTTGATCCTGGGTCCCCTTGATGCACTTAAAGAGTCCTCACCAACTAGACTGAGGCTCATGTGCTCAATTAAAATATAATTTATATAGTTTAATAGTTTTTTTAGGAACAAAATCAAATTAGAATGGGTAATTTTATATGTATTTTTCAGAGGTTAAATTTAAAATATTTGTTTATTTATATTTTAATATTTGGAATGTCAAATATTACCCTTAAAAAATGATTATTTAAATAAAATTTTTAAATATTAAATACATTTATATTATATACTTATTTGTTGGTATAGATAATTAAATAGAAACATCATCATGTGGAAGTGGTAGTCCCCACGTACACACAAAGGATTCTCTTGTTTTCATAGAATGGAAGGAAGATAGAAAATAAAATATCTTATCATTTATAATTGATAAAAATGTTATAAATGTCATATTATATTAGAAAATAAACTTTTTTATAATCGATGAAAGGTAGTGATGAAAAATAGAATACATCATTCTTGGAGCTGGTAGTTTACGCGTACACATGAAAACATCTTCATTTTTCAAATGGTTTTGGAGGAAGGTATAAATTCGATGCTAAATTTTTATAATAATATACAAAAATATTATTATTATAGGTTTTATCATAATATAATGGAAAGAATAGGTTTTTTTGTAGAATTAGAAAATAATTAAAAAGGTACAGTGGGAAATATTACCTCTCGCTTTGGATGTTCTGCATTGGTCACCAACTTAAGGAACCTTATCTTGGTATTCTATAAAGAACAAATATTTAATATCATGAATATAGGTTTTTAGAGAGGGTGTATCATATTTTAGGTTGATGCTAAGGGTGTTTTTAATTATGGAGACGTCAATGGGTGGTGGTTCCTTTTATAATTTAAGAGAAGGATATTTTTGGAACATATAACACTTCAATATAAATAATGCACTTGTTTCAAATTTCATGTAATGAAAAAGAGGGTAATAATAGATTTTTAAAATTAGTATTCTCATAAAATACCCAACCACACTTTTACATAATTTTTAAACATTTTTTACCTCATTTACTCTTAGTCTTTTTTCATTTTTGGATTTTAATGAGTTCACTAATTTTTACCTAAGTAATTTATTTTTAATTATTAAAAATAAAATGATCATTATAGAATAATTTGTAAGTAATTATTATAAATATTAAATACAATTTATAAAATAAAAATTATAAATGTAATAAAAATTATTTTTAATATTAGTGCATGTAACTCGCATAACCCCATTTTAAGAAAAACTATATTTTTAGGCAAAAGAATTATGTTTTGGATATAATTATCATGGTTTGTAATTATATAGAAATTAAAATGTTTAATATTATTAAAATAATAATTAATTAACATTTAAATAACTAAAAAACTTAATTCCACCATGTGACAATTTTATTAAAAGTAGTAAATGAAAAAATATTTTCATTAAAACATTTCCAAAATTTTCTTAAATGTTAAGTGTGGGTTTTATATATCAACATATTATTTTATAACAATTAACATAAAATTATAAAACATAATTTTTATTACAAATTTTTTTCATAAACTTTTATGAATTCTTGAATAATAATGTTATAAAAGTGATAATATTAGTAAAATCAATATTTTTCACTATTCACCTAAATATCAAATATTTTAGAAAAATATAAAACATTTTTATTAAGATAATATTGAAATTATGTATTCAATAATTATTTTTAGTTTAAAAAATCCAAATTATAAAATTATAAAATTTATTTTTTAAAAGAAAAATTCACCCTATAAAGAAGTACAAATTTTATTAAAAAAATGACATTTTTAAACGTGATCCCTTAGTAAATTATTTCATATCAAATTATAATTTAAAATATTTTAATATTTTATTTCAAATATAATAATATATTAAAAGTGATCAATTTAATCTATTTGTATAAAATATTCAATACCTAATGAGACAATTTTTTGAAAAGTAATAAAATATTACGTTTATACTAAATGCGCTTTAACAAATAGAAATACCATTTAATTATTTATGATCTGAAATTTTATTTTACTACCCAATTGATATTAAAATATTTATTTGATTATTATATATACATCATATCATATTTCAAAAATTATATTAATATTTTTACATAACTCATGAATATATATATATATATAAGATTTTAGAATCATATTTTTTTATTTCATTGTGAGTTATATTATTTTAAATTTACTACTTAGTAATACATGACATTAGTATACTTGTCAGATATATGATGAATGACCGTATTTTAAATGAATATGTTTTAAACAATAAATTTTAAAAGAACCATATTTTCAATAGCCATACTTTCAATGGATAGATTTAAATCATACATATATAGATTTACCAAATCAATTGTTCATTCCACTATCACTTTGCAAGGAATGGTTCTTATTTCAAATTATATACTTTTTTCATGACCCAACCCATCAGGGATCGAGCCTCACCTACCCCTAACTCACCTCCATAGGCTAATGGGTGGAAACATGCACGAAAAGGTATAACCTAATTGGGAGGTATTTTTCTAATGTACCTATATGCACACACCTGACCATCTCAATGTAGAAGTGCAGAGGAAAAATAAAAAGAGTTGTATTATCTATAATATAACCATGAATATGAAAAATATCTATGGAGTACAAGAGTGTGATACTAAAAACTGAATGTAATGGGAAAAAAATACACACCTAACTAGATATATGTCCCAACTAGAAAAAATTGGAATAATATTAACCTGTCGAGAGAGCCCATCTTCTTATCTCCAATATATGACCACCATATGAGGTCCAATGAACCAAGCATACCTAAGCTCATATTTAGTCACCACTGACCTATCTATAATCTTCATAAGACATCACATGTGTGGGAGAATCCCATGCAAGGGTGAGAACATACATATCTATTAGGATGCACCAAAATATGAAGGGGAGCGATAAGAGACATGATAATAACAGATAGACAATAGATATCTCAACCCAAAAATTTTGGGTAAATAGACCACAATAACATGAATACATATATATATATGCTCAAATCAAGGAAACTAAAATGGGAGACAAGGGGATCTCCATCTCATAGCCCATCCTAGGTAAAGAGTTCTAATAGTTTCAGAAGTCCAACAACAATGCCTAGTATCTCACACATCTAACCAGAACTAACATGGAGGAGGCCAATGCCTCAAAACTATGTCATAGAGTCAAGGGGGTATAATCTTCAAATAAAGAACCCATTCAGTAGTTCATCATGGGGTTACACTCAATAAGAATTTGACGAGGACCCATAACCTAATACATCAGGGGATTTCTACTCTATAAATAGAGGACTTTCACCCCATTACATTAGAGGGGTTCCCCTCTGGTATCATAAGTAACAACTCACTATATGATAGGTAGGTACCACTCAGTAGAGAGAGGACATGTTCCATGGTCTGTTAGGTGGCGGGTCCACCTTAGTGTCATGAGGACCCACATGCTATCTGATAGGGGTTTCCACTATAGTTCCACGAGAATGTATGCCCTATCCGATAAGGATACCACTTGTGAGATATAGGACCAATGCCTTGGACCATCGGGGGGGGGGGTTCAATATCTTGTCATGAGGACCTGTTCCCTATCCTATATGGAGTTCCACTCTAGTTTTACAAGGATATATTCCCTATCCGATAGTGGGGTACCACTCCGTATATAGAGGATAAACGCCCAGTCTGTAAGGGGGGTTCCACTATAGTGTCTCTGGTGATCCTCTTCCTAATCACTTCCATTTTCAGGTGCCACATAAATAAGTTTTAAGCCTTTTAAAATCTCACTTCGTATCAAAAAAATCCATTATAGAGGCCACCATTACGTTTTTGGTAGAAAAAACACTCAGGAGAGTTTACTATCGAGTGAAAATCTGATTAAAAATGAAGAAGATACCAGAGGTTGATTTTTCATCAGAACAAAAGAAGGTGTATACGGAATGTGAGGGTAACCACATGGTGCATGGTACTACTCCATGTTGTAGTCATGACCCAAATGGTACCTAAATTTCTTCCAATATAGTGATATATAGAATGTGAGGGTTATACACGAAATGTCTGAGCCACTTAGGGTCATGCTCATGCTACCTGGCGATGTCTATGTATCCTGGCACAAGGCATGTTCCCAGCCATGCCCATTCCAGTGTTATCCTAGAGTACACACTTGGATGGTATCATAGTGTCACAAATAATTTTGGTATCCCACATAACATGTGATACTTATTATTCCGTGAAACCCTACCCACCACATCTAAGGCCATACACACCATGTGTTCTTAGTACTACAGTCATGTAGTTTCCTCTTCCATAGAATCTCAGATTCACTCTATGAATCCCAGATATATGGCTATTTCATCGTATCTCACCTTTAGTTCCTCCAAAAATGGATTATCTAGCTCTAATCTTTGTTTCTGGTAATCTGGTGGTTGGAAATCATAATCTATTTTCCATGATGGTTTGTCACTCTCCTTTCAAATATCCTTTAATTTTTGTTAGGTTTCTGATCCCAAATCCATATAAATCATCACCCTTTATACCTTGATTCATCCTCAAATCCAACATTGGTCGTTGATCCATTTTTTATACATGAAACTGTCATGAATCCAATGGTCCAATCGGTCTTGGCTCATCCTAGAAGTGTCTATTCACAAATCCAAGGTCCAACGATAAAAAACAAGATGAAATTGTGGGATAAAGGCCCAAAAAATGGTTTAACAATCATTTTCCAAGTTTTCTAGGCCAACATATAAAATTGGGATGATCTGGGTGAGAAAAAAATAGAATAATCAAATGATGTCAGAACACATGCGCATGAAAAGTCTTACATTTGGAAATGATCGAATAAATATATTGATCATGCTCAAAAATTTAATGAAGTGAGGGAAAATCAAAAAATGATTATCCCTACATTGATATTGGATCATTCATCATAAAATAACATGATCTTCAATGATTGTGAGAAGTCATTGCGTTTGCTGTGCTTTGATCTGCTTCGATCCATAGTCTCATCATCATCAGATCTTGATTCACCAATAAAAGGAAAAAGAAGACACTCTCAATTATCCCAAGTGCAAGCAACTAACCCTATAAAATTTAGAATAATGGGAATATTAAAGATATATTTCATTTAGGTTAATTATTTAATTAATTAATTCAATAAATTAATTAATCCACTAAAAATACTTCTAATGATCATTTTATCTGAACTCCCCACATCGACCAATTTTAAGTCGCACTCGAGGTAAATATTTCATTTCGTACTCAATTGTGTTATCATATTTCTAATATGAGGTTATATTTAAGAGTTATTCCATTTTATTTACTAAAATTCGTTCATGTAATATAAAATATTTTTAATATTATTAATAAATTAATCCTAGGAAAAAAAATCCTTGGGATAACACATTATCTAAATTCTTAGATTTGAAAATAGAAAGAGAAATATTCCAAAGTCATAATATGAAAAAATAGGGTCTCTTCATTATTACCTCCTTTATTTTCTTCACCAAAAAGAAAAAAATAAACACAAATATTGAGATATGAAGCCCAGATAAGGCTCTATAGGTCCCCAAAACTCGACTACACCTTCCCATTCTACCACAACACGCGAACAAAGGGGATGTTCTATCCACGCAGGGTCCTCCCCTATCAATCCTTGATCTCCACTAGGTGCTCCGTAAAAGTGTCTCCATCCTTGATATCCAACTCTCCCTAGTAAATGAAACATGTATGGTTATGAACGCTTCTTCTCAGTTGTGAAATGTAGAAGAAGTCATGCACCCACTACATATATTGGGGTAAATCAATGTTGTAAGAAACATCACCAACCCTCTACAAGATCTCTGATGGCCTGATGAACCTCATGGATATCTTGCCTCTTGATATGAATCTCCAAAATCAAATCCATTTGGAGACTCTCATAAAAACATGTTATGCATTATCAAACTCAAAGGGACCAAGACATCGATCTTCATATGATTTATGATTTCCCTAGGTTTTTATCATCCACTCACATATTATGGAGACCATCTTTGTAGTCAGATACACCATTGAGAGACCCAAAATTAATGCCTCGCCAATCTCTATCTATCACAAGGGTGACCTATAGGATCTCCCATACATGGCCTCGAAACGATTCATATCAATAGTAGAGTGTTAGTTATTATTATACAAAAACTATACCAATAGAATGTGATCCTCCCAACTCTAGCCAAAGTCTAAGACACAATCTATCAACATATCATCCAACACCTGGATAGTGTGCTAAGTCTTCCCATATTTATAAGGTGAAACATTTTACTCATCCTCATCTAGGTGTAGAATTACTCCACCATAATTCTTCACAATTAAGATGTAAATCATGAATCAATAATAATGACAATATTAATGGGAACCACATGATGTAAATAAACTCCTATATGTACATCTTCCACAAAATCTCCATCAAACATTTCTCCCTAATAGTAGGGAAGTGTGCAGACTTCATGAGTCAGTCAACTATCACCCCAATGAAGCCTTTTTCCTTCATTGTATGTGGAATCCTTATCAAAAACTCTAAGGATATTCCATCCTGGTTCCACTTTGGGATATTATGGGTCTGCAAAAAACCTTCTAGAACATGGTTCTCAGCCTTTACTAACAGATAGGTGAAGCACCATGAAATTAACTCATACACCCTCCATCTCATGTTGGCCCACCAAAACTTCCGTTAGAGGTCTCTGTATATCATCCCCACATGGGGATTTATATCTAAAGAGATGTTTGTAATTATCTCCTAACCTCATCACACATCAGGATTGGGACCACTTCACATCCCTAAAAATCAATGATGTGATTCCCTCCTTCAAAAAATCAATCAGGTTAATCGTTTGAGGATACCTGGTCATGCGAGACCTAATATTCAATGTCTCCCAACTAGAACTCTCTCACATGATGAAGGATTGGAGAATTAAATACCATCATTTAAAGAAAATATGCACCCTTCTTCTCAAATAGGTCAAGATTTAAGGAAGGTAACTGCTCAGAAGCCTCCTTCACTAAATGAGCATGAGACTCCCTACTAAGGGAATCTCCTACCATGTTTCCCTTCCCCTTATGTATAAACAATATCAAAGTCATACTCCCATATGAACACCAACTAGAACCACTATTATAGGTTCAAGTCTCTCTATGTGAATACATTATTTAGACTCTGAGGTTCTGATTAAACTTGAAGTGTTCTCCCAGAAGATAGTGCCCCCACATCCTTAGAGAAATTAAACCCGCTATCAGCTCTAGGTCATAAGTCGCATAGTTTTTCTCATGGGGTATCAGCAGCCTTGACCCATATGTTATAACTAACTTCCACTACATCAAAACATACCCAATATTAGCTCTCAAAGATTCAAAATACACTACATTCTCCCTACCCTCCTCTAGTAGTCTCAAAATTGGTTCACTAATCAGCCTCAGCCTCAGCTCCTCAAAGACTCTATGACACTACTAAGTCCAGGTAAAAGGATACCAATTCTAAGCACAGTTTTTCTCATGGGGTATCAGCTGCCTAGACCCATATATGACAACTAACTACCACTACATCAACACATACCCAATCTCAGCTCTCGAATATTCAAAATACACTACATAATCCATGCCATCCTCTAGTAGTCTTAAAATTGGTTCACTCATCAGCCTCATCCTCAGCTCCTCAAAGACTCTGTGACACTACTTAGTCTAGGTAAAAGGATACCAATTCCAAGTTAAAGAGGTAAAATGGGATTCAATCCTGGATAATCCTTCTACAAAATCTCCTATAGTACCCCACCAATCCAAGAAAACTATGCCTCTCAAACATGTTCTCGGGTGGCTCCCATGTAAGCACTGCATCGATCTTCATTGGGTCCCTGGCCAGAACATGCTTAAAAATGAAATTCACCATGAAGTGAAACTCATGAAAAAAGAACTAGATCTTTGATATATTTACATAAATATAGTTCTCCCAAAGTAAATCTAGGACTATATTCAAGTTCCTTGAATGACCCTCCTCTAATTCGAAGATATGAGTACTTTATCGATACGGATGACCAATAACTGGTCCAAGTAAGGCTTGATGATTTGGTTTATCAAATCAATAAACATTGAGAAGCAATTCATTAGACCAAATGGAATCAACAAGATTTCATACTATTAATAGGACATAAGTATGTCATATTTGGAATATCAACCTCTCAAACTCTCAACTGGTGGTAGCCAGACTAGATATTGATCTTCAAGCACCATTTCAAACCTCACAAATTGTTAAATTGGTCATCAATCCCTAGTAAGGGGTACATGTTCTTTATCATGTCCTAGTTTAGGTGACAATGATTAGTGAAAATTTTTAACCTCACATCCTTCTTTTAAATAAACAATAATGGGGCTTCCCATGGAAACACACTTGGAGGGATGAAAACCTTACCTCGACGGTCCTCCAACTGAAACCGTAGCTCCTAGAGCTCAGAAGAGGCCATCCAATATGCCTAAGAGGATTTCAAAATCGTCTGGGGATGAATATTGATACAAAACTCTATCTCCCTCCTCAGAGGTAGTCCCAAAACATCCTCGGGGAAAATTCCCATAAAATCATCCACAACTGATGAGATACAGATGCCCAAATAGCACATTGCACTAAGGGGTACACTCTATAACTAATGGGTGATGGGATCAATCCTCCAACTTGAAAATCCCATTAATCCCACCACGATATCTCCCTCACCAAAAAAGAAGAATCTTGTCCCATTATTGAAAATGCATCCGAGTCATATATGGTGACAATCATTCTGAGCTCAGAACAAGGACAACCAATCCATACCCAATATGATGTTGTAGGGTTCCATCATAATGACCAAAAAATACCATGTGAACCTCTATACACCAAGTGATATCTCAAACATCTGATAGATAGAATATATAATTTTTTCCCTATAGTAAACTCGTGAAAAATATAATAGGTCAAATCCTTCTGAAGTATATCCATCTCTCACACTACGAGTAAAGAGATAAAGGACTCACACACACCTTTGGATACTAGTAATAAAGAATGATTATAATATATAGAGATTATACCTCTGATTATCGTGTGTGTCAGGGGGCCTAAAGCCTCAAAACACTAAAGCTACATGTATCCCTGATTTCCAAATCCCTAAGATTAAAATGGTCTTCATAGTGGTAGTGGTGGAAGGTTATCATAACATCATTCACCACCAATAGATCCTCCTCCTAGAGCTCCACCACCTCCTCTACCAACTTTGCCTCCCTGGGAGACTCCCTTCTCTATTTAGGGAGATCTTCCATGGCACTGCCTTTTCCATGGCGGTCTTCTAGCTATCTACGTACCCTCCTTATAACATCAGGGTGGGAAATCATGTTCCATGTTACCTCACCCATCACAAGATTAACAATTCCCCTCTCTATGCTTACTTGTTCCTCTGCATTGTCCTTGTTCAGTACAACTGTGTGCCAAAGTCTAATCATGTGGATATCTCCTGCAATGATATCTCATCAACTATTTCATGCTAGTTGTTAAAGATGACTCAACCTCATAATCCCAAATGCTATCTCCAACTACCTATAATCCATATAACATGAATATTTTTTCCACCAGTGCTAACTCCAACACCTCAGCATATGTGGGAATACGCAAGGGAATCACACGGGTCTGGATCTATTTGCGGAGTCCTTGCTCATAATTTCATGCTAGAAGTGGAAATCATTGATCATGTTAAGGGAGTATCATGTATGATCTATGAACCTCACAGTGTACCCATCCATGATTATCTCTCCATAATGTAGCTCTAGAAACTCCTGAATCAGAACTTATCCAAATCTGGATGGGTATTAGTCCCCATGGAACAATATCTAGAAGTTGGGACATGAGTGTGTCGAATCATCATGCATCTCAGTTAAAAGAATCCACCAGCACCCAAATACTCTAGAAAATGATAGCTTCCAGCATAACAACATGATTCATCGATATCCATATGAGCTTGAAATTATGGACCACATACTCTATCCAATACTTTTCTACATAGGGATTTGGATCACCATGGAACCTTAGCAGCCCCTGGTGCTAGAAATCATGGAGTGTACTAATCCTATGTCCATCCTCATCCACACCTTCAGGTATGATCTACTACTAACTAGGTTGGGGTTCTTCTACCTATCCACTTGGAGGAAGGATCTCACTTGATGGAACCTAAACTGAGGCCTCATCGCTCATAGGATCTTATTTATGGTTTGGAACTAGTAACCTAGATTGTTGTCATTGTGGTGGAATCCTGAAAATTTAATCATGACATACCACAGTCTTATGAGCATATATAAATAAAAAATAGGGATTTGACTCCAGAAGTATAGTCAAATACTCAATCCTATGCGATTCATGTACTATTTGATCACTACATCCAATATCTTGGTATGCCAAGTCAATAAGAAGGTAGCCAAGGTCCTAGTGAATTGATATGTCATCCACTAAACCAATACTGGGTTCCATGGACTGATATCCTCACTCAAGACACCTAGACACTATTTACCTAAATCCAAACCAAATCCTCTTAAGGGTATTACACCGTACACTATCCCAAGGAAAGAACTTATCTGATACCAATATTTCATGACCCGACTCAATGGGGATCAAGCCAGAACTACCCCAAGACCGCCTCTATAGACTAATGGGTGTTGACAAGTAGTGAATTGATAACCTAAATGGGAGGTCTCTTCCTAATTCTCATATACACACACCCCGAACCATCTCAATAGAGAGGTGCTAAGGAAAAATAATAAAAAGATGAAATATATTGAATATAATAATTAAATGAAAAAAATATATGGAGTAAAAGTGTATATTAGTGAAAACTAAAAGAAAATGGGATAAATAAATGTCTAAATAGATAGATGTACAAAAATGAAAAAAATGGAAAATAGAAAAAGTGTCGATAGAGTAAAGCTTCCGATCTACAAGCTTCGACCACTGTATATAGTCCACTACACCTTGTATCCCTAATATCCACTTTAGTCACTGAAGAACAATCCGTTGTTTGTATAAAACCTGAAAGATGTGGGAAAATAATATGTAGGGGTGGGTATATACATACTTAGCAAGACTCCCTAAAAGCTAAAGGGGGAGTAGTAAGAGACCCGATTGGAATATATATATATAGTAGATAGCTCAACCCAATTCCAGAGAGTAGACAGAATCCAACATCATGGATACACACACATACAAAAACATACAAAAACACAAAAACACACACAGATATATATATATATATATATATATATATATATATATTCTCAAACTAAAGAAACCCAAAGAGGATAGAAGTGGATATCCATCTCATTACCCTACCCAGGTAATGAGTACCAACAGTTCAGGTGTCACGAACCAAGATGGGTCTCCATTCAAACTAGCACTCGACCCAGTCCATGGTAAGAACCTAAGGGTGTTCCTTATCCCCATATGTTGTCACAAGTTCTCGGGTATCATAAATTATGTCTTTGGATTTATTTTCCTTAGTTTAGAAACATAAAAATAACAACAATAATAAATAAACTGAATCTGAAAAATTGCACCCGACAAGTCTTAACAAAAATTTAAAATTTAATTACATAGTTTTAAACAAATCCCAAGAGGGACCTAACTAAAAAGGATCATAAATCCCTAATAAAAAACCAACACACATCTATGGGTCATCACCCTCATGTAATTTCCACAACACCGCACCAAGTTAGGAAGAAAACAACCCGAACCACCATATCCCTAGACCTTTCTCTTATATGTGTCAATCATTACAAAGTCTAAATACACAAAAATATGTATGTAGGGTGTGATATTAATCCCAATAGGATTCCACCCAAAAATATTCCATCTGATAATTATTTTAAAACAAATAGGTTGCATGTTTTCAAAAATAAGAAATGCAAGTTGAAATTTCTAAGATTTGCAACGTTAAATGAAAGCAGTTTTCAAGAGGATAACATTAAAGAATACATTTTTTTTAAATAAAACACACATACTAATAAATTTATCATCCAAAGACATTGTATGATGATATTAATTAGAATATAAAAAATGGGCACTAGTTACGAGAAATACCCCTATGTACTAGCTGATAGTGGGGTCGTAGGTACATTGTATCTCAATGTAAAAGTAACAAAACACCACAACCACTTTATTTCTCATGTACGAGCCACTAGGAGGGGAAAAACCAATGGACTAGTGGTATCTAACCAATAGTAATTATTTTCTTATAGTTTTCATCATCAAACATGCTAATTAAAAATAGGCTAATTCCACTTCTAAATAACTAGCATACAAGTCCTAGTCCAACCACCTAGATACCCGAGATTCCCTCTTTGTGCTCATTCAAGTTCCACATGTTCTAAAATATCATTTTCACATAAAAACACCATTTATAAATCATACACACACCAAAATGTACACAAAAATCTTTTCTCACCCTTAATACAATTTAATAAACACTTTAATGATTTTATAAAACAATTTCATGTGGTAGCATAAGGGTTTTCACACAAAATCCATACAAAAATCCTCATTTGAGGCCAAATACCCAACCATACCATAATAAACCTAAGATAAAAGCCCTAAAACCATTTAATAAAACAAATTCATGAATTAGAAAATATCTCCACATGATTCAACATGGAATACACATGAAAAACACCCAATTTCATATCAAAATGCTACTTTAAAACTCATCTACTTATAAATGATACAAAAAATGGTTTTCTAACCACAAACAATTGACGGGAAACAAGTTAAAAAGGTTAATTAAGAAAGATAAATTCATAAAAGAATGTTTACACATGGAACCACCTTCCCTGAATATCAAAAACCCCAAATATTGGTGGAAAAAATCAACCACACCACAAGTGAGTAAAAAAGAACCCTAACCAAGAATATTGAACAAAGAAACTCAATATTATGCCTTTGGGAAGAAACCATAGTTGCTGGAAATTTTGAACCTCCAGAAAGGGGGGAATAAACCCCAAGGAGAAGGAAGGAAAAAAGGAAGGAATTCACTTACATGAATAATCTTGAAATTTCTCCACAAAAAACCATTCAAAAAAGAGTTCCAAGGAAAATGGAGGTGGATTGGAATCCTTTCATGTATGAAATGATTGAATGTGGGAAGAAATGGGTTCATTAGGTATATTTATTGAATGAAAAATTTGGGATAAGGAAAAAATAATGTCATAGACATTGTGCATAGTTTGTTTTTGTGGTTTAGTAAACCATGCATCCAAAGAATGTTCTTGGTTTTTCCCACCCCAAAAACCTCATTTTTATAATAAATTCAAGGGTAATCATATAGAAAACCAATATAGAATGATATTCCAAAAATATAATATAAAATACATGAAATTAAGAACATAGATGTGACAATTCTCCCCTCCATGATAACTTTCCACCCCTAAAAGTCAACATGAATCTTTATTGGAAAACAAGAATCTATATTCACTCTCAACCAATGAATTCCACTCCCATATCACAGGAAAATAATTACCATGATGACAAAGTATTCATACTAATGGAATAGTATTTCCTCAAAGAACCTTCTCTTGGGAATCTTCAATTCGCACCGATCATTCAAACCCTGATAAATCATGCTCTATCTCTAACTCTTCCCAATTCAACACATTGGAAGGATCCAGATTGTATTTCAACAATTGGGAGAAATGGAATATGTCATGAATTGATGTCAACTAAGATAGAGAATATGACCAATAGGCATCCTTTCTTATTCTCTCATTGATCTGAAAAGGGCTAAAATACCTTGGCGTTAGCTTTTCCTACTTTCCCAAATAACGATGACCCAAATGAGGGGCCACCATAAAAAATACCTGATCACCCACCGAGAACTCGATATCTCGATGCCTCTGCTCTGTATAAGATGTTTTGTGACTCTGATCTGTTAATAACTACTACCTGATTAACTTGACCTTCTCAGATGTCTTTTACATTATGCTCATCCCCAACACTTAGGTCTCACCTACCTTAGCCCAGCACAATGTTGACTGGGAAGGCGAACCATAGAGATCCTCAAAATGATCCATTCAAATAGGGGATCAATAACTATTATTATAAGAATACTCAACCAATTGAAAATTTCTATCTCATGATCCTTTAAAATCTAAAACACACACACAAAGAATGTCCTCTAGAATGTGAATTTACAGCTCTATCTGACCATCCATTTGAGGATTGTATTCTATGAGCATCTTAATCTGCGACATCAACGCCTTCCCAAAACCAATAGGTAAAATTGGGTTCTCTATCTAAGACCTCTGCTAATGGAACACCATGAAGTATTACCACCTCCAGAATATACAATCAGCCCAACTCATCTACTTTAGCTATATCTCTGATCATAATTAAGTTGGATTATTAGGTTATATGATCAATCAATACCCAAAAATAATTTTTACCCCGAGGTGTATGAGGTAATAAAACAATGAAATCCATGGTGACCTCATCCCACTTCTAGGTAGGAGTGGGTAATGGATGAAGCAAACTAGAGGGCCTTGGATGATCTACTTTTACATGCTGACTTGTATAGAATCTCAACATGAAATCAGCTATGTATCGTCTCATAATAGACCACCATAACTACCTACGTACGTCATAATAAATTTTAGTAGCTCCAGGATGAATGAATCATTGAGATTGGTGGCTATCCCGCATCACCACCTTCCATAGAGACAACGACACCACTGAATGGAACTTGTAGCACAAGGAGACGTTTAGATATGAAGACCAATCAGAAGAGGACTCCCCACCATGAAGGAACTACTTAGATGGTTTTAATATCTCATCATTGGGCTGATCTTACTGAATCAACACTAAAATACATGGAGTCAACTAAACACTCACCAAGAACGCGCCTCCACTATGCTCATTGGTCTCTATGTGCATCTGAGAAAAGAGCCTCATTAAAGTCCACTGGACTTCCTCAAAGCCCACACTAGTACTTTTCCACTCAATCCATCAGCCACTACATTACCCTTACTTGAGGTATAGATGATATCAAATTTGAACCCCTACAAGTACTCGATCCAACGACACTACCTCATATTAATATATTTCAATGAGAAGATGTTGGATATGTTCTTATGATCAGAGTAAACCAAAAAATTATACCCAAAGAGGTAAGGATTCCAAGGCTTCAAAGCAAGCATCACCACTGCTAAATCAATGATGTGGGTCAAGTAATTCTTTTCATGTGGTTGGATTTTTCAAGATCCATACGCCATCACGTGATCACCCAGCATAAGAAAACACCCAAGACCCATACCTAAAGCATCACAATAAACCACGTATCCCATTCTAGATTTCGGAAAGAAAAATATGGGTGGAGGTATTCAACCACTGCTTCAACAATGAGAATGATTCCTGAAATTCTTGTCTCAGTTCTAATGTCACCCCTTTCTGGGTGAGTATGGTCATGGGAGAATCGAGATGAGAGAAATCCCAAACGAACCACCAATAATAACCCATCTAGCCAATGAAACCCTTGATATTGAACACATTCTTCAGATGATCAAATTACATAACTACACATATCTTATCAAGGCCCACTGGAACCCCCTTCTCTGAGATGAAATGACCTAGAAAATTCACTTCCCTAATCCAGAAAATGCATTTGGACAAATTTCTTTAATGGTGATGATCCCGCAGAGTGCCCAACTTGATTCATAGATGATGCTCATGCTCTTCCTCAGATCCCGAGTAATCCAGGATATCATCCATGAATACCAAAAAAAAGGAACCCATATATTAGTGGAAAACCATATTAATGATTTCCATAAAAACCGTTGGAGAATTGGTCAATCCGAAAGGCATGACCAAATACTTAATATGGTTGTACCTTCTTCGGATTTCCATTTTCGTGATTTCCACCTCTCTAACCCTAACTTGGTTGTAACCTGAATGAAAATATATTTTGGAAAACCAAATTCCCCCATCAGATTATCAAATAATTCATTAATTTTGGGTGAAGGATACTTGTTCATTATGGTTACCTTATACAGCTTTTGGTAATCAATGCACAACCGGAGCGATCTGTTAGACTTCTTTGAAAAACGGATAGGAGCAGCCTAAGAAATGATGCTCGGGTGAATGAATAATTTGGATTCTATATCTTTCAGCTATATCTATAATTACCTTAACTATGTAGGGTCCATAAGATATGATGGAGGATATATCGGCTTTATTCCCTACACCAAGTCAATCGAGAACTCCACGTACCACTCTGGGGGAAATCCTAAAAAAATCATCTGGAAATAGAATTAGGAACTCATCCACTGCATGAGGTAATCTACCCTATGGAGAATGATCATGTTCCTCTATAAATAGTGAAAAGAATAGGAAGACAAGGTTTCCCAATTCTGGGAGTGGAGGCCCCATAGGACCTGACTGAGGATCTCATTCCATATGAAAAACTTGAGGACTCCTATTAGGTTCAATGAAACTCACCCGCTTCCTATAGATATCAATATGTTCCTGAAAGTGAACTTGCCAATCCATTCCTAGGATTATATAAAAATGTTCCATATCCAAGCCAGGAGGTCCCATTACATCTCAACCCCAAACATGGGAAGCATACATGATGGGAACTTGAGACCTTGCTCCTCCTTATTACCCAATGAAATCACTAAATCCATCGCAGAAGACAATACCTCGATTGGAAAATTTAGTAGATTCAAAACACGGTCAGATATAAAAGAAACTGAGCCACCATTATCAAAGGGAATATATTCTATAAGAGATGCAATCAAAATGGTACCTTGAACTGCCAAAGGTCCTATATCAGATCCCACTGGTGCCTGATCTACAGCCTAAAGATTCCTAGTCTCTACCCCAGAACGACTGCTCGCCCATGGCTTTTCCATGAACAGGATCTTCCTAGAAGATGATCTGGCCCTGGCACCACAACCACCAAATCTAGATCCCACCATCCTAGTTGTCTTTGACTGGTTTGAAACTCCCCTGTAATCCACATATCCTACCCCACTATGAAGGGGATGCATTACCTTGAAAATGTGTTACATCTTCCCCATATCTCCACAGTGATAATAAGGCCTCAGACTACATGTACATGTAGGTCAGGTGTTCCCTTCCCTCCTGTACTGGTTGCACAAAATGGACCATGCATCAGAATCCACATATGAAACTTCATGGGATAATGTCCTGAACTACCACCTCACTTCTTCCCCTCCTCCTCTTGCTTCCTTTTTTTCTTGTACGAAATGCTACTGTCCATCACTATTACAATCCCATAGAATCTATACCTCCCCTTTTAGTCAATCTATACCATACAATCCCGATCAACCACCTCAGTATAGGTCTTCATCATAAATAGAAAGACCTTATAATTGATCTGTAGATTTAATCCCTTTTCAAATCATTGAGTCCCCATATTTTCATTAAAGACTATTTTGCGGGACTATCAGAGTAGTTTGGAAAAGTAGTTGGAAAATATATCATTGTCTAGTTCCTCTGAATGAGATCCATAAACTCTCATGATCTAGAAAAATCCAAGATAACAGGGCAGTACTGGTCATTGAAGATATCCTTAAAGTCCTTCCAGTTCATTTTCTCACTCTTCCCATCTTGAAGTACTGATTCCCACCAACTGTGACATGGATCTTCTAGTAGAAATGAGGCACATCTCACCCTAATCTCTATAGGATTGTCAAGTAACTTAAACATGTGTTTATTTATCTCAAGATACTAATTTACTTCCGGAGATTCTGTGCTGTCTCAGAAAGTAAAATGCTTGTTCTTCAGAAACTCTTAGGCCTTTTCCTTCCTAGTACCATGTTTATCTACTCTAACTAGAATAGGATAAGGACCCAATTATTTCCATATATCCTTGATATCCCAGAACACATCTTTTACCAACCTTTGATCATGTGGCGAGGGAGAACTCTCTGCGGATTCCTCACATGGGTGCATGGGAGCTTCCTGGGGAGGCATATTGCTATAAAAAAGAAACAGCCACAAGAGAAATCATTAGTAAAATAGATAATAGAAATTTCAGAAACAAAATAAAATAAAAATAAATCAAACTCCTCACAAAAAATAAATAAAAAACCATTTCCCCACCACCAATTGTCCACATGTAGTCTGTAGCTCGCACGTCCCACCTGGATGAGAAGTCAAACAAAAATGCTAACATCATATGGCTACTCGAGGTCTTCCATGAGATGTAAGGGCCAAACACGCTATTCTCATCCATAACTTCGAGCCTCGATAGTCGAATCTCATGTCCAACCAGACTCATCCCAAATAATACGACCCAAAGTGCTTAACCATTCTTTGATACCATTTTATCACAAACCAAGCCGGGTCTCGATTCAAACTGGCACTCGAACCAGTGTATGGAAAGGCTCAAAGGGTGTTCCCTACCCACATGGGATGAAACAAGTTCCCAGGTATCATAAATATAGATTTGAAAGTTATTTACCTATGTTTAGAAACATAAAACAACCAACAATAATAAATAAACTGAATCTGAAAAATTACACCAAAAAAGTCTAAAAATAATTCATAATTGAATAACATAATTTTAAATAAATACCTAGAGGGACAAAACTAAAATGGATCATCAAGTCATAGTCAAAAACTACGACACGATAAGGGGTCATCTTCCTTGATCCATCTCTACAGCAACACACCAAGTAAGGAAGATAACAACTCGAACTATCATCCCCAAGGACCTTTCCCTTACCCGTTTCAAACATTACAAAGTATACTAACACCAAAAGTTTTAAGTAGGGTGTGATATTGATGAAAATAGTATGACACACAAAAATATCCCATGTGATAAACATTTTAGGATTAATAGATTGCATGTTTTCATAAACATGAAATTCATATGAAAATTTTTATGAGATGCAAATTCAAATGAAACTAGTTTTCAAGAAGGTAACATTAAATAATGAAAAATTTTAAAGAAAAAACACATACTAATGAATTTAAAAACCAAAAACAACATATTCCAATGGTAAGTACAATATATTCAATGATCACTAGTCATGAAAAATACCCTTAGGTACTAGTTAATAGTGGGGCCCTAGGTACATCGTATCTCGTTGTAAAAGCAACAAAAAAACCCCAACCACTTTCATTCTCATACATGAGACACTGGGAGGGGCCACCCCAGTGGCCTAATGGTATACAACCAATCATCATTATTTAGTTAGTTTTTTCATCGTCAAAATTTCTATGTGAAACATGGACAATGCCACTTTCGAATCACTATCATACTAGTCCTAGTCCACCCACCTAGATACACGGGCTTCCCTCATGGTGCTTAATCAAGTTCCACATGTTCTAAATTATCATTTTCACATAAAAAACCATTTCTAAATCACACACACACACAAAAGTATAAAAACTTGTTCTTTACCCTCAATTTAAGATAAAAATCCCTTTAAAGATTTTATAAAACAATTTCAAGAGGTAACATAAGGGTTTGCACACAAAATCTATTCAAAAATACTTGTTTAAGGAAAAAATCCTAAAAATAACATACCAAACCAAAATTGTCATCCCTAACACAATTTAATAAATCTATTTCTTGAATCAAAAAATCATCACAAATGATGTAACATGGAATAAACATGAAAAACACCCAATTTCATGTCAAAATATAACATTAAAATAAAACTCACAATCAATTCTACCAAAAATGGTTTTAGCACCACACACAATGGATAAGAAACAAGATAAATTGGTTAATCCAGAAAGATAAGTTCATTAAAGAATGTTTACACTTGAAAATACCTACCATGAATATAAAAAACATTAAATATTTGTGTGAAACATCAATCGCCCCACAACCACACCACAAGTTAGGGAAAATGAACCTTAACCAAGAAGGTTGAACCCAGAAACTTAATATTAAACCCTAGGGAAGAGAACCTAGCATCTAAAAATTTAGAACCTCAATAAGGAGGAAATAAACCCCAAGGAGAAAGAAGGAACATGGAAGGAAATCACTTACTTGAAGAATCATGTTGTTTTCCCACCGAAAACACCTTAAAAATGAGTTCCAATTATGTTGGGGGGGGGGAGATATGAATAATTACATGGATCAAATGGTCTAATGGTAGAATAATGGGGTGAATTAGGTTTTTTTATATAAGGGAAAATTTTTCATTTAAAAAAAATATGACATGGACACTGTGCACAGTTTTTCTGCTTGGTTTAATAAACCGTATGCTTGGTTCTGCCCTCCCTAAAACCCTCATTTTTCTCCAAAATTCAAGGGGAATACAATGGGAAAACCAGAGGAAAGATAAGAAAATAATAGAGGAGAAAATAACTAAAAATAAGGACATGTATGTGACATCCAGAAGTCCATCAACGATGCCCAACATCTCGTGCATCTGTTCAGAAGTAACTGGGCAGAGGCCCACACCTCGTTGTTGTTCTGCACAGTCAATAGGGAAAAATATCTAATAAGAGGACAAAGTCTCTAGTTCTTCATGTTTATTTCACTCACTAAGAATTCTTTGAGGACCTGTTCACTGATGCGTCAGGTTGTTCCACTCTGTTAGTAGAGGACTCATGCCTCAGTGTGTCATGGAAGTTCCAGTTTGGTGTCATGAGGACCCACACCTTATCTAAAAGGGGTACTCTTGGTAGATAGTGGATCCACGACTTGGTCCATTAGGGGGTTCCACTTGAGTGAAAAATGGACCTACACCCTATTTCATATGGGTTTTCACTCTTGTGTCATGAGGACCAACACCCTATCTGATAGGGAGTACCACTCTATAGATATAGGACCTGAGAACCATTCTGTCAGGATGGTTCCACTCTAGTGTCATGATTAATAATTCCCTATCTTATAGAGGGTTCTACTATAGTGTCATGAGGAATCATACCCTAACCAATAAGGGGGTACCACATTGTAGATATAGGACCCACACCCTGGTCTGTTAGGGGGTTTCACTCTAGTGTCTTTTGTAATTCTCTACCTGATCACTTCCATCATTTAGAAACACCTAATTTTTTTAGTCCCATAACATCTCACATATTATCTTTAAATCCACAATATAGGCCCCCATTGTGTTCTATTTGGAAAAACACTTTAGATAGGCTAATCGCAAGCCAAGATCTGAGTCCAAATAAAGGAGATACGAGGGGTTGAAGTTTCGTCAAAAGGAAAGAATGGGTACACGACATGTGAGGGTTCCCACATGGTCTGTAGTCCCACTCCATATCCTGGAAATTATTTCAATGGCACACATTGTTCTTCCCATATAGGGATAGATGATGTGTAGAGGTTATACATTACGTTTTTGAGCCACACATGATCCTACTCATGCTCCCTTGTCGTGTCCTTATATCCCGACACATGGAATGATCCCAACCATTCTCATTCCCATGTACTCCAAGAGTACATTTTTTGCTGCCACCATAAGGTCACATGGAATGTGGGACTCCCATATATAATGTGATACTTATATTTCCATAAAAAATACCTATCATAGCCAAGTCCATACATGTCCTGTGTTCTTCAAACAACATGGCATGTAGTCATGTTTTTCATAGAATCTCAGATATATGACCATTTATTTGGGTCCTACCTATGATATATACTAAAATGGAGATCTATATATATTCATCATTTCTGTCCATCCAGTTTCCAAAAATCAGAATCTGTTTTCCACAATGGTTCGTCACTAACCCCACGTGCCTTCATTCATCGTTGTTAGGTCTTAGATCACAAATACAAAAAATCATCACCTATTATAGCATGATCCATCCCCAAATCTGTCCTCTATATTTATTCATTATTCGCATGTGAAACCTTCACAAATTAGAGGTTCGATAGATCTTGTCCCCACCCGGTAATGTTAAATCAATACCCCATGGTCCAAAGATGACAACATGAAGAAATTGTGGTAGAAAGGCACAAAATAAGGGTTTGAAATTAATTAACTAAGAGTTCTTGTCCCAAAAATACAATTGGTATGATCCAAATGAGAAAATAAATGGATTGTGAACTGAAACCAGTACATCGGTACATGAAATGTCTTTTATTTGTCATAGATAAATGGAAGAGATTGATCATGATAAAAAATATAATCATATGAGGTAGAATCCAAAAATTACAAGACTTAAATAGAGATTGTATCATTATTCATTCAAGAAAATGCTCTCCAACAATTGAGAGAAGTCATTGTGTTCACTGTACTTCAATTTTATTTGATCTGGAGTTGTTTTCATCGTCAGATCTTGATTCATCAACAGAAGGAGGAAGGAGAAACTCTCAATTATCCCTAGTGAAAGCCGATAACCCTAGAGAATTTGGAATAACTATGGTTTTATAGATGTATTTTTGTTAGGTTAATTAATTAATCAACTGAACATAACCCCCACATCTGTTTTATATGAATGCATTGCATCAACCTATTTTAGGTCACACCTTGGGTAAACATCATGTTTCAGGCACAACTGTTATCTTAGATTTCAGATTTGACATTCCTTTTAATAGTTATACTATTTTCATTAAGAATATAAACATATGTAATAAAAAATATATTTAATATTTTTATAAAATTAATCTCGACAACACTGGGCCATAGGATTATATACCACCTTAGCATTTAGCCCCAAAAAATATAAATAAATATTCTAGTTGTTTACAAGGGAAAAACAAGGTCTCTATAATTTTTATAACATTTTCTCAATTCATGGTTATACTCCTAATTGTAATTATTGTTTTTATATGGGTGATCCTTAAATTTAATAATGATCCATGGTATTTACAATTCATTAAGATTTTATTTTTTTCTATATATTATCCTCTATTGATTTATGAAATTTTAGTGGACTTATTTTATCAATGGGGAGTAGTAGTCCATGTTTTGTAATACTATGTTTTATGTAATTTTAATATAAAATTACAGAAATGATTGAATGCATTTATTTTGGTTTAAATCATATCTTATATGACTTATTTCCGAATCAATTTAAATTTCTCCAAAATGTTAAATAGTTTATAATTATAAAGATATGGTTTATTAAAAGAATATGATTCCTAACAACCTTAGGCATCACATTATCCCCTTGAAAAAAAATTAAATTCTCAAAATGTTAATTACAATTAAATAATGAATTTGGGTGAGGGTATTCTTAAAATATTCATTATTTTGGACATAAATTCTTATAATACATATACTTGACGTTCTAAGGCTATAAAAAATACTTATCCTTTGTAAAGAATATTGACTTATCATAAAATATTGTACCCGAGCATGTATATAACCTAATCACATAACATAAATCACCCAAAACAATTATAATCATAAATAAATTAAACCACTGTGTTATTATATAATCCTCCATGAATTAACTCTATTTTAACCCTCAAATTAATTAATAAATAATTTATAATGTCACAAACTACTCAATATATATCATAATCCTTAAAACTAAACAAAAATCACTATGAAATGTCCTAGATTACTTTTTATTTAAATGAGTAATCAATTCAAATACTATCTAAATCACTTTTATCAAAATAAATCAACCCTATATTACCTCAACATCAATATTATATTAAAAATAAGATCAATTCGTACCTCAATAAATTGTTTATCAATAGTAATTCAAAAAAAATATAAACCAATCATAAAATCACTTTTCAAGTTTATTGATTCCATTTAATATATGTTCCAAAATATTGAAAGAATTACTATTTTATAACAATCCATTAATGTTTCATATTACCCTAATATACCTAAATACCATCGTTAATTATCATAAATAAAATAACTTTGATTATTAAAAAAAATTCTATTACAGTATCAACCTCACTAACTTAGGTACGATTAGGAAACACAAATTTTCTAGAATAAAAGTAATATATTATGATTCTCAATCATTTAAATATTCTCTATTATTTAGTTATAATACATAGTGTTTTGTCGATATATACCTTTCCCTTATTCATATTTGTGACCAAATTTAAACCAAATACTAAAAACAAATTTATATTATAATATCCAAAATAAAAAAGGTATATAATAATGAAAGAATAAAAAAAAGATTTATTCTACAATTACACCTTAATTTTAACCTATGATACATTAATTTCTATTATTATATACATTTGAAAATCTAATAAATATATTGTATCTACTAAGGTTACTTTAGGTTGTGTTCTCTCATAATTTTTCTGAAAATCCCATCAATTAATTTTGAAATAAATCTTTAATAACAGTGAATAAAGTGAATGTGACTAACCAAATTATATCCCATGGGAGTATCAAACTAGATGTGTAGTTAAAAATATTTTCATTCACTCGATGATGATTGAGTTAATACCCAATATTACATTTTGATGTTTATTACCCCTAAGAACTTCTATGTAAGAGCCTAAATCCACTTGTAGTATCCAGATAGGGATGTCATTACTAGAGAAACTACATACTCAAAACTTTTCAAAAATTTCAGGATATGATTGCATATTAGATTTATCTCCTAGGGTTTTCACTAATGTTATTTCATCTTATTCCACTAAAATAACCAAAACTTATTATGATAACAAATATAATTTACCAATCCTTAAATACAATTTAATGATTTATAAAATTCATTCTAATGATATAATCTAAGTATATAGTGGTCTAGTGTCTTTGGAAGATTAGATACCTAAATACGTAATCTTAAATATTGAAAAAAATATTCATTTAAAACCATATATTGTGTTCCTAACTCATATAAATATTTTATAGTCTATAGGATAAGTTGGGGAAAATAAATAAAGAAAAGGGTAAGCTAGAAAGTTTAGTAAGGGAATAAAAACAGCAACATAACATAACATGAGACTAGAGAGGTATAACATGGAATAATATAGAGAATCATCATTAAAATGGAATTATGGAATAATAAAATAAAATCATAATAATTTAGAGAAATCATAAATCATTACACCATAAGAATATTACAAGGCTAACCTCCAAGACCACATAACATATGATAACTTCTATTGTAATCATCGTACGCTCATTCTAACCTCCATCATAATATAGTGTTCTTCAGATAACTTCACATTTACCATACATGGTATCTCATGAGAACTTAACATTACCAAATTAATTATATGGTTATAACTTACCATCTTATTAAATCATAATATGTACATGAAAATATTGTTAATAAGGTGAAAATAATTTATACATATATCATTGCCATGATATAACCTATAAAATGGAATTGGATTAACCAATATTGTCATAATATATAACTGAAGGATATATAAAATATATTTCTCAAGAATAAAATGAATTAAATAATTTTTTGTGTTAATTTTTGAAGAAAAATATAGTCTTTGACCCTAGAGTTCCATTAGGGAAATAATTCATTATAAAATCATTGTGTTAAAAATAAAAATGTAACACATAGGTATTTCATTTCTAAATGAGAAAATGATCTCTAAATTAATATTAGTTTCATTTAAACACATACTTTTATGAAAATAGGTTTATTAAAAATAATTAGTTATTTTATAAAATTAACATGATAAATAAAATACATTTATGGAGAGATAAATGAAAGGAAATTAGGCATAGAAAATTCCCCTTAAATTTGTTTCACATAAAAGATAAATTTTTTAAGGGAATATTAATATTTATTATCCCAAAGAAATTAAACTAGGTGTATATGTAAAGTGAACATATATACATAATATGGATAATATTCTTTAAAATAAGATAAATGATAAGGGACAAAAAGATAGATAACATATAACCAAAAGGTAAACAAGGTGGTTTAGAGGATCCATTTTTATGTTTTAAAACACATTTATTGAAATGCCATACTAAAAAAAAAGGTCAATAAAACTTTATTTTGAGTAACATAGAATGTAAATAATAATTTAACATGAGATAAATCATAATTAGTTATCTTATTAAAAATAAGAACATTTTCAAAAAAAGAAATTATAGATAAAGGTGGAAACCATCGTTTAAGATGATGTGAAATATTATGAACAAAGTATAATTTTAAAGAAGTATTTTCACTCATCAATTAAGTTTATTTGGATAAAAAGTTTATCTCCTATGATATAAATAGGTTATATCATATTAAATGAAAGATCAAAATCAAGGATAAATATTATAACTCAAGAACATAGATTGAGTTATAAAATACCCATATATTTTAGGGAAGACATCAATCATAGAATATACAAAGTAAAATAACGAATAGAAGTGAATATTAAAAGTTAAATAATAATTTATTATTTTATAAGTAATGTGGTATATAGTTACACTATAAAAATTAATATTGGTGCATAATATCAAAGAATTCATCAATTAAGGGTGATTGAGACAAAAATTATTACCTTATGTCTGAATTCACTCTACACTTGCACTTATCTTCACAAATAACAAAATTATGTTTTATAAAATCTTTTTGAACAGAATAAACCATATATATTTTTCAAAAGGTCCATTTATTGTCACATTTTAACAATTTATTTCTTGGTTTCCACTTATGCTGGTTACTTATAGTTCTTCAGTCAACTTCTAGGAAAATTTCATAGTATGTTGACCAAGGTAAAAGTGTCATAAAATAGATTCACCGTATCAATAATATTATATTGTATTGTATTTTATTATTCCAGTATTGTATAATTTATATTGGTAAATATTTTTCAATGAATGGAGTCAAATTGGAAAATGTACTTTTATATATACTTTTTTCGTAGTAAAATAAACTATAACCATTTATTGTTAATATCACTCATGGAATGTAATATAAAATCATTATAAAATTTTAATGGTTGATTAAGTTAACTTTTTATACATTAAATACCTATTTTATTCCTCCCATTTCATTTGGTATAGAAAATTAAAGGGAAACATCATCATGTGGAGGCGGTAGCCTGCACATACATATAGAGGACACCCTCATATTCATAGAATAAATGGAAGGTAGAAAATAAAATATATTTTCATTTAAAAATCATTAACATGTTGTAAATTTCAAAATTAATTTTAAAATTAACTTTTCTATCCATCCAAGAATACTGATGATGAAAACAGAACTTGTTATTCATGGATGCAGTAATCTCCACTTATGAATGATGAAGTCTTCATTTTTTAAATAGTGTTAGAGGAAATTATAAAATAGATGATCCATTATTATAAGAAAAATCCATAATATTAATAATATTGGTTTTATCATACTCTAATGAATATAACAGGTTTTGTGGGGTTAAATTTGAAAATAAATAAGGTGTAGTGGAGAATATTACTTATCCCTTTAGATGTTCTCTTTTTATCGCCAACTTAAGGAACCATAGTTTGCTTTATTAAAATGAAAATTGATTTTAGGAAATTTGGATAAGGTTTTAGATAGAAAATAAAATATTTTGGTATGATCCTAAGGGGATTTATAAGTGTTGAGAGGTGGAGGGGTGGTAGTTCCTTTTATAATTGAAGGGAATGTCATTTTTGGAACATATAACAGTTTAATATAAATATATCACATGTTTCACATGGAACATGATTTAAAAGATGAAAATAATATGGCTTCATAAGGTTTTAAGTTATATAAAGAATCAAAAACACCTTTTAACACATGTTTTATACCTTTTTAAGTCATTTACTCTTAATTTTTTTATTTTTACCATTTTTGGTATTTACCGAGATTGACAAGTTTGTACCTACGTGATTTATTTTCAATTATAAAAAAAATTATTATATAATATGAACCAAAAGATTCTAAATCCAAATTTAAATTATTCAAATAAAATTTATATATGTAAAAAAATTAATTTAACCATCAACTCATGTAACACGAAAAAACACATTTTTAGAAAAATGTAATATTTTTAAGCATAAGATTTATGTTTAGGATAAAATTATCAATTTTATTGATTCCAATGAAATTAAAATTTTCATCAAAATTAAAATAATATTTAATAAAAATTAAAATAATTCAAACATATACTTCCAATATACGAATAATTTATTAAAAGATAGAGATGAAAAACATTTTTCATTAAAATGTTAACTAAATTTTCTAAAATGTTAAAAGTGGGATTTAAATATTAATATTGAAATGGTATGATCCTTCATAGAAAATTAATTTGTTTTTTGTGATTTGGAGTGCTCAAAGAAGTATTGAGGAGGGTTTAGTAGAGTTTAATGCTATAATTCTACTATAGTAGGTGGTTCATGATGTGAACAAGTGTTTACAATGTGAGATGATGTTTCTGGATTGGAGGATGATGATTCCGGACATAAAGTTTCATATGGGAGTTCTACGCATAATAAAATCCCCGTATGAAGGAGTGGTTTACAACATAAATTAACTATATATTGAGCCACCATGAATATATGTGGATGTTCATTATGTTCAGATGTTTTTAGGGATTCATAATATAAACATGTTTCACGACATAAATTGGAGGGCCTCATGAAAACTAAAAAAGATAATATTGGTTCCACACCATCATTTTTTTTGCGATCTACCTTGGTGTTTATATATGAGGGATAATCTGAATCATTTTACTGATCTAATTTTTTTAGAGACCCATTGAAAAATTTAGGATACTTTACATCCCTCCATTATCTGCTCTAATCATTGTCTTAAATAAGTTAATATTTGGAAATACATGGTTATTATAACCCATTTTCACCTTTTTTCTTTGGTTCCTCTTTGGGAGTCCACGATATTGAATTTTTTCTTGTTTTAGGAGTGTTTGTGTTTCATTTTCTAAAATCCCTTTTCATGGTTCAGGTTGATCTGAGGTTTCCTGCTATAGTAGTGGTATTCTAGTTATTTCTCCATCACCCTGTGGTGAGAAGCTACTTAGAAATATTCTTTTATTTAGGGGATCCTTGTTCATTCCTTATTTATGTTCATGTGAGTGTATTAAATGATTTTTTAATTCATTTTTTCGGTATTAAAGGTATAAATAATCAAAAAAATTAATTGGATCAATTTCAAATTGATGGGAATGGGGATAAATTTCATGTTTTATTACTTTTAAAATTATTATTTTTGAGATTATACAATATTTTTTCCTGTGATGAAAATCATGGATGCTGGGATCCTTGATCGTGTTGTAGTTGGTATGGTTTTGAGACCTTTATTTCATTATTTATTTATATCACCCTAAATGAAATGCCAAATCACTTATATTTTTCTAATAAATAGGTTTCCCATAGAAATTTGGGATTTTTGTGGGAATACCAATACAATATATGGAAGTAATATACTGTAAGACCTTGAACCTAAATTATGCAATCCAGGTAATGGTGGTGTGTATAGTTGTGCTTGTTCTGATACCCTGATGGATGGAGGTTATGTGAAGTGGGTTTGATGTGTGGTGGTAGTGATATGCGGTAATTGTGATGTGTGTTAGTGGAGATGTGTGGAGGTTGGGTCAGGTGGTGGTAGAGATGTGTAGTTATTATGGTGTGATGGATTGGATAATGTGGTGTTATAGAGATGTTTGATGTTATATGGATATGTTGCCTCGTGGTGTGGTTGTGTTAGTTTCCCAGATAGCCAGGGAATAACCTAAAATGATGTAAATGAGATGAAATGGGTTAGTAGATGAATAAGAATGGGTTAGAATTGATGTGTGATAATTAGTCAAAATGAATATAATGATTAATTAAAGGTGTGTATAAATTTGAATGAATGGATTAATAAATGGGATTCAATGGAAAGTTCTTAAAATATACAAAATGGTAGAACTTTTAATTGGAAGTGGAATTGTGTGTTTTACTATAGTGGTTATGTATTGTCATGCATTTAGTAGTGGTAGAGTTTATGATGAATGTTTTATGGTTAATGGGTTGTAGTGTGGTGTACTATAGTGTAGCAGATGTGAATCTATGATTTGGGAATTTTGTGCTATTTATCAATCATGTATTTTATGTTATTTCTATAAATGACCCACCCGAGTTAGATAAGATATTAAATGCCCAAATGTTTTGGGTTTTGGGTTTTGTCCCCAATATCCATGTTAGTGGTGAGATAGAAGGCTGGTTACTAATAGTGGTAATATGGGTTAGTGTTAGATATTACCCAGTGATAATATAGGTTAGTGTTATAAATTACATAGCGATGATACAATTTCATGTTATAGATTACCTAGTGATGATATGAGTTTGTGTTAGAGATTACCCAGCAGTGATTAGGATGTGATATGTGGTGGGGGTTCTGCATTGTTGGAGGAGGGATTAGGGGTGATATAATTCAAATTCATGATACCCTACTATCAGTGTTATGTGATATGGTTGTAACCTGATGAAGACTGATGCTTTCACAAAATCCTAGACCATACAAGATGTTGGTATAAGTAGTGGTACGTCCCGACCCAAATCAGAGATGGCTAATTATGATATGTGATATGTATGGAAATGACGATAGAATATGATGTTTGTTATTTTGGAATGATAGTGAAAAATCATTTGCAATGTGGATGTGGGGAAAAATTATTTGTGTTATTTTGATACTATGTTACTATATTGGATGCATGAATTTGTGAGCATTCTATAGTGAGGGTGAGATTGATTAGTTGTCCTATTTAGGTTCATGTTGGTTCTGTTGTTTTTCCACTAGCACATTAGTATATACTATTTACATGTGGACCTGATACATTTGGTATGATCCAATGAATTATATATTTTATGCTCATCCAATGTCTATAAAATTTATTTTATGTTTCTAGTATGATTTAAGGGATCTATTTAGAAATTACTATCTTGGATTTTGAAGATATAACAGAGTCGTTTTCATAGGGTTATATTCTATTATTTTCTTGGAGAAGTTTACTTATATTTTTTTCATTGTTTATGCATTATGGAATGGTTTGTGTTTATGTTTATATTATGTGATAGAGTTTCTTGGTGGTTAATTATCCTATATCATGATCCTATATAATTATAAACTATAATTCCTTATATATGTGTGATATTTATACCCACAATGCTTATTTCCAAACCAGGGCCTACTAGAGGTCGGACTCATGTGCCATTATCTATCTCCCATAATTGTGTGACCAAAAGGAGTACATTTGGATATAAGTGTCATGATATACTGGTATCATATGTTTTATTTGAGAGATGGTGTGGAGTTTGGTGTTATAAAATTTGGTGATTATGTGTGTTAGTAGTGTGATTGTTCCAATTGATCTTGGTGTGTGATATAGGCCAAGAAGACCAACTAAGACATTGGAGTTTATCCCCTCCCCCATCAAGGATTGTGATATAATGTAATGACAACTTTAGGTTGACTAATATTTAGGTTAGGGACATAGGATAGGTATATAACTCATGTTTTATTGTATTTATATCTGAATTGGGAGATTTGGAGGAATTAAAATGAATGAATTAAATAAAATTGGACAACATTCCATGCTAGGGGGTGTAGGGTTTCTCATATATTTTAAATAATGGATCTAAGTCATTTTATATGTGTATATAATGTAGTAGATGTTAAGTAGGTTGATCCAGTTGATCATTGGATGATCGAATTGATTGAGAAAGATGAGGCATGGCACATGGCCTTGCATACTTTTCACTAGTAGAGCATAATGATGTTTGATGGGAGAATCACTAATTTGGAGATAAAGAACTAGTTGGAGGAATTTTATAATTCTTTATTTTTTATTGGATGTTTTTATATGTTTTAGGTGTTGTTAGTGGTTATATAAATGTATAGAGTTGTTCCTAAATGGTGTATGTTGTATCTTGGTGACTAAAAGAAGGTGGATGTCTTGCAGCTAGACTTCAACAAGTATTTCTGTTTAAAATTCATAAAATCTAAGATGAAGGTGGAAAATATGATGTACATTATATCACTTATATAAGGGATCCTAATTTTGTGTGAGTTTGGGATAAAAATTAAGGACCCCCTACACTTTTCTCCTATAATTTACCCAAATGAGGAGTCTAGTGCACAATGTTTTGAGGAAGCCCTATTCATAGTGACCATGTATGTAGACACACCATTTGTGCTTCAAACATACCTGAAGGTGTAGAATATGATTTATGGTACCAATTGAATAATTTATCTATGATTTGATCATCAAGAGAGTTTACAACAAGAAGTCTTGAGGCACAAGGATTAAGAAGTGGGTCACATACATCTTGGAAGTTGGGGTTATGACTAGTGGGGAACTAATTGTGATAGATCCATTCACTTCATTTGGGGATTGGTGATTTCAGACCACCTAATTAGGGGTTAAAATTTTCATTTAAAATATTCATGGGACATAGAAACTAATATGATCAGTTTCTAATGACTTTTGGAGGCTATTTTCAGATGGTCAGTTAAGACCCTTTTTAGAAGCAATAGAAATTTTCTCCAAAAATGTTTCTATAGAAGTGACATCAATTTCTTATATATCATTCGAGGAAATATATATTTGGTATAGGGTAGCCTTATGATGGTCCATTTTTTAGTGACCAAGGATATAACATGGTCATAACGACCAAAAATTGAGATGAAGATGATCTAGATGTGGTCAGATACATGCAATGTAGGTAGCATCGCCATCAGGGATAGAGGTTGTATGAGGTATGATCATTTTATCATCTCCCATCAATCATTTCCCTAATTTATTTATGATCATTAAACACTTTAACTTCATCTAATTTGTTCAGTACCATTTCACTTGATGTAGAGAGACTTATAGTTCCCCTAATGTTATCTTATATAGTATAGGTCATGCTTTATTGTTTGATGTGTTCCAAAGATGTAGGCTAGTGATGGGTAAACACTAGTTGGTAGGAGATTTATTTTTTACTAAATATATACCCATAAAATGTTATCCTTGGCATGGATTGACTTTATTAAGTTCAAACAATCATAGAATATTTCCAAAGGAGAGTTTAATTTCAAGATGTAGAGGGTTAGTGAGTTCTATTAATTAGTAAGAAGAGTTGTCATATTGGTGTAAGCTAGTGGATCTTTGTTGGTCATAGTTATAGGAGTTGTGAGTTTAGGATTAGGTAGAGGATGTTCATAGGGTTGTGAAAGAGGTCTGGTATTTTTTTCCAGATGATTTTATGATACTACCCCCAGAAAATGTTATCGAGTTTGGGATAGAGATACAACTATGAGAATCTATGATTTTTATGGATCCCTATCAAATGGAACTAAAGTATTTATGGGACATTAGGATATAGGATGATGGTCTGTTGTAGAGGGGTTTAATCTTACTTAATTTATTTCCTTGGGATAAACCATTATTGTTCACTAAAAAAGTGTTTTATAGTATGAGTTTTTGCGTAGACTACTAGAATTTGAATCAAGTTATGGTAAAAAAATGTAACCCCGTTCTATGAATTGACTATTTTTTCAACAAGATAATGGGATCCTGTTTGTTTCCAAATATCGACTTACAATCCACACATCACTTGATGAGGGTGGAATATTTGAAAATACTAATTAACATCATGAGGTTTATATATGAAAACTTCTATTTCATGGTAATTCCATTGGGTGTCACAAACACACTATATTTTCTCATTGGGCTCGTGAACTCCATATTTTATGAGTTCCTGGACTCGTTATTCATCGATTTCATAAAAAATATATTGTTCTACATGAAGCCCTAGAAGGATCATGCCTATCATCAAAATTTTTCTTTTTGGTCCTTCGAAAACATCATCTATATTGAAAATTTTCCTTGTGCATATTCAAGTAATGATAGGTGCATTTCATTGAGAATGTGGTGTCTCATCAGGGTGTGTTCATGTACACATTAATTATTGAGGAAGTTATTTCTCAAGAAGTTCATAAGAAAATGGTACTGGTTCATTTTTTTCATTGTACTTATAGGATATTATCTAATATTTTTTTTGATATCTATGATATTTCAGCCACACTAATAGAATTTACCTGGAAAGACCAAATTTTTATTCATACAATCAGTACTATAATGCATTTAGTTTTCTAAAGGAGAAGTTGATCAATGCTTTAGTTCTTTAGTATCTTGATAAGGGTGTGATGTTTGAGGTTTTCTATAATGAGTCCCAATTGGGAAAGGGATGTGTCTTTATGTAGTAGGGGGATGTGATATTTTATGATTCATGACAGTTATGTCCCCATGAACATAATTATAACACCCATAATCAAGAATTGGATACTGTTAGGTTTGTAGTGATGCTTTTAACAAACTACCTCATCAGTGAAAGACTTGGGATTTTCATGGACAAAAATAGCCTAATATATGTATTTTATTAGAGGAATTTAAATCTAGGATAGTGTATGTGGATAAATTTTCTCCATGATTATGATTTTGAAATCATATACACTTCATGAAAAAAGAATTTTCTCTATGATTCTCTGAGTCTTATGTCCCAAGGAGATGTGGTTTTAGAGTCAATATATGTTTAGAAAGGGATGGAGGAATTTTTTATAATGCATAACGATGTGTAGGAAATTTTTAAATGATGTTTCCATTGTTAAAAGATTATGGATTCATCTTTATTGTAGAAGTTTTAGGAGTCTCATCGGTTATGCTTGAAGGTAGAGGTGATGTGGTATCACGCTGGCCATTGTGATGCTTTTGAGGGATAGTCAGAGGATATTCATAATAGAATGTTGTTTCAGGGGAAGCTATTTATTCCTTGGTAAATGTGTGAGGAATTTGTCACTGAGATTCACATCTCACAATTAGCGGTATATCTTGATGGGAATATGTTTTTTCATGGATTGAGGATACAACTTTGGTGTCCTGGGATGAAACGACTGGGGGATGAGTTTTTAGAAAACTGTCAGACTTTTTGTAACATCCTAGGTAAATAAAGAATAAATCATTTTCATATTTATTATTATTTACGAATTAAATATTAATTTTACTTTAAAGGAGATACTATGCTCGATAGCGTACTCGATACGCAACAAAGAGTTTCATTGAAATCTTACGTTGCACACTAGTAATAAAATAATATTATTTTAAATGGTAGGTAACACATAGCCATTGTATTGGAGGGAATGGATAGAAATAACTAAAATATGATTATATATGTTTTTAAATGTTTTTAAATTTATCCAATAAAAGATAAAGGCTTAAAATACGAAAAGAATTTAATTTTAGGCATTTATACCCTAATTTTCACTAAAGGTTCACTTATCACCTTTTGATGGCGAACCATCATTAAATATAGTTTTGGTCACTCTTATACATTCTATTGGAACAAATAAAACTCTTTTTTAGAATCGGGACATCAAAATTTACTTTGTTTAAATTTTTCGTATTTTTCTGATAAAGTTCATATTTTAATGAATAGTGAAAACTGTTGTATTTTAATTAAAAACCTATTTTTAATCTAATTTATTTAAATGATTAGATTATCTTTTTAGTTGGTTTTTAAGTGAAATTAGAATATATTTTTACCATTTAATCCAATAGTGGTCATTGGATTTAATTTCACTTTGAAATTGGACTTAAACTAGTGTCAATCTTTTGATATATATTGTTTCATAAAAACACGCTATTTTCTCTGACAGCGGGAATGAATTGTTAAATTAATTAATGCAACTTATATGTTTTTAATTTTTTAAAATATACTTCAATTTTGAATTCGGAATATCAAATATAGCTTAGGGTGAAGTTTTGGTATTTTTCTGAAAAACTTCAATTTATGATGAATAGTGAAACCACTAAGTGGTACTTAAAAAACTGATTTTTCGTTTAAATGAAAGTTTACAACTTCTGTATTTTGAATTTGAAAAATCTGACATACATGGTTGTCATTAAGAAGTAAAATGTGGTTCAATGTGATTAAAATAATTTTTGGTGAATAGTAACTTTTATGTTTATAAATCGCGATTAGAGGTAATTAGTGTAGTTTATGGTAAAAATAATGTTTTTATATTATGAAATGAACTTGACACATGTCCTACCCTTATTGGATGTGTCATGGCCGACCATGAAAATCCATGTGTCAACTTGGGGACCCCATGGAGCCACTTTGGTAGGAAAATGACATTAATATCTTTTTATTTAAAGTTAAAATAAAAATTTCACAAACATGAGTTGTTTTACTAAAACAATTCTTAAATGGGGTTATAAAAGTCTGATTTTTGACTATAAATATTAATTATAAATATACAAAGAGTTCTTACATCATGATACTTTTTTATAATTTTTAAACATTAAATAAATTAAGTTATTTATGACATAATGATGATGCATCGATTACCTCATTAATGAACAATTTAAATAAAATGAAAAGATAATGTAAAATATCAGACTTACACTTGTAAAATACATATTGGATGAGTATATTTTGAACCCTTATCACCTTATCCTAGAATTATATCAATGTGGGACCTTTAAAATCTGAAAATAATTTTATAATAAAGTAAACTCTTATAACTTTCCACGAGTGCCCCTCCTCTCCTCTTATAAAAGTCCCCCACCTCTACCACCTTACCCACACCTCTCAAGACTTTGGTTCGGCCAAGCTCTGCCCATTTTGTCTCTCCACATCCCTATCTTACTCCTAGAAGCCTCACATTGGGCAGAAGTCTTCCCAAGGAATCCTTTGAGCTCAAATCAAAAAGAGTTACCCATTTTAAATGTAGTGTCTTCCCCTGTGTTCTTATGTTTTATTTTGGTTCTCCAACACCCAAGATTCTTTTTATTCATTTCATTTGTAACAAATCCAGTATCATAAATATACTAGGATTTTGTTATAATAATAATTCGAGCTACACCTACACACACCTTTATCTAATGGTTAAAGAACATACTGTTTCTCCGGATGGAGAATTTCTGCCTCACGAAACGATGATTATTCAACACTCATATAACACCTTCAAAGGTGGCCATTAAGATGACACTATATTTATATATGATATATAATATGTTTATGTTTTACTTAAGCTTCTGTATTTTTCATTTGTGTCATACCTTTATGGTTTCCATTGTGGGTAAACACGATAATTTCATTTTAGGAAGTGCGGACTACCGCCACCTCAATGTGATTTGATTTGTTAATGCCATATGTGGGACGTATAAAGGATGGATTTAAAGTTATTATATATGATGTTATAATGGAATTATAATATACCTTTATATCATTATTATTTCATTCCATTAATGTATGAGATAGAAATGAAAGTAGCGTTCATGCGTACGTACAACTTACCGTCTCCATGAACGGTGCATTTCATTTCTTATCCCCAAATGTAATGTACTATTATAAGTACATATATATAATGGATATATATGATGTATGTTACATATAAATGATTAATATAATTCCTGAATTAAAATATACATATCTCTCATTTAGTTTTAATTCCATTAATATGACATAGAAATGAAAGTAGCGTTCATGCGTACGTACGGCTTACCGTCTCCATTAACGGTGCATTTCATTTCTTATCTCTTAATGATTATGTAATATTATAAATAGATGTATATGCTGGATATATATGATATATATGATATCCAAATCATGAATATCCTTCTGGATATAATTAATATTTGACCACACAAACAACATGTAATTGTAATAAGTCCACTTTCGACTTAAGGACTAAATATCGACAAAACAAACATTATTAAGTTAAATGATTACATAATGTTTATAACATGGAAATAAGTGATATAAAAGGAATAATGAACTTGAAAAAGGTTCTAAATCACGTAGAAATTAACTCAAGTTTATTATTCAGGATGTTAAAGAACGATCGAGTCAAGTCAGCCTCGAGGTAAGGGACTTCGTCTCAATCTCCTTTCATTGAGGAATATTTCGTTTTATACACAACTTTCTTTTATACGGTGTATAAACCCCTTTTAATTTTACTTTTATAAAAAAGGAATATTTTTCTATGAAGCGTTTTACAAAACGACAAAAATAATGTTTCTTTTAACGTACGCGGTGACAATGACCTTTTTCACCACCATGAGTATTATTTGGTCTTTGGATTCCTCAACAAGCCATAATGTTTTTAAAATGAAATAAATACCATATACTCTTTTATGTATTTTTTTATTGAAAATGGTTTTTATAATGGATTTGTTATGTCAATATATTTGAGTGATATATTGTGATCAATGTGTGGAAATTTTTTCTTTCCATTATATTTGTTTTATGTGTTATGATTTTATAATGGTACTCGGACATTTGACGGGTGGTTACATGATAAACCATATGACGGGTGGTGCCGTGAATACCAGGACGGGTGGTTACGTTATAACCTCCAATGCATTGGGTATGGAAGTTGGCTGTATGGCTATTCCATTAAGTGATATGTGTGGAAGTAGACCGTATGGTTATTCCATTTAAGTATGTTTATGTCCCAAGTTACCTTTATATGTTATTTGTTATTTATATGGGTTTTATGGTAATATTTTGGTTACAAAAGGGTAAGTAATGATATTTTATTCAATGAAGAGTTTTTACTACTTCCTAAAGGTGAAAGGTATTACTTTGATAAAGTATACATGGTTTACTTGTTGTTTTGAAAAACTAACAGTTTTAATTCTTTGTGTAACCCTTACTGAGCTTTTTATGCTCACCCCAAGTTTTTTTGAAATGTTTTTCACTGGACTTAATGTGGAATAGGGTCAAGGATGGGATGAAGGGAAAGTCATGCTATCTAAAACATGGAACTAGACATGTTTCTTTTTAAGAGTATTTATTTTATGGAAATTTAGTAGAAGTTCCTACTTTATAATATTTTGAGATGTAATAGTTATGTCCTAATTCTCTAAAACTCTAAACCTGGAAAGATCCTCAAAGTGAATTATTCATTTAATTCAATATTAAGTAAGGTTTAAGGCCGGGGCATTATAGTTGGTATCAGAGGTCAGTTTAGACAACTTTAGGAGTTAGAATTTTATTACATGATTATACAAAAATATTTTTTTATGGTATGATTGAAATGATATAGCATTTGAAGATTACCATGTTGCTTCGCCTAAGATATTTCTGTGTTAAGAATGGTTTTTCTTAGAGGAAACAGAACAGATTTTCTGGGAAGGCATAAAGAGGGAAATGAACATTCAAATCAGTATCCTGAGATGGTCAAAATCATAACTATACAGTTTGTTGCAGTGATGGATCAGTTGAATCCGGTGAAAAATGTTGGTTGTTTTTATTGATGATATTTTGGTGTTTTATAAAAGTAAATAGGGGCATGAAAGTCATTTAAGGGTTATCTTTCAAACCATAAATGAAAAGAAACTGTATGGAAAATTCAGAAAGTGTGAGTTTTGGTTACAACAAATTTTTTTTCCTTGGTCACATTGTTTCAAAAGATGGAATAACTATTGATCCTGCTAAAACAAAAGTTGTTGAGGAATGGCCAAGACCCACAAGTTTAACTGATATCCGTAGTTTTCTTGGTTTGGAAGGTTATTACAGAAGGTTTGTTGAAAAATTTTCATGGTTTTCTAGTCCAATGACTAAGCTAACTCGGAAGGGTGTTAAGTTTTTCTGGAAAAAAGAATGTGATGATTGTTTTCCGGAGTTGAAAAGAAGATTGGTGAATGCTCCAGTTTTGGCACTTCCTTCCAGGAATGGTGAGTTTGTTATCTACAGTGATGCTTCAATGAATGGACTTGGTTGCGTCCTAATGGAGAAAGATCAGGTAATTGCTTATGCTTCACGACAGTTGAAAACTCATGAGGTAAACTACCCTACACATGATTTGAAATTAGCTTCTGTTGTTTTCGCTTTAAAAATTTGGAGGCATCATTTGTATGGAGTAAAGTGTGAAATATATACTGATCACAAAAGTTGAAAGTATATATTCACTCAGAAATAATTAAACATGAGACAGAGGAGATGGCTAGAATTAATCAAGGATTATGATTGTACAATTCATTACCATCCAAGAAAAGCAAATAAAGTGGCTGATGCTTTGAGTCCAAAAAGTAATGCATCATTAACAATGTTGCGTTTGGAACGTGATCCTTTGGTTAAGGATTTGATGAAATTTCACATAGAAGTTGTTGGTGCAGGATGTCCTTCTGGTTTGTTTCAGGTATCAGTGAAATATTCTCTATCAGACAGAATTAAGCAAGCACAGAAGCGAGACAGTGGGTTGCAGAAAAAGGTAGAGCTGGTTCAAAAGGGTAAGTTGCCTGAATTTAAAATTGATAATGACTATGTTTTGAGGTTTGGGAAAAGATTATGTGTGCCTGATGATTCACAGTTGAAGAATGAGTTGTTATGTGAGGCTCATAGTTGACCGTTTTTAGTTCATCCTGGCAGTACTAAGATGTACATAGATCTGCGGAAGTATTACTGGTGGGATACAATGAAAAGAGATATTGTTGATTTTATTGTAAATTGTTTGACTTTTCAGCAGGTTAAAGCAGAGCGGAAATTACCGAATGGGATGCTTCAGCCTTTACCAGTGCCAGAGTGGAAATGGGAAAATATATCCATGGACTTTGTTGTGGGATTACTGAGGACATCTTGAGGTAATAATGCAATCTGGATTATTATTGATCGATTGACTAAATCTACTCATTTACTTCCTATTCGAGATACATTCTCTCTAGATAAACTTTCTCAATTGTATCTTAAAGAGATAGTCAGGTTGCATGGAGTTCCCCTCTCCATTGTATCTGATCGTGATCCCAGGTTTACATCTAACTTTTGGAAAGGCCTTCAGAAGTCATTGGGTACTGAATTAAATTTTAGTACAACTTTTGATCCGCAATCAGATGGGAAGTCAGAACGAACAATTCAGACATTAGAGGATATGCTACGTGATTGTTCGATGGATTATCAGGGAAGTTGGGACCAACATCTTTCTTTGGTTGAGTTTTTTTATAATAACAGTTTTTATTCAAGTATACAGATATAACCATTTGAGGCATTATATTGGAAGCGGTGTCGAACTCCAGATTTTTGGGATGAAGTGGGTGAAGGGAAGCTGATGGGACCAAATTGGTAGAAGAGATGGCAGAAAAAGTTCAGTTGATACAGAAACACATGAGAACAGCTCCGAGCAGGCAGAAAAGTTATGCGGATAACCAGAGGAAGGATCTATCTTTCGAGGTTGGTGATCATGTTTTTCTCAAGGTTTGTCCATGGAAAAGTGTGGTGCGATTTGGTAAGAAAGGAAAGCTGAGTCCAAGGTTCATTGGACCATATGAAATTATGGAGAGAGTTGGATCCGTTGCATATAGAGTGGAATTACCTCTGAGTTTATCTCAGGTACATAATGTTTTTCATGTTTCAATGTTGAGAAAGTATATGCCAGATCCATCTCATGTTTTGACCCCAGAGGTAGTTTAGTTGGAAGAGAATATCTTTTATGAAGAACAACTGGTCCAGATTCTTGACCACAGGGAGAAAGTGTTACAGAATAAGGTGATTCATCGGTAAAGGTTTTGTGAAAAAACCACATGATTGAAGAGGCAACGTGGGAATCTGAAAATGCTATGAGGGAGGAATACCCCCACTTATTTTGATAAGTGAATAAATTTGTGAGGACGCAATTCCCAAATGGGGGGAAGGATGTAACATCCTAGGTAAATAAAGAATAAATAATTTTCAAATATATTAATATTTACGTATTAAATATTAATTTTACTTTAAAGGGGTATCTATGCTCGATAGCGTACCCGATACGCAACAAAAAGTTTCATTGAAATCTTACATTACACACTAGTAATAAAATAATATTATTTTAAATGGTTGTTAACACATAGCCGTTGTATTTCCAAGAATGGATAGAAATAACTAAAATATTATTATATATGTTTTTTAAATGTTTTTACATTTATCTAATAAAAGATAAAGGCTTGAAATTTGAAAAGAATTCAATTTTAGGCATTTATACCCTAATTTTCACTAATGGTTCACTTATCGCCTTTTGATGGAGAACCGTCATTAAATATAGTTTTGGTCACTCTTATAAATTCTACTGGACCAAATAAATCTCTTTTTTAGAGTCGGGACATCAAAATTTACTTTGTGTAAATTTTTGGTATTTTTCCGATAATGTGCATTTTTTAATGAATACTGAAAAATGTTGTATTTTAATTCAAAACCTCATTTTAATATAATTTATTTATATGATTAGATTATCTGTTTAATTGGTTTTTAAGTGAAATTAGAATATATTTTTACCACTTAATCCAATATTGGTCGTTGGAATTAATTTCACTTTGAAATTGGACTTAAACTAGTGTCAATCTTTTGATATATATATTGTTTCATAAAAACACGCTATTTGCTCTGACAGCGGAAATTAATTATTAAATTAATTATTGCAACTTATATGTTTTGAATTTTTTTAAAATAGAATACATTTTTGAATTCGAAATATGAAATATAGCTTAGGGTGATTTTTTGGTATTTTTCTGAAAAACATCAATTTTTGATGAATAGTGAAACCACTAAGTGGTACTTAAAAATCTGATTTTTCGTTTAAATGAAATTTTAATACTTCTGTGTTTTGAATTTAAAAAATCCGACATACATGGTTGTCATTAAGATGTAAAATGTGGTTCAATGGGATTAAAATAATTTTTTGGTGAATAGTAACTTTTATGTTTATTAATCGCGATTAGAGGTAATTAGTGTTGTTTATGGTAAAAATAATGTTTTTATAATATGAATTGAACTTGACACATGTTCTACCCTTATTGGATGTGTCATGGCCGACCAAGACAATCCATGGGTCAACTTGGGGACCCCATGAAGCCACTTTGGTAGGAAAATGACATTAATATCTTTTTATTTAAAGTTAAAATAAAAATGTCACAAACATGAATTGTTTTACTAAAACAATTCTTAAATGGGGTTATAAAAGTCCAATTTTTGACTATAAATATTCATTAGAAAGCTAAAAATATTTCTACATCATGATATATTTTTTATAATTTTTAGACATTAAATGAATTAAATTATATATGACATCATGATGATGCAGTGATTACCTCATTAATTAACGATTTAAATAAAATGAAAAGATAATGTAAAATCTAAGACTTAAAATTGTCAAAGACCTATTGGATGAGTATATTTCTAACCCTTATCACCTTATCCTCGAATTATATCAATGTGGGACCTTTAAAACCCGAAAATCATTTTATAATAAAGTAAACTCTTATAACTTTCCAAGAGTGCCCCTCCTCTCGTCTTATAAAAGGCCCCCACCTCTACCACCTTACCCACACCTCTCAATCCTTTAGTTCAGACATGATCTGCCCATTTTGTCTCTCCACATCCCTATATTACTCATATAAGCCTCACTTGGGGTAGATGTCTTCCCAAGGATGCCTTTGAGCTCAAATCAAAAAGAGTTACCCGTTTTAAAGGTAGTGTCTTCTCTTGTGTTCTTATGTTTTATTTTGCTTCCCCAACCCTCTAGACTCTTTTTATTCATTTATTTTGTAACAAATCCAGTATATTCAATATAATAGGATGTTTTTATAAGAATAATTCGAGCTACACTTACACACACCTTCATCTAATGGTTAAAGAACATACGGTTTCTGTGGATGGCGAATTTCTACCTCACGAAACGATGATTGTTCAACACTCATATAACACCTTCAAAGGTGGCCATTAAGATGCAAATATACTTATATATGATATATAATATGTTTATGTTTTACTTATGCTTCTGTATTTTTCATTTGTGGCATACCTTTATGGTTTTCATTGTGGGTAAACACGATAATTTCATTTTAGGAAGTGCAGACTACAGCCCCCTCAAAGTGATTTGATTCGTTAATACCATATGTGGGACGTATAAAGGATGGATTTAAAGTTATTATATATGATGTTATACTGGAATTATAATATATTTTTATATAATTATTATTTCATTCCATTAAAGTATGATATAGAAATGAAAGTAGCGTTCATGCGTACGTACGGCTTACCGTCTCCATGAATGGTGCATTTCATTTCTTTTCCCCAAATGTAATGTACTATTATAAGTACATATATATAATGGATATATATGATGTATTTTAAATCTAAATGATTAATATAATTCTGGAATTAAAATATACATATCTCTCATTTAGTTTTAATTCCATTAATATGACATAGAAATGAAAGCAGCGTTCATGCGTACGTACGACTTACCGTCTCCATGAACGGTGCATTTCATTTCTTACCTTTTAATGATTATGTAATATTATAAATACATGTATATGCTGGATATATATGATATATATGATATCCAAATCATGAATATCATTCTGGATATAATGAATATTTGACCACACAAACAACATGTAATTGTAAGAAGTCCACTTTCGACTTAAGGACCAAATATCGACAAAACAAACATTATTAACTTAAATGATTAAATAATGTTTATAACATGTAAATAAGTGATATAAAAGGAATAATGAACTTGAAAAAGGTTCTTAATCAAGTAGAAATTAACTCAAGTTTATTTTTCAGGACGTTAAAGAACTATCAAGTCAAGTCGGACCCGAGGTAAGGGACTTCGTCTCAATCTCCTTTTATTGAGGCATATTTCGTTTTATACATAACTTTTTTTTATACGGTGTATAAACCCATTTGAATTTTACTTTTATACAAAATGAATATTTTTCTACAAAGAGTTTTACAAAATGCCAAAAAGGAATGATTCTTTTAACGTACGCGGTGACAATGACCTTTTCCGCCGCCGCGAGTATTATTTGGTCTTTGGATTCCTCAACAAGCCGTAATGTTTTTAAAATGAAATAAATACAATATACTCTTTTATGTATTTTTGTATTGAAAATGGTTTTATATAATGGATTTGTTATTTCAATATATTTGAGTGATATATTTTTATCAAAGTGTGGAAATGTTTTCTTTCCATTATATTTGTTTTATGTCTTATGATTTTATAATGGTACTTGGACATTTGACAGGTGGTTACGTGATAAACCATATGACGGGTGGTGCCGTGAATACCAGGGTGGGTGGTTACGTTATAACCTCCAATGCATTGGGTATGGAAGTCGGCCGTATTGCAATTCCATTAAGTGATATGTGTAAAAGTCGACCGTATGGTTATTCCATTTAAGTATGTTTATGTCCCAAGTTACCTTTATAAGTTATGTGTTCTTTATATGGGTTTTATGGTATTATTTTGGTTACAGAAGGGTATGTAATGATATTTTATTCAGTTAATACTTTTTACTACTTCCTAAAGGTGAAAGGTATTACTTTGATAAAGTATACATGGTTTACTTGTTGTTTTGAAAAAACTAACAGTTTTCATTCTTTGTGTATCCGATACTGAGCTTTTTATGCTCACCCCAAGTTTTTTTGAAAATTTTTTCACAGGACTTAATGTGGAATAGGGTCAAGGATGGGATCATGGGAAATTCATGCTATCTAAAACATGGAACTGGACATGTTACTTTTTAAGAGTGTTTATTTTATGGAAATTTAGTAGAAGTGTCTACTTTGTAATCTTTTGAGATGTAATAGTTATGTCCTAATTATCTAAAACTCTAAACTTGAAAAGATCCTCAATGTGAATTATTCATTTAATTCAATATTAAGTAAGGTTTAAGGCCGGGGCCTTATACTTTTCATTAGGTAAAATTTGAACACCATGTTAATAGAAGTTTTTAATACCTTTGGATGTCTCCGTGTTGAAGTGAGAGGACATATAAATGGGTTTCATCACTGATTTACCCTTGGGTAAGGGAGGATGTGATACAATTTGTGCTATTATGGTATGACTGATGAAGTTGTCTCACTTTTTGGTGAATTTTGAATCCAACATCAGGGATTTTATAGCGTGGTGGTATATAGATATTATGGTCCGGAGTCACGAGATATTGAATAAAATCATATATGGTCTATGTCATTATTTTTTACATTAGAGTTTGTATGGTATTTATGTATTACTTTAGAATCGATTTTTTCCTTATTACTACTTCTCACCCTTGGACAGATGGGAAGAAATAACATACCATCCATATGATGAAGGATATTTTTTGATATTGGTTCATATATTTTATTGTATCCTAATAAAATAAAATTACTTTGATTGATTTTTCATACAAAAATATCTACCACTCTCCCTTTGTAATGTCTTTGTTTTATGCATTGTATGGGTGGATTTTCTATTCTCTACTATACTAGATAAATGTTTTGAGTGTCAGTAGTTCTTAGTATTGATGTGGTCTAGATCATGAAAAATATGATCCAGATGGAATGAGAGTGGATGAGGGTGGTGAAAGACCTTTACAAACCTATATTGGTTATATGAAGAGGCTAATGGAAATTGAGGTTAAAGATAATGTGTTCTTGAGGGTCTCCCCTAAATGGGGCAGTGGAGGTATGGTAGGGGAGTTATATTTATCCTTAGTTCTTCATGCCTTTTTAGATGTTGGATCATGTTATCATGGTATCATATCATTAAGTTCTTACACTATGGCTATAAATGATCTATGATTCCTTCCATGCCTCCCAGCTTCATCAACATCTTCAGGATGACTCCTACGCCATTGACATGGGATAGTTGGATGTCACAGATGATGCAGTATTCATGAAGCAACTAGTATGAATCCAATATCATCTAGATAAATTTATAAATGAAAAAAACATCACCATGGTCATTGTTCTTTGAAGGAATGGTGTCCTAGAGGATAGTACTTGGGAGCGCGAGGCATAGATGAGTACCCCATACCTAGAGTTATTTTGAGTTTTTCTTTATTTTTATTTTCCTTGACGATGTTATGTTTTAAAATATTTTGTTTTTGATATAGGTCTTTTACCTTACCAATGATGTGTATTATGGTTTTAATAATATATATAGGGAAAACCCCTTCGTAATCAAGATGCGTTATATATACACAACATTTTAAAACCATGTGGGTGAGTTAGTGCCACACAAACAAACAATATCTTGATATGAAATGAGGGTTTCCGTAATGTGTGTGATCGAGGAAGTGTTGTGATCCATTTTAAGCGGTTGTTGGAACGAGATATGTGGTGGTTGAAATGATTTTTTGTGTGGTTATGTTGAAGAGAGGGGGCTTTTATTTGGTGAATTGGTGAATTGTTTTGGGTGTTTTGTGGACATTTCTGGTCAGTTCTAGTGTTTGGTGTGTAATGAGAAATATGAAAGGTATATTCTATTACACAACTTCCATTTTATTTTTAGTTTTGTTTTTATTCATGAGAAATATATTATTTTGAGAGTTACATACTTTTTTGGTTCATCTTTTTTTCCTATTACTTTTTTGGTTTGATAGTTGAGGGTGTTCAAAGGAGTCTTGAGGAGGGTTCAATGGAGATATGTGTTTCATCTGTACTATAATATATGGTTCATGATGTGAACATGTGGTCATGATTTGAGATAATGTTCACAACTTAGAGGCTATAAATTAAAAAAATGAAGTTTCTTATGGGTTTTTTGTGCCAATTGAACTCATCATGTGAAGTAATTGTTCATAACATGAATTAATTTGAGGTTTATGAGCCATTGAAATCATTGGATGTTCATTCATTTTTGAATTTTGTGTGATTCAAAACCTAAATATGATTCACGGATTGAATCAATAGACCTCATAAAAATTCATGAACTGAAAATTGGTTTTGTGTTGTGAATGTGTTGAGGTCAATATTGTTTATAAATACGAGGTCTCACATGATTTATTTTACTACTCTCAACTTTTGGGAAAACAGTAGGTAATATTTAAATAATTTCCAACCCTCTCTTATTATATCTGATTCTTAGCTTATAGAGGTCGGTCTTTGGAAACCATGGTGGCTACATCCCCATTCTCTTCATCATTTTCTCAAGTTCATCTTTTAGTGTTTGTAGTAGTGATATTTTTCAGGTTCAGTGAGTGTTTGGGATGTGTTTTTCATGAAAAATTTGTGTGATTCATGTTTATTTTATTGTTTTTATGTGGTTGTGGTCATCTATTTGTTTATTATTTCCTCTGGAGGTCACATCTACTTATAAATATTATTTTTTGGTGAGGGATCCTCATTCTCTCCCTCTTTTTGTGCATGTTAGGGGTTTTCTGATTTTCCATCCATTGGGTGTATATTAAGGGGAGACAAAATAAATATAAAGAATTAAATCAATACAAAATAAATGGGAATGGGGATAAATAACTTGTTTTAATAATTTTGATGTTATTTATATTTATATTGTACATTCTTGACTTTGTTACTAAAAATCATGGCTATTGGAAGGATTTCCATTGTTTTAGTTAATATCATTATGAGATACTTGATTTGGGATTGCTAGATATCACCTTGAATGAAAAGGATAATCACTTATATATATATAATGAAGTGGTTTCCTATGGAAATATATATATTATTTCAGAATACCCATGATAAATAATGATGTAAAGTAATATAATCCCATAAACCTAAATTGTGGATGCTAGGCTGTGTTGATGTGTGTGGTTGTGATTATTTTGTATCCGTGTATAGTGGTCAAGATGTATGATGTTTGTGATGTGTGGAAGTGGTGATGTGTGGTGGTGGTGATGTGTAGTGGTTGTTTCATGTGGTGGTTGTGATGTATTATGGTTGATATATGTGGCAGTTGAGACATATGGTTATCGTGGTGGGATGGCTTGGTTGATGTGGTGTCTTAGGGATAGTTGATGTGAGAAAAATGAGATGTTTTGTGATTTTTTTGTTATAATTTCCTTGTTATCCATGTAATAAATTGTAATTCTACAAAAAAAAGACATGGGTTGGTATATAATTAAGAATTTTATGGAATTGATGTGTGACAATTTTCCTAATGGAATTGAATGATTAATGAAATGGGTGTGTAAATGTGAATAAATTGTTTAGTAAATCGGAGTTAGTGGAAAGTTTTTAAAATATGGAAATGGTGGAACCTATAAATGAAAGTGGAATTGTGTTTTTTGATGAATTTATGGGTGGAAGTGATTGTGACAGATGTTGTAATGTTTATGGGTAATGGTGTGATGTACTTTATTTCAGCTGATGCCATCCCATATATTGGGTATTGTTTTGTGTCTATCTATCACGTACTTTATGTTATTCCAATATACTAACCATATGAGTTTGATAACATTACCAATGTAGATTTATGGTGTTTTAACCAAAATTTAGGTTGGTGGCCATATAGATGGTTGGATACCCCCTCTTCACCACTCTTCCTTCAGTAGTAGTGATTATACAGATTAGTGTTGTAGATTACATAGTAATGATATAGGTTGTTTTTAGATTACCCAATTATCATATGGGTTGGTGTTAGATATAATCTATTGATGATATGGGTTGAGGTTAGTGATTACCCAGTGGTGATGAGGACATGATATGTGGTGGGGGTCATTCATGGTGGGAGGAGGGAACACGGGTAATGTTATTCATGTTCACCATAACCTTCTTCCCTAGTTATGTAATGAGGTTGTAATGTGATGTTGTCTAATTCTAGAACTAGATTCTAGAAATTATGTGAGGTTGGGATAGGAAGGGATGACTATCGATCCAAATAAGAGATGGATAGTTATGTGATGTGATAAATATGAAAGAGATTATATCATGTGAAATTTGATATTTGGGAGAGAGAGACAAATCATTGGGGAATCCGCAGTTGAGCAACATTGTTTGTGTTATTTTGATACTATGTTGCTATATTGGATTGGTGAATTGACGAGAGTGACATTTTGAAGATGGGATTGGTTAATTGACCAGTTTAGGTGCATGTTGGTTCTGCATTTTTTCCATTGGTGCATTAGTATGTTATATTCACATGTGCACTTGAGAACTTGGGTATGATTCTACTAAGTATACATACTATGCTCACCCTAGAAATATAAAATATTTTTTATGAATCCATGATGACATTCATGACCTGGTTGGACATTTATTAATTGGGTTTTATAATTGATATTAAGAAGATTCTATAAGACTATCTTTAGGTATTTTCATGTAGACTTTTTTTTTTATTTTTTTTGACATTGTTCATCCACTGTGTAATGGTTTATGTTTACTTTTATATCATGTTTTGGAGTTTCTTAGTAGTTTATTATCTTATATTCTTAAGGAATATTATTATAATGGTTAAATAATTTTATATGTGATATTTTTATACCCTCAATACTTTTTTCTATCCTAGGGCCTACTAGAGGCAGGGCTCGGGGAGCGGATCATTATCTCTCTCCCTTCATAGTAAGCCCAGGAGGTTCGCCTTTGGAGGCAGGTGGTCATGAAGAACATAGTATTATAAAATAATTAATTTGACATTATAAAATATTTATTTTATTCTAAAAAGGGTTTCAAAAATATTTATGCCAATCTTGTATAATTATACTATAAATGTGACAGTATAAGTAAAACGAGTATTTTTCACTATTCACCAAAAAAATAAATAATTTACAATTTTTTAAATACAATTATTAAGTTAATTTTCACATGATGAATTCAAAAATAATGTCTATGTTATAAAATAAAAAATCTAAAATTTATAGGTTTTTTTTAAATTAAATTAAATATATAAATTAAAATTACTTTTTTTTTGAAAAAAAGGAATCTATTGAACATTATGTGTTCTTAATATTATTTTATATCGATTTATAGTTTTAAATGATGTAATATGTTAGTTAATTTATAATATTATTTTAAAAGTTTTCAATTTAGTATATTAATCTAAAATATATCATTCATAAAAAAATGGTTCTCTAATAAAAAGAAATATTAAATTTTTTCTAATTTTTTTTATCAAATATAATTAAAATATAATTATTTATATTATAGTATTAAATAATTATAATATATTTATTTTATATTTTTAATTTTTATATATACATAAAATCATATTTAAATAATATTTTTAATATTTATACATAACCCACAAACATGCACATGTATATACATATATAGTATTTTAATGTCATATTTTTATTTCATTTTGAGTTATATTATTTTATATTTACTACTTAAAAATACCCAAATTTTTCATACCTATCAGATATATTACCAATGGCCATATTTTCAATGAACATATTTTCAACTGTCATATTTGCAATGACTATATTTTTAATGACCACACATTCAATAACCATATTTAATTTCAATATATATTGACTTACAAAATCATTTATTCATTCCAGTCATTCTCCGTAAGATATATTTCTTATTTCATATTATAGTTTTTTCATTAAGATTTCTCTATTCATGGTGGTCTTACTTATTATAAATTTTTTTGGGAATTGGTGATCATTGAGGATGAAGTTGATCCAGGTAATTACCTAGTCCTGAAGATATTATTATTTTAAATTTATTTTCCCCTATTTATCTATTCACATTCAGTTGATGTATTTTATCCATGGTCAGTAATAATCCATGGTGTACATTACTTAGTTTTATGGGATTTTGTTGAAGAATTCTATATATGAATGAATAATGTGTTATTTTAATTCTAATGTAATATGGATTATTATATATTCAATATCAATTAAATTAAAATAATTGGAAAAAATAGTTTAGAAATATAAAAATATGGTTTGTAAAAAGAGTATGATTCCTTAAAACCTAGTATGTTACATTCTCCCCATTAAATAAATTGCATCCTAAGATTTTTATTTACCCCAAACTAGTTAATATAGGTGAGGGTATTCCTTACATATTTATAATTCATGATATAACATCTAATCTGAAATATACCGTACATTCTTAGGCAATACCAAATTACATACCTTTCCTCAAACAACATTGTCCATTCATACAATAATGTAACAGAATATGGATATAATCTAATAAAATAATATCTATAACATACCTCTCAAAAAACCATTAGAGTCTCTAATAAATTAAACAACTATGATCTTATGTATTCCTCTAATAATTTAGTGTATTCTATCCCTCAATTGTATTAAAAACTTGTTTATAAGGCCACAAACTAGTCAATATATATTATAATCACAAATATTAGGTAAAAATCAATAAAAAATATGAAGGATTTCTTTGTATTTAAATCATTACTTAATTAAAATATTATCTAACTCACTTTTCACAAAATCAACAAACCTTATATTAACTCATCATCAATCATATATAAATCTTAAGATTCATCCAAAACACAATAAAGTGTTCTTTAATAGTTATCCAAAAAATATATAACCATGTAATGAAATATATTTTTAGTTTTATTGACTCTATTAAATATATTGTTCAAAAACATTAAAGTGGAACTATTAAATAACAATCCATAGATTTTTCACAAAACACTAATATACCAAAATAAAATCGATAATTATCACTCACAATTAAAATAAATATGATTATAAAAAATTAATTTCAATTATACTATCAACAAAATTACCTTATATAATACTAGGAAACTCAAATTTTCAATCATAACAAAAATAAACTTGGCTTTTTAACCATTTATGTATTCTCGCTTGTTTAGTTATAAGTCATAGCGGTTTTGGGATACATAAATTTCTCACCTTCATCCTCGCAGTCCTGTTTATACCAAATACTAAAACCTAAATAGTTACAATAATATCCAAAAAAATAAAAGTATATGAATTTGAAAGCTCAATCATATGATGTATTATCCTATTAAACCATTATTTTAATCTATGATACTTTCATTTCAACTATGTCATAATTGTTCAATCCTATAAATTTATTGGTTATACATAGGTTACTTTATGTTTTTATCTATCATAAATTTTATTCTAATCCATTAATGAAATTGGGATGAAATAACATCATTTTTGTTCGTAAAGATAATGTTAATGAGAAAAGAATATTCCCTTTGAGTTTCAAACAAGTGTGTAGTTATGCCTCTTTGTCGTGCATGAGGTGGTGATTGAGTTAATACCAAATATTCCCTTTTCAGGGTTATTACCCCTATTATATCTATGATAGATCCAACATTTACTTTTACTATCCAGATTTGGATTCCATTACTAGGAAAATAACATACTCAAAAAGTTTCCAAAATTATAGGATAGTATGTTATACTTTGGATTATCCCCAAGGGTTTTTCATAATTTTCTTTCATCATAATCTCCAAAAAATAACTAGAAATTTATCTAATACCAAATATGAATACAAAGACATAAAAAAAATTAATCATGTATTAATAAAATTATTTACCAATAATATAATCCATGTATGAAGAGGTATAGTGTATTTGGAATATAAGATACATAAATAAATCATTCCAAACATAAAAATAAAATCCTTATTTAAAACTCAAAATATTTCCCCTAACTCATGAAGATATTATTAAAATATATATGATAACCTAGAGAAATACATAAGGAAATGTGTGATCTAGAATTCCTAGTAAGAGAATAAACATGGAAATAAAGAAAAAAATGAGAGTTAAGGGGAATAACATTATATCATAAAGTGAATGATCATAATCATAAAAACATAGAATAATGAAATGAAATCATAATATCATCCCATAATATATATGTTGAATTCTCATAATGTACTATATCATAGGAATATATTATGTCTAATCACTATGATGACATAACATATTCCAGTCACCATCGTAATCATTATATGCTTATAAAAACCACTATTATTAAATATTGTGCTTTGGCTAACCACATAAACACTATACATGGAATATCGTGGGTCCTAAGAATTAACCAATTCATCTCAAGGCTATAAAATACCCACCCATCACATCATAATATGTATATATATATGTGTGTGTGTGTTTGTGTGTGAAATTAGAAGAAAAATCCACATATAAATTATAAGAACAATAAAATACAAAATAAGGAAGCAGGTTCCAAAATATTTTTTTGATATATAACCTAATATATATCATATAGATTCTCATGAATATAAGGAAAATAAATCATTTTTTGTTCATTTATGAATATAAACATAGGCTGCGAGGGCATTGTTCCATTAAAGGTTAAATTCATAATAAAAATGAAGTGGTTAAAATAAAAATGTTCTATTTATTTTACGAATTTAAAATTTTAAAAAATATTCCTAAGGAAATATTATTTTCATTTAATTCCAATGCGATTTCAAAAAATAATGAGAAATTTATAAAATATACATGATAAATAAAATATTCGATAGGGAGATACATGACATGAAATTAGGCATATGGAAGTTCTCTTATCTCATGTTCACTTAAGATAGAGAATTTCAAATAGAACATAAAAAATCATTATTCTCAAAAAATATGTATATATTTAATGTGAAGATATATATAGAATATAGAAGATATACTTGAGAAGAATATTAAGTGAAAGGGATAAAAAGAAACAGAAACTACAAAAAATAGGTAACGAGGGTGGTTTGAAGGATCCTTTTAATGTTTTAAAATACAATTATTTAATAAATTCATCATAAAAAAGGATAAAAAAATATTATTTTTAAAATATTTCAAGTTAATTATGAACTTCACATGAGATAACACTTAATTAGGTTTTCAGTTAAAAATGATAACATGAGAGGAAAGGGAAAATATTGATATTAATGGGAAACTTTCATTAAAGATAATGAAATTAATTCTTATCATAGTTTAATTTTCAAGAACTATTAATACTCATAAATATCCCAAGATATACATATGGTATACCATATAAAATGTGTTAAGTCAAAAGTCTTTTTTTGACTTCTATATCATGTTTTGGAAATCACAAATGCATTCTATCATATTTTGGAAATTACATTTGTCTTCTATCATGTTTATCGTATCGTACAATACTGATCGTACTGACTCTGTCAATCGTACCATACTGACTCTGTCAATCGTATCGTACGGACTCTGTCAAATCGTACCATACTGAATCTGTCAATCGTATCGTACTGACTCTGTCAATCGTACCATACTGACTCTGTCAATCGTATCGTACTGACTCTGCTATTCAGATGTTCATTATTTGTTTTGGTACATAGTCAAAAACACTCATTGCATATGAATCGTACTCATGTTTTTCATTTCTTTATATCTCTTGTCCTAACAAAACTATGTCGTTGAGTTAGTTACAAACTAATCAAAACGATGTCGTGCTTTCTGTTTCAATATGACCGTTGGAGGCAATATGACCGTTGGAACCCGAGGCCTATAAATAGGAGGTCATTTGAAGCTGAGAGAACAACGATGAATGAAGAGAACGAATGAAGAGACTCTGTGAACTACCAAGATTCTAGATAGAGACACTGTGACTTCTCTCATCTGCCTTATGCGTCCGATCATCATATCGAGGGCTTTCAAGTAATTGAAAGACAGAGGTGCTGATTACCTACAAAATCGAGGGCTGCCGGGGATAGGCAGACAGACGTGCCGATCATCGTATCGAGGGCTGCCGGGGATAGGCAGACAGATGTGCCGATCATCGTATCGAGGGCTGCTGGGGATAGGCAGACAGACGTGCCGATCATCGTATCGAGGGCTGCCAGGGATAGGCAGACAGACGTGCCGATCATCGTATCGAGGGCTCACCAAGGTGTTGGTGAGACAGACCTTTTATCCTAGGTGAAAGGATAACCCTTCTCTTTGGGTTAAAATAATTGTAATACTTTTACATTTCTGCTGTTACTTGTATTAGAAAGGGATTTGTATTGTTTCCTTTCTTCTTTACATATTCAATTGTAATTGTTTCAATTACAATCATTCTATTAAATTTTGTATTGATTGATTCTATACGCTTTAAGGTAGCATCATTCATCTTTGTATTACTCTGATTATTGTGTTCACCTTGAATACAATTGTTTTACATTACATTAGTATTACAAAACATCATACCTTTTATATTCAATACAATTTTGGGTGTTTGTATTTGTATTAGTTTAAGATCATTTAAACTAATGTCTTTGTTGCTAAAACTCAAAGGTTTTTTAACCTAAAATTCACCCCCCCTCTTGTATTGTTCCATCTAATAGACTTATATCTACATATTCAATCCAACAATTGGTATCAGAGGAGGTTTTCCACTGATTTGTATTACTAGCTTTATTTCTTTTTACTATCTTGAATACTTACTACACTAACGTGTGGAGTGGAAAAGTTGTTTTTGTTGTATTAGATGGCAGGAATGAATATTGGATCAATAGATAATCTGAATCCTTCTAGACCACCAATCTTTGATGGGAATGAGTATGAGTATTGGAGAGATCGTATGAAGAATTTCGTTATCAATACTGGTGTAGACAATTTTATTATGCTTACTGGGGGTTACAAAATTCCTGACAAAAAAGTTAGTACTTTTACCAACCAAGAGAAGCAAGAATATCAACTGAATTACAAGTTACGCAATAATTTATTATGCTCTATGACCAGGAATATATATAATCAGATATCTTCATGTGAAGCAGCCAATTGTATTTGGAAGAAATTAGAAGTTACTCATTTTGGTACATCCAAATTTATAGAAACAAGGAGAGCAATGCTTCGAGCAGAGTATCATGGATTTGTTTTTCCTTATGGAGAGCCAGTATGTAAAGTGCAACAAAGGTTTATGACGATTGTAAATAGCTTAAAATCTATGGGAGAAAAATTTCTTGATGATGAAGCTCTTGTTGATAAGATTATAGATATTATGCCAAATGAATGGGAGTCAAAAAGGACATCTATTGATGAAAATAGAAAAGACTCCCAGATTACTCTTGATGAACTCTTTGGAACTCTTCTATAGCATGAGACAAGAATGAAGAGAGATGCTGATTTCAACAAGAAGAAGAATGGGAATGGAAGTGTATCTTTTGCATCTAAAGCTAAAACACCTGAAAGGCTTACAAGGTCTAAATCCAACAAAGTTGTTATATCTGATTCAAGTGACTGTAATCTTCTGGATAATGAGTTAGCCAATCTTGCTCGAAGGATGAACAAGATTGTGGGAAAGAAATATTTTCAATATAGATTCAAAAGGAAAGATAGGAAAGATTCAGAGGTAACTTGTTATGAATGCAAGAAAGCAGGACATATAAGGCCTGATTGTCCTTTACTGAAGAGGAAAGATAGAAAAGAGAAACACTCTGAAAGAAACAAGAAAAGGTTTTATAAGACAAAGAAAGGCTTGAAAGAAAATGATACGTGGAGTGCAAGTGGTAGTGATTCCTCAGATGATTCTTCAGAATATGAGACATCAGGACAAAGAAATATTGGAATTCTAGCCAGAATACCAATTAAAGATCATTGTCTCATGGCTAAGGTACATAATGCTGAAGCTATTACAAATGTATCTTTAAATACAAATTATATTTATAATAGATATTATGAATCTTCAAATGATGAATCTTTATCATCAGAAGATAATACATTACCTTCTTTTGAAGAGGTCTCTAGATTTTCTAAGTTACTTGAAAATGAAAATTCTAAACTTAAAAAGAGATTTGAAAAAGCAAATTCTAGAATTTCAATTTTGACTAAAGAAGTATCAGATCTTTCTAAAGATCTGGTTGTGAAAACTTCTGATTTTGAAATCATTTTAAAAACCCTTGAGAAAGTTAAATCTGATAAGGATAAACTTTCTAAGGATCTTGAAACTGTAATTTCGAAGAAAAATATTTTAGATCCTTACTCTAGTTCAAATTCAAATATTTTGGAAAATAAGAATTTGGTTTCAAAACTAAAGTCAGAGATTTTATCCTTGAAAAAGTGTTTGTCAAACTTTACTCATGGAAAAGAAAACTTTGATAGGATGTATTCTCAAATTAGACCTTTGAGAAATCATTCTGGTCTTGCTTATACTTATTCCAAACCTGTTTTTAGCAATAACTATTTTGTTCCTCAAAAAACCATTTTCTGTTCTAAGTGTCAATGTGGTGGACACTGGAGAAGAGATTGTTCTCTTAACAAAACTCAATCTTTAGGATTTCATAAAGCTCATTTTGCAAAACAAATGTGGATTCCTAAAATTCTTTTATCTAACTCTTCTAGATCCAAACAAGTTTAGATTCCGAAAATCTAATTGTTTCTTTTTCAGGAAAACGAGAAGTGTACCAATAAGAACATTTGGTACATGGATAGTGGTTGTTCTCGACATATGACTGGAAACAAATATCTCTTTGAAAAGGTTATCAAAACAAAAGGTGGAAAAGTTACCTTCAGAGATAATGCCCAAGGAATGATTGTTGGTATAGGTAATATTGTTTTTCTTGGAAAATTTCTTATTTCAAATGTTTTGTTTGTTAAAGGTCTTAGGCACAATCTCATCAGCATAAGTCAATTATGTGATGAAGGTTACCTTTTGAATTTTAGAAATGATAAGTGTCTAGTTCACAATTCCAAGGATGAGTTCATTCTATCTTCCCATAGGCAAGAGAATGTTTACACTATTAACTTAGAAGATCTTAGGAACCAAAACTTACCTTTCTTAAGTGTAATAGAAGACCAATCGTGGCTATAGAATAGGAGACTAGGACACTGTAATATGAGAAACCTAAGAAAACTCTCTAAGAAAGGACTTGTAAAAGGGCTACCGGACCTTAGATATGATTCTTCAAAAGTCTGTGATCCTTTTCAATTTGGAAAGCAACATAAAACTAGCTTTAAATCAATTAATGAAGTTTCAAATTCTAATGTATTATAGCTTGTGCATATGGATCTGTTTGGTCCTTCACAATCTGGAAGCATTGGAGGCAAATACTAAGTATTTGTTTTAGTTGATGACTTTACTATATTTACATGGGTCTACTTTCTCATAAAGAAATCTGAAGCCTTCTCCTATTTCAAAACTTTTAGAGCCCATGTTAAAAATGAGAAAAACCTACCATTGATAACTATTCATAGTGATCATGGTGGTGAATTTCAAAACTCAGATTTTGAAACTTTTTGTAGTAAGAAAGGTATTACTCACAATTTCTCAGCTTCAAGAACTCCTCAGCAAAATGGTGTTGTTGAAAGAAGAAATCGTATTCTTCAGGAAATGACTCGAACCATGTTGAGTGAATACTCAATTGCTAAGAACTTTTGGGCTGAAGCTGTTAGTACTGCCTGTTATACTATAAATCGTGTTTTAACTAGACCATTTCTTAATAAAACCCCTTATGAGTTATGGACTGGCCGAAAACCTAAAGTTTCATACTTCAAAGTTTTTGGATGCAAAGTATTCATTTTGAATACAAAAGATAATCTACACAAATTTGCACCAAAATCTGATGAAGGAATCTTTCTAGGATATTCTACAACCTCCAAGGCTTATAGAGTTTTCAATAAAAACACTTGTACTGTTGAGGAAACAGTACATGTAAAATTCGATGAAACTGATCCTTTTGTTTTCAACCAACCCAATCCTACATCCTCGGATGTGTTTTCTAAAAATGTTTATCAACCTTTATTAGAAGAGCATTCTGATAAGGAGAATGTTCAAGAAAGTATTCCTGAAACATTTACTACAGAAGATTTTCAATCATACGTTGATGAACAGGTTTTACAAAACCCAAATCAATTGTTTCTTAGGAATCATCCCAGTGATAACATCATTGGTGATATAAATCAACCTGCAAGGACCAGAAATTCCTTAAGAAATGAAAGAGAACATCTTGCTTTTCTTTCGCAATTTGAACCTAAAAGTCCAAGTGAGGCCTTAGGTAATGATGATTGGATCAAAGCAATGCAAGATGAACTAAATGAATTTGAAAGGAATCAAGTTTGGACTTTAGTTGAAAGTCCTAAAGAAACAACTGTGACTGGTGTAAAATGGGTTTTCAGAAACAAGTGTGATGAAAATGGAATAATTGTAAGAAATAAAGCAAGACTTGTTGCTAAAGGCTATAATCAACAAGAGGGAATAGACTATGAAGAAATATATGCTCCTGTATCTAGACATGAATCTATTCGTATTCTGTTAGCCTTCGCAGCATATTTCAATTTCAAACTATTTCAAATGGATGTCAAATGTGCTTTTCTAAATGGTTTTGTTCAAGAAGAAGTTTTTGTCGAACAACCTCCTGGTTTTCAAGACCCAAAACATCCTGATCATGTTTTCAAACTTACCAAGGCTCTATATGGTCTGAAACAAGCCCCTAGAGCATGGTATGATAGACTTACAAGATTTCTTTTACAAAACAATTATACAAAAGGTACATCAGATCCAACTCTTTTTGTCAAAATGGAAAACAAAAATGTTTTGATTGTCCAAATCTATGTTGATGACATCATATTTGGATCAAATCAGAAATCTTTAACTGACTCTTTGGCAAATTTAATGAAATCTGAGTTTGAAATGAGTATGATGGGTGAGTTAACATTCTTTCTAGGTATTCAAATTTCTAAAAAACCAGAAGGAACTTATATATCTCAACATAAGTATATTAAAGACTTACTCAAAAAGTATGGATTTGACAAAACTAAAAGTATTAGAACCCCAATTGGTACCTCAAATACTCTTGATCTTGATGAAACTGGGAAACCAGTAGATCAAACAAATTTTAGAGGTATGATAGGGAGTTTCCTATACTTGACAGCTAGTCGACCCGACTTGATGTTTTCTGTATGCTTATGTGCAAGATATCAATCTAATCCAAAAGAGTCTCACTTAAAAGCCATAAAGAGAATCTTTCGGTATTTAAAAGACACTATGGATTTAGGTCTTTTCTACTCTTCTGGAAATGATTTTGTTTTAAAAAGTTTTTCAGATGCTGACTTTGGTGGTTGTAGAATGGATAGAAAAATTACATCTGGAACATGTCATTTCTTAGGAGATTCTTTGGTTTCTTGGTCCTGCAAGAAACAACACTCAGTAGCACTCTCCACTGCTGAAGCTGAATATGTAGCAGCTGGAAGTTGCTATGCTCAAGTATTGTGGATGCAACACACTCTCACTGACTATGGTTTGAATTTCTCCAAAACTCAAATTCTTTGTGATAATACAAGTGCCATAGCTCTTAGTAAAAACCCAGAACATCACTCACGTGAAAAACACATAGATGTTAGGCATCACTTTCTTAGGGATCACACACAAAAAGGAGATATTGTTTTACAATTCATCGGAACGCAAGAACAACTTGCTGACATTTTTACAAAACCTTTACCTTCCGATAGATTTGAATATATAAAACAGAAGCTAGGAATGATTACATTAAAATAATCATTCATATCTACTTCCTGTTTTACATCTCTCCTAATAGTAAGAAACTCCTCGTAGAAAGGGGGAGGACATTTCTTTCTATCTTTATGTTTCTTTTTATCTTATGTTCTTTAACTATTTACTCTTTGGATTGTGTATTTTTTCCCTATTTATCGTATTGACAGTTTTTATCGTATCATTCATTTTCCCTTCTTTTTATCTTATTGATAGTTTTTATCGTATCATTCATTTTTCCCTTCTGTTTATCGTATTGACAGTTTTTATCATATCATTCATTTTTCCCTTCTGTTTATCGTATTGACAGTTTTATCGTTTCGTTCATTTTTCCTATTTATCGTATTGACAGTTTTATAGTATCATTTACTATCGACCGATGATGGTAATCAAATTATTTTCCATCGTATCGACCGATGATGGTAATCAAATTCTTTTCCATCATATCGACCGATGATGGTAATAAAATTCTTTTCCATCGTATTGACCGATGATGGTATTGAAAATCTTTTCCATCGTATCAATCAATCTTGATATTGAATCGACCGATGATGGTATTGAAATTCTTTTCCATCGTATCAATCAATCTTGGTATTGAATCAACCGATGATGGTATTGAAATTCTTTTCCATCGTATCCATCAATCATGGGATTGAATCAACCGATGATGGTATTGAAATTCTTTTCCATCGTATCAATCAATCATGGTATTGAATTGACCGATGATAGTATTGAATTTGTTTTCCATCGGCATGTCGTTTAATAATACTATTGAATTTTATTTCGTATGTTTGTATTTTCTTTTAAAATATATCGAAACCAACAATTACCTTATGTTCTCCGACAGGTATTTTTTCATTTTTTTTAAATTTTTTTCCCTTGTTTTAATCCTAACCATTGATCTGGTTTTCTCTAATCTTGACCGTAGAAGATCAATGGTCACCATTTTTTGACCGTAGAAGATCAACGGTCACCCCTTTATCACCTATAAATATCCCCCTCCCCTCCCCAAACCCACATTGAATTTTCAGGAATTGAGGCGAAGCTCTGCTCCACCAGCTATAAATCATCGTACGATCTTCTCATCGGCAGAACCTTTATGTCTCAATCCTCTGCTAATACTCCCGCCGAAATGTCTTGAAAGGCTTTTACAGAGAAAGAATTTAACAGAGAAAGGTTAGTATCTCGAGATTTTTTCGATAGGTATGATTCCACAATCAGGAGGATCATTTTGTTTCAAGGGTGGGAACATTTGTGTGTTGAAAAGCCTGATTTTCAAGATCCGGTTCTTTTTTATGAAGTTTGTCAGTTTTATAAAACCGTTTCTTTCGACAAAGACATGACTATAAACTTTGCTGTGTACGATAGAAAATTGTCTATGTCGGTGAAACAAGCGGCAAATTTTCTGAATGTTTCTGTAGAAGGGGATTCTTTCTTTCCATCACACAAACTACCAGAGGAAGTTGGTACGTTTAATAGAGAAAGTGCTGAAAAGACTTTGTTTGTTGTTAATGAAGAAAAGAGAAAAGTGTCTCATCTTTCTCCGGAAAATCGTTTTGTCACTTTATGGATGCAAGGTTTTCTTATCCCAAGGAATGGGGATAGAGAAACTCTGAAAGTTTCTGATATCTTTATGCTTGACTATCTTGTGAATATGAGAAAAGTAAATCTCATGGGATATGTTTTTGAAACCATTAAGAATGTCAAGACAGGAGGGATTAAGTCCCAGATGATTATGTATCCAGTTATCCTTACAAAGTTCATTCTTGAAATCATGATGTTTTGTAACATTCCTTTGAAAGGAAACCCCATGGATTTGAAGCCCTCATGGATTAGTAAGAGTATGATGAAAAAGCTGAATGTTTGTTTTGATCCGAATTCAAAACTTTTTGTCAGAGATGTAGAAGCTGAATTGGCTCAGAATCAATCGGCACCTATGCTAGCCAAAGACATTCAATCTATAGGTGTTACTCAAAAGTCTGATCCGCAAACCAGTTCAAAGCCGAAGAAGAAGCCAAGGTACAGTAAGGAATTTGTAGCAAAATGGAGAAAGGATAAGGAACAGAGAAAAGAAGGTGATCCAAAGTTTGGTCTTGACCCTGCTGAGGCTTTTGCAGAAAGAGTAAGGGTAGAAGAAACCCTTCAGGATGAAAAGAAGAAGAAGGTTCTTTTAAAAAGAAAGGCTCAAGACTTTGATGTCTCTAAAGTCTTGAAAGCGGTTGAGGATGCCAGTGCCCAACTAACAGAAGAAGTGCATCAAGAGCCCATCGTAGAGTGTCTCCTTGAGAAAGGAAAACAAAAACAAGTGATGGAAGAGATAGAAGAAGTAGAATAAGAAGAAGGCGACTTTCTTTTAGAATTTCTTCAATGTTCAAAGAAGAGTAGAGAGGAATCGGTTCAAAAGATGAGTGAAGGTGTTCAACAAACTCCTCATGCCGATCAGGCATGATATCCGGACAGAATGTCATATCAAGAAAAGCAAGGTGCTCAATCCTCTCACTCTGATAAAGTTGTTGTCATTAGTGACAAAGTGGAAGAAGAAAGAAAGCAGAAAGAAAAAGAAAAAGGAAAACAACCACTTGTTGACTCAAGACGATCGTATGAACTAGCATCGTATGATGAAGATACTGATTCAGAACATACAATCTCTCTCAAGAAGAGGGATTACATTGTTCATGTTTTAATAAGGGTTGAGAAGACCATTCCTTATTTCCCGAGGCTGTAAGGGAAGATTGATATTATTACTGACAATCAAAAGAAGAAGTTTGGATCTGTAAAAGAATTAAGGAAGAATGTTTTGTCAGTAGAAGCCGATTTGAAAGTTCTATCAGAAATTTCGGTTTCTCATAAAAAGGCATGCAATAATGTGACCAAGTGGTCGTACAAAACAGAGAGCTCAATCAATGATCATGAAATAGCTATTGAAGATATAAGACGGTTATCAAATGAGCTTGCAATTGCTTTCAACAAGCTTGACAGAGAAACGGTTGAAAGGTTGAACCTTTTGTCTTCTCAAAGAGCCGATGTTCCTTCAGTGAAAGATTTGCAAGAGAGAATGAATGTTTTTCAATCTGAATTCTCAAAGGTTTCATCTTTCAAGGATGAAATGGTCTTGCTGAAGAATCAAAATTCTGTGTTATCCAAAGATAACAATAATTTGCAAAATAGAATTGATACCCTTGAAGAAGTAATCAGAGTCCAGGAGGAGACTATCAGAAATCAAGATCAGATTTTTGCGGACCAACAAGAGCTTCTCAAATCTCAGGGTGAATCAATTTCTGAAGTCAAGAAGGAGATCAAGAAGATGAAATATGTTCTTCATGAGCTTATAAAGAAGGAGAAGGAAAGAGAAAACAAATGATTGTTGTATTTTTTTTTCCTTTGGAACTTGTCTTTGTTTTGTAATGACTTTTATGATCCTTTTCTTTTATCCATTGTCTTGTATTGCTTTACTAACTCTTTCAGACAATTCAAGATTACTCCTTTCTTTTTGTAAATCACAAAGGGGGAGAATGTTTACAAAGGGGAGAATGTTTTATAAAGGGGAAGAATGATTTACAACACTCTTAAGGAAAATCTACGAATACAATCCTTAGGAAAGTCCATACCTAAGGGGGAGTTAGTTGTATTCAATTTCTTATTCAGAAGAGTTTTCAATAACTCAGGGGGAGATAAGTATTTCTTGTTACATTTACTTTGTGTGTTGTGCTTTCCAAAAAGGGCGAGATTGTTAAGTCAAAAGTCTTCTTTTTGACTTCTATATCATGTTTTGGAAATCACAAATGCATTCTATCATATTTTGGAAATTACATTTGTCTTCTATCATGTTTATCGTATCGTAAAATACTGATCGTACTGACTCTGTCAATCGTACCGTACTGACTCTGTCAATCGTATCGTACTGACTCTGTCAAATCATACCATACTGACTCTGTCAATCGTATCATACTGACTCTGTCAATCGTACCATACTGACTCTGTCAATCGTATTGTACTGACTCTGCTATTCAGATGTTCATTATTTGTTTTGGTACTTAGTCAAAAACACTCATTGCATATGAATCGTACTCATGTTTTTCATTTCTTTATATCTCTTTTCCTAAAAAAATGATGTCGTTGAGTTAGTTACAAACTAATCAAAACGATGTCGTGCTTTCTGTTTCAATATGACAGTTGGAGGCAATATGACCGTTGGAACCCGAGGCCTATAAATAGGAGGTCATTTGAAGCTGAGAGAACAACGATGAATGAAGAGAACGAATGAAGAGACTCTGTGAACTACCAAGATTCTAGAGAGAGACACTGTGACTTCTCTCATCTTCCTTGTGCGTCTGATCATTGTATCGAGGGATTTCAAGTAATTGAAAGACAGAGGTGCCAATTACCTACAAAATCGAGGGTTGTTGGGGATAGGCAGACAGACGTGCCGATCATCGTATCGAGGGCTGCCGGGGATAGGCAGACAGATGTGCCGATCATCATATCGAGGGCTGCCGGGGATAGGCAGACAGACGTGCCGATCATCGTATCGAGGGCTGCCAGGGATAGGCAGACAGACGTGCCGATCATCGTATCGAGGGATCACCAAGGTGTTGGTGAGACAGACCTTTTATCCTAGGTGAAAGGATAACCCTTCTCTTTGGGTTAAAAGAATTGTAATACTTTGACATTTCCGCTGTTACTTGTATTAGAAAGGGATTTGTATTGTTTCCTTTCTTCTTTACATATTCAATTTTAATTGTTTCAATTACAATCATTCTATTACATTTTGTATTGATTGATTCTATACGCTTTAAGGTAGAATCATTCATCTTTGTATTACTCTGATTATTGTGTTCACCTTGAATACAATTGTTTTACATTACATTAGTATTACAATACATCATACCTTTTATATTCAATACAATTGTGGGTGTTTGTATTTATATTAGTTTAAGATCATTTAAACTAATCTCTTTGTTGCTAAAAATCAAAGGTTTTTAACCTATAATTCACCCCCCTCTTGTATTGTTCCATCTAATAGACTTATATCTATATATTCGATCCAACAAAATGTACAGAAAAAGTCAGGTATAAGCATTCTAACTCAATAATGAAAATTGAGTTTTGAAAGACCATTATATTTTAGGGAATACATCAATCTTAGCCTAAAAAAGGAAAAACATGAATGGAAGTGAATATTCTGTGTTATATAATAATTTATGATATTTTAGTTTATGGAGAAGTTGTTAAAACATAAAAATTAATATTGGTGTAATATTTCAAAGCATGCCTCAATAAAGAGCAATTGAGATAGAAACCCTTACCTCATGTAAGAATGTTATCTAAAATTGAACCTAACCTCCTAAATAATAAAATTAAGTTAATTAAAAAATTTCCTAAGAAACAAAATCATCTATATTTCTTTTTATAAGGTCTATTTATTATCACCTATCACCAATTTATTACATTGTTTCCTCTTATGTTGGTAATGTGAAGTTCTTCTATCAATTCCCCAGAAACATTCATGGTATGTTGAACAAAGTTAATGTGTTGTAAAATAGTTTCATAAAATAAAAAATAGGTTATTATTTCTATAAAAATTCCATTACCACATAATTTATATAGGTAAATAAGAATTCTATGAATGGACATAAATTAAAAAAATGTACTTTTATTTAAACTTTTTGTCTATTTAATTTGATGTAACTGTTTATTATTAATATAACTTTTGTAGAGTTTAATATTATCATTATATAATATTTATCATTAATTAAATAACATTTTTACACATTAAATACATGTTTTATTCTATCCATGTTAATTAATGTGGAAAATGAATGAGAAACATCATGAAATGAAGGGGGTAGTCTGCACACACACATGGAGAACACTCTCGTTTTCACTGAATATAAAGATAATAGAAAAAATTCAATCTTATCTTTTAAGAAAAACTAAAATTTTATAAATTTAATATTATATTAATAAATAACCCTTTTAATCCATCCATGAAATTCGATGATGAAAAACAGAGTATGTCTCTTATAGAGGCGGTAGTCCACACAAACACTTGACGACGTCTTCAAGTTTCAAATAGTTTTGGAAGAAAGTATAAAATATAAGTTTCATTAGTAAAATAACACAATAGAATATTAATAATAAGAGTTTCATCATACTTTCATGTATAGAAGAGGTTTGTGGTGGAATAATTAGAAAATAATTGAGAAGGTGCGGTGGGAAATATTACCTATCGCTTTAGATATTTTTCTTGGGTCACCACTTTAAGGCATGTTAACTATTTATTTTTCAAATACTAAATCCTTTAATAAGTGTGGATAGGGTTTAGAGGAGACTATAGTAATGTTTGGGTCAAGACTAAGAGTCTTTGGAAGTGTGTAGTGGTGTAGGGGTGGTGGTTTCTTTTATAATTAAAGAGAATGTCATTTTTGTCAAAAATAAACCTTTAATAGTACGAGAGCACATGATTCACATGTAATGTGAATAAAAAGTGGAAAATAAAATATTTCAGGAAGGGGTATGTTTGATAAAGAACCAAAATTTTCCATTTATGCTTTAAACAAGTTTTTAAGTCATTTACACAATGATTTTTTATTTTTCTTTTTTGGTTTTTAACTAGGTAACAAATATTTACCTAAGTAATTTATTTTTAATGATTAAAAATAAAATAAAATTTATTAGATAATTTGAACATATATATTCTATATATTAAATAAAAATTTTCATATAAATCTACATTGCTTAATAAATATTAATTTTAATATTAACACATGTAATAGGAAAAACCCCATTTTAAAAAAAGTGTATTTTATTAGAATAAGATTTAAGTTTCAGGTATAATTATTTATGTTATTGATTATATTGACATTAAAATTTTGATTATTATTAAAATAATAACTAATTAACATAAAAAATGTAAAAAATATAATTACACCATGTGAATATTTTAATAAAAGAAATGGATAAAAACAGTTTTTGTTAAACAAATTACAAAATTTTCTTACATGTTAAGAGTGAGTTTTATATATCAAAATATTATTTAAAAAGCTATTAATTTATATTTATAAAATATAATATTTATAAAAAATATTTTTTTGAAATCATTTATGTAATACTTGAACAATAATTTAATTAAAGTGATAGTATTAATAAAATTAGTATTTTACACTATTCAAATAAAAATCTATTCTCCTGGAAAAAATAAAAAAAATAAAATTAATATATTTCCAAAATAATGAATTTCTAAATAATGTTTATTTTAAAAAATAAAAAATTCCAAAAATAAAAAATTTAGTTTTTATAAGATAATTCAGTATATAAATAGAAACTATTTTTATTGAAAAAATGTCATTTATAACCATTAAATTTTTTTAATATTTTTTAAAATCAATTTATAATTCAAATTATGTTATTATATTAGTTTATATATAATAATATCTTATAAGGTTTATATTTATTCTATTAAGATAAAATATAAAATACTTAACAAAATGTTTCCTTGAAAATATAACATTTATACTAATTATGCCTTAATAAATATCATTAAGTTTTTATTATTTATATTCTAAAATTTAATTATACTACTCCATTTATATTAAAATATTTATTTGAATTCTATATATACATATTATCCTATTTTAATAATATTATTAATATTTATACATAATACCCATACATATATTTATTAATAACAATTTAATATCATATTTTTATTTCAATTCGAGTAATATTATTTAAAATACATAAGAATACAATACTTTTGTATAACATTCACATATATAGTGAAAATCCATATTTTAAATTACCATATTTTTATGGCCATATGTTCAATGACCATATTTGTAACGACCGTACACGAAATTACCAGATTTCACACACACACAAATATATATATTTATACTTATTAGATAATTTGTTCATACCACTCTAACTTTTCAAGACATTATTCATATTTCATATTTCATACTATATATTTTCATAAGGCTTTCTCCTTCCATGGATATCTTCTTGATTATAGGTTTTTCCTCACTATTGGTGATCCTCAAGGATTATGATGATCTATGGGAAATCTTAGTCAAAAAGATTTTATTGTTTTATTTATTATCTCATAATAATTTATAAAATTTTAGTGGATATATATTTTTTATGTTGAGTAATAGGACATGGAGTGTAATACATAGTTTCATGTTATTTTTTTTGTAATTTTCAATTTTTGAATGAGTAAAGTGTTTTTAATTGAATTAATATATCGTATAACATATATTATTATCAAATTAAATTAATTTTTAAAAAGGATACATAGTTTACAATTATAAAAAAAAAATTTTATAAAAGGAATATGCTTCTTAAAAACCTATGGAGTTACATGCATTAAATGTGGATGACTGATATTTGAGTTTGCGGGAATTATGAATTATAGATCCCATGTTCCTTTCATATATCTATTTATGAATTTCTATATAAAGGGGGTTTTCATTCAAGGGTTTAGGTTTTTATTATTAATTTAAGGGGAGTTAAAGATTAGCAGGCCGGAACTTTCTGAAGATCTTCCAGGTCAAATATTTTTAAGAGTTAGAACTAAAATTTATAATGTATTAGTGAATAACTTCTATAATATTTGATACAAAAAATTAGAGAGAATTAGAATCATCTAGTAACAACATTTATAATTTTGGAATATTTACTAACATGAAGTTTAATATTTATTAGAAATATAATTTATAGATGTTTAGTGATCAAGGTCATTGATATCACTCTCTAATGATGTTTAGATTTTTGGTCACATAAAATGATATGTTTGGTGTGCATGATATTGAAGTAGAATAAATATTAGCATTCATAGATATATTGGTGAGGAAGAATATATTACAATTGATATAGATAAACTTGGGAGCAAAAAGAAAATCTTTATTAGGGGGTCTTGGAGAATGATCATTGAAGATAAGAGGATACTAGTATAATCTAATATCAACCATTTGTGAGACTAGATAATATTAGGATGTAGTATAAATAACCTATCAAGAGATTGTTTTTGGTGAAGGGTGATGCATCCCCATGGTTATAAGATAATATCGTCCCACCCATATGTGTAGGTAACCGTTGGGTAGAATATAATAAATTCCATTTTGTAATCACATATGATAATAGTGAATTTCTGTATCTCAGACTTAACCCAAACACAACATGTAGTAGATTCTCACATATGGAACAACCCTGTAAAATATAATTTTTTACAAACTATTTAATTTTTATTATTTATTATGGTGTGAAATTTCTAGGAACTCATAAATAAATTCTTTCATCTTAACCAAGATATATTTTAGAATAAAAAAGTGGTAAAATACTAATTTAAAATAAATTGGTAAAATTTTTCAACACTAATTCACCCCCTTTTAGTGAAATTTCATGATCTATTGGGCACTTCAAGTGGTATTAGTGATAATCACGGGTTCTTATGATTGAATATATTTATATATATATATTTATATTTCTCTCATAATTTTTTTAACTTTATTAAACTTATTATAGATTTTTAGAAGTTATAGAGACACCTAAGATGGAGAATCTTGAAGTTTTTTATATTAAGTCCAATAAGTCGGTCTCAATAGCAACTCAAAAAATAATATGTTGAGAGTGAATAATAATTAAAAGAAGTTTACTTCTCAAAATAGGAGAAAGATGATGCACCACTAATTTAAGGTAATCAATGTGGCAATTATTTTTATAAAACTCTGAAGAGTGATCCTCTGGAAGAATCACTTTCAATATATAAGGTGTATAAAAAGGATGATTCTATTTTAAATGTTGATGTTCTCTACAATGAAGTTAAATATATATTAAATAAATATATACTTGATGTTCATACATATATATTGTGTTTATCAAGGGACTATATCATAAAAAATAGTTAATATTGGATAAATATTCTATTCGAAAATCATTAATTGATTTTTTTTACAAAAGTGTAACACCCTCACCAAAATTTTTGAATTTGAGGAATCATCTGTATTACTTTGAAATTAAAAAATTTTCTAGGTTGAGTAAAAATTTCAATGTATTTTTGGTGATAAAGTTATGATAAATATAATTTTTTAGGATAATATCCATGCACTATAAGAAACATATAATGGTTGTATTTATGTAAAAAATTCTTAGTTATAAATCATGGATATAAAAGTGAAAGAGCATGAAAAAATACTTAAAATAGAAGTGTTTGTATTAGATTAATCAAATTAAGAATAAGAATAATCAATTTTAAGGTAGGATAAGTTCCGTTGAATTTGAGAAAAATTCCCTTAACTAGAAATGTTTTGAACATTAAATTAAACCAAAATATCTGTAAGAAGTTTAAACAAAATTATCTCATCAAGGTGAAATAAAAAATAATTCCATGTTCTTTTGTGGAAAGAGTCCTACTTTTGAAAAGTCTCATTTTAGTGTGAATAAGATCTTGAAATAATAATAAAATGTATCTAATGTATTATTGTGGATGAAGGAAATATTAAGTTCATGTAATTTTATATACAATAATTAGGGTTCTTTGAATAGTTCATATTTAATTTTAGTTTTGAACTAAAATGAGTAGAGAAAAATATTGATAAAACCAATATATCCTTAATGTATGAAGAAATAAATATAAGAAATGAAGTTCCCTATATGGTTTCAAAAAGTAAAGTGGTTTTACTAAAAATAAGAATGGTTTCATATCCAATTAGATTACAACACAAAGGATGAAATCAATATGTATTTTCTATTGATGGATCTGCAAAAAATGTGGACACAATTCCAATTTCTTTTAATATAACTTGTTAATTACTTTAAATAAAGAAGTAGACCTATATTAATGGTGAGAAAATTTCAAATCAAAATAAATCTTATTAAATTCAACAAATTTATATAGAGAAGGTAAATCTGTTTACTTATAATAGATTTTAATATATTGAGATATTCTATGGATGTTTAAAAGTTTTCATTATAATGATGAGTGCTAGTTAACACCGAACATGAATAGTTTATTATTCAATACAGAAATTAGTCCACCAGAGATAATGAAAAATATATGAAAAAATATGGTAATTCTACCTTGGGGTATAAGGAAAAAAATATTACTAAACAAAACTCATCCAAGAATAAATTAAAAGAAAATTTTTCACCAAATAAAGATTCTTATACAGTGAATGGAAATATCACATCTTGGATTGTTGCATGAAATCCAAGAATATAAATTTTACTAAAATAAATATGGAACAACAAAAAGAATCAAGCCTTGGAATAAATGAAATGAATGGTTTGGTGGAAGATATCTCTGAATAAGAAGTCAAAAAACATTGGAAGTTTCTTATATATGGAGACTCAATGGTTGTTGAGAAACTATGTAGATGGTTTAAATAGTAAATCAACACTCATGTAAATTGAAGGACATTAATATCAAGTCATGGGAAGCATTAAAATAAAAGGAATAAAATATCAAGGTATTTGTACACAATAAGGGGTGATGTGAATAAATAATCTTCACATAAGGATAAATATGGGCATGTTTTTAATCTATTCCTGACTTTTTTCCAAATTATTTGTAAGTGTTATGAAATATAAAGAAAACATAAAAAATGGCACATTTTCCATGATAAATATTTTTTAAAATATTTTTTCATACACAATTAAATACTAAGGTAGACTGAATAATTCCATTCTACCCAAGGAGATTATTTTTTATAAAATCAAGGTAGAAAGAAATAAGATTTATTATAAATTGGGATCTATATTTAAATGAGTTTCTTATTTGAGAAATATTTTTCAAATTGATTACTCTAACTAAAAAATAACGAAGAAACAACCTTTCCATATAAGTTGTGTTTATTTTCATAATATTGTGAATTAAAGGTGATTTAATCAAGGGGGTGAAATCAAAGAGAATTTAAATGTTTTGAACACTTTATTTATAAATGTTATATCCATTAGAGGGCACTTTACTTCCAATGGTATCAACCACAACATTTCAAATGATACAATTCATCATGAAAAATATATATGGAGTATAATCCTTAGGGGAATTGAAATTGAACCACTTATAGATATCCATATATCATGGATATTTTAATTTTAAGATTGTTCGAGAAATGGTGGATCTATAAATTTAATAAGTTAAAATGAAATAACTGAAATATTAGAAAACCAAAAAATTGAAGATCCTAGACATTATATTGGAAGATTATGGGATTATGAAAATCAGAGTTCTAGATGATGGTGAGATTTTGGATGTTAAAATTTCATAAATTAATGAATCGATCATTCAAGTGGTATATTGATTATACACTCATATTATGTTATGAGAAAATCAATTTTGAATCTAAATGGGAGTGTTTGATTATTTTATGAAAAATAAAAGGTAGATTGAATGGGGAAACCTATTTTTCTTTGAATGTTTTTAATCTGTTTCATGAAATAGATGTAAGAGATTACTTGAAAATCATATGAACAACATCTTAATGAATATTCTTGAGTTGGTATGACTAGCTGAAGTATTTATGGATATATTTTTTTCTATTTTAATATTTCTTGTTTTATATAGTAATAAATTCCCATATAGTCTAATATTTTATTAATTTATGGCCCATTTCTTTAAGAAAATGTGATTTTATTCTATCTACTAAGTCATGTTTTGTTTCAACCTGAGACACCCTCATAGGGGATGGGTGAATTAGGGTGTCAATTTTTTATTTAATTTCGTTGAATTTTGTTTCTATATTGGTATGAAGTCATCAAACCTGTCGATTATAGTTTTGTATCCACTATAGAAACATACACAAAAATTAATTCACAATGAAACAATTTTTACTTAGTTCTCCACTAAGGGATTTTACCAGGAATATATAGATAGTGTTTTACCAATATAGTGGAACCCACTAATATATACTGGTTTCGTGTATGCAGTTTTGTTCATGGTCCCTCAGTTATAGGGTCACCACCTTTACAAAGATATTAGGTATAGTGCACTATCTCCCTTAGGTCACTGCTATTAACTTCTCCAAGCTTACTACATCAGATGAATTCTTCCTTATTTTAATGACTTAAAGGTAAATTCTCTATCAACAAGAATGATTGATTTTATTTCATCATGAAAATATCTAATATGATTCTCCAATCTTATCCATATCTTTAATACTTTTTATGACTAATACTTCAACAAAAATATTCCATTCGCTTACGTATATTAACCTATGTCATGTTCATGAATCTCCCTTCACCTAGGTGAGTTCACTCAGATATAGTAAAAAAATCATGTACTAATTAAGCTTCATCACACAAACTATTTTTCCCAATCATGTTTTCCAATATAATGATTTACCCAAGTCATGTTCGTGAAACTAACTTCACAATGGTGATTCTTCTATATTGTCTTATCTCAAATACCTATATGTAACATCATTCTCTTAGTAACTTATTTGGATCATCTAACATGTATCCTCTATTTCATAAAAATTCCCTCAACTTGATATTTCACTAATGTCCAGTACCAAGAGGATTCATTTATATGAATATTAATCCCTTAACCCTCCACCCATTCTTCATTAGTTCCAAATTAAGATTGATAAATGGGTTTTATAAGAAAACCCCTTCCTTTACAAAAAATATTCCATGCTATGAAATTAATGGAGCCTCCTCTTTTTTATTTTTCATGCAACCGCATAATCACACCATTTTTTTGTAACTTCCACTTGCATGAGAGCCTATCAAACTATCACGGATTGATAGGCTTAACATGAACCACAAAAAAGAATTTATGATTGTTATTTTAATTACCATAAATCCATTAAATTTTAAAGAATCATCTATGTAATTTATTCACAAAACACTCACACTTCCTCTAAAAATATGTTTCCAAAAATATTAAAAATGCTAAAAGTTTTCATGACTTTTAATAATGAAACTCCATTCATGATTGAGTCCATTTTCTATGTCCATGGTTATTCCATTATATCCAAAACATTCATATCATCTCCCACTTTCTCCCCCTCAATAACCATAACCTTATTTCCAGTAAACATATTGACATCAAACACAACACCAATCTATGGCTCTAATTACCCGGGTTTCAAAAGGTTTACTTTTCTAACAATGGAAGATGAGTGGAGAAGATAAAATTTTATTTGTGAATATAGTATGAGATGATCATTAAATTATATTACTATTTTATCATTTAATTTATTATCTATGATGCATTGATAGAAACATAATAGAAGCTTATGAGATCATTGAATTTGGTTTATATTGTATATTGGTAATAAATTCAAATGCGGGGATTGAAAAAATAAATGTATGACGATGGGTGATTGTATTTGTTTTCAACAGTGGAATTTCTCAATGGATTATGATGAGTGTTGAATAGTTGGTAAATTCAATGAGAAATGAAATTTATTGGTAAAGAATGAATTTGGAGTAATGGTTTATCAATATGTGTTTCAAAAGATACAATGTACGGAATCCATAGAGAGTCAATATCTACTTATTAAATCAATTTAGGAGTTCAGATGTTTAATCTAGATGGTAAAAGGGAATTTATTTCTAGAAGTAAAGAATTTGAGTAAATATTGAAGGTAAAGCTAATGCTATGACTATGTGAAGAGAGATATTTGAATAAGTAGTATACCTGATGATTGTTGAGCTAACCATTATTGTAAATCTATAACAAGTGTTGAAGGATGGTGAAATCAATATTAATTACATGTTATTGTGGGTTTTTGTGAGAATTAAACCTTGTTTTTATAGATAATTAAAACATATGTTAAAAGATAAACTACACATTGATTGTTTTAATAGAGTTAAGTTAGGGGAAGTTTTATTTTGAAGTTACACTATCTAGTATTTATTCATATATAAGTTACATGTATAGATGATAAGATATATGAATATCTAGAGATGATGCATAGATTCTATGTATCTAAATGTTATGTGTCATTTTTTAGTTGTATGTTGTAATTGATAGAAGGAAAGAATATGATGTTTTTATGTAATATAATTTTCATTTAGAAGATATTTGTGAATTCTATACTAAAATGTTGCAAAGTATAAAACATTAGGTTAATACATAAAAGAATTATTTCTATGAATATATGGAGTATGAGAATGTCAAAAGCCTTAAATGAAATGTATTATTTAACAAATTTTATGTAATGGTTTTCTATTTGAAATTGATTGAGCATTAAAAAAGTTACTATCAGAAAGGTACATACTGATTTGGAGATGCTAAGATAGAGTGAATCTGTAAGTTGAGATAGATAATGTAATTGTGAAGATCAGCTTATATAAAAGGTTCAAAGTTTAAGACTAATTATTATATGTTAATATTTTTATGGAAAAATTATAATGTAGGTTTTAGAATAAACTATGATTCCTGGTTATTTGAATTAACAAATCCAAAGGAGAAATAGGAAAAGGTAAAATTATTATAAGACTGAGATTGATTTATCGGAAATAAGAGAATCCATGTGAAGAATATTGGTGATTCGTACCGGTGAATGAATGTATAGTTAATAAAACTTGGTGAATCATAATATATTAGATAATGATACCAAAACTAGAAGTAGTAATTATTTTTTATATATTTGGTTAATGTAAATTTTGAAGTGTTAGTGTAATACAAGTGTGATTGACTAATCTAGTTACTTAAGAAGATTAAGAGAAGATGTATAGTTCAATGGGATCATTGATGTTAAATTGGAACTATATAAAAAATATTGTGACATAAAATAGAATTTAAGTTAAACCTAGAATGTATTTCAATAGGATGATTTTTCTAAATCCAGAATATTTGAAGAAGAGGAAAACATCAATTGATAAGGTGAAGATGTGAAGAAGATGATGCTATTATAATTTCAGAGGATCATACGATTTACAATGAAGATGGGTTTTGAGAAAATGGAAATGAAATAATATAGTCTTTGAACAATGTGTTGGTGATGTGTAAATATTCTAGAATCTCAGTGGGAATTTCAGAATTATTTTAATGGTCCCATAGTTATGTTTGATTAAAGTATTTCAAAGGTATAGGGAGATTTTTTTGGTAAAAATCAAGATTTTAAATAATGAAAATATGATAGATACATAACATAATCATCATATGAAATCAATATAATGGTTATAATTAAGAGTGGTATTTCAAGATGCAAAAATCAAAGAGTTTAAGTGAAAATTCTAGCTGATATTTGGGGAAGTTCAGAATATCATTTACACTAAGGTTTTGGAAATGTTTGAAGACCATTGACATTGAGAGTTTTGAGAGTCTTGATAAAATTAAAATAGTTATATTTTCTTTGGTATTAAATTTTATGGACTAATATTTTTGTTAGTGGGAATTAAGAATTATGGAGTCCTAATATCCCCTATTTATTAGAGTAAGAATGGTTATATAAATGGTGGACATCATTTTGAGATCAGGGATGTGAATGAAATAGTGAGAGGTGTTAAATAGAAGTTTCCTATCTTGTTTTGAAAATAAATTGGGTAGAATATTTTGAGGAATCAGAACATGAAGTTTCAAAGTATTACTGAAGTATTTATGAATGTCAGGATACAAAAAAGTAGTGAGAAAGACCAACATCTAGCAGAAAGCAATACGAGATCCAAATGATGATGTACTTAAAGATGATGATGGTTTGGAAATATAATTTCCAAAAGCTGAGTGATCATGTCTAATGATCTTAATCCTAAATATGGTTCAAATGTTTAGTTACTTGGAATAATAAATTCAGTGTTCATTCTACTAACTCAAAATAAATATTCATAGCTAAAGACATGTTACTAAGGAAGAAAGGATGTGTTTTGAAGTTATATAATAGGATTTGTTAGAAATGAAAAAATAAATTAATAAAAATCAAATCCAAGATCACCATTATAGATGAATGAAATTGTGCATAAAATGGGAAATAAGAAACTCTAATTTTTTTCCTTACACTAATATTCTCACTACTCTATCTTTATATGGGGTTAATTAATATCACAGTAATTGTATAAAAATACATCCCACCTCTAGAAGTATCAATGGGGAGATTGAATTTATCGATATTTGGGTGGGATTTATCTTCTCACCATAATGTTTATCAACTCATGGTGAAAAGGTAAAAAAATAAAGTGATATTTGGGTTCACGGTAGTTTTAAGAAATCCCATACAAGAGTCACACATCCCTATTAAATAGATTCAACATCCTTAAATTTATATATCCTTCAAGGATGATCCTTCGGTGTAGATATACTTACTCAATAATTACAATGCTTGAGTAGTTGCATTATCCTATTTATATATCCCATTTATGAATGCATCAAAATACCCATCCATTTCATCTAGATAAGAAAAATATTTAATTATAGTTAAATGAATAATATATTCTTTGGATTACTAACACTTAATTTTTAACTTCCATGAGTATAAAATACAGTGGAATGGTATGTGCCTTACAATTTGGGTACTATTGCAATATGATTTTCCCATACCTCTATCTTATAATGTCATCCAACCATACCTGATTATTTAAAACATAATGACATGAAATCACATTTCTTACCTTACTATATACCTTCATTGATACGATTAAACCAATTGCAACACATGAAAATGTTCTTTTTGGGAAAATATCTCATTTAATATCCCAATTTTAATAAATCATAAAATGATTATATGTAATTTCAATTATATCATATCATATATAATATATTGCAATACTAAATCCAAAAATCCATTTGGATCTATTTTTTTTTGAAATTTATCATCGATGTCACCATTTATCACATCATACGAAATATCTTATGAATCCCCTATCCAAAACTATTTTTGATAAACTCTAAAATAATTCTAGAGTAGCTCTGTTAGTAAATACCAATCCCCTTTCAGTCAACCACAAAGTGAGATCCCTTGATCCTTTATTAAATTGACAGTAAATATGAATTTCTAGATCGAACAATGTATGCAATTATAATCCTCTATAAAAGAATCAATGTTACTAAATACATAAGGGGGTTTGTCATGATCTCCATGAAAAACATGTATCTTTATACATGTGTCAACCAATTTCATCAAATTATATCATGTATTCTCATACGTTCCCTTTATTAAAGACATCAATTGACCATGGGAGAAAGAGTATTTTCATCCCATATGTCCAACTCACATGTTCTCAACTCACTCAATATAGACAGGAAAAATCAATGACTACACCACATGTCATTCAATATTATGGGTGATCACATCACATGTCCCACATCTATATAGATAATAACATCATATTTACAATATTTTTTTGGTCACACACTCCTAATTATATCTCAATTAATGTCCTAGATGTCATACTCATCACATAAGAGGATAAATCTCATATTTGTTTATTTTTAACTGATGACATGATAAAAAACATACCAAACTATTCTTAGATTGGTGAATACATAAGGATTTTATAATAAATTCATTAACACATGAAGGTTCTCATATTATGTACCCAAAAAACCATAGGTAAAAATAAATCCAAATATAATTGATTCTCCCCAAGTATACCAAATATATAGTGTATGAAACCACATGTGGTATACATCATGGATCTTTCAGTGAAAAAACACTCTATGTGCCTCATGAGAATAATATTTATCCCCATAAAATAATCCTACTCATGATAAAATTGATATTTTTTCACAACTTATAATACTACATGATGGAAATCTATTAGTAATAACTCAAAATTATTGTTTGAGAACTCAATTATAATCATATTTCATGAAATACATATCAATAAAAATATATATCCATCCAAATTGAAATAATGATAAATTTTATATTTCATTTTAAATGATACATTTTATATTCATAATAATATTTTAAGAATTCTTTACAAACCCCTATATAAGAACATGTATAACATATTACATTTTATAAACCAAAAAATTTTCCTAATGTTTTTTTATACTTTCAACAGTTTATTAACTTGTTACATTTATATATAATTCATACCACATCCCTATGTGTCCAAATGATAAAACATTCTCACTAAAATATTTATTGAGTAACATATATGAAAAAATCATGTTTAAATAATGGTTATATTTTGGAATCATATTCTTAATGATCAATTCATTTAACATATTTAATGTCCATAACTCCACACCATCAAGTGTTATGATGTTACATTTTTTTCTACTTAAAAATATTTTAAGTACCTCATCATAATTTTTGAAAACCATTCCACTAAAATTTTCTCCTAGATATTTTTGTAAATAATATAACTATTTACATTATTACATACACAAAAATCCAAAAACCCTTTAGGATAAAGTGACATTAATTATTATATGGTAACCAAACAAAAATCTTTACATTTATCTTTACCACCATAACCTAAAATAATTTTATGACTTTAGGTTTAATTTAATTTATATTTTGAGTAGCATAATGGTTTAGGAAGTTGATGTCATGACCCATCCCTTGTGGCCCGTTCCGTGACTACCAAAAACCCACCTTCCATAGGCTAGGGGATGGTGAGTAGCACCAAAGGCATAAATATCTAAACTGGGAAGGCACTGCCTTTATAACTTAAAACACAGACAATAGAGCACACAACTGGATACAATACACTAAATAAAATTGTATAACAAGAGAGTGATGAAAATTAAAGGGGATAGAAATACAAGCCCAACTATAAAGTACAAGTACAACTGAAAAAGGAAAAACAACTTAAATGTGAAAAGCAACTCCTGGATCATCCACCACAGATCCTACCTAAAGGGTAGGTACATATAGCCTGCTCAGCACACCACATCTGTCAGTCTCCTCTGGGTACTGACTCGTCGTGAGGTCCACCTCCAGGTACCGTCCAGTACTCATACACTAAGCCTCAGTCAGCATTGTCTGTCGTCTAAATCCAACACAATGAGGTGCGGGCATAGCCCGTGCATGGGTGAGTATAAAGATACTTAGTAGGGACCCCGATACCGTCAAGGTCTCACAAAATCCAACAAGGATAACCACAAAGTAAGAAATCAATAGATAACCCCACTTAGGTATATGCCCATACATATAACTAAGTTATCTAGTAATCCATCTCGATCATGAAGAAAAACACAAGAGTTACTGACTCAGCTCACAAAGGTATACAAATTTTGTAGAGAGATAGAGATGATCAAATGTAGCCACTAAATCATCTATTCTATTGAACCCACATAGGATCCAGAAACAAAAATCAGAACTGTCGAACCCACATAGGATCCAGGAATAGTTATTCTGTTGAACTCACACAGGATCCAGGAAAAGAAGTCAAAACTGTTGAACCCACACAGGATCCATGAATAGTAGTCAGAGCTGTCGAATCTATACAGGATCCAGGAACAGTCATTAGTGCTGTCGAACCATCATAGGATCTAGGAACAGTCGTCAGTGTTGTTAAACCCACACAGGATCCAGGAACAGTCTTCAGTGCACAACCACCCATTGGGTTCCGCACAAAGCATGCTTGATTCCGGGAGGGTTTTCTCTACAAGCCAAGTATCGATACATCAACTGCCACGAAGTCCAAATAGGGAGTGTCTCAAAGGCCCTTCCACATCATAGAGGGAAAAACCAAACATATCATGTCCAAGACACAGAGGACAAGATGACCAAGACATTTACCAAAAAGTACACGGCGTGTTGGAAATAGGTACACACCGTGTAGTAAGACCTCGGGTACTGCCTGTGTGCAACGACCAGTGTGGAAGGGATGGTTGTGTAGAAAAAGTAAGTACATGGCGTGTGGTATGGTTACATGCCATGTCCAAGCAACTGAGGTTGGCTCCATGTATGATGTCCATGTGCCCGTACACAGCCTCAACCCATGTTCACCACCCCATGTATCTAGTACACGGGGCAGCCCATGCCACTAGCCATACCTGGTCGTGTGGTGGAGCACATGCCCATGTAATCCACCCCGTGTCCGTGTATTCCTAGGATACACGTTGAGTCTCGTGAATCCATTTCTACCACTCTGCAAAGATGTATCACGCCATGCATCTTGGCCATGTAATTCTTCCCGTGTCTGTGTATTTCCCAGAATACACACCATGTCTCACAAATCCACTTCTGCCATTTTAGGTAGATAAAACACACCGTGTGACTGGGGTCACATGTAGTGTTACTTGTATAATGTCCAAAACTCATGCTATAGAATGCCCGTACTACACGGCGTGTTCATCAGAAGAACACGTCGTGTATTGTAGAATTTTCCAGAAATGGTGCCTCTGGCCAGCGCACATCCAATGAAGTCCGTTCTTCGTTCTGACAATCCTTTTGTCACGAAACATCAGACACAAGGTCTCCCCGATTTACCGTAGTCATCTCTATCATTTTCGGGCCTTCTATTGGCTCTGAAAACACGACTTGATTCACCCGCTCAAAGAACAGTTGGAAAATGGTCCTTCCCATTTTAGTCCAATCTATCGCTCGATATCATCGTCGCACCTCTACTAGGTCGTTGTGTTATTTGGTCATCAATTTGGGATTGTTTTGTCGCATGATGGTCTCACAATGATTCGTTGTTCATCACCCATGATGAATGCGAAGAACACACCAAATATTTACAAGAATAGTGGAGGAATCAGGCTATGATTATTTGGCTCGGTCCCTCCGCATTAGTTTGGTAGCAAGCGGGTCAAGAGAAACAATCATGGAATAAAGAATCAATGTTGCTAAAATCAAAACACACCCCTACCTTGTATTCATTGTCATTGGAAAAGGAGATGAATAAGTCAAGGATGATGACGTCGGCATTCTTCAAGGACGGTGCTTCCTCCCTTGTTCTGGTAGGAGACCAAGGAAGAAGATTTCCGTCGTTGGCGGATGAAGCGTTCATCATTATTCGATGGCCGTTCTTCATTGGGAGGAGCGTTCTTCTTTGGGAGCTTCTCCCAATATTCCTCCACTCCAATCACCCAAAGTGAATAGACGTTCCAAATAATATATTATATTTTCTATTATTTCTTTGGAAATAAATTAAAAATTAATTCCTAAATGATTTTTTGGCACAATTAATGTGAAGGGCGGTGGCACCATTAAGTGGGGAGCTCAAGAGGTTTCTCCCCACTTAATAGGGAGTTCAAGAGGTTATAACCTCGGGTGGTCCCCACCAAATTAATCCTCACATGGGAGGATGAATTCAGGTGGGCCCCACCACTATAACCTCTCATGGGATGTTAAGGTGTGGCAATCCCCACCTCCAACCTCTACATGGAGGTTTTAACCAACTAAAATAAAATAATACATGCACTTATTTTATTTTATTATTCTCACATAAAACCCAAAAATTATCTTTTATTCGCGACCATATACCATCAAGGTGAATGTATTCTTAAGAGAAAATCGGCACAAAAAGTTCAACGGTACCCTCAGATTTCAATTTTGTGCACCGATTCAAAAGTTATAAAAACCTGCTCATACGTTTATTGAGCTTACTAGAACAAAACATCAGAAATTGATTCTGGGAACACTAGGCCTCAGAATCAGGAATCGTCAATTTTTGCAGACTCGTAATATTCCCATGTATTTATGAAAATAAATTTCCACAGAAATTCTGGGTCTTTACATTCTCCCCACCTCTGGGCTTTACATCTTCGTAAGATAAAACTCGAACTAAGGGAACAAATGGGGGTACTGAGCATGCATATGAGCCTCCCACTCCCATGTGCTCTCCTGGAGGTTCCCATGATTCCAATGAACGCACACCAAAGGTATCGACCATCCACGAAGGACCCACTCCTATCGAACCTCAATCTCCATCGGAACCTCCGTAAAAGTCGCCCCATCGTCGACGTCTAGAGCTCAATGGTCAATAATGTGAGAATGGTCATGCACATATCTCCTCATCTGGGATACGTGGAAGACATCATGCACCCAGTGCAGCTGAGGTGGAAGATCTATGTGGTAAGCCACCTCGCCTTCTCTGCTGAGGACCTAGAAAGGTCTGTTGAATCTCTGAGATAACTTTTCGCCTCATCCAAATATCTTTAAACCTCATTGAGGTGGGACCTATAGAAATATGTGGTCACCATCCTCGAACTCCAGAGGTCTCTATCTCCTATTATCATACGAATTTTTCCTGCATTGTGTAGTCTTCATCCGCTCCTGGATGATTTTCACCTTCACTATGGTAGCCCGTACCATCTCTGGTCCCACTAGTGCTGACTCCCCTGGGTATGTCCAGCATATTGGCGATCTGCAAGGACAACCATACAAGGCCTCAAAAGGTTCCATCCCAATGGTATATTGATAGCTGTTGTTGTATGAAAACTCCACCAAAGGCAAGTGATCCTCCCAACTGCGACCGAAATCGAGGACACAAGCATGTAGCATGTCCCCAAGGGTCTGTATGGTTTACTCCGTCTGACCATATGTCTGAGGATGGAAGGTGGTGCTTAGATGAAGCTACGTCCTGAAAGCCTCCTGCAACCCCTTCGATAGCCGTGAAGAAAATCATGCATCACTATCGGAGACAATAGAAGAAGGTACTCCATGTAGCCACACAATCTCTTGCACATAGAGGCGTCCCAAGAAATCTACTGAACCCTGATCTTTGATCAGTAGGAAGTGGGCTGACTTGGTGAGTCGGTCGACGATCACCGAGATAGAGTCATGTCCCTGGGACATACATGGAAGTCCTATCATGAAGTCCATAGATATCCCATACCACTTCCACTCTGGGACCTCTAAAGGATAAACCAAGCCTGCTGGTACTTGATGCACCGCCTTCACTTGATGACAAGTGAGGCATCAAGAGACAAACTCGTCTACTGCCTTCTTCATAGCTGGCCACCAGTGTTGTCGTCGAAGATCCTGGAACATCTTCGCTACTCATGGATGTACCGCTAGAGGAGATGTGTGGAACTCTCTCAACACTTCCTCCTGAAGTGAATCTGGCACCATAATACGTCCTCTGAAGAGGATGACATGATCCCCACCTTTAGAAAATCCATCTGGTGTCTGCCCTGTGGATATCTGAGCACGTCATGTCTCGTAGTCAGTGTCTCCACGCAATGCCTCCCTGACTCGCTAAAGAAGTGGGGGAGTGACTGTAAGAGACTGAAGGAAAGATAATCCATCTCGGTCCATAAAGGATATCTGTAAAGAATACAGCAACTCTGTTGCCTCTCCTAACAGCTGTATACCATATCTCATACTGAGTGCATCTGCTAAAATGTTCCCCTTCCCAGGAGTATAGAATATCTCGAAGTCATAGTCCTAGAGGAACTCAATCCATCACCACTGTGTCATGTTCAGGTCCTTCTGAGAGAAGATATAACTAAGACTCTAGTAGTCAGAGAAGACAATGAAATGCTCTCCCATAAGATAGTGCTGCCACATCTTCAAGGTGAAGACCACTGCTACTAACTCTAGTTCATGGGTAGCGTAGCTCTGATCATGTTGTCCCAGCTGATGACAACCATAAGCGATCACTGCTCAATCCTATATTAGGACACACCCGAGTCCAGCCCCTGATGTATCAAAGTAAACTACGTACCCTATGCCTTCCTCTAGAAGCCTCAATATGGGTGCACTAGTCAGCCTCTGCCTCATCTCCTGAAAGCTCTACCGGCATCTCTCTCACAACATGAAGGGTTTCCCCTTCTTCGTCAAGGCTGATAGTGGTGCTGCAACTCTGGAGAAGACTTGTAAAAACCTCCAGTAATAACCATCCAAACCTAGGAAACTCTGTACCTCTGTCACACTCTTGGGTGGCTCCCAAGAAATTTCCGCCTCAATCTTTGCTGGATCTACTGCAACTCTAGACTCTAAGATGACATGTCCGAGAAAGTGAGCCTCTCGGATCCATAACTGGCACTTCAAGAGCTTACCATAAAGCTGGTGCTCTCAAAGTGTGTCTAGTACTACCTAAAAATGGTAGGCATGCTCCTCCACAATATTCGAGTAGATCATAATGTTGTCGATGAAGACTACGACAAAGAGATCGAGGTATGGCTGGAAAATCCAGTTCATGAGACCAATGAACACTGCTGGAGTGTTGGTTATGCCGAAAGGCATAACGAAGAACACGTAGTGGCCATACCGACACCTGAAGGTCGCCTTCTGCACATCCTCATCTCGAACTCTGAGCTGCTGATAACATGATCTGAGGTTTATCTTCGAGAACCACCGTGCTCCCTTCAGCTGATCAAAGAGGTCATTAATCCTTGGGAGTGGGTACTTGTTCTTCACGGTCACCTGGTTTAGGCAATGGTAGTCGACACAAAGCCTCAAGCTCCCATCCCCCTTCTTGGCGAACAGAATCGGGGAAGCCTAGGGAGAAACACTGGGTTGAATGAATCCCTTCCCCTGCAAGTCCTCCAACTGTACCCACAGCTCACAAAGCTCCGCAGGAGCCATCTGATACGCTAGTGTAGATATCGGTGCCTTCTTGGGGTACATGTCAATGTAAAAGTCCACCTCTCTACGAAGAGGTAGTCCTGGGACATCGGTAGGGAAAATATCCGTGTACTGGTCCACCACTATAGGATATCTCAGACTCTCCCCATCTACCGCTCCGAGGACAAGACATGCCAAATTATGGGTGATAGGCTACACCCTACTCCGAGTACGTCCGTCTTGTGCTGCAAAGGCTCCCTTCTCACCAGTGAAGGTAAAACTGGTCCCATCCATGCGGACACACTGCACTTTCCACCTAATACATTCGATCTGAGCAAGGACTATAGATTACCAGTCTATACCCAAGATTACATCTTAAGGACTCGACACTGCTACGAGGAGATCCCAGCTGAAGATCTTGCCTCTTAGAGTAAGATCACACTACCGACACCAGTGCGTGATCATCAAGTCTACTCCTGTAGGTGTCTCTAGCCATAAGGATCGAGCCAAAAGCTCCATTAGAATTTCCATGCTCCGAATGAGGGAAGTGGAAATGAAAGAGTGATTGGAACCTCTATCTATAAGAACTGCATCTAAGGTTGAGTAGACACAGATCATACCTCGAATCATCTCCGGAGTGCCATGATCATAAGCCTCAGCTACCTAGAGATGAGATCTCGCCTATCCACCTGCTCTTTATGGTCGGGTTGGACCTACTAGTGGTGGTGGTAACACCTCGTGACATTGTCCTCTTCCAATTGCATGAACAACTCCTTTTCCACGTCCTCCTGCGCCCTGTGGATCACCTCATTCAAACCTATGCCTCTTCCTGGTTTGTCCCTCAACTATCTGCTGATCATCCGTATGGCGGGTCGGACAGTCACGAGCCATGTGACACTGCCCGCCACATGTGAAACACTGCATGTCCCTTGAATGACTGGCTCTGTCTCGTGTGCCTCTCAAAACTGAACCCGAGTCCTGAGGTCGTCCACCAGATGGTCTCGTCCGCTTGGACCTCTATGACATCTGTCTGCTGCCTGCTGCAGAAGACTCCACTACGTGACGCTCGGTGGCGGGTCTCCCTGCTGGTGATTACTCGGCAAGGAAACTCTCCACTAATAGGGATCACTCCAATAGCCCTGCCTGCGTCGGGATGCTGAGGGAGATCATCAAAGTCATGATCTCTAGTTTAATCCTCTGCTTGAACGTCCATGCCCTGAAGAATGGTTCCCACACCATATTTGTGAAGTATCGTGAGAGGTCGATGAACCTGGCTAAATACTATGCCCCTTTCATGCTACCCTGCTATAGATGTAGTTGCTCTTATATCTGCACCGCATGTAGGGTGGCTGGGACAAACTCTGCCCGAAATAGGCTCTCGAAGTCTGCCCAGAGTTGTGTCGCCTCATCATGGAAATGGAGAATTAGGCTCAACTATCTGCCTGCTGCTTCCTGAAGAATACTAATGGAAAGGATCACCATAAGGTCTGCTGGTGTCCCTACTAGTCTGAAGACTATAACCATAGAATCCATCCTATCCTCTGCTGCCTGCGGGTCCATCTCGCACTTGTTCCTAGGTGGCCTCTGGCACTAGAATTCCTTCAACATGCTTAAGAAGAGTGCACTCTCTGCTGCTAGGGCCGGTGGAATCGGTGGCCCAACGGGTAGTGGTACAGCTAGTGCCTCCGCAGTGATAGGGCCCTACACCGAGTCCTCGTTGATCGGTGGGTTCCATCTCGTACAAAACCTGGAACCCTGGCTGGCTGTCTATGTGGAGGCATCCTGTCAAGAAACAGGTGTGCGAAGGTCAATAAGTTATACCTGGTGAGCCAACTCAAAGAGATCATTAAGAAAACTCTTGAAACACACAAGAAATCAGTGTTTTTTTGCACTGAGTCAGAAATCAGAAGTCAGGGTCCTCGTGTATGGATACGTCAGCTGCCACACCAACACTGGACTCCCTAAATTGAAAAACACACTCAATACACTTAAAACTATTGCTTTATTGAAAATATTAGAGTTTTAAGCTCTGTGGTAGAACCGACTCCTCTGCTACCAATTTGTCACAACCCGTCCCCCGGGGCCCATGTCATGACTACCCCAAGCCCGCCTTCCATAGGCCAGGGAATGGAAACTACAACCAAAGGCATAACTCCCTAAAATTGGATGACATTGCATTTATAACTAAAAAAACACAATAGAGCACATAGATGGATACAAAACTCTTTGTAAAACTGTATAACAAGAGAGTGATGAAACGTAAAGGGGCTGGAAATAGAAGAAGAACTGTAAAGTACAAGTACAACTGAAAAGGAAAAACTAGATGAAAGGTGAAAAGCATCTCCTGGATCGTCCACCACGGATCCTACCTGAAGGGTGGGTACAGATAGCCTCCTCAGCACACCACTTCCATCAGTATCCTTTTGGTACAGACTCGTTGTGAGGTACACCTCCGAGTACTGTCCAGTCCTCGTACACTCAGCCTCGGTCAGCGCTGTCCGTTGTCTGCACCCAACACAATGGGGTTTTGGAATAGCCTATGTAGGGGTGAGTATAACAATACTCAGTAGGGACCCTGAGACCCTCAAGGTCTCACAAAATCCAACAAGGATATCCACAAGGTATGAAATCAATAGATAACCCCACTTAGGTATATCCCCATACATATACCTAAGTTATCTAGTAATCTATCTCCATCACGAGGAAAAACACAAGAGTTACTGACTCAACTCACACAGGTATACAAATTTTGTTGAGAGATAGAGATGATCAGATGTAGCCACTGAATCATCTATTCCGTCGAACCCCTAGAGGATCCAGGAACAGAAATCATAACTGTCAAACCCACACAGGATCCAGGAACATTTATTCTCTCGAACCCACATAGGATCCAGGAACATATGTTAGAACTATTGAACCCACACAGGATCTAGGAACACTAGTCAGAGCTGTCTAATCCATACGGGATCCAGGAAAAGTCGTCAGTGCTGTCGAACCCACACAGGATCCAGGAACAGTCGTCAGTGCTATCAAACCCACACAGGATCCAAGAATAGTTGTTCATGCATATCCAGACATAGGGTTCCGCACAAAGCATTCTTGATTCCGGGAGGTTCTGCTCCTCAAGCCAAGCATCTATACATCAACTGCCAAGTCGTCCAAGGAGGGAGTGTCTCAAAGGCCCTTCCACATCATAGAGGGAAAAAAAATCAAATCATGTCCAAGAAAAAGAGGACGAGATGACCAAGCCATTTACCAAAAAGTAGACGGTGTGTTGGAAATAGGGTCATGCCATGTAGTTAGACCTCAGGTACTACCCGTGTGCTATGTTTCGTGTCGAAGGGATGGTCATGTAGAAAAAGTAAGTACACAACATGTGGTATGGTTACACGCCATGTCCAAGAAACTGGGGTCGGCTCTGTGTTTTCTAGCCATGTGCTCGTACATGGCCTCAACCCATGTTCACAAACCCATGTAACAAGTACACGGGGTAGCCCATGCCACTGGCCATGCCTAGATGTGTGGTGGAGTACATGCACGTGTACATCACCCCGTATCCGTGTATTCTCGGGATACATGCTGACTCTCGTGAAGCAGCTTCTCCCACTCTGCGTAGATGGTACACACCATGGCTCTTGGCTGTGTAATTATGCCCATGTCCATGTATTTCCCAGAATACACACCATGAATCATGAACCAACTTCTGCCATTCTGTGTAGAGAAAACACAAAATGTGACCGGGGTCACACGTCGTGTGTTACTTCTCTAATGTCTGAAACTCAAGCCCCAAAATTTCCGTACTACATGGCGTGTTCATCATAAGTAAATGCTATGTATTTTGGAATTTTCCAGAAACAACACCTCCAACTAGCGTGCCTTTCTTGAAGTCTGTTCTTCATTCTGACAGTCCATTCATCACGAAACATTAGACACAAGGTTGCCCCGATGTCCTGTAGTCGTCTATAGTGTTTCCGGGCCTCCGATCGGCTCCGAAAACATGACTTGATTCACCTGCTCGAAGAATGGTCGGGAAACGGTCCTTCCCATTTCAGTCTGATCTGTCGCCCACTATTGTCGTCACACCTCCGCTAGGTTTTTATGTTGTTGGATCTTCAATTTGGGAGTGTTTCATCACACAATAGTCTCGCAATGATCCATTTTTCTTCACCCATGAATAACGCGAAGAACACACCAAACATTTACAAGAACAGTGGAGGGATTGAGCCGTGTTTTTTTGGCCCAGTCCTTCCGCATTAGTTTGGTAGCAAGTGGGTCAAGAGAAACAGTCATGGAATAAAGAATCAACATTTCTAAAATCAAACCACACCCCTACCTCAGATTCATAATCATTGGAAAATGAGATGAAGAAGTTGAGGACGACGTCGTTAGAGTTCTTCAAGGATGGTTCTTCCTTCCCTCTTCCGGTTGGAGATCAAAGAAAAGATGTCTGTCATCGGCGGATGAAGCGTTATTCATTCTTCAATGGTCATTCTTTGTTGGGAGGAGCGTTCTTCATTGGGAGCTTCTCCCAATAATTTTCCACTCCAATCACCCAAAGTGAATAGACGTGCCAAATAATAGATTATATTATCTATTATTTCATTGGCAAGAAATTCAAAAAGAATTCCTAAACACTTGATTGGCACAATTAATGTGAAGGGTGGTGGCACAATTAAGTGGGGAGCTCAAGAGGTTTCTCTCCACTTAATGGGGAGTTCAAGAGGTTATAACCTCAGGTGGTCCCCACCAAATTAATCCTCACATATGAGGTTGATTTTGGGTGGGCCCCACCACCATAACCTCTCATGAGAGGTTAATGTGTGGCAGTCCCCACCTCCAACCTACACATGGAGGATTTAACTAACTAAAATAAAATAAGACATGCACATATTTTATTTCATTATTATCACATAAAACCGAAAAACTATCTTTTATTCCCAACCATCTATCGTCATGGTGAAAGACTTCTTAAGCAAAAACCAGCACCATGAGTTCAACGGTGCTCTCTGATTTCAATTCCGAGCACCAGTTCAAAATTTATAAAAACCATCTAGTATGTTTATTGAATGTACCTGAACAAAACTTCAAAAATTGATTCTGGGCACACCGGGCCTCATAATTAAGTGTCGTCAATTTTTTCGGACTCGTAAAATTCCCATGTATTTAAGAAAAAAAATCTCCATGGAAATTCTTGGTCTTTACAATAGAGATATTCACTTTCTCAATGTAACTAAATGTAACTTCTATTTACCATCATATATTATAAAATGTTTAAGATATTAAGTAAAAATTGATTTAATTTTATACAAGTATAATCCTTTATTTATAAAATTTGAACTTCTCTAAGTATTAACATGCTCAAACTTGCCTCTTATACATTATATTCTCTTTATAATATCATGCTAATCTACAAAAATGTCATTTTGTTAGAAAATAAAATTTACATTATTTTAGTAGAAATTTTTAACAATTGAACCATTATTTATATATCATTTATGGTATTCTATATTTTTAGAGCATTATTCTTTGAAAAGAATATTTAAAATATGCCACTATTGGATAGTGGGGACATATTTACTCATATATTGACAAATCAAAGGATAAAAAATTAAATCTTAGATAATTTTTATTATCCTCATCTTGTTTTCAAAAAATGTTATAAAATAATGAATAATAAACCATGTGTAATGAATTAATTATCTCTTATTTATTATGAAAAAACATTTTCAATAAACAATTTCACTTATCATATAAATGAAATGAGATAGTTAAACAAACCCCTTTCCAAGAATAATCTAAGATTTTTGACTTACATTATATTCATATATATGAAGTAACAAGTCTTTGCTTCATCAATTAAATTCAAACGATAAGATCCATCATTCATTCCCTTTATTTATTACTTCTTCATATTTATAACATTTTTAAAACATTCAGTTAGTATTAAATACAAATAAAATCTAAAGAATAAATTTTTATATCATCGATACCTTACTTGTACATTCCATGGAATTTCATAGACCCATCTAATTACCCAAACAAATTTATATCTAAGGGAATCATTAATAATTATTCTTGATAATAATTGGTTTCAATGTGCTTGACAAGATTCTTGATGAAACATTTTTGTAATTCCCATCTAAATTTTCTTAATCTTTTATGAACACTCTCCCAATTTTTTTTCACCATAACCTATATATCATATACCTAGTTCATCCAATATAAAAATATTTAGAATTCCATGTAAACATTCACTATTAAAAAACTAGCATTTAATAGTGATTGAAATGGCATTTATTGGTGCTAGAAAATCACTACCAATGTGAGTGATGTTAAAATCTAGTGACTTTTATCAGTGTTGATAAAGGGGGAATTTATCAACAAAAACAAAAGCGCTAATAAATGAGACCTTTATGATCACTTTTAAGAGCGGTGATAAAGGTCCCATTTATCAGTGCTTTTCCTTTGCACCACTAAAGGAATCCCTTATGAGTACATCTATAAGCACTGATAAACGACATTTTATCAATGATGTAGAAGTGTTGATATAGTATTCATTTATCACAACTTTTATAAGTGCTAACAATTGTGTCCTTTATCAGTGCATTTAGAAGAACTGATCAAACAAATCTTTATTAGTGATCTTAAAAAGAATTGATAAAGGGCGATACTACGGTGTGTTGTAACAAAACTCCACAACACCACAATAGTGTGCTATTACAGAACACCGCCACACCAGAAACACACCAAAAACACAACATATATCAACAAAAACTAGTCCCCGTATAGAATATAAATGAATTAAAATTTACAACACAAATACCTGAAGAAAACACTATATTATAAACATTTAAAACATTGATTTATACAATTACATAAATAAAAATTATTAAATACATTCAAAATAATCATATCTTTCAATGTTACTATGATTTCCATTGACTTTTTTTCGAATTGGAAACACCACATGAGTAGCTTCAAACAAACCACAAAAACTTGAAAAAAAGAATCCACATGTATAAGAAAAAAATTATTATGAGTAATAATACAAAGAAATAAATTAAAGATAAATATGAAATAATACATTAACTATATGGTCAATGATTTTAATATGAATGTATCAAGATTACCTTTGTAATTTATCATAGGTAGCATCGTATCTCTTCTAACAATGTTAGTGGAGAGAACTTGGGTGAAAGTGATAAATGAAACACTGTAGGTGTGAAAAGATTTTGAGGGAGAAGAAGCATTAATGTTGGAAAAATCACTCCAACTCGAACAAAATAATGCATTATATAAGAAAAAAATTATTATGTGAGTAATAATTACGAACCCACACACTAGGCATAAAGAGAGATTTCCCCAAAAATTAGACATCTCTAAATAAGCATGATAGAAAGAGAGGAAATAATTCATGAAAGGTGACCATTTAAAGGTTCACATTCAAAAAAATCATTTAACCTTTGAATGGAAAATTTCATCATAATATTATAATGAAATAATGACTTAAAACAATAACAAAACAAAAAAGGAAACTCTGAACAAATTCACAATAATATGGGAGACAAAAACTAATCCAATGTGTTTATGTTTATTTCACAATAACTCAGAAAAAATGCCTCCTCTAATAAATTATCCAAATAGAGATCTCTAGAGAAGAGGAATTGCTCCATGATCTCTAGATGATGACCCAAATGAAGAGAGAATCTTTCAACAGATTGTGTGACACCACCTCTGAAAAAAGGAAACCAACTATTTAAAGTGTTTAATATAAGCCTCAACCATCTTTTGACCTTTTGGACACCCATGAGCCTTTCCATTTTATTCTCCTTAACCTCCTTAGGTATAAACAATCAGATAAAGAGGGACTTAAAATCTTCCCTTGTAATCCCAAATTGTATCATTGGTTGGAAAGAACTCCCATTATTCCAAAGCTGGACCCCCATGTACACAATGAACCAACATTTTCTTACATTAATATTATATCATTATAAAGATAAACAACAAAATATTATTACACCATGATAATCAAGTGGTTTTGTGTCTTGTGAAAACTAGGACCATACATAACATTTACAACATCAAAAATAAACATTTATTCAATTCTTTCTTCTCTAGCTTCTTATTGGAACTTGACCTCTCCTTAGTACATGTAGTCACCTGAGGATATACATCAAAAATGGGTGAGCCAAAATCCCATTTGGAGGATAGATATGAAAAATAAAAAATGGGTGAGAATAATCATAACATTGGCAAAGGATCATGAACAAGAGAGTAATCATTAATAAAAGACTTGAAATGTGGCAATGCATAAAAAATTAAACATTATGTATTTGTGGTTAATTACCACACATAATTGTGAAATAAGATAGAATATTTTTCACACATCATTTCACTTTAGAACATTATATTAATCACTTTACCCAATGCATTGAAGTAGTGTATAATTCCAGGTGCACCTGTCACATTCAAACATTCATATTTATCTATACAATTTCAGGCACACTTGTCACATCATAACATTATCAATACCATGCATGCCATATAGAAAATATATGAAAATTGAATATAATTAACCCATGTAAAGGAATGGGTTTCATCTCATAGTAACACCATCATAAACTTTAGGTTCCCAAAATAATGTGGGAATAACATACTTGATACAATAACCATCAACCTTGAGTGAGAAATAAAAGAAGTGTTTTTGAAAAAAGAGTTCTTTTGGAAAAACCTTTCTTGACATATACTCTAGTGGAAAAAATTTATATACCATAAAAGGTAATATAATTACGAAAAAAATTATTTTTAAGGAGTGACCATACCAAAAATGGAGTGAAATAGGGAGAACCCAAAGAAAGAAAGCTGGGTTCGAGAATTTCCCCTTACCTTGTATCCAAATGCTTTCTTCACTTCAATGTCCTGTGTAACCACATTTGATTCATAATCTAAAAATTCCAAAACATTTTTTACATTAATATGGTTCATTATAGTTTATTTACATTATTTTGTTGGCCTTTTTATGAGTTATAGAGTTTAAATCTATTGTTCGATAATTTTCGTTTTTATGGTTATCTTGAACGATTTACTTGTATTCATGAATGGATGTTCATGTAGAACATGGGTAAACATAAAGAACTGATATTAAATGTTTTTAATTCTATTACAAGAGTTTAAATTATTTTATAAAGAATTACGTTATATAGCATGTGGATGAATAATTAGTTAAGAATTTAATGATGATCATTATGGCTAATTCGGGCGGTTTTTTTGACCATAACAAACTTGTTTTGTTTAATAATTTAGTAATATGTACATAAGTTAGTCAAAGAAAATATAATGGGACATAATAAATATAATATAATCTGTTTCAACCAAAAAAATAGTTTCATGACCAGATATAAAGGCGGAAAAGGGAATTAAAAACATGTCATTCTTGAAGGTGATAAATTAACACCCTACGAACAATGTTTTCCATTAAAAAATAAAAAGAGGAGAAGGGGGTTGAATGATATAATATTCCATTAGTATCATAAAATTCCATTTTATGTATACTAATAGAGTTAGCATACCATTTTTATGAGGATAGGTGGGGAGGTAATAAGAAAATAACTTGGAGTTGAAAGGAAATTAAAGGAAAAGAGAGATGGGAATTACCTCTTGAGTTTTCCTCTTGAGGTCCTCATCAAGGCACCTTGGATTGGTCTTTTGATAAAACTAGAAGCTTATTGGAAGTGGGGAAGGGGAAAGTAATATTTTTGGGTAGAGTATAGACATGTATTGAAGCTTGAGAGGTGTGAGGAAATGAGGGTGTGAAGGGTAGTGTTTATAGTGGAGGGGAGAAGGGTTTTCTCAATATAATATTCATTAATTTATTATTTCTTCACAAGAAAAGTAATATTGAGTCTTCCATGACCAATTATGGTAATTTTATCATTTTAATCTGAACAGATTGGGATTACATCTGCATAAAATCATACATGATCTATAATTACTGTATTTAGCTTATTTTGTAAATTATGGTATTTCACTATTCATAAAAAATTCATGTATTTTAAAAAAATCCCGAAAATTATCCCTATACATTTTTTGACATGTAGATTCTAAAAATGAATTCCATTTTTCAAAAATTATTTTATAAATATTATTAATTTAATATTTAATTAAAATTATTATTTACTTGAAAAATACAGTTTTTAAAACATTTGTTTACTTATTCCAAAACATATGTACATCATGATTTCACTTAAATCCTATATATATACTATAATAGGTGAGGTTACTATTAATAAGGGTACATCACTATTAATAAGGGAAAAACTACTATTCATATGGTTATGTTACTGTTCAACAAAAATTATGTTTATTCTATTATGTTCTAAAAATCACCCGGAACACAACCGTGCATGTCAGATTTTTGAAATTCAAAACATAGAAGTGGAAAAATTATGTTTAGTGATCACATAGTATTTAGTATCATGATATTTCATTATTTTTCATAATGTGAATTTTACTGTAAGGCATAATTATAAGAAGGTAATTGCATTGATAAAACTTTCGGTCATTACATTCTTGCCTCCTTTTGAAATATCACCCTCAAAATTTCGTTTTACACAAATAGGTGATGATACTTCTCCTTCATCACATCTTCTAGTTACCAAGTATCTTATCCAAACATACGGTTCCTCCACAACACCTTGAAAGGTGGTTTGTCTTGTTATGTAGATCCTTATCTCTCATGTCTGGAATCACTACTGGTTGTTCCTCATAGGAGAGATCATCTTCTAGCTGCACCAACTTTGAGTTCAGTACATGTGAGGGATCTGGTATGTACTTTCTCAGGAGTGATACATGAAATACATCATGAAATTGAGCCATATTTAGCAGAAGTTCAAGATGATAGGCTACGACTCCTATACATTTAAGGATCTCAAAGAGGCCAATGTACATTGGGATTAGCTTCCCTTTATTTCCAAACCACATGACTCTCTTCCATGCTGATATTAGAAGGAAGACTTTATCCCTAACGTCGAACTCTATGTCCCTTCGATGACCAGCTTTGATGTGTTTCTGGATGACTTGAACCTTCTCTGTCATATCTTTCACAAGATCGGGTCCAAGCAACTTTCTTTCTCCAACTTCATCCCAACAGGTTGGAGTTATACATCTCTTTCCATATAGAGCTTCATATGGAGCCATAAAAATACTCGAGTGGAAGCTATTGTTGTATTATAACTCAACCAATGGGAGATGCTGATCCCATCCACCATTTAATTCTTAAGATCCTGATCATAGAATGTATTCAAGCGTCTGAATAGTCCTTTCATATTGGATATCAGTTTGGCGGTGATAGGCCATGATGAAATTTAATTTAGTACTCTAAGAATGTTTAAGGGTCCTCCAAAATTTAGATGTGATCCTTGGATCATGGTCAGAGACTATCGAGAGTAGAACACCATGAAATCTTACCACTTCCTTCACATATATCTTTTCAAGTTGTTCAAGTGATAGATCCTCCCAAATAGCAATAAAATGGGCAGTCTTGGTGAGTCGGTCAACCACAACCCATATCACGTTATCTTCCTTTGACTTCTTTGGGAGACCCATTACAACGTCCATAGTGACATTTCTGGATTTCCACATGGGTATAGGTAATTTTTGCATCATCCCTTTGGACTTTTTTCACACTATGTTAACTTTTTGACATACCAAGCACCTTGATATATATTCCATCATCTCATTCTTCATGTTATCCCACCAGAAGTGTTCACGGAGATCTCTGTACATTTTGGTGCTACTAGGATTTATAGAGGATGTTGAGATATGTGAATTGTCCAATAGCTCATTCTTTATCCCAAGTGATGAAGGCACACAAAGACATGTCCCAAACTGAATCACACCATAATCATCAATATGGAAGTTGTGCATCTTCCCTTACTTTACTAAATTCACCATATTTTGTAACTCCATATCATCCCTTTGTGCCTCCTTAATCTTCTCTTAGATATATGGTTGTGCAATCATTTGAGAAAGGTAGGATGTATCCTCTTCCCTTATGATTTTCAAATTCATACTTTGCATATCCAAGAAGATATGGTCTTTCTCAATCCGTAACAGGGATAGAGTAGTAGGTTCTTTTCTACTTAGAGCATTAACTGTAACACCCCATAATGATAAATGGTTAAATGGCTAAATGATATGACTCATGTCAACAAGGTGCACCTTCATTTTCGAGAGCCTATCTGGTTAGAAATCCATAGTTAAGTGTGCTCTAAAAGGGGGGTATTGTAACACCCCAGAATGATAAAGGGTTAAATAACTAAATGATGTCACACATGTCAACAACGCGAACCTTCCATTTTGGGAGCCTGCCTGATTAGAAGTCCATAGTTAAGGGTTCTTGGCCTGGAGTAGTGATCATGATGGGTGACCTCCTGAGAAGTTTCTCAGGGTGTGTGTGAGTGAGGAAAAAGCACACCAAAAAGGACATGTGTTGGCCTGTGGGGACTATCATTATTCAGATGACCCGTTCTAGAACGTGAGTGGGGCCAGGGAGGGGACCACGTGTCTACGAGGCAATTGGTGGGAAGGTCTCAGGTGTTACATCAACTACCTTGTTCACCTTTCTAGGATGATAGTGAATAGAGCAATCATAATCTTTGATTAGCTCTAACAATATCCTTTGACGCATGTTCAGTTCCTTTTGAGTGAATATATAATTTACGATCTTGTGTTCGGTGTATACGTCCCACTTCTCACCGTGAAAGTAGTGAACCTAGATTTTCACGGAAGAAATCACGGCTTCCAACTCTAGATCATGCGTCATGTAGTTCTGCTTATGGATCTTCAACTGCCATAAGGTGTAGGCTATCACAATATCGTTTTATCTGAGTACGCAACCCAAGACATTCATTGAAGCATCACTGTATATCACAAAACTTTATCCACTTTTAAATAATGTGAGTACCGGCATAGTGATCAGCCTTCTCTTTAGCTCCTTGAATCTTCCCTCACATTCTTCCATCCAGAAAAAATTTTCCCCTTTCCTTGTTAATTTAGTTAGTGGGCTTGACAATCATTAGAAAGTTTTCAGAAAATGTTAGTAGTACCTAGCTAATTCAAGAAAACTACATATTTATGTGACACTAGAGGGCCTGGGAAATTCCTCAATTGCCTTTGTTTTTGAAGGGTCGACATAAATTCCCTCACTTATGATCACATGTCCCAAGAACATGAATTGCTTCATCCAAAAGTCAAACTTTCTAAACTTGGCATACAACTTCTCCTTTCTCAATTTCGTCAACACAAGTATTGGAAGCTCTTCATGTTCCTCTTTGATCTTGGAGTAGATGAGAATATCATCGATAAAAACAACCACAAATTTGTTGAGGTAATGTCTAAAGACTATATTCATCAAATCTATGAAGACTTTAGGGGAATTTTCAAGTATGAAGGGCATCATAAGAAGCTCATAGTCCCCCTAACTTATATGGTTGGAAGTCTTCTGAATATATTTCATCATTACCTTTAGCTGATTATATCTAGAATGAATATACACCTTTGAGAATTATTTAGGTCCTCTTAATTGATCGAACAAGTCATATATCCTTGGGAGAGGATACTTGTTCTTTATGGTGATCTTGTTGAGTTACCGATAATTGATACATAGCAGCATTATTCCATCTGTCTTCTTCACAAAGAGCACTGGCACACCCCAAGGTGCTGCACTAGGGTGTACTAACAATTTGTCCAAATTATCTTACACCTGCTTATTTAACTCCTCCAGTTTGATAGGATCCATCCTATAGAGAAATTTTGAAAAAGTCTTAGCTCTGGGTATGAGTTATATTGATTACTCTACCTCATGATTTGGGGGAGGTCAGGGTAACTCTTCAGGAAATACCTCACCGTATTATCTCACAATAGTAATTTCTGCAAGGTTGCCACATTCCTTTGACTCAACCATTTGGTCCAGGTATTCTTCTTCATAGTGTATCAACACCCGCACCATTGAATGATTTTTCAGAGGATAATCATGGTCTTCCTTGGATTTTAAGAGAATCATGGGATGGTTCAGAACATGAAAATATATTTCCTTTTCCTGATAGTTGATGTGTGCTCTATGTAACATCAATCCTTGGGAGAGGATAATAGTTCTTGAGAGTTACCTCATTCATTCTATGGTATTCTATGCATAGCCTCAGAAAATAATCTTCCTTCTTTGAAAAAAAGAATAGAGAACCCCATTATGATGCATTGGATTAGATGAAATGATTCCTCATCTGGTCAAAAATTTGGATCCACAACTCCCAAAACTCAGATTGCGACATCTGATAAAGAGACATCAGAATCAGACTTGCATAGGGTTGTACATATATCCCATGAACAATGTCATGTCAAATGGTTATAGTTACAACATAATTGGAGAAATATCCAGAAACTCATAGAAAACTCATGAAACCTCTACCATCTCGGCATCCATCGATCCCACTGAAAACATAGATAACAAGGAATGATTTATCTCTATACGCCGGATGCCCACCTGAAAAATATACACACCAACGAAATCTACATACTGGACTTTCACATTTTAATATGAAACTCTTATATAGAAGTAGTCAATATGTCCATGAACAAAATACTAGTCGATTCCAAGGATGACATTATACGGTTGCATCTGTAGTAGAAAGAGGTATCCACTAGACTGATGTCGCACCAACAATATTCTTTATCCCTAGAAAACATCAGAAAAGCTAGTCTAACATTAGATTGGTTAAATCAATACTAGAGGAACACAAATTCTCTCAATGAAAAATCCCGGAGCATGGGAAAGAATGGGTGTAACCAAGGAGTGTGATTTTACTAAATCAAAAAATGCATAAGAAAGTGTACTAAACAAAATGATTGTACCTCAAACGGTCTTTTACCCTGCTGGAACCGTTGCCTCTATGGTGTGAAACAACCAACACCCAACTCCTATTCACCTTGGTGGTCAGCTACCTCTATGAACACACCCTAGTCGACAACTCTAAGGAGAACTCTAAGGTCAGCCTCCTCCTAAAATATCTACCTTTGATAGAGTATGGGCCAACTGTGTCTGTTGCTGGAAAGGACTGGTTGGAAACTACTACTGAGGCAAGTGATGAACCTGACCACCTCCACCATAATGGTATTGAGTCGAGAACTATCCCTAGAGGTTCCCAAGACCTTTTCAATAAAAACACATCAGCCTAGGACCATGGGAAATTCCCTTGGACCAGAGGGATAGAACTGAAACCACTGGGGTCTGCTCCCTACTAGCCGAAACCTAGAAGTCCCTAATGCCGAAGACTTGTTAGAGACGAACTTCCCTTTTGAAGATCTCAGATAAATCATATCCCATGGTAGACCACCCCATGAGTGCATCATTTCCAATACCTCATCCTTCTTTTGAACATCTATGTATGTCAGTAGGGTGAATGGATTATCTGCATACTGAAGAGAAGTACAGAGTGCCTCATCTAAGCACCTCACCCGAGACTCCTCATTCGGAAATAGATTCAGAGAAAAACATATGAGATCATTGAAATTTATCCCCAATTCCCGTAATAACATACTACCCTATTAGAGGGAGTGTATGTCCTGCCTCTTCTCATATTTCATCATCGAAGAAAAGAATTATTCTCAGAACTCTATCTCAATTTAATCCCAAGAAACATCGGTCTCCTTCCTCTTCCCAAGGTAAAGAATCCACCACTAATGTGTTGGTCCCCTCATCTGGCTCACCACTATAGTAACCCAACACTTTTTTGGAGCCTGGATCAAGATAAAATTGATCAATATCTCATCGATCCAATTTTTTGTCTCCATGTATGAGACACCACCCTTGTAATTTACCAGAGTCTTCTGTTGGAATGAACAAAGTGTCTTATTCAACTGATCATCCTCCTCCGCTGGGTTTACCCTCCATCAGTCAACTAGGTCAGTCTGCTAACCCTCCACTGCTCATACCACACATAAGAGACATACTTGAGCCATAGCTAAAAGGCCAACAAGGAACCCCTAAGTTGGGGTAGTATGTAATTTTCTCTTAAGATTCATTCTAACTATTTATTTATATTAATTTCCTGAAAATTCCAAAAAATAAGAACACAAGTCATCATAATGCATGTACCATTCCTAGGGTATCTACCCCACTAATGGTGTCTCCTCACAAGGTCGTTAGGGAATCTCAATATCTTTGTATCGGATCATGGGGGAATAAAATATTGTGTTCTAGTAGGTCTTACATGGCCTATGTTATGCACCAAGATCACCTAACATTGTTTCCCTACCAACCCATGCAATCCTAATGGTTCCTAACTCCAAACTGCATCCTACCTATAAACCATCACCTCTGCTACCATTCTACCATGACCCACCTTATTCAAGATGAGGGAAGGGATCACAAGATGTTGAGACATTCCTTCCTCAAGATGAAGAAGATATAATGAACCCTGAGTCCCGACTCTAATAGGCCTCGAGGTGGAGACTAGAAACAAGTGTATCGAAATCACACAAATGTGGGATGAATTACCCGTTTTATAGTAAACAAGATCAAGAGATAAGATATATCATCCTCATAAAACTCAAAGATAGATATATATAAGGAAATCAAAATCCATCTCCCATTCATGTTTGAGTAAAACTGCTAAAAATACAAAGAAAAATCTAAAGTACCAAAGTAAAGATAAGCAGCGACGTAGCAACTATCACCAATGTTTAAGTTAGTAATGTCTAGAACAATCCAAGTAGTCTCCCTAGAAACCTGAAAACAATTTCATATATGTAGGGTGATCATACAAGTCTACTCAGTAGGGAAAACTAAATTCACTCACGCACAAGTAGATGAATCCTATTAATTCCCTTATGAGAAAAAATATAAAATCAAAATCACATAACAAGGTATACTACCCATCACAATCTCACCAAGACACAATCCCTAAATAAATCAAGTAAATGAAGGTAAAGTAGTAAGATCTTAGATATTTGGGTACCCTGCACCACTTCCCACTAGTTAACTACTCATACCTACTAGAGAACTTCCCGACACTACCACACTCTTCCAAAATCCCCACAATCACAACCTTCCCTCATACACCTGATCCACACCCCACATCACATCCTACCCATAGACACCTGGGCCACAACCACCACTTGTCTCACCCAAAAACACCTTAGCCTCATCCTGAAGACACCTAGGAAACAAACCACCTATAACATAGCCAATACCATAAGTCTGATATTAAACCTTAGTCTGTTACATCCTGCCAAATATTATTGGGTGATCAATGCCTAGAATATGGATCAATGTAAATTGAGTAACCATCCATCCATCCTCTACCAGGATTTTGGGAACAACACCCTCTCCCATAAAAATGGGGATGTTCCGCACATAGTGCTAAACATGAGTGGGGTGGTTATAGAAAACATAATGAACTAGAAGTATATAGATAGGTAACAAACACTGTTCCCATCCCCTAGGATTACAAATAAACAACCATACCACTGAAAACCACCTTTTCTTCTACCCCTACATTCACGTACCTCCATAAACTGCTTCACTATAATCTCCTACTCAAAACATACCCCCAACCAATTCATTTAACCATTTATAATTATGCATTATAATATAATTCAATTATTTTTTTCCATCCTTACCTATGAAACTACCAAACAATGAATTTATTATATATAAAAGAAACCATACCAAACACTGCCTAATAAAAACATGGAAAGAAAGGAAAAAGGTAAGGAAACCCATTATAACACTCAAAACATGAAATCATGACTCAACCTAGTCCTACACCCCTCTTCCAACCAATTCCCAGATGTAGTCCCACTGCATAAAAAGTCTATCCATTCCATAATAAATCAATCTCTCATCCTAAGATACTATCACACCACCCCATACACATAATCACACAGGTACCATCCCCAAAAATCACACAAGTCACAAAACCCAAAAGAATGCAACACATATCCACACATATCAAACAAGTTATATTCATATTCTAAAAACACTATTCTTTTTACTACATTTTGATAAGCATGGGTGATTAAACAAGGGTTTTCATGTTGGGGAATCCATTTATTTAACCAAATGTACATGATTAGTAATATTGGTATTTACAAAAATTATTCATTGGAAAAAACAATAGTTATGAAGCGTCACCCATGAGTAGGCAAGGAACACCAAAGACCATGATTTTTAGAGGCCATTTATCCACAAAAGATCACATCATAAACAAAGATAAAAAATAAAACAAGCAATCAACATCAATCCACTCCCAGCCCCTTCTCAAGTCTGTATTTCATAATTTTCATTTATATTTTTTAAAATTTGTATTTTGTAGGTTATCACAAAAGAAACTTACTATGCCTACCCTACACGATACATAATTAAATAGAGACAATAGAATCTATACCTGGAACAACTGGTGACCAAAACTCTACGCCAAAACAGGGGGTCGCTTAGGAATGAGACTCCAAAAAAAACCAAAGAAGGGGGGGGGGTGGCTACAACATAGATGTATGGATAATATTAGAATAAAATTTATATGTGAACCCAAAGAAAAAATAATAAAGTACCTATGTTTTAGAAAAAAAATCCACATCCTATATCAAAAGAAGGAAAGGTTTCCAAGGCCATTAAAGTCAGATCATGGGCATGGCCATGAAGTTCAACTATTTCAAAGTCTCAAGAGCATTAGGATATTAAGGATATAATTAATATCCTTTGAAATGCATTTATAAACCCATAAACAAGTCATTAAACTGGATTTATGTCAAATAAAACTTAAGAGGGGTGAAATTGGAAAAACTGGAAATGAGTCACCGATGGGTAACTCACCGACAGAAATCCATTGAGAGTGATCAATTAACAGCAAGCCACTAGAAGCTATTCACCGACACTGAGATACTAATGTAGAGCAACCGATGTTGATCCATCTACATGGCCAACTGATGTTTGACTCACCGATTTCCTAACCCACCGATGTCGTCACTCACTAACACCATGACTCATTGGCGTCCTAACTCCCAGAAACCTTGACTCACCAATGCCCTGACTCTATGACGACTTGAATTAATGACGGCTTAAATCAATAATTCCATGACTCACCGATGTCTTGACTCACTAATGCCTCGACCTACCATCACCTTGACCTACCGAATCCATGACCTACCGACAAAAAACTATAAATTTGTCAAAATCATTAAATGAGCACCATTGCCTTCTAGAACACCCCAAACACTGGATTTTGACAATGTAATGGACCACAGAGGTCTAAGACCTTACAATAATGGTGAAATAATGCAATTCATCCCATGTTATGACAAGGATTAGTTTTTTTCTCTATTTTGATAGTCTTTTGATGTTGGACTTATACCTGTTGATTTGTTCTCCGATTATGTTGTACGGTTTCTACTATTTGGTTTTACTTATGGAATATATTTATATATTCCTTTGTTTTCATTATTACATATAGGTTCTATGTCATTGCATTAGTTTGGGTGAAATTAATCCCTATTTTTGTTGGTTGATCCCTAGGTTCTAGTTTCTATCCCATGGGGATCGGGAATTCCCTTCTGGTATGTGGTGTATTTGGTCAAGCAATATTTTAGGAGGGTATTTGGTTCGGTTCATTACAATACGATATTAAATGCCAAAATGACCTATGGGTGGTAAAAATATCCCCACCATACAAATTTCTCCCCTCAAAAGTTCACAATAAAAAACAAAATAAATGATAATCCAAAAGCACTACACCCCAAGTATATGTGGATGGAGGGTCCGAATAAATTAAAGAGGGTCTAATGAATGTAGAGAATGTGAAAATTTACCCTTTTTCAATATCAATTGAACCAAATATTCAATATCATCCAACATCCTTAGGGAAAAGAAAACTTCTCACCATGTGATGCAAATCCTAAATAACATAGAGACCCAAAAAAGGTCTCCCCGCCATTTAGAATAAATTAAAAATAGTGAGATACAATATTGATATTCCCTAAGTCATGAATCATTAAAGATTAAAACTTATAAAAAAGGCACTAACTGTAATAATAATCCTCTATTAAGAAAAATAAATGTATAAGAAACCCACTATAAATCCCAAAAGATAGAACAATCCATGAAAATACCCAAAAGAATATAATCATGGTCTAACTATACAAAATGATTCTTCAAAACTAAGATAAAAGGAATATTCCAGGTAATATAATTCCTAAAAAATATATGGGTTCTAAAATTAGGTCAAGGGATAGAAGAAAGAGTAACCTAGGACACCAGTCTTAGAACATTGTCCCATGGTGAACCCTATAAAATAAACATGGAACTATATAGAAAACTATCTAATATGGGGTATCACTCATTTTAGTTACCCAAACATACACACCAAAGTCTTCACATGAAGAGCTAAAATAATCTAAACCATATCATCTAGTTATCATCCTAAAAAACCAAAAAAGGAACAACTAATCAATTATTCATGAACATAACTGAAAAACCCAATGGAATATAAAAAAACTCAATTAAAACCCCAAAATACATAGACCAACAAAGAAAAATTATTATTCAGAATAATAGAGTCTTTTATATCATCACCTTTTCAGATACCTATGGGTTTTTAAACTCATTATAGGAAGTATAAAATGCAATTCTTACAAGTTTAATGTTGTGAAATTCTAACAACATCAGAATCATTATCCTTTAAACTGACTCCCAGGTTTATTAAAATTTGACACTTGGTCATTATTACACCCCTAAAATATCACTTATCAAGTCCAACAGATCATAATACATATCATGAAAAACATTTAAATTACTCACATATTACGTGTGGGAAATGAATGGGCTGGCATTTTTTCTTCCATGGCACCACATGATGCTTCTTTATCATTTTTATATAGTTTTGTATCCATCTATGTGGATGGTGTGTACATTTTTATAGGTGATTCCCTCTTGATTCACTATTTTAAACCTCCCTAATCCCATTATATTCATTTTCTTGGTCCCCCTATCCCTATTTGACCCCCCTCTATGAATAAAATTTTTATATTAGTAAAGGTCAAATATTCTGTAAAATTACCAATAATAAAATTAAAAAATGTTAATCATCATTATCCAAATTTATAATAAACAATTTATTATGTTTTGATAGTTATACTCATAGAATCTATATTGTTGACCTGAATGGGGAATAAAAAACAAATCCTTATTGATTTTAAAAAAAATTTCCATGGATTTTCTAAAAGTCCCTCATTAGAAAAAAATATATATCGTACTTAAGAGCAAAAAAACACATATATACTAAACCTCAATGTAATAATATTTAAAAAAGTATTCAATGAATAGTTCAGAAGTAAATATCACTAGATCTATGAAAAAGGACCGTTATAGACCTTGATCACTGTATAATTTAAATGGTGATTATTCAAGAATCCTAAGAACATAAAAGGCTCCGGAAATTCCACTATGTTCTTTTTCTGGGAAGGTAAAAAACACTAGGAGACTCGTAGCTATATTATAATAAAAAATACCTTATAAATAAACTCTATTGGAGTGATTTCTATGATCCATCAATACCTTATTTGGTGGAATGAATTAGATAACATGAAATAAAAATCCAAAAAAATAATTCATTATAATTAAAATAAAAAAACACAATATAATCCATTGGAAAAAAGCTAAAAGAAAAATTCAACAAATAAAAGCACTTTTAAAAACATCATTTTAATTTTAAAACTACCAAAATTTGATATGATCTTAAAACACATTTTTCAAAGGTAAACAGAATTTAAAAACATATTATAATTTAAAAAAAATAGAATATTTAAAAAAAAATTGAATCATTTTATTATTTTCACACAAAAAAAACTCAAAGTCATCATCTTGGTAATTCAAACCATTTATAGAGATCCAATTTATTTTTTAAACACTTGCCAACTTCTCTTGTGAAATAAACAACTTTTGAAAACACTAAGTGAAAGGGAAATACATTTATAAATAGACCACAAAATATGGTTTCAAAACTAAAGCATTCATGAAATTTTATTTTCAATGACACCAAAAAAAATTTATTTCAAGGTAAAAAAATTTCATGCAATATCATTTTCATATATAGATATATTTTAAAATTTCTGACATAATGTATAATATAGAATGAATCATAAAATAAATCCACTCTAACATAAAAAAACCTCATAAATACCATTTTTAATCCATATTTGATAAGTTGAATCAACATTTGGACCAATTTAAAATCAAAATAGGTCTAATAAAAAAATCGAGAGGGATGTAGATTTGTGCCTGGTTTGGAAGAATGTTTTTTTCTGACAATGTAACATCTATGAGAGAACCTGAAATATATTAACAAAACTATGTTCATGGGAAATAGCCTATTTTCTAGACTATATTTTTATCATTGAAGCTCTTATTTATTTATAATTTAACCCCACAACTCAAAAGTAACTTAGAATGATTATACTATAATTCATTTTTAATCAATGCATAACCAAAATAGTCAAGAAAAATTCCAAATTTAATAGTGAACTCCTGGATAGAATTCTAAACTCACGTTTCTTCATGAATGGAGGTGATAATGAACATACTCCTAACCTACCTTATGTGTTTATAAAATATTACATCCACACTACAAGACTCCAATATTAACAAGTGATATTGAATATAATTTCATATCATAATGGCCCAGGATACCACAAAAATGATACCCAACCGGTCTACTATGAGGCTTCAGGTGTGGTTCTGATCACCTTAGACTAGAAATAAGTTATAGTGTATTAAAATATAACCATATTCGAATTATTTCAGACAAGAATTATAAATATGTAGAAACTGCTATGAATATTATATGGTGTTCCCATATATTTTACAATATTGAAGTTGAAAAAATAGTTTTAAATAAAAAAACCCATTCATAAATTGAATAAACAAGCTAAAAATACACAAGAGTCCTAGTAAAATTGAATGATTACTATCATATAAGAACATACCCAATAATAAACAACCAATATACTAATAAAACACATGGATGAAGAAAAATACAATATACACCTTGATGAATTAGATGATAGATAAATATAAAAAACAATAATGAATCAACCTGATCTACCACTAGACAATATTTATTTGATAGATATTCAGTCACTATAATGTCCTAGATCCATATGCCACTCAATAGTTCTCCGAACCTGGTGGGTCACATGGCCTCAAACACATCTCCCCAAATGATAGAGGTTGACAACTAGAAGTGAGGGCATAAGAGGGTCTATATGGGATACTATGTCATCAATACCAGAGTGTATTGCAACAAAAATATCATACAAGTAGTGGAAGTAGTAATATATTCAAAAAAAGTAAACAGTGTAGGAATGTTATATAAACAAATTAAAAGTTATCTTAAACACCAAATGATGTTACATGTCATGTGTCGCTAATAAAATTTCGAAAAACATGGATACATGGGAGTTGCAAAATCCATATAAAAAAGTAGAAAACTTCCAAAAAGTATCCATGTAGCATCACAAGCCTACACTTAGTCCCTTTCTCCCCTGCTCCTAAGTAGCTATAAAGTACCTACAGGAGGGAACATTCCCCTATCATTACCCACAACCATATAATCTTTTTTGGTTCCAAAATGATGACCCAAACATGGCATGAGATATTATCCCAATAGAAAACCACCCAAGGTCAATTCCAATAAGTTAGTTAATATATATAATAAGTGTATAGGCAGTATAAAAATAAATGAAGTAAGTATATATAATTAAATAACCTATAAAATAAGATTCTTATTTAATGTTCAAAACATTTAATCATTTCATTTATTTTATAAGACTCGAGACTTGGATAAAATACCTAATTCCCCCGAGTAATAATATGTATCCAAGGATGCCAAAACATTCATTCTATAATTTATCAATTAAAAACCAAATCCTAGATTTTGATTTTTATTTTAAGATGTACCATAAAGTCATTTCAATTAGTAATAAATTTTAGAACAGGATCCCACGCTTGACAATCCGATGTTGAAATTCATGTTTCACTCTAGGTGTAATATAAACCGACCCCGACAAGCCTATCCCTAAGGAACATCTCAAGAACACAATATCACTTTATATGTTGTATAATGTTAGTGAAAAACAAGTCTGTCCTTAGAGTTCCTCCAAGTAATCCCCAATCATCATTCATGACAAATATTTTAAAATTTACATTGAGTAAATCTATGGAATTATCATAAGAATCCATGTATCACTCAAAATATAAGTCAAGCCTCAAGAGTTCATCCATGGCATCCTTTATCTGGATCCATGTATCACCTTGGGCCTAATCATGGTTCAAGGAAATTGAGTCCATCTGTTCCAATCGAATATGATTCTTCCAATCACCCAAGGCTCATAAATATTTAACTAATTCAATTCCATTTATTCAATTTCATTTAACTTTACAAGTTCATAACCAATGATATATTGGTGTATCTCTCCTCAAAAGGTGCATCATGAATAATATAACCTCACAAGGCTTTGACGTTCAATTACCCACACGGTCATTTTCAATATAATATGAATTTAATGTATGAAAATCATTTACATGTATTAGATATAATTTTACTCATGTGGTCATAAAATTATAACAAGAAGTTAATCATAAGAAACCATTACATAACATGGTCTCTATATAACTCACTTGTGCAATTTACTTTAAAGGTAATTCAATATTGTTCAATCCCTTACACAACATGGGCCAAGGGTCACGGTCAAAACCATCCCATCCCTTTATACCAACTAAATTATAATTTATATCACAATTCAATTCACATAAAAATACACCAATTGTTAATTTAATCCCCATTATCAACTCAAATTAAACATCCCATGAAAACAAGGTGTAAAATGAACCCCAAGGGTGTCTAAGGAAAAATAACAATTGATGGCCTATTTAAATAAAAAAAAGGGATTCTTCACCTTAATGGTATTCAACCTATAACAATATTCAACACGGATCTTTAATCACTTAGAACATTCCTAACAAGTCTAGTGATTTAATTTCATTTAAAGATACACCAGAAAATTGGGTGCGCGACATGACAAACTTTCTAAATTGATCAACATTAAAATAAATAATGAGACCACCTAATTTATGTCTATTCTATATAGTTCATCCAATATTGTATCATGAATCAAGCCACATTAGAATAAATATAAATAACATATCAATAACTTTAAAATAAGGCATATAAGCCAAAATCTAAATAGCACAACTGTTTTCTAGAAGATTATAGAACGAATAAGAATTAAGGCCTTACCATTAAAGATAAAAGGAGATGAACCATGATTGAATCAATGTCTGGACATATATTTTATCTCAAATCCTTAAATATCTAATGTGAGAGTTCTCTGGGGGGGGGATGTTTTGTTTTTAGTGAAAGAGGTGAAATATGTTTTAATATATTTTTTATTTAATTAAAATTATTAAATTATCCAAAAAAGAAGGTTCAAATGTTTTAGACACACGATTTGGAAAACTATGCACCGACCATGCCAGGATTCATATAGCCTTGGGGAATAGCGCATGGTTTACTTGGCAGTTTTAAACTATGCATGAACACTGAAAATAACGACATTAATATTTTGAAAAGAAACTATAGAACTAGACGCACGACTGTGTGGATCATCTCAAATAGTTTCCCCAAACCATATGTTCAGTACACCCCCACTGTATAGTCTCACGTAGTTTGTGCTAACTGTGTGGCAGACCCCACAGGGTTTTGACTAACCATGTACGAGGAGAATTTCCAAAAAACAACATTGGTTCCAGGCTCCGAACTAGCTCTAGACACCCATTTCCACTATAACCTCAACAAGAATTCACATTATTCCACATTTAAGTAATTAAACTAATAAAATACTAAAAAAGGAATTCATACCTCAAATAAAAACCTGGTTCTTAAACCCCCTAAAGACATTAGTCCTCGAATTTCCCTTTGAAGGGTGGTGAAGCATGATCTATGAATACCATTGGAAACTATGATCTCACATCGGCATCCCTCTCCCAAGACTCATCTAACACTTGGTTGTTCTTATATACCACCTGTACTGTAGGAAAAATCTGACCTCAGTGAACCATCGCTTTACAATCTACAATACGTATTAGATGCTCCTCAAAGGAATAATCCTCCAATTGCTCAACCACTGATATCTGAAAGCTATGAGATCGGTCTAAATAGTAACGTCACCTCTATGTAACATAGAAGGAATCGCGCAGGGATCTGTACCTCTGAGGTAACTGCACCTCAGATTCTACCCTCTTGACTTAATCTAGAATCTCAAATGGCCTGATGTTTCTCAGTGAAATCATACACTGTCTCTTGATTATATTCAATTGAAAACTCTATGAAAGTCATCAAAAAACATAATCTATGTCATCAAAATATAGATGTCAACTATGGTGATTGACATATGATTTCTGATTAGAATGCAAAATAGCCCTGCGTTTCTGAATCAACTGCACTGGCTTCATGGTTTCCTTAACAAGATGATGTCCAAGTATAGTTTCATATGCTACTTATTACCAATAGAGGGGTGATTGGAATGGACTATAGTAAAAATACTCATATGGAGCCAACTAAATAGTATCCTAAAATCTATTTCTATATATGAATTCAACCTGGGGGCATATGCCTCTCCGAAAAGCCCCCAAAGTCAAGTATACATGCCTGCAACATGTCTTACAACACCCAAATCACACTCTTTGCATGTCCATCTATCTAGGGGTGGTATGATGTGATCAGAAGCACCCACGTACCAAAATACATACATAGACAATTCTAGAATAGAGAAGTAAAATGGGTGTCTATCTGAAACGATAGCATTCAGGACCCCATGTGGTCTTACTATCTCACATATATACAACCTCCCAAGCTCATCAACATTGAAGGTCAAATTGGTAAGAAGGAAGTGAGAAACATTTTTGAGCCTATAAAAAACAACCCGAACTACATCATTACATCAAGGTGACCTTGGTAATAGTGTCATGAAATCCATCACGACATCATTTTATTTCTACTTTGGAACATTTAGATGTTTTAAAAGTCTAGTTTGTCACTGGTGCTCCACCTTTACCTAATTATAGGTGGAACATCTCATGAAAAACTAGTTACATATATTTTCATTTCTGGACAACAATAATGATGATGTAAACCAGAATACTTCTTGGTGTCACCCAGGTGCACTGCCCAAGCTAAAGCATGAAAATCCTACATCATCTCCCAACACATGTCTCAAGAGACCCATATGTGACCATGTACTGGTATAATATCATCCTCACCTACAGTTCAACCAGAAGTAGGGACCTCACATGCCACACTCTCCCATAGAATTATTCCATTAGAGTCTGATAACTTTCTAATCCTTAATCTATCCATAAGTGTAGAGGTAAAATCAAAAGTAAAATGGTAGGTATGCTTCTCAATATTGTTCACCTCAATGTGCTTTTCATAGAACAATTCCATAAGCTTCCACTCACTAATGGAATTTTATACTTCCGGTATCTGAGTCCTCTTAGTCAGTACATCTTCAACTATACTTCCATTACCAAGTATATAGGCAAGGTCAATGTCGAAATACTGAAGGTATTCCACCCACATTCACAGCCTCAGATTCAGATCACGCTATTTAGAACTATACATGAGTCTTTTTTGGTCTCTGTCCAACACAAAAAACTCTCCCAATATTTAATACCTCCAATAGTGTAATTCTTGAACAACCATAGCTACCTCGAGACGGTGTTTCAAGTAATTCCTCTTGGGTGGCATTAACTGTCGAGACTCATACACCGTGACTCTATCACCCTATATAAGAACTTCTCCAAACCTTGTACCTAATACATCATTGTCTAAAATTTATCCCCTTCCTTTTTCTAGAAATATCGTTATCGACACTGAATTTAGTACCAATTTCATTTCTTAAAGGTCCAACTCTAGGAATCTATCCACACATACTTCACAACCTTCATAGTCAGACCCATAAACAATGCTTCTAGGCATGATATGTTCATTATAAAATGTATATAGTAACCATAAAACCCTACGAAACTTCGCGCCTTAAAGAAATTATTAGGCTGATACCAAGAAAAAATGTCTCCCCCCTTATTTGGGACAACTAATACTCATGTATCTGAGATGAAATGACCTATGAAGTGAATCCGATACATCTAGAAGTGGAACTTTATGAGCATAGAAAATAATTTATTCTCTCTTAGTGTATCCAATATGATCTCAATATGTTTGACATGGTTTTTTCGATTGTGAGAATACACCAAGATATCATTCATGGAAACCACCACAAAAAAATCATGGTATGGATTGAACACTCCGTTTATTAGTTCCATGAAGATCATTGGAGGTTTTGTGAGAATAAATGGCATAACTAAATACCATACAGAGTATACCTTGTCTAAAAGGATATGAGATGTATTTCTAATGGCCTAACACACACTTTATGATAAATAGATATCAAATCAATATTTGAGAAAACAAGACCTCCTAAATGATGGTCGGAAGATCATATATCTGCAGAATAAGATACTGGTTCCTAACCGTCATCTAATTTAACATCCTACAACCCACATAGTGCTTGAGGGTACTATACACCTTTATTTAAAAAAGGACTAGAAAAACCCACAGAGAAGTACTGGGTTAGATGAAACCCTTTGACTCAAAATCCTATAGCTTCCTTTTAATCTCTTGAAACTCCTTCATAGCCATCATGTAAGGAGGAATGTATACTCGTGCTACTCCTAAATATATATTGATAGAGAACTCCACCTCTCTTAATTGAGGAAATCCAGAAAATTCAACTAGGCTGAAGTCTTTGAAATGATCTACTACAAGAGGGAAATCAGTCTGAAGTGTTACCTTATCATCCAAATATAAACTCGCAATCTGGCCAGTCATCCTACCCAGCCCATGATGCTCAGGTCCAAGTCAGCCAACTAAAACATCCCATTCACCCTTGTGAATAAGATCTTCCCTCTATGGTGACATGAACGTCACACTACAATGATAGTAATGAAAAAAGGCATAAAAGGGAACCAACTAGTCCATAGTGATAATGAATTCAAAGCCAGTCCCCTCGAGGACAATGTGGTCCCATAAGAAGTGACACCCACCAACATCAAGGGGAACTCCCTTCAGAGATGCACACTATCCATTCTGATCCCCAACAGATTGTATAGCATAATAATTCCATCATAATATTGAACACATAGTCAAGGATATTCACAAGAGGAAAATATATAAATGTATGTGTTGCTCCTGTACCAATAACTGTAGAAGCTAAATTGGAGGATACTAGAATAGTATATCTGATAGTAAATTATATAATATCTTTCTCAAGTTGGGCATGTTACACTTCATATGACTAGCTTGTACCGTAGCCCCATGACAGTGCTTGGATACCCTGATACAATCCTCCCTACTTTCTCAACATGTTTGAGATCATTGTTCCACGACCATGACCACTACACGGCCTAACATGCCTAGTGTATCCCAACTTCCTACCCGATGAGAATATTTTGATCCTGATTTGGAATGTGGAGTTAGTGTATACCCTCTATCACTAGTTGCTGGTTGAAACGTTCTACCAATGTGATTTAGATGAACCATCTTCCTATAAGAATTGAACTCATATGGGTCCCTCATACATTGTAGCCTCATATATCCCAGCCTACTGCATTGGTAGAACCTCACCTGGACACCAAAAACATGTTCTGACTACTATTATCACCCTATAGAAGATCTAGATGATTCTTCCTACTATTGGTTGATGTATTACTAGACCTAGGTACCTAACTACACATGCTCACACCTCCATATTCCCAAATGATATTCTTTGTGCTGAGCTTCTGATTCACTATCCTAGATACAATAGTCAACTAGAAGTCATTTACATATTATTAGATGAAGTTCCTAAGAACATCCTCTAATAACCTCCTTTTTGATAGCTATTCACCCTTTAGAAGAGTTGTTAAGCACTAGAGCTCAGTAAACATGGATGAGTAATCCATCACATTTAATCCACCCGAATCTAGATGTAAAAACTCCCGAGCTAAACCATCAATTAATATCTTGAGATAGAAATAATCATAGAAGGTCCTGATAAAACCCCTCTAGGTCAACTCCCATTAACAATTTGTCTATGTGAATATATCCCACCATCACTTAGTGGTATCCCAAATTATACATGTTTCAATATTTACCCTCCTCTCAGGAGAAATGTCGAAGTTATCAAAGATAGAAATCATGGCCTCTAGCAATGAATCAATAACATGTGGTCTGCAATACCCCACATTCATGGCTGGATTATATTTCTCCGACACATGCGTCTGCTCATCCATATAAATGGATGGATATGGTGCCCCCTAAAATATCTTCATAATCCTCAAAAAGCCTTCATAGAAATGTGCATCAACACCTGCATTTGATAAAACTCCTGGGGCTACAGCTGGCATGACTGGAGGATCCATTGGTATCCCATGGACTACAACCTCTGAGGTATGATCCTTGACACCCTCCTCGTGTACAAATGGAGGTCATCATGGTGGAATGAATATACAATTCCAAAACATGCCTCTTTTTAGGATCTCAATGAAAACAGATAGCTCAAAAGCATAGAAACAGAAACAAGAAAAGTACAAACCTTCTTATACAAGAGAACACCCTTCTTACTACCCCATGGGGTAGGTTTTAGTGATTTATAGATTGAGTAAAATATAGAGCCAAAAACATAAGGCCACTACGTAGGTTGGGTTAGGACAAGTTCTCTTCTATATGTTTATAATGTTTCCATTTCATTTTAAATTAATTCATTTTCAATTTATTTCAAATATTCATTTTCATTATTCATTTTCATTCAATCCCGTTTCATATTTATATTAGAATTAAAATTTAAAGTTATACTATGGTCCCCCAAATTCTGATCAACAAGGGACCATACTCCCTGGTGACCAAATATTTCCATCCATCCAATTCATAACATAACATATCCCAATATTCCTATCACAAAAGTAGGCATATCTATCAAGAAACCTATCACAACAGAAAGAAATATGTAATTCTCCCAACATGGCAAAGAATAATGCATGTAATCTAATTTTTATAAACTTCATAATATGATGCATGAGATTTAATACACACATCACATTGGGTTTTAACCAAATATGACTCAAATCATATCAATAATAACAACATAAATTATGTGAACCACCCAAAAGTGGAATCAAATCATTTGTAATTTTCTAATGTCAGAATATAGATATCAAATTTGTGGAAATTTTGGTTTTTCTTATACATAGGATTGCTACGCCTAGGAACAACTCATTACCAAATTTCTATTCTCCTATAACATTATCTAGTGTCTCCAAAATAGTAAAGAAAATTAAAAATGACTACTCTAATACAACTTTTAACAACCCTAACCTAGAACCACTCATCAGTACCCCATGATTGGATGTCGACGTGGCCTAAAGTGCATCTCCCCAAACGCCATAGGATGCCATCTTGTATCATGTGACTAGTATCTATATCGACTCACATGGGCCCTCTTTGCAGTCATTCAACTCTCACATTTGGGTAGATGTGCTTGAGGCCATGGGGCCAATTGGGCTTGAGCCACATTAGAGGGGATTCTAGGATTGGGATGTTACAATCACCATAATAAAAAAATTTATTCATAGAGAAACAAACAATAACTGATATAACAACATAACTTAGGTTCCTGTGTGAAGACATAAGACATACAAACATACATATACAATTTTATATAGGTTATTAGATAAAAACAACCAATAATATTTCTCTAAAATATCTTTTGTAATGAATTTATATTTTATTTATCAATTATAGTAGGACCATTATTGGAAAATAAGGTTTTCTAAATTCAATTCATAACAAAACAGTTATAGAACATTTAACTTATCTAAAAGTTAAGGTAAACCTCACTAGTATAAAAATGTTTTTATCTTCAAAACCATGATTTAAAACCCCAATGTAAAAATCCCATGTTCCTTATAAAATTCATCCTTTCAGTCCTTATTTTTTTCAAGGGGTTATATCCACCATAAAAGTAGAAAAAACATTAAATACGTCATGTAATGTAATTACCTATTTCTAAAATAATATTAAATAACTTAACTAGATTTAAACAATTTCAAAAAAACTTCATTTAATATAATTTTGAATGTAAAAGCTATATTAAATGTCTAATGGAATATGAAAATGAGAATAATAATATTAGGGAAACATGTTACAAATAATTAATGAAAATTTTAATGGTTTTCTCATCCAAAATAAGACACAGAGAATTCATATGTAGTATAGAATGACAGTACCCCTGGTGAAATAATCAAAAACTACATACACATCAAAGGAACCCACTATGTTATGACCAAAAAAAATCCTAGAACTAGAATCTCAAAAAATATATCTTCCTACATAAACCTTTCTATACTCCTAGTTTCCCTCTTATACTAGATGGTTCAAAAAATACATCCCCATTAGGCTATAAAATCTCTCTCAGTTTTCCTATAATGAAATCCCATGGGATATTCAATAATTACGAGCATAATATATATTCAGTTAATTCTCATATAAAATTTTCTATATATCGACCTGGCATTCCACTGATAAAACTCATGTGGAATGGAGAAATCAAATAAAAACCATGATCAAAACATGAATAAATAATAAATAATAAAAAATGAACCTTATATCATCTCCAATGCCCTTGTAAGAAATAAGTCATTTCTCAACAATCAAGCATCACATTATAATAATCAATCTAGATTCCATGATGAGGGAAATTTTGTATAATGAATAAACAAAGGGTTTACAATAGGGTAAAAAAACCATCAACAAAAACACATTTATATGGTGTGTAAATGGACCATTAAAAATGATTATAAGGAAAATATTTTGAAATAATTCATGAAAAGTAAAAACACACCCCAGATTCTTTTATTTTATCAAATTTAAAATATACCATTAAGTCTAAAAAGAAATCATTTTATAAAAATTATGTAAAAACCAAACATAAAAAAATACATTGAAAATACAAAAATTCTCCCATGGGAGTCACTTAAAATAAAAAACACTTCATGGATTGAGAACAAGACTTTAAACATGGGTCACTTGCATTAAAAAAAGAAAAAAATGTATAAAATCATTTATTTATCAGGAAAACAACTTAAAAAATAGCCTCAAATTGATTTTAATAAACACTTATCATGAATTCCATTTTAATGGAAAATACTAAAAAATCATAGAAAATAATCCATACCGAGTATAGAAATTTATAAATTTTACAAACCCATAATGGCTATCAAATAGTAGAAATTTTTTTTAATGAAATAATTTAGATGACTCAAGAATTTTATGAATTGTGAAACAATATAATTTTACAAAAAAAACTTCCAAAATTCTTATGATAACCACTCAACTTTCAAAAGGCAACTCAATCCAAAATGGAAACAACCTTTACATTTCCAAAACAACCAATTCCCCCTAATGAGATACAACGCACACTCTATATTCATCCCCCATGTTTGATAATATTTTTAGGAGAAATGAAAACAAAAGTGAATGGTGGAAGGGGTATTAGAATTTGAATAAAAGAATGACTCACCCTCAAGAACCAATTAAATCTAAGAAGAGAAAGAAAATATATAAAGATGAAAAAGGGAGGTTTCCTATTGATATATTCTACAATTCTACTTTAATGGCGGTGAAATATAACTGTTACATAATTATTAAAATCAAATATGGGTAGAAATATAAAACCATAGAATTAAAAATCGGAAAAGGTATTCCACATTGTGACTTACTCATCTAAAAATAACTCACCTACCATAAAAACAAATAGAGCCATAAGACCACTACCTAGGGTAATATCACAACATGATGACCCTTTGAATTCTATCCCCCATTGTCTGAAACATGATTGCAAGTCCTCATATACAACACCCCTCCCCTAGATTGAAAAAGGAAAACATCCAAACATGAGTCATACTGTAACCTACTGTAGGTTGAACTATAGAAAACCCAAAACCACTTAGATGGAATGAACCTCCTCAGTCAAGGAAGTAAAAACTATATACAATAATGTAGGATTAAAAAGAATACTCAAATCCCTTCCGAATTTTAAAAACACACGTAGATTTTAGAATATCCAAAAGTATATAATAATTTTTATAATTGTGATATCGGTGTGTCACAATCAGTTATCTGGGATTTTCATTCTACAACCATATAATAAAATATTTATTTTAGATATGGGGCTGGGAATCTAGATTCTATAGCTTATGACCCAAAAAAATAGAGATGATACAATAGGAAGGTAAAATTAATCATTGAATAAATGAACTCACCAAATAATAGTGATTATAATCTTAGATTGAATTATTCTTTATTGGTTTAGTATACAACATTCAACATACCTAATGGTATATCGCTTAATCTTTTTCTATTTTGATGGAATTATTATCACCCTATTGGGAGACATCACCAAAACATTATTATCATAAAATAATACAATTCAAATATTTTGTATAAATTTTGGAAATGAACATATTAGATTTAGGATTTGAAGTAAATATGATTCTATATATATTGAAACTCCCATAAGAAAGATGAATGAATCATGGATAACCAAAATAACATCATCATTCACTATCAATTCCACATTAGTGAGATGGTCTTTTTCTACAAGGATATAATGAATTTGGTCCCACATTATCTATATTACCACTAATTGATCCCATATAATATCAATAATGTCTATCATTTTTTGTTGTTTAGGTTAAAAATAATAAAAATATATTGAATTTCACCATGAATGGGATGTAGCTAAATACCAATCAAGTGAACCTTGAAGATTATCCAATGTAAGAACTATACCAATATGAATCCCAATATCCATGTCACCTAAAAGGTTATATTATTCCTACTATCATGTTGTCCAATTTTTATTACAATGATGATGCTAGAAATTCTTGGAAATGGTGGGTTTGGATACTTTATTGAGTATGTTAGGACTTTTATGCGTTCATTTTTTTAATTTCATTATAATTTTCTCTTTTTATATAATTTCAACTTATTATATTATATTTATTTGTTTCATTAAACCTTCTTCCCTTTTTTATCTTCTTCATTAATGTAATCATAATTTTTAATGTATTTTTTTTATTTTTTTTACCATTTTAGTATCTTTTGTGCTAGAATACTCATATTAAATATCAATCACACCACAGAATTTAATAAAAATATAATAGATGAATTTACCCATTTAATTTTATTTTCAAAGTCAATATCAATTTATTTCATAAATGTATATTTTGAATGATAATTTATTTTTCACTAATGGGTTATTTTAGTAAAATTGTTTATTCTTCAATTATAGGGTTTGCTGTAACTTTATAAAAACATTGATATGTTGATACCATCTATGTAATTTTTTTAAAAATAAACAGTGAAATATAAATATTTTCAAATTAATTAATTGTATATGTGAAGTATTTGAAATGAACTTGATAAATTGAGAGCTATTAGTACCTAACCTAATTAAATATATTTCTGGTAGGTTTAAAGTGGAGTTTAACCATGTTAGGACAATAATTCTATTATTTGTCTTGGGTTTATCTAAGGTTCAGGTTATATAGCAACGTAACATAAACACAAACCCATTTATATTAATAATAATAATGTAATTAACTAGTTATAACTATTACTAATTTCTTATCATAAAATATGGGATTATTATATAGTGTTCCCTATATTTTTAGGAATCGAAATGCATAGATCAATGTATGATTTATAGACTCTACCATTCCTCACCCCATCTCTTCACTCATCTCATTGTCATCATATTCGACCCACGCTCTCTCTTTGTGTAAAATGAAATTTTCCCCCAACCCAATTGCTTAAAACGTTCAAACATATAAATAAATATCATTTAAATGACCCCCTTTTCAAAAATTTAAAAATATTATATAAATATTATATTATATTTTTACAAAACTATCAATAGTTCTATTTTTAAATGTATTAAAAAATGATATAATAACTAAGTAGAGAATTCTTGTGTTTTATTTTAAAACATGAATTAATTTTGTTATTTGGGTTCATGTAAGGGTAATAATTTCTATTACTATACAGGTTTGGGTTCAGGATTAGTTTTAAATTTCATTAATGTTTTTAGGTTTTCATATCATAATTTTAATGGGTGTATAAATCATTTTATGACCTGTTATTTGAAAGAAAAGTTAATTTTTTCATCAATTAATAAAGGGTTTTCCATATATTTTTTACCCAATTTATTTTTTAACAATACCATATTAATCTACTCTCATACTTAATGTTGTTGAAAAAAATTATTCAATCCAAAATGATATGATTCTTTACTTGGACTACCTACTCATACCCTTTATTTTTTTTATTAAACTATTGTATATAATGAAAAAATATGTAATATGATTTCTATACTAAAAAAATTAATTATATCATAGGAAAATATTACATGATGTGAAAATTAGAGAAGAATAAGATACCACATGAAGTCCCCATAAAGGGCTACCCATTATGTTTCTCAAACCACCTACATTAGTGACACATGAATTAGATTCAACATTGAATGATATCTAGATCAATTGTTGATGTTTTCTTTACTCAAATTGACCAACAATGCATTTAACTCTTTTTTTAGAACATAGGAATTTTTAACTATGTATTTGGGAAGGCACAAAAAGGAAAACATATACCTAAATCCTATTTAAAATCATCAAGTTTTCACTACAACCATGTCAGCCAGATCACTTAAATTCAATTTAGGATCCTAGTGTTAAATTGAATCTCAATAGTAGGATTTGAAAGTATCATCACTTTCTAAATTTTATTCAATAATTAGAAATATATCATAAAATATTGATCAATTAAATCTAATATCCTCATCCATGGATATAAATATAGAATCTTTAAATAATATTCATGATGAATTATATTCAGGCTAAAGAAAAGTACCACAATAGGGAAATTCTAGTAGATATCACCTCAGTTACATGACATACTTCACAATATAGTCCCATAGAAAAACACCACTTCAAAAATGTCACTATAAAATATCCAATATAGATCTATAAACTATGAAGAAAATAAAAATAAAAACAACAAAACTCCTATGTAAATGAAATTCAAATTTGGGAGACCAAGTACTCCCATGCAAAGTGTATATAATGAAAATTTTTATATCATTAAAATTTTAATTCAATTTTAATAAACACACAAATAAAAATTTGTATATAATTATCCCTAGTGATCTCATTATTTTTATATATCTAAAAGTAAAAGAGGAATTGATCCTCAACCCATGTTTAAATCTCTTCTCTGTGACCATCATGAATGACCCCAATGTGGTTCTTGAAATTTTTGGTACCTTATGAATTTTAAAAATCAGAGGGCAAATTTGGATCCTAGAATGGTTATGATTAAGAAAAAATATTTTTTTAACACAAATTTATATCACAAAGGATATTATATCAATCATTTTCTCTCATAAATAGTAGTCCTGATTCTTCCTAGTTTTCATATGGTGTAGAGAAAAAATCTATCTAATACCACCATAGGATCCTTATCTTTTATAAAATTTAATTGAATATAATCTCTTCAATTTGGAATGTTGTTTCATGTACATCATTAGTAGCATCACCTCCATCATTTTATGCCTATTTATCCTCTAAAAACCCCCATACTAAAATATGGGATGGGATTTTCTGACCACATCCACAAAATAGAATTTATTTTTAGATTCTAGAGGATTCCTCAGTGATTGAGTGATCTGAAGACATTTATGGTCCTTCTATGGTCAGTCATCAATATCAATATCATCATGATCCATATTCCCTAGAAATTCCTAGACATCATCAGACTTATTTTACATATGGATGTTCTAGGATTCATTAGCTCATTAATTCAAGATGTGATGAGTAGTTTATGGTCTTATAAGATTAAATACAATGTGTTTCAAATTTTTGATCAACCTAATTTTTTTTCTAACAGGAAAATTTTCACTAGGAGAAGCTGTCTTGAAGGTCACCACACTACATGATTTAGTGGAGTGACATAACATCAAATAGAATGATCAATAATAAAGAATACATAAAAATAGATTTTTAACAAAATCCCAATCATCATTTTGAATGTAAATATTAATATAAAGAGGTTTCATCAAATTGACATTAATGAAAAATTTGAAGCTGAGGGCCTTTATAAATTTTATGTCATTAGATTCAATTTTATTAGATTCCAAATTAGAGTATAAATGGAAGTTAATGAAACTAACTTAATGAAATTAATAGGAATACTCACATAGATAATACATTCATTTATTTTATTTTCATGGTGTTTATCCCAAAATTTTATCATTTACTAGGAATTTATCACAAGGTTTATTTACATGATTATTTTTGGATTTAGTAGGAAATTAAAATAAATCACGAGTTTTAATTTATTATTTCATATTTTTGGAATATTTTAAACAAATCCTACACTTAATTAGGAATTTATTGAGTCATACCTTTTGTGGATGAATTTAAGTATTAGAATTCAAAGAAGATTTTGGAGTTGAAGAATTTTTGAAGATAATCAACCATGGATAAATATTCTACAAATTCCACAATAATCCAAAATAAAAACCTGTAATTTTGACATTATTATTCCATGAAACCAATACATAGACCACTTGTGTATATCTATAGATTATAAGAAAAGGTTCTCAACAAACTATGAGTTCGTCCACTAACCACACATTAATCTGACCTACCATGATAGACATCTGACTAAACATTCATTCTAATTGGCCGTAAGGTAGAAATATGACCATGTAAATAAAAATTATAAGAAAAAAAATGAGTGACTCTGAATTTATGCATCAACCATAATGATATATTATATAATGTCATCAATCGATTGATTGAACATCTAATGTACTACACACAGAATCTTCAACATGGTCAGTAATATTTGATTTTGTCTCCTGTATTCCATGAAATCACTAGAACCTCATATTTCGTCAAACAATTCACTACCTCATACAATATCCATTTCTTATAAAATTTTAAAGGAATCATATGTATGGAAAAATTATAGGTCACTATTAGGGTTTGTGGGACTCATGTAAACTTATATCCAAAACCATGGGTGCTATTTCAGTATTCATGTGAACATTTGGAGGATTATTCATGGATTATATATGATTTTTGTTTTCAAAATTAGAAAGTAAGTATTAATATTTCTTAAAATACCAAAGTGAAATGATGATTAAAATATTAGGAAGAAAAAATGAATTAAAATATTCAAAAATAGGGATGATCTGGTGGGTTTGACTAGTAAAAATAGAAGGAGGCTAGGACTCTATATGATAAGATAGAGTTACACTAAATGAGGGGATCTACACATGGATTGTGAGTTTATGCTACAAAATATGATAGTACAGTTTCATAATTTCTATTATTTTTTTAATTATTTAGTTACATAATTCTTTCTTATTCCCCATTCTTCTATATTTCCATTTTAATATAAGGGGTGTCTTCTACGTGATTAGGTAAGTGAAGGTTCTCTTTTATAATGATTGATTTGTAAGTATTTAATGAATGGAAATAGTCTTCTATTGTTTATTTTCAATTATCTATGGATGTTTTACAAAAATAATGCAATATTGTTTAGAGTTTCAAGCTCTTTTACTATTATAGCTTAAGTCAATAACATAAAATTTCCCTTATACTATCCAGGTTTTCTGAGTGTATCATTTTTTAGAGTTTAGTTTCTATTATCCACTTGCACGTGTGTGGAACTGTTGAATGTAATTTGGATTTCCTTAGAACACCAACACATAATTAGGATTTTCCTAGGTAATTTTGGAGTGTCTTTCCAAGATTCCATTAACATGGAAAGGGAAGTGAAAAAATTAGTAATCAATTTTATATCAATCCAAAAAAACCATCCATCAAAAGTTATTTCATGAGTATATCTTGGAATCATTAAGTTATCAAATCATATGATGTGTATTAAATCCTTTTTGGGAATAGAATATAATTTCATTCGATAACCTGAACGTGATCCAATATCTTTTTTCATAAACCATTTTTAGACCTTAGTTTAAATTGGTCTTCTATATTCAAAATAATAAATTCAAAACATAACCTATAATTTATATAATTAAAAAGTGGAAACTAATTTTTATTCAATCCTCTCCAAGAGAAAACCTAGGTTACAAGTAACAAAACATTTATCTTGGGAAATAAATTTATTTTTATACACCCCAAAATAGGTGTGTGTAAAAACATGGAATCATTTATGGGGAGTTTGAGCAACAAAAAAAATAATTTAAACAATTCATGAAATGAGCATATAATGACTGACTATTTTATTTGGACACCGAAATAAAAATATTATGATGAAATAACTTCATAAATCTAAATCTAAAAACAATTTTAGAATAAAATTCTTTTTAGTCTCAAGTTAATCTACTAGTGTTCACATTGATTCTTCATTCATTACTAAAAATACCAACAAAGGCCCAAGAGACATTCATGCACCACAATTTATTAATAAAAACCTTCTTATAGCTTTTTCTAAATTGAAAAATAGCATTCAATTAAAAACTATATTTGTTGAACATTGTTTAAATATCAATGGTATTATAGGTAATGAGAACAATATAAACATATAAATATTCACACATTTCTCTTATACTATGTAACCTCATGGATTGAAAATTGAATAAGTGAAATAACAGTCATTATACTTCTAAAAAGAAGAAGATACCGAAGAATGGTTATATATCCAACAACATGGTGATTTTGAAAACATGTATGATATATATGATTCATGAAAATATTCATACAAAATATTAGGATAACATAAATTAAGAATGATATTAATTTTATAAAAAATTCATATGACAACACGTTATGAGAAATGGAAGAGATTAACAAAGATTTATCCCAAATGTCCACTTCAATCTATAGAAGATAACAACTTGTGTGTGTAATTTAGTTAAGGCCTATATGATAGTGATATAATTATTTTTTACGTATCATCTAGATAAAATTTTATGAAAAAATAATTAATAGAATCTAAGGGCCTGATTTAAAATAATACATAAAACTCATAAGTATATTGTAAAATAGATATTTGAACAACTGGTATTCTTGAGTTAAGAACTTCTAATTCGTTACATTTTTTAGAAAAAAATATTAAATAGATAACATTTTTGTGATATGGATGGCTCTAAGATAGTAATGTGAACAACAATTAACTATTAAGGTATGTGATTTATCCTCATCAACATAATATTTCACTAACTAGTTTTTTTTAAATGTAGGGTTTATGAAGTAGTTAATCATCATTTCAACCAAACAAATTTCAATAAAATCAATTATGGACGGAGCATAAACAAAACCATTATTGATTCAAAAAATAGTAAAAACAAAATAGACCACCTACCAAAATTAGTATGAAAATTTTCCCTCATACAAATATTAAAACTAACTATGTAATACCCCAAGCTTCCATGGCACACTTCCCTTTGAATAATACAGTAGCATGTGTTGTACGCAACTTCGAGTTCTAACACACACCGCAACCAATCAAACTAGCCATTATGAGTAGTAATACCCACTTTTTGAAATTATATAAATTTTATCTTTTAAAATGGACTTCATTTTTGGATACAAATTTATCAAAATTAGCCTAGGTTTAATTTTTGGTATTTTTCTGAAAACATTCAATTTTTGATGAATAGTGAAAAACAATGAGTTATAGTTTAAAATTGAATTTTTATTTAAATAATTATTTATTTCATTTAAATTTATTTTAGGTAAAAATTGATACATAATACCTATATAATTTCAATGTAATAATTGGATTCAGTTTATAATAATTTTAGATATATAAAATTTTTATTGAAATTTTCACCATCTTTTGCCCAACTTCAAAGAGAATTTGAAAATTCACATAAAACATAATTTTACCGCTTTTGTGAGTGGAATTTAAAAAATCTGAGAGGCATGGTTAATATCAAGGAGTAAAATGTTGTTCAATAAGATAAAAGTATTTTTTGGTAAATAGTAACTTTTTACTTTTATTTACCACGGTTAAATGTAAATAGGGTAATGATGATATTTTTATTACCCTAAAGCATGCCCTAATTCTATTGGCTAAGTATAATTCGACCAAAAAAACCTTAGGAATAAAATATGAACCTCTTTGGTCTACTTGGATTAGATTAATACATTTATTAATATTTAATTTAAAGAAGAGTAAAAAGAGTTAAAATCAATATTTAATAACTAAAACATTGTCAATATATAGTTATACATAAGATAAATTTGTTTATAAATATTCATTAGAAAGATAAAAAAATTTCATATATAATGGTATTTTATATATAATTTTTATACATTAAATAATTTAATTTATTTGTGACACAATGACGATGCAGTAATTGCCTTATTAGTGAAATATTAAAATAATTGATATTATAAATACCCAAATAAATATGATTTGAGACTTTTAATGAATTAAAATAATTTTAAAGTTCAATATGACATTTTATGATTGATTAAATGAATAATTTTCTAATTAATAATTCTGTTATTAATTTCGGAAAAACAAAATACCAAATAGTGTCAAAATTGTCATAAAAGAGTTTTTAAAAAAAATATTATATTATTAATTGATATTCAATTCCAAGAAATATAAGGTTTTCCCAAGTGACTTGCATAACGATAATTTTATCATTAATGAACCACTTGGGGTTAGATTGGAAGTATATAGTATGTTTATTAACTATATAATATAAAAATACAAAGAGACATGGTAAATGTGAAACTAATTATTTAAGAGTTAAAACTAAAAGATAAGGTTAATATAGTGAACAAAACCTATCAAAAACCTATTTTTTGGGTGGTTTTTTACCTATCCCCACCTTATACTTTAAATAATCCACTTTATATCCATTAGAAACTGAATATGAATTTATTATAAAATAATATTTCTAGCTTTTCCAAAGGTACCTCTCACCCCTCTTACAAAATGGAACTCCCGCTTCTCTCAAATTAATGCCTTCAAATCATTTTGGTTCGGCCAAAACCTGCCCAAATATTCTTTCAAAATCCCTCGATTCAACCTAGAGGCCTTAGTTTTATCATAATTCCTACCTAAAAATCCCTTTTGATCAAATCAAAAGGAAAAACCCGAAGAAGAGGTAATGTTTTCACCACCCTCTTTCAAGTTCCTTTCTTCTTCCACATCTTCTTTCTTTGTTATTTCCATTATAAAATAATAACTCCAGTATCTTCTATATACTTTGATGTTATTATAAATATGTTACAACCAAATTCAGTATTCTATCCATCCTTTAAATGACATGTCACCATACGTGCGTACGTACGGCATACCATCTCCATGTCGTGGTTTAATTGTTATTAAAAACATTAATATTTATATGGGTATTATAATGATGTGTAATTGAATTAAATAATAAATATAAAATTATAATGATTCTGTATATATGATATACCATCCAATTATATAATATTTTAATATCAAAAGAATGATATTGTCGCTCGTGCGTACGTACGGACTACCGTCTCCACGAACGCGATGAGATTCATTCCCCATCGTATCCATTCAAGAATAATTCCTATTTGATGATTAAAAGTAATGATTAAAGACTTTATATCATTATAGATATGTATAATATACAACCTATCCATAACAAATAGAGCTTACATAACAAAACATATAAAATAAAATGAGTAAGTGAACACCAGAAACGACAATAATACTAAAATATTAATAACAAAGAAATACTAAAAGATCATATATGATATAATATTTATGTATATGATTATTTTATAATTTAATAACAATTATTTAACTATTTTAATGGATGTTAACCTACCCTCGACCAAAAAAATTACATGGTACGAGTTTATTTCACAATCTCTTCATTATTCGAGGTTGTTTATATGTAATTATCTACTGGGACTTCTTTATCATCCACATCCATGTTTCATAAAAATATATTTTAATACATTTTTAATTTTTTATAGACTACGGGCTAAAGTCATTTATACCCTTTTTTACTTTTTATAAGATTTTTATAAATGAATCTTTCCGTTGTTTTCCAAATAAGGTCCTTTTTAACCTTTTCGACAAAATTAAGTTAAGACTATCTTTTTTAACTTATATGGTGGGTGTGGCTATTTTCCGCCATTATAAAATCATCTAATCTTCCCTTAAAAGCTTATAATAATATATTCAAAGTAAACGTTTCCTTTTATAATTATGTGACTTTTAAATGATTTCAAAAAAATACACATTTTTCTCAAATAGTTTTGATTTCATCTATGTCAACATCCTTTGATGGATTTTAAATTTCTTTGAAGGTGATTTATTATGATAAAAAACTTCCATATCATATTGATGGTTTTGTGATATTTTTGACTGGGGAAGTGTTATTTTTATACCATTCATGGTTTATGGATAAATTGTTGACATTTCGTATGCTAGTTTCAATACGAATGTTTATGTTATGTTTAAACCTTTTCGTATGAGGAATAAATTGGACTTAGTAAGTGACGGGTGGAGGCCACTATAGTTCCTCAATGCATCAGTAGGTCACATAAGACAAACTAGTGTCTTGGCACAAGTCATTGACAAAATCTTATTTGTAGTCTTGGCACAAGGCCTTGACTATGTGGTTATGATAGTCTGGCATTATGCATTCCATCATTATAAAAGTGGTTATTGATATTGAATGTGATTATTCGATTAATATAATATCCATGTGAATAAGTAAACAACAATATTTAATTTTATCTTTTCCATATTATGATGAAGTTCATGTTTAAAATGATTTTTTTTAGTTATAAATTTCCTTAAATGTTGATGTTTATTTATGAAAGTTTCCGCTATATTGTTATCCTTACTGAGAATCTGAGCTCACCCATTTCAATGTACTATTTTTTCCAGGATGTGGAGAAGTATTTTATGAATGACCTACAAGGATAGTATGAGGGGATATAAATACAAGATGCTGTTGTAGTTATTTTCACTTTATGATGTTATGTAAGACTTATGAATATATCTAGTGTTTCCAAGGCTACTAAACTAATCGATCTTTCGAGATTTGATCTTTTGTGATCATGCCAATGTTATGTAATAATGCACCGACTCTGGGTAACTGGGGTCAGGGCATTAAAGTTGGTATCAGAGGAAGTTTAGTACAAACCTTGGAAGCTAGATTTAGATAAACTATGAATAGAGCACATAGCCATAAGATAGACTTTGATGATTTGTATAGAAGAACTTACTAGAATTTTGATATTATAGGGATTTTGTGAGTTTTTCGAGCAATAAATCCATGTCTGGATATGAGAAGGTATAGGTGGATCTGGAAGAGATGTACCTAGGGTTAAAACCCGAAAACACCGCTTTGAGCTAGACTCAAACAGGAACTGGTGCATGACAATGGGCCTTGCGGCACTCTTGGTTACGACACTCCCATGGGATATGCCTAGGATAATTCTCATTTTCTTTAAAAACCATTATGATTGGTTTATGAGTATATACTTCCTCAAAGAAAACATTTTTATGATTATGGATTATATCCATAAACTATTCAAATTAAGTTAAGTGTTTTAAAAGTTTGGATTTATGTATTGTGATTCATAAACTAATCTAGTGTATGCCAATGTTTAGAAATGGAACCTATTGGAAGGAATGGAAACTGTATCAATGTACGCACTCCATTTAGGGATTTCTCTCATGCAAAAGATAATTATAGTAGAGCTGGTGATGAAACTGGTGCTGATTAGATAAGCACCATACTGGGATAACTCACTCAGGTTATGAATAAAAAACTTACCCGTATGGAGCACCCTAATCCGCAACTTAGAGAATCATTGTTAGATCGCTTTATGAGGAAAAAACCACCAAAATTCAATGTCGATACAAATCCACTAGTATCTGAGCAATGGATAAATTCCTTAGAGAAAATATTCCATGCCTTGGGGAGTAGCATAAGGGAAAAAGTTGTCAATAAAGTTTACCACCTCACTGGAGATGCTGATCTATGGTGGTCATTGATTCAAAACACAAAGGAAGATTATGAAGTATCAAATATGGAATGGAGGGAGTTTAAAGATATTTTCCTAGAAAAATACTTTCCTCATGACCATAGAGTGGATATGGTAATACAGTTTTTGAGTCTGAGGCAAAAGGAGGATGAGAATGCTGCAAAGTATGAGTCTAGATTTACAAGGTTAGCAAGGCATGATGAAGATTATATATGTGACCCAAGAAGTATTATTGATCGTTACATTGATGGGTTAAATCTTTTTCTCCATCGAGCATTAGTCACACAATCCTTCTCGTCGTACAAAGATATTGTCTCATGTGCTATCAAGATAGAAAAAGAATTCTCTAAGTCTTATGACTTTAAAGCAAATCAAGAGAAGAAGAGATCTGTTGATCACTATGGAAATGGAAATAAGGGGAAGAAGGGAAAAATTGAATATCCATCCTGTAGTAAATGTGGGAATAAACACCCTGGTACTTACATAAAATTAATGGGAGTATGTTACAAGTGTGGTGAAAAAGGCCACCAAGCTCGTGATTGCAAGGGGAAGAAAGAAGCTACCGATGTTCAATGCTACAATTGCATGGAGATGGGACATTATGAAAATGAATTTCCTAAGAGTCAGGGAAACTTTCCTCAGAAAAGGCCAAGGGATCAAGGACAAGCTTATGCTACCACTACTGCTGAGTTAGAATCTCCGAAAGATGTGGTGGTAGGTAATTTAAGGCTTTCCTCAAATTTAGCCAATGCTTTATTTGATTCTGGATCATCGCATTGTTTCATATCTTCCCAGTTTTCTAAGGAAATTAGATATTTCCAATTTTATTCAACAAGGGAGTTGTCAGTTAAAAATCCTAAGGTAAGTATCATCGCAAAATAGTTTTGTGAATTCGTTCCCATTAGAACATATAAATGTTCTTTATCTTCTAATCTCATTGTCATACCTATGATTGTGTTTGATATAATCCTCTGTATGGATTGGATTTCGGACCATGATGTGAAGATTTATTGTAATAAGAAAGAGGTTAATATTTTGGATGAGGATGATAAGGAACACCTTATCTTTAGAGAAGAATCATCACCACCTAATTCTTATCTAGATCCACCCCCAGTATCTCAGCTAAATTTAATTATTGGGAAGGAAGATATTTAAATAACTGTGGGTGAGGAAAGGAATTTTCAAATAGAGGATTTACATATTTTGAAAGAATATGTAGATGTGTTTCTGGAAGATTTACCTCGACATCCTCCAGAATGAGAAATTGAGTTTTCCATTGATTTAATTCCTGGTTCAATGCCTATATCGAAGACCCCTTATAGAATGGACACTGTGGAATTAGTTGAACTAAAGAAAAAAATAGAGGAATTGAGTAATAAGGGATTTATTCTCCCTAGTGTTTCTCCATGGGGAGCCCCTGTCCTTTTTAATAAGAATAAGGATGGATCTATGAGGTTATATATCGACTACAGGGAGATCAATTCTATAACAATAAATATAAAGTATCCCCTACCTTGAATTGATGATTTATTTGACCAATTGCATGAATCTCAATACTTTTCAAAGATTGACCTTCGATCTGGATACCATCAGTTGTGTGTGAAGAAGGAAGACATTCCGAAGACAACATTTTGAACCAGGTATGGGCATTATGAGTTTACAGAAATGCCTTTTTGATTGACTAATGCACCCTCTGTATTCATGGATCAAATGAACAGAGTTTTCAAATATTATCTCGGTGATTTTTAGTGGTATTTATCGATGATATCTTGGTATACTCCAAAATATATGAAGATCATGAAAATCACTTGCGCATCATCCTAAAGACTCTTTAAAGACATGAATTATATGGGAAGTTTAGCGAGTGTGAATTCTGGCTTCAGGAGTTTTTTTTGTTGGACATATTGTCTATATGGATGGAATTTCCATTGATACTTATAAGACCAAGGCAATCCAAGATTGTCCATCACCGACGAGTATAACAGAGGTACACAGTTTTATTTTTTTAGCAGGTTATTATCGACGTTTCGTCCAGAATTTTGCCCAGTTGGCTAACCCATTAACAAAGCTCACACGAAAAGGGGTTAAATTTGTTTGTACAAAAGAATGTGAAGAATATTTCGAAGAACTAAAGATAAGATTAGTCAATGGTCCTATATTTACTCTACCATCAGAGAATAATGGTTTTTTTATTTATTGTGATGCTTCAAAGAAAGGACTTGGTAGTTTCCTTATGCAGAATGATAGAGTTATTGTCTATGCATCACGACAGCTGAAAATTCATGATAAAAACTATCCTACTCATGATCTTGAGTTAGCTGCTGTAATCATTACTTTGAAGATATAGAGGTATTATATATATGGTAAAAATGTTAGATATATACCGATCACAAGAGTTTGATGTACATTTTTTCAAAGAAAAAACTCAACATGAGGCAAAGGCAATTGATTGAATTACTCAAGAATTATGATATCACGATACACTACAACCTAGGGAAGGCAAATAAGGTGGAAGATTCTTTGAGTAGAAAGGATCATGGTGTTTTGAACAAAATGAGAGTTGAAAGGGATCCAAATTTCATGGATCTAGTAAAGTTGGATATGGGAATAACCATGGAAGGTGAAACATCGATACTTTTTCAAATGGTTGTCAAACCATATTTACTAGAAGGGATAAAGAGTTCTCAAACTGATTATGAAGAATTTCAAAAGAAGATTAAAGCTTTGAATGATGGGAGATTGATTGACTTTGTGTATGAAGATGGAATTTTGAAATTTGGGAAGAGGCTTTGTGTTCCCGATATAACTGATCTAAAAAGGGAATTGTTGGATGATGCTCATAGTTACAATTTCTCTATACACCATAGGAGCACCAAAATGTATAGAGATTTGAAGGAACATTTTTGGTGGGACAACATGAAGATGGATATTGCTGATTTTGTGTCAAGATGTATGGTTTGTCAACAAGTTAAAGCTAGAAGACAATATCCTGGAGGAGTCATGCAACCTCTTCCCATACCTGAGTGGAAATGGGATAATATCATGATGGACTTTGTTATGGGACTACCAAATACTCCTAGAATGAATGATGAAATATGGGTCATTGTTGATCATCTTACCAAGTCAGCACATTTTCTTGCTATAAGAGAAGATTTTCCACTTGAACGTCTAGAAACACTATATATTAATGATGTTTTAAGACTTAATAGAGTACCCCTATCATTTGTTTCTGATCCTGATCCACGTTTTACATCAAGATTTTTGAAAAGTCTTCAAAAATCTATAGATACTGAGCCTCATTTGAGCACTGTTACCACCCCCAAATTGATGGACAATCATAATGGACTATTAAAACCTTAGAAGACATGTTGAGATCTTGCTCACGTGACTTTCAGGGTATGTGGGATCAATATTTAACTTTGGTAGAATTTTCCTATAACAATAGCTTTCATTCAAGTATTTAGATGGCACCATATGAAGCATTATATGGAAAGAGATGTCGCACACCAACCTGTTGGGATGACGTTGGTGAAAGAAAACTCGTAGGCCTAGAACTGGTGAAGGAAATGCTGGAAAATGTAAAGGTAATCCAAAACCACATCAAAGCATCTCAATGTAGGCAGAAGAGCTATGCTGATAATTAAAGGGAGGATTTGGAATTTATGGTAGGAAATCATATTTTCTTGAAGGTATCTCCATGGAAGGGTGTTATAAGTTTTGGTAAGAGAGGTAAATTGAGTCCCAGGTACATCGGACCTTTCGAAATTCTAGAACGAATTTGGGCTTTAGCTTATCGTTTGAAAATGCCGCCAAATCTCTCCAAAGTTCACGATGTGTTCCACATATCACTGTTGAGACAATACATGTCTGACGCAATAAATGTACTCACCTATGGGGAATTAGAACTGGAACCCGATCTATCTTATTGTGAAGAGACCGTCAAGATTATTGATACAAGAGAAAAAGTGCTGAGAAACCAGACAACTCGTCTGGTAAAAGTTCTATGGAGAATCTATAAGATGGAAGAGGCAACGTGGGAACCTAAGGATCTTATGATGAAGAACCAGCTAGTTCTTTTTATGTAGTAATATTTTAGAAATTTCAAGGAAGAAATTGTTTGAAGGAGGGGAGAATGTAACACCATAAGCTTCCACGATACACTTCTCTTTGAATAATACAGTAGTGTGTGTTGTACGCAACTTCAAGTTCTAACACACACCACAACCAATCAAACTAGCTGTTATGAATAGTAATACCCACTTTTTGATATTATATAAATTTTATCTTTTAAAATGGACATCATTTTTGGATTCGTAATATCAAAATTAGCCCAGGGTGAATTTTTGGAATTTTTCTGAAAACTTTCAATTTTTGATGAATAGTGAAAAACACTGAGTTATAGTTTAAAACCGAATTTTTATTTAAATAATTATTTATTTTATTTAAATTTATTTTAGGTCAAAATTGATACATAATACCTATATAATTTCAATTTAATTCATTAGAGTCAGTTTATAATAATTTTAGATATATAAGTATTTTATTGAACTTTTCACCATCTTTTACCCATCTTCCAGGAGAATTTGCAAATTTACATAAAACATAATTTTACCGCTTTTGTGAGTGGAATTTAGAAAATCCAAGAGAAAAAGATAATATCAAGGAGTAAAATATGGTTCAATAAGATAAAAATACTTTTTGGTGAATAATAACTTTTTACTTTTATTTACCACAGTTAAATGTAAATAGGGTAAGGATGATATTATTATTACCCTAAAACATGCCCTAATTCTATTGGATATGTATAATTCGACCAGAAACAACCTTAGGAATAAAATATGAGCCTCTTTGGTCCACTTGGATTATATTAGTACATTTATTATTATTTAATTCAAAGGAGTGTTAAAAGAGTAAAAATCAATGTTTAATAAGTAAAATTTTTTTAATATAGAGTTATACATAAGATAAATTTGATTATAAATATTAATTAGAAATATAAAAATATTTACTACATAATGGTATTTTATTTATAATTTTTAAAAATTAAATAATTTAATTTATTTATGACACAATGATGATGCAGTAATTACCTTATTAGTGAAATATTAAAATAATTGATATTATAAATACCCAAATAAATATATTTTGATAATTTTAATGAATTCCACGAATTTGATAGGTTAATATGAAATTTCAAGGTTGATTAAATGAATTAGGTTATAATAAATAATGCTGTTATTAAGTTAGAAAAAATAAAATACCAAATAGTGTCAAAATTGACATAAAAGAGTTTTTAAAATAAATATTATATTATTAATTGATATTCAATTCCTAAAAATCTAAGGTTCAGACAAGAGACTTTTATAATGATAATTTTATCATTAATGAACTACTTGGGGTTCTATTTGGAAGTATATAGTATGTTTATTAACTATATAATATAAAAATACAAAGAGACGTGGTAAATGTGAAACTAATTAACTAAGAGTTAAAACTAAACGATAAGGTTAATATAGTGAACCAAACCTATCTAAAACAAATTGGTTGGGTTGTTTTCGACCTATACCCACCTTAAAATATAAATAATTCACTTTGGATCCATTAGAAACATAATATGAATTTATTATAAAATAATATTTCTAGCTTTTCCAAAGGTTCCCCTCACCGCTCTTATAAAAGGGAACTCCCCCTTCTCTCAAATTCATACATTAAAAGACTTTTGGTTCAGCCAAAACCTACCCAAATATTCTATAAAATTCCCTTAATTAAACCTAGAGGCCTTATTTTGATTATAAATCCAACCTAAAGAGCCTTTTGATCAAATCAAAAGGAATAACCCGAAGAAGAGGTAATGTTTTCACCACCATCTTTCAAGTTCCGTTCTCCTTCCACTTCTTCTTTCTTTGTTATTTCCATTATAAAATAAAAACTCAAGTATCTTTTATATACTGTGATGTTATAATAAATATGGTACAACCATATTCAGTATTCTATCCATCCTTTAAATGACATGTCACCATACGTGCGTACGTACGGATTACTGTCCCCACGTCTTGGTGTAATTGTTATTCAAAATATTAATATTTATATGGGTTTGATAATGATGTGTAATTTAATAAAATAAAAAATATAACATTATCATGATTCTGTATATATGATATACCATCCAATTATATGTGATTTTAATTTCAAAAGAATGATATTATCACTCGTGTGTACATATGGACTGCCGTCTCCATGAACGCGATGAGATTCATTCCGTATCATATCCATTCAAGACTAATTCTCATTTGATGATTAAAAGTAATGATTAAGGACATGATATCATTCTGTATATAAATAAGATACAACCTATCCATAAAAAACACAACTTATGTAACAAAACATATAAAAGAAAACGTGTAAGTGAACACCCAAAACGACGATAATACTAAAATATTATTAACAAAGCAATATTAAAAGATCATATATGATATCATATTTATGTATATGATTCTTGTATAATTTAATAACAGTTATTTAAAAATTATACAGGAGGATAACCTACCCTCAACCAAGGAAAATTACAAGGTAAGGGTTTATTTCACAATCGCTTCATTATCCGAGGTTGTTTATACCTAATTATCTACTGGGACTTCTTTATCATCCACATCCATGTTTCATAAAAATGTATTTGAAAACATTTTTACTTTTTTATATATTATGGTTTAAAGTAATTTATACCCTTTTTTACTTTTTATAAGATGTTTATAAATGAATCTTTCTCTTTTTTTCCCAAACAAGGTCCTTTTTAATTTTTTCGTCAAAATTAAGTTAAGAATGCCTTTTTTTAACTTATACGGTGGGTGTGGCTATTTTTGGCCATTATAACATCATCAAAACTTCCCTTAAAAGCTTATAAGAATATTTTCAATGTAAATGTTTCCTTTTATAATTATGTGACTTATAAATGATTTCAAAAAAGATATATTTATCTCAAATAGTTTTGATTTCATCTATGTCAACATCCTTTGATGGATTTTAAGTTTATTTGAAGTGGATTTATTATGATACAAAACTTACATATCGTATTGAAGGTTTTGTGATATTTTTGACTGTGGATGTGTTATTTTCATACCATTGATGGTTTATGGATAAATTGTTGACATTTAGTATGCTAGTTTCAATACGAATGTTTATGTTATGTTTAAAACATTTCATATAAGGAATGAATTGGACATTGTATGTGACGGGTGGAGCCCCCTATAGCTCCTCAATACATCGGTTGGTCTCATGAGACAAAATAGTGTCTTAGCACAAGGCCTGGAAAAAATCTTATTTGTAGTCTTGGCACAAGGCCTGACTATGTGGTTCTGATAGTCTGGCATTATGCATTCCATCATTATGAAAGTGGTTATTGATATTGCATGTGATTATTCTATTAGTAGAATATCCATGTGAATAAGTAAATGGAATTATTTCATTTTATCTTTTCCATATTATGATGAAGTTTAATTTTAAAATGCTTTTGTTTTTGTTATACATTTATTTAAATGTTGATGTTTATTTATGAAATTTTCTGCTACATTTTTATCCTTACCAGGCATCTATGCTCACCCCTTTCAATGTTCTATTTTTCCCAGGATGTGAAGAATTATTTTATGAATGACCTGAAGGGATAGTATGAGGGGATATGAAGACAAGATGTTGTTGTTGTTTTTTCACTTTATGATGTAATGTAAGACTGATGAATATATCTAGTGTTTCCAAGGCTAATAAACTAATCAATCTTTCGAGATTTGATCTTTTGTGATCATGACAATGTTATGTAATAATGCACCGACTCTGGGTAACTGGGGTCGGGGCGTTACGAAATAGGTTTAATTACACCCATTAACCATTTATAAGTCATTCAAGAAGTCATATAACCATGAACCTTATCATCCCACCATTTTCAATAAATGTGATTCTTTATCTAACCCTCTACTAATACACAACATATTATGTAATAAAAAAATTCATTAGTAGATGATCTTATCAAGGAAATTAAAGAATTGAGAGAAATACTAAAACATAGAAAACTATTTAGGGAACCAACAATCCAAAACTAAGCCCAAAACAGATGATAATTTCATTATGATAACAACAAGGTTTATCAATGTTCTCCAACCATCATACACTCTTGAACCAGAACTAAGTCAAGTGAAATTATAGGAAATTAAATCTATGACTTCTGAAAATTATAGGAATATGTAAAAACCACAATTAATAAGAAACATTAAAGACAAGAAAGGGAGAATAAATACATAACCCTGCTATTCCATTCAAATATTATCCAATTAAAGAAGGTATATGATGAATTTAGTTAAAACATATTCTTGATACATTACTAAAAGTGGAGATTAAAATATCTTTTATTGGACCCCAAATTCATATTACCATGAATTACAAATTTTTTATGAAACATTGATCAAAAAATATGAGGTACCAAGGGAATAAAAGGTTAATATTTGGATAATGTGAAACAACCCTTATTGCACCACAATTTCCTAAAAAAATCATGAGTACTTGATGTTTTCTATCCATTACACCATTGAATATTTAACTTTTTATGATATTTAATGTGATAATGGTGACCCAAACTTTTTTCCTCAATCAGTGATTATAACTTTGTAGATGGGATATTTGATGCTTTCTAGAGTGGTGGTGTAGTGTAAAAAATGACCACTATTTTTATATTATATGTTTTGGTATTTGTGTCAATTATAAATAGTTGAAAAATATATATAGCTAACTTATATGTTCATAATATGTAGGATGATAGAATCTCATAAATGTCACCCACTATGTTGGGTATACCATTCCCAAAGAAAGAAAAGGTAATAATCATTGTCTATAATGGTGTAATCACATTAGATTATGGAGATACCTCTATCCATTAAAATTTATTCTCCTATATGTGGATCCTTTTAGCTGACCATTCACCCTTTAATATATAAAAATGTAAGGAGGCTTATGAAATTGAATATATAAGTATGTTTCAAGAAATCATGGCACTTGGTGGCCACTTGAAGATTGAATATTCCAGGGGGGATGAAGTTTTACATAATTTTGAAAAATACATTTTCTATATTAGATAAAAATATTACACCCGATTTTATTGAATAATTTTGTTGTGTCTTTATTCATGATGCATCATACATGTAATATTGTGTACAAAAAATAAAATCAATGGAAGTCAGAAACCCAAATTTAATTTCCACATTGTAATAACTTTTAAATCTATAAATAGGATTATTTTCCATTGATTTTAAGTATTTGAACCTAATGAAGGGAATATCCTACTAATTATATTTTTTATTAATATATAAATAACATAAGAAAATAATATGATTTATCTTTTGAAGGAAAATGATCAGGAAATAGGATAGTGTTTAGCTGATATTCTAGGAATTAGTCTAAAAATATTATCATAAATAAAGTGTATTAGTGGATATTTGAGACCTCTTATTTATCCCCAAATTATGATAAATCCTAATATTATGGAGGTGGTAATGAACTTCATAGAAACTTTTTAAGAAGAAAATATATATAACCCAATCTTTAAAATTTAATATGTTAACCAAATCTATCTAATTACCATTGAAATAAGTTTTTATATTATAAAAACATGACCTAAATTAATTGGTACCTATGGGAACTCATAATAGCTAAATAGTGTGTATATATGAGAAATTTCTAAACCAATCCACTATAAAATATTAAATCCCAATCCAATTGATTGATTGAATTCTAGATATCATGGTAGGAAAACAAATATTTTGATTTTAGATTAGTTCTCAAGAAAATCTCACACACCCATTGATTCAGAGAACCTATAGAATACTACATTTACCATCCCATTTAAAACATTTAACTATAAAATAACTTCAATTGTTTTCTGAAATTAGAAAAGTAAATATCTATGTTTCTTGGTGAGTATAGTTTTAGAACACATAAATGACTATCTAGATCTATTTCCAGATTATTTTACTATTTTTTGAGATGATTTTGATCATTATATTAGAGATCCAAAGAAATTCGAGAAATTTTTATTTAAAAAAGATCATTTTTTGAATTATATAATGTTACAATTGATGGTAGAGAGACTAATACTCTTATAGAATGTCATATCCTAGGATGATATTGAAGTAGATAAGTAAAAAATTGAAGTAAAAAATTTATTGTCATACCCAATGTTTCTGGAACAAACATGATATACTCTATGATATATAACATTTTATTGGGAGATTATCATGTAATTTAGTAAGGTTTCTCTTCATCTATCTAAATTTCCACTGAATGATATTGATTTTTAGTGCTGAATGTTGAGATGCATTTGAATAAAAATAGTAAAGATTAATCACCCCACCCATGTTGTAGCCACTCAACTGTGAGAACCCTTTTGATCTTCTTTGTTGTGATTTTGACCAAGCTATGGTAAAATATTATACCCAAATAATTGAAAAAATCCCCCAAATCAATGATTATTCCATGAGAAAATTGGATATAACCCAACTCAACTATTAAACTACATAAATAGAGTTCCTTACTATTTTTAATGCTTTAGATAAATTCAGATCTTATTTTGTTGAAACTATATTCACTATGTTTTTTGATTGTGAAACACTTGAATACATAATAAAGAAGTATGATGAAAATCCCATGACACATATATGGATGTTATACCTACAAGTGTTCAACCTGGAGGTCATGGATAATAACTGAATATAATATTAGTTAGTTGTTATATTATGCAACATGACTAAATCAATAATTCGACATCTTAAACCACTAAATGAACACCTTATTGGGAAATAGTTATATTATGTTTAATTATAGGTATGTTAGAGTGAAAATGTGGTAAATTAATTAGAAAAAATTGAAGTACCAAATCATATAAATTCTGAAAAAATTATAAAAAAAACACTACTTAAATATTTTACATTTGCGAAGACACAAACATCTACAAAATTTACAATGATCAAGTAACACAAATATGTTTTCCAACAACATATATTGATTCTGTTTTTGAATTATTTCATACTCTAGAAAGTTGAGAACACATTGGACCTCAATAAACTATATATAATGTATTAAAGTCTATAATTTATTGTCTCGTTATGATAAAAAATAAAAAACTTAAAAAAATCAATGAAATTTAAATTTTCTATTTCAAAGTGGAATGTTTTTTCCAAAAACCTATAATGGTTTTTTTATTTTTTTAGATATAGATAATAGAATTTACAAAACCCTTTCATAAGAATTTTTTAAAATCTTATATTATACTTATTGAAGAATATTTTTATTAATGGTAAGAATATGAATCCACCAAAAATAAGGATGCAAAGGTTTCATGTTCTCTTTTCAGGTCTAATTAGTTTAGGTTTAGAATATAAAGGTCCATTATCAGTGATCACATGACTAAATTTTTAAATAAAAATATAGTGTATTTTGTTTTAAAAAATATTGATTAAATAAAAAGATATTCAACCCATACAATCATAAAAAGTTAGAATTTAAAGTTTCACATTGATATATCAAGGGAAGTTTTAAAATGTTGTTAAACCAAATCAGAGAGTATGGAGGAAAATGATAGAATATAGCTTGTGGGATTAGTAGATCACCAATAATAAACCTATAAGAATTTGAATATATTGATTCATTTATGGAATGATTTACCATCAACCTATTGAAATGGAAGAAAAATCATATTAGAGCAGGACTCATATCATTTTTCCCGATGTGGATCATGAAACACCTATTTCTCATTGTGGATCAGGAGACACCTATTTCCCATAGTGGATCAGGACACACTTGTTTTCCATAGTGTATTTAGTGCATAAAAATTTTCATCCTCTTTATATTATGAGATATGAATCTTTACCTAAATCATTCTTGGTAGATTTAGGTACCACACATCAAATAATGAAAATAATGAATATATGTTTCAAAAGATAACTAAAAATTCATCATATCATAACCCATGAAATGAAATGGGCTTTATAAACATTACATCTGATCATAACCTCTTTAAAAGTGAAATTATTCATAATCATTTCATCATTGCATTACCCCTGAATAATGAAACAAGTTTCAAAATAATTTTACTATGGGGTAACCTGTGGAAGGGAAACAAGTTTAATAAACATCGTTCCGTCATAAACATAAAAAATTATGAGAAATAAAAAAAATAATATCCTTGGTTCATATCCCTAGAAAATCATATGTTGAGTCATAAGATGCCATTTTATATGGATAATGATTTTTAAAGATATATCGCATTGAATTTTTCTTGAGGAAGATAAAATTTCTTTTAAAATCACTTATTTAAAATTCATATAATATTTTGAAAATAATTTTTATTAAAAAGGACTTTGAATTCTTATAAAAGAATCTATAGAAATAATTTAAAATATTTCCTATAGAGAATATCCTTTCAACCTTGAAAAAAACCTTTCTACAACATAACACAATTATAAAATAATTTTCTTTGAAAATAAGCATGAAACAATATAAGTTAATCTACAATTAAAATAGTTGTCATGATGATGGAAAATTCTATTCATTCTACACATGTAAAAAAAATATTCCATTCAAATTTTTGATAAAAAACAAATGGTAATTTTCTCGCAAAAAACATTATGATTAAATTCAATACGTTTTTTCAATAAAAAATTCGTAAAATTTTATATAATCACTACTTATGAGGATGTTAATTTTTTTTGAAATTTTGTTTTTATAAAACATGTTTTCTAAAGATAAATTTGTTTTTAGGTGAGGGGAGAAATAAAGATGGATTTCCTTAAAAACATTTTATCACATTTTTTGAGAAAAAAATAGTGGAAAATGGTATTATTATTTGTATATATAATGAATTACCCAAGGGGAATAAAAATCATGATTTTTTTTATAGATGGATCATAATATTTTATCATTGAAAACATAATCATAAACAATTTTGATAAAAAAATGTTATTGTAACTTGAAATCACTACTACCTTGGTAACATTGAATCTTAAGCCACATAAAAGATAGATACTCCATTGGATATGTAATTTTCAATAATTTTCAGGAAAATGATCATAAAATAAATCCAAGTAAATTTTATACATGAAGTAAAATAAATAGGTGGTGAATATAGAATGTGTCTCATAGAAGTAAGAAATTGAGACGAAAATACCTTAACTTAAGTCTTAGACTCTATCGTACATGATCAATATTCATATATAATAAATATATTATTTTTATATATCTATTAGAGGAAAATATTTGTATAAATTATACCTTATATGATTTTATAATTTTCTTTTATTACCTTTATATTTACAATTCAGTTTTTATAGTTATGTTTTGGGTAATTATTGCCTTGTTTTTTCTTATATAATTTGATTTTTTATATTTGGTCATCTTATATTGATCATGATTTCATTAATTACTTAATTTTTACCATGATATATATATATTTATTATATTAATTATATATTTCAATATAGTATACTTTAAAATATAGTGACATAAAATGAAATACATTATTCCTGGAGATGGTAGGTTGTACATACACATAAATTTTGTTTCCATTTTCAATTCAGATTGAATGAAAAAAAGGGAAATGATTTATTTTCATTCTAGAATAATTTTTATCTTTTATATATCACATATTTTTCTTTATAACCATCCTTATTTACTTCTATTTAAAGAGTTAATGAAACACAGTGTTTAACAAGATGGTAGTCTGTAATTTACAAGAGCGGCATTATTTTGTACCAAAAAATTGAGAGTATGAAGGTATGTGTGAGATAATAATTCAATAAGTAAAATAATATCATTAATAATAAATATATATATATACATAACACCATCATTATTTCCATTCTTTAGTGGTAATAATGGAAAAGGTAATGACATCTATTTGTGAAGTTGTTGTCCGTCTTACATGCGAATGATGACTTTATAAAACATTTGATGAAAGTTGAGATGTTTGTAGGTCATTAAAATAACATAAAAATATCTAATTATATGGATTATAAATATTTAATTATATCATTATGGTATAATAATAATTTAAAGAGGTGGTTTAGGAAATAAAAAATTGATCTTTGATGAATATTACCTCTTCTTCTTGTATCATCCTTAGGTTTTCAACAGAAGCCATCCCTAATTGGATCTATGTACAAAATATGAATTCTAGGATATGAGAATTGAATTTTAGAAGTTATATAGGTAGTACATGGCTGAAATATTTGTAGTGGGAGATTTTAATAAGTGAAGGGTGGTGGTGGCCTTTTATAAGTGGAGGAAAGGAAACCACATTGAAAGTACCTAAAAATTCCACAAAAGAGTCTAAAATGATAAAGAAATTCACCATAAAAAGCTTCAATATGAACATATATTCAAATTTTGGAAGGTTAATATGAAATTTGTTCTAGAAAAAAGGTATTAGACATGTTTCTGGTCATTTTCCACCCTCATCATTTAGTTTGATCCCCTTGTAAAACCCATTTTTATCATAACCGATGTATTTAATTTTTTACGTTCTTCAATATTTATCTTGGTCGAGAATTACGTTTACTAATTATATGATATATATTATTAGAACTCAAAATTTTAATTAAAAATTTTCAAATTGAATTTATACAATTTCAGAAATTTTATTGATAATTAATCTTACAGACGCTATGAGAAAAAATGTTTTCAAAGAGAGAATATCCAAAAGTTTACAAACCTTTAATATCTAATTTCAATATAAAAATTATTTCAATGAAATAAATTGTATTAATATATATATATATATTATTTTACTAATATTACTTTAAATTATATTTAAAATATAATCTGTCTTTATAAATATTTTAAATAAAAAGGTTATTTTCTAATAATATTTAGTATTTTTCACTATTCATAAAAAATTAATATTTTTAGAAGATTCTCAAAAATTCAACCTCATATAATTTTGATATAAAGATTAAAAAATGAGATTTATTTTATCAAATAAATTTTATAAATCTTCTATGGGTTTTCTTGTGGAAAAATTGAAATTAAAATCATTTTTTGAAAAAAATGGTATATTCCAAAAGTATAAAGGCTTTTAAAAAATTTTGAGTAAATATTTCTCTAAATATATTATTTATATGAATCCAATATAATAAAAAATTAAAAAAGTTCTTAATATAATTTATATCACTTTTTAATGGCCAGATTATAATGATCATATTTGAATAAAATTTATAATATATCAAATTTTTATTAAAACTTAGTGTCCTGTACAATGCATGCTAATAAAGTGTCATGTGTAATGAAAGATTAACTTGGTGTTTTATGTAATAAAATATATTAATAAAATTTAATTTATTCAACAAAACATTATTCATAAAAACTCAAGGTGTTACATTCTACCCTCACCCCCATAAAATTAATTTCATCCTCAAAATTTGTCAATATATGAGCAATTATTAAGGATACTTCAGCCTCATTACATCATCAAGATCTGATGTAGCTTCTCAAGATGCTGGTTTCAAAAAACAATTTTGACTAGGGGATAAGTATCATTTCATATAACATTCTCTATTTGATCAAAAATCTCTAATGGTTGTTCCTAATAAGAAATATCTTGCTCCAGCAATAAGACTAGTAAATTTAGTTCAAGTGATGGATAATGTATATACTTACTAAGGAGAGGTACATGGAACACATCATGAAACTATGAATAGTTTTGTGAAATAACTATACACTAATCTTCCATTCCGATATGACGAGTATTTCAAATGGACCAATATACTTAGGGATTAATTTCCCCTTCATTTTTCCAAATTGAAATTTATTGTTTGAACTTCTAAACAATTCATATTATAGATTGTATTAATTATTATCAACATAATTTTTATGCCATTTATTTTACTTCCTAACCTTCTACTAATTATATCTAACCATTATTTCAATATCATCATCTTCACTAAGTCCTAATAGATTTCATTATTCAACCTTGTTCTATTTCACATGTGTTATACACATATTTTTATAAAGGGATTCATATAGAGACATATAAATACTTGAGTGAATCATATTTCTATATATAAACTCAACTTTAGGAAGGTATTTATCCCAATCACCTTTGAAATCCATAAAAAAAGATCCTTGAATATCTTCTTGAGTATGAATTGTTCTCTCAGACTAGCCATCTATCCAAATATGATATATAGTACTAAAACTCAACTCTATATCAAGATCTTGATGGAGACTTTTCAAAATATATAGGAAACCCTCAAATCATGACCATATATAATTGAATGTGGTACTCCATTTGATCATACCACATCTTTAATGTATATTATGGCATGATGTTCAAGATAGAAATTTTTTATGATAGAAATGACATGTCCTACCTTTGTATAGTGTTATATTATAACCCATAATTATCTCAGCATCACTGATATGATAAACCCTAATTGTTACCAATGCCTTTAATTATATTTCCATAGAGTTTAATGTTATTCCCTGTGAAAAAATAACTATATAAAAAATGAAATGGTTGAATTTCCATAAATGTCTCATAAAATATCCTTAATCTTGATAAATTATCCTAACATAAATCCTCAAAAGGGGTTCCTATGAATTAGAACTCATGATCATACTTAAATTGGTAAAACCAGGATTGTATCCATAACTCTATGTTTATCATACTTGAAGACACAAATTATTCCAAATTCTTATTCAACAATTATTCTGTAAATATAGTCTTTTCTTATAAAAAACCATTTCTAACCAAATCTTCTATTCAACCTTGTATTGAGTGAATTTCAAATTCCAATTCAAAATTCATGTAGAGGGATATAATAAAAAAATAATAATAAAAAAACAATAATATTTTCATAGTTATTATTCATTAAAAAAACAAGGAATTCCCATATAAGGGGTTGAGGATTAGAGTCCCTTAATTATTAGGATTCACTTGAACCATCCTGATTCCATAGTATTTACCTTTGTCTTTTTTATGCATAGGTTGTTGTGTCTTATCATCCACATTATCCCTTATATTTGGAAATTTATTCGCATAATACCCAAACTCCTTACACATGATACACTATAGATTAGGTAGTGAATTAGTTGGATTCCACTTCTCTTATGATGTATTAATAAGAGTATTAATCAAAATTCAACATTATGTGGATTTATGACCTACCTTTCCAAATTTAAGTAACCTCCCAGATAAATTCAATCAATTAACTTGATGCTTATTCAGAAATTTCATGCATTAAAATGGATGGAATTTCATTCCACCATTTTAGAATTCATGAGAGTCGGTCTTCATTTTCATAAAAAAACATGGATTGGTTCAAATACCCAATATCCAGTTCCAACTTCAGTTCAAATCAAATTACTTCTATATAGTTACTGAAGTCTCTTTTAACTGTGGCCTTTTATATAATTAGTATTATTATAAAAGAAATCATTATTTATAGAATTCAGGGATGATAATAAAACCATAATCACACCTTGAATTTCACATAAAATAATATTCATAGGTTCTAATAGATTCATTGTTATTTTTATTATGTTCAATGAATTTATTCTCCATTATTGTTTATATGATATTATGGAATTTTATTGTAAGAAACATTCCCTTAAAAACAAACCATTTGTTAGAATAAATTTCTTCTTATTCTATTATATTCTTAATCAGAGTCCACCATTGATCTGCTTCACCTTCTAAATTATAAACATCCAAAATGTATTTTTCATTCTCCAAACACTACTTAATGAGATATATATTTTCAGTGGTACTGATCAATTTCAGAGCATCTATTATATCATTATAAACACTAAAATAATATGAACATTACATCATGAAGGGCACAACAATATATTTTTTACCCCTTTTCTTATTTGGAAGTTCTACATGATTCATTTCATCAGATTTTTTTTGATAATCCCTGGAAGATTTTACATTCTAGATCTCATGAAATTTGGTTTCTCATTAATAAAATAATTCCATTATTCACTAAATTTAGTATTAACATGGTTCCTTCGTGTTCAACCCATTTAATAAAACTAGAAAGTACTGTGTGATAATTACTAATAATACTGGAAAATAATATAATTGTGAAAAAATTATTTATAGGATGACTTAATCATGAATTGTTCTTTTGAATCTATAACACCTTATGTTTATCCTAGGTCAATCATAGTCTAAATACATTTGAATCCATCATGATGATTCATAAAGTGTTTTATGAATTTCAAAATCATATCCATCTGAAGTGTCAAATGGCTGTTATGTAAGGACCATTATTATCCACCATGTGAGGATTTATTCCATCTACATAAACACTTTTTAAGTGATAATACCCTTAGGCACCTATGGGAAATATCCACATCAACTAGTAGTATTTGTACATGGATGTAATTTCATGGAAACTACATGTTGTATCATTTACCAAAATTTTAGGAAATTTTCCTATACGTTGACTCATCTATACACTTATCCTTAAATACATCAATAGAATCATCCATAGAAATATCTACAAGGATCTCGCAAAAGTTTTCTCATCCTACTTTACAATGGTTAACTAAACCTCCCTCTGATACCAACTATAATGACACCTTATTTTCATACATAGATGTTAAATGTTTTAGATGAATATTAAATATATTAAACAAACACACTTTAAGACCTTAATAGTTTTGTATCTATGGATACTAAGTACACAATCTTTTTCTTTTTATATGATATTCAAAATCTCCTAAAAACTTTTCTCACATAGTACTCCTATTAGAAACACCCTACCTAAACCATTATTCATAACATGTGAAATGAAACATAATAGAGGGAGAGATCCAATTATTATTAATGGTAATAATTATAGATATCCTTATATGATCATATTAAAGCACAAGATAAGAATAATGGAATTTATCATGAACATAACTTACCAATTTCATACAAAAACTATCATAGGCCACAAAAATTATTCATGAAAAAAACCATTATCATTTCGGAAATCCTGGACTATAAGAGTAATAAATCGTCATAAATAATTAATGAACCATAATCACATGTAATAAATGTTTGGAACAATAAAAAATATTGAACACCATTTTATATGAGAAATTTAACTACCAAGACCATTAACATAGTGAATCAATAATCATCACATATTTACCAATGTGGATCATGACAAACCTATATTCCATAGTCAACCAGGACACACTTGATCCCCATTGTGTATCAGGACATACCTATTTTACATATTGTATCAAACCCATTAAATTGTTTCCCATTTTTATCTCATGTGTTATAAATATTTACCCAAGGAATTAGAGGGAGATATTGTTCCCACCAATTACTTAATTAAAATCATAAATATATGTTCCAAAAGATCATAAACCTTTCTCCATATCATAACCCATAAAATTAAATTGGCTTCATAGACATTTTATCATATCACAACCTGTGTAAAAGTGATAGGTTTCGTAATAATTTCCCCATTTCATCATTACATGAATACTAGTGAATAGTCAAGTTTCATAATAATTTTACCATGTTATAACCTATGTATGTGAAATGGGTTTAGAAAACATAATGCCATCATAAACATAAACCATTAAGAGAAATAATTAGAATGTTATACATCGTTCATCTCTTTAACAAAGAATAAGTTACATCAGAGGATGTCATCTTAGATGGAGAATGATTTTGAATGAAAAATTAATTAGAACATTACTTTAGTAAGATATCGATGACATGAAAATCACTTTTAATATTTCATAAAATATTTTCGAAACCATTTTCACTTAAAATAACCTTATAAACATATAATGGATGACTTAAAATCTATTTAAAAAATTTCTTGACAAAAATTACATTTCTACATTGAATTTTTTTTAAAAAATGTAAAAAAATGTAAAAATAATTTTCATTGAAATAAAACATGAAAAAGTATGAAGAAATAATCAAACAAAATGATGGTTATGATGGAAGGAAATTCTGTTCATTATGTATAGGTTAAAACAAATACTCCTTTCACATTTTCAATAAAAGTAAAAAGAGAATTGTTTAAAAAATGTAAAGAATATTACTTTAAAATAAGTTTTTAAAATGTTTAACATGTGTAAAAATGTTATTAATGAATCAATTTTAGATTTTTAAAACGTTTCTAAATATATTTATCTATAAATAAATTCCTTATAAGAAAAACCTATTTGTTATTAAGGTGGAAAATAAAGTTGAATTTTGTTAAAAAAATATAACTTATATTAAGTACATAAGAGTGTAAAAATTGTACTATTACTTTTAAATATCATTAATAACCAAAGGGGAATAAAATATAATAATTTTATTGAGATATGGATAGTATGATATTATGATCGGAAATAAAATCACAAATAATCTCAGTAAATGAGGAGATTGTATCATAAAATCATTACCACTTTGGTAACATTAAATAATATGCCTTATTAAAGAGGATTAAAAAAATTGATATGTAAATACCCATAATTTTCAAGAGAATTATCAAAAAATACTTCTATTGGATGTATATACACAATATAAGAGAATGTGGCAGTGAATATAAAATGTGTCCCATAGAAGTAAAAAGGTGAGATGTGGATCTATTACTTTAAATCATGAATTATTTCTCACACATTGAAACCCATAGAAGAATAAATAAAATATTATTATAAATATATTATATAAAATTATTTATATATATAATACTATATATTATTTTTTATGACAATTTATTACTGATTTATTATCTAGTCTATGCTAAAGTGATGTTTTGGATAATAACTACTTGGTTTTTTTATATTTTTTGGAACATTTATTTTTAGTACTCTTAAATTTATCATGTTTTAAGAATGTCTATAATTTTAACTATGATATAAATACAATATATATTAATTATATATATTTAAGATAATCTATAAACTTTATTGTTAGAAAATGTAGTACGTCATTCTTGGTGACAATAGGCAATATGTACGCATGAACGCCGAATCCATTTTCCTATAATATTGGAAATAAATAAATTTAAATGACATATAATAATTATATAATAATTTTTATTTCAAATATATCAAATATTTTCATTAAAATTATCATTATTATATTCTGTGTAAATCGTGAATGAATCTCATCGCTACGCGTGGTGGTAGTCTGCTGTACACAAGAGTGACATTATCACCTTCCACCATGACGGAGATTATGAAGTTATTTGTGATATAATAATTTAAAAATACGTAATAATATCATAAATATAAATATAAAACATAAATACACCATTATTTCCATCCTTGAGATGTGGTAATGGAAAAATGAATGACATCAGTTCTCGTGGTGGTTGTTCGTCGTGAAGACAAATGATGATTTTGTAACTCTTTTGATGGAAGTGGATATGTTTATTGGTTATTAACTTAACATTATTAAAATCATTGTATATGGAAGATACTAGGGATATTATATAATTATATCATAATAATAATTCAATGATGTGGATGGAAGAATAGAACAAAAATTCTCATTAATTAACATTAACTATTCCTCGGGTATCCTCCTTAGGTTTGCAAAAAAATACTTCCTAGGATGGATTTCTAACCTAAAAATGATTATAGGATGATAGTATAGAAGTGGGTAATTTATTTAAATAGTTATTTTATTAATGATATGGCTTAATATGTATGAATAATAGAAGGGTGGAGGTGGCCTTTTATAAGTAGGGGAAAAGAACCCACATGGAAACTCTATGGAAATTTCAAAAAAATAATCCAAAATGATAAAGTAATTCCCATGAATAAGAATATAAATGAACCTATATAATATATTTACAAGGATATGATATAAATATGCGAATAAAATAGTACTAAGACATGTTTGGGGTAGTTTTTAATCATTATCATTTTAGTTTGACCCCCCTAGGGATACCAATTTTTTCCTCATCCAGGAAAAGTAAATTTTTACTATATTCACTATTAAAATTGGTAAAAAAATTAACTTGAACATATTAGATAATAATATTTAAAATGATTACAAATATGGTATCCATTTTTGGAAACATCATTCATATAATTGGAATGTTTTGATTTAAAATTAATCCTATAGAAGGGATAAGAAAGATGGTTTTCAAAGAGAAAATGTCCACAAGTTTACTGAATTTTTATATCCAATTTAAAACTTAAGTTGAGTATAGTGACCTAAATTTGATTAATAGATATTTAATAAAACTAATTTAAATTAAAACCAATATTTAATAAAATTTAACATTATAAATAACTTAAATGAAAGATCATTTTTCAAAAAATAAATCATTATTTTTCACTATTTGTCAAAAAATTAATATTTTCAAAGAGTTATAAAAATTAACACTAATATAATTTTTAAATGATTATTCAAAAAATGATTTTTATTTTTTCTTATTTATTTTCTACATTTTCCAAAAACTAAATTTATTTTTGTGAAAAAAATTTGAATAAATATTGTATTTTGAAAATAAATAGTATGTACAAAACGTATAGAGAGTTTTCTACAAAATTGAGTTTTATTTTATCAATATCATTTATTTATATAATATATTTTTTTCTAATATTTATTTTTTATTAATTTTAATATCTACATGTTTGATGGATAGGTTATAATGTTCACATTTGAATAATATTAATAATTTATCACAGTTTTGTAAAAACATAGTGTCATGTGTAATGCATGCTAACCCGGTGTCGTGTGTAACACACTCTCAATCCATTAACATAATTCAAGGAAGATTTATTATACTTTTACTCATCCTTATAATTAACCTTTGGGACATCCCTAGAAATATTATTTGAAATATCTCTAGGAATGTCACTAAAATTTTCTTATTCTAGATTCTAAAGGATAACTAAACCTCCCATTTGATACCAATTATAAAGATCCAAAATTTTCATACATATATATTACATATATTTAGAAGAATATCAAATAAATTAAAAAACACATGAACCCTATATTCTATTTTTTTGAATTATCTTCAACATCTTCCAGTAATATAGTCTACCATAATACCCCTCTTTATAAAACCCTACCTAAACCATTATTTATAACATAAATATGAAACTATAATAAAGATTGATCTAAGATGTTAAGTAATGGTATGCATACTAGATACCAATATATGATCATATGATAGAATAAGATAATCATATGGTAATTTTACCATGAATATAACTTATGAAGTTCAAACCAAACCATTCATAGATCAAAAATATTATCCACATAATAAAACATTATCGTTTCTAAAAACATAGTCGATATGTGTGATTAATCATTATGACTAAATCATGACCCATAAGATCATGGAATAAAATTGTGGAATCATCATAAATATTTTAAAGAATATCACGTTTCATGGTAAATACTATGAAAAATAATATAGGGCACTAGGACACAACAACAGTTTCCCATTGTGGATCAAGAAACACCTGTTTCACATAGTGGTTTTGGACACACCTGTTTCCCATAGTGGATAATGACACACCTATTTCAAATAGTTTATCAATCACACCATAATTATCCTCATTGTTATATCATTAGATATAAGTAGTTACCAAATTAATTAGATGGATATATAAGTCCCACCATTAAAATAATGAAATTCATTAATATATATGCCAAAATATCATAAAACATTCATCTTTTGATAACCCATGAAATAAAAAGGGATTTATAAAAATTTAATCATATCATAACCAATGTAAAAGAGAAAGGTTTCATAACAATTTCATCATTTCATCATTTAATGACCTTTAGGGAAAGAAATGAGTATCATAATAATTTTACTATAGTATAACTCATAAAAAAGAAACATGTTTCATACAAATCATGCCATCATAAATCTATACCATTTAGAAAAATAATAACAATTGTATCCCTGGTTCATATATCTTGAAAAGACTAAGTTACACCAAATTAAGTAAGCTTATATGAAGAATTAATTTATAATATAAATCACTTATAAATTTTTTTAAAAAGATAAATTTTCATTGAAAATAAATTTTTATAAATTAAAAATATATTTTCAAAATCCTTTTAATTGAAAATATAATTTAAAACATGTAATGGTATATTTTAAAAAAATTATTACATTTCATAAGGAAATTATCCATTCCTCTTTGAAAAAACAATTATAAAAAAATAAAACATTTTAATTTTCCTATTCGTTGAAAATAAATATGAAAATATATAATTTAATCTTCTAAGAAAATAATTTTTACGACGTCATGAACTTACATTAATGTAGTGCTTGTCAAAATAATGATTCCTTTAACATATTTAATAAAATACAAAAGGGAAATGATTCTAAAATGAAATGACGATTAAATTTAAAAAATTTTCTAAAAAATAGAACATACATATAATTTAATAGATAAATCCTTTTGATGATGTTAAAATATTTTTGAAAATATGGTTTTGTAATAAAAATGGGTTTTCGACCTAGGTGAGAAATAATGTGTGATATCCTTAAAAACATTTTCTCACTTATTTTAAGTACCAAATAGTGGGAAAATGGTACTATAACCTAAAAATATAATGAATAACCATAGGTGAATAAAATTAATTATTTTATTGATATTTATATCATAATATTTTATTTTTAGAAACATAATCATAAAAAATCCTGATAAATGATGATATTTTAATAAAAAATGATTACTACTTTGGTGACATTTAATCACAAGTCCCCTAAAAGATATACAATCCAATGGATATGTAAGACCCAACAAATTTCAGGGGAATCATCATAAAATTAATTTTGGTCAGTGTATACATCACATAAAAGATATAGGTGGTGAATATAGAATGTGTCTGATAGAAGAAAAAAAGTGAGATGGACATCCCTTTTTTAAGTCTTGTCCTCCACCATAAATGTTCTAAACTCATATATAATTAATATAAGTATATTATAAATATACTATAAAGTAGTATTTATATATATCATACAATATATTATTTCTTTATGAACATTTATTACCCATTTATTAACAGGTCATTGTTAAACTTGTGTTTTAGATAATAACCACTACATTTTTTCGTATATATTTTTGATTTGTTATTTTTTGTTATCTTATTCTTATCATGATTTGATTATATCTATAATGTTATAAATAATATAAAAATAATATGTATTTATTATGTATTTATTTATAGTAATCCACAAAAATTATTGACAGAAAATGAAATAGACCGTTCATAGAGATGGTAGGCTATATGTACATATGAATGTTGTTTCCATTTTCCTTTCCATTTGAATAAAATAAAGGTAAATGATATTATATAATTAAATAATAATTTTTATGTCATATATATTTCATATTTTCATTAAACCCATCCTTATTACATTCCATTTAAAGCGTGAATGAATGAAATCGCTTCGTGTGGTAGTAGTCTTCCGTACACACGAGCGACGATATCCCATTCCCATAAAAAAAGAGATTATGATGTTATGTATGATATAATAATTAAAAAATATTAATAATCTCATAAAAATATTATATAATTAATAAATACACAATTATATCTAGTATTTATAGGATGTAATAGAAAAATTAAAGACATCGGTTCGCGATGCGGTAGTCCACTGCATAGATGAATATTCACTTCATAACCCATTTTATGGAAGTAGGGATGGTTTTATGTAATTATTGAAACATAAAAACATATAATTATATGGAATACAATAATTTTATTATATCACTATGTTATAATAATAATTTAATTTGATTGAGGAATATATTAAACCAAAACACTCGATGATGAACATTGCCTCTTCTTCGGGTATCCTCCTTAGGTCTTCACCCAAACCCTTCCTAGGTTGGTTTTATTTAAAAAATAATTCTTATAGGATGAGAGTATGGAAGTGAAAATTTATTTAAGAAAGTATTGGAAGAAATATATTTCATTATAAGTGTGAATAAGTGAATGGTGGGGGGATCCTTTTCTAAGTGGGGGAAAGGAACCCATATGGAATCTACTTGGTAATTTCCTAAAAGAATCCAAAATAAAAAAGTTATTCAAAATATAAATTCATAAAGATGAACCTAAATGGAAAATTGGGATGTATTATATTTAACTATGACCATTAGTGATTATTTATAGAAATTTGGGTAATTTATAACCCTTATATTTTTAGTTTAACCCTATGGTAATCCCATTTTTATTTTAACCAAATTAATTAATTTTTAAATGTTTTCACTATTAATCTTGGTCAAAAATTATGTTAACCTTATTAGATAATATATATTATTATTATTAAAAATATGGAATCCACTTTCGAAAATTTAATTCACATAAGTTTAAAATTTTATTTAGAATCAGTCCCACCAACGCTATAAGAATGAAAGTTTTCAAAATGGAAATGTCAAAAAGTTGATAGAGTTTTTATATCCATTTTCAATGTGAAATTTTTCCAATGACCTATATTGTCTTAATATAATGATTAATGAACTAATTTTACTTATGAACCAATATAAAATATAATCTCAATTTATAAATAATTTAACTGAAAAAATAGTTATCAATAAAAAGTTAGATTTTTCTTGTATTCATCTAAAAATTAATATTTTAATAAAATTATCAAAAAATTATCAATTTTTTTATTTTCTTATGATAATATAAAAAATTATTTCTCTTATAAAATTAAATTTCAAAATTTTCTAAAATCTAATTTTATTACTTTTCACAAAAAGAAATCAAAATCAGTTTGTTTTCGAAAAAATGGTATTTTTGAAATGTATAATGTGTTTTATAAAAAAATTAGGAATTTCTAATCAATATGTTTTAAAAATATAAAAACATTATAAATAATATTTTAAAAAAATTTATTACTATTCATATATCTATTTATAATGTATAGGTTATAATACCCAAGTTGGAATAATATTAATAATATATCATTACATTGTTAAAACTCAATGTCATGTGCAATGTAAGCTAACCCTATATCATGTGTAACAGAATATTAACATGGTGTTTATATAATTAAATATATCAAATAAAACTGATTTATTATATAAATAAAAATCTAAAATATCCTAGGGTATTACATTAATCTTTTATTAGTGTCTTTACTGTCAAATTAAATTAATAGTATGAACAAAATTACTAATATTTTATTAGAGTAATATTTTTTAAAATAAATTCCGGATATTAAAAAAATTACAATTGAAAATGAGGATTATATATGATTTATAATTCCATACCATTGCAATTTATGGGCCATTTTCCTTCTTATATGTAAAATTATGACCCTTTAAGACTGAAAAGGGCTTTACTATTGTTATTGTTGAAATAAGTTAACTAAGGTGTTAAACCAAAAAGTAGGTTTAAAAAATAATTAATGATATTATAATTTTATTTTACAATGATATTTAGACAATATAAACCCTTATAATTCAATTTATTTCCATTTGGAATCACTTTTCTTGAGAAAAAATTACAATAATTTTATCTTTTTTGAAATTCGAAGAGTTCCCCTCCCCTGACATAAAAAAGAAATCCACTTATCTCTTCCATAGACCACATTGAGACTATTAACGTCATTAAAAACTTCCAAAATAATTTCTCTATATCCTTATCCACATTATTTAATTTTGGTATTCTAAAAAGGTCATCCCAATGATCATTTGTGTTCGATCTAAGTGAGTCCATTTAAAAGATAGGTAATCACCATAACCGAACACTTTCTTTTTTGCTTCTTCAATTTATTCATCTAAAAAAGATATATTTATCATTAAATAATAAATTTTTAATCCTAAATATACCCGAATTTAGTTATTATAAAGAAACTACCATTATCCACTATTTTTCTCATCAAATTGGAAGTTAACGTTACACACATGCATACTTATGGATAATTATCTCCACACACCGATACAAATAATTTTCCATCACCATATTTTTTTGATGGGTATTAAAATGGGTTTAAATTTTATGTATGATATTACTAGCATAATTATTTTTTTATAATGACAATATCATATCATCAAAACTAACTTATAATCTGTTAGAAAATGATAATGTCGCTCGTGCATACTAACGGTATACCACCTTCATGAAGCGACGCGATTCATCTTTCATTTCCACATTACATGGATTGAAATAAAGAAAGAATTAAAAAGTATAAAAGATACATATTATTTGATAATTATTTTGGAATGAAGAATTATTATTTTCAATTATTTCATTTCATTCGTTAAAAATTAAAAACAATATTCAGATATACGTACGGCCAACTGTTACCATGGATAGTGTAATTTTTTTGTCATTATGTACTTTTTATGCATAACTCCAATATATATATATATATATATTTATGTAATGAATTTATATTATGGTTATAACGGGATTAAAATTATTTATTTAATGGATTCATGATCAATATATGAGGACCAAAACTATTAATCCAAAACATACTTGAAAAACGAAGCAGTTATTACCAAGAATAGTGATTTTAATAAAATAAAATAAATAAATTGGTAATAAAAGACTATAAGTAAATACTATGTGGTATTATATATATTTATATTAGTACGGTTATATAATATATTAATAATAAATATATGTTTATTATATTAAAGATTCGAACATATACTAAGGAAGTCAGACTTGAGGTAAGTATTCATTATCTCAAATTGTCTTATTTGGGACATATGGTATGTTATACTTCTATCTTGTTTTATGAGGTCTGTTTAATTTCAATTTTATATTTTATATCATTAATCCCATAATATTAATAACTTTAAATATTTCATTTTTTTTATTTCTTTCATGGGGTTTATGATTTAAATGTTTTTAAAATTTTAAGGGTTAGTTTCACAATATCACAGTTATTCAAGATATTTAATTTTTAAGTCTATCATAGTGGAATTATTTGATATTTCTTTATTAAATATTTTATATATTATTCTATTATATTTAGTTCTATAAAATATATGTTTTCCCCTTTATTTACCTCTTTTATGTAATTAATATACCAAAAGACTATTTTTAAGGAAAATCGAGCTTTTCAATTTGATCAGGAATATTTTTCATCCATGTTAATATTTTACTGAATATTTAATTATTTTTTAATATTATATAGTTATTAATTAAATAAATTATCACTCATATATTAATTTTTTAAAAACATGGTTTAATAGTAAATTTTTCATGTTTTCATAATGTGCAACATTTCAATTTTTTAAAAAAAGAATGAATGAAATGTTATATTTTATCTTATAATGAAAGACCACAATTTACCACCATAATGACCACTCAATTATTTGAATCATAATTAAAAATATTCCATTATTTTTTTCAATGATTGTTTTCATACTAATCTTAAAATTCTTGGTTTATAAAATTCTATTTCAAAGCAATAAAGGGTATTTTCTTCCACAATTTATAATGATATTGTTTTTATTTTTATTCATAAAAAAACCATCAACTCTATAATGGGGATATTTTTTAATTACATAATAAATATTCATTATCTATATGTTTTTTAATCATTTTTACAGAGGAATGTATTAACATTTTTATGCCATTTTTCCTATATATGTAGTTTTTGGATTATAAATATTGATTAAATTTTATTGTCCGTTTATATGATTAATGCATAGTAATTATTATGTGATGGGTGGGGAATGTACTTACATAGCCCCTAGATGCATTAGTGGGTATCATGAGAAAAATTATATTAGGAATTTGGATAAAGATGGTCCCATTTATATATATTTCTTGGCACAAAGCATAAAAATTATGTTTCATATTTCCAGCCATATACATTTCGTCACTAGAAAATAATTTATTAATATCCATGTTATTATTTGAATAGTTATGGTATCTAGGGATAAGTTTAAATATTATTTATTTATATATATGTAATTGTTTGATCATTATTCATGAAAACATTATTGACTAAATAGAGTGACTTTTCAGTTATTTATCATACCGTATTAATTATCAATTATTTACCTAAGGAATCTTCATTGTACAATTATCGTTATTGAAAATATGATCTCACCATTTTATGGGGTTCCTTTTCCTTATAATTGTAAAAATATTACTTTGAATGATATAAGAATATATACTATAGAGAATAATGTTTTTCTCAAGGATAATAATTTTTTGAATTTTATGTTATCAGAAGTATATGATATTGAAACATGCATCTATTTTACAATGAATACTAAAATATTTGGTCATTTGGGATGTGATCACTTTTACCCAGTGATAATGAAATAATATATCCAATGACACTGTGCTACTAGGTTTTAGGTATTTATAACTTATAATCCTTATTATTTCACGAAGAGGCTAAAAAATATTAATTTATTTATTTCATCTTCATACATTTCATTTTTATGATTTATTTAAAATATATAATTTTCTTCAAAAAACACTAAAGTATTTTATTATCATATTCCATCCATGCCAAATCAAATAGGGTTTTTATACTCTTTAGGAAATTAGAAATCATGGTATAATGTGTACACTACCACATTAACTGCTTCTTTCCAATAGTACTGACTGAATCCACTAAAAATGAGTACAATTGTTTCCATGTTATTCACCATCCAATTGATTCTTTTTATGACTCCATTTTATAATAGTTTCCTAAGATATAAAATTCCATGATTGATGATATAATTCTCTAGTTATTTTTTTTATATGAATAATATTATATTCCATTCCTTTTTATAATTTTAAAATTTTAATCATTCTTACAATTTAATTTTTTTGAACTCCTCTAGAAACTTATTATGTAATTAATAATTTAGTTCTGAATATATATATACATTATGAAACTCATTAAACTATATTAAGTAATAACATGGTAAAATAACATTTAGTTTTTATTCGTTGATATATCATTGGACCACACATATTTATTTGGATTGGGTTGATTAAATTATCAATTCTTCGAAGGTATACATAGCTAAGACAATAATGAAAATTCCAATTATCTTCTTCCATCTTGAGGGGACACGTTTTATACTTACTAGCCACATTGTATGTTTTTTCATTCATTCTCAATCTAATCATTGATTAATTTCTTTACATTCAATTCATAAATCATCCCATCTCTATGAATTAAATTAAATTCCAAAGTAATAATGTTTTAATATCCTCACTAGATTATATTTAAGACTATCAATGTATAAAAAATATTTGTTTCTTAACTCATCTCATGATATCCACATTTATCTAATTAATTTAAATTTAACAATTATTTCATTCCCAAATCAAACCACAACATTAAATCTAACCTTCACATTAATTAATAGCCTCATTTTCCATGTTTTATTAGATAATCACCGAATATTAACTATAATTATATTACTATTATTCATTAAATTGAGATTTATCTCAAATATTACTTCCTTATCTATCTTTTTCTCTCCATCAATGATATACATTTTTGATTTTAGATATTATATGGTATCTCCTAATTATATTCAATGTTATAAACATAATTACAATCAATTTATTCTAAATGGGAAAACATATTTTCCAAAGGAATTTAATTTGTAGATATTCTTTCTATTATCCTAATTCTAATATATGATTAATATCCAATACATTATTTCCTATAATATATTTCATTATGAAATAACTTTTAAAAATTAATGAAATAATCAGAGCATGTATCTCATGTTTAAAATAAAGGATATGATAAAAATATAATTTTTTAACATTAAGGTGATTCTTCTTTTTGGTATCTTATAACCACATAAAATTATTAATTTTGTCTCTTAGATGGCCATTAAATTATAACTTACTCAAAGGTTTTTTTTCAAAATCTGAATACATTTTGTCTTCCTTCGAGTATCCTCTTGGTTTTTTTATAATACCTTCACAATTAAGAGCCATAAACAATATATAGTTTTTCTATTTCAATCAAAATAGCTACTTCGGTTTTCAATGATTTGAATTCTAAACAATTTCCACTCATACCATAGTAGTTGTAGGTCATTAATCACTAATTAACTTTTTAATACTTCTCATTCATAATTCAACCATTCTGTTTAATTCATAATATGTGAAATTTCTATATTATAGTCCCTTTTAATAATAATTCTTATTTTCAACATAAAATTTCATCCTTTGAGGTAACACTTCCAATTTAATGGATACTTAAAATTTAGATATTTATTTAATATAATGATTAGTCACATAAATCAGAAATCGTGTTCTTTTATTTTAAACTTGAAATCAACCTCTTCTTTAAATATTTATTAAGCAATCACTTATTCCCCAACATCCTTCTATCTCCATGCAATTTTAGCTTCATGTTTGTTGGAATAATATTATAATTCCTTCAGAATACCAACATTATTTATTATATTATTTCACTATGTATCTATCTCCTTGTTAACTCCTTATTATTCAACTATTAGGTTAACAAAACAACCTAGTTTATTTTCTTCATCAGTTTTTGTTTTATTAATCTCGACCATTTCTATCATTTTATCCTCTAAATTAGATATTAATTTAGTTTATGATTCTTCAATGAATTACTCATCATCATATTCCACTATATTCACCTTGATTTTCCATTAAATATTATTTCTATATGTGATTATAATATTTATTTTTCATTTATGTTTAAAAAATAATCTGTTGTTATTTTACATATTTACCTCCATATTTTCCATCAACCATGCTTGGAAGAAACATAGAAAGGTGATAAAATATTATATATTTAAATCATAAAATATTTATGATTCATTTTAACATCTATTTACTTCACTTGAACTTTCTTACAACAAGAGTTATGGACCCATCACATACATATTATTACAGAACATCAGCTTTATGAATACAAACTTTCTCTATGGATTTATAACCCATTTATCTAAATATGATTCTGAATAATCCTTATATATTAATCCATATCTCACATGCTTCCATCATATTATGAAAATCATTAACTAATACATCCAGATGGTTTTATACTTCAGGTGATAAAACCATTGGATTATACAATGGTTGGTATATCATCACGATTTTCATTACAATATTAACATCCATAATTTCATAATTAATTCCACAAATATGTTTATAAATATCAATCATATGGTTAAATAAACCATGAATATTTTTTGTACTAAATATTAAATCAGAAAAAAGGTCACCATACACAATCATATTTTCCTCTTTCACCTTATTTTCACATTTATATATGTTGGTAAGTTTATAAAGAAATTATTTTTTAATTATACAACTCATCATATTCATATATATTATATTTTATAATTATTTGGATAAATTATGAATCCATTTTCAAAATATTTTTTTATTTTATATATACTTAATTCTTTAATATATCATTAACATCTCTCTAATTTGTTATAATAATTTTGGCAGAGAAGGATTCAAGTACGATTGATTGGAAATTTGATCTCATTCTATTCTTAAAAATCTACTAATTGTTCTCATCAATAAATATAACTCCATTCAAATTCATATCATTATAAATTCTAGTGATCATCTCCAAACATATTCTATATGTTTACCTAACAACCCTAATACAAATCGTTTCAACCAACGTGCTCCAAACTCACCATAAGAGTAGGGTGAATAAGAATGTTTTTTTATTTTCTTATCAACCTACAAGGATTTTGTTCCCACATTGGAATTAACACCTCTAACCTGTCATATGAAACCAATCATCCATAATATCCAAGTATGAAAAACAAAATTTTAAATATAGAGATTTTAATTTTTTCAAATAAAGACTAATCCTTGGAGAAAACAATGATATTGTGTCTATGTATTAGAAAATATAAATATTCACTAGGTGTTATTAAAAAGATTAGGAATGGTCATTGTTTATACTAGGTTCAGTTGATAGAGTAAATAATTTAATTTTAATTTAGTTATATTCTATTAATTTTATCCCCATGAATTTTTTATTTGATTTTTTATTGGGATATTTTGATATTAAAAATACATTTCATTGGATTTCGTGAATATTTCATAAAATGGATACACTTATTTATTTAATGTAATAATTTAATTTGTAAAATAAAATGGATGTCCAACTTTTAATTTTACATTATTTTTAATTTTTATGGGGAATGATGTTGGATAACGATACTGTGGGAAGAGGAATATTGTTGAAGTATAGGAGCAAGATTTGGATGAATTTAGGAAACATAAGTGTTGTTCAGCTCTACATAAAACTCACAAGAAAACAATATGATTAATTTAATAGTCATTAAATATCATTACATGAGATAATTAAAAATTATTTGGGAGTTTTAGAGTCATTATACTCTACATAAATGTCATTCTACTCCAATTACGAGTCATTCTACTCAATGCATGTGTCATTTTGACTCCACACTTAGGAATTTGAAAAAATATGAGAAACACAAGATTCCTTATGGATGAAAATAAGATCCATTTTAAATGTACCTAAATAATGTAATATATAATTTGGTTGAATGTAAGACCCATTTATTGGAATATAAGGGGCATAAACAATGAAAAATTCATAGAAAATCATGCCTTGTAGAGAAAATATTTTAAAATATTGAGGAGATGTATTAGTTATGGAGATCATCTAGGCATTCTGAGGAGATCCAATATTCAAAAGGGCCCTATATTAAACATTATAATATGAAAAAATAATGTCCTTGAGCCTTAATATTGACTAATAAAGAGAATGAGGAATTCAAAACAATTCACTATTAGAAACAGGACCTATTCCAGTTGTTTGGAACCATTGGTATAGGCCATAAAATAATTGGTATAGGCTATAATAATGTTTTTGGTGGCCATGGGATAACATGAAATTGGTATAGACCTATACCAATGGTTTTGGGAAACCGTTGGTATAGGTGATATCAAATGCCTATTCCAACAGCTTCAAAAACTATTGGTATAAATAATTTATAAAGGCATTGGCTCATTTTGATCCTTGTACATCCCACTTATATCTCAATAACCTTCCAATAAGATAAACTATTATTTGATACATAATATGATACATATGTAATTTTTTTACTATATTTAAAATAATTCATGATTTTTGCAACATTATTTGAAAAAATAATTCATTAAAAATAAAAATTCATATAACAATGGTTTTGAAACCCATTGGTATAGGTTCATTTAATGGAGGCTATACCAACTGTTTTATCCAAACCATTGGTAATTCTATCACCTATAAAAATGGGTTTTCCAAATCTGTTGGTATAAGGTAATTTAATTGAGGCTATACCAACAGTTTTTCAAAAACGTCGGTATAGTTACCTCATAAAAGATATTTGGACAACACATTGGTATAGTTTCATTTTATGGTACCTATACCATCAGTTGGGACCAAACTATTGGTATAGAACTAGTTTCTAGTAGTGATTTTTTAGGGATTCCTAAAATATCAGGGATGATATTAAAATTAAAATAATAAAAATATTAGGTGGTTTGAAAATTTATAACGAAAAAGGGGATGCAGATTTTTCACGATGTTATAATGGTTTGAAATTAAGGGGGGTCACATATCTCTATTGATCAGTGTTTTTTTATTTCAGATTTACATTTTCATCTTTTTTATAATTTTAATTGATTCTCATCCACAATTGTTTCAACTCAAATGGATGGGTACACATCTCTTGGTGATCATGGAAATGGAAAAATGTTAAATTATTTAACCTCCAATGATATTAATTAGAAACAAATTTTTTATTAATTGATTTCGTTATTCAGATGTTGGATAGTAGATTGACTGCGATATTTTCCTCATATATTATTTCTTTAAAAAAATTTCTTCATTTTTCATTAATAAATATTCTCCCTTCATTTATTTTTGTTTATATAATATTGATTTGTCTAAAATTAGTGGAATGTATTCAAATATTATTGATAAATGTGTTAAGGTAGTGAGTTAATACTAAATTTCATTGGTGAAAATTTATCAAATTGGGGTTTTCCTTAGTAGTTCAGGGATAGATCATTATTTTGGGGAGTAGTTTGATATTTGTTCCCACACATCCAAAATAGTATTGATCAATCAATGATCACTACAATATTAAAATACACAATATATTTCTACATTGGGTGAATAATAAATTATTTTCAAATTATTTCATTTATCAATTAATAATATGAAAGGTAAACTACGCTAAATTATAAGATATCATTAAAACTGGTAATAAAAAACCCAAACTCATCACCTCACATATACCCTAATAAAAATCTATTTCTATAGTCCATATTAAAATTTTCTAATTCAGAAATAACTAATGTCATCCACTTTATGAAGTTGTGAAAAATTATTATTTTTCACCCCTCTATAGACACAACGATGGTTTTTGTTATAATATATATATAACCATAGGTTTTCACAATAGTGTTGACCACCAATTTTCTATGTGTCAAAAATGGTATAGTTTATGGGGAAGTGGTATTGAAATCGCTAATTATAAAACATACATGAATCCATCAAATATTGGAAAATTCATTCCCCTTAGTCAAAATATCAACGGACTCATGTTAACCTAATATATAGACTTATCAAATGTTGAAATTGTCTAAAAAATATTTTGAATAAATTTCCTTTCAACACTAAAGTAAAACATGGTATATTAACGTTAAATTTGAAAATTTTAAGATTAATCTAACAAGACACTCAAATATCTATATGAGAAAAATTTTATTAATAAAAAATAATCATATTTTCATGTATAATTTTAAAAATAAATTTTAATGAAAAACTCGGTTAATTCAATTTCTAGTAAGATTCCATTGTATTTAATGTGAATACCATTACAATCTCATCATTGAATTTATCTTGGACTTATCCACAATAATGAATTGGGAAGTGGTTGAAGATAAGGTGTATTAGATATCCATTCCATTCTTGTAGGACATTATAGTTATGGATTTCATGTATATCCCACATTCAAGAGAGTTTAACAATAAAATTGAAAATCAAAGTAGCTAAATTCACAAATTACATCTCACTTTATGGAGTTTAACCATCAGAAAGGTGGTCTAGATCATTAGAAAAGAATTAGTAGCAACCTTGTATGAATGCTAAGAATGATTCAATAATTTTTGTTTTATATTCCATTTTAATGTTATTATGGATAATCACTTTCTAATCTTTTTATAACATGGACTACTTGATAGTGATATAAATTTTCAAGATTCATAATCAAGATGAGCCTTGTTTGGAAAATCCCAAGTATAATATAAAGGTATATTAGAGAATATTCTTTATAATTATCTCTAATTTAGAAGAAGGGGTGATCATATGAATGGAATATATATGGTATGATATTTTGAATCCCCCATTATGATGTAAAAACATGAGGATACAACCAACCTAGTTAAAAAAATTAATCCCATTAAATCTAAACGAAAATTGCAAAAAAATGGTTTGTGGTATATGTGCTTCTCTATCTCGTTATACTAACCATTGTGTTAATGTATATAGAATTGGATGTTTTGAGGATTCCTAGAAAAAACTAAAGTTTCATCATACAAACCATGGTAAATATTCTATATCCCATTTCCATTATATATTTTAGAACAAATAATCTAATAACAGAACACCCCTTTAGTAGAAATATAAACAACCTTCTATATTCTAAGGGAAATACAGGAATCAATATGACCAAAAAATCTAACAAACCCCTTTTTAATAAAATAATAGACTTAAGGATCCTTCAACCAATTCAGAACCACTTATATAGAATCAATATGGTTCTAATGTTGAGGGTTTGAGAAATGAGGTTAAAGAATTCAGGAGTATGTTAGGAATCCTTTTGAAGATACTGTCAATTTTTTTTGGAAAATTACAATATCAACCAATTATAAACTACATGGATAATGTTATCCTCATAATAACTATAATGGTTATAGATATTCAAACTCATTCAAAATATAATATCAACAATAACCATTCCAAAAATGAAATCAATGTAGAATAGGGAAACCAAAAAATGGAGAAAGAATAAAAGATATTGAAAGAAAAATTCAAGAAGAAATAAATTGAGATTAAAAAGATATTTTGAAAAATATATTAGAGGTATGTGAGACCATATAAATCCCTTTACCTTGATAGTTTTCCGATCTAAGAGAATAAAATAGGGATATAACCAAAGGATAAATCCCAATAACATTCTAGAAATAAGCACCAAATAACATATCATTAATTTATTCTCCTCATAAAATACCAATATATATTAACATCCTCAATGAAATTTTTACCAAAAAGAGGTGATATCCTGGGAATATGAGAATAAACTTTGGAAAAAGTGTTTTAACCCATCTAATACATTGGTTTCCTACTACAAGTGATGTTCTATAGATAATTTCTATCACATTATAAATTATATCAATGAATTTTAGAGATTCATTTGGAAAATTGAATCCAATATTTATGTAATTCAATAATATTTTTTTTTCTTCTTGGATATTGCGAGTACATAAACACCCATGAGTGGTTTTATTACATATAAAGAGAACCACAATATTCATATTAGCAATAAATGATGATGTCTTAGTCATAATAAAAGATCTAATAATATGAGATTACTTTTTGACAAAAATACCGATGAGGATAGTTTTCTATGAAAAATCACTTATCATCCATGAAATTCCCTTCTTAAAGATAGTAAATAAAATACGAAAACTCTAATAATGAATCCTCATTATGTTTTTTTCATAATAGTACTTCTACCATCATCATTTTTCGTTACATGATGTACACCGAGGAATAGAATTCATTCTTCACATTTTCACACAATAAGGAACCTAGTCATTATTAATAATCGTGTATTCTGAACTGTATTTTAATTTTCAAAAAAATATTCAGATGAGAAACATTTTTTTAAAAAATCGATATATTTGTTAACCCTATGAAGTAATGTGATGAAGAGGTAACTTATGAATTTTTGATAGTTTCAATTTTCTATTTATTAATAATGGAGATAAAATTTCATCCTTTTTATCAGAATACAATGACTTAGTGGTATGTAATCCAAAAATATTTCCATCATTATTAAAACCCTTAAACATAGAGCTAAAACAAGTTCCCATAAAATTGAAATATGTGATTTTAATGGAATGAAGCAAGACTCATGTAAATTTTATTATCCACATTCCTTTGTAATAAGATAAAAAAATCAATGGAATTTTGATAAAATATTTACAGGACATATGATGTAGTTTAAGAGACATCCCTGGGATAATTTCAAAAATATGTAACCACATAAGTTTTCATTATAAAGATTTAAACCATATTAGGTCTCCCTAAGGAAGAATTATCCCAACCATAATGGAACAAGTTATGAAGGACCATGATACCAATATCCCAATTTAGGGTATATCTATCAAGACTATAAAACCAATATATCCATCAGAATGTCATACACCATATATTACATTTTTATAGTGGGTTCCACCATTGTTGAAATATCGACCTTGTTTATTACATCGATGTCTACATCAACCCACAAAAACAAAAGTGACTACATTCATGATGAAATCTTTATTTAAATCTCTAATGTAACATAGAAATCTCACATGTGGTTTGGATTGATCATCCATTACCATATACTCATTCAAGTTATATAAATGTTATATTATTCATATTTTATCCTTATACCATTCTAAATAATGATCATAAACATATAAAATTTCCTTATGGGTCTATCATTCTCAACCACTAAGAACAATTCTTCTAAAAACATCAATATATTTTATTGCACCAATTTTGGTTCCACTTTTTCTAATGTTTTATAACATTTATAAAAATTTAACATAGATAATCTGGATCAAATCTTCTTATTGATATTACATTATTTTCTAGACACGTAATTTTTATCCACATATATTTCATAAAAAGATTCAATATTAACAATTTTTTCTATATAATCACCCCATGAATCATATATCCCGATTAATTCAACATCACTTAAAAACTAGTTAGGGGAATTATGTTTAGAAAGGATGAGTGAAATTATTATTCATGCTCAGGTAGAGAAATGTGGTTATTCTTGAGGATCAAAAAATTTTCTGCCAACATTAAAACAGGCCTTTATTCAATATATATTATTCATAGTTGCACGAATGATATGACAATACCCTTTATTTTTCTAGATATTGAAACATCCAAAAGTGTTATATGTCTCTTTATATTTTCCTTTCACTTTATTTGTTATTAGGTAAATTACATTTCACAAATTCAAGGTGGTCTACAAGGACTATTTTCACATTCTTAATCCTATAAAATAAATTCATTATTTTATTTGAGTTTTGTTTCATATAATAATGAATTAGTGACTGATGCACACTTTTGTTCATTTCATCATTCTTTTCATCTAATCCCATAAATTTATCTAGTAATTTAATAAACTTTTTACCATGTATACTTGAAATTCTATTTCCATGGGAATAACCTCCTCTATATTTTATCCTTTAACATTTTCTTTAACATAATATATTTCCATATGATAATGGATAGAATAAATAGATAATATCCTAAATAAATCATTCCTTGTACAATTTTTTCCAAGATTAGATTTTCTAGTTGTTCCCATCCATTATATAAATGAATAGTTCCCAAACACCCATATATTGGGAGTCCTCAGCCTCCAAATTAGTAACACTAATTTTACATGTTATAAGGTATTTACCTTGAGATAATTTCATATCCAAATACTTTATAGATTATAACTACATTATCATTTTTTGTTTTTCAATGGGATTCTATAATTATTAATTATAAACTGTGTCCACTATATTTACTAATTAATCATCATAATAACTTATATCCATTATATTATGTTACATGATATTAAATTTCATTTATATAAATTATGATTAATTTAACTTGATTTATGAATACTTTCTATTGCTGGATTTCATTATTTATTCAATTATTTTCATTACAGATGTTATGTCAGATTTTACTTCGTTATTTATAGCCATTTTATCTTCATATTCTTGATCATGATTAGCTATAAAATCTATTAATTATTTATCTTATAATTCAACCTTCTAAGGGATACTATTATTATCTACTATTATTAATTTATCATTCCATTATATTAGGATAAATCAAATATTCAAATAAAATATTAATCTATTTTTAATTTCTAGATATTAATCATATATTCATCATAACAGGAGCTACTATCAATTACTAATGTCACATTATATGAATTGAAAACATTAATTTTTCACTTATTTTTAAAAAATTATATTATCTATTTAAAAATAATATGGAGAATAGGTTCATTCATATTAAAATGAAATTATAATATATTATTTGTACCTATATACCTCAAGGAAATATGTTTTGTTCACCTCTATTTGAGATTTGTTTCCGTATAATCATCCTTTTTAGTTTTCATTTTTTCCCTTGTACTCAAAATCACCTTTCATCATAGTTTTCCATGAGTGACTCAATTTTACTATTTTTCCTTTTACATATTTATATTTAGTGTCATCATATTTCTTTAACATGGGTTACAAAAACTTATTAATTAAAGGATTGAAAATAACAAAAGAAGTGGAACAATGAGGAGAAATATTAAATACATATTTATTCAAATCACAAAATAGAATCATCATTTCCCTTTATTCTCCAACACAGTAGATAGGAATTGTAAAATCTATATCATGTTGGAAAAATTCAATAATTCCATCTCTATATTCTAATAGAAAACCAAACACCTCCAATTTATCACCTGCTATGTTAGTACCATAAAACATAGGTTATTTGAAATATTAATATCTATATGGGATAAAAATTATAAAAGATAATAAAATATTGGAGAAAAATTCAAAATATTTATGATCTAATACAACTCTTTTTAATCCCCATTCCTTATTATAAAATTTTAATTACCCTAATAGAGGGGTGAATCATGCTGGCCACTAATTTAACCCTTTGAAATTTAAATATATTACAGCATCAAATTGGATTTTCATGTTAAGGGTAACTTTGTTTGAATTTTTTATTCATTTAATCCACGTGTGTAAATAACTCATTCTGAGTAGCCTAGTGTCAGTCGTAACTTTATTACATTTGAACTAGATACAATGAATTACATCCCATAGGACTGACTAGTTTTTTGGTCTTGGGAGTCTAGATATATACATAATTCTAGTATTACAATGGAATAATAAAACCACATATCATAATATATTTATTTTGTCCTTTATATTTCTCATTTTATACTTCTTCATATCATGGGGAAATGAAAACAAATAAAATGGGTAGATCAGATACTGATTAAGTGAATAAACATGATAATGAAGCAGACCATGTGAGTCAAAGGTATAACATGATTTTTTAAAAGAGATATATTATGAGTATTCAGATGGAAATAAAACATAATGAAAAAATTATCATAAGATCATGGAATTATTGTAAATATCTAAGCAACAAAAAACATAGAATTAGAATATATCATTGTAAAATACCAGGAAAACATCACAAAGTGGACATATTACCATAATTATTTTGGTTTAATAAGTAATACAGTACATGATGTCTCGTGAAATTAAAAAATTACTCGATGAATTGGGGAACTATTTCAGTGCACCCATAAATATATGATCATGATCATGTGCACTAAAAAAAGAAATAAATAATTATGAAAAAAATTACCCATGGAATGAATTGGTTGCCTAATATTTCATAATATCATTATACATGATATTTTATAAGAAAGGAATCTGAGAAATGAAATTAATTCATTTATTACCCATAAATGTAATGTAAGATGAGATAGGAATATATAAAAGAGGAATATATATATATATTCAATTTTGAATCAATCCATAATGTGAACATCTATTTTAATTGATAAATTGAAATCCTATAAAATGGTTAACGACATTCTTGAGAAAGATATCCATTATACTTTAAAATTAGTCTTTTAAAAAATAGAAAGTAAAAAAATATTAAATGGAAATTGTTTCCTTGAAATGATGTTTTGAAAATTTAAATTGATGATTGTAGGGTCTCGAAAATTCAGAAAATGGAAGGTAAATACTCCCAAATGATTGGTAAATAAGATGGATGCAAGTTTGATTGAAAACTGAAAATAAAAGTGAATAAATAAAATTTTTCAAAGGAATCATGTTTGGCCCGACTGTGTACCGATTATCAGGAAAGGTTCGAGGAAGGAATAAGATGCGAAACACTGATACGTGAAAGGCCTATGACACACTAGACCATGAGGCATTTTCCAGAGAATGAAGCAGTTCACGGTGAATTTCCACCCACGAACCAAAGATTCCATGAACCATTTTCTCTAGCGAGAATCCGACAATGGTATGCTTTGCACACCATCCCTGCAAACAATGTGGTTCACGAATGAGGAGATGCCGACGACGTACCACACCTCTTTGAACCCCGGTTGATCGATTATTCTACTGATCAAAGATATCTCTCCATGGACTTCAGAAGAAGGTTTTGTGTGAACTACAGATGTAGATTCCCTAGTGCTCAATAAAAATGCAACCATGGGAACTAAAAAGTTAATAAGATAGGGGGAAGAGATTTGGGACAGGCGGAAAAGGGGTGAATAACATAGAGGGTGGCACGCACGTCGCAACGCGTGCAAATTTTCAATATTTATTATCCTACCAAATACTGTATAAGTGGAGAGTAGGGTAGAACCATAGAGAGAATGTGAGTAAACACTAGAAATGTCCTCTTGGAGAAATGTTCAGGCAGATGGGCTTTAATTGCATGATTAACAACTATGTTCTAAAAAACTATATGAATATTTTAATGAGGACTATTTAAATTAACTAAAACTATCTAAGTTAACTATGCTATGAATTAAACTCTCAGAGATGGAAGTGTCCGAGTCATGACGTCTGTTCAAGTGCATACATTGTGAATTTTTTAATTCCCACATTTGAATATTTATTTTTTCAATTATCCCCGATTCAAAATTTAATCAAAATACTATCTGGTATTGTTCTCTGAGGTCAGACAGTATTCTAATGTTTACAAAAATTAACCGTCATTTCGTTCTCTATCCTGGAGAATAATTTGCACGTCATGATAACACTAAATCACTTGGTGACATACGACGACCCGTTTCTCACAAAGTCGAAGTATCTACCTGCGTCGGGTTCGCTCACATGAGATCACTTATTCAGTATCACTCACACATTTTTGAAGAAGCGAACACAAAAAATATTATGTTTTCAATTAATATATATATTTATTCAGAATTTTCTCACGCGCTTGATCGAATTCCGGATAAATAAATTCTCCAATGAACTCCCGTTCATGATTACTTATTAAGTATTACACGAATGGGCACCAAAGAATGTGTGAAGATCCCAAATAACAATTAATTTCAATTCAGATATAATTAATTAAATAAACATCCAATTAAAATTAATTTAAAAGGAAATCAAACATGAGGATAAATAAAAGGCATGCAATTACCGTCACTTTCGTCACAACTCTGACACAAAAAGAATTACCCAACCATCATGACGACATGACACATAAATTAATAAATAAAAGATATCACTATGGTCGTGTCATTGTTGTGGTCACTGCGAGATGCCGTCAACGATTGCAAAATAATAATCATCGCTCTGCTCCATGTAGTCGCTGACGCCGAACCCGAATCAAACCACCGCTGATGAAAATATGATAGGATCTGCACTTGATCTCACTGTGCGACGTCAATCTATGGAAACCAAAGAGTACATTTTCATATGTCGATGAAGCGCATGAATCTATACTATGCCCATGATGATGGTTTTCCGTTGGTTGATGACTGAGGAGGGATGCTCGCTAGTTGGTCTATGTTGTTTTGTACCTGCAGATGTGTTGGAGAAAAAGGGTGAGCGGGTATATGTGTGGTGGATGAGAGGTCCATGAGAGGGAGAGTGGGAAGGGGAGAGGGAGAGTGGGGTGGAGGCTCGATGAGGTTGGGGCGGTGGGGACGTGGGAAGATGAGGGGATGCCGGTGAATATAGATGGGGTCGTGGGATATAGAGAGTAGGAGTGAAGGGTGGCGGGTCCAGGGGTGAGGGAAAAAAGGGGCCGCCGGTCTACATGGGAGGAGGAAGCAGGTAAAGGGGGGATGTGGAGGGGAGGTGGTAGGGTAAGGGAGCAGGAAGGGGGTCAACGGGTCTACAGGGGAGAGTATCGTGTGTGTTAATAGGGATATGGGAGTGGGTGAGGTAGCGGGGTGATGCGCTGGGAAGGGAAGAGGAGGGATGAGGGGCTAGGTGAGGGGGGATGGGGGTGCGGGTGAGAGAAGGGATCAAGGGGCGGGTCCAGGTGTGGGATTGTTGGGGGTGAGAGAGATTAGAGATATGGATAAAATGGGATGTGGTATGGGTGATTGGAGAGAGGGAGAGGGTGTTGGTTGAGTAAAAAGTGGGAGAAAAGGTCACAGGAGGTGGGTTATGGGTGGGTAGTTAGGGGGGAAGTAAAAAAAATAAAAAAAATAAAAAAAATAATAAAAAAAGTTAAATTCAAATTAAAAAAATCATCTAATTAAGTAAATAATAATAATAATAATAAATAATATATTATTGCACATGCAATTAAATATTATTCTACTATTAAATATAATAATAAACTAATGATAAAAATCTATTTTATTAATACTATAAAAATAATGAAATAAAATAAAAATAAAAATATACATACTAATAAAAATTAATAAAATAAACTATACTAAAATTAGAGAGACTAATAAAAATTATATAGTGTTAAATATAATATATAAAACGAATATAACTAATAAAAATAGTAAATTACTAATATAAGTTAATAAATTAACTAAAAATTCTAAAAATATTTAAACTACTACAAAACTACAAAAATATACTAAAAAAATAAAAAAGGTGAAACTAATTAATAAAAACTAAGTTAGAAAATTATACAAATACATGAAAAATCCATGTACATCAAATCCCCCACACTTAAACTTTTCCACTCCTGGGAAAAAAATCAGAAAGAAAACACAAGTAGACCCGTAATGAAATTAAAACATCAAAATTACAAGTTAAATGTTTTTCAATCTCTTTTACCCATAAAATATCATGATTTAGTTAAAACTCTAATTTTGAAAAATAAATTTTCCTCCACTTGTATTCTTTTCAAAAGAAGTACGTGCACTCATTTATCATGTGACCTACCTTGACATCACTCTCATCTCTCTAAAAATTTGATCAAAGTTTTTCTCAGTTCTCATACACATGCATGCTTACCGTAGGCTAGCCATGAGTTTCACATCTCCATTAGTGGAAATCAAAATAATGCACCAATCTCAAAGACTTTACATGAGGTTCAAATGTTTCTGAAGTTGTGGGACGGTGGGTTAAAAAAAATTGACATATTTTTGGTAAAAAGTAGGGTTGAATCTTGAAATAAATGCATGATATATGTTAATCCAAATGTCTCCCTCAAATTTCTCCCTCAAACTCCCACTCCCCCACACATAAAACATTTCTTGTCTCTAAGCATATGATAATCCAATGTTTCGCTCTTTTTCACTCTTTTTTTAAGACAGAACCCACTCAAATAATATGGTCAGGAAACACTGGTGAGTATCAACTCAAAAACCCCATGAAATAAATGTCAGACAATAATCCCAAAGAATGGTACACATGTAGCGTATACGTTGTAACATCTCAATGAAGGTAGGTCATATAGAAAATTTCCTAGCTTCTGGAGTACTGAATCATCACTGTTATAGGTATCCCCAAAGTCGAGGGTTACCGCGTAATGACCACCAATGTACTCATTGTTGGAACCAAAAGGATCCTATATTCCTATATCAAAATATATGTAATGAATGTGGCTACTGTGAAAAATAACTCATATGATCAGGATGGGATAATGTCAATACATGTACATCAAATGACTCACTGCCCCTCAAAGAACCCTCTCCATGAGTAAATCTCTCTCCCACACTTAGATTGAAAATTATAATGTAGAAATTCAAGAAATGGGTAGGGAAGGGTATCAGTTTGGGCTTATCCTAAAAAAGATTCTTCATGGTTTATAAGGGCTACACTATGGAGAAAATATATGGGAGGCTCAGTGGGTCAATGGGGCGAAAATATCGAATAGATGCCTCGATCATTTTAGAGAAACTTTAAAAATTCCAATCACTTTGATGGAAAAACATGGCAAGTTATAGAAGACATAACATGGTTGAGATTCCCTCAAGAAAAAGATAAATAATAGATGATTTAAAATGGCTCAGTTTCTTCATGGGTATGGAAATAAAATGTTGGAAAACATAGATGAGAATGAGTGCAAATAAGTGTCTAAAAAATATATAAGTTTTAGAAAAACATTTTTTGAAGCTTGAAATAATATCAGCAATAATATAAGTCATGAGATCAAAGATCAAAGAATTCCAAACAAGAATTAGGTGCTCACACTGCCTAGGGACATAAGTGGTGTGTTTTCGACTATGTTGCAACAAAAATACGGTGGATTTCATGTGGGTTCATCAATTACTGGAATGTTAGTTTTTTTCATTTTTCAAAATTTTATTGTATTATTGTTTTTTTTTTGTTATTTTACATTGTGTTTTTAGAAGCATAAAATATGGAAAAAATAAAAACACTTCCCTGTGTAAGCGTAGATTGACGCATAGAGGCTGCTGTATCCGATGAAGCTCCAGAAATGGTACACCTGTAAAACCTACACATTGACAGCACATAATCGCATTGTATCAAAGAAGTCACTCCCTAATCAAAAGAATGTGGATGATAAAAATATTTATGATGAATTTAAATCCACTGTAGTTCTAGGAGAAAACAGATTGTGGTAAATGCATGCGTTTTTATTTTATTTTATTTTTAAAGATAATCAAATGAAAAGAAATTAAATAAATGGAAAAGAAAACAAAAAAATTATGGGTTTCCTCCCATTGAGCACTAAATTTACTTCCTCTTCTGCTAGAAGTTGTTGAAACTCCACCAGGGTCAAATGGAAATGTAAACCATGCATCTGCTTCTTTTTCAGTAGGAGTGTGGAATCCATTCATTAAAGATGATTTTATCGTGCAAGCTGCACAAAATATCAACAGAATCATGTTAGAATAATGGATGTCTGGAATGAAATGAAAATATGCCAACTCACAAGGGAAATAATATACCTCACTTGAAGAAATACTCATTGAATAATTTAATTTTGCGAAGAGGATGTCAGCGGAAAGATCAAGAAGATTACCTCCTTAAACATACACATGTGAAAAAGTTCCATTACCAGAATCCTTCAATGGTTGGCTTACATTTATCACATCCTTGAATGTAGTGTTTAGGTTGAGGATGTATCCCAATTCGTTTTCACACCCAACCACTATCACAGGAAAATCTACTGGGTTCCAACTCAATTCATGCTCTGTGGTTTCATTGATTGTGCCAATGTCAAAAATATTGTTAGCATATGTGGGTATTTCAGGTGAAGTGTTTTTATCCTCAACTCATGGAGCAAGTAGCGCGGGATCAATTGGAGCAGATGACTTCATTATGTCAAGAATGACATCTTTTTCAAAATTTTCTTCTATACCGCCCTCATCATAATTTTCTGTAGGCACATGTGCCACCACGAACTCCGGATCCTCTAAGCAATCCTATTCTTCCATTGTTTATAGAAAATTATGAGTGTTCTCTACCACCAATACTAATTGATTTTTTGACTCCAGAAAATTTTCAGATGTCTCCACTTTAGAAAAAGTTTCGAACTCACAAATCTTTTTAGAAATAGGTGATTCGATGTCATTTGAAGTGATGTCCTCTTGAGTGTGGTAATCCATTGTCTCTTGGTTCAATTCTGAATCTATCATGGTAAACAATGGTCCTAGTTCAATGTCCTCTTCATCCGTACAAGGTTCAATTTTATGTACATTAAATGTGTTATTTTTCCCTTTGGGATGGGTGGGTTGTAAACTCACAGAAGGACATGAAATCACATTTTTCAAGGGACCATTATGTTCAACAGGGCGGAAGAACAAACTCTCATATTTCTCAAATGTGATTAGATTTGAGGAATTATTTTGTGATGGAGGGCAGTCATCAATTTTATGATAAGAAGGAAGATCAATCTCATTATCAAACTCGGGTCATGGATGTTGTTCAAATGGAACCTCTATTGCACTCTCCTCAAATGAATTGTTTTTAATTAGATCATCAAGTTGTAATGACGCAGATAGTTAAGAAATATGATTCATTTTATTTATTAAATTATTCAATTGATTTTCTAGATCTTTTGTTGAGGAAATAATCTTTGCATTACGTTTATCATGAAGTTAAAACCTATGATTTTTCTCATTGATATCACAATGAAACATGTGCTCAATTATTGAATAATTTATTTGAAATGAATTATCAAGTTCTAAATGTTCAGGAATGCATTGACTTTGAAAATGATCAACAGAAGTATAAGGACTTGTTTCATAACATGGTGAAATATTCTCATATGGATCATAGTATGGAATTGAATAAATATCATTGAAATAAATGGTATTACCTGCATAGCTCATGTGCGGTGAATCATTATATGTCATACCTTGAGTTGGGGCTATGTAGGGTAGGTATTGGTTGTAATTGTGTGGTGCGGCCCATGTCATTTTGAACATCTGGGTGTCTTGAAAATCCCTGTAGTGAAAAATTCCCAGAGTGGTGAACTGTTTTTTTTGTTGTTTTAGTTTTTTTAGTTTTTTTACCTAAATCACTCTTTCAAAGGATTTCCTAATGCTATTATTCTCCCCGGCAACGACACCAGAAATTTGGCACGCGTGTCACAACGTGTGAAAATTTGCAATATTTATTATCCTACCACTACTGTAGAATTGGAGATCGGGGTCAAACCACATAGAGAATGTGAGTAAACACTAGAAATGTATTTTTGGAGGAATTTTCAGGTAGATGGGATTTAATTGTGTGATTAACAACTAAGTTATAAAAAATGAATGACTATTTTAATGATGAATATTTAAATTAACTAAAACTATATAAGTGAACTAAGCTATGAAAGAAACTGGCAGAGATGGAAGTGTCAGAGTCATGACGTCTGTTAAAGTGCATACAATGTCAATTATTTAATTCCCACATTTGAATATTTATTTATTAAATTATCACCGATTCAAAATTTAATCAAAATACTATCTGGTCTCATTATCTGATGTAAGATAGTATTCTAATGTTTACACAAATTATCCATCATTTCATTCTCTGTCTTGATGAATAATTTGGGTGTCATGATAGCACTGAATCACTTAGTGACATATGATGACCTGTTTCTCACAAAGTTGAAGTATCTACCTACGTCGGGTTCGCTCACATGAGATCACTTATTCTGTATCACTCACACAAGTTTGAAGAAGCACACACACAAAATATTAATTTTTTCAGTTAATATATTTATTTATTCAGAATTCACTTGCACGCTTGATCGAATTCCGGATAAATAAATTCTCTCATGAAATCTCGTTTGTGATTACATATTAGGTATTACAAGAATGGGCACCAAAGCATGTGTGCAGAGCCCAAATAACAATTAATTTTAACGCATATATAATTAATTATATAAACATCCAATTAAAATTAATTTAAAAGGCAATCAATCATGAGGATAAATTAAAGACATGCAATTAACGTCACTTTCATCACAAATCTGACACAAAAAGAATTACCCAACCATCACGATGACACAACACATAAGATAATAAATAAAAGATATCATCGTGATCAATTCGTTGTTGTGGTCACCACGAGATGCTGTCAATGATCTCAAAATAATAATCATTGCTCCGCTCCGTGCAGTCGCTGACACCACACCTGAATCAAACCACCACTGCTGAAAATATGATAGGATCTGCGCTTGATCTCACCATGCAACGTCAATCTCCAGAAACCTAAGAGAACCTCTACGTACATCAATGACGTGCCTGAATCTCCGCTGCGCTCATGATGATGGCTTTCCGCTGGGTGATGACCAAGGAGGGCTGCTCGCTGGTTGGTGTATGCTGTTTTGTACCTACAGACATGTTGGGGAAAAGGGCGAAGGGGTATATATGGGGAGGATGAGAGGTCAGTGAGAAGGAGAGTGGGAAGGTGAGAGGGAGAGTGGGGTGGCAGCCCGGTGAGGTTGGGGCGGCGGGACCGTGGGAAGATGAGGGGCAGCCGATGAATGTGGATGGGGCCGTGGTATTTAGAGAGTAGGAGTGAAGGGTGGAGGGTCCTGGGGTGAGGGAAAAAAGTGGTCACCATTCTACAAGGGAGGAGGAAGCGGGTAAAGGGGGGATGGGGAGGGAGGTGGCAGGGGAAGGGAGGGGAAGGGGGGCCGACAGGTCTATAGGAGAGAGCGGTGTGAGTGTTAATAGGGAGATGGGAGTGGGTGAGGTAGTGGGGTGATGCGCTGGGAATGGACGAAGAGGGATGAGGGGCTCTGTGAGGGGGGATGGGTGGGGTGTGGGTGAGAGAAGGGAGCAGGGGGCTTGTCCAGGCATGGGATTGTTGGGGGTGAGAGAGATTGGAGAGAGGGATAAAAGGGGATGTGGCGTGGGTGATTGGAGAGAGGGAGAGGGTGTAGGTTGAGAAAAAAGTGGTAGAAAAGGTCAAGGGAGGTGGGATAGGTGTGGGTTGTTATGGGGGAAGTTAAAAAAATAAATAAAATAAAAAAATTTAAATTCAAATTAATAAAAAAACTAATCATCTAATTAAGTTAAATAATAATAATAATAATAAATAATATATTATTACACATGTAATTAAATATAATTCTACTATTAAATATAATAATAAACTAATGACAAAAATCTATTTTATTAATACAATAAAAATAATTAAATAAAATACAAATTATAATATACATACTAATAAAAATTAATAAAATAAACTAAACTAAAATTAGAGAAACTAATAATAATAATATAATGTTAAATATAATATATAAAATGAATATAACTAATAAAAATAGTAAATTACTAATATAAGTATATAAATTAACTGAAAATTATAAAAATATTTAAAATACTACAAAAATACAAAAATAAACTGAAAATATATAAATGGTTCAACTAATTAATTAAAACTAAGTTAGAAAATTATACAAATACATGCAAAATACATGTACGTCAGAGGGTGTGGGAGAAATTTCTCCTGCAACTGAATTAGTTCATGGGACTCCATCCTGCAAACAAAAATTATTTCATAGGATCCATCCCATGAACCATATGCAAAATGTAGTATGCAGAAGCCCTCTCCAAGAACTGTATTCGAAAGACCCTCCACCTCCAACCAAAAAACCAATACATTTTTTAATAAAAACAATTTGTTGATTACCATATAGGGAAGACAGTATACAGACGACCATATTCCAAAGAGAGTACACTACCCCTATATGGAATAAATTTTGTGGAAAGCTCCTTTGCGTACCATCATACATGGAAAGATCCTCCGCATACCATCATACATGGCCACCTCCCATGTGTACCATCCTAAGCGGCCAACTTCTACGCGGCCAGCTCTTTCACGTAATGCCCTATGAGAAAAACTGTTTGCACCCACCAGTCTATACCATGGGCACTGAGCCCCTATGACCCCACATGGGAGTACTTTCAGGCTATGGTCCCGGCTCTCCAGGTCAGTCTTTTCGGTACCGTCACTGACCCATATGAAAAATGTAGAGTTACACCGCAAACATTTCGTGCCGGGTCGACGACATTTTTCATTCCACCATTATGCCGCCCAAACATCTATCCCTTAAATACCAAGATAAAAGACATTCCTTATGAACCTCCTGAAATCCCTATCACTTGCCTCCCATTCCATGTTAACCCAAAAATCCATAGGCAATCACCGCATGAATGTCTCTTAAATTCCCGAACACATCCATTCCATCAATCAAACTCTACGCCTCTAGTGATTCTGGATCCTCATAAACCATTAGGGCGATACTGAGGACTTGATAAAGCAATTAAGGAATTTCCATGAGAAGGAAAGTACTTATGAGAAATTATCAATCCGAACTTCTGAAGCTAAGTCTTCAAAAATTGATACCCCAGGAAAAGTTGAGGAGGGTTAGGAAGAAGTGAACAAGGTGTCTAAAGAGGAAAGTAGCAATCATGATTTCATACATCTAGAGGATATTGAGGCAAGAGAAGAGAAAAAAGAAGTTGATGAAGATAAAATAGTTCAGCTATCAGATATCGAACATGAATCACCTAATCAAGAAGAAATCTTTCTCCAGGATGATAAGGGAAAACAAGTGGTTGTGGATAAACATAGAAAAACTATGGAAAAGAATAATGAAGTTGGTGATTCATCAAAGAGGAAGGCTATTTAAATATAAAAATAATCCTCACCAACCAAAGTCTCGGATTCAAAATCATCCTCACTTGGATATGACTTTGTTGTTCAATATTTCAAAAAGCATGTTGGAACAATTTCTTTATTTCCTAGTATAGACTTGAGATGCCAGATACTTCACCCTATATTAAATCAAAAATAAGATTCTGTTTCCTTGGTGATAGATAAAAGTGTTAGTCTCAAGGAAGATTTCAAATCTTTTCTCATTAGCTATGAGGCTCATAAAAAATCTTGAAAGAAGATGAAAAAATGGTCAAGGAAGACAATAGAAGAGATGAGAATCATTGATGTATTTCAAGATAGTGTCAAGGATGCTTTTTACACTGAATATGTGAAGATCAAGGAACTTACTAATAGTTATGAGAAAAAGTTAAGTCTTGAATAGACTTCACAGAAGAAATAAATTAAGTATCTGAATGGGAAGCTAAATTCTATGGAAATGAATTGGAAGAGAGAATGGGATCTCAGAATTGAGATAGAAGAGAAGCTTGTTGAGTAGGAATAAGTATTGAAAGCCCATGCAGAGAATCTTAAGGCTCATGAAGAAAAGATAAAATCAATAGAGAAGAAAATTGAAGATTCAAATCATCTTCTCAAGCATATGGAAGAAGATCACAAAGAGCACAAGAAGCTAAAAACCATTGTGAAGAAGCTAATGCCAAAGGATAAGTAAGGATACACTTTTCCAAATATGATCTTTTGTTGTGTTTCTCAGATTATACAAATTCTTCCAATCTTAATGAAATTCTTGTTTCACTTCATATTTTTTGTTGTTTAGTACTAATCTTTCAAGTACCAATTTTTTTCCATTCCCTTTATTCCTTTTTGAAAATCACAATGGGTGAGAAAGGAATGTCAAAAACAATACTATGTAAAGAAGAAATTTCCCTATGTAATGGGGAGTTCATACAAGGGGGAGTTTTTATCTTGATGATTTTCGTATGCAAGAAAATGAAAAATCTCATTCAGGAAATCAAGAATAAGATCCTTAGGGTTTCCAAAGCCTAAAGGGGAGTTAGTTGTACTCACCTTGATCCATAAGTAAAAGGATATAAGTTATTTTATGTTCATAAAATTTTTAAAGTCCTTATATTCTTTTTAGTAATGATGTTTTTGCCTTCCAAAAAGGGGGATATTGTTGAGTCAATAAGGTTTCTTTATGAATTTTTCATTTTTTTATGTTTTGAAACTCACAAACACTATATCTTAAGGAAACTATTATTTTCCAGAATAAGGAAAATTTTCCTTCCCCAAGGAAAATTTATCATTACCATGTTTTGTTTGTTTATGTCTTAGTTTCTCTAAATCTAACTCTTTTTATTCTTAAGTGTAAAATTCGGTTTCACCTCTAAAAACATAGAATTCTATAAATACTTAGATATAGAGTATTTTTTTCAGGTTCTGAATTCTCTGAAATTCCGACTCCGAATTCACTGAAATTCAATCTCAGAAATCTCTGAAATTCAGACTCCAAATTCTCAGAAATTCAGACTCTGAATTCTCTAAAATTCATACTCCGAATTCTTTGAAATTCAGACTCCGAATTCTCTGAGATTCAGAATACAAATTCTTTAGAAATAAGACTCCAAATTCCTAAGAATTCAGACTCTGAATTCCATAGAATTCAGAATCCGAATTCCTCAAAATTCAGAATCTGAATTCAACATAATTCTGATTTTGAATTCCTTGATAAACAGAATCTGAATATTCTTGCAATATAGAATCCGAATGTTATTACAATCCGAGCATTATTTTCCTTAGACTCTAGAAAATTATATTTGGTTGAGCAACCATATTTTTCTTACATTTGTTATTGTTATGAAACAATGTCATGTACTCTGCTTCTAACTAACCATTGTTTGAGTGACATGTATACATGCCCCTCCAAGATTCAAGTAAAAATATGACTGTTGGAGGAGGGAAAAAACTGTTGGAGATGTGCCTATAAATAGGAGCTAATTTGAATGAGTTCAACACTATTCTACAACTCTAGAGATTACATGCTGCTGAAGTGATTTGTAGAGAGAGAGACTCTCATGATTTTTGCATACTAAACATCTTGTTCAGATTGCTTCATGCGGCTCCGATTGTTGCTATGTACAATCGAAGGCTTCCAGGGATAGGAAGATAGAGGTGCCGAATACCTTAATGTTCGAGGACTTCATTGATAAGAAAGACAGAGGTGATGACTGCCTTGAAGTTTGAGGGATTACAGGGATAGTAAGACAGACTCTGATATTCCTATCAAGGGCTACCCTGGTGTGGGTAAGACAGACTTTCTTGAAATTATAAATCAAGGGACCTTTATCCAAGGTTATTGGATACCCTACTCTTTGGGTTAAAATATTCTAATCTTGTTACTTGTTTTGTTTCAAGTTCTTTTTCCACTGTATTTTGATTAATAAGGAAATTATAACTATCTTATACTTTCTCATACTTGTACTATGATTAGTAAGAATCTATACTCTTTAAGGTAGAATATTTTCTTTTGTAAACATTTCTAAAGTTTCATTTCTGATACCATATATTTGTAATCTAGCAAGTGTGTAGAACTAATAGGTCTTGTGAATTTACCTTGTTTAACATTGTTAAATAATAAAATGTTTTATATCATCTTTAAATGTTACAAAAGAATTTTTTAAAAGTATAAAATTCACCCCCACTTGTTTATTGAGCATCTATTTCATTATTTCGGTCATATATGCATATGTTTCTACAATACTGCCATCAACTAAAGGAAAATCCATCCTCTAGAGAGTCCTTTCCTACCTCTATATGCCTAAATGGATTCCATTCCCCATACCATTTCTCCTGATCTAAGAATCCTTAGATTCATGGTTTACACTTTCATTCCCCCTCATGTTTGATGAATATCAGAACATCCCAGCTCAACTATCCAAAACTAATCATGGATTTGATAAAAAATAGTCCAAAATATATGACTATAAACTACGAGTTATCATCCTAACCACATGAAATTATACTCTATGGTAATAGTTTAATCCACTTGTTCTTAAACTATGATGCCATCGTCCAAGATATTTGACATTAAACTATAGTATACTGGGTGATTCTAGATCTTCATAAAAATCATCGACCATTAAAAAGGATGGACAGTGTCTTGAGGACACCTCTTCTTGAATATGCACATCATGCCCTAGTGACTCTGCATAGGTTTCCTACAAGATGACCATAAACCAAAGGAGAATTCATCCTCAGGAGAGTCCATTCCTACCTCCATATTCCACAATGGATTCCATGCCCCATATCATTTTTCTTGATTTGAGATCCTCCACAATCACGGTTTCCATGTTCCTTCATTCTCATGCTCGAGGAATATCAGAACATCCCAACCTGATTATCCTCTATTAAATCATCATCCAAGATATATGACTTTAAACTGTAGTATATTGGGTGATTTCAGATAATCATAAACATCCTTATCCATCAGAAATGGAAGTCCAGTGTGCTGAGGACCCCTATACTTGACTATGCACATTATTCCCCAATGGATCTTCATTTGTTTCCCACAAAATGGAATGTCAACAGGAGACAGATTTGTCATCAGGAGTGTCCTTTCCTACCTCTTTATGCCTCAATGGCTTCAATTCCTAATATAATTTCTTCTGATCTGGGATCCTCTATAATCATGGTTAACACATTCCATCCCTATCATGTTTGAGGCATGCTGGGACATCCAAATATGATTTTCCTCCAATTAATCATGGCTTCAATAGAAAATGGCACTCATCGCATGACACTAAACTACATGACCCCAAATATTTCTATCCACATGATGTTAAACTTTGATGCCATATTCCAAGATATATGACATTAAATAGTATTATATTGGGTGATTCTGGATCTTTATAAAATCCCCATCCATTAGAAATAGAAGGTCAATGTCCTGCAGAAACCTTTTCTTGACTATGCACATCATGCCATGGTGTCTCTTCATATGTTTCCTACAAGACGACCATCAAACAAAGGAAAATTCATCCTTAGGAGAGTCCTTTAGTACCTATGTACACCTGAATGGCTTCCATTCCCCATATTGTTTATCTTGATCTGAGATCCTGAAGAATCATGGATTTTAGGTTCCTTTCCTCAAATGAGCAGGGCATATCAGAACATACCAACATGATTATCCTCCAGTTAATCATCTTCTAAGCTCTATGACTCTAAACTATAGTGTACTGGGTGATTTAGGATCTTCATAAATAACCTCGTCCATCAGAAATGGATGTCTAGTGTCTTGAGGCAACCTCTTTTTGACTATGCACATCATTCCCCAGTGCCTCTGCATATGTTTCCCACAAAATGGCCTGTCAATAAGAGACAAAATTTTCCTTAGGAGAGTCCTTTCCTACCTCTGTAAGCCTCAATGCCTTCAATGCCTCATATTATTTCCCTTGATTTGGGATCCTCCATAATAATGGTTTACACATTCCATCCCTCTCATGTTCAAGGCACGTCAAAACATCCAAACATGATTTTCCTACAGTTAATCATGGTTTCTATAGAAAGTGGTCCTCATCACATGACCCTAAACTGCATGACCCCGAATAGTCCTATCCACACGATTTTAAACTGCGATGTCACTATCTAATCTATATGACCTTAAAATATATAATACCTCATATAACATTCTATGGCCCTCCCACTGAGGTAAGTCACCATTTTTCTGGGGTTGGGTCGCGTGACCATCAATGTCATTCCACATTGAAGGGTTCATTTCCCCATGCTCTAACCCATGGTTGCCCCAACCTATAGCGCCATGGGATCTCCCTCCCCCACCAATAGGGGAGGAGGAATGTGAATTGTTGAATCTTTCAAATACTATTGTTTCTCACACCGATCATGACTCATGTGATCTTAAGGGTTTGTGATGATTACAACATCCATAAAATCTAAACTATGAGAACTATAATTCATGATCAAATAAAAATACGTAGGACACCATCGAGAAGGCCTGAGATCGAAGGGGTGCACATCTGAAATGGTCCACCCAACCATGTCCCATCAAATTGGAAGCTCCCACATATAATCCACATGCAATCTGAACTATGATAAGTCTGATTCCTAATCAAATCAGGAAATGTAGGACACCTTCCAGAAGGCCCGAGCTCAAAAGAGTTCCCATTCAAAAGGGTTTACCCAACGATGTCCCCTAAAATGGGAAACTCCTACTCATAATCCCCACACAATTTTAACTACGAGAACTCTAATTCTTGATCCAATCAGGATATGTAGGATGCCTATGAGAAGTACCGAGCTAAAAAGGGTGCCCATCCAAAAACGTCCACCTAATCATGTCTGTTAAATGGGAAGCTCCAATGCGTAAGCCCCCACACAATCCAAACTATGTGGGTTCTGATTCCTCTTCCGAGTATACATAGAAAGCCCTTATTATGAGCCCGATCCCAAAATCAAGTCACCTTTCATCCCACCTGAATGATGATAAACTCCAGAGCGCCTTAATATATGGTTCAAGTCAACATCACCTATGTAGCATCAAATATATGCCTAAGACGATCCTACAAACCCAGGGTATCCTGTGGACACATTCTTTGAGAATGAACCAAGGATTCCAAAACATATGAACACGACATAAATATATAATAGTGATCTAGAAAATGAAACAATCCTCCCTTGAAAGGGTGTGGTGAGCCTAACCTCCCATCCTCTCGACCAATGGAGTCCTTAAGTGACGTTGGCCAAATCGTCAGCCAACGAGCACCTGCCTTTGTAATCTAGGTCCATGAATCAAAGATACCAAGGCCAATGAGAATTCTTGGCTCCATGAATTAAACTGTTAGATACTATCTTAGTAAGTTATATCCAAGAAGGACCCATTGTGAATGTTCTTGACCCCCATGCAATCAACCGCTGAGACCAACAGTTCTCGCATGGTTACTTCAATCTTTTTTAAAAGATAATGGCACTGAACGAGTAGAAACAAAAGGAATGGTGAATTACACAAGGACCCATCTCTATAAAAAATGGATGTGTGACGATGCTCATCATTCCATTTCGACACCACCCAGAAACACTCCACCTCGGAGGTAGAACAAAAATGGTGAAGCCGATGTGAATTTTTAACCAGGGTGGCGATTCTACACAAATGATAAAACAAAGAAGGATACTACACATTGGACCATTTTGTTCACACCAGTATGTGGAAACACTCCACCTCAGCGGTGGAACAAATAAGGTGAACCTAGAATCAATTCCTAAACAGGGTGGTGGTTCTACCCCACTCAAGCCCCATCACCCTACAACAAAATAAAAGGGGGGAGAGGGCCAAAATGAATCTCCAAATATGAATATGTTTAAAATAATGATACTTTGACAATGTTTTGTGGTCTTAATATCATATATGTATATTTCAGGTTCCCACAGAGTGACCTTCGATCCAAATGACATACCAACGACCCATGGAGACATTCACATCAGTGATACCACAGGCGGTCGGGGCCCCAATGAAGAACATGACCCCCTCGCCTACCCAGCGCCTTCAACGCTCGGTATCCAACATGCTGATAATGGATTACCACCAAAATAGTACCCAATCTATACAAGAGGCTATGTGACAAGACCTCTAGTCTGCAAAGGTCTACCAATGACCTCTTTATCTACTATAGGTACCTTAGAACAAGGTGGCCCCAATGGTCATCTCAAACCGTTTCGGTAGCCTGTCCACAGAACGTGACTCCAAGTACCTCCCTTATCATTGGAATGAAGATGAAGTCAACACTGAATGCTTTATCTCAATTGCATAGGGATACTATCCATGGGCCCTCGCCAGAGAATGTAGCATCCAACACCATATGACCAACCCTCCTCCCACTAAGGATAACTTTATGTTTAGGGAACCTGCCAATGTCCAAGAGACTTGAGGCCCTCCGGATTCCCTCCAAGGGAGGAAAATATATAATCAGGAACACGCTATCACCCTGGTTTTTAAGGACCAGCTACTCCATACTAATGCGGTGGAATTCAATGAGCAGACCTATGACTATGCCCCCTCCACTCAATCCCACCATAGAAATATGGTGGCATAATAAGAGGAAAGGAATGTTCCAACTAATGCTCATCAGTTTCGCTGTGCCGATAGAGTGGAAAACTACAGAGAGATGCAGATATCTGTCGAGCCACAACAATCCCTCCATCAAAATTAGGCGGCAACCAGCTATACACAGTCATAAAAACATTCTGGTGCATTTCAAGCCTTCTATATAAATAGGGCAGTGACATGCTATATACAGGAAATAATACCTTCTGATGAATATCAATCCCTCCATCTAAATAGGGTGGAAACTAAATACGAGCAGAGTCAAATTCTTATGGATGCATACAAATCCCATGAGAGAAATACAACGACAATCGAGTGGAGGATAATTCACACATGTGAATATGAATACCACCAGTAAAAAATAATGGTGACCGTAGAAGAAAACTAATGATAGACACATTCCTCTATCCCGGCACAGGAGAACTGCCAATATCCACTAGCAACTCATGGAAGACCGGAGAAGGAACCAACTCCTTCTCCAAAATCTAAATGGGACTTCATACGTGTTCCATACAAATATGTATCTCAACACATATCGACAATGACTGAGGATCAGAAATCAATTCCAAACTATAATCTCCAAACATTCCAAGATATCACTGCATTGGAAGAAAAGGAAAAAAATTGGGCCCACGACCCGATTTCCTTGAATGGAATGACTCAGTCACAAAATGATTTAGTCACTCCGAAGCAGTTATGCATCTATGATCCATTCTCGGAGGTTCGACAACAATATCTCGTGATATAAAGGCAACCGGATCGGGAACAAATACCCGTTCCAACTGGGGGACACTAGTCCCACATGATGGTCGCTACAGGGAATGCATTTATCCCTATCAAAAGTCTAGATTTTCTTTAGTGTATCCAGGCAACATCATGGGACCCAAAAAAATGGGGACCCATATATGCAGGCTATTACCAACAAAAGATGGCCCCGGTTACCTGAAAGAGAGAACCCAATATTGAAAAGTTCCAAAGGCAACCAAAAAATGAAGAACACAAACATGATCATTTTCTGCTGGAAGATGGTGTTCATGACACCCTCGAACATATATCAACAAAGGCTCAAGACCCTATCATTCTATTTCCAAATTATCTAAGTCATAGTTGAAGCTGCAAAGTTCCTCCCCACAATGTCACTACCGGCAACTCTGAAGGTCCTCCATAGAGAAGCCATAGGGGTTCACTCTGTGGGAAAAAATGATCGATCACGAGAGTCTATCTCCTGATTTGCATCAGGGTAGACCTCACCTTGACCTGAAGATCAGACAATAAGAAAGTCCTCCCCTTGTTTTTGTCTGCCCTAATAGTCCACCTCAGGGTATACGCTACATATATGCCTCTCCCTGTAGTCAAATTCCAAGTCCTGATGGCAGTCCTCACCATGATGACAGTCAATGCGAAGGACCTCCCTGCAATGGATGTTTCTATGAAGGCCCTCCCCATAGTATAATCAAGAAAATAGAAGGTCCTCTCCTCTTTGTAGTAAATCTTGAAGGCCCTCCACAAGATGTGCACTGCCGAGATTCTCCCTACAACCAACTATCAAATCATGATGGTATTCATCCCCATGATGATAGTCATTGTGAAGGCGCTCCCCACATTTACAGTTGTTATTATGTTCCTCCCCTCAGTGACATCAAGCAACAAAAAGGTCATCCCCTTACTATAGCCTACCCTAAAGGTTTTCCTCAGGGTATACGCTGTCCGGAAAATTCCCACAGTCTGGAATCAAGTTTCAATAGTATACCTCTCCATTACTGAACAGATTTCAAAAGTCCTCTTTCCAATCAAAATTCAAGCTAGAAAGAAGGTCCTCCCTTTGCTGGAACAAATATGACAAATCCCTCCTATGCTGAGGTGCTTGGAAAGGATTCAGACACATCAGGAACTCTTTATATAAAGAGTGATATTATTTCTCAACCAGAGGATGGCCCAAGCCTATGATCATCTTATGATCCACCCCGAACTATCCTAAAATCAATAAGTCTCCCACTATCTCGACTACTTTGATCAAAATTATTAAGAAGTAGTTAAGCTGGGCATATCAAGTAGTGGAGGATCTGGAAAAACAACAACATGATATGTTTCTTGTGAGGAGACAACTAGGTAGGGATAATATAAAAGTGATGTATTGGCCCATGACGACTTCTCACTTCAACATACCATGAGAGTTTTTTTGGGGAATGCACACATGAAATTCGCCTCAACATATGGATGACTCTTTTAAGTTGAAATAAATTCATACCCTATGAAGAGTACACGGACCATGTCAACATGATAAGGGAGCTTCACCATCAAATCAACCTGGAAGCCAACCTGTGCTCAAGGAATCCACAATCAGAAAGGCAGAAGAAAAAACATGAACTAGCTTTCCTCCATGAGCTGCATAAATTGTATCACCTCATTGGAAATGCCTTAGGTGAAGTTCATATGTAAAGATGGGGCGAAAATGGAGCTCTACACATCACCCCATGTCCCGTATAGTAGACCCCATTGGAAATGACATCCTACGATATCATCACCTAGAGGATGAAATCAAATGAAAATCCTACATAGAAAAGTTGGAAAACTCAACAAAAACTGGCCGGGAGTAAGTATCATAAGCGTCAGGTCCAAATAGATCGACCCATCAAAATGAATCTGAGTCAGGAAAACATGAACATCCAACATGCTTCCCTCCTAGGGGAATCCAACCGAGAAGCAGTTCTCATGTTATCAAAAGACCATACACTCAATGTAGTCCCAATTCCATACTCGACTTACACTCATATGGGAGTAGGTGAAATTGAAATGGTGGAAATAGTTGTGGCTACCGCCACAATATTAGAACAACCCCAACCCACAAGGATGGGGGAATTTTTAAATCAAAATTCCCACATAAATATAGAAAATCCAAACCATAATGCGTCAATTGAAAAATAGGAACAACCCCAGGAACCAGGGTTTCGAGAATTTTTACCTCAAATCCATGCACATCAGACGTTTATCTTCCACTATATACAAAGAGAGATGGATATAGGAGTTACCCGTACCACCCTCTTCTGATGGTTCGGACCCTCCGAGAAAAAGTTGTTTTATGAGGTTAGAGTAGGGATCCCTCCAGGTCAATCGTCGCCAAGAAACCTAAAGAATACCACAAAATGGAAGGATAAAGTCCAATAAAGTTTGAAATAAGCCTTACAAAAATTCGGAACTGGGTACACCACCACCAATGTAGTATGACTTAGTTAACATGGTACAGGTCAACCCCACAGATCTCATAAGAAATGGCACTGGTGTAAAGGACGTGAAGGAAGAAGGTTCCCTCATAGAGGCATCCCACACCGTGCCTAATGGAGTGTATACCTAAAACCTAAGAAAGATCCTAAATGTGGGCTCACCTTCAACTAACCCATCATTACCTCCCCCTCAAAACCCCAATAAGGAGAAGAATATGTATAAGGTCATCTATGAATTGCCTCCTCCTCCCCCTAAGAGTGCATCCATCACCCTCGAGGAATAGTTCACCATTCATGAGGAAGAAATGAAAGAGCTATGGAAAATTAATGCTGAGCTACATCGAAGGAGCAACCTTTCAAGATGTATTACCCCCACGGAACGTCAGAAGGTTCTCCCAGAAGAGGTTCTTATGCCATAGGTACTAATCCTGGTGAATAAATCCAAGCTCAGAGGACCATTCAACCTAGCCCCAAAAGGATATCAAGACTTCCCTCACTTGGAATGAAGCCAAAATATATACAGTTAAACCCACAAATGATGCCCCCGACTGGGTATCAACCCCAAATTATAGCTACAACAGCACACCCAATCTTGTCTCTTTCCACACCATCCCAAGATCAAGCCTAACAAGATATGAATCAAGGGATCTTGAATACCGTCGAGTAGGTAATGACTCTACTATAATCCATAGAGGGGCAGAGCGATCTGATAAAACCATAACACAAACGCTACCCTGAGTTGGTGAGAAATGTTTTTCCACCACCAAACTTCAGGAACCCCATATTCCAAGTTTTCTATTTGTTTAGTGGACATAAAATAGTATTTAATGCACTATACCTATTAATGTGACCCCATGAATGGCACTCCAGAGTAGCAATAAGCTATAAAACATAGGTGCTTTATAAGAACCCTACAGGGCTCTGCTTTCGAATGGTATACAAACATGCCAGCCAATTCAATTACAGGTTGGGAGGTCCTTTGGCGACTGTTCCACATACAGTTCAGTTCAACGATGCCTTAGACAATGGTCAATGATCTTATGAACTGGAAACAACAATATAATGAAAGAGTTTCAGAATGAATTTCCAGACAGAAGGGAATTACATATTCCATGAACCGACCACTCCCCCAGGATGAGATTCTCTCTATGTGCATCGATAACCTTTGAGATAAACTAGGAACACCACTCATCCTAGTGAACTACACGAGTGGGTTTGGAACCTTCTCTACCAATTATCAATGGATAGAAATTTCATCATTAGGAGAGTCCTTTCCTACACTTGTAACTGTTAATGGCTTCCATGCCCCATATCATATCTCATGATCTGAGATCCTCCAGAATCATTGTTTTCATAATCCTTACCTCTCATGCATGAGGCATATCAGAACATCCCAACATGATTATCATCCAGTTAATCATCTTCCACTCTATATGACCTTAAACTATAGTATATTGGGTGATTTTGGATCTTCATAAATACCCTTGACCATCAGAAATTGATGGGTAATGTCTTGAGAACACCTCTTCTTAACTATTCACATCATCCTCTGGTGGCTCTGCATATGTTTACCACACAATAGCTTGTCAGCAAGAGAAAAATTAATCCATAGGAGATTCTATTCCTACCTCTTTACACCTCAATGGCTTCAATGCCTCACATCATTTATCCTGATTTGGGATCCTCCATAATAATCACATTCTACCCCTCTCTTGTTAGAGGAACTTCAGAACATCCAAACATGATTTTCCTCTAGTTAATCATGGTTTCTATAGAAAGTGATCCTCATCACATGACCGTAAACTGCAAGACCCAAAATAGTCCTATCCACATGAAGTTAAATTGTGATTCCATCATCCAAGCTATATTACTTTAAACTATAGTTTACCTCATATAACGTTATGGGGTTCTCCCATTGAGGTAAGTCCCCAATATTTTGGGGCTAGGCCACATGACCTTCAAGGTCATTCCACATTGAAGGGTTCATTTCACTAAACCCTTAACCACAATCTCCCCTTCCTCTTCCACACTGGGATATCCCTCCCCTACCAACAGGGGAGGAGGAATGTGCATTGTTGAATATTTCAAATCCTCTTGTTTCTAACACCGAGCATGACACACATGAGTCTAGAGGTTTGCAATGATTAAAACATCCAAAATATCTCAACTAAGAGAAATTTGATTCCTGATCAAATTAGGATACATAGGAAGACTACAAGAAGGCCCGAGCTCAAAAGGGTGCCCATCCGAAAGGGTCCACCAAACCATGTCCACTCAAATGGGAATCTCCCACACGTAAGCCCCACAAAATCTGAACTACGAGAACTCTGATTCCTGATAAAATCAGGATATGTAGGATACCTTCCAGAAGGCCCGAGCTCAAAAGGGTGGCCATCCAAAAGGGTCCACTCAACCATGCCCCCTCAAATGGGAAGCTCCCATGCATAAGCCCCACAACATATGAACTATGAGAACTCTGATTCCTAATCCAATAAGGATACGTATGATGCCTACCAGATGGACCAAGCTCAAAAGGGTGCCCATCCAAAAGGGTCCACCCAATCATGTCTATCAAATGAGTATCTCCCATGCGTAAGCTGCACACAATCTGAACTACGTGGGTTTCAATTCCTCTCCTAATGATACATAGGAAGGCCTTATTTTGGGCCTGATCCCAATATCAAGTCCCCTTCCACCCCCAAGATAATGACAAACTCTAGAGTGCCTTATTATATGGCTCAAGTCAGCATCACCTCTGGAGCATCAAATATATGCATTCCTATGACGATCCTACAAACCAATGGTAGCCTGTGGACGTATTATTAGGGAATGAACCATGGATTCAAAAACATATGAACCCAAATTAAATCTATAAGAGAGTCTTGGAACATGCACCAATATTACCTCATAAGGGTGTGGTGATCTTGACCTCCCATCTTCTAACCAATGGATTCGTTAAATGTTGCTGGAAAAATTGTCATCCGACGAGAACCTACCTTTGGAAGGAATGTTTGTGAATCATGGATACTAGGGCTGTTGGGAGTTCTTGGCTCCATGAATTAACCCGTTAAAGACCATTCAAAAAAGTTATATCTGAGAAGGACCGATTGAACAAGTTATTGACATCATGTAATCGCCCACTAGGACCAACAGTTCCCACAAGGTTAATTAAACCTTCTTTAAAGGATAATTATACGGAACGGGTTAAAACAAAAGGAATGATGAATTCTACGAGGACCCATATTTATAAAAAAGGGATGAGTAATGATCCTCATCATTCCATTTCTACACTTCTTAGAAACACGCCACCTTAAAGGCAGAATAATGGTTCAATAAATTGAGATTCCATGATGGTGGGAAATTATGTTTAGGCTTTATATCATAAAACACATATTCCCTTCACATTTACAATTAAAAAGTAAAAAATTTATTTTCTCATTAGTTGAAGAAAATTATTCCCTTTAAACCATCATTAAGAAATTGAAACATGGGTAAAAATTATTTAAAAAATAATTTTATATTTCAAAAATCATTCTTTTAAACATTTTATGGAAAATATGGTAATTGAAGAAAAATATTCCTAACCAAATAGAAAACAATTTTGATTTTAAAAAACAAAATTCATTCGATATCATGAATACATAAAAGAAGAAAATAAAAGGAACTTATAATTTCTTATAATGAACATATTGGATTAAAACATACTGTGTTTACTATATAATAATCACTAATTACCCCAATAGAGACTTAAACATAATTGATCCCCAATAATGATGAAATTGTGAAATAAAACATTACCTTGTGTCTGACTCATCACGCATTTTCCTAATCTTCATAAAAAATAAACTCATTTTAATAATTTTCTGACATAATAAATTTAGTCAAATTATATTATTCCTTTTATTTTATTAATTTAAAAAAATTGAATAATTAATCAATTAAGTTCACATCATACATATTTACAATATTTGGATTATATGAAAAACTGACTTTGGTAGGTTGACTATGGTCAATGAGGTAATTACTCCATCATCTAAAGAATAATTATTATGCCATATTTATTATTTTTTTCATAAATTACACATTTAAACCCAATATTTAATGATTGTAATGAATAATAACCAATGTTATAATCATGGAGATAGTAGGTCTTATATACGCATGAGTAATGTTTTTGTTTTTCAATGATATTCATTTAAAAAATACACTTATTTCTTTATCATTCCATAATTATCACAATATCATATAATTTCATTAAATACAATTATATATATATCATCAATGTGATCTATTAATGAAAAACAAATCGCATCACTTTGTTGAGCTGGTAATCCACAGGTACATATGAACGACATTTTCATTTTCTTATGAATGGAATTATAAGAAAAAATATCATATATTTACCCATCAATAATGATAAAAATAACATTAATATCATATATATATCTTAAACATTTCGTCAAATATTGTTTTGATAATGAGTTATGAAAAATTAAATACATCGATTCACGAGGCGAAAGTCTGCCCTACACGTGGATGATATTCCCATTTCCCATTTGTTGGAAGAGGAGACCGGTTTAGGTTATGAAAAATGGTAATATTAAATAGTTATAATGGATATATTGATATTATTATACCACCATGGTTTATTAATATATTAATGAGGTTGAAGAAGAAATAAAATTAAACATTCAGTTAAAGACTATAACTCTTCTTCTAACAACTTCATTTTCATTTCATATTAATCCTTCAATAGTAGGTGTTAATCCCCCAATAAGGCCTCAGAATATAAGGGGTATTTTATAATTGTGTTTTATTAGGAATTATTTGAGATAAGTTTCCCAAAATGGTGTAAAGAAGAGAAACGAGGGGTTCTATTTTATAATTGAGGGGAGAGAAATTTTTTGAGTTTCATAATGTATAAAATTAATATAAATTATTTTTCATTTTATAATGGATCCAAATTGATATTATTTGATTATTAGATGAGGATGAGTTTATATTATCTCATTAAATAATATTTTGATAATTTTTTGTTATAGATTCACCATTATCATTTAGTATTATCCCTCCATTTATGCTTTTAAAAATCACATCAATATTAAAATTCAATAACTGTTAAGGATAATGAATATCTGCATAAATAAAAAAAACATCCATAAAAGAACCGTCGTTTATATTTTAAACTATATTTGATTATATTGATTTAATATTATTATAGTGACACTAACCCCCATAACCCAGATCTGGTGCTTTCTTTAATACATTTGAATAATAAAAAAGAAATCACATCCTAAAAGACTTAATAGTTTAGTGGTCTTAGTAAGCATGACTCATACATGATTCCCATATTAGAATTGAATAGTCATATTTGAACAAAAATTTGTTCCCAAGAATATAATTATTCCTTCTTACATATTCTGACATATCTTTCGTAGTACACATCTTGTATTCTTGTTATGGGATAAAAAATAAGGGTGCTCCCAAATTCCCAATAAGGGTTAAGTATACTAGAATCTATCATTAATTAACTATCATAATCAATATATAAGGGTATATAACTAAACACACATTCCATTTAAATAATTATACTATTCCAGTCAATATGGATATGTAAATGACTAAAGAAACCTTCTATTTAATCAATAACATGACTATCCTAACTACATAAGGAATAATCAATATGGAAATGAAGTATCTAAAAATCATGTCATTTAATCAATAAACATAGAATAAAATGAATCTATAGGTAAAATCATAGATAAAATATCATGGATAACAATAAATAAATTATTAATTAAGGATTTTTTTTATTTTTAGTCATCTTATTTCCTACATACATGATACCTTTACCGTGATGATTTATCCCCATGAATGTTTAAAACTACTGGGTAAAACCCACCTAATTTTCCAGCTGATTCTCCCCATGAGACTATCGATGCATCGAGGGGATATTTGTAACTAGAACCCTCCCATTTGATATATTTCAAAATCATTTTACATTTATCTAATAATAAATTTAATCCATTAATTATGTTTTTTATTATCAAATATCCTTATTGATTAAAAGATAAATAATTATCAATCTTTCCACAGTTTGTCAAATAAAAGTTAAAGTAAAAATTACATAAAAAATAGAAAATATTTTAGGAAATAATAATATCCATAATATAGGAATATTTATATTTAATATATATTTAATTTCCAATGAAAAATGATCAAAATAAAGTTAATGTTTCAAGATATAGAAAACAATCACAAATTAAAGTGAGATTACACAATAAATTTTTCCTTTTATTAAGTTTCAAGTAAAATCCCCTTAGATGAAATAATTTAAATTATGATACAAAATAACATTAATTATGAATGAATAATTATATTAAATGTCCAAGGTATGTATATTCTCCATATAAATAAAATTTTGTGCTTAACAATACAATATGCCTCAATAATAGTATATTGAGATGAAATACCTTAACTTGAGTCTGAATCATCACGTTTATCCTTTATATTCTTGAATAATGTACTTATAGTAATTATTTACATGATTAAGAAAAAATGTATGGTTTATTATACAATTTATTTTTCCCATTACATCATAATATATGATTACATAATCAATTTAATATAAAATAATTTATTTCAATATAATTTCATTAAATATACTTATATTTACTATCCATGTGGTGTGGTTATGAAAAGAGAGTCACATGTCTTTGTGAATGTGGTAGTCCACAAGCACACGAGCAACGTTATTAATTTTCAGTTAAAGAAAGAAATTAATATATTATATTTTCATAATAATAAATATGTAATTAATATCATAATTATTTCTTTTATATCACATATAATCATTGTATTAATCCTTACATTATTCTATTTAAATAATCGATTAAATTGAATCACATTACTTCATGAGGTGAGATTCTAGTGACATTATAATATCACATATGTAATAAAAGTTAAAAAATGTATATTTGATTTAATGAATCCATATGTTTAATAATTCAATAAATATTATATATATTCATTTTATCTTCCATCATACATAACTGTGGAAGGGTTAATGGAAAATCAAATAACATTGGTTCAGGAGCCCATAGTCTGTTGTGCACATGAATTATGTTTTCGTGACACATTTGATGGAAGTGGGGTTGGTTGTAGAAAATTACATTACCATAAATATATCTCCATATATATAAATTTTTTTTTTCTTATCATCTAGTTTTAATAATAATTGAATCATCTGGATGAATATATAATATAAAGATTTGTGTTAAGAGATTTACCTATTTTTTTGGTATCCCTCTTAGGTTTACACCAAAATCCTTCCTAGGTTGGATTTTGGTGTAGAATAATAACAATATTCATACAAGGTTGATATTGGGATTTTAATAGGAAGAAATGTTTCCACCAAAAATGGGTTTATGGTATAAAGATTAGAGCAGAGGGGGTTCAATTTTGCTAGTGAGGCAAGTGGCACACTTATATTATTTTGAAAAGATTCAATCATACCAAAAGTTTTATCTTAAAATAACCCTAAAATGGGTTATTATAGAAACTATAAGACATATTGTCAAAATATGTCTAGATAATATATTTTATACAGGTTTTTAGGTCATTTTATCCCTTTTTATTTTAGTTTAACCACTAAAAATGTCGTTTTTAACTGATCCATGATATTTAATTTTTCCTAATTTGAATATTAACATGGGTAAAGAATTAAGTTGAACTTATTTGAAAATATAAATTACTATTATTCCAAATATTTAATCCCTTTTTTCAATTTCAAATAACAAAAAGGAAAAAAATAACTTTAAAATTATCCCTGAAAACGTGATGAGAATGCGGGATCTTAAAGAAAAAATGTCCAAAACGTGATAATGTTCTTATTACAAAATTCAATATAAAAATTAATCTAATAAATTAAATTAGATTAATTGATAAAAAACCAAGCTAATTGTTCATTAAAACCATTTCAATATATAATTAAACACTATAAATTATTTAAATGAAATGAATGTTTTCAATTAACATTTTGTATTTTTACTATTCATTAAAAAAACAAACATATATGAAAAATCCATGAAATTCACCCCAAGATAATTTTTACATACTTATTTCTAAAATTAAGTTTATTTTTTCAAATAAACTCTCTTAATGTGTTAAAAAATAATTTTAAATTATGTGTGCAAAGCACGACTATACCGACATATAGAAAAAATACAGTTTTAAAAAAATAATTCTTTTTATTTTTTATTTTATATTTTATTTATAATAAATATATATCTATAATTTTCATAATTTGATTAGTAATATTTTTACCCATCAATTTAATGCATAGTTTATAATGATATACTATACTACGGTTCATTTAGACTTGGGGTTGTGTATTCCGTATGCTATCAAAGAGCATAAATTTAAAGAAATATATTTCATGGGTTATCTATGTTTAGTGGTATGTTTTTCATATTATAATAGATAAAATGTGATTATTTTATAATTTTGGGTCATTAAAAAAATATTTTTATGAATTCTAAATAGAATAATAAAATATTAGTCTTTAGAAAATATCATTAATGTAATTTTGGACACTATTCATTTAATTTCACATTAAATACATCAATACAGTAAAGGAATTAAAATATAGAATTTTTAGAAATCTTTAATATGTAATATATATATATATATATAATTATAGGATCGCTTTAACCCACTCAAAAAAATTTAATTTTAAACTTGTAAAAATATTTTATTTAATTTATATATTAATTGAATAAATGTAGTGTCAAGTTTGCGTATGCTTTTAATGAAATTAATTATTAAATAAAAATAATAAATAAATTAAACTGATATAAAATGATATATATTATGAATAAAAAATTATAACCAAATATAATTAATTTTTTTCCCAATGAAAAAATTTAAAAGGTATAATAGTAAAGACAATGACATTTTTTTCTTTTCATCACATTAAAAATCCAAAAGGTATAAATTTGGAAAAAATAAAAAAAGGTAATATATGAAAATTTTGGATGATGATATAGGAAATATACTCACCTAATAATATTTATGCAGGTCTTAGGGTCACTTTTTAGTTTTATCACATTTTAACCCTTAATTAATCCATTTTACATTACTATGGTAACGAAATTTACTATGATGACTATTCATAATGATATAAAATAAAGGGGACATATTTTTAAAATTTTGACATCATGATTCGAAATATGTAATCAATTTTTTCAAGAGTAATGTAATATACGTGGAAAATTTTAATTTAAAATTAAACCATTAAATTCCATGAGAAGTGGTGTTTATGAAAAAAATCATTTTTAAGTATACCATTTAATTTCAAATTCTTGAATAAAATTTATTTCAAATATTAAAATTTTATAATATTTATTTAAAATCTACTAATTAAATTTTAAAACTAATCCTAAATTGAATTTGGCCTTGTAAAAACCTTAAAATAAAACACAATTCTAAATAGAAATCAATATTTTTCACTGTACACATTAAATTAAAAGTTTTCAGAAAAATATCAATATTTATTTATAATATAAGATTTCTTAATTTAAATAATATATCATTTTTATTAAATAAAATATCCAAAATTCATGAAAATTAATATATTATTTTATCACAAAAAGTGATAAAAACATTTTTTTGAAGAAAACATATTTTTTATGAATAAAATGACTTTTTATAAATTGAGTGACTATTTAAAAATAATTTTGAAATGTGAATATATTTAATAAAAAAATTATATATATTTCACAATTTATTTAAGCTTTTACATATGCATGAATTTAATGGCTTTGATATAATGACAATATCTAAATAATAATATTTTGTGGTACCTCTAGGATCGTTGTTGCACATCATATATGATTTAAAACAAGGTTTCTTTTAAAAAAAATGGTTTACATTTGACCAACCATATAAATTACACTGATTTAATTTTATCTCAGTCATCAAATGGTTAACCATGGTTGAAAACTCTCATCATTCAAATGAATAATAAAATATCTTTAGAAAAGTGAATGAGGGAATCATAAAGGTTAACTTACATATTATGTATTTATGTTTTCTATATAATGTGAACATTATTGGGATGTGACAATATGGACATGGAAGAGAAAAAATAACACCCTAGTGAAAGAGAGTGTTTTATAAAATGGCCAAGAAAATGTTAATGACAACAAAACCCTAAATCTACAACTAGTTAGAAGACCATTAATTCAACAAAAATGATTATTATAGGGTAAAATTATTATTTCTAGATCCCTTTTTCATGAGTTGATAAATTCATTTTCCATATAAATAAAATTAATATAATTTCCTAACAACTATAATTTCACATTTTAAAAAATTTCCCCCAAAAAATCATTTTTCTCTAAATAATGAGTATTTGAAGATGAAATTTTCATCCATGGAGAACTAAAATAAACATCTAAAGGATTGAATTACCAAAAAAATCATAATATGTTATTTATAAAATCTATAAAAATTAAACAAAATATGGTTATCATGAGTTAAAATTACATAAAAATATATATAAACAATCTTTTGAAGAAGTAATATATTCTACTCTAAATTGAACATAATAACACCAAAGGTGCAATTTAGATAATTTTACCTTTAAATAATCATCCATACAAAATATAATTAATAACCACAACATCAAAGAATTTTTTAACTTCAAAGATGTTTTTATACCTTTCATATTACATCCCCCTAAGTTTAATATTATTCTTTAGAAATAATACTTCATATTAATCCTAAGGATTTCAAATACCTACACATAATAAAATACCACCTAGAACATTATTAATAACCTCAAAGTTACATCATGTATAATTTCAGATAGTTTGTAGAAGACTTTAAACATGATAAATAGTAAAAATATAATCCCATGATGTCATCATATTACTTACCAATTTCATGGTCAAAAGTACAATTCCATTTAATTAACCCATTAATCCCAACAAAACATTATCACCTTACCCCAAAAATAATTTATTTTTTCATTGGTCCATTAAAAATATATTCATAAATATTTAAACAAAAACAAATGTGTAATAATCCCTATATATTTAGTGATTATAATATATGGAATTTTATTTATATAACACTACTACAAAAATAATTCTAAAATAAAAAATACATAAAAATTTCAATTCATTAACATTAAAACTAGAATAGAATAGTTCATTCCTTGGTCTAGGAGTTAACCTTTAGAAGATGTAATTCACTTTAACAATGGGAGAATTCCCCATATTTAAAACAATGAACTATAAATTGATCTCTATGATGAAAATTATTTATATCCACTGAAATCTTCATTTTTCATTAATAATTCATTTCTATAGTCCCTTATTTAAAGACATAAAATATTTCATTATTACATTGAGATATTTTCCTGTGTTTCTCTTTCCAAATATTTGATATCATAAAAATTTAACCATCATTCCACAATTCTCTCCACTATTCGATCTTTTAGTGGACTCCATAATTATCTTCTTTGGTGATTTTGAGAGTTGGTAAAGGAACAAGTTGTTAATCATATATCATGATAACTAATTAGGCGTTATCAAAATATCTTTCACTCCATTCATCATCCCATTTTTTCTTATAATAAACTCAATCTATACTAAATTATACGTTAAAATCATTTTTCTTGGTTACAATGATTTACTAAAACCAAAAAATATGATGTAAGAAACAATAATCATAAACAAGAATAATAGATTTTAGGTTATTTAAATCATGAAACCTTTTTAATACATGAATCCTCATGTTTAAACCAGAACATTAATATTCATTAACCACTCAAATCCATCATGATGGTTCATAATGGAAATTTTGATTAACTCAAGAATATCCGCTGGGAGTGTTGAACCAGTTGTGTATTAAGGGAACACTCATTGTGCAACAGAATGATGGATGACATATACTCAACCAACTCTATTCAGGGTTGTTACCCCTATCTATGCCAAATGAAACACCGTGAGATTTTGTGATATATCTTTTTTGAATAATTTTTTTTTGGAAATTTTGTGTTACACACAACACCATGTTTAGATATGTTACAAAAAACATTAGGTTTTTCTTATATTACATGAAATACTATGTTTATCATTAAATACATGAAACACTGAGTTTAATTTTTTTATGCACATCACTATTTTTATCTAATGTTACAAAAAATTTCAAGTTTTAACAAAACTAGACATACAGTTAAGAAATTAATATGTAATATGATAATTATCACATTTCTATGGGAATGGTGGGTATGAATTGGACTGTGTCAATTATAAAAATATATAGTTTAAAAAAGGGTATATAATTAAATCCATGGTAAAAAATTATTTAAAAATAAAAAATAAAAAACAGTTAGAAATAAAGTGAATATTTTTTTGAAAAAGTATTTTTAGGTGCATAATAGATCCAGATTGGCATAAACATTAATCGAGGTTCATTCCTAAAATCTATTCTTGGGATTTTCGTCCCCACATTCATCATTCATCATAAGATTTATTTATTTGTCTTACAACTCAAATAATCATGATCAATCTATCATTGCACATCCATTTCATGACGTAATAATATGACATCATAGAATCATGATTGAAACGACACGACAGAGGTGTGACGATGGGATGAAGAGATCAAACGATGGTGGATACTCAAATTCATGTTCTTGGCATTCTTCAACTCATAACAAATAATGATGATTTAATCTATTTTCTAAGAAGATCTGGTCATATAATGAGTTGTTCAATGATGAAAAATATTGGATGAGATTGGATCTCTCATTTCAGGGGGAAACAATCACTAGATCAAACACCAGCTGTGAATGAGGTGATCAAAAGAAATTCCTATGAGTCAAGAAAATTGTGAGCAGCATAGTGTGTAATCCTAGATTAAAAGGTGTGTGATCCCCCTAGGCATAAACTATAGTTTCTAGAATGAGATAAACATCACATGAAATGTGGCCCATGTCACACAGAATGTGGTCCCTCCCTGGAAACTCAGTGTGTAATTTGAAAATTATACATACAATGGGTGGAGTATAAAGGTTGGATACATGGCATATACTCCCTCACATGACACAACTTGGGCTAGGTACATGGTCGATCCCATATATTGGTACATGGGAAAATGTACATGGTCTACCACTGTTTACATTCATATGGATGAAGTACATGGGAAGGACCTAGGGTCAAGAGATATGGCTTGTGACCCATACTACATGCCATGTTATCATTTATACATGGATTATATCTCTTTTCATCTATTAATTAGAAAGGATTCATTAGGGTTCATTCTGTATTTCATTTCCCTGATGGTAAGTATAAAATCGTTCTATACTCCTAGGACTACGATCCCTTCAGCAAGGGTTGCTAAATAGAATTATTGGAATCCCTCTAAGAATCCCAGAGTGAGATTATATATTCATCTTCATTCCCTAGTCAGAGTTCTTGGTATTGTCATGACCAACACTATGCAAGAATCAATTCTCTACTTAGCTTGTTAATCTAGATAGAGTTTTTGGCATCATCCCATGGACCTGGTGGTGATCCTAATCTATGTATATTATTATATTTGTGTCCTCCGCATGTATCATTCTCATGATGAGACCTGATATGAAGTATCTCTTGTATATATGTCTTCAGTGCAATCATACTTAGGAGTGTGTTATCCTCGATGAGATAATTGTGAAATACTTGAGCTGAAAATCCAAGGATAGTGTAATATGGTTTCAGATTACTTCTAGGGTGTCTGTCTTTGTTTATTGTATCTATATTTTCTTGTTATATGTGCTTTAGACATATACCTATGTATAGGTGACTGTATTTCTATTGTCTTATGCTTTGTGTTTTCGAGCTATCCTACTGATTATTATTATATTGAACCCAACATGATCTTTTCCCGCTTGTGTCCTGTCATCTTCAGAAGATCAGCCTTTTGAAAGATTATGATGTGGAATAGGGCTACATAGTGCTTATTGAGACTAGACAAAAAAAGGTTGGTTTATATGAATATCACAAAATAGCCCTAGTACATTTACTTTTAGGTTTCACTTGTTTTTCAATCTCATTTTGGTGGTATTTTATTTGGCCCTATTTAAATCCTTTTATATCCAATCATACCCTGGTTATAAAATTTATATTTATAAATTATTAGTTTTCATTTTTGGTTTTTTACATTTTAGCATTGTATGGGCATGTAGATGTGTTCGTGTGCATATGTACTTAGGATAAGGCCTCCCATGTGTGTGATATGCCTACTCAAAGGTAGTCTCAAACCCCTATCCTATTAATGGTTTACCTAGGGTGTTGAGGCATGATCTGTACTGGGAAGAGTCATCATAGAGTGGTATCAGAGAGTTTTGTCCTACTTTAGGACAGAATTTCATTGAGACTCGTTTGAAGCTATAGTGGTAAGTGTATTGTGGTTGGATTTCAGGATAGGACTCCAGTGCTGGTTTGGCAGATGATGTGTTCATATACCCAGAATCTGATCACCTGCTTTTCAACTTCCTATATGAGAACACAAGTATTAGAGGGAAAAATAATTGTACATGAATCATATTGGAATGGGTTGTGGTTTACATGTACTTCTTTAGTTATCGCTCTAGATACACTCATTGACTATGGTATATCTTATTTATTTCATGATGCTTCCGAAATATTTTCAAGCTAGTGTTTAATAGAATGATCATAGGGATGATCCTTTTAATGATGAGGTGTCAATATAGAGACCAGTTCCTAAGATGTTTTATCTGTGTGGTGCACTATCTAGACCACCCCTATAGAGAAGCACATGGTTCTCATAATACCAGATGATCATAACCCATAGGTGGATGAAAACATTCTTGTGGTGGAAACCTGACTTTTTTTTTCTAATCAGGATACTATCAGATCATATGGTGGTCGTTGAAGTGATCCTTCTTCCTGGTTTAGTAGGGAATTAGTGGGGTTTAGAAACCCCATATTACAATGAGGCGACTCTATCATTTATAGAGTTTGCGTGGTTTTTAAGAGACATATTATCACCAACTGATCTGAGGGATGTCCATAATCAAAAGTTTCTACGGATCTGGTTTGGAAGCATGATAGTACTTGATTATTCATCATGGTTTACCAACCTCTCCTGGTACTCGATTGATATAGTAGAGATTGGTTCACTAGGTATCAGAACATTGAGTAAGGATTGTGTAGAGACATTTGAGCCATCATTATCCATGTATTCATTCCTACCTATGATGGGGTGAAAGAGTGAGTTTTGGAGGTTGATAGTTTCTTAGATGATATAATACAACCCATGACGGTCAGGAGTGTTCATGAAGGAGTAGATACCTCAGTAGTAGGGAACCGACATTAGTCTCAAGGACCTAGACGTGGGATAAATTATCGGAGGAGGTCACATGACATAGGATTTAAATTTTATGGCTCATAGGGTGGGTCTACTCAACCCAGAGAGAGGTTGTGCTACTCATGTGATGTTAGGGGACATCATTCCTGAGATTGGCGGACCCTCCATATAGCTAACATAGAAACCATGGGTGTGACACCAAGAGGAAGACTGTGCCAGGAGAAGGCAGTTTCATTATGTGGAAGACATGGAAAAGAGTTGGAAGAGCTTCATGAGGTGGTCGATGTTTTTACATGTTACCACTACCCCAATAGGTGGTCCGTGCTAAGCTCAGGATGTTAGAAGACATGGGCTAGGAAAACTACATATGGTATATGATTATGAACCAGAGGCTCCCAAAATAATTAAATCTATGATCGATGTATTTTAGAACATAGCTTTAGTACAGATAGAAAAATGTTCTAGTCATTCATTTATTTCCACATACCTAGAACGAGACATAAAGATTCTAGTTGAACCTCTAGATTAATCCTTACACTTAGAAAATCTTACTGGAGAAGACTCAGTGATCACACCTGTGTCGACACTGTGACCTGACTCTTAGTGGTGATAGTATCTATTGGGATATCTTAGTAAAAACATCAAGTTCATATGAAGTCATTATTGGTATGGATTAGTTATCTATAGTTCATGCCCAGATTTATTGTTTATGTGAAGGGTGTGGTGTGTCCAGTTTGGTTGAACTAGGTTCTCCTTCATTAGTGAAAAGGAAAACCTGTCAGCGCATGATGGAATCATTTATAGGAGGATACAACTGATAATCATCAGTTGGACATGCCAACCCTTGGTGTTGTTGATGGTTTGAGTTCTATATTTCATGAAGTTGTGGTCATCTACGAGAACATATTCCCTAAAGATGTTCTAGGTTTACCTCCCCACCAAGAGATAGACTTCTACGTTGATTTACACCCTGTTATGACACCAATATATACACCACCATATCAAATGGCTCCTATAGAGATTCATGATCTAAAGATGAAATTAGAGGACATAAAGAGGAAGGGATTTGTACAACATTGTGTTTCACTATGGGATTCCCTAGCATTGTTTGACAATATGGAAGACAAGAGTTTGAGGTTGTGTGTGGACTATCGATGCTTGAATCAGGAGCGCGTTACAAATATTTATTCACTACTAAGGAAAGATGAAATGTTTGATCAGTTGAGAGAGGCATAATGGTTCTTGAAGGTTGACCTTCGATCAATCTATCACCATTTGTGAGTACATGATGAGGATATACCAAATAAAACATTTAGATGTCTCTACAGTCACTTTGAGTACTTGGTGATTCCCTTTGGCATGACAGAAACCCCAACGGTGTTCATGGGACTTATGAACTAGATCTTTCAGCATTACACAGACCAGTTTGTGTTAGTCTTCATCAAAATAATATTTGTATACTCAATGTCTATGGAGTGGCACACAAGACACTTAATGATAGTTTTTGACGTACTCTAAGAGCACTATATTTATGAAACTCTCTCGATTTTCTATTTTTAGATTCTGGAGGTATACTTTTTGGGACATGTTATCTCAACGAATAGAGTAGTAATCAACATATCCAAGGTCCAAGTAGTGTTATCTTGGGAGGAACCATAGAGTCTGATTGAGGTGTATAGATTCCTTGGTATGGAACGCTATTAGGAAAGATTCATACCTGATTTCTATAGAGTGTCAACACCCATGATATTTGTGACTCAAAAGAGGAAGCCATCGGTGTTGATAGATTGTTGAAAACCAGATTTTTAATAGTTTGGTCTTGAGATTTCTTGAGGAAAGTGTCATGTACGTAGTGTTTTGTGATGCATCAGGAACTGGCTTTGGTTTTGTTCAGATTCATTGGCATTTAGTCCTTTCCTATGTTTCATACTAGTTTATACCACATGATAAGAAATAAATGACCAACAATATTCAGTCAGTAGTAGTAGTATTATTCACTTTGAAGACCTGTCAACACTACCTAATCAGTGAGCGGTTTATGGTCTACACTAACCAGAAAATTATCAACAATATCTTCTCTTAGAAGGATATCAACTTCATAAAGATTATATGGATAGAGTTCATCAAGGATTATAACATCCAAATTGAATATAACAGTAGTAATGGGAACGTGGTAGAATATTCTCTTAGCAAGAGATCCTTTCTGCAGTTTCTGAATGTGGAATCAGAGTAGTTTCCCACATTACAATTATCCTTTGAGGATGTATATAAAACAACCTATCTCTAGTTTATGGTTATTAAACTTCTAATTTTTTATAATTTCATAGGGTAATAGCTTGGGAATACTAATTGTGAAACCCTTCATGATTAGATATCCATAAAACATGCTCCACATGGGTTTTCTAATGGTGGGGAGAATGGTGTTATTTTTAGAGGTAGCATGATAGAAGCAATGATTTTTTAAGAGTATGTTCTCATTGAGTTCTATATAACTCCTTTAATAGTACATGTATGTTTTGAAAAGATGTACCAGTAAATTTGAAGTCAGTTTTGGTGGATAGGGATGAAGAATTGAGTTTTAGAGTTTGTCTCTCGATGCCTTACTTGTTAGCAAGTGATGGCTGAGCACCAAGTTCCAACATGTTTAGCTCAACCACTTGAGGTTATAGAATGGAATGGGGATGGAATATTTATGGAATCCATGATAAACTTACTACACACCACCAGGGAATAAGACTCCATCTGGGTTATCATAGACTGACTCACCAAATCATCACACTTCCTAGTTATCTATGAACAATGTCTAGTATAGAGCTTAGGATGCCTCTATATACTAGAGATAGTCCTAATCCATGGATATCCGTCAATGATTATTTATTCTCATGATTCCTTCATCACATCATAGTTTTTTAAGGGATTGAAGGAGGTGTTTGTGATCCAAAGAGATTGAGGAGAACATTTCACAAAAAAATGAAGAATGGAATGATCAGACCATTCAAGTTCTGGAGAACATGATCTATTCTTGTATGTTGGACTTTGGACATAGATGGGATGATAAAATACCATTGGTGAAGTTTTCATACAATAATATCTAAAATTCAACCATTTGTATGGATCCATTTTAGGTTTTGTATGGGAGACCATATAGGTCAACACTTTGCTTGACAGACATACGAGAGTCTGCACTCATGGGCCTCAAAGTTGGTGCGAGATACAATAGAGAAGGTAAATATCTTCAATGAGTGGATGAATACTACATAGAACTATCAAAATTCGTATTCTAGCAGGTGAAATAGGCCTTTTGAGTTTTAGTAATGATACCATGTGTTCCTACATGTTTCATTGTAACGTGGATTACATAGATTTGGCCTAGGTGGAAAGCTGTATCTGAGGTGCATTAGCCCTTTCTAGATACAGTGTTGAGGTAGTGCTGTGGTATACCATTTAGATCTACCTCTACAGTTATACTGGGTACATGACATCTTCCACATGTTATAGATGAGGATCTATGTGCATTACCCATCACACTTTATCGACTAGGGCGAGCTAGACATTGAGGATGGAGTGACTTCTGTTGAGTTCACAGTAGAGATTAAAGATCATTAGGAGAGAATTATTCATGGTCAGTAGATTTTTTTGATGCATATTATGTGGAACAATGAGAATATCTAGGAGAGAACATGGAAGAGAGAGGCTCATATTTGTTCTCAAAACCCACAAATTTTTGAGTATATCATGTTTTGGCTTTTCAGGGATGTAAGCCCCCAAGGTTGGGAGAATTTAATGTCTCGGATTTTCGATGTATTTTTTGGGATTTTTATATAGATTATTTTTGAGATCATGCCCAGAAAAGATGGTGATTCTGAGGCCTATTGTTTCCATAATAAATGGTGAAATATATTAAATGTATTAAATATTACACACACACACATGTTGTTCCCTAAAAAAATGAATAATTTCTAAATGGTTTCCTGGATTAGACATCTGAGGGAGGTTTTGAGTTCGTAATGTGGATATTATTCTAGGTTTTACTTATCATTAGTCGGTGCGGGCTGTTTGTGGAAATTTTTTCTTCAGCACAAAAATGAATAAAATAAATGAATAAATTATTTTATTACATTTTTTGTTGATGTAGAGATTTTACAATATTTTTATTATTTTTTTCGTAATAATTTTAGGGTTATCTTCATAACACTTTAGACATTAGTGGGTCATTTGAGAGATGGATTAATAGAGTTCTCTTAGGAGAATGATGATGAGATCATGAATCGATGATCAATATGAATTAATTTTGGAGGATCTCACCAAAAATAAAATGAAGCTTCGTTCTTCATCATTGATCGACATAGTTGAGGTAGGTCATGTGTTTCATTAGGATTTATTCCCATTAATTATTTTATTCGATGAATGAGAATTAATCAATAAATCGATTGATTTAGATATTATGTGTATTTGTTGATGGGTTTATTTTGTGGGGTTTCAATAGGAGAATGTATTTATGATTTGATTTCATCATTTTCATTCTAATTGAAATGGATCATGATAAACATGAAAATTGATTGAGGTTACTTCATCAAATAAATTATTTTTTTACTTCCACCTATTCATTATTCTTCATGGGGTTCTTTATTGGGCTCGTGGCTTGAAAAATCTTGATAAATATATTATTGTACATCTATTTCCTAGAAAAATGATACAAAATCAATGATCCACGAACAGAATGACACAAAGGAGGTGCAATGATGGAGATGGAGTGATTCAGACAATGATGGATACCTGAATTCATGTTTTTTCATACTTTAGCACATAATGAAGAAAAAATATTTGATCTATTTTCTAAGAAGATATGGTGATGGAAAACAAATTTGATGAAGGAAAGGCTTGGAAGATCTTGAATCTTTGAATTTAAGGAGAAATAATCACTAGATCGAAGGCTATCAGCGGAGGAGGTGCACGGGATAAGATCCAGTGATTCAGGAAATCAAAAACCACATGGTGTGTAATCTGTGATTACACTGATTGTGGGGACCCCTAATTAGTGCCTAGAGTTTGGGGATGGAGATTAACATCACATAGCATGAGACCCAAATCACATGGATTTTTGTATATCCTTAGATACTTGGCTTGTAATTAGGAAAGCACATGGACACAGGGTGGAGTACCGGTGTTGCTTACACTGTATGTACTCCCCCACACGACACAGCCTGAACCTGCTACATTAGTTATCCAGTGTACTGGTACATGGGCCCAGATACACATTATGACATTATGTACAAGAACATGGCTGGAGTACATAAGATGGACTCAGGGATAAGGGACAAGGCATGTCAACACAACTACATTCCATGTACTCTTTTATACATTTCCTGGATTACCTTTCCATCATGAATTAGACATGTTCAATTAGGATTTTTTCCCTTATCCATTCTCTAAAGGTTAGTATATAATCATTCCATACTCATAGGGATACAATTCATTCCTCCAAACATCCTAGAGAGAGTCATTGGAATCCATTCGAGAGGCCTGGAGTGAGATTCCCTATTGACTTCATGCTCTTGGTCGAGTACATGGTATCGTCATGACCAAAACTACACGGAAGTCAATCCTCTACTAAGTGAGTTAATCCATATTGAGTTTTTGGTATCACCCAATGATCCTCGATGTGATTCACATATATATATAGATCATATTATCTTTGGATATTCAGTGTTTATCATTCTCATGAAGAGACATAATGAGTAGTATTTCTCGGATAGATGTCATCAGTGATATCAGACTCTGGAGGGTGTTCTCCTGGATGAGTGCTTTGTAGAATAATTGAGCAGGAAATCCTAGGTCTGTATACTATGGTTGTGGTTTACCTATTGACTGTGTGTATTTTTTGACTTATCTGTTGTTCTTGTTATATAATCTACATACATATACCTATGTATAGATGATTATATTTCCCTTTTCAGATGCTTTATGTTTTCAGGTTGTCCAACTGAGTTTTGTTATACTCACCCATGCACAGCATATTCCGAAATCTGTTTTGTCTTTTGTAGATGAAAAACCTTTTGATAGAATCCTATGGATTCCAGGACCAGATGGTTCTTAAAGATACCAGAAATATGGAGGTGTTTTCCAATGAATTTCAAACATTAGTTCCAATACACTTACATTCATGTCGGACTTGTGTTTTAGACTATATGTGGAGGGAATGTATTTCACCCTGTTTACTTCCTTTTACTTCCTTTCATACATTTTTATGGTATTTAGATGTATACATGCATAGTTTTCAATTTTTTTTACATTTTAGCCACGTATGGGCTTGGAGATGTGTGTGGGTAGGGGTACTTTGGAGAGGGGCTCCAATGTTAGTTATCTTCAGGATCGGTTCTAGTATCCGTCCCCTGGCCTACTATAGGTGGGCTTGGGGACCCACAACATGGGCCCCACTAGGACGGTTTCTGATACTTTCAATATCATGATATGTAAATATTTACACAATCAATTGGAGGGAGATATATATCCCACCCATCGCATAATTAAAACCATATTTATGTATTCCACAAAATCATAAAAATTCATTATATCATAACCTAATAAATGAAATGGGTATTATAAAAATTTCATCATATCATAACATGTGGAAAATATACAAGTCTCATAATCATTTCATCCTAGAATAACCTATGAAAAGAACCACATTTAATAAGAATTTCATCATGTTATAACCAGTGGATGTGAAATGGGTTTCATGAACATCATGAAATCAATCCATAAATCATTCAAAGAAAGAATAAGAAAGGTATCCTTCGATCATATCTATGATAAAGAATAAGTAATACCAAAACATGTAATCTTTGATAGAAAATAATTTTGAAAGATCAGTTATATCAATTATTTACAAAAATGGCATGTCCTCTTTGAAAAATTGGTTTAAAAAATTAAACATATTGACAAACTTTTCTTTGGAAAATAACTTGATAACTTATAAATTAATCTTAGAAAATAATTAAAAAATATATTTTTGGGAAAATATTGTTTCCACATTGAAACTCCCTTTTTAAAACATAAATTTTTTTGAAAACCTTTCGTTAAAACCCATTTATTCGAAAAAAACCATGAAAACATATAAATGAAGTTTTTGAAATCATTTAAAACATATAATGAGAAAAATGTATATTTCTACATGAAATTTTTTTTAGAATTTTTTTTTGAAAACATTAATTGAAAACATGGTTATGGAAGTAAATGGGGTTTCCACTAAAAAGATGGAAAATAATTATTTTGAAATATTGAGTAAATAAAGTGACTAAAATGAAATGAAAAATATATTCTCTTAACATAACTAGAGGAGAATAAAATTCAATATTAATCTTGAGAGGTAGATCATATTATTTTTACATTAGAAATGTAATCATAAACAATCCTGATAAATGAGGTCATTGTAACATAAAATCACTACCAAATTAACTACATTGAATTAAAATCCCCATGATGGATTAACATAAAATGGAACATAAAATATTCAGAATATAATAATTTCATTATATTACATGTCCAAAGGACTATATATACACCCCATTAAAAAATATAGGTTTTTAAAATAATGTATGTCTCAAAAAATGTAAATTGAGACAAAAATCAATTACCGATTTAGTGGCATTTTATCGTAAACACCATTAAATAGTGAGAATGAATTGAATATGTAAATCCAAAATATTTTTATTTAAATAAAAACAAAAATAAATTAATGGGGACTATATGAACCACACAGATGAAATAGGTGTTGAATATGGCCTGTGTCACATAGAAGTAAAAAGTGAGAAAAAAATTTCATACCTTATGTATTGATTTCTTTTGAACTCTTTTAAAACCATTTTTATAATATATATAAGTTTGTTATAAATCCATTATAGAAACATTTTCTTATAAATAATACCATATATGACTTTATTATACCCGTTTATGACCTGTTTATTCACAATTACATGATAAATATACATTTCAAGTAATAATAGAATTATTTTTCATATATAATTTGATTTGTTATATTTTTTGTCCTCTTTATTAAATCATGATTTAATAATATATATAATTTTTACCAAGATATAAATATCATATATATTCATAATATTTTTATTTATCATAATACATAAAATTTTGTGATATATAATGAAATACACCATTCATAGAGTTGGTAGGTCATACGTACACAAGAATGATATTTCAATATCCTTATCGGATTGAAAGAAATAAGATAAAATGATATCTTACAATTCTGGAATAATTTTTAATTTCAATTATATCACATATTTTAATTAAAACTATATTTAATACATTCCATGTAAAGCATGAATGAATCACATAGCTTTGCGATGTGATAGTCTGCCGTACACACGAACGATGTTATTGTATTTCCATAAAATTGAGCATATGAAGTTACCTGTGATATAATAAATTATATAATAATAAGTAAATCATAAATATAATAAATATTTCTTATAAACTATAAATTCATCTATATTTCCAACCATGATAGGTGGTAATATAAAAATGAATAAAATCATTTAGTGAGGCGATAGTCCACTATGCACACGAACGATGATATCGTAACCCATTTGATGGAAGAGAGGATGGTTTTATTTCATTACCTTAACAAAAAATATATTATATATGTAATAAACTATGCTTAATAAATATTCATGATATAGAATATATTTACAGGGATAGAGGAAGAATTAAAACAAAAATGCTTGTTGATAAATGAAACTTATTCCTTGCGTACCCTCCTTAGGTTTACAGTACTAGACTTCCTAGGATAACCTTTTACCAAAAATAAGGTTTCTAGGATGAGGGGAGGGAATTTGGGAAGTTATTAGGCTAGGTATCGAATAAACCATAGAGGACTTAAGTTTTTAATAAGTGAAGAGGGTGATTTCCCTTTTATTGTTGAGGAGGAGTGACATTTTGGAAAAAACCCAAATGTATTACCTGTTGGGAGGTCTCCCTTACGTCATGTGCCACAAAAATGTAGTAATAATGTATTATAGGGTATATTTGGTCTAGAAATACCTCAATTTTACAAAAATAAACATGGTTTTAACATGTTAGTTTTTATTCTTCAAGATTACTCAATTGTAACATTTTATTTTTTACAATGTAACATGTATATTTTTATTTACCTAGGTTATTTATTATTAAAAATTAGAATTGAAATGAATTTTATTAGATAATTTATACCCACTTATTTTAAATATTATATCAAATTTATTTTTTTATAATATTATGTGTGCATAAAATTAGTTTAAATATAATTTCCTATAATGCACAAAACACTATGTTAACCTTAAACGTGGTAATACACGTTATCTTATTTCACTATCCATTATGGTAAAAATTTAATATGACTATATTAAATAAAATGATTTATTTTTCCAAATAATGTATCTATTATTCCAAATTAAACTCACATAAGTGGAATAATGTAATTTTAAATTAACCCGCAGACACGATGACAAACCAGTATTTTAATGTGAAAATGATCAAAATTTTACAATGGTTTTATGTCCAATATCAAGATGAAATTTAGTCCAATGAACTAAATTTTATTAATAGATATATAATTGAACCAATTACACTTTAAAACCAATTATAAATATAATTTATCATTATAAATAAATTAATTGCAAATTAATTTTTTAATTATAATTTACTATTTTTCCATAAGCATCAAAAAATGAAATATTCAAGAAATTATCATTATTCCCCTTCATTTAATTTTGAAAATATTATTTAAAAAATTATAATCATTTAAACACATTCATTTTCAAAAAATATTCAAAATAGGTTTTATAACTATTCAAAATGATATAAAACATTTTTTTGAAAAATATTATTTTTGAAATATATATAGTAATTATAAAAAATTATCTATTTTAATATAAATATTTTTTATTATTTAAAACCATTATAGATAAAATTAATTAGGTAGCTATAACTATTAATATCACTATGTGCAACACTTAGTTTATATCAGTCACATTTAAATAACTATATTAATTATATAGTGTAGTTTTGTAAAAGCTCAGTCTTGTGTATAACAAACACTCAGCAAGTGTTTTGTGTATCATAAAAAAATATAGTATTGTGTATAGAATAAAATATAAAACAAATTTAGTTTATTTGAAATATTTATAATTCATAAAAACAAGGGGTGTCACATTCTACGCTCCTTAAACTAAATTTATCCTTCGAAATTAATATCTACCGTCAAAGGTTTAATATATGAATGTTCCATTAATAGAAACCCACATCATAAAAAGGGTGAATAAAACCACCTCCTGAACAACTAATTGGATGCATAATGTTTATCAAGCATAACTCATAATAGATATCAAAATAATAGAACATTGGTGAAAACAAAAAACAAGGACATTGAATAGAAAACTAACCCCTAAATACTGATGGAGAGTGAGAGGGAAAGGTTAGTTTAATGTAAATGATAAAAAATCCATTAACTGAATAGTATTTAAAAATATCAATAATATAATAAAAAATGATGATAGTATGAATTTTTTTCAAGACCCTTTCCCTAATGTTGTAAAATTTTTATGAGAATATACACTCACTTGATTTCATTGTATAAGAATAGTCTCACCCTACAGCTGTTCCTTGATCAATTTCCATGTTATCTCAAACTCTTAGAAGTGAAGGTGGATTTTTTATTTCTAATGAAACATAATATAATATGATCTTTATATATAATGATAATTTATTCCATCAATCATTAGTTATAATCAAATCAAAATGTCTTGAAAATTTTATCTGATATTCATAGATCATTATATGTAAAAACAATACATTAATCTCTAAAACCACCTTCAATGTTAAACATAAACCATTTCATAAATATATAACGTTTTTATTTTTCTGAAAGATGAAAATACAAGACATTATAAAGAAGATCAATAAATTTTTTAAAATCATATTAACATTGATCCCCACATATCATTGAGTTTATCTTGATTGTCACATACCAAACATGTGAATATCATATTCATGAATTACATTGAAAAAATTTATAAATTGAATTACCATAAAAATATATTGAAAAAATGATTTTTTTTCTTCAATAATTACTTATAACACCAATTAATTGATATTTTATTTAATCGTAAAATGTTGTAAATTGAATTCATGCTAGAATAATTTAAATCTTTAATTTTTCTAAGGTAATAAATACTATAAAAAGAACTTTATTCTTATACAATATTACCATATCAAAATTAAACACATTTCCTCAAAATTAAGAACATATTAAGGGTTACATCACTTTAATCATATGTTTTCTATAAAATATATCATTTTCATTAAATAAATGGTCATGCACTACAACAACATTCAACAAAATTTTTCAAATACTTAATGGAAAACATATATTGAACAATCCTTATATTTCCCTTAATTCACGAATACCAAAAAAAATATGTCAACCATATAACTTTATTCTCATTCTATTTACTATGATTCACCATCTTCTTCCTTAATACCTCTTTCCTTTAATATTTTATTCTTAGGATCTTCTTCCCCAGAAATATAACCATTAATCATACAACTTTCCAATTTTATTTCTAAGATTTCACCTTCAGAATTAATTTTTTATAACTCCCATACTTTCCAAATTAATTGAATTCAACCGTCAATGATATATACTATAGGAAAATATTCACATCCATCATGTTAAATGAAATTTTTATTTTTTTACATTTATTTCAATTGCTTTGTGTCATTATTTTCCATAGTAAGAATAACTTATTGTTCCTCTATCTCAGTCACTTGGGTGTTTTATCCCACATTATCAACTCATATGAAACTGAATCTTATTTGAACCGTGGTATACATTTCCTAAAATCCCTGTGAACTCTTTTCTTCTCCACTTTGGTGAGTCTGAGTGTCAATTTAGTTATAAATTATTAATCTTGTTCTTTTATTACTAATTAAGCATAATAATAACTTCCTTCACTCTATTAATAATCCCATATGACCAATCAACAAAAAATTATTCTTCACACTAATCATTAGGATGATTACTTCAGGTTAAAGCTATTAACTAAAACCAAAATCATATTTAAAGCACAATAATTATAGTGTGGGACCACATAATCACAAAAAATTACTTATAGGAAGTCTAAATTATGAAAGCTTATTTAATATATAATATTACTAATCCTTAATAGTCATTATATATTTAAATCTTTCCTAATGTTTTGTAAATAGTTTGTGAATTTCCATATCTTATCGAGAGGGAGTTTCAAACTAGGAATTAAATAATTCAGGTTGTGAGGCACCAATTCCTAACTGAGTTCATGGAAATATGGTTATTTTTTGGTAGTTACTCATAGGTACATATATTCAATAGCCTCATTAACCTAATTTCTCCATACATGGATATAATTTCTTCAAATCCACTCACTCTATCCTTTATCAAAATTCAAAGACATTTTGAAAGACCATTGAGACATTTCTTTATGAAAATGTAATTTACAATTTTAAAATTATTTTGAAAACATATAACATTTTGAAAACCCTTTCAGTGAAAACACCCTTGAAAACTTATAAAGGAACTTTGAAAATCATTAAAAAACATTTCTTGGATGAAAATATTCATTCTTCTTAGAATTTTTTTAAATAATAAAAAAATTTCAATAAAGCTTATTTTAATGAAAACATAAAAAATATATAAAGGAATCTCTGAAAATAATTTAATAATATTATAAATGAAACTATCTTTTTCCACATAAAAAATATTTAAAAAATTGAGATGATTTTAGAAAACAGGGCTTTGAAAGAAGAAGCGTTTTTGACAAAAAATATTTAAAAATGTGTTTTGATATTTTAGGTATATAATGAGAGAGAAAAAGGAGAAAAACTATTCTCATGGAAAAACCATATGAGATGAAAATTCATGAGAATTATTTATATTTATTTCATAATATTTCAATATCGGATAATTTATAAAAAATAATCCAAATAAATAATGATATTATAACAAAGAATCATTAATGATTCGATAAAATTAAATTGTATCCACAAATAATAAAAAAAAAATTGAACTTAAAATATCATTATGATAATAAATTCCTGATATTATTTTTCAAAGGGACATTAAATAGACATCATAAAAAAATATCAATGAATAAAATTCCATATATCCTAAGGAATGTAAATTCAAAAAAAAAATCCATACCACTTCAGTAACAATTTACCTGTAAATAAAATTAAAGGGATATCCTTAAAAATGATATTTAAATAAAAATTATATTTATTAGAAGAATCATAAGGTAAATTATTTGGATGTGTATACACCACATAATATAAATATATGGTGAACATGGAATAGCTGTCACATAAGTAAAAAGTGGGATGAAAATCTATATCCTTAAAACATGACATTTTTTATACGCAATAAAACCTTCTTTATAATAATTATACATTAATTATACATATATTATATAACAATATTTATATATTTAATACTATATATGATTTATTATGAAATGTTGTTCACTTTTTATTAACAAATCCGTGTTAAATTATGTTTCATGTAATAACTATTTTGTTTTTGATATATGTTTTAATTTTTTATATTTTTGGTCCTCGTACATAGATATTGATTTAATAATCTATATAATGTAATCCATGATATAAATATCAAATATATTAATTATATATTTATTTACCCCAATCCATAAAATTATGTGATAGGAAATTAAATACACCGTTCATGGAGATGGTAGTGCTTACGCACACAAGATGGATGTTTCCATTTCCTTGTTGGGTTTAAATAAAGAAAAATACAAGATATCTTATCCTTATATAATTATTTTTATTTAAAATATATCACATATTTTTATTAATCGTATACATAATACATTTAATGTAAATCATGAACAAATCACATCACTTCGCAATGCAGTAGTCTGTCTCACGCATGAAATAAGTTATCAAATTCCCAAAAATAGGAGAGTATGAAGGTACGAGTTACATAAAAAATTATGTAATATATTTAATCTATAAATACATTATTATTTCCAATAGTTATAGGTGGTAATCAAAAAATGAACTATGTTGGTTAGCGAGATGGTAATCTGACATACATGCATACACTGATTTCGTAACCCATTTCATGAAAGTTGAGATGTTTATATGTAATTACCATAAAAAAATATTATTATATTTAATATATATTAGTTTTTATATAATACTATTATAATTAATTTCTAGGGGGTGGAGGGTGAAAAAAATCCAAGATAGTCTTTGATAAACGTTACCACATCTTCAGGAATCATCCATAGGGTTACACTAAAACCCTTCAAAGGATGTCTTTATACAAAAAATAAATCATCTAGAATGAGGGTATGTATGTTTTTAAGTGATTTGGGAAGGTATTTTCTTAACTAATAATGTTTCAATGTGTGAATAAGGTAGGACAGTAACTTCTCTTTTATAGTTGACAAGGAGTGGAAATTTTATTAATACCCAAAAACATTAACAATTGGGAGCACTCCCTTAACTCATGTGACTCCAAAAATGAATATTAATGGAGGGGAGGGATTATGAATTCTTGAGAGAAATCCAACAGACAAAAATAATTAAAATTTTATCATATTATTCCATAGTATTTATGTTTACTCAATTTTTCCATTTTAGATTTTTACCAAAGTAAATTCTATATATTTATTTACGTAAGTAATATACCCTTTAGGAATATAGTTAAAATGAGGTTTATAAGATAAATTATTCCCACTTATTTCAAATTAGAAATCCAGTTTATCATATAAAATTTTTATGTTTTTTTAATATTAATTGTAACACAAACACCTGTATTGTGCAATAACCCCTTTTACAATTAATCATGGTAATTCATTCTAACTAATTTCACTGATCAATTTTTAAAAAAATTTATTTGAACATATTATATATTAAAAATTATTATGATTTATAATAACGTATTAATTTTTCCAAATTAAACTAAAAAATAGTTCGAATTTAGATTAAAAATATACTAATTGGCGCAACGACAAAGCCAGTTTTAAAGCAAAAATGATCAAATATTTACAATGTTTTTATATCTAGTTTTAATATGAAATTTATTCCTATATACTAAACTATATTAATATATATACAATTGAACTAATTAATCTTTAAAATAAATTTAAAATATAATTTTACCCTATATTTAAATTAAATGTATACTTAGTTTTCAATTAATTTTTAGTAATTTTCACTTTTCATCAAAAAATAAACTTATTAGAAAAATCCTGAAGATTCACGCTAATCTATTTTTGACATTACGAATTAAAAAATAAATATTTTTTTGTAAAATAAATATTCTAAAAGTGTCAAAAATATTTTTTATTATTTCTCACAAAAGGACATTATTTTTTTTAGAAAATAGTATTTTGGAAAAATATAAAAACTTTACCGAAAATCATATATTTTACCATAAATACATTTTATTTTAATAAAACCACTGAAATTAATATTTTATAATTAATTATTATGTTTCATAACACATTGTTTAATGACTAGTTCATAGTGGCTATGTTTAAATTACTATATTAATAATATATCATGGTTTTATTAAATCTCAGTGTTTCCTATAACATAGGCTCATCCAGTGTTTTTGTGTATAGAAAACATAACATGGTGCTTCATATAGTGAATGCTATAAAATAAGTTTAATTTATTCAAAAAAAAATCACAAAAACTTAGGGTGATTCAAAAAAAGTATGTTGGTTGTGGAACATAATCATTTCGAACGATTTAATTCTTGAATGAATGAACAAATGAATAAAAAAGAATCAAAATTAGATCAAGATTCATATATTAAAATAAGAATCTTTATATGGAATAATTATAACTGAAGAATATATACAAATTGGCAAGGGAAAAAAATAAATAAACATCAACTACTCATCAACAATAAAGTGTAAATAAAAATCCAATACTTATATGACCTAAAATGGAATAAAAATAAAAACTACTACATGGAAACACCACTTGAAAAATTATCATGCTCATTATCCCATGTCAAACATCCAGATCAACCGATAACCCAAATCAAGGGATAGCCAATATGTGATATGAAAACCCATTTTTTAATAATCTTCAATTCATGAATTATTACATATTAACACACATAATAAAATAATAAAATATAATAATGTATAGTGCCTTTTGATAATTAGATGCATACAATAATTACTTAAAATAGTCATATTATGATATTATTAATAACTCATTATCATTCTATTAAAATTACATAATTCTTTTAACACTACACGTGATTAACTGGGGATGTATATTATAAAGTGGTGAGAAATAAAACCCAGTAAGGGAATAATCATAGAAATGCATAAGTAAATAATTACTTGCAAGTCATGAGGAAAATGAATGTAACATAAGAGTGGTGAGATTCTTAAAAAATAATTGTGTAGGCTAATATATGATGCTAGACTGAAGGAAACATAGTAATTTGGAAATGATATAAAACATGATGCCATAAATATATATCAATGTTGTCTTCTTATACATCATAACATTTTGTACATAGGATAGCCTCTCATGCACCATTAATGGTATATCATGAGATAAAAACATAACTCAATGCATTGGAGGGATATATAATCTTGGTCTCAACTGTCACATTAATATCATGTACATCCCTTAGTATACTACATTAATCATAAAAAATAAGGATATCTTTTATCACTTTTAATCCCATAATTATTAAATGTGGTCTATATAGATTGAATTCACTATTCAATTAATTATAGTTACATCTAAAAGAATAAATTTGATTTTATATGATGATGGGAATTCACCACACAATTGTTTCACATATAAATTCATAGGATAATTTCAGTAGTATAAGAGTGCTAAGTAATGATTTATGCAATGTATTAATGAGAGTGAAAGGGGTGTCACGAAAATTTAAATTCATAAAGACATTAAGAGGGATGTGTTAAAACATATCCCCATAATAAAAATTGCAAATTTTTTTTAATATAAGTTAGTTTATTGAATAATGTGGATGTGATCCATTATATTGAGATAGAGATTCTAAAATATTGTGATAATCATATTAATGTCATATGAACACCATTTTTGGTCTATATAATGTGGAAGGAAGAGTAATACGATGATTGAAGGATTTTGACTGAAGATTAACTAAGGGTTGGGTGAATTTTTATACTAAAAGAGAGGGAAATTAATTATTAATTTCTAAACATAGCATTTGGTGTCTATAAAATGATTTTACCCAAACCAAAAACTGTCAAATGTTTCTTTCCAACGGTTTTCTCAAAGGGGTATATTTCATTATTTTATAAGGATATGAACTAAAATGAAAAAATTAAAATCATTGGTTATGTGTAAGTGAACCAGGTTTATAAATAATTAATTTTAAAACCTAAAAAATATAATATTCGATTTGGTGGATTCATTTTTTATTTTACTAAATCAACCAATTAACATTAAAACACTATTTTTAAAAGGGTTAAAATATTTTTTTTTCATAAATATTAATGATAGAAATTATTACATCACATTTGGGATTTTATGATGTCATAATACATACTTTATATTTACACCATAATTAGTTTTTTCCAAAAAAATTATATCTCTCAAAAAATTTGAAAAATTGACCATTTGAAAACATTTATATGCCTTTTTAAAAATAATACAGCTTTTTACAAATTAATTTTCAAAATTATAGAATATAAACTTCTCAATCAAATTCAACATTTATTGAAGCATACATGTTTTTTGAAAATTTTAGTTTTCTAACCCTTATTAAAATCAAATTTGTCTTTATAAAATTATATTATCATTTATATTTTAATAAAGAGTTTATATTAAGTATATTTTATTAAATAAATATATATATATATATTTTTTAATTTATTAAAAAGAGTTTCTTGATTGGAATCAAATATACTTCTCAAAATAAAATTTCTATTTTATTGTATCAAAATCCACTGTTTTCATATTTGTTATTTAATTATACAAAACTAAATAATAAATATAATAAATATAATCATTATTTTATTAAAAAATAAAAATAAAAAAAATTAAATTACTAAAGTCAAGATACATAACCCCTTCTTTCAATTATGTATATCTTTAGGGTAATTATTGTGATGTTGAGTATTTCTTGGGTTGGTTCTGCAAAAATGGTTTGGGATATGATCTCGTTAAGCTTTAATATTACCTATAATCATTTATCTCATCATTTATCTTTTGAATCTCATCTTGGTATTGGTAAATGGAAAATTGCAGGGACACCCTCTTCCTTAGAAGCTTCGAAAAATGTATTTATGGGTTATGATCTTATAGGTCTAGGACATCACTCCTTCCTTCTTTGTTAATTAAAATTTAAAATAACCCTTAATATAAAAATCATAATGATCAATGTAAAATGGTAACATTATCAATTTTTATGGTCTATAACAGTATTTTCTTAGCACCTCGGTTTCTGGTATGCAACACTTTCTCTATGATTTTTAAATATATAATGTTTAATAATTAAGGCGAGGAGAGTTTGAGGAGAATTCAAGGCGAAATATGAGTTACATGGGATACACATGGTTTTTCAAAACCTTGTGTAATCATAGTATTAACTACTTGATATGAAAATGAATTGGAAAAAATAAGGTAGTGACTTTGGCATAGTTGATATACTATTTGGATACCATGTGATGCGAACATGTAAAGGTTATCCTCAATCAGTTTTTTAAACAAGCTTACCACACTATTTATCTAACTGTGCGACTAAAATGCATGTAGGAAAAAAGATAGATCCTTAAAAACTCGATCTCACTTTTTTACCCTTTAAACCACTAATTTTTTTGGCCAAAATGTCCCTAACTTAGGTTTATTCATAATGAAAGTTTTGAGAACCTCCCCAAGTGATTTGGAATTGATACGAAACCATCCCCTAGTACATTGAAGCCCGATTCATGTGGTAAGGATTTGTTCTACATTGTTCTTGATTTGTTTTCTTAGATGTACTTAACTTATATTGTTTTCTTATATGAATGCCTGATATTGTAATATCTAATGTTGTGGATAAAAAATATGATTAGATTTGGAATGGTTCATGATAGAGTAAGATATCGAAGGCAGATAGATGGAGATTCAACCTATTTTTGTGACATTTTTCATGTCGATTATCATTTTCTCCAAACATCTAGAGGTAAATCGTTCCACTCTTGACTCCTCTTTCTAGAATTGGTAGGATTAGTTTTGAATTTATTTAATTTATTAAAATTGATTGTAAAAATTTAGGTGGAATAATGATATAAATCATCTTTAGTGAAGATTTATGGTTTTTGATGGAATTTTGGAATTTTGTTAAATTATTATGCAAAGTGATTTAGTTATTAATTTTAAAATGGTGATTTTAATACATGGATTTGTGGTACTTTTTATATGGTTTTTTATTGAAATATTTTTATGGTAAAAGGTTTTCAATAATATGTTTGTTTTATTGAAATGGTTTTGGTATGAATGTTTGGAATACTTGGAGTGTATGTTCATATTTCATTTACATGGATCAGTTGAAATTTGACCTTATGCTTAGTGCCAAAGGTGTAATGGAACATGAGATATAATTTCATTATCATGTCATGGTATTTTGATGAGAGATAGCTCATGATTATGGAACTATCATTACAACCCTTGCATGGGTGCTAGTGTGAATATGTGAAATCAAATTGCTATGCCAAAAGGGAACTTGGGAAATGGGTTTAAAGCATTTTTGGGTTGATTTATTTGAAAAATGGTTTTTTCTAGAAAATTAGTTGATATGAAACTTGGTAATATTGAGTTATAAACTGTTTTAAAAGTTAGTTTTATTTAATTATAAAATATTCTGGAAAGTGTCTTATATAATATAATTTATTTCAACGTTGATAACTATTCTATCCTAACGGGGTGATTAGGGAAGTTATTGGAGAAAACAAACTGCCTTTTAGTGCTCACCCCTACGTTGGAACTTTGGTGCTTTTGTAGAAGTCATCCACCAAGACATGGGAAAGGGTAATGCATCACACATATTTAGCACAACCTTGTGATGATTGGGCGGTTTGATGAAGTTGGAACATGAATCTTGTGGAGCATGGAGTCTTGTGGTTGTCCTGAGTTTGTTTCTTTATATTCTCCCATTACTTACTTTGATGTGGGATTTTCATCTGCTGTGGTACTCTGGTTAGTTTGATACAAATGAAATGGTTGAGTTTTCCCTTATTGTTTTCGTACATTATATAGTGGTTTGTTTGGTTATGGATTGTTTGGTTAGTTGCTTATTCCTTAAATAGAAAAATGCCCCCGCATGTATTTAATCAATTTGGAATTTATTTCTATACATTGGAGTCTTGATGGTTTCTATAAAGGCTGAAAAATTTCTCACTTACCTCTCAAGAAAATGAGAATAAGTGGGTTATTAGAAATTGTATCACATTGTTTGGTCCATCAACATTTGTTTTCGGCCATAGAGTTGGCAGCAATTCTTGGTTTATTCCATGATATTGGTACTGTAGAAAGGAGTAGGATTTTCAGAACATGAAATATATAGAATAAATGGATGTACATAACCCTTTTATTCTAAACTTCAAGTTACCAGGGATTTGGGTACATAATAATTTTGGAGACACTTATAGGATTTTGGAATCTTATTGGCATGAGGTTTATCCAATGACATGAGAATGACATGAATTAAAGGAATGTATTCCCACTAAGAGTGAATACATAATTTCAAGTAATGAGTTATGGATTTGTGAAATTTTTTAAATTTTAAATTATTTTTAAAGTGTTTAGAAATGAATGATTATAGAAAAAATCATAGTTGTGTAATGTTGAAGATGGTTTTATTTTCAAAAGTAATTAAATATTTTTCAGAAATATTTGAACATGGATATGGTTTATTTTAAAAGAATTTGGGATAAATGATGTAATAAAATTTAAAATTCAAACCATTAAATTTATATAGAGTGAAACTTGTGGTCTTTTTTCATCATATAAAAAATGGAACCCAATAAGTATCATAGAAACCAACTGGAAGAAGCTACAGAGAATGAGGTTTGACCTTAGAAATAGGTGAACCATCAACTGGTATTGAGTATTTTCAAAGCATTTCAGGTTGTGGGTATAGGGATCCAGGGGGATATTCTATGAAAATTTGATCATTCCTTTCAGTTCTAGAATCTCAATCCACCCATCTTTCAAGGTGATTCTAAACTAGAAAGAATATAAGAATGGAGAAACATGATGAAGAGTATCTTTGATTTCATCAGCACACCAGGGGATATGAAAGTCAAGCTCGAAACGTATATTCTCTAGGATCTTTCATTCCAGTGGTGGGAACTAGTGGTATATGATAAAGTGGATGAAGGCCTTTGTTGGAAGGTTATTCAAGAATTGTTTAATAATTTTTTTCCTCAGATCTTAATGATCTATAGAAAAAAAATATTTCTTCAGCCTAAAGTAGGAAAATCTCATTGTCATAGATTATTCAGCTAAATTCATGAATTTAGTGTGCTTCTCACCCGAGGTTGCAGCTAGTGCGGCCTTAGAGGCAAAAATATTTGAATTGGGGTTAAGAAAAGAGATTCTGTCAATGTTTGCATTACTCTATCTTACTGACTATACAGAGATGGTCAATAGAGGGACGATGGATAAATTTGACATCTCAGGAGGAAAGGGAGGAGGAAGTATTTTGATACCCCTGGGAATTGGATGGAACTCTAATTCTGGGAGAAATTGGAAGCAGGATACCTACTTCCATTGTGGGAGTGGGAATCAGAATTAGACAATAGTATTAGTGAATCTTCTTCAGATACCCATGACCAAAGAGAGAAATTTCTAATGTGGTTCTATTGACCACATTAAATGAAAGTGTACAACACCACAAAGAGAATTTCATAATTACTATATGATGAGACATTTTAAGTGCTATTATCATACTTATTTGAGGTCAGGTTCTTGAGACAAAGCTTAGGTGTTGAAGACGTCATATGCTTCGACTGAGTGAGGGTATAAACATCAATGATGCCAACAAAGTAGAGCTAGCCATTGTGATTCTAAGAATACCATGAATCATCATCAAGGATATTCTCAGGAAGGTAACAAGGATAAAATCATAGAGAAGAAGTAATTATTTAAATTTGAGTAGGTGATTGTGGATGAACTGGATGAACTATATATGATGAAAGGAATGATTCGTTTTAATTCTACCCTTATGAAATTTGTGGTTGACACTAGTTCATCTCATTCTTTTTTTGCTTCTCATGGTGTTTATTTCCCATGTTTAAAACTCAAAATGATTCCTTATGTGATAAAAAATTAAACTCCACTTAGACAAAGAGAATTTCTAGCCTTTGTGTGTAGATCATGTTATATAACTGTTAATGGAGTTGAGCTGAAATGGGATTTCCCAGTGTTGGACATGGATATCTATGATTTAATATTGTGTGTGGATTTGTTATCAATGTTCATTAAAAAAATCTACTGTTATAATAGAATATTTAGTTTCTCTATTGAGGATAGATTCAAGCATCTCTTTAAAAGATATAGGGTTTTAAAGATATGTGAGACAGTCTTCTTGGCACTACTTGTTGGAACGATCTCTTACTAGTCAGTGGTGTTGACTTGGAATGGATAGACGATATTGAGGGTAACAATTTTCCCATAGTTTTGTATCAATTTTCATATATATTTTAAAATAAATTTTCTAGGATAACACCTATAAGAGAGGTGGAGTTTTTGATTGATCTTCTTCTGGGGACCAATCCTATTTCCCTTCCATCTTATAGGATGACACCAATAGAGTTAAGGGAATTGAACGTGCTATCGGAAAAGCTAGAATAGAAGTGTTTCATTTATCCAAGAACATCTCCATGGGCACCACCAGTCTTGTTCATGAATAAAGTATATATAATTCTTCAGCTATACATGGATTTTTGTAAGCTTAACAAAGTTATGATATTGAATAAATTTCCAATTCCATGCATTGATTATGTATTTGATCAATTAAGGGGAGATTTTTGGTTCTCAAAAATTAACTTCTGATCAGGATATCACCAATTGAATGTTCATCAGGAAAATATTCAGAAAATAGCTTCCAGAAGAATATATGGCCATTGTGAATGTACGGTTATTCCATTTGGTCTTACGAATGCACCTGCATTATTTATGGAAATGATGAATCAAATATTTCAGGGATATCTAGATTCATTTTTTGTGGTGTTTGTAGATGACATAATGTTGTACTCAAGAACAGAGGATGAGCATGAGAAATAGTTAGACACAGTGTTGAGTATCTTTTGAGATATTCATTTGTATGACATATTAAAAAAGTTCGATTTTTTTGATACAAGAGGTATTCTTTAATGTCCATATAATTTCTAAATGCATTTTTTCAGTGGATTTATAGATAATAGAAGCTATTATCTTATGGGAACCGCCAAATAGTGACTTTTGGATATGAATATTTCTTGTCCTCACTAGTTATCATCAACACTTAGTTTATGAATTCTCTTAACTATAATTTCGAATGACATATTTTAAAAGGAATAAAATTCCATTTCAATGTATTGAGGAATGCCAGAAATCTTTTAATGAGTTAAATGTTCTCTTCACATCTGCACCGATGTTGATTTTACCCAAATCAAGATAGAGGTATGTGGTGTATTATGATGCTTTAGGATCTGGGTTTGGATGTGTTCTCATGAAAGGAGTCCATGTTGTTGCTTATTTCATAATGATGATCAGATTCCATGAGAAGAATTACCCAACACAATATTTAGAGGTAGCTGCAGTTATCCATTCCTTGAAGGTTTGGTGTCATTATCTCTTCAGTGAGAAATTTACTATGCCCACGAATCATAAGATCCTAAAACTTATTTTCTCACATTGATATTTTAATATGGGGAAAATAATATAGATGGATTATCTTTATATTTTCAACTTTAAATTGATGTATATTATAGGAAAAGGCAATTTTTTATCTGATGCATTAAGTAGAAATTTGTATGCCCAGTTGGAAAAAGAAGATTCGGAAGAGTGGCAGTAGATGTCGATCTTAGTCGTCATGCATGTGGAATGTGAAGACCAAGGTTATGATGCAATTTTATTTTACGTTTCTATGGTTCTTGATTTGGTGAATATGGTTAATGAGGATTAATCATCTGATGTAGAACGTGTTTTTATGAGGTCAAATCACAATGGTGGGGAGACCATTGATGGATGGAAGATGAATGGAACTTCGATGTTGTGGTTCAGAAATTGGATGGTTGTACCAATGTTTTTTCAGGAATAGTTTCTCCATGCTTACCACCATTCGAGATGGGATTTCCATCCTAGAATACAAAAGATGATTAAGGTTTTGAAGGCAACGTTTTGGTGTACTGGAATGAAAAGAAAGGTGAGTGAGTTTATATTGTGATTTTTAACAATTTAGAATGTCAATTGAGAAAATCTATGACCAAAAAGTATATTGTAATCAATACCTATTCCAGTGTGGAAATGGGAGTAGATAGTAATGGATTTTGTTACAGATATACCATGAATTATTCAGAAACATAATCCTATATGAGTGATATTGTATCTACTCAGAAAGTTATCCCATTTCATACGTATTTATGAAACTCATATGGTGGCGGATTTTTCCAAAATATATTTCCATGACGTGGTAAAAACACATGGAATACCAATTTTGGTCATCTCAAACAGAGATTAAAGGTTCACATATTGTTTATGGAAATCCTTCCATACATCCATTGGAATATAGTTGACTTTGATTATGGCATATCATCTTAAAATAGATGGGAATTCCAAAAGAATGATACAAATTTTGGAAGAAATATTGTAGGATTACATAATTGAATTTGGTGTCTCATGGGTAGAGAATGTGCCATTGGGGGAGTTCTCATATAACAATAGTTATCAGCCCTCGATACATATGGCTGTATTTGAAGAATTGTATGGGCATCCTTATCATTATCCACTATGGTGGGTGGAAATAGGTGAGACATCACTAGTTGGTCCGAGCGTTTTCCAAGAAATAATGGAGAGGATTCATTTAATAAGGAAACATATAAAGATGGTTATGAGTCATCATAAAACATATGCAGATCATCATCATTGACCATTTTCCTTTTCATTGAGTGATCATGTGTTCTTTAGGATTTTCCTAATGTTTATACGTTGTTTTTTTGGAATCAATGCAAGTTATCTCCTCAATAAATTTTCTCTTTCGAAATACTGGAATGGGTTGGGGAAGTGGAATATCATTTGGCATTACCACCACAGTTCAGTGCGATGAATAATTTATTCAATGTACCTAGTTGAAAAAGTATGATCCTGATCCTGACCATGTGATTAGATGGGATCATGTTGTCCTAGAGTCGGATGCTTCATTGGTATATATACTAGTGCGGATTGTGGATAGTAAAGAGAAAGACTTATGTGGAAAAATAATCAGTCATGTGTGGTGTTTGTGGAAACATGGCCAGATTCAAGAAGAGACTTGGGTACATGAGAATGAAATTAGTGAGAAATGTACGAAACTCTTTTTAGGGAAATGATGGATTTCTACTTTTAGAGGTTATAATGACCAATGGTGGCGAGAATTTAGCAATCCCAGTTTCTTTTTTGGTAACAATTTCTCTATGATTTTTATGTATATAATGTATAAGGGTGATTATTTGGAGAGGCTAGGGAACATTCAATGAGTATTTAGGGATAAAGGGGAGGTGTAAATGATGCACAAGGTTTGAATAAACCTTGCAGAATACTATTAAAAAATGTGTGACTTGAAATATGATTTGGGAAAAATTAGGTAGTGGCTTCAGTATGGTTGGAAAACAATTTGGAGACCATGTGAGGTGAGAATTTTAATTTCATCATAAAGATGTATAGAATGCATGGTTAGAATGTGTTTTGTCTTACCATGTGACTATGTCATGCGTAGAGTCAATGTTAGATCCTTAAAAAGTGGATCTCACTCTTTTTTCCCATTAACCCACTTGTTTTTTCTCAAAAATAGCCATATCTCAGGATTCTTTTCTGTAAAAGGATGAATAACCTCTTTCAAGTGGTTTGGAATCAATATAGAGAATTCCCTTGGTGTGTAGAGTCCTGATTCTTGTGGTAATGCTTTGTTCGTCATCATTCTAGATGCATTTTTTATGATCTACTTAACTATGTATCTCTGTTTCATAGATATATTACCCCTATGGGTAGATCTAAGGTTATGGAATCCAAATATAAATATATTTGTCTTGGTTCTTGATATGTTAATAGATATAAGGTGGGTTAATAAATATTCAACTCATTATTGTGATTTTTTTCTTACCGTTTATCATTTTTGCTGAAACACTCTTGGTAGGTGGCTTCACTATCAACTCCTCTTTCTAGAATTTATTGGCATAGTTTCAAATTTACTTAATTGAATGAAATTGATAGTAAATTCTTGGTAGAATCATGATATAAAACCTCTTTAGTGACGATTTATTGTGTTCGATGATATTGTTGATTTTTTTTGAATTATTATGAAATGTTATTTAGTTTATTTATTTTAAAATGAGGTTTAAAAAATGGATTTGATGAATTTTTAAATTGTTTTTTTGAATTAAAATTGTTGTATGGAAAAATGATTTCAATAAAATTATTGTTTTATTGAAATGGTTTTTGTATGATTGTTGGGCATACATGGTGTGTGTGTTCATATTAAATTTATGAGGATTGGCTAAAATATAAAATTTTCTCATTGAAAAGGTGTATTGGAACATTGAATATAATTACCTTTTTATGACATTGTAGATTAACAAGGGACTTCTCATTATTGTAAAACTTTCATAATGAATCATTCATGGTTACTAGTGTGAATATGTGAAATGGAATGGCTATGCCAAAGGGAACTTGTGAAATGGGCTTAAAGCATTGTTGGGTCACATTCATTGAGATTTTTCTTGCTGGAAAATTGGTTGATATTGAACTTCTTTAAATTGAGTAACAAACCATTTTAAAAGTTTATTATATTTAGTTATAAACATTTTTTGATGGTGTTTTATATATAATATTTTATACCAACATTGCTAACTCTTCTATCCTGGTGGCATGAGTAGGGAATTCACTGGGCAAAACCTACTATGTCTTATTAATCACCAATGCTTTTAAACATTAGGTATTTAGTAGATGTCATCAACCGAGACATGGTAATAGTCATGGTATCCCACATCTTTAGCACCACCTTGTGATACTTGGGATGTTTGATGAAGTTAGAGCATGTAGCTTGTGGATCTTACAGTCTTGTGGTTGTCCTGAGTTGGATGATTTGTAGTCTTCCATTGGTTACTTTGATGTTGGATTGTCTTCCACTATGGATCTCTAGTTACATTCATACAAATGTAATGGTTGTGTTTTCATTCATTGTTATCATGAATTATATAGTGGTTTGTTTGGTTGTGTATTTATTGGTTAGTTTCTTATTCCATAAAGGGGAAATCATCCTCGACATGTATTTAAGTACTTCGGCATTTATTTCCAACCTTTGGCATCTTGGGGATATCACTTAAGGAAAAGTAATGTCTCACCACCCTGTAAACATAAAGATAATATGTGGGTCACTACAATTTTATATCTGACCAACTATATAACTCTCTAAAATAAGTAATGTAGTGTATTTATTTTCTATAACTACAATACTTAATAATTAATTTAGTCATTCAAAGATATAATTTCATTTATAAAACTCAATGGAATTACATTCATCCCCAACGTAGAGATAGAATTGTATAAATTTTCATTTCAAACACTAATATAATGAGGACATTTTTCTAGTTCCCATGTTTCTTACTCAAATTTTAGGTTTTACCAAATCACACATTATATGCAATTTGTTGTGTTTTACATAAACTGTTTCACTACAATATAAGATTTTTAACATCTTATTCTCATCATAAAGGCTATAAACAATGGTTAGACCTATAGATTTAGTACATGTTAGGGATATTTTATGTGCTTCCTCAGTGTGGATACATGGAACACACAATTTACATGTGATACGTTAGGAATGTGTGCTAGTTGATTGGAAAAAACACTAATAAGATCATGTATCTTAAATAGACCTAGGTATCTTAGATTTTTAATTCCCTTCTTCCCAATCCATTTTAATTTATTCCATGATGATATATGAAGGCTCATCTTATCTCCAACATCAATCTCTAGATCACCTCGATGATTTCCAGCATATCTTTTCTATCAACTTTGTGTGGATTGAATATGATTATTAATGGGGGAAACCTTATAAACTATATATTGGATTATATGTGGTCCCATAAGATTCCACTCTCCAACATTATCCCAACATGTTGAATTATGACACCTTTTCTCATAAAGAGCCTCATAATGTGCTATTTGAAATCAAGAATAGTATCTTTTGTTATATGATAACTCCACAGGAGGATAGTGTTAATCCAGAAATCCATGGGAGACCCTTGAAAAAATATCATCATATACTCTAGAGTATAAATGGTTATCATATACTATCCATCCATCCAAGGATGATAAGTAATAAAAAACTCATCTTCATACGCAACACTTGTTGATGGGTTTTCCATAACCTTATGGAAAACATTAGATCTCAATATGATACAGTGATGTATGAAACTCCATCCAGTATTACCACTTATCTTATATATATCATGGTGATTTGGTGAATATATAAATCATCCCTGATAGAAATGAAATATTTTGACCTTGAATTTTGATAGAATACCGCTATATTGAAATTATTGCCTTTATGTTTCATAGGGAGTCCTTTGATGAAATAAATGGCTATGTATTACGATTTCTATACTAGTATGGGTGATGGTTACATCATACAAATAATATTAAAACATTAATACTTGACTTATTATCATACCAAGAATAAAGATAGAAATTATTCAATCTCACTTATCATGTTATCCAATTATAAGTTTTGTATCAGTTCTCAATACATCTAAGTGCTTTAGGGATAAATAGAGACAAATGAGCTATATGCATCAAATATAACTTCCATCTTCCATTCTAGTTTTTATGGGGCATAGATCTGGGTTCCAAGTTTCTTAAATTCCATTTATAATAGCGTTTAACTATAGAATATTCTATTCCTTTTTCTATAGTACCACATTGCAATTTTTGGGCCACCTTGATCCTCTCAAGAATGGATGTTTGAGTAGTAGTTTTATGAATGTAAGATAAAATTACTTTTAATATTACCATGTTTGGCCCATTCATGTCCAATAAGACTAGTTCCCTTATAATCCTCATCATGGATTTGGTTGCAAGACCCTTTCTACTAATAACATATTCCACATTGTTCACCTTCACTAGTTGGTAACAGATATAACAATCATAATTTTGGATCAAATCTAACCACCTATTTTGCAACATATTGAGATACTATTGTGAGAATATATACTTGATGCTTTTATAATCTATGTATATATCACACTTCTCTGTATAGAGATAATGTCACCAAATATCCAATGTATATATCACTTCATCTAATTCTAGATCAAGGTTTGTGAAGTTCTGTTCATGGATCATTAACTGAAAGTAGGAATAATCTATCAATTTTCATATTGCTTGAGTATATAACTGATTACCTTTTAGACCTATCATTATAGATCACAAATCCTTTCCCATAGGTGGGTAATGTGAGTAGATTAATATTTATTATCATCTTCATTAACTGTTTAATTATCTCTTCATATTCATAATTCTACAAAAAACTTGACTCGATTTCAAATTATCTTGGTTGTTGGGCCTGAAAATCATGAGAAGTTAAACAAAAATTAATGAAAGTATAAAGAGAATTTATGGATTCTATGGATATATATCACATATGTTGGTCTAGTATTTCCTTCAATGGGTTTTATTTTTTTTTGGATCCACATATATCACATTGCTGGTGAAAACATTCCATATGAATGTTTCATTATCCATGTGAAACTCCTATTTAACATTCTTCTATAATAAATTTTCATTTCACAAGGTCCACAGTATAGAATTATTATTTTTCTCATGTTCCTCCTTGCATTAATAGTAGAAAAAAATATCTTCAACAATTAATACCACAAATTTTTCAAGGATATCCATAAAGATTCTATTCACTAGTTTAATAAATATAATTGGAGCATTATTGAGTCCAAATGGAATCAATATGAAATAGTAGTTCGTGTACCTTGTACAAAAATAATTCTTTGAGATATCCTCCTTATTCACCTTTACTTAATATTATCCCAAATGAAGTTAAAACATAGGAAAGTACTCAAATCCAGATAGTTGAAAAAAAGTCATGAATCCATGGTAGAGGATAATTGTTTTAATCCTAATATTGTTGAAGTCATGATATAAAATGCAGAGGTTCATTCAACCATCATTGTTGTTGATAAAGTGGACTGGTGAACCACAAAATGAAGAACTTGGGCATATAAATCATTTATATAGATTTTCTAGTAGTTTATTCTTCATCTCCTCAAAATAAAAATGGTAATTCCCTTTGGCGTCTTGATATTAAGAAACTCAGGGTATAAGCTAGATTGAAAATTCATCCTCTAAACTTAGTGGAGGACCATTCAATTATTCAGAAAACCATTCAATGTATTCCCTCACATTAGGAATGATATCTAGGATGATCTTTACCTTAGTTCCAAAAATTTTAGAAATATATTATTTTTCATATGGTAATAACATCAATTAATGAGAAGATGATACCAAAGTAATTTAAAATAAATCCTTACACCTATATAGAATTAGAGAGTAATGTATGATACACTGGGTGATTTTGTTATCCTTGAAATTTATGTTGTCTCGGCATAATGAACCCCAATAGAATATATGAATTGAATAAAATTCATCTAAGAAGAGTATCATAAGGTCCTCTGGGATTTTTTCCCACTAATATGGATAAGTAATAATTTCTATGATTATGATTAATTAATTGACCCATTTTCCATCTTACTAATAACTCAACATCCTTATTTTGGTGGCATTTCAATAGTTTTACTAAATGCGGGTGATATGTAAGGATGTATAGAAATAGAATCGAAATGTATATTCTATATTCACTAATTAATAACTGGAGTACATATCACCTCTTAATTTTCATTTTACACCTCTAAAATTGTGACGGAATAAGATATCACTTCCACTATAGGCCTTAGAATATGTTGTTGTCAATTATCAGTGACAACCCTTTGATTAGTGCATTTATTAACAATGTTTCCTTATTCCTTGTAGTAGAGGTATTTTATAGAAGGATGATGATTGTATGGAGAATTGTTTTCATCCATCACATTAGTGGTCTTATCCCATGAAATTCCATTTACACTAAATGAATTTTTGTGTCCCTTCACGAAATTTTTTTGATGCTTATAACCCCACATTTGGAATGTGGGCAGTTTGAATATTTTTTATCGCTAATAGATATCTCCATCACAACTAAATAATTAAAATCATTCCTTTTCTTCATATATTTATATCTATGAGTCCCTTGAGATTCAAAAATCACAATTTTGGCATTGAGGGAACATCAAACTATTTCTAAATAGTTATCATTGCCTTGAATGAACAGATATTTTCCAAGACTCAACTATATACCATCAATGAATTAGTCAAATTTACATTCATGGGTAATAAAAATCCAAAGGAGTTTCATTCATGGATTTTAATTTTTATCATATATTCATTTATTGAATCATCATCCTTTTTCATGAAGAAAAAAACCCCTCTTAATTTTATGTAAGATAATGCGAGGAAAATATTTTCCAGAAAATATTTTCCTAGAATTATTTCAACTCCATCACTTTAATTTCTTTTTCAAGATTAATTTTTTTTATCAAAATATACTATGGATAAGTTTATAAATCAATATAATAATGATTTAGGACGAGATTCTCTTAGTCAAATCACTTAAGGATGAAATAAATCATTTAAATGGAGTTGAACCATTTTTATATGATTAATGGATAAGAAGATCCACAAAAAGTCAAAGGAATATTCTCATAAGGGTATCAATGATACATAATAATTATTTATGAGATGTGAGTTTTCCCCCAAGATTCATTTTACTGTTAAAACATTATTTTACTAAGAACCTAATTTCATGAATTTTTCAATTAATTCTCCCATTGGATGGGAATTTCATTTTGGTAGTCATCATATTTCCCCTCACATTTATTGTTGACACAGTTCCTTCTATTTCCAATCTTTTTTTAAAATAAAAAGAAAATTAGGGATGGTCGTTTTTAATAATTAAAAACCATTAATAGAAAACCATGAATAGTAAGGAATAACTCTTGTATAACATATATTACTTAACCTATGATTTTATATTCTTCAATTTATTTCATCCATATTCTATTTCATAACATGAAATATTATTATCAATTTTTTCCTTCATAAGGGATCATAAAGAGTTTGTGAATTTACAAAATAATATCCACTAAGAGTTTCAAACCATGTCGGCAGAAAGACCTCCTTTTCAAACACCAAGTGATAGTCATATAAAACATAATGAAACTCTTTTAGGTTTATTACCCAAAGGTGAAACTATGCGAGCTCTAAATCCACATGTTTTATCCAAAGAAAGAAGTATTTTCTTAGAAACAGTTACTCTAAGATTTACCAAAATTTAGGGATTCATTCCTATCTTTAATATAATTTAATAAGGATTAAAATAAAATTTTATTATCCTAATCCCCATAAATTATGATTTGTTTCTCTAAATATAGTTATAAGAACACATATCTTTAATACACATTAATTCATGAATTATTAAATAAATGAACACTTAATACAACAAAATAAGATAGTGAGGCCTAGTGTATTAGAAATATTAGGTACATAGAATAATAGAATGAATCACTAGTACAAAAAAATCATTTAAAACACCTTAACATACACTTAAAATTCCACCATTCTTCTAAAATTTCATGGGATAACCTTGGGACATACATAATTTAGAGGGTAGTTCTCAAGCCCTATAAAGGAATAATCAATGCATATAATATGGTAATTTTGTAAATATGAGTTAGTATGAATATCAAGGTTACATAATATAGCAGAGAATCATAAACATTAACACCAAAGAATGATATACAATGTTAACACGAAGGTGAACAGGGAATGTGAAAACCAGATAAAATGTGACATCCTAAAAATATGTCATGGAAAAATACCTAGAAAGAATATCATTTTGTTATTAGGATACCTCTCTAGAAAAATATATGGTATCTCACATCATAAAAAATTCACCCAATGCATTGGAGGGCTGTATAATTTTAATCCCACATGTCGCATTCATAACATGAACATGTATAACTGTTACACCTAGATTATATAACATATAGACTAATTTCATCATTTTTAATATCCTAATTCATGAGTGTTGGTTATTTACATGGAATTATGAAATCTAATAATGATTGGTACCTCTAGGTGAATAAACTTTAGTGTAAATGGGTATGTTCAATCTCTATATAAAAGCATGGCATAGAAATTCATAAGATTATTTCGGTAGCAGAATAATGGTACATAATGATTCATTAAAGGGTTCAATTATATTGAAAGTGTCATCACATCACTTAGAAATCATAATTACAGTAATAGTGATATGGGAAAACATATCCCAACATGAATAATTATAAATCACAAGGAAAAATATAAAGAAGGTCCTTGGGTAATGAGGAGAAGAAGATAATCACTTACCTTGAGAGGGAAATTATAATTGTTTAGGAGGAACTGCTTAAGATATTGGGAATATCATTTTAGTGATCTAGACATCTAAATGAAGAGTAAATTAATACTCTAAGGGTTTTGATGGAATATGGAGGGAATTTTTTAGGTTTTTAATAGAAAAATATAGGGGGATTCTTTATTAGTTACTAAACATAGGTTTTGGACAATATATAATAAATCAATAAAACCAAAAATGATCCAATATTTATTAATAATATTTTCTTCCAAAGAGGGGTGGATTTTATTTTTTTACAATGTTTAGAACCTAACTCATTAAACTAATACCATTTGTTATGTTTATGTCAGTAATGTTTATAATGAATAAATTTTAGAACCAAAATATATAATATAAGTTTTTGAGGAGTCATTAAATGGTTATAAAAATAAATAAATAGATTCAAAAACACATTATTTTAATGGGGAAACCGATATTTTCTTTGGATAATCTTTATATAATTTATTAAAAAAATCAGATTTCATAAAGTCATAATACATATTATATATATATAACTTATTTAATTCTTAACCAAAACTTCTACTATCTCATAAAATTATAATAAAAGAATCATTAATTTTTTCTATCGATTTCAAAAAAACATTTATTATTTCAAAAAAAATCTATAAATTTTAAAATTTACAATTTTAAATATAAATCCTCATTTATTGAAGAATATATGTTTTTTAAAATTATCTTTTTCATAACATAATAAAAATTACATTTGACTTCTTAAAATTATAGAATCATTAATATTTAAATAATTATTATTTAATTAGAATATTGTATAAATATACAATAAATTTTATAAATTATGAATTAATTATAATGTTGTTCTTGATTTAATCAATATATTTCTCAAAAATATAATTTTTTGTTTCATCTTATAAAAATTCAATTTCATAAAACTCATTATTTAATTGTTTAAAGAGTAAAGTTAAACATAATATATATAATTATTAATTTGATAAATTTTAAAAATTATATATTCATATTGATAGTTTTAATATACATAAACCCTTATTACTCTAGTATACAGCCTAATGGTATTGTGTGTGATAGTGGAGCTTTCTTGGGATGGTTCGATGAACACTGTTTGGGTTGGGATCTCAATGAGCATGAAATTATCCCATAAATGGTTTCATTCAGGTTTTCGTTATTTAATTTCAACTTAATCATTGTGAATGGAAATGAAGAGTGATGTCATATCCCTCGGAACTATGATAAATGCACTTTACTTGGTTTGATCGATTTGGTCAAGGCCATAATTACTTTCTTTTGGGTCAATTGTACTTTATCATAACCCATAATATATTCTTAATAATGATCATTATACAATCAATATATTTTCAATAGTAATAATTTTTAATGGTCTTTTATATCTGACTAACTATATAACTATACAGATTTACCAAAGAAGTGCACATGTTTTCTATAAATACATTACCTAGTAATGAATTTATTTATTTAAAAATGAAATTTCAATTAATATTTTTTTTCAATGAACAATGAACCTTATATGAAACCATATGAGTTCTATATAAATAGTGTTATATGTATCATATGAGTGAAAAAAATCATATTTGGTAAGCATCGAATAATTTGTTCCACTCTTATAAGAGAAATCTAATTTTATGCAAGTTTTAAAATAAACTTAAAAATAGGTTCTCAATACAAATGTATTGAAATAAAATTCATACACACATATTTTATATAAAATTATATTTTTTGGATTAAATGAAAAAAATATGTTAAAAAAACATTTCCCAATCCTCATCCCTTTTCTAAAAAAAACATCACCACAATTATAAATTAATGAATTGTAGGGTTGATCCTTTTATGAAAACCTTTAAAAATTTAATAGATGACCATTCATTAAAAAATATTAAAAAAGAAAAAACCTATTTTTCTACTTTCAAAACATTTCCTAAAAATTTTATCAAAGGAACATCATTTTAAAATCATACTACACATTCCAAAATACTATCATGGACAAAATTTAATGTGAACGATATCACTACTCATAAAAGATTAAGTAACATGGTATATATATTATACCCAATAATCCTCAGAGTCCATAAAAAAATAATGGAACCATAAAAATAATAAATAGTGGATATAGACAATGCATAAAAATTAGAGTCCCAAAAATCATCCTATAAAGTTCATCGATGATCTATGTGTAGACTTTGTGGAATCATTTACAATAGTCTAAACCGGTGATAAGGAACATATTCTACCACTTCTAAACCTATCAATTTCCTTGTTATAATTTTGAGACCATATAAAAACAATATACCTGAAATACCCTCAACTATAAGAAAAATGAAATAATTTAGCTCATAGGGCCTACATCTATTTCAAACAAAACCATCTTAGACTATCCATAGAATACTTCCAAGTCAACAGAATGTTTATAATAGTGTTTTCACTTATCTAGACTATTACAAAGACCCCTACGAATCTCATTAAACATATCAAATAGATGTGATAAATCACATGAATCAATAAATAAAATAAATAAATTACACTAGACCTCTATTGCCTCACAAATAACAGTCCCTCCACAATTTATTCATAATACAGAGAAGAAACATAAAAAAATGTGATCCACAATTCAAGTCAATCTATAAAAAATCATCCTTCACAATGTCATAACGTAAAAAAGGGGATCAAGAGGGCCTCAAACCCACATAGACAAAATTTTTAAAACACCCAATATTCCAATTGTATTTATCAATATGAATGAAATTAAAAGATTATTCCTAATGGGTTAATGTCCCTCTGCAAACCATTATTTGAAATCATGTTCCTAAAATCCATTTAAAAGATCCTTCCAAAAAAACTCAATCGAAACCTTTTTGAATAAATATTTATATAATCAACAAATTTACCATTTAATGTCCCCAATGATCATAAAATACCCATTCTAAATTTATTCCATTACCAAAATGGGGTCAAATAATTTCAAAATAACACACTTTATTCAAAAAATCACTCTAAATAATTTCAAAACATATATAAATTTCAAAAAACTTCTTTAATTATGATGATAAATCATTGGATTCATTATAATAAAAAATTACATACAGTTTCATAGCCCAAATGTTTTCCAAATCCATTTAAATGATCTATTTATCTTAAAACTAACTTTTACTAACTATCTCAACATGGAATTTCATGTCCCACTTAAAAACCATGTGAAAACCATTTCTCCTAGAAGAAATATTCAGTGAACACTTTTAAAATCCATCAAATCCATCCAAAATAGATTATATTTAAAAAATAACAAATTTTAAACAATCAAGCCCATAATGGAATGGTAATTTTTAAAAATAGAAAAAAAAACACCAACACTTGTTCAATAGTAACCATGATTGAATTTGTTACCTATGATGAAAAGTGTTCCCAAAATCCTCAATATATTATCCTTATGACTTAGAAAATATGTAATGCCCCAACCCTAGTTACCCAGAATTAGTGCATTATTACATAACATTGGCATGATACAAGTAATTATGTCCTGAAAGACCGATCAATTTAGTAGCCTTGGAAGTACTGGATACATACATAAGTTTTACATTACATCATGAAATAAAAAAACAACATTATGTCCAATTTGAACACTCTGATATCCCTTACCCTATTACTGCATGTTAATCGTAATATACATCTTTGCATCCTGGGGAAAAAAGAAAGGGGTGATCTCAAATGATCAGTAAGGATGAAAATATAGAAAAAACTATTATAAATAAGAATAAACATTTAAGGCAATATATAAGACTAGAACACAAGTCTTTTAAAATTAAACTTCAACATAATATAGAAAATACAAATAATATAATGCTATTTACTTATTCACATGGATATTATACTAGTAAAATAATCACATGTAATATCAATATCCAATTTCATAATGATGGAATCCATAATGCTAGACTTTATAATCACATAGTCAAGGCCTTGTTCCAAGACTACAAATAATATTTTGTCAAGGCCTTCTTCCAAGACACTGGTTTGTCTCATGAGACCTACTGATGCATTGATGAGCTATAACAGGCTCTACCCATCACTTACTAAGTCCAATTAATTACTCATATTAAAGGGTGAAACATAATCTAAACATTTATATTAAAACTAGAATAAGAAATGTCAATATATTAACCACTAACCATGAATGGCATAAAAATAGCACATCCACAGTCAAACATAACTAATTCAATATAATATGGATGATTTTATTATGAGAATTCAACCTCATTCAAGAATAAAATACACTAAAGGATATTTACATAGATGAAAATAGTCATTAAAACTATTTGAGATAAATATCCCCTTTTTCTTGAAAACATTTAAATGTGGCACTATTTATCAAAGAAGGCATTTAAAAGATATTTTTGTATAAAAGTGTCCCATACCAATTTGAAATTTTTAAAAGGATTTTTTATTTCAAAACTTTTATGTCTATAAAAATAAATAATTAAAACCATTTTTAATGCATTGACATTAATGTGAAATATTTATAAGAATAAATATTTAAAACATTTAAAACAATGTTTTAGTTAAAGAGATCATAACCAAATAAGAGACTCTTGAATACAAGTAATTGAGGAATAACATTAATCAAACCATTATAATATCATGAGAATAAAGGTATTTGTGATATAATATGTCAAAGGATAGTATATACACCATATAAAAGTAAATTGGTGTATAACGACAAAGAGGTCTCAAAGGAATGTAAATTGAGACGAAATACCTTTTAAAGACCGTATCCTTATATTCATGATGAATCAATGAAATTATTATGTATGAAAAATATAAATACACTCAATATAATTTGATATTAATTGTAAATAAATCATATTACATTCACACATATTCATGTAAAAACAAAACCAATGACTTGGATGTTTATCTCAATGAATGGAAATTGAGTTAATATTTACCTTAAAAAGTTCATATCAATGGAATGTGAACTTATAAATGGAGTGATTATGTGTATAAAAGGTATATCTATAGAAAGGAGAGTGTAAATTACTACCTAAATAATAAATAGTGATTTTACACATAATCATGGAGTATAATAGTCAATAAAGTATGCATAAATCTCAATGAGTGGAAATAGAAATTTGAAATTCCCTTACCGATTTGGTAACATACGAAACATACACCCCATGAAATAAGTATCCTACAATGAAGATGTAAATAACCATAAATTAAATTATATTACATGATGAATACAATCATGGGCAGTACATACACCACACAAAAGAAAATAGTGGCAATATAGCTTGAATCTCACGAGAATAAGAAGTGAGACGAAAAATACTTACATTGTACTTTTCCTTAGTATAGGGTAATTTAAACTCTTTTATAATGGTGAAATAGTTTTTATTTGTTATAAAATAACCGAATACATAAATATGATATCATATATGATCCTCTAATATTTCATTGTTAATGATATTTCAGTAGTATCATTGTTTTGGTTGTTAACTGATTTGTTTTCCTATATATGTTTTGTTATGTAAGCCATGTTTGTTATGTATTTTCTATATTTGATTCATATCTAGAATAATATTAATTTCTTAAACATTATTTTTAATCATAAAATGAAAATTATTCTTGAATTATTACGATGGGGAATGAATCTCATCGCATTCGTGGAGACGATAATCCGTTCGTACGCGCGAGCGACAATATCATTATATTGATGGTGAAATCGTATGTAATTGGATGGTATATCAAATATACATAATCATTAACATGTTATATTTATTATTTACATAATTTATACCCATTATTATACCCATCCAAATAATGAAGTGTGTGAATAACAAACTACACCACAACGTGAAGACGGTAAGTCATACGTACACACGTTTGGTGACATTGTCATTTATAGGATGAATAGAATAACAAATATAGTTTTAAAATATTTATAATAACATAATTGTATGTATAAGGTACTTTATTTATTATTTTTGTATGGAAACAAAAAATAAAGAGGAAGTGGAAGAAGAAAAGAACTTGAAAGAGGGTGGTAAAATTATTACCTCTTCTGTGGGTGTTTCCTTTGGAGTGGATCAAAAGGGCTCCTTAGGTTGGATTTATGATCAATGTAAGGCCTGTAGGTTGATTTAATGGAAGTTGGGAAGATATTTTTGTTGGGGTTGGCCAAGCCAAATGCCATTGTAGGTGTGAAATTAAGAGAAGGAGAAGTACAATTTTATAGGAGCGGTGAGGGTCACTTTAGGAAAAAATTGAAATATTATTTTTTAATAATACCATTTTTGGTTTATAATGAATCCAAAATAATTTATTATGAATCTAAGGTGGGTATGGGTAGAAAACCACTCAACCAATAGGTTTTATACAAGTTTAGTTTACCATTTTTACCTTATCTTTTAGATTTAACTCTTAGTTAAATAGTTTATCTTTTACCATGTCTTCATGTATTCTTACACTATATGGTTAACAAAATTTCTCTAAACGTTAAATAGAATCACAAGTGCTTCATTACTGACATAGATAATATTATTTAATCCCTTGGACCAAACCTTATATTTTTAGAAATATTATATCAATAAATAATATAGTATTTGTTTTAAATACTAACTTATGTCAATTTTAACACTATTTGGTATTTTGTTTTGGTGAAAGTCATAGCAACCTTATCACTTCTATTTTTTTTCTAATCAACCGTATCATGTCATATTAACCTATAAAATTCTTTTATGGCATCAATACTTTTAAATTATATTTATTTTAATATTTATAATATAAATTATTTTTATATTTCATTAAGAAGGTAATTACTACATCATCATTGGGTCATAAATAAGTTTAATTATTTAATCTCTAAAAATTATAATTAAAATACCATTATGTAGCAAATAGTTTTATATTTCTAATTAATATTTATAGTGAAATTTATCTTATGTATAACTCTATATTAAATTTTTTTTTGTTAATAAACATTTAATTTAACACTTTTAATTCTTCATTAAATCAAATAATAATAAATGTCCTAATCTAATCCAAGTAGACCTAAAGTATCATATTTTATTCCTAAGGTTGTTTTTGGTCGAATTACACATATCCAATAGAATTAGGACATATGTTAGGAAAATCATAATATCATTTTTACCTTTAATTATCCTATTTACTTTTAACCATGGTATATAAATGTGAAATTTTACTATTCACCAAAAATGATTTTCATCTTATTGAACCAAATTTTAATTACTGATATTAACCATGTCTCTCGGATTTTAGAAATTCAATTCATAGAAGTGGTAAAATTATTTTTTATGCAAATTTGCAAATTATCATAGAAGGTGGGTAAAAGATGGTAAAAATTCCAATATAATTTTATACATCTAATTTTATTATAAAATGAATCCAATGAATTAAATTGAACTTATATAGGTATTATATAATTTTTTTAATTAAAATAAATTAAAATAAAATAAATAATTATTTAAATAGAAATTCATTTTTTAACTATAACGTAGTGTTTTTCACTATTCATCAAAAATTAAATGTTTTCAGAAAAATACCAAATATTTATCCAAAGATAATTTTTATATTCCATATTCAAAAATAAATTCTATTTTACCAAATTCAAAACATTGAATTTTCATTAATTAATTTAAAAATAATTCCTGTTGTCAAAACCAAAAAGTGGGTTTTTAAAAAGTAAAAACTATCCAATGATTGACATGTTTTTATGTCAAATTTAAATGTGAAATTACTTATAATGAAATAAATTGTATTAAATGATAAAAATATAATCTAATTATACTTCCCAACCATTCAAATTCAAAATTTAACACTATAAATTATTTCTATTAAAAAATTATTTTCAATTAAAATTTAGTATTTTTCAGTATTCATCAAAATATGAAAGTCATCCGAAAAGTACAAAAAATTTATCCAAAGTAAATTTTTATGTCCATATTCAAAAGAAGATTTTAATTTCAATAAATTTAAAATATAAAAGTGTCAAATACTGGTTTTAAAAAGTGTTTTCCATTAAAAGTTGTTAAAATTTTATTTTTTTGCTAAATTCCTCTTTTATCTGAAAAATGAATTTGTTCTTATATTGTGTCTAAGAAATACATGATATGGAATCAAAAATTATATGGAGTATATAAAATGCAAAATTTATTTAATAAATTTCAGAACGTTTTTTTTAAGGGAATGTTTGGTAAGTTGTGGTGCGCTCAAACTCAGTGTTGCATATAACAAAAGTTATTGAATTACTTTAAAGAAAATAACTTACTATGGAATCTTGGGGTGTTACAAAATAAAACCACCATAAATAATCCATCTAAAACTACTGATTTGAATCTCATTTCCCATATGGTTCTTGGGAGATTGGAAAATGATTAGAGAAGGTTAATTTTTTGGGAGCAAGAAAGAAACTAAGAGATATTAGATAATATTACCTCATGAAATCAATAGAAGAATGATTGGAATGACTCAATGTTAAAGGTGAATGAGGGGGTAATATTCAATAAAAATCATATTGGATGGGAAAAATGTTAGGGGAAATAAAATAGTCCCATGGGGATCATAAAATCATTAATATATCCTTGTAATTTCACTTTTTTGTGAATAGAGGTAGTTTTCAGTTTTAAGTTGCAAGGTTTAGTAAACAAGTACTTACTGTGTAGTTCGAATTACCTATGAAAATGGCCTATGTGTGGGTTCCCCCAAGAGACTATCATGGTTCATCTACTCATATTATAACCATGATAGACAAAACTAACTAAATATAGAGCCATATCACAACATTTCACACTAATTTCTACCACAACAATGTCTTTATTGAAAATGATAATAACAAAAAAAATTCAACCCACACCCCATGGAATGTGGTGAGTTGGAAAATAGATTATTAAAGAAGGCCTAATGAAGGAAACTCTAAAACATCGATTAGTTCTCTATAAATATACATAAATTTTATAAATCCATGATATGTCTCAAAAAAACATTTCCATAATCACATGCATGAAATCCAAGGGAATATGGAGACCGAGCATCAGTCACCCACCAATTAGATTTCTCTTAAATTTTGTAATAAAAGGATAAAATACCTTGAATAAAAACTTCCACTATGAGAGTAAGTCTCATTAAATTTCTTGTAATACTTAGAAATTACCAAATAACTGATTCCCACTTCCATAGAAATAACCCAGACATTTTAATGACTAATAGTCACCAGGGAACCTATTCTACAAAATTTGGTGAACATGTATGAAAGAGAACTCAACCTTAAAGGACTCAAAACATAAAAAACACAACCACCACCAATGTCAAAATGATACACATAGAAAATTAATTTCTCACAAACATTACAAAATATGAAATGAAATTGGAACCTATCCCAGGTTATCATACTCTATTAGTACACTATGATCCAAATCTAAGAACATCATCCAATGATGAACCCCAAAAATCATGTACTACCAAATTAAAAAAATTATAAAGGAAACATAAATCTCAATTAAACATATACTGCCCAAAGGTTTATTAAACCCCTTCATAAAAAACCATCCTATAAGGGTCTTGGAGAACGAAAACACGAAAATTTCCAAAAGTATTCAATTGAAATGAAAATCAATCTTACCCATCCCAAAAAACCCAATGGCATCCACAGAATCCATAAGGACTATAAAGTGATCCCTAATCAATTATAATCTCCCAGATAATGAATTGTTCAACCTCAATAAATAAAAAAATATAGTCTTCAAAGAGAATGAAAATTCCAATAAAACACATATAAATCCTCAAAAAAAAAACAAATGGATTCAATACAAAACAACTTTTAAAAAATGAACCCACTATAATAAAATTTCAATCCTAATTAACGAAACCATCATAAATAGAGTATATGAACAAACACAAGACTCAATGAATGTTAATGAGGCTCTGAATTCCCGAAATCCATTTTGAACCTAGTTATTTTCATCAAAAAGGTCAAATGTAGAAAATGGATTAGACTACATAAACAGAAATCCTATGAATAATGAAGTATCTTCAATCAAGTCCATTCTTGGATGAATTTATAAAAAGATGCTAGATATGAGGATAACATCCAATGATCCTCAAATAAAACCATTGGTCACATTAACAAGGGGTTCAAATAAAAACTGTATATTTGAATATATCTTTAAAAAACAATTTTATAAAACATTTCAAATATCAATTATATAAAAAAATATTTTTTAAAAAATCCCAAAATAAATAAATTCAAAAAATATATGACATCCAACACTCTCAAAAAACATTTAATCTAAGGTCGAAACAAATCTTTTCAGAAAACATCACAAAATTTTCAAAATAAGAAAACCACAAACTATTTTATAACTAATTTCTGATTTATTTCTAACTCATTGTCATTTAAAATAAGTTATGGACATTAAAATAGACCCAAAATCCATTAAAAATGTTTCCCCTTCTCACTTTGAATAATAATTTCAAAATTTCATTTTAATGTCCATAAACTCTTTGGAAACACATTAATTAACAAATTCATAAAATATCCCATGGTAGAATTTAAACCCTTCTCAAAATTACACTTTTTCAAGAAGACTGTTTTTTCCCAAATCATTTTCATTAGATAAATTAAAAAAAAAACAGTTATGGTTTCAATGAAAAACTAGACATATTTTCACCACCACTAACAACGGTTTCAAAAAAATACATCACACAGAATTGCTCTGTTCCATTCCAAAAGCATTTTTCATTATTTAACAAAATTTCCAAAACCAAATTATCTAAACACCTACATAATAATATAAAATAATACCACATAAAACCACATCAATTTCAACAAAACTCTATGAAAATTACCCTATCAGATAACACACTACTGGATCACTACTTCGGAATAAGTCTAATGAGTAGGGGAAAACCAAAAAATCTGAAGGGTAGAGTACATTGTGAATGGTTAGGATTCAAATTCTGTTAAACTATGCAAAAAGAATGAAATATAAATTTTCATAGTTATATATCCATTTTTCACATGCACCACATTGTTTAAAAATCATGTGTGCTAACCAGGTAGTGTGTTTTTTTCATCAAATTCATTTCTGAAACTAAAAATGACCATTGAAATAAATGATACACTCATTAGGATTATAGAATGATTTTAACATATCAAAATAAATGAATGATATCCATGTACAGACATAAAACCATGAATCAAGCTAAATAAACCCATGGAAAACTATTGGTCAACATAATGAAAAGATGGTGAAGCACATTCATATCGACTCCACCTGAGCCCTGATTGTGATCTTTGGCTCCAATATACCCATACAATCCATAAATTATAGAAGGAAGGCCTCTCATACCCTTTTTTCATGAAGAAACCCGATTTACCAATCTTTCAATTACCTGAACAGGTTCAAGACATACTCAATGCATATTCTAAAACACCATATGCTAGAAACTAGAACTAGGATCTCATAATATAATCATGGTAAATGATTTTACCCTTGAATAAATAGGTAGAAAAATGAAAACAAATTCACATCTGAGTAAGAAAAAATAATGAAATGAAGTGGTCAGATACTTAATATTAATAGAGGCTCCATATATAAAAATTAATAATATATATAAATGAATAAACATCTACTCCACATATGATTTATAGGTTAAAGGAAACATTGATACATATATCACTTAGAAGGGAAAATTTATGTAAAATTAAAACATGAAACTTTCTCATGGATCACAGTCACACTCTTTTTTATGTTGAAAGAATGTTAAATAATATACTAACCATACCATTGGTTAATTAATACATGTCCCTAGAAATAAAACCACAATACCTGCATATACCATATTTTATTTCCAAGATGAGAGATAAACCATGTCCTGTAGGTAAGAACCACATTGTATATGAAATTCTTTCAAGTGACAATTAATTTTACTCTACATTGAAAATAAAAATGAAAATTCGTTTTCAATCAATAAGTATTGAAAATATAAACCATTTATATGCATTTCAAAAGAAGTTTTTATTTCCACTAAATGAATATTAATACATGAAAAAGCCTTTTACAAAGCCCGAGAAACCTTTTATAAAACACATCCACATTTTATAAAATAATAATGGGTGAGTAAAAAAATTTCCTAAAAAAATGGAAACAAATAAATTTGAAATTTCATTATAAGTAATAGATATGTTAAATATATGTTTTTTCCTCTTAATAAATTTACCAAAAGGAAATCTCAAAAAAAACATATTTTTTCGATATAAATTGACATTCCAAAACATTTTCTAAAAACAATATGAATGTGAATGAAAAACCTATACACACAAGACAATGTAACATGGTACCTATAATAAATCAAAGTAGAAAAAGAAGAAACACATGAATAAATATACCAAAAACATTAGAAAACAAGGAGTAAGAATAATGATTAAACACTATAATCCGATAATTAACACAAAAAATGATATAAATGAATCATTCGAATATTTATAAGATTCATTTAAAACATTTAAAACTAAATAAAATGAACCTATATTAGAACTACAAATAATATCGACATCCCCAGTAGCCATATTAGACTATATATTAATAAATGTACATAAAACAACTTTTTTCCATTCGATTAAAGAATGAAGCTAGGTCATAATGCCCACTAGCCCTTATAGTCAAGCCAACACAAAGTTACTGAATAATTATACCAAGTTAATACACTATCCATACTATGTTTTAAAATTATCCACACCTTTACATAGTCCCCTAGGCATGTGATGACCCACATCATCACAGGTTTTATAAACAAGGATAAATTTCCATTTTTTTCTCGTAGTTTTTCATGGTAAAATGTTGATTTCTCTACTAATATAATCTAAAATTATTTTTCTAACCACTTTTTTGGTCCCAAAATACAATTATTAAATTTTTAAATGTTTTCTTGGATATTACAGTTGTTCAATTTTTTTTGGAATAATTTATATTAAATTAATTTAATATTATTTTATTATCGCATTTTCATTCTTTGATATCATTCAAGTAGAGAATACGATTGATATTCTATCCCTACAAAGGAGTCTTTAATGGGACTCTTATCCAAGTTGAGGTATAAACCCATGTTTTTCATCAGGGTTGAGCCTAAAACCCTTTTGTTTTCTTTTTCTTTTTTGTACTTACTTTTTTTCTTTTTTCTTTCCCCTATTTATCATTTGGAATCCCATGCATGTCCCATGGTGGTCTCAAAAGTTTTATGACCATGAGAAAAATAGTTAAACAAAAGGTAGTAAGAGAAATAGAGAGGGAGGGAGGAGTATGATGTGCTTCTGCGAAGCTCGAGAGGAGCTGGATCATTGTGGGGTAGTCATACATCACAGATCAAATCAAAGAATCAACAATTTCCTTCCTAATGTAGTATTTTTTTATATTATATGACATAAATCACCATATAATATTTATTTTTAAGAATTAAATCCATTAATGGGTTGTATGGGACCCCTGCTATGCCAATCTATTGATTTTAGGGATAAATCTATTGTTTCAGGCCCTTTAGAGGGTTTTCCCATTCAGGAATACTCATGTACAAGAAATTTGGTTGAGAAAAAACAATTTTTTGTTCTTCTTGTCTGGAGAAGATGGTTTTTAGGACTATATTCCATATAATTGGGAGTACACACCTTTTATTTTCTACTAAGGGTGTACAGAGGACACATGGTCATGTAGGGTATAGGGCTAGAACACTTTCAGGGTACATAGATAGTGGAAATGTACTATGTCGGCTAGACCCTATGTGGGGGAACATGGACATTAACATGGAATTATACTCCATTTGGGGTTCCCATATTGTAATGGGTGGTACACACATATGTGTTCTAGTGTACATGCCTTGTGGGGTTGATGTACATGGGTATGTACCCACATGGGGGTACACACCATGTATAGGAATAACATGACTTGTAAATTGGATGAATACACACTAACAAGACTAGTGAACATGTACAAAGAAGATATTTTATGGTACACTCCATGTACCTGAAGTGCACAATAATTACATTTCCTTCTATGGTCAGTTTTTCCTATTTTCACCCCAGTGTTAGAATTGGACTATCGAGTAGTAAATTCTATGAATTTCATATTCATATCATGATTGTGAAATCCTTTTATAATTTAGAGGTCATATGGATAGTTTTTTTGATGGGTGAGAATTTTTAAGAGGATTTCCATGAGGTTTTTTTAGAATTCTCTTAGAGTTTTCTTTTGAGCTATGAGGCCTGGGTGAGGGTTGTGAGTTTGCTAAGAAAACATGCTTTAGAGTTACTTGGGGATCTGTTTGAGATTATTTTTTTGGATTATAGATGATACAATCATGTAGTATCTATTAGGAGATCGTGGATTCTACGTTTATGTAAAAAACTTTTTATGGATGTTTAGGTCCTGTGTTTGTAGACCAGAACTATTAAATCCTTTAGGTTTGATATATTCTTTTGTAGAATAGTTATAGCTAGGAGATTATTAGATGTTAATATATGTTTGACGGACTCTTGGAGATTTACTTATTTCGTGTTTACTAATTGAGTGATTAGGGGTTTTCCTAGTCAAGGGTTGGGAATTTTAATGGGGCATGGTGTTTCAATGGAAACCCATATTAGAGTGGCAGTGTCCAAAAATTAGTTGGTTTCTAGGGATATCAGATGAGGTTTTATTACATAGGATTTTACCTGATTATTTTCTTAATTTGAGGAACTCGTGTACGATCATTCTTATAAGGTGGTCACAAGGATCATTTCTAATGTCTTGGTAAGAATTCATTTGTTTTCGATTCTCTTCTAAGTGAGTTGTTTTTTGAGGTTTAGTTTGAGGCCACTGATGTTCATTTGGTGTATTTCTATACTAGGTGTTACATTTTCTTTGGATTATATAAATGAAACCCTCATATAGTGTCCTATTATTTTTGTGGCCTTTGAGACATTTGAGGATGTTTTTGCAAGCATGGAAAAATAAATTGGGAATATATGGGGAGTCTGAAGTTGGGCATCCAATTATGTTGCGACCTTGAGGACTATGGGATCCACGGGTATTATTTTTTTAATTTGGGTAATTGAGAGGACATGGTCACTATTTGTTAGATGTAGCAATTGAGGTTGATGATAGAGGCCTTGTTCTTTTTTGGTTGAGAGTAAAATGACACTAGTAGTTAAAATTTTTGGATGGTCTATTTAATATTTGGATCATCCACATTCGTTCAACCATTAGATATTATGTTTGATGACATTTTGGCATAATACATTGGGTTGAGGATGAGACCATTTGGATGTTTTGGATTGTGTGTTAGAACTGTATTTTGATCTAGTCCCCTAATCTATTTATTGGTTTTATATGGTAAGAAGGGATTTGGGAAAATATGGTTCATCTAGAAGAGTGTAGGCCCTATTGTATGCTATGAATCCTTGTCCAGTAGGATTCAAGCTTCAAAGGTCATGATAAACTCAGAGAGTGGGGTTTTTTTACCATTGATACATAAGGGATCTTAGGGACCATGGATATTGTGTGCTCATAGGTTTATGTATAGAGCCCTCAATTTTGGTTCCATAGATAGTTCTGAATTGTTCTATAAGACTTTATAGAAAAATAATTTTTCTAATTATTTTGACATCAATTATTCTATCAGTAGTTCAGATCTAGATATTTTAGTCCTAGATCTCAGTAGATCTTATTTCTTTAGGTTGATTCATATATTAATTCCGTGGTGTTCATACTTGTTTTCTTTTCATTCAGGCATATTGGGTTTTTAGTAAAGATCCTGTAGATTAGCTGGTTGTTTTGTTGTTGGATGACCCTTATATTCTAAATCAACTAGCATGAGAATGAGTTGGGGTATATTTACCTCTGGTTTTAGGCTAGGCCAAAAAATGGTTCATTTTTTTCATTTTATCCCCCTTTAATATATTTTTTTATTTTATACTAATTTTTATTTGTTTTCAGCTATGATAGGACAATCATGTCTACAGATAGTTTTTATGACAACAAATTATAGGAATAACATTATTGGTTGACTATTGATATTTATTTCTCACCCATGTATGTGAACCTCCGTGTTCTTATAGACCTGATGTATTCTTTCATGTTGGAGCACAATTTTTTTATAGGGTTGAGGCCTAGTGTTGCTTGATCTAGTGGAGCCACTTAGGTAGAGACTTAAGATCATGCGGTAATAGCTTAAGTGTCCTGGATACTGTGTATGTGGTTTAGATTGATGTCATTAGTATATCATATTGTATTTACATTCAATCTATTTATTTTGTATACATGGTAATCCCAGTGGGAAACAACTGTTGTATGTTTTGTATGATTTTGAGTCTGTATGAAATATTTGTGGAATTTCTTTTATTATGGGCTACTTTTTTATGTTTATTTTTTATGAGTACTCTATTATTTATCCTTGTGTATGAGTTTTTTTATTTAAGGATTGTTTCACACTCTAACTTGAATGTACATTCTCCCAAATATTTCTTTCAATCACCATAGTTGGCTAGTAGCCTCTCAAATTTTGGTAGGCATTCTTGATGCCTTGTGCTGAGCAAGATCTGGTGACATGTTGGGTCAACCTGGGATAACTCATCACATAATGGTATTCGTTCACATCTGGATTTATGGTTTGGGATGATTGAATATATGAGGTCTTGAAATTTGTTAGGTCTTGTGATGGATATCGGGTTAGTGTGTTGTGAACACCATTTCCTATATAATGTCTAAGATTCTATAGTGCATGATTCTTTTTCTTATATTTAATTTTTCTGCTAATTTTATGCACTTAAGTTTTTTATTTATGTTTTATTTGGTTATTATTATTTTCCCTTGGTAAATGGGTAGTGTTTGTGCATAATTATTGGCATGTAGGATTGGCCTGAAATATTAACCTATGTGGTGTTTTTACTGATTATGGAGGTTGAGTTGTTTAAAGGTTCAAAAACTTATCAAAGTATTTTTTTCTTATGTAAATATATAGTACAATTATAATTAGTTAATCCACATATAAATAATTTATTCTAAATAAAATCCATGTGGATATTGTGGTATGATTCTCTCCTATGATAGAGATACTGTCCATTTTTCAAGGGATGCATGATGACCCTTATGGTCCGGTAATGGTCTTCGAGTTCCCTATTGGTGGAGAAAAGAGGAAAATAATTCATGAGAGATCATTGGATAGAGATTGACTATCCCATAGGTGGTGGTTCCTCTAATGTAGAATGTTCATGTTCCTTGGGTGGTTGATTTTCTTTCCATGTGTTGTCTATCGGATCTTGTAGTGGGGCTCGTATGTTTGTTATCACTAATTTCTTGGGTGGGTGTGTATGTTTTTCCTTGTTGGGGATATTGAGGTCTATTATAACCCATTTTTGGTTAGGTAGGATGATTCTTGGTGGTTGATTAGTGGAGTGATGGGAGTTCCCCCTATCTCATGGTAGGCCTTGAGATGTAAGGTTTCCTTAGTTTCCTAACCCTACTTGTTTTTTTGTTTCCCCTTTGGTAGTGAATTGAGGATCTAGTTATATGATATGGAATTAGATCAATTATCTTATGAAGGGTGGTCATGTATTTTATCATGGAATGATGGGGATACATTATTTTTTGACGAGGAGCATAGAGGGTGCTCTTATTAGTTTGAACTATTCTATAAGAGAAGCTTGTTTTTTGGTCTTATATATATTATCCTATATTCATTTGGACTTGTTCCATTTGAATGTAAGTCTTGTTAATATTTTTAGAGGGTTTCAAGGAAATCATTGTGGTTTGGAGTGCATCCTTGTTTGTTGGAGGTCATGAAACTCATTTTTTGTCTCATGTTGAGTGTTTATTGTTGTAGGGTTTTATGTTGACATTCATCTATGAGTTATTTTTCCATTTATATCCATTTTTGGTTATGGAAATTGAATGTTAAATGTGTATTTTCATTGGGTAGTGGTATGATGATAATTATTTTACTCTGGTGGAGAGCATCAAGTTGATCAAGGTAGAATGTCCCTCTTGTTGGGAGAGTGTTATGGACGCTTTAAGATAGATCGTTGTATACTCTACATTGCATCTATTTCCCCAGTGATAGGGTGAGATCAAGGATGCATGTTTACCACTATGGCTTCTCAATGGTGATAAACATTCATCTTGGAGATTTTGTAAAAAATATGTCCTCACTAGTTGATTAAATCAGGAGAAATTAATATTTTTATTTATTATATTTTTTCAGAAAAGAATGGTAATTTTTTCTATTTGATGATCTTGAATAATTTTTACAACCTCACTTTTTGTCCCAAATTAGGTTTTTTACAATAGAAAAAGTGTGTGGTGGAAATCCTAGATGTTAAATTTTTTCAAAATTAATATTTCTATAATTATTATAATATTAATTTATTCATGCATGGTAGTTCATTGATATCATTCAACATTAACATTGGATTGAGATTTTATCATCACATTTGAGTTCATAATTGGGGGTGGGGTCTGAGGAGATGTTTAATCCTTCTTATTGGAAAAGTGAGTGTGGAGAGAAGGATGGAGAGAGATAGGGAAGGAGGGGGATCCACCATAGAGATTAAGAGGAGACAGATCATCAGGTAGTGTCTCTAGATCTTCGATCAAACCAAAGTATTAATATTTCATTTGAATAGGTAGTCCAATTTTACTTTTTATGTGAATAATCCACATATAATACTTATTTTAATGTTTTAAAAAATTTAATGGGTGTTGGGGACACCGTGGTACGATATGTGGCCTTTAGGGAGAAATCTAGTATTTCAGGCCATTTAGAGGTGTTTGTATTCATAAATACACATGTATAAGGATCTTGGTTTAGAGAAAACATGGTTCATGTTCATTATATTCATATAATATGGGTTTTTGGGACTGCATAATCTGTGCATGGTAGTTTACATAGTGTAGTGGTGACCTAAGGTGTAATGTGGGAACATGGCCATATAGGGTACACAGCTAGAACTTGTGTGGGGTATACAGCTAGTGGTTGTTTACTATACTCTCCCGAAATTATATGGTGGAAAATGTCTATGTACATGGATTTTCACCCTATGTGGGGTACACACCAAGTATGTAGTGGTACATGAAAAGTAATTGTGTGGTGTACATGTAGAGTGGGACTGAGGTACATGAGTAGGTACACATGTGGGGGTACATATCCAATATAGGGTGCACATGCCATGTAATTAAGAAAATTATATGTTGACTGGCCTGGTTAAAATGTCTATGGAGGAAATGTTTTGTACATGTCATGTACCCAAAGTGCACAACATTTAATTTTCATATCCATATAAGTTTTTCATGTTTTCATCCTAGTGTAGAAATTGGCCTTGTGGGTAGTCCATTCTTAGAATTTGTACATATAGACTATGATGGTGGAATCCATTCTGCATTTATAGGACTTATCGATGGTATTTTGGATGGGAATGCACTTTTATTATGACTTCATTGAGATTCAGTTTCACAATCCTTTGAGGATAGAGTTATGTGTTGCGCGGCTCATGTGAGGTTGTGATCTCGGTTATCACCCTTTTTTGAGTATTTTATTGTAATCTATTTGATGTTCTTCTAGATGATTTATAGATTTTGTGATCGTGTTGTATCTATATGGAGATCTTGGTTTTTCTTATCTCATTGGGACAACTTTCTTGAGGATTAACTCATGGGTTTGAGAGCCATAATGGTTTGAGGTCTCAGGATGGGTTGACACCTTTGTAGGGTTCTAACACCTAGAAACATTTGGGATTTTTCTATGAGCATGAGAAACTTCTGAGGGTTACCTTGTGTTCTACTTAAAAAATGAGTAATTAATAGATTTTTTAGTAAGTGTTTAAAAATTCCTATGATTCATGGTTTTCATTGGATTCCCTTGTGGGTGAGGAAGTATCCATGGATGGATTAGTTTCCAAGAAGGCGATATGAGATATTCTTGTATGGGATTTGTTGGGATGTTTTTCTTGTGATGAGGATCCCTTGTAGGGTCCTTCTTTTGAGGTGTCCCTAAGGACTATTGTGAATGACTTGGTCAACATTATTTTCTTTTGGATTCCCATGTGTTCATGTAGTCGATCAAGGATTACTTGGATTCCACCAAGATCTGTTTGGGGTGTTTTAGCGTAGGAAATGACTCATTCTTTTGATGGGAAAGTGGAATAGTTTATAAAGTTCCCAACTACAACTATTGAATTTGGTTAATTTTAGAATGTTTTAATTTGAATATATTTTGATCCTTGGTGTACCAGTGAAGTTTCCAGTTAGAAATCATTTTATGTTTTAACTCGAGGAATATGGGAGACCTATGCTTTTGTTTATCCCTTAGGTTCTTTTTTGATATCCTGTTTTGCGTATTTATTATATTCTTAGATCTTGGTGGCTCATAGAGGTCCTATTATATATTTTTTGAGAGTTGATCGGTGTAACATGTTTGGATTTTCATATGTTTGGATTGAGAGTTTGATCATCCCACAATAGGATAGACCTTAGTCATGATGTTTGAGGCTTTCTATGCTCAAGTATATTATTTTAGGGTGATACCATTGGGATATCAAAGATTGGGAATTGAACCTGAGTTTTGATCTGGTTATCTCCTTTGTTTTTTGTTTGTTAATCGTTAGATGGTTTTAAAGAGATTATGGGATATTTATATGAATGAAACACCCCTAGTTTATCATGGAACCATACCTAATGGGATCTCAGATTGTGAGGTTACAAGGAACTCACTGAGTGTGATTTTTATAATGTGTAATCATGAGTTCTCCTCAGACCTATATATTCTATGTTCTCATAGACATATATTTGGATCCTTCATTATTGGGTCCACAACTAGTGCTCAAGTGTTTCTATAGAACCTTTGAGACTATTTATTATCTCTAATTGTGTACACCAATATGTTTTTCTGATAGTACAAATCAGGATATTAGATTATTAAATCCCAAAATATGGGATTTTATTCATTTAGATCCCTATGTTTATACCAGGGTTCATTCCATTATTTCATTTTCTTTAGATTTCAAGGATCTCTTATGTAGTTCTACCAGACATGAAAATTGTTTTGTGGTTGGGTTATCTGTGTACTGTAAATCCTATGGTGTGGGCCAGAGTAGGGAAAATTTAACTTGGGTGTTAGGCTAAAACTCGGAGTTTGTTTATTTATTTTTATCCCCCCTTTTAAAACATTTTTTATGCCAAATATTTTCAGTTTTTAGGTAGGATAAGCATATCACATATACATTAAATTATTATGATAAAAAATTATAGGACAACTATTGGGGGAGACGTAGAAAGATTTATTTGTCACCCCTATATGTGAACCTTCGTATGAAAATAGACATGATGTAGACATTCTGGTTTGAGCTCAGAATTTATAGAGGATATGACCAAGGCCTGTTATTTCTTGATCGAGTGAAACCACATTAGTGGAGTATCATGATTGGGATGGTGTATCATGATCTTCCTAGAGACCAGGTATGTGGTCTAAATTGGTGTTGGAAGTTGGTTTTGATTTATTTATTTTAAGTCTTTTTTCTTTGTATTTAGGTTCACAGTAATCGAAAACTAGATATTGTAAGTTTTACTTTCTTCTGAGTCTTTAGGACTGTATGTTTCATTTTACTTATTATATAATGATTATACTTTAGTTTATTTATTATTTAATCTTTGATTTTTATTCCTGTATTTGAGTTTCATTACATTAAAATAATATTTGACCATATATAAATGGTAAATCATCCACAATATATCTTTTATACCCTCACTTTCGATTTGTTTATTATAACATTCAGCGAGTCATGCCTGAGGACTTACGGAAAGCTAGATCGTGTGATGTGTTCTGTTGACCCTAACCGTTTTGTTATAAGGACTACCGTGATATATATCTAAAAAGGTGAGAAATATAATTAATCAATAAATAAAAGGAATAAATCACACCTTATCACCATGAAATCATAATCAATATCCCGCTCATAATTGATTCATAATAAAAAGAAGATAAATCATTCCATAAGTGCCATAATTCACAACAATCAAAATGAAATCACCCCTAACAGGATTATAATATGGAAAAGAGGTTTAATAGGGTATCACACTCAAACAGACACCATTTATAAAAAAAACAAATTTCTAAATAAGATTTTATTAAAAGTCTTGGAATCCTAACTCTCTTCCTCATGGTTCATGGTCCCACATCAAATCATTATTTAAAATTAATCTCTTGATTTCAATTTAAAATCACATTCAAAAAATAAATTTTCCAAACCCATTTGGATGAACCATTAAAATAATCAACACATTTTCCATTTAACATCCCCAAAAAACTCAAAATACCTACCCCAAATTCCATTGACAACTAAAAAGGGGTTAAGTCATTTCAAAATAACACACTCTATTTAAAATTATTCTCTCAAAAATTTCCAAATATTTAAATCATTAATACCCAAAATGATTTTCTAAAAAAAATATATTGATGATTAAAAAAACTTCTTATATAATATTATAACCTAGTTGGTGCCAAAACCCATTTATAATTCCATGTTTTACATGAAATATCATTTTAGTCATTATCACTACATGGGATTTTGAGTTCCACATGAAATACTATGTGAAAATCATATCACCAAGAAGGAATCCACTTTAAATCCATTTAAAATCTTTCCAATCCTCCACATATGTATTAAATTTTATCAATAGGGAATTTATACATTAATCCACTCATTGGTATGTCAATTGTATAAATGTACCACAACTCCTAACCCTATTCAACGAATACTAAGAATAATGTTATCACATATCACGAAGAGTGCTCCAACAAGCCTATAAGGATTATCGTTAATCCCAATATAACCAAACAACCAATAATAACCCATAATAATCCATTAATAAGAACACAGGTTTCCCCATGGTTTACAAGATATATGAAAATATATTTAAAATATTTGGAGAGGGGAAGATATGAGGAATCTGAGAGAGAGGATAAATTATTCCCTCAAATAAATGGAAAACAAGTCTTCAATTTACTTAAAATTGAAGCTAAGGGAGGTATGGAACTCAAATAGACGTGTACATAGATTTTATAAAAAATAGGGGAATGAAACTAATCCCTTGTGTATATTAACATTATAAATGTATTCTTGGAATTTTACTTTTATGAAAATCTAGGAAACTATTATTTTTAGGCTTCATAGTTATGTAAACCATATTCCAACTGTGTAGTGGGAGATACCTAGGAAAGAGGTCTTAACACGGTTTTCCCATGAGTCTCTCATAGTTCATATACCATTCACCAACCATGTAATACATATCTACCCATCAATATAGACATATCTTATGATTCTAGCACATTTTTTCAAACCATGCACAAACCATGTTCCTATAAACTCAATAAATGGAAGATCTATGTGGTTATTACTAACAGACACATCTACCATGTGCCACCCATGTATGAAAAACCATGTAAATTTAAAAATAACCAGAAAAATTCCTATATAATTTTACCCACATGGTTACACAAAAACCATGTTCCCTTTCCATGCATAGAATAAAAAATTTCAGAAATTAAAACATAAGAAAAAACATTAAATTTTTTAAAATTACCTTCAAAATTAATTAAAATAAAAAAATGTAAAAAATCCAATAGTGACATGGTTTGTTAAATGTTAGGAATATATTTTCTAGTAATTTTTTTTTGAAAATTGTTTTCTACCCCATCATATATAATATGAAAACAATAATGGTGAAATGAGTATATTTTTTTATTATATATTAATTTTATTTTTCAGAATCTTGATTTTAGGAACATTAAGAATGAATGTTCTTGGTAATTTTCTTTTTACATTTATTAATGATAATATGATTTAAAAATATCATATAATTTACCATAACTATTGGAAATAAATGAATATGGAATGAAATTTATTTTAAAATGTTAATGGGAATTATAATATAGAAAATTTTCATTGACAGATCAAGAGAAATATGTTTTTGTTCACATATTGTTTAATATTATGTACCTTAAAGATGTATAACTAACATATATAGGTGTGTTGAATTATAGATTCATATGTTTTTTGTATTTTAAATTTGTTAACCACATATATATTGAAGAAGAATAAGATTTTACCATTTGAAATTCCTAATTTCACGCAAGATAAAATAACTACTATTATGAATGAGAATTGGACCATATTCAGATAAATTCATGTGAAAACCCTAAACATGATAGTGCTTTAAAAACATTTTGAAATGGTTGGAAGGAAATATTTTCATTTAGATATGATCTTTCACCCATCATTTTTTATTATAAATATTTATTAGTCTTTACATATGGAGAATGAATTTAACGTTGTACAAAGAATACATTATTGATTGATATTTCCCCTAGAAATGTATTTTCTTTATTTTTTATTTACTCGAAATTTAAATTTATTCTAGAGGAAAATAATATATTTAATTCTATAATTTATTAATACGATTCAATGGGTACCGATTTCTTTTAATGTATAATGTAAAAACTAGATCTCATCTTGAATGTTCTTATTTTTTCTCTAATTTTATCAAATAGTTACAAACATTTTGTTCGTGGTAATTAATTTTATAAAAAGGGCATTCAATCACATTTTAAATCTTGATGATAATATAATTATTACATGTAATAATATTAAATAATAAATATTTCCAATTATATGTCTTGATTTGAGAATAAACTCCTTCTTCCCTAAAAAAATTGTAGTTAAGGTAAACCCATAGATATTATATATTTAATAGTGATGTAGTAAATTCATATATCAATTGATTGAGGACCGAAAATAGTCCTCTTATGATTCAAAATCTAATGAGATATTGAAAATAAACATTTTTAACAATGGCATTATTAAATAGTTTGAATGTTTTTTATGATTATAATCAAATAAGTATTTATAATATGTTTCTAATGTTCTATGTATTTAATATCATATATATAAATTTATTAGATAATATCATAATAAATAAATTAAGAAATCATTAAATTTGACATATTGGGCTCTTGTTCCTTTGAATAATTATAAGTGATTCAAGTCATTTAATATTGGAAAAATAAATTTTTATATAGTTTGTAACACCCAGAGATTTTATGAGATATATTCTCTTTAATTTCATTAATATCTTTTTTTTGTACACTACACCAGGATTATCATGTAGTATACACGACAATGTACTAGGCTTGTGTTACATGCAAGAGCGACCTTCCTCGATAGCTTGCGTGGTATGCAATACCAAGTTTTACTAAACAATGATATGTTATAATATTATTATGAAATTTCCCTTATGAATAGTATGAACCAAAATTTTAATTTTATGACATTATAATTCATCTTACACATTTTCTAGAACATGGTATGAAAAAAAATCAATTTTTCATATAAAGGAATTATTATTCAAAAAAATGCCGTTTTTCTACCTTTTGATGACACAACAATTTTAAATCTAATTTTTTACAATTTTATAAGTGAAATATGAAAAAATAAACTAATTATTTTGAATCGGGATATAAAAATTTTATTTGGATAAATTGTTCATATTTTTATGATATCTTTCATATTTTATTCAATAGTAAAAATAATCTAAATTTTACTTAAATGAAATTTTTTTCATCGATATAATTTATATTGTTAGCTTATAATATTGAATGGTTTTAAAGCATAAAAAGAATATATTTTTACCATTTAATATAATTTAGGTCATTATCATTAATGATACAATTCATTCATAGGTAAAATCATTTCAATCTTTTGTAATGTCTTAAACAAAAACCCATTTTTCCGACAATGGGATTAATTTTAAATTAAGTCTCTGCAAAATATATATATTAAATTTGAAAAAATGGATTCAATATTTTGAATCAGTAGGTTCAAATTAGGTTAATAGGATACTTTTATTTTCGGGCATTATGAATAGTAACTACGGTAAATTTTATTTGTGACAGTTAAATGTAAATCGGGTAATTAAGTTTAAAAATAATATTATAAAATTACCCTAACACTTGTCTTAATATTATTGGAAAATTATATTTCATCCTAAAATATACTTGGGTTGAAATATTATCTTTTGGAACCCACTAGGATGAGATTAATACCAACAACTTATTTTATTTAAAGGAAAGTGAAATATGTCTCACTCAAACTCTAATAGTTAAATTATTTTTAATACAAGTTTATAAAAAATATATATTAGATTATAAATACTCATTTGAAATATAAAATGTTTTTCTTTATTATATTAATTTATTTGTAATTTTTAAATAATATATAATTACCTTAATAGCTTATACATTAATAATGCATAAATAATTTATTTTGTGAAAAATAAATAATATAGTTTTTATTAAATTAATAATAGCCATAAAAAGACCCAAAAACATTACCAAACCATATTAGACAAGTATATATACACCATAGTCGTACAGGTGTTGACTTGTAGACCATTTTGATCCTTATAAAACAGATTAGGACATTTATATTATTTTATTTTAAATGATTTTAGAGTTGTAACCTTCATAATTTAATGAATATAACAATTTAAATGTTTTGATTTTATGATTATAAATTCGATTAAAAGTATTATTTGGAAATATATTAGATTTATCTTCATCATAGTTTTTAATTTTTAATTTTTATGCAAAAAATAAGTATATTAAATAATTATACAAAAATGTTTTCGTAATTATCTTATTAAGTGAAATATCAAAAAAATGGTTTTAAAAATATTAAAATAAATTTTATATTAAATAATTAATGTGATCGATTAATTTTATAGATGAATAAGTAATTTTATAAATCTATTAAATATTTTTCTTCGAATATATCTTCTGTTTTTATTTTATTTAAATTCAAATAAAAGAATAGTGTCAACATCAACACTATTGTTATTTTATAAAAATAACATATTATTAAATTATTTAAAAATCTCAAAAAAATTTAAAAATTAAAAATTAAAAATTATATAGTCTATATTGTATAAAATTATCTAATTATTGATAATTCACAACACATAAGTAAGCATTTGTAACCATTTTAAATTTATAATATTATAACCACAAATAATATCAAATAGAATAAAGAAGGATAAATCAAAATGATAAGGTTTAAAATAAATTCCAAACATGTATAAATTTTATTGGTTGAATATATTACCACCCTATCTCATCTAATATTCTAATTTGAGTCATTTTTATGGTTTTTATGTGGGGTTGGGTTTTATTATAAATTAATATTTTTGAGGTTTCCAAAAGTGCCCCTCACCTATCCTATATATGGGCACCTCCTTCCCACTCATCTTCACTCTATTTTGATCGTTCAATCTCATAAAACCCATTACAATTAATCTTCTCAACCTTTCTAGTAACATTATATAGGTTGCAATATTCTCAAAAGACCAACACTAGTGCCCTAAGCGGAAGTTTAAAGGAGGCACTTCGAGGAAGAGGTAATATCTTCTACTGATTCTTTCAAATTTATTTATTCTTATACTTCCTCTTCTTTATTTGTTCCATTATAAAGTAATAACATCAGTATCACTCATATACTGATATGTTATTATAAATATGAAACAACCCTATTTCACCATCTATAAATCCTACGAAAAATGAAATCACCGCACGTGTGTACGTACGAAATACCGTCTCCACGATGTGGTGTAATCTATTTTTCGACCACCACCTTACATGGATGGGTATAATGGTGGAAAAAATAACTAAATATTATTATTATAACATGATATTAATTATGAGTTTTTATATCATCCACTCCAATTCCATTCATTAATTATGGGAATTATATCATCACTCGTGCGTACGTACAGATTACAGTCTCCACGACGTGATGAGATTCATTCTCCATGTTAACCATTCAAGAATGATTATAAAGTATATATAATGAAAAATACTGAGATATATTAGATAATAATTCAACTGGATATATATATATATATATTTCATCTACTTACTTCTATTCAAATCAATAAGGAAAAGGAAAACAATATTCATGCGTACGTATGGCCTACCGTCTCCATGAACAATATATTTAATTTCATTTATCTATCTATTATTTATATATATACACTAAATATATATGATATATAAATATTTTTTTACATTCTGGAAGTACGTAAATCATGATATAATTAATAATATCAAGAACAAAAATTCTAAACACGTATGATAAATGAAAGGATTATTACCCAAAACATTGCTTCAACATGGAATTAACAAATGAACGGGTAATATAATGTTGTAAGTGAATCATATAGGATATCATAAAAATGACTATGATTCTTGAATTAGTCAATGACATTATTTAGATCATTATATAGGAGGTTCAGATAAGTATGGTAGAAATTGGACCTAAGTTAAGGGATAATTATTCCAATATCGTTCTAATTTGAGATTGTTTATTCATAATTATTTACTTGGGTTATATTCATCATCCATGTCCATGTCTTATAATTTTTTTTTCATAAAATTATTAATATTCTTCCATGTATTTTTGAAGTCATTTTTACATTTTTTTTTGACTTTTACCACATGGTATGGAAGGAATCGTTCTTTTATTTACCGTACGAGGTACATTTTGACATTTCCGACAAAAGTATGAGGAGAACGTTTTTTAACTTATACAACATGAATAGATTTTTATAGTTTCTTAACTCCTTATTTCCATGCAGTTTTCTCTACATTATTTCATGATTATTTTCAAAAAAATATTTTCTTTTAAAATTGTACGTCATTTTGAGAAAAGAAAATGATTTGAACGAAGAAAGGATATTTTCCTCAAGAATTCATTTCATATGTTTTATCAAAACTATTTTCCATATATAATGACATTCTTTAATATGGTTATGTTTCAAGAATAATGTATCTTTTCTTTACATGGATTGATTTATTTTCTCATGAAGTTATATCCATTGTTTTATATGTATTACGTTATGATGGGATGATGTTTATGAAACCCATTTTATTCGTTGGGTTATGATGAATGATTTATGTTTATTTTGTAGAACACAAAAGAATGATTTCCTTATGAGGTGGTTGGGACCTATATATCCAAAAAAAAATTTGGTAAATGATTTATAAATCATGAAATAAATATAGTTTGAACGACATGTAAATCCAGTTTAATAATACAGGGCTGGAATGACAAGTAAATCTGGTTCAGTAATGGATATTGTCCACTATGATGGTCTTGGATGCCATTCCATGGCTACTATGGAAATCATATCATGTGCATAATGGTTTTCCAAAATTACATGTTTTATTGTCATGCTATTTTTTCATGATTAATGTTCCTTTGTGATCTATTCCATATATACTTTCATGATTTACTTCACGACTCAAGATTTTTATGTCTAAACTTTATGTTCATGTTTCTAAGTTCAAATGTATATGTTTTTTTATTTTCTCCATGCTTACCCTTACTGAGCATTTGAGCTCACCCTTTTTATGTTTTCTTTTCCCAAGGATATAAAGAATGGTTTTAGGTAAGAAAACAAAACGGGGAAGATATTTATGGGAGATGTTGAAGATATTTTACCACGATTAGAAGAATCTGTTCCGAGTTTCCAAAAACACTAAACTATTACGGTTCTTCGGGGTCTGTTTTTGTTATATATTAAGTATTCTGTAAAAGTAATGTAATCCCCATATACATCAAGCTATGGGTCTCTACAGTTGGTATTAGAGGAAAGTTTTTGTTAACCTTTGGAAACTAGGATGCAAAAACATTAGTGAGATCCATATAGATATTTCTAAGGTATGTCTAGGGATGTCCATAATGTTAAGTATATGTATAGGTTATAGTCCTAGAATTATGGTAACGATCTTAGAATTAAACCTAAGATGATAGATATTGAAGATACTCCCCCTTTATTATGTTGTTTTCCTGACATGATTTTTCCCTCTCACACAATTTTTTTTGGGTTTTAGACGATGGATGGAACCCGAATGAACCGTGTTGATCAATGTAATGGAAAATGGAATGATTGTCCTCTTGAACAGACCAATGTTATTGGAGATGGAGTCAAAAATATAATTTCTATACTTACACAAGCTATGAATCATTCTAGAATTCCAAATGAGTAGAGAAGGGAACAATATTCTATTGAGTCCTTCATGAGGAAACTTCCACCTTCTTTCAATGTGTCTTCTGATCCACCCATTGCTGAACAATGTATTAGTACCATTGAAAATATATTTTCCATACTTCACTGTTCGGAACATGAAAAATTCATTCAAGCTATTTACCATTTAGAAGGTGAAGCAGACCAATGGTGGACTCTAATCAAGAATACGAGGCCTCAAGATGAAATTGAATCAATGGAATGAGATGATTTCAAGAACATATTTTTCAATAAGTAGTTTCCTTGTAATATTCGAACGATGATGGGAAAAGACTTACAGAAGCTTAAGAAAAATAATGATGAACTGCTGGTATATACAAAGATAATTTTACAAAGCTTGCAAGGTATGTATCAGGATTTATCATCCAACCTGAAAGTAAAGTTGATTGATTCTTCAGTGGATTAAAACCAAATCTTTAAAATTCATTAGCTATAAGAGACTTCAGTAGCTATGAAGAGATTGTGTGTTGAGATATCAAGGTAGAACTTTATGTTGGTTTTACATATTTATCTCATGGTTTTGACAAGAAACAAAAGATGGAGTTTAAGGAAAAATGTCAAAACTTTGGTGAAAAGAAGACAAATGTTTCATTATGCTCATAGTGTGGAAAGAATCATGGTGTAGATTGTCTTAAAGGGACTAGAAAATACTTTAAGTATGGAAAAGAAGGCCATCGAGCAGCTGAGTGCCGATGTAATGGGAAAAAGGTATCTAATGATATGAATAAAGAAAAGGCTATAGAGAATGCACCACCAACACTTCAATGCTACAAGTGCAAGGAAATGGGGCATTATGCTAACCAATTCCCTAATCCAAGGGTTAATGATGATAGACATCAACAACATATTTTGGAAAAGGACAAAGGGATGTCACATGCGATCCCCATAGGTGATGTTGAATATGACAACTATGTGGTGGAATGATTAAGTGATTATGTAACAAGATTCCAAAATAGTGGTGTTGAATCTCATTTTTAGTATCATGGAATATTAGAATATCTATATATTGGTTTATTGTGGTTTTTAATAATTGTATGGTACTGGTAACCATGAAAAGTGATTGAAATACTTTTGGAAAGCACCTAATATGCACATAATGAAGGGATAAGAAGAAAATGAAATGTTTGATAGCATTAATGATCTCATGACTGATATAAGGACAAAGTGATATCACGGTTTGAGAGTATATAAATTTTGGGATTTTGGTATGTGGAAAGAGTTATCTTTTGACATCATTCATGTTTTCACAAAGATTCTATGGTAATTCATGTTTCAAGATAATACATGATTAATGAATTCACATGTTTGGAATGTGACCAACAAGATATATCTTATGATATACGAGGGATAAATGATGGTATTCAATGCTTGGTAGATAACCTTTCAAGTAATTGTTTTCTTTATACTATGAGATTGGACCGAAGTATTTTAGATAAGCCTAAAGGTTGGAATGGATTAATTTGGATAATAGATAGTATTGTTTAAGGCTAAAACTGTTTTCTAGAATTTTATAATAGTATAGTTTTTGAAAAAAAGTACAACCTACAGGAAGGGCAACAACCCGTCGCGTCGGACAAGGATTCATGATTCGAACCCACAACCAAAGTGTGACAGACCTTTATTTCCTACCACTGGCCTACGAGAAGCCCCTGGTCAGTAGAAATTAGTTTCATTTTATTAAGCAGTATGATAGATGAAGTATAAGTCCATTTTTTGGAATCATATAAGGTTAATCTCACTATAGATGGACTTATGTATATTTAATAATTTTTCCTAACATTTTTGTGATAAAGACAGATGGAATGAACTATCATTCTATCACATGATCTGCAAACACTTCAAGAATGAAAAATTTAACTTCATTTCCTTAAAAAAGAGATGAAGTGGAAATTTTTCATGGAACGACCAACGATGATATTACACTAATATCAAGTAAGTATTTATCCTTATTCAAATATTCATAAAATTTAAGGAAATGATCTTGAAAACGAAAATGTTGTCCTAGTACCCTCATATATAATGAATCATATGGTACCTTATATCATCACAAATTTATGGCTTTGTGATTGTTGGCTTTTTCATAGCCATGTCCTCTACCACTCTACATCAGAACTTAATAGTTAGATTTCTCTTTCATATCCATGTTTTCACCTATGTTCTCGTATGTGGAAACCCAGTGATGAGTTAATTTGGGTAACCATTACATTTCATACATTAGTTTATAAAATTATGTTTTAGTATTCCTTTTTTACGTTGTGGGTTTCTATAAAATAAACTTTCAAGTAGTAAACCATTTATAACCCCGAAACATTTCAAGGGACAAGTTCATTTTAAGGGGGGTAAAATGTAACACCCCGAGATTTTATGAGATATATTCTTTTTAATTTCATTTATATCTTTTTTTACACTACACTAAGACTATCTTGCAGTATACACAACAATATACCTGGCTTGTGTTACATTCTAGAGCGACCTACCTCGATAGCTTTCCTAGTAGGCAATACAGAGTTTTACTAAACAATTATATATTATAATATTATTTTGAACTAGCTATTATGAATAGTATTAACCAAATTTTGAATTTTATTACATTATAATTCATCTTACACATTTTCTAGAACATGGTATGAAAACAAAATCAATTTTTCGTAAAAAGAAAGTATTTTAAAAAAAATGCAGTTTTGCTACCTTTTGATAGCACACCCATTTTAAATCAAATTTTGAAAAGTCTATAAGTTCATATTGAAAAAATAAACTAATTATTTTGAATCAGGATATAAAAATTTTCTTTGGATAAATTTTTCATATTTTAATGATAACTTTCATATTTTGATGAATAGTAAAAAATACACTTAATTTTACTTAAAAAAACTTTTTTCATCGGGATAATTTATATGGTTAAATTATAATATTTGAAGGTTTTAAAGTATAAATAGAATATAGTTTTACCATTTAATATAATTTAGGTCATTATCCTTAATTTTACAATGAATTCATAGGTAATATCATTACAATCTTTTGCAATGTTTTAAACAAAAAAACGTTTTTTCGACAATGAGATTAATTTTAAATTAAATATATGCAACTTCTATGTCTTGAATTAGGAAAAATGGATTCCATATATGGAATAATTATTTTCAAATAATGTTAATATGTTACTTTTATTTTTGGGCATTATGAATAGTAACTACGGTAAATTTTATTTATGACAGTTAATGGTAAATAGGGTAATTAAGGGTAAAAATAATATTATAAAATTACACTAAAACTTGTCTAAATATAATTTGATTATTATATTTCGTCCTAAAATATACTTGGGAAGAAATGTTATCTTTTGGAACCCAATTTGATGAGATTATGACCTTTAATTTTTTTATTTAATGTAAAGTGAAATATTTCTCACTCAAACTCTAATAATTAACTTATTTTCAATATAATGTTATATTGAATATAAATTAGATTATAAATACTCATTTGAAAGATAAAATGTTTTTATTTGTCATGGTAATTTATATGTAATTTTTAAGAAATATATAACTATCTTAATAGCTTATTCATTAATGATGCAAAAATTATTTATTTAGTGAAAAATCAATAGTGTAGTTTTTATTTAAATAATAATACCCATAAAAGACCCAAAAACATTACAAAAACATATTGGTTTAGTAATGATACACCATAATCATCCAAGTGTCTAGTTTTGGACCATTTGGATTCTAATAAAACAGATTAAGACATTTATATTATTTTATTTTAAATGATATCAAAGTAGTCACCTTCATAATTTAATGAATATAACAATTTAAATGTTGTCATTTTAATATGATAATTTATATTAAAAGTATTATTATGAAATATATTATGTTTGTATTCATTATTTTATTTTATTTTAAATTTTTATGCAACAAATAATTATATTAAATAATTATACAAAAATGTTGTTGTAATTTTCTTATTTAGAGAAATATCAACCAAATGGTTTTAACAATTTTTAAATAAATATTATATGAACTAATTAATGTTCTCCAAGAATTTTATAGATGACTAATTCATTTTAGGAATATATTAAATTTTTTGGTTTGAATATATCTTCTATTTTTATTTTTATTTAAATTCAACTAAAACTATAGTGTCAAAATCGACACTATTTATATTTTATAAAAATAACATATTATTAAATTATTTACAAATCACAAAAATATTTAAAAATTACAAATTGAAATTTATATAGTCTAGAATTTAATAAAGTATCAAATTATGGAAAATTCACAACACATCAGTAAGCATTCATAACCATTTAAAATTTTTCATATTATTACCACAAATAAAATCAAATAGATTAAATAAAGATAAATCAAAATGATATGGTCAAAAATAAATTTAAAACATGTATAAATTTTATTGGTTGATGAGATTACCACCATATCTCATATCATCTTTTAATTTGAGTCATGTTAGATGTTTTTATGTGAGTTTGGGTTTTATTATAAATTAATATTTTTGAGGTTTCCAAAAGTGCCCCTCTCCTCTCCAATATAAGAGAACGTCCTTCCCTCTCCTCTTCACTAAATTTTGAGCCTTAAATCTTGTAAAAACCATGAATATTACTCTTCTAAACCTATCTAGTTACATTATAGAGGTTCTGGTCTTCTAAAAAGACTAACTCCAGTGACATAAGAAAAATTTTAAAGGAGGCACTTCGAGGAAGAGGTAATATCTTCTACCGATTATTTCAAATTTATTTCTTCTTCTACATCCTCTTATTTAGTTGTTTCAATATAAAGTAATAACATCAATATCAATAATATACTGATATGTTATTATAAATATGAAACTACCCTATTTCACCTTCTACAGATCCTATGAAAAATGAAACCACTGCGCATGCGTACGTACGGAATACTGTCTCCACGCTGTGGTGTAATAAGTTTTCCCACCACCACCCAACATGGATGAGGTATAATGGGGGAAATAATAACTATATATGATTATTATAACATGATAATAATTCTGAGATATTATATCATCCACTCCAATTCCAATCAATAATTATGGGGATGATAGCATCGCTCGTGCGTACGTACGGATTACCGTCTCCACGACGCGATGAGATTCATTCTCCATGTTAACCATTCAAGAATGATTATAAAGTATATATAATAAAAAATACTGAGATATATGACATAATAGTGCTACTGGATATATATATATATATATATATATATATATTTAATCTACTTACTTACATTCAAGTCAATAAGGAAAGGAAAATAGCATTCATGCATACGTATGGCCTACCATCTCCATGAACAATGTGTTTCATTTCATTTATCTATCTATTATTTATAAATATAAATAAAATATATATATGATATATAAATCTTTTTTTACATTCGGGAAGAAATTAAATCATGATATAAGTAATAATATCAAGAACAACAAGTCCAAACACGTACGATAAATGAATCGATTATTACCCAAAACGTTGCTTCAACATGGAATTGACAAATGAACGGGTAATATAAAGTCATAAGTGAATAATATATGATATCATAAAAATGACTATGATTCTTGAATTAGTAAATGAAATTATTTAAATCATTATATTGTAGGTTCAGACACGTATGGTAGAAATTGGGTCTATGGTAATGGATAATTTTTCCAATATCATTTTTATCTGAGATTATTTATTCACAAGAATTTACTGGGGTTATATTTATCATCCATGTCCATGTATTCTAAAACTATTTTCATAAAATGATTAATATTATTCCATGTATTTTTAATGTCATTTTTATGTTTTTTTGACTTTTCCCACATGGTATGGAAGGAATCTTTCTTTTATTTACCACACGAGGCACTTTTTTACTTTTCGGCAAATGAATAAGGATAACGTTTTTTAACTTATACGACATGAACGGATTTTTACAGTTCCATAACGCCTTATTTCCATGAAGCTTCCTCTACATTATTTCATGATTATTTTCAAAAAAAATCTTTTCTTTTAAAATTTCATTTCATTTGGAGAAAATAAAATTATTTGAAAGAAGAAAGGATATTTTCCTCAAGAATTTATTTCAAGTGTTTTATCAAAACTATTTTCCATTTATAATGAAATTATTAAACATGGTTTTGTTTCAAGAATAATGTCTATATTATTTACAAGGATTAATTTGTTTTGATGAAAATATATCCATTTTTTTATATAGATTAAGTTATGATGAGATGATGTTTATGAAACCCATTTTATTCATTGGGTTATGATGAATGATTTATGTTTATTTTGTGGCACATGAAAAAATGATTTCCTTATGAGATGGGTGAGACCTATATATCTATAAAACGCATTGGTTAATGATTTATATCTCATGATATAGACAAGGCTGAAACGACAAGTAAATCTGGGTCAGTAATACAGAGCTGTAACGGAATGTAAACTCGGTTCAGTAATGGATATTGTCCACTATGATGATCTTGGAAGCCATACCTTCACTACTATGTAAATCATATCATGTACTTAATGGTTTCCCACAATTACATGTTTTATTACCATGCTATTTTTTCATGATTATTTTCCCTTTGTGATTTATGCCTTACATACTGCCATGATTTATTTCACGACTCAAGATTTTGATTTTTAAAGTTTATGTTCATGTTTCAAAGTTCAAAAGTATATGATTTTTCTCCATTCTTACCCTTATTGAGAATTCGTAATCACCATTTTTATGTTTTGTTTACCTAGGATATAAAGAAAGGTTTTAGGTACAAAAAAAGGGGACGATCTTTATTGGAGATGTTGAAGATATTTCACCATGATTAGAAGCTTTTGTTCTGAGTTTCCAAAGACACTAAACTATTATGGCCCTTGGGTGTCTCTTTTTGTTACATATTAAGTATTCTGCAAAAGTAATGTAATCCCCATTTATGTCAAGATATCGGTCTCTACATAGTTTATGAAGAATCAATATTAAAAAATAAAAAAGAAGTATATTTATAATTAAATATTAGGTGAAATATTAATTTTTCTTGACATATCACGATAGGTTATAATGGTAAATTTTTATTTCTGTGATTTAATTACAATTGGATCATTATTTATATATATTTTTAAAAAATATTCCTTTATATTTCTCTCATCAAAATATCTCAGGTGATCAATACTGATGAGTGTAATGAAAAAAATCTATATATCATGGCTTTCCAAACAAAATATTATACTATATGGAATATATATTAGATAACATATAGAATGTTTTTATGAAAATAAAACCTTGAGTTATGTATTAATTTGGTGGTGAATCTATTATATTTTATAAAAATAAACCCCTACAAAAAACATTGAATTACTTATCCCATATATTTTCGAAACCAGTGGTCTTACAAGGGAGACAGAACAAGAATAATAAATTTTGACGATTGGGGTTGATAAAAATATGGTCAATTAACATGGATTATGATTGTATAAATATATATATTTTATTTTTCTTCTAGTTTCGAATATAATTAATATGAATATAATGACTAGTAATTATTACATATAAAAATCATTAAATATATTTTTTATTACATACATAATAAGAATTAGAAGATGATTTTTAAAATTTAAAAATTTGTATTCTATTATTCTATTTATAATTTAATTGAATAAATATGATTTTAATGTCTTGTATTTTTTTAAATAGTATATTTAATTTCCTTAATTAATTACATTATTTCCGGATTTTTTTAAATTATTTTAATTCATATATATAGTATATAAAATAATAAATTTTAATTTTTCTAGTTAAAAAAATACTAAAGTTTTTAGATAATTTTTTTCCACAATGGGAAAATGTAAACGAGTGGAATCATAGATTAAACTAGTGGAATCCTAGAGTACATTGGCAGTATCACAGAGTATACTTATGACATCACTATGTACACTAACAACCCAACACATCCCTTCAATCCATGTAGTGTTAGGTGGTCCAAAATATGGGTTCTTAATCACATCACATATCATATATAATTATTCTAGTACTATTCTAACACCTTCTAGTATGTTCCCCCATTCCCGAGGTAAATTTTTAGTTGAAGTTGTTTTGGTATCTAGAAGAAAAACATTGATGAATCTCTCCAGTAATCTCTAGATCAATTTTTTATTTTACAAATAATATACTTTTTGGTCAAGTGGTAACCTCACAATCAAATTCAATCGTGACAAAACCTGCGTAAAAGCATACATAAATGTTCACACATATGATAAAAAAGGGGAACATCCTCAATCCCACCAAAAAAACTAAAATCATCAAACCAAGATCCAAATTTACATATTTAAAATTCAAATTGGAACATCCAAATAGAGAACAGCTGGACCACCTTAGTAAGAAGAACCTAAAACCGTGCGAGCAACAAGAACCTCAATGGTCGAAGAAAACACCACCTCCTCATAGTTACCGGCTCTCATCTGACATCATAAACTATATGATAGAATCACCACCACCAAAAAACACATTTTCAACTTATACAATCATCCTAGCCTTAGGGAACCCCAAAAACAAATTGAGAACCAGTAATGAAGACCCACAAATCTCCACGAAAATTGTATCTAGAAACATAAAAGACCACTAATCATGTATTTACCACTAGCATGGTGCATGGGTAGAAGTGTGATCCAAACAACCATATATTGTGATTAAATTTTATTTATTGGATATTAATTTATAATATATCAATGAATTTATTTTAGAAAACATAGAGATAAAAAATAGGAGTGTAGAGAGTTTGTGAAATTTTGTAGTTTTTTTGTGTGAAAAAAGTAGAATAAAAATAATATGATTCATGTAATGGAATATTAATAATGGAATTAGAATTAGGATTTTAATTTTAACCTTAGGATTTAAATTACTATTTTTATGATGTTGGTGGATTATCAATTTTTTTTGATGATGGTTAAAATTTAATTATTAATCATTTTACGTAAGTAATTTATTCTGAATAGATTATTTTAATAAATGAAATAATATAAATATCATAAGATATACGGTTTGTGGTGGTGACATGTAAATATTATAGTAAGAGGATTTTGGTAATTTAGGTTGATGTAATGTTATTTTATAAAAATTAAAAGGGTGTTTTGAATTAGATTTAGTTATAGGGAAAGTTGAATTCATTTATGTCATTATGGATATTATGGTATGTTAATAATTATTAAATATGGATTAAATATGGATTTAACATAACACCACAACTGATTATATTGATAATAGGTCTTGACTATAGTAACCTTAGCTGACATCCCAAGGACACAAAATGTTGGAAAAAAAGCCAAAGGCTTAAGAGAACATTAGGTGATGATTTTAACTATATAAGGACCTTTCCAGAAACATTACACAATCTAGTTTCTTTAGAAAAAAACTAACTTTATGTCATATCCAATGATATTTTAGGTTTAGAGTTATAGGTAATTAGATCATAAAACTTAAATAACAATCCCATATATTACAGTGTGGAAACTTATATTTGGTTTCCATTTTCCCCACAATATAATTTTTTTGAAACGAAAAAATATTATCTTCATTATAAATCTCCATGACATTCATATTTACTTAATTATTGTTCTTAACCATCCTTAAACACTATGAAATAATTTTAGAAATGTGGGATGAGCACAAAATGCTCAGTAAGGGACATAAAATAATTTTTTTTGTTATTCTAGTGAAAATAATAAAAAAATGAAATTTTTTTACCTTTATCATAATATAATTTGATAAATTGAAATAAATAATTTTTTAATGAAAAAAAAATTTTTCTCTCACATAAAATAATTAAATCTAATAGTATGAAAATAGACCCCCTTAGGCATCTTCATGCATTATATTCATAACCCTTGTTAGAAATAACATGAGAATAATTAACTTGATAAGAGAAACCTCCATGGAAAACTAAATACATATTTAATTCACATAAAATTAGTAATACTCAATATATTGGAGAGACATATTGGGCCTACCCTCTTGTGTAAGTTTTAATGGTCCCACCCATCCATATAAATTCATATCAAGATCACCCTCTTGTATATGCTTTATCGAGATCACTCACTCATATAAGCTATTTGGGATCACTAATTAATCTTCAAAAATTCTCATGTACAATATAATGAATACTTTTTCCTTGCATATTTTCATTCTGAAACCCATTAAAAAAATATTTTAAACCCGCTTGAGAAACACAATAGATTAGGAAATACCATTTCCTTGGAAAATCCCATTTTCTAAAAAATATACCTAAAAAATATTGAAAGTTGATTTTTCCTTAAACAAAACATGAAAGTTCATGAATTATCAAAAATATCATGAAATGGTTACTGCAGTGTTAAATCTATATTGATGTCGCATTTATTAAAATAGTACATTCCATTTTTTTCTTTTATAAGGATATTCAAAATATTTTACAAAAAGGTTCTTTTTAAAAAATTATTATGAAATTATAAAGTGTTATTAATAATTAATTAATTTAAATATAAATACATAAATAAAATAATTTTCTGAATATATAAATAGATGAATATGATTTGGAATTTAATATTTAAATCATTTAAAACATGTTTTTAGTTAAGGTGTCATAGACATTGTGTTTGACTCATAATTTAATTTATTAAACATCTTGGATAATAAACCAATGTTAATTATTTACTTACTTATGATCCATTTTCAAGTTTATTATTCACATTATTTTATTTATTACCATGTCATATACACATACTTATTCAATTATGTTCAAATTAGATGGTTTAAGAATATTCAGCTCGTATGTCAAAATTGACATTCGTAGTCCGACTATTGTCAAAGGGGTCACTATTCCACCATATCAACAATAATAATTATGAAATAATTATAATTTTTAGGAATAAATTAAACTTTTTAAACCATATATGACTGTAGGGAGGGGCACTCTTCGAATTATAAAAGTTTTTAAATTAATTTAAATTAATTTTGGATGAAAATTATAATAATTCAAAAATATGATGAGGATGATTATAAAAACTATAATCCAATATAATTTTTATATATTGAGTATTTTTTACCCTTATAATTTTTTTAACCCCCCCATTAACCCTTTGGATAATGATGTTGATATCAATTTTTTGTACTCTATATATGTTGAAAGCGATTCTAAAAAATGAAAAATGACTAATAAAAGGGACATTATTTTTATTTAAAACCATATCCTACTAAAATATACAAAGAAAGCGTTTCTTAATAATTTTAATCATTTAATAAATCATTATTTATTATAAAATAACATTAAATATTTTTTGGGAGTTATTAACATAATTTGGATGTGAAATAAACATGACAGAAAATGAAATCGAATATAATCCTTTAAAAATAAAAAAATATTATATATATATATATCTCTAAAATTACTATAACATAAGTATCCATTTAAATTATGTTACTTGTAATATTTTAGAAATATTTTTTTTTATTTTCCAATTAATTGAATAAATATTGTGTCATGGTTGCATAATCATTTAAGGTAATTATTTCTAGAATAAACATTAGAAATAAATTTACATGGTAAAAAATTAATTTATATTTCATATAAGAATTAATATTCATATATAGTTTATTTTTATCCCTATTAGATAATATTATAGATATTAAAAGAGAGAGAGTTTAATTTTAAACATTATATTTACTTAAAATAGAATAAATGTTATAATCAAATGATAGTGGAATTCAATTTCTACATTTTCAAATAATGAAGAGAAATGTTTTAAAATAAATTTTCTAATAATATAAGTTTAGGTTTAATGGCGAATTTTAGTCTTTATCACCATATTTTTAAAATTAGTTTTCTAATTTACCCTTACTGGGTTAACAAATATTTACTACGGTTACTAATCATAATTAAACAAGATGACAAAATACCTATATATCAAAATTTCCCCTCCTAATTAAAAATAAGGAGTGAATTTTTCATTAATAAATATCTATAATTGGCCATTTTTAAATTAATATTAAAACACAAAATTCAATAAATAATATTTTTTAGAAAATTTTTGTTTTATGACCAAGAATGAACTTATACCAAAATAATTTTTATTGATAGTTATTAGGTAAGTAATTATAATACATAAAATCTAAATTAAAAATTTTTACTTTTAATATAATTTTAATCAAAACTAAACTTTTTAAATTCGTTAAATGAAAAATAAATTTTTAATAGAAATTATTATTATTCACTATTCTCTGAAAAATCATTAAAAAAATAAAAATAACTGACCGTTTTTTTGATTTTATGGTTTAAAAATAATTTTTTTTAATTAAAAGTCTAAAATTAATATGCTAAATTTTTAGTAAAACATTATAAGAGAAAAATAAATATTAATCAATTTTCTTTTCTCAATGAAAAACCATTAAATTTTAAGATAATGATTATAACAATATAAAATATAATTCATTAATATTAGTAAGACCTGAAATTGGTCCGTATTGAAATTAACTATGTAGTTACATTCTTCCCCCTTTTTGAAATTGTGTCCACACAATTTTTTTTCTTACTTAAACAAGTGGGAATATTTTTCCTTCTAATAATTATCTCATTCTAATATTAATTCTTTAACAATATTATTTTTCAACAAATATTTACATGATATAATACCATATTATAAAAAACTTTCTCTCTACGGTCAAGAATTTTAAGTGGTTGTTCTATATAAGAATGAATTTCTTCAAATAGAACTACTGCAAAGATCAAAAACATGATATGAATATAATATATATTTTCTTACTAATGAAACAGGAAATGTGCCATGTACCACATATAATCTCAGAGGAAAGGCTATGAGATACTCAACTCATCCAACTTTCTCTAGGATATAATATAGTTTAATGAACTGTAGACGTTACATTCTAGTTTTACAATAATTCTAAACCATTTTTCCAGTACATAATTTATGAAAAATGTGATCCTCTACTAGAAATGAAACACCATACCTCAAGTTAGATACCTTAATTTCCTGACTTGAGTTTTCCTCATTTTTTATTGTATCGTCTTCACCTTCTCAACCATTTATTATTCCAATTCTAGTTCCAACATCTTCCTTTTAGCTACTTCATCCCAATAAGCTAAATCCAGATGCTGACTTCCCTATGACACCTCAAAAGATCCCATATGTATATAAGAATGAGAAATATTATTATAAAAAAATTAACTATTAAATGAGTTTAATCCTAATATCTTTTGTAATATAGTTAACAATAAATAATCATGTGTTATTTGTTTTGAATCTTTCTCTCAATCTATCTATCAGTTTAAGGTAGAAAAGTAGTAAAAAAAATCAATTCAATGCCCAATAAATTTTAAAACCATTCTAAAAATTAAAATTGAATATGGGATCTAAATAAGATACTATATAAAGAGGGATCACATGTAATTTAACTACCTATTTAAAATAAATTTGATAAATTTGATCCAAATACATACTAGCACGAGTGGGAATATAATGAATATATTTAGTTAATTAATCAAAAATTACCTAAATGAAATTAGTATACCGAGATGTGTTTTTTAATCCACCATGAACTTCATTAAGATGTTCCCCCGTTTCCATTCATGAATTGTAATTTTCTAAAGTATCTACTTTGGAAGTTACCATTCATATTTAACTAGTTGAAATGATAAATACTTCATGGAAAATTCTACAATATATTTCTTCTTTCCTTCCCACTATTAATACTCTTTATGGTCTCTATACACCGTAGTTCTTCTAGGATAAATGGAAAATACAGAAATATTAGTTTCAATCAATATTTATCTCATTAACTAGGAATCAAAGGGCACATATAATCTCTTTCAAAATTTCAAAACACATTCCTTATTAGTTATAAATTTAGTTAGATTACCATTATTTACCAGTTCTACCCTTCCTTGTAAATCATGGTCCTCGAGTAGAGAATTTTTAATTCTATTAGATATATATGATCACAATTAAACCAAAAAAAAAATAAATAATTTTTTATATAAAAAATTTATAGTAAAAGATTCATCAAATAACTAACCAAAGATTCATGTTTTAAACATAATATTGTTAATAATTAATTAATATTTTGAATTAAAGAATTTACTTATTTTTTTCCTTTCCTATATGGTATTTAATTCTATAATCATAATCCTTGATCAATTAAATATATCTTCCTTACCTCATGTTTAACTATTTTTGAATTAATATACACATCAAACAATTTTGATCGATAAATATTTCACAATATACATTATATAAATGAAGGCTACATTTTACTAAATAAATAAACATTGTAGTATACTCCAAATAAAGTTTAAGATAGTTTCAATCATGAGGATTTAATTGATGTAAACATGAGATATGAAATGACCCTTAAACATCAGTTTAGAACTAATTCCATTCAATGAATCATCGTTTTATTTAAAAAATTCACCATTTATAAAGGAAATGGAAAAAATTGGAGCATTTACCACCCATATTTTTAATTTTAGAAAGAATAAATCACACTATTTTTTTCAATAAGAATTTAATTACTTTTATAGTTATAAAAATCATTTTTCTATACAATCAAGATCTGTATTTAATAAACTAGCGGTAAAAACCATCTAATCCAATAAAACTATGAATCTCTATGAAATTTTTATATATTTCCAATTTATCACAAACTTTTTTATAGGGTGAACAACTATACCATCCTTAGAAATAATATGCCCAAGGAAAGAGATCAGACACAACAACAATTCATGGTTACTATATATTCTATATAACTTATTTTCTCTTTAGTATTTTTGAAAAAACTTTATATATTTTTCCTGATTCTCATAAATTTTATAATATACAAATATATCATCAATAAACACACCTAAAAAATTATCTAAATAGTAATATAAAACAATATTCATTAGATAATTGAATATACATTAATAAATACTCATAATGAGCTTACGTAGTTCTAAAACATTTCTTATGAATATATTCCTCACTTAACTTCAACCGGTGGTACATGAACAACGATTAATCCTTAAAAAATATTTTTCTTCTTTGAGTTGATAAAAAAATAATTGATACGAATAAAATGATACTTTTTCTTAATATTTTTATTACATAGGGTTAAATTATCATTGGAAGTCATCATTAGCCCACATTTATTTTTAATATATAAAATAAGAGCAGCCCATGGTGATGTTTTAGAAAAATGAATCTTTTATCAATAAAATTCTATAACCTCTTTTTCAAATAAAAATTTTCAACTTGATCCATTTGATAAAGGGGTTTTGAAATTATGTTAGAATTTTGAACATATAAATAGTAAAATAAACATCTTGATTTGGAAAAACACTATATAATTAATAAAAAAGACATCCTTATATTTATACACTACCAGCAGATTTCTATTCTTAACAATTTCATTATTTTCAAAAAGATGAGATATATAAATTTCACTACAATATATAATAAATTTATTATATCCATGAAATGTTATCAACGGTATAAAATAATTCAACATAACATTTATATATTTTTAAACTATCTTTGAATGATAAAATTAATGTGGATCTACAGCTAAAATAATGTCAAATTCAACTATGGGTTGTTCAAGATGATTTTTTTTGAAATACCATCCCACTGATAAAAATTTGAATATTTATAGAAATATTTGATTCTTCAATATGTAAAAAAAGTATTAAATAATTTTTTTAAAAGTTTTTATGATTTTATGATTTTATTTTAAATGAATTTTTCTGAGAAATAAATGAATGTGAAGATCTACTTTAAAACAAAGAATCATAATAATTTGAATAAATAGTTAACATACGTTCACCCACATCATTAGATGGTCCAAAATCAATCATAGTAGAATAAAATGATATTTCCACACTACTTTTCATTCAATATTGATTATTTCCTCCTGTTGCAGATAACTATTGGAACACAATAGCATAATTCCCAAAACCATTTCAAATAAAAAATCTCATCATTTTTGGGATATCTATTATCAATTCATGTATTTTTTAGGAATCTTTTATTTGCAATCTTGACCTATATATCCCAACCATCTATAATAATAACTCAATCGGTATCCTATTAAACATTTTATATTGTCTCTTTTACAGAACTTAGAATATTTTTTGTGCTTTCTTCTATATTTCTTGGTTCAAATTAATTATTTTCCACCTTGACTGCTTATTATTATTCTCAATTCAAGGAACTTAAGTTCCATTAAACTCCATATCAAAATTCACATAACTTTTAAAATATCATGATAAAAATATATTGGTAAACATTTCTTAAATCTTGGTTAAAATTTAGTAAATTTTCCTATCAAGGTCTCGGTTAAAATTTATGGAATACCTGGACAATATTTTAAAATATTCTTTAAATGTTAATACCGAATCTATAACTTTTACCTCAATTCAAAGAATTAATTCTCCAAAATGAGTTAGAAAATCGTAGGAAAATATTTATCACAAAAAATATTATTTAATGTGTCACATTCCAAGGTTTAAATATCATATATCTATCTCATATTATTAAACAAATGCCACTGTCGATCAACTTGACCTTCCAAACATTAAATGGAATATTTTACCAATTGGTTTAATAAAGATCCCATGAATTAAAATATGTTTTCAAGAATATTTATCCACACATTGGGTTCAACTAGATATAAGGAACCGAAAAAAGGTGGAGGGTTTTGTTTTAAATAATTATCCAATATCAACTTGTTCCTATATGATAAATCTCATTTTCTATCTAACATGGATTCCTCCATTATTTATATCCTGCATCAACTAAACTATAACTAAAATGAAATAAACACTTCCAATCCCAACAATTCCAATATTCTGATTTAGAAGTATATTTTACTCTTTATATCTTCCTACTTAATCTTCCTTATTTACACTATAGTAAACCACTCTGAATATATATATATATATATTAGATGAATAAATTGGGTAATCCTCAAATTCTATATTATTTCAACTTTACCATGACATATAATCTCTAAAGGGTATTATATAAACATTATAATAACATGTAATGTTATCTAATCATTTTTTATCCCAATTATAATTAAGTTATATTAAAATTTACATAATCTAGTTTCTTTATAATACAAATCAATTTCATTTGTATCCAAATATATATTAATTTTTTTCATTTTAAATAATTATTTCATAATAATTTCATAACGAATTCATATATTACAATGTAAAAACATATACTATATATCCATTTTTCCGACAACCTAAAACATTCATAATGAGAATATTTTTCTTTTAATGAAAAATATTAATGACATTCATCTAGACTTCTCCTCTATTTTTACCCATCAAAAACCCCTATAAAAACATTAAAAAATGGGGGATAAGCTCAATAAGTATTAATAAGGAAAATAAATTTAAGGAATCCATTAGTCCAGAAAAAATCATGAAAACTCCTAAATTTTTACCTTTGTCACAATATTATTTGAACGAATGAAATAAATCATTTCCACTTAAAAAACACACTTTTTCTCAATAAAAACCTTTAAACACCATTGAAATAATATAGAACCCTCTTTTTTCCAACAAATATCATTATATTCATAACCCATGCAAGATATAATTGGAGACCATCTAAATCCATAGGACAACCCTTTTGGGTTAACTCAACCTATTTACAAGTGTAGACAAGGAACATTACCCAATTCATTGGAGGTAAATATTATGATTACCCACTCATATAAGTTGTATCAAGATCACCTACTCATATAAGATACATCATTCTCACCCGCTCTTATAAGCTCTATCAGGATCAACAAATAATATATGATATATAAAGATCACCCTCCAACAATCTATAATTCTCAAGTAGCTTATTAGGAGTAAAATATTTTATTATTTCAAATTATCATCATAAAAAAACTCATTTAAATTCGTATTCAATACACATTCAGATATTAAAATACTATTTCTCATTGAAACACCATTTTCAAGGCTAAAATACTTAGAACAAAATGGAATGTGATTTTTTCATTGAATAAAGCATGAAATCAATAAAATTAATCAAAAATACCAAATAATAGTTATGAAGGTGGAAAAAACCATTGATGTAAAGTACATTAAAATAAAATATTCATTTTGATTCATGTAAAGAATGTCAAACATTCCAAAAAAGATTACTTTTAAAAATTGATGTAACAAATTAAAAAATTTGAATTATTATAAATTAAGGTCCATGTAAAAATATCAATAAAACAATTTTACTAATTTTTACATGGAAGGAAAATGTTTTGAAAACAAAATTTTAAAACACTTAATATGTGGTTTGATGTTAAATTATTTTTTAACTTAGGTCTAAATTGTCATGTACATTATTTATTTTAATTTTATTAAAATTTGGAACCATTATTGAATGTATGAAATGAAAAAATTAATCACATGGATTCATAGAGGTAGTAGTTCAAACTTACCCACAATCATGTAATCATTTTTTTTAAAGAGTGGAAGGGTATAAAAGTAAATATAAGTTTTTATTTCCAGAGTCATTATTATATCATGATGATCATATATTTATGTTAGTTATATATCTTTAACTTTCCAAGTATAGTGGTAATGCAAAAAAATTACATCCTTACGTGGTGATGGAAGGATAAACGTACTCAAAAGTGATGTTTTTCGCTTTTTATATGATGAAAAATGGATGGAAAGTGGTTGTACCCTAAATATATAGCATAATAGTATATCATGATAAAAATTTTGTTATTTTATTTTGGGTACAATAGATTTTTTATAAGTAAAAAAAGGAATAAATTTGAAAGAGTTGTAAAAACAATTTACTTCTCTTAGAGAAACCTCCTTTGGATCTCTTATTAATAACACTAGGGTTGTTATTTTTGGAAGACACAAAACTAGATAATATAATGAAATATATTTAGAAAATAAATATATAGGGGTTTTATGAGCTTTATAGATCTATGTGGGGTAAAGAGTTTAGAGAAATGGGAGTCCTTTTATATGAGAGGGAAATGACACACTTGGGATTTCTAAAATGATAGGAATAAAATAAAGTTGTTCTCAAAAAATGCTTCCAATTAGATATGGATTTAAATAAAAATAGTATAAGGAGTAAATATAATAATAAAATTAGATTTGAATAGGTTATTTGGTCATTTTAAACACTATTGTTTTGTTTAAACCCTTGGTTAACCAATTTTATGTTTAGTCAAGGTAATGAATTTTTAAATATTAATGGGATATAATTTTACATATTAGGTAATAATTTGTTCTTAAATATTTAATTGATTAAATATTCAGCCATATCTTATCCCACATGTAAAATTTATATATTTTATGTTTTTCAAATAATTTAATAAATTATTATTTTCAAAAAATATTGATAATATCGTTTTTACGCTATTAATTTAATTTGATGTTAAAGGCCTCTAGAAATATATTTAATTCTAATATATAATTTTAACATAACAATAACACATAACATATATCTATAAAATTATTTGGAAACTATAAATCAATCTAATTGTATTAGTTTCAATATTTTAGTATTATTAATTATATTTTTCAATTAATTGAATAAAAAATTGTATTGACATTGCATAATCATTTAAGGTAATTATATAAGCAATAAAAAATAAAAATAAATTAAAAACAAGAAAATAATTTAATTATTATTAAAATAATACTTATTATTCAAAAAAAATATTGTTATCCCAAAGTGAACATATAATATAATTTTAAAAACTGGAGTGACATTTTGTATTTTTCTTTCATTAAAATATTTTATATGTCATTTTATTGAACTACTATCGTATAAATAAATATATTAATATAAAGATGTGATAAGGTAATAAATAAAATAATATAGCAATAATTATGATGAAAAATGATAGCCCTATCACTTAATTTTTTTCAAGGTTAACCTAATTTACACATTTACCATGGTGAGTTATTTTTTTTATTTATACTTTTTATTATGAAAAATAATCATGTTTATCTTAACAAACAATATAAATTGATATTATTATGAATATGTAATCCATTTTACCAAATTTATCCTTTATAATTATTGGTAATTTATTCCAGAATAATAACACAAAGCATGATGAAAAATGTTTTTCTAAAAAAATACCCATTTAAGTCTAAAAGTATTTTTATACTAAGATAAAGTATAATGTTTATTAACCTGTTATTAATTTTATTATTTATAACTAAAGGATTATTAAATTAATTTATGATAAAATTTAGAATATTATGATTCATTTTTCTGAAAAATAATTTTGGTTTTAAAAAAAATCACTAGTTACTGATAAATCAATCATTTCAAAAAAATCCCCAAAAATTGACCAAAACATAATTTTGATATGACGTTTTCAAAAATTAACATTAATAATTTAAATTATATTTAATAAATTTTATAATTTTGGTTTGAATCACTTTATTGACTAAAACTATGTGTATTGTTATATTGTTTCTCTAGAAAGGATAACTTTTCTACAATTTAAATTTTGGAGTTATATTATTCCCTCATTAAAATAAATTTATCCTCAAAATTTCCAAAATGTTGATGCATTGAAAAATTTGGTTATTTATCCATTGTACCATATTTATGTTTCCTTGTTTCATCTTCAATCATATGATTTCTCAAAATTATATTTACTAATTGAGTAGTTTGATTCCTTAAAATTTATTATCTAGTTTCTATAATCAAGACAGGATCTTCATGGTTAGAAAAATTAGGTTCTAATTCAATTTCATTATAGGTGAGAATACAATTTGAATCTGGAAAGTACATCCTTAATAATGAGATATGGAACACATCATTTACTTTAAACAGACTAGGAGGAATTTCCAAATGGTAATCCCATGGTAAAATTATTTCTATTATTTCAAAAGACCCAATGTTCATGGAGGTCTTTTTTCCTTCATTATCGAACCATATAAAACCCTTTCATTGGGATATTTTCATGAAAACACAATCTCCCATTTTAAATTCCAAATATTTCATTTAGTTAATAGTATTTATTATTTTATTACATTGAGGTATGTTAATATGGTAATGAATAGTTTTTACTAACATCTTTGTCTCCTCCATAGGTTCTGGGCCTACAAGATTTCTTTTACAAAAATATCCCAACATGTTGGAGTATAAAATCTCTTGTCAAATAATACTTTATTTGAAGCAATTTTAATACCTGAATAAAATGTATTGTTTTATGAAAACTTTTCCATTGATAAATATTAATCTCAGATACCATAAAAGTCATGTGATAATGGACTTAAAATGTCTTATAATATTTGAATTGTCTTTTTAGTCTTTCTATTAGTGTGAGGATTATAAGATGTTCTCAAATGAAGCTATGTATCATGTTAATTATGAATAATTTTCTGTAATTTTAATGTATGTCATCCATCATGATCAGACAGAATTGAATGAGGTATAACATGATTTCATATAGATTCATTAATATAATATCAAGTAATATGATCAAAAGTTATATATTTTCTTATAGAGAGGAAATGCATAATTTCTTGTAAGATAATCGACAATTACCCATATAGTATGATTTGTTATAAAAGACAATAGTAATCCATTAAAAATTTCAATCATAATTTCACCCCATTTACATGAATGAATAGGTATAGGATTAATGACTCATATAGTATGTTTTTTCACAACCTTTACCTATTAAATAACCATGCATCATAAAACATAATCATAAATTTCATTATTCATACTATCCCACCATAATGGTTCTATCTATTCCCCATATATCTTAGTGTTACTAGGTTTTATAGAAATTTCATCTATGATTATCATCAAATATTTGTATTTTCTTCTTATATATATCTAGAACACATAACCATTATCGATATTTCATAATAACATACTCATGAATAATGTTTTATATCCTCCCATCTTTCACTCACTCACTCAAAAATAACTATTCATTTTGAAAACATGGACACCATTAATATTTGGGTGGTATGTATTGATGGAGATCTAGAGTATCTTCACTAACAATGAAAATATAATAATGGGGAAGGGATCATGTTGTATATTAAATAATAAGACATTCATCATGTCCTTTTTTCCAACAATGATGTCGGCAGTGATGTTACCCCATCATTGTTCAAGTGAAATTTGATCCATTACCATTTATTGACATGAACTCCCTAAAAAACTATTTTAAATACCATGGAGTGTTTTTATTGTATCAAATGTATCCTTCCTGAATATTATAATCTGATTATATTTCCATAATTCTGATGTTGTAAAGCTTGCACAAGGAATGAATATTGAAGATAGCTCTAATATCTTCTTTGATAGAGTTAGTAGCTCCATAAAAGGTGTTAAACCCATGTACCGCTAACCCTATAAAATAGAAAAAATATATCCTTCACTCTAATTCCTGAATTCATGACTCATCCATATGAATATTATACACTACTTTGGTAGGAATCCACTTCTTCTACCCCCATTAAGAGATGTGTCAATTGATTTTAATACTCTAGAGATAATATATCCACATAATAAATTTTTATATTATATATTATAACATGATAATATGGGTTTGATAGTTTTGAACATGTATCATCAGCTGCTACAATGCCTAGGAAAAATAATATCATTTTACAAAAGAACATATCTAAGTCCTTTCATTGACTCATCATTATAAATAATAAATACGTCCCATATCGATGGTAGTTTCAATATTGGAATAATTATCATCCACATATTTATTTCTAAAAATCATAATTCACATTTTTATAAAAATAGGATCCGGACCCCTTTACAGGTCATCTTCACTAATGGGGACGTCAAAGTAGTGAATTTTGAAAAAAACACTAATAGTACCCCACTAATCTTAAAAAAATTAGTACATTAATAAAGTGTTTAAATGCAGTTAATTCTTTGACTGCCTTTATCATTTATAGATCAACTGTTATTTCATTCATAGTAAAAACATATCGATGAAAAATAATCTTATTAAAGATATAATTACACAATCCTTATTTACCATATATCCCCTTTTTTATTGGAGAATAAAGAATGATTTAGAAAAATATCTTATCTTCTTCATAAATTTAATATTATAGTAGGATATCATCAATAAATAGCCTAAAAAGATAATCAAAATATTCCTTGAACTTTGAGATCATAAGATCCAGAAAAATAAATGGTGTATTAGTCATTCCATAGGTAATCACTATAAACTCATAATTTCTATACCTCATATGAAAAGCTTTAATTGGAATACCTTCCTTCCATACTAGAAAGTATTTTTACAAAGAATGAATATCACCATTGAAATGTATTTTTCTCTTTTAATTTTATAAAGAACATCTTCAATATGAGTTGTATGAAATTTTTTATTCGTACTAATGACATTGATTTCCTTGTTATCAATTTTTTTCCTCATAGTCACAAAATAATTTTTAAAAAATTAATAATATATCTTCACTATGAAACAATTGGGCATATAAATACCTTATCTCACAACTCTTATAGTTATTTCATTAACTATACTATCTACATAGTAGCCATCCAATATGAATTATTATATATATTTTTTACATCAGGTATTTATTTAATAGAAAACACAGCATCACGTACAGTGGTATTTTCATGTTTTTCTTCAATAATAAAATAAATATATTTGTTCCCAATAAGAACATCTTATGTTCTCGGGTTCTATTTTCCTTTAATAGTTTTCATTCTCTTTGTGTCCAATATTTTCATTATGAAGAGATATTGGAGTTGGATATAAATAATATTATGATGTTTTAGTCTCTCCTTTGAAGATGATGGATTCTATAACTTCGTAAAAAATTGTAATCTCCTTTAATTAGAATTAAATATTCTCACAATAATATGAAATCCAATCCATACCAAGGATTATTTCAATGTTAAAAAATGTATAATGATCGGGTTTTCAAATTGGTCACATTTATGTTTCATAGTGGGAACTCACTAACACCTCTCTATTAAGGTAATATTTTCTCTATGAGGTATGATTGAAAATTCCATTCTATGGTGATAGGGAAGTATTTAATTTTATTTGAAATTGCGTAAAGCATTAATATTTTTAATGACACAGAATAAAATGAAGAATTAGATAAAATTTAGGTTTTGTTCAATATACATGTTACTACATATTTAGGAACTTCAACCACTATGGTAGTGATTTAATAATCATTGCATTCATCCCATAACCTTTAAAGTGGATAATTGCATTGACACATGGGATAATAATTTTTATAGAGACCCATATCATTAGAGTTGAATAAAAAAATTGGTATATTCATTATTTTTCATACAATTAGAAGAATAATGAACTTCTCTATATACATTTAGGAAACCCACTTTCCCTGCAAGAATATTACATAGTGTATCATTCCATTCTTATTACAACTTGAAAAAACCACCCTTCACTTTTTCTATTTATCGTATTTACTTCTCTAAAGTGATCATACCCCATCTTCTTAACTTTATTTATTTTTTTCATAAAACTTTGAGAATCATTTCTATTTCTTGATATCATATGACATTATGCTCTTCAATGATGAGAATGTTTAGGATAATAGTTCACCGAGAAGGATTGGATTTACCAATAAAATAAATTATAAATCTTACTCTTTTGATTATGTGAATGGTTAACATCAATCCATTATAACCATGTAAATGTGGATTCAAACATTGAAAATTTTCATTTTTTATTGACATAAAACAGATAATTGGCTCTCCATTTCAACTCATCTATCATGAGGAAAATAATTTACCAAGAAATGTAATTTAAAATAATTACACTCTTTGTTTGATATTTCCCCATTATCCTTGGTGTTTTGAAATTATGATCACCATTGATCTGCATCCAACATGGGATGATAAACATCCAGTACAACCATCTCCCATCAATTACTTCCGAACATAAAAAAATATTCTCTATAGAAAATATCCATTTCTATACCAGAATTGGATTGTAGTCCCATGGAATGATACAGGTTTTTGAGACTTGAAAACACCATCATTTTTTAATGACATTGTGGATCATCTAGATGATCTATACGTTCATGGTTTTTTGTAAAAACCCATGACAACAATCTATGTATAGTTATAATTTCTTCATTTATAACTTGAGATCCATTATCATTTTCTTAATATGGAGGTAAATCCCTATATTGGTTATGTGTATTAATATAGTTTCCATTCCAAACCATTTTATCATTTCTAAACAATTTAATGCACTATATTGGGTTTTAATATTAATAATCATAATGTATAATTATAAAATTGGTGAAGACCTTATCCAAACATGAAAATTTATTCATAGATAAAAAAATAATCATAATCATAGTATCATTGTGAATAAAAAATTCAAATATCTGTAAATGGTTTGTAATTTAATTGTAATATATCAAAATAATATACTTTATGAGTTTAAAAAACACCCATAGTAATCAAATGCTCACTATACACTAGAAATATAGATGAGATATGATAACCAAATAATTCTAGGTTAATTACCACTATATCCATATGTGTCAAATCCATGTATACTTGTAGTATGTAGATAGATCTGTACAAAATTTATAACTTCCTAATCTCCACCTTACCAACAACATTATTATATTTTTATATAATGATTCATATCCTTAGATTATTTCATAGGGCTATGGATCTTAATATATTTTCCCCCTAAATCTAGTTCTATTGGATTATGATAATCATTATCTAATACCAACTATAACTCCCCGATTTTAGTACCCTAGAGTTGGTGGTTATTTTACTATATTGGAACATTATACAAGGGACTTTATCCTGTAGGACTGAATTGTTATGTAGTCTTGGGAGACTAAATATATAAATGATTCTCACATTATATCTACAAATATGCATTATAATATAATAATTATTATGATAACTTCCTTATTTCTTTTATTAAAACCCTACATTCACCCATAAATTGCTTTTAGTTATCCTAGGGAAATAAAGACATAAAAAAGGATTATCTTAGATGAATACTGTGTTAAATAATACAACTGATGCTATCATAATGTAAGTAAATAATGAATAATATGGGTGAGATAAATATAATAAAATATTTCTTATCTATTATACCATAACAGGGGACAATATACATGGATAAAATAACAACATAAATAATCTAATGAAATATAACAAATAGTTTCGAAATTATTTAATGAAAAGTGTCAGACTTGATAATCCAAATGTTAAGGCCTTATGAAAATACAACATATGTAATCATGTATGGAATATTCCAAATACACAAAATAATTTTTTTATGAGACCTACTGATTCATTTAGGAATTATAGAGGGAACCTCCCATCAGACATTGTGTCGAATTCATCCATCATTTGAAATTGGTGAAAAATAAAAAATGTAAAAATTCATATAGGTAAACTGGAATATGAAATTCAAATATTTTCCCTAGCTAATAAGTCTACCATAATCATTAGTCATTAAATGTAATATAGAAAATGTTATCAAATTAGTACATTATTATAAAATCATAATATTCAAAAAAATATTGGAATATATGAAATACTTTAAAAAAAAATTGGAATATTTCCTATTGAAAATACACTTTTCATTTTGAATTAAGTTAATTGAAATCCATAAATTTAAATAATATTATTGAAAAAAATAATTTAAAATGAACATGGGAAACATATAAATGGTGATTAAAATCATATTGAAGTTAAAATAGTTGTAAATTCCATTCATGGCATATAAATTAAAAGAAAACATTCCTTTCACACTTTTAGAAAAAGTCATAAAGTACCTCACTCAGAAAATGGATATAATATTTCAATGAAAACTATTTATAAAAAGTAAATAATTGGAAACAATAAATTAATAAATTCATATTGAAATATTGAAACTATTCTTGAATCCATTTTAATGAAATATATTCATGGTAGAAAAATATTCCCAACCTATGAGAGAAATAATGTACATTTTCTATAAAATATTCTTTTAGTATCTTGGGTACATAATAGTGGGAATTGGAAGAGAAATTCATAATTTTTTAAAATAACCAATAGTGATGAAAATATGTGGGGTTTAAGATATATATATATAGTTATCATAATCAATTATTAAACATGAACAATTCTGAATAAAGATGAGATTGTAAAATACGCCATTACCTCATGTCCTACTTTCTTTGTAAGTGATTTTATCCAAGTATAAGTAAATTTAAATATATTATAAATATATTCCTGAATCATATAAATAAATATAATATCATATATTATCTAGTTATAACATTTCAATACCCTTTAATAAATAATTATTTATTAAAAATGTTGTTTTCGAGTGTTATCTATTTCAATTATCATGTATGTTTTTGTTCTGTAGTTTCAGTTATTGAATATTTCTCATTGTTCTATACTATTTAAAATATTAATAATGATATAAATATCATATATATTTGTTATATACATATTTATAATCATCCATGATTGGGGGAATGAAAAATTATCTCATCACTTTGTAGAGGTGACATTCTACATATAAGATATAGTCAAGTTATCATTTTTAATGGGTGGAAGGATATGATGGTAAATAAATCATATTTTTTCTAAAATAATAAATATTTTATTAATAATATATATATCCTTTTGTTCCATCTTTATAACCATCCATGTTATGTAGTGATGAAAAATTAATTACACCACTAGGTGGAGATGGTAAGTTTTATATACGCAAGAGTGATGTTTTTTTACATTTTTTTGAGTGAAAATGAGATAAAACTGGATATACTAAGATAATAATAACATATTATTATTATTATACTATATTTATTATTTTATTATGGGTAAAATTTATTTAGAGTATGTGAAATAGAAAATAAATTTCAAAGAGTTGTAAATATGAGAATCATCTCTTAGAGAATCCTCTATTATTTCTCTTCTTAGAAACCATAGGTATGGTTTTTTATAGAGAAAAAACTCTATAATGTTACTATATATGTTTAGAATATAAATTTGTATTTTTTTAATGAAATTTAAGGCACAAAGTGGTTTCAAAAGTTTATATAAGTGGTGTCCTCTTATAAGAGAGGGAAATGCCACATTTGAAATTTCTAAAAATTTAAAAATATAATTAGTTTATTCTCTTTAAAAATTATTCCGAATGGATATAGAATATTATAAGAAGATTAATTGTTCTAAATAACCATATACAATTAAATTTAGATAGGTTTTGGGGTCATATTAAAAACTATATTTTGGTTAAACCCCTTGGTTAAACAATTTTATGTTTAACTGTAGTGACTTTGTAACTCGTATGGGGTTATAAATTTATATCTATAGCTAGTAATTTTATTATAATTGGAAAGGGGATGATATTTTAGAATTTATCTTTTATCTTTTTCCTCTTTATAGTTTTTTTAAAAAAATTATTAAATTATTAGTTTTCTTAAATTGCAAAAATTATATTTTTTATAATATTTATTTAATATGACATTAAGGGAATCAAGAGAAATATTTAATTCAAATATCTACTTTTAACACAACTCAAATATTACATATATATCAGTAAATTTTTTGGGACACTATAACCCACCATATTGCATTAATTTTAATATTTTTAATATCATTTATCTTATTTTTTATTAATTGAATAAATATTTTATCGGCATTTCAGAAGTATTTAAGATAGTTATATGATAAATAAGAATTACAAATAAATTCCCTACATAAAAATAATTTTATAATACTCAAAATAACCTTTAATTTATTCGAGAAATTATTTTTCTCTCTGTGTGGACATATAAAATAATTAATAAATCATGATATTGACAATTGGTATTTTTCATTACATAAAATATTATATATGAAATTTTTAAGTAATATTGTTTCATAAATAATGATATTGGGCACGTAAAGTGAAAATAATAAAACTAAATTGATCCAATTTTAATTAATATTAAAAATAGTGGTCTTATCATTTAGTTTAAACCTAAGTTAACCAAATTTACAAATTTATCATAGTGAAAATGTTTTTCTATTATTACAATTCATTATGACCAAAAATTATGTTTAACTTATTAAATAATATTATTTTTTAATGATTTTAAATATTTATAAAATTTTGCAAAATAAAATATCTATAAATGGGAGAAATTCATATTTAAATTTTTTTTCAATGCATGATGAGAAATGTGTTTCTTAAAAAATGCCTTTTTGAAGTCAAATTATTCTTATTCTCTGGTCATGTATAATAATGATTCATATAAAATTTATTTTATTACATATGACTAAAAAATAATTATATTAAATTATTATGAAATTAAAAATATTAAGACTCTTTTTTATTGAAAAGAAATAATGGTTTTACAAAAATACGTACTTCTCACTATTCACTGAAAATCGTTAATTTTAGAAAAATACAAAAAATTCACCCTAATATAATTTTGATTTGAGAATTTTAAAAATTAAATTCATTTAAAATGTTATATTTATAAAATTTTATTATATATATTTTAATCACATTAATTAATTAAAATATGTATATTATTTTGTTGTTTCTCTAGAAAGAAAAGCTTACAAAAATTGAATACTAGGTCTTATACACCCCATGGTATGAATACAATATCAAGATTATTGTAGAGTTTCTTATTCAAATTCATATACCTACTTTTTTTTAATTATATATGGAGTCATTAAAATAGGTTAATTTCTATGTATGAGTTCTATTGAACACTCAACTTCATGATTTGGGGGAAGAATATGGATGTATTAAAAAATACAACATTATATACCCAGAAAATGAATATATTCAATATTGGGTTCCTCCTAATCTATTTTAGATAAATATCCCTAATTAATAGGTCATACGACCCATAAAATGGATTTATCATCGATGAAAAATTCATATTTATCCTCATATTGAAAGTTAATCATTGGAATACCAAAAAAGACATCCCATGGAAATTGATATGGAATATATACGGAGGGAGTTTATCTATGGCCAAAATCCCTTAAAATTAATCTACATAGATAATGAAAATGTTTAAAGGTAAAAAATTCCCATAATTATCTATCGGATACGAGGTATAGAATTTAGATGGGAACATATTACAATTATGATTATTTACTAAAAATTTAACATCTATTTTTTAGGTGGGGAGGTGATACTATTATAAAATTATTCATATGAAAAATAGGTCGTATATCTATAAATAAATAATATATTTTCAGTTATAGAGTGGATTATAGGTTTAATTTTATACACTTTATTCTTGTGACCCACTTGATATATTATGATCGCTTGAGCTTTCCCTTTTTCTATTGTCTATAGAGGTTACTAATTCCAAATTTCATCATTAACCAATGTATTATTTCATGGTTTGAAATTATGTTCATAATACATGAAATCAATGTGTTGGACTATGGGTGGAATATATGGGTAAGGGTTTTGTCCATTCATTTCATTAACTAGCCTCCTAAAATCCAATTGGGATTTCTTTTCATAATTGCCTACTTTTATACACTTAAGACATTTAACAGACCTCATTGGCCTATTTACATTCAAACTCCTTCCAAACTTCATTCATGAACGAATGTGAATTTTTTTCATCCATTGGTTTTATTATAATAATTTTCAAAAAAATTATATTTCCCTTGGGATCACCAAAACTGCGTGAAAAATTAGGGTCTCTTATATCAATTTCTTAATTGATAGAAAATATAATGATTTTATCATAGCTAAAGAATTTTATTATATCAATTTATATTCTAAGAACTGGTCTCACGAAATAAATAATCAATTTGTCTATTAGGTTTGATGATAAAACATGAAGCATACCATGAAAGTCCAATTAAATTTTCCTCACATTTACTAATAATTCATTAACTTTCTTCTTCATTTATTGGAATTCCCTCGATTTTTTTGAAGGGTACAAGGAAGATAATGGTTTAAAATAAATTATTAAACTATTATCATATCATGGTGTTAATTTATTCATGTTCTCTAATATTATTCATAATATTCCACCATTGATATTCTTCACCTTCAAAATAATATACAAAAAAATTTAATTTTTTTTATCTGAGAACAAGAGAACAAAAAATATATTTTTAGTAGCACTAATCATTTTTTCAACCATTAGTGGATTGACATTCCACATAAATTATTGTGTATGTGGCCTCTTGAAAGACTCAATGGTATGTTGTTCCCTCATTTTTTTATTTGAATTTTCAAAGGGATTAATAGCTTGAAGAAGTTTTAAAAACCTTACAGTAATAAATTTTATAATGATTCCAAAATGATTTGTTTTTATGGACGAAAATCATTTCAGTATCCATCACATTCAATGTTAACTCTTTTCCAACTAGTTTCAGCCGTTGACTAAAACAAAAAAATTATAGTTTCAGAAAAAATTAACATATTTAGAAATCATATAGTCATGAAAAATAATTAATAATATGCCAAAATCATGACACCTTATTTTCAATATATGACACAATAGGTTTAATAGAGTCTATAAATATTTATAATAATTTCAAATCCTTCAAAATGTTTAGAAATGAATATGTTAATTAACACTAGAATATACCTCGGTAGTTTACATACATTTGTGTAGTCCTGGGAACACTTATCATGTACTACTGATAACTGAGTTAATAAGAAATAATCATATTCTAGGGATGGTACACTAAGGTATATCTATTCAACAATTGCATCCACTTTCTTGTATTTAGATATAGATGTTTTTTCTAGTCAATCATTATAATATCATCTTTAACAATACTTTATGATGTTATACTATACATAGAATTATCCCTAGCGGTTTCAACAATGTTCTCTAATTCTAATCTCTAGAAATAGAAAACCCTCCTATGATACAAATATAGGTTATCTAAGCATAAGATACAAAAATATTACATCCATTTAGATGAATAATAAAAAAATTCATAAAGATACACTTTTAATAACCACAATGTATTAGTTTATTTGGATACTAGATACATTACCAAATTATTTCATGATAGATATTCAATATATTATTAAAGTTAATCAAATGTGGTACAATCTAATACATATTATCCTTAAATCCTTTCTTCATAATCATTGGGAAAAATTATTAAATGGTTATCTCATATTCTAAATAAATTTAAACAAGTGATATATCAATATATGATCATATGGAATCATAATATAAGTATAAGGGAATGAGATCATGATTATAACTTACAAATTTCCAACCCAATCTACCATATAACCATAAAACACGATTCATATCTTAAGACATTACCATTTAAAAATATTGGAAACATAAGAGTGACGAATCGTCAGAAATAAATCATGTCACATGACAAGAAATAATAAGTATATGGAAATTTCATAAGAGTTTTTTTCTCAATCATAAGCTAATTCATAATAATATCTTATACCTCACATATTCATCATGGAATTACATAAACAAGATTATTCCAATATTTTCCTTAGAGGAATGTATATCTAGTTAACTCCATCATCTCTTAATAGTTCTTTATCTTTGTCACCTCTTATGAGTTTATTAACCCCAACATTTCTTAGGAGTTTCTTAACTCCATCATCATTACCCAATTCATTGGAGTGATTTATAATTCCGAGGACACTCTTCACATAATAATAATAATTCTTTCATATGTATGCCATAAGATCATACATCATTCATCATATCATCATATCATATCTCCTGGAAGAAAAATGGATTTCATAAAAATCACATAATCATACTCATTAACCATGAATAGAATAAAAAAGGATGGTACCGTTGGGTACTATCCCCATTAAAATGTGACTAACATGAAAGGATGTTATCATAGTTGAAAAAATCCATTAAAATTTCTCTGGAATAATTCATGAGGAAAATAACCTATTCATTTTAAAACCACTTATTTAAAAACAAAAATATTAAAAAACATTATGGGAAAAAATTTCCTTGAATATAACCGTGCATATTTGTAATGGATGATTTGAAAAAGAAAATTATTATGGTGGGATATTTCATTCATAATTTATTCAATATGAGAGTTATTTTTCCACACATGAAAAAAGTAAAAAACAAATTGTTTAGAAAATTAGAAATTTAAATGACTCCTTTTAAATAAAAATAAATAATTTAAAGTTTAACAAATATTACCTTTATAATCAATTTAATTTTTATATAAAAAATCCTATAAATCATTTTTTAAGGGTATGAAAAAGGATGAAAAGGTTTTACGAACAAATAGGAAATAAGGTTGACTATTGGTAACAAAATCATTTTCTCAATAAAAATATGTCCCAAAGAGAAAAAATGGTTCTAATAAATAAAAATTATAAGAATTAAAATATGGTAAAAAAAAGTTAACGGATAATATTAAAAAAATTTCCATCAACAGACTTTTAGTATAGACAATCTCTAAAATAAATGATATTGTAATATAAACCCTTACCTCATCTCTCCACTTGCTTTGTAAACATTAAAAAATCATGTATAATAAATATAGATTTATTATAAATTTATTATGGTACCACACTCATATATATCATAACATGTATAACGATAACATCTTATTAATAATTTATTAACAATTTATTGCTAAAATCACTAATTTGGTTTATAATAGTTTAGTTATTGTTGAATTTTTTGATTCGTAAATTCTTGTCCTTGTACATTGATCATTGATACATGATCCCTATAATTTTAATCATGTAATTAATATCATATTTAATAGTTATATAATATTTTATAAAAATTTATATAAATCATTGATGAAAATTTGATTACATCACTTCATGGAGACGGTGGTCCATACATGAACACATGTGATGATTCCACTTTTATATGGGATGAATATACGAAAATTAAATAATAATTAACCAATAATGTGATATAATAAAATCATATATATCATATATATTTACTAAATATATCATTATAATCATAAACATGAATCGTTGATGAAAACTGATATGTATCACTTTGTAGAGGTGGTAGTCAACATGTACAATCATGATTTTTTTTGGTTTCCATAGGATATAATGGATTTGGATAATGGTTTTTATGTAATCAAAACTACAATTAAGAATATTTACAATAAAAATTTATTTTTTTATAATGGATACCATTGATTTTTATGATTTATAATATTAAATAAATTTGAAAGTATCTTCTTTAGAGTTATACATCTTTCTTGGGAAACCACCATTAGGTTAGACCTCAAACCCTAAAAGGATGGTATTTTGAAAAGATATGATGATCTATGATGTTATTATAAAAGATAAAATGATATTATGGTAGGGATTCACCAATATAGAAGGCACAATATTTGGGAATAAGGTAGTAGAGTTTGTTCCCTTTATTAAATGCAGCAAAGGTCACACATGAAATTACAAAAAAGATTAAATATTATTTATATCATAATCTTGTCACATCGCACATAGGAAAACCAAATTAGAATATATGACATTATAGGGTTAAAAAAAATAAATAAATAAAATTTTTAAATATTTTGGATACAATTTAATTTATATATCCTATTTAAACTATATTAATCATGTCTTAACCTTCTATGATAACACAACGTTTTCCATTATAATGTATTTATATAACCAACAGAACTATGGTGTCACCTTGATTCCATCTGAGGAGGAGATTAGAGCATCTATCTTTTCTATTATCATTAACAGTGAGGTAGGGATGGGTGGGTTTACCAAAAAGTTCATTACATTATCTTGGGACACAATTCATCATGATTTCGTGAATGCGGTCAAGGAATTATTTACTAATTCTCACATGCAAATTGGGATTTACATTCAAGGTAGAAAATTCTATTGATATTAGAGATTTTAATACAGTGGAAATTGGGAATACACTCCTTATATTTTTTAGTATGATTATTTCTATTAGATTAGGGAAATTGGTCATGAATAAAATCACCATTAAATAGTTTGGATTTTTTCCCGATATAAACTTTAAAAGTTTCCTTTTAATGTAATGTTTATGTCTTGGGAGCCACTACTCTGATACCCCGAGCTGGGTCATCACATGATCTAAAGCGCACCTCCACATACACCAGAGGTTGAAAACTAGCGGCGAGGGACTAATAAGTCACATGGAAAGAATATACCCACATTATTAGAGAAAGACACAACAGAACAAAAAATAAATAATAGAAACAATATGAATAACCAATATATTGGCATATCCAAGATTTTCCCAAAAAAAGGTACAACCACAAATCAAATACAATAAAGTCATTTCATACTAGTAGAGGAAAGTGAATGAAATACAAAAGTAATAAAAAATGGACCAAATCCAAACTGGTCAAAATTCTAAGTCCAAGTCCTTCCCAAATTACATACTAAGCCTAACTCAACATCCTAAAGTATGGCCTTCGCTCTTATCTTGACCTGCAACCACTAAATCTACTCGGGTACCTAATGATGGCCCAAGCATGGTGTAAGTAGAAAACTCAGTAGGCCACCACCAATAGTGTTTACAAAATATCCAGTCAAATAAATAGTGCATGAAAGTACCAAAAAAATGGTATGTAAAAAAAAGAAAATTTAGATGCCAGTCGTTAACATAGTTCATTTATTTAGTGACTATTATTTATCCAAAATACATTTCTGATACCATTTTCACTACATATTCCCTTCTTACCAAATGTTCTTTAGGGTTATTCATAAATATCAACTAGACAAGGGCCTTAGGAAATCAATCAAAATGCATATGGGAGATAATCAAGTCACCGCCTCACTAGAGATACATATATCACATCAACAGAATATCCTCAACTCGATGCCTTAGTCTGGGTAGACTGAAACCATTAGGGGAATAGGGCCTCCGTCCCCTTCACTAACCCATGCATTTTGATGTGGAGTTTAGAGCCTTAGTCAAACCGAACTAGTGGGCATAAAACCTCAAGTCAATACCCCACTCTACCAAGACATGTGCACATGCTTATTTATCAAGTCATCATAACAATACCTTAACACAACCAATAATATTCAATGCCATTATAATTCACAATAAATGATAATAACATGTGAATTAATACAATTCCATAACCCATTAACACATTTTCTAATTACAATTCATACCCATCTACCCAAATTCCCATTTTTATGCTTTAACCCATTAGAGATATTCCAAAACCCATATACCTTATCCAAATTCCCAATTTCTTTACATTTAGCCATTTATCCCATTTATCATTTCACAAGAACTCTCCTACTTATGCATTTCAATCACATTTCCCAAATCTCATAACCCAACAACGAATTACATTCAACCTTTAGGTGTAGCACAATTCCAATGTATTAACCCATTAAACATATTCATCCATTGCCTTATTACACCCATTAACATACTCCCCCTTTCCCATTCCATCATCCAATTATATTTTCACCATTTAACATGCCCTTATCCTTATAGGCATTTCTAACGGAATTTAATTATACAGTTGACATAATCCCATTCAACCCAAATTACAAATTTTAATGTCATGAAAAACAACTCCTTATGCATTTATCACCCTAGGAATTTTTATCATAATTCTATTTACAACTCAATAAACCATTAATGCATATTCTACATGTGATCCACATTCTTATTTTGGAAACCCATCTCTTAACCTAACTAAACTCTAGGTCCAGTTTTTCTGGCAAACCCCATGGGTGGCCCTAAAATGGTCGCGTCCTCCTATATGCATCCCACATGGGTAGTGAGGGTTTTAAAGAAAAAATATAGACACCCAATTTATCAAATCATTCTCAACGTACCAATACACAAAACGAGAAAGGAATAATCTCACCACACATGCACAAATCCATAACAAAACTATGGGATATAACTTGCAGACCACCTACCTCAAATCCGTTGATGGACGCACACTCAAACATGGTCTAAGATCCGGATTCACGAACCCCTCATAGCCCCGAACTAGGTTCCACTAGAAAAATAGGTTTGTAGGGTTTCATAATAAGTTTGGGGAAACCACAAGCCCTAATCCAAAAAAAGAGAAGAAATAGGGGTGTTAGACATTCTTGATCATTTAATATGAAACCAAAAGTTCTAAAAACGACCAAGAATAGTGGAAGAACCACCCTTTGGAATCATGGTTCATCCAAGATCATAACTATGGTTTCAGGGGTTGAATGGTGGGAAATCCCGATTATGGGTTTAAAATCCCAGATTAGAAATTTTTTAATTTTCTCAATGTTTCCAGGCCGCACGGTTTCCCACCTGGCCTTCCAAACCGTGCGCAAACCGTGCAGAGGCTAATTCCCACACGCCCCTATCTCAGATGGTTTTCCACATCATGTGAAAACTTTGGGGGCTGCTACTACCTGCACAGTCTCCCCTCACATGGTTTTCCAAACCATGTGCAAACCGTGCAGAGGAATGTATGCCCCCCCTCTCACACAGTTTTCTAGACTATGTGAAAACTGTGTGGGTTTCTACTGCTTGCACGGTCTCCCCTCACAATGTTTTCCAAGGATACATCCACTTAAACCATTCTCACCACAATAACGTCATGGGGGAAACATAGGTTACAAGACTTAACTCACAACACATGGAAACATAACACACCACATCAAATCATCACAGAGGAAAAAAGCAACCCCTCACCAGCATGATCATCTATATAACTCATTACCCAAATCACTTGGTGTCATTTATTCTATTTTACACACTCTAATAGGGACTAAACCGGATATCACCTGAAAGAAAACACACAATCCTTCCAACCACATTTCTTAATGATTTCATTCGACAACTATACATCCAAACGCAACCTAAAAATCTTAGGTACTCGACCAATTAAACCATTATAAAGCTCTAAACCAGGGCCAACTCACCCAATCAGTGACCACTCGAGTCGCTCCAACCCGAAACCCTAATCATATCATCAACCAACCATTTATCTGGTATGATTCTCTCCACCATTATTGGTTACATGACACCTCCCCTATCGATGATGGACCAAATGGACTCAACCCAACATTCCCATCACCTAATATGCTCCAACTCACCATGCCCAAGCATCCATAGGTAATTACCCTACATTGGAATCCTGCCAAACTATTGAAACAATTCAGATGAAAAATCCTACATTATACATCCAAGGACTAAAATCAACATGAACCCACTCAGGCAAAACGTTGTTTACAACATGAATCAGGAGCGGGTCACTCTCACCACACCCTTTCAATTTTATCATCTCAGGATGGGCCACACCCAACTAGCTTGTCCCATAACACCCATATTCCACTGATGGTATGATACCCCTTGGTATCACCTTCCTAAGGTGCTTAATGACATGATGTCTATCATTGTCATCCCACACACCCATTGAGGTCATATCCTGAATTCTGGTAGAATTCCATCATCGTGGAATTACAGCCCTCCAGACCATCATCTGCTTCACCCTTGGGATGACACCACATCACATGGACAAGGTTCAATCCACTTCATAACCTTTAAAAATCCACACAATGAAAAATTACCTGAGTCTAACCCCATCGTTAATTGGAGTTGTAGAGCCCAATATTTCTTACCAAAACCTATTTTCATATCTGACCACACTTGGTACAACCATCGCAGGATTCACATGGAACCACCATGAGCTCATAGCCAACACATGGTTCATCAGTCCCCACATCCAAGGCCAACATGCCTCTTTGAGAACCTAACAAGAAACGTACAGGTTCCTCATTGGCATCCCAGTTCCAAAACATCAGCTCAATGTTCTCCTCTCCATACCCCGGGATGACATATCACTCCCCACCTTAGGAGTGTTGTTTCCACTACTATCAACTGGGATTACAACCACCACATATTACACTCGATCACAAGACGAACCCCAAAACCTATACATGGATATATATATTTTTCCTCAAAATAGGAAAACAAACGTCACCAAGTGCCCATTCCAGGCTCCCATTAACTAACCCTTGACATTTGTTGACATTTGGTCCATACTAGGAACCTCACCCCAAGCCATAGAGTGGGTACATCCCATCATCAAGCTTGACACATGTTGTTTCCCTATGCATAAACCCTATGATGTCCCTTATCCAACCAAACAAATTAAAGTCTCTTGGTCTGAGCCAGAGCTTATCAACATACCTGGGATGATGCCAAGATGTTGGACATGCTCATCACTAGAAGTGGTACGCTAAGAATTTTTTGAAGAACAACACCATAAACATATCCATTTTTTATTTCAAGATATGGGCAACCATGACCTGCTCGGGATCTCGGGTTTCCCTACCGAACGTGTATCATTAACAATTAACCACCACCACTCAGATGTGATTGAAAACCAAGTTCAACCATCGCCCCATGACATAAAAAACAAGAATTAGTGAACAAGTGTTTCATATTGAACTGATTCAATCACACCACTTGAGTCCTTATAATGCGTCCTTGTCAGCTAACTACCGAAGCATAATGGTCTACCACACCAATCAAACCTACTATCTCAAACATATCAACATTAACATGGGTTTAGACCTTTTCCTTCTTACATACATAACCATTTCCATTGGGTAGTCAGTCTCATCATTCCTAAGGCAGCCTCTGCATCTCACCCAACAACCAAACCATTCATACAAATAAGATCAGCCACATGACCACCATTACCTTGGGTGCCACCAGTGAGTCAAAGAATATAACCACACATTAGCCACCCTTGTATTTTATGCTCGAAAACAACTTCAAAACTCAATTAACCATCACCCTAACAGGTGATCTTAAAACCCATACAATAAATCCCTTTGAAACAACCCTACATCCTATCACAAGAACTTTGGTTCCCGTACAAACGAGCCAATGCACCACTACACCATTTACTAAACTCAACAGTACTCAGTATGCATTGACACCACCTCTGGTGTAGCTTCCATGCTCACATTCCATGTGCCTACACCGCTAAGCTAAACTCCAATGAGGCAAACATGATTTTTAGAAACTATCATCACATACTCACAACTTGAGTGGCACAACCATCCATCAACCTTCCCAATTTTCCCTCAAGGCCCAACCTGCATCATAGAACACTCTATGTCCCCCTACCAAAGTCCAAAACAACTGCATGCGGAACACACACCCAAACACACTATAAGAACTATCTGAACACTCTCTTAAGTAACCTTGAAGGTTTAATGATACCAAATCCCTAGCATGGAGTCAAAAACAGAATAATCTTTTAGTCCTCTCTCCAAAACATACATAACTGGACACGAAAAAAGCAATTATCGTGGATGGAACTGTCACTCCCATTCTGATGCACATTATGCCTAGCGCACAAAACAACCATATACTCTAGATTCCAAACCAAATTTGTTCACATTCCTCCGAACTATTAGCAAACATCTTCTATGGGATTCAATACACAAAGATCAAGGTCTCTACTCATATGGTCACCATGTCCCAGGCACCATCCTTAGGGTCCAGCATGTACACTGTACAGTCATGAGCCATGAGAGTTCCCTCGCTCACATTATAGAACAACGTCTCACAACTCTACCAAGGGTTCCATAAGCACCGAACTTGGCCATATCACAACCAGAAAGACCTCACAATCCAAATCCCAAGTCTCAAACTAGAGTACTCTCACTGCCCCAACCTACACGTACCAGGGGATAACTGACAACAAAAAAGGACACCCACTATTGAACACAATCATTATTATCTTAATCTTATCATTCACTTGATGCTTTGAAGAATGACTGGCATGATTTAACCACAAATGGAAAAAGGTCTCATGCTAGCAACCTTAAACAACTCATTCTTCATGCTCTATCTTAACAGTCATCATCATACATAGAACAATTCACCCTACCATACCTACCACAATCATGGTCAACATGGGGTAACCAGTTCACTTAATGACATGTCTTTTGTCAATGCCTCTTCAGACCAATTCTTAGATTACAACATGATTCCTTTCACCATAGGCACATTTCCCATTTCATAACTTATTACAATCATCATTTTAGTTCATTTAGACATTTATTTAGGAAAAAATTCATCAACAATTTTACCATCATTGTGCAAAATTTCCCTTTTAGACACCGATTCATCCTTTTACAATTTCTCACAGTCCAAAAGTTTAACCCATTCCTAAAATATCTTTCAACACGATATTATTTAACTACTAATTTGTATTATTTTTACTCACTCACATTCATTACCATCATTAGGCATCATTTTCTTCATATTTATCAAGAACTATAATGACTTCTACTCTTTATATGCCTCGCACATCCATCCCGTGTGTGTTTATAATGATGCATGCCGCCTATATCCATAGGTTCCTAAAATGAAGCATGAATTCACAACCTCATGCCATTCTGCCCATGAGAAAAACTTAATAAATAAATCAAATCACACAACATAAGCACCACCAAATGGTGAAACATCACTCATGTTTAACAACTCACATCAAGAACAACAATTCCCACCCAGGGTGAATTAGGTTTTCCCTCATGCATGGGATAGCTAATCCCAAGAACAAGCTCATTACCAAGGCCTGACACTATCCTAATCACTTTTCTACCATCCCCAAATAGTAAGAAAGAGAATAGAACTCCTATGATACCACTTCGTAACGTCCCGGATCAAGGAGACACTAATACAGTTCCCTGAGCTAGATCATCACATGACCTCAAGTATGCCTCCCCATGTGCCAAAGGATGTCGACTAGAAGCGTGGGTATAATAAGTCACTTGGGGAGACTATACCATATTTAACAGAGCAATGAAAATTAGAACAAAAAATAAATAGTGGAAACAATATAAATAACAAGTATACGTTCATAAACAAGCATTTCCAAAAAAGAGGTATAACCCCAAATCAAATACAATTATTTCATGCATACTACTACTGAAAAGTGAATGAAATCAAAAAGTATGACAAATAGACAAAACAACAAAAAAGTACCAACTCTATGTTTGAGTCCTTCCCCAAGTACTAATCGAGACCAACTCAATAACCTATAGTAGGTCCTTCACCCTTATCCTAACCGGCAACCAATAAATCTACATGGGTACCCAATGGCCGCCCGAGTAGGGTGTGAGTACAAAACACAACAAGCCACCACCAATGGTGTCGACAAAATATCCATTCTAATAGATAGTGCATGCAAGTTTGAAATAAATAGTATGGAAGAAAAGGATAGTTTGGGTGCCATTAGATAAAAAAGATCATTTAATTGATGACTAGTATTTATCCTAACTCCTTTTCTTATACCATTTTCACTACATAGCCCCTTCTTATAACATGTTCTTATGGGTTATGCATAAATATCATCTACATAAGGGTTTAAGTAAATCAATCACAGTGCATATGGGAAATAAATCAAGTCTCTATCTCACCAGGGATACACATATCACATCAATAAATTATCCCCACCTCGAAGCCTCAGTCCAGGTGGAATGCAACCGTTAGGGGAATATGGCATCTTCCCCCTTCCATAACCCTTTCATTTTGAGGCAGAGTTTAGAGCCTCAGTCTAACTCGACCTGTGGACATAGAACCTCAAGTCAATACCCCACTCTACGAAGCCATGTGTACCTAATTATTTATCATGTCATCACAACCATAAAATAACACCACCAAGCATATCCAATGCCTTTATAATTAACAATACATGACAACAACATGGAAATTAATACTATTCCATAACCCATTAACACATTTTCCTATTACAATTGATATCCATTTATCCAAATTCCCATTCTCATACCTTAACCCATTAAGTGTATGAAAAAACCCTTATGCCTTAGACAAATTCATCAATTCCCTTACATTTACCCATTTATCCAATTTATCATTTCATAAGCACTTTTCTACTTATGAAATTCAAGCACATTTCTAAAATCTCATAACCCAACCACTCATTAAATTCAACCATTAGGTGTACCACAATTCCCATGTATTAAACCATTAAATATATTCATAAATTGCCTTCTTACACCCATTAACATACCCCCTTTCCCATTCCATCGGCTAATTATAAGTTCACCATTTATCATGCCCAAATCCTCTTAGGTATTTCTAACCAAATCAAGTAAAATAGTTGACATAAGCCCATTCAACCTAATTTACCCATTTTTATGTCATTCCAAACAAATTCTTATGCCTTTATCACCCAAGAAATCTTTATCATCATCCAATTTAGAACTTAATAAACCATTAATACAAATTCCACATGGGTTCCACAATCGAATTTGGGTAACCCATCAATTAACCCAACCACACTTTAGGTCCAGGTTTTCCGATGCACCCCATGGGTGGCCCTAAAATAGTTAAGTCCTCCTACATGCATCACATGAGGATTGTGAGGGTTTCAAGAAATAATTTAGACACGCAATTTACCAACTTGTAATCAAGGTAACCAATACACAACAAGAAAAAGGTAGAATCTCAACACACATTGGAAAATCTATAACAAAACTATGGGATATAACTTGTTGACCACCTACCTTGAATCTGTAGATGAACACACTCTCAAACATGGACTTAGATTTGGATTCAAGCTCCCCTTAGAGCCACAACCTATGATCCACTCAAAAAATAGGGTTTTAGGGTTTCAGAAGAAGATGTGGGAAAGCTCAAGCCCTAATCTAAACAAGATAAGCAAGCGGGATGTAAGACTTTCCAAAGTGCTTCAATACACAACAAACAATTCTCTAAAAAGCCATGAATCGAGAGACAACTTCCCTTGGAAAGATTGGTTCGTCTAAGCTCATCACTAGGTTTTCATGGGGTGGAATGGTGAAAATCCCGATTTTGGGTTCAAAATCCCAGAGTGGAAATTTTTTAATTTTCTCAATGTTTCCAGGCCACATGGTTTACCCACACTGTTTTCCAAACCGTTTGAAAACTATACAGATTATAAATCCTGAACAACCCCTCTCTCACATGATTTTCCCCACTGTGGGTATACTTTTTGGGTCACTAATACCTACACAGTCTCCCCTCACACAATTTTCTAAACCATGCTCAAACCGTGCATATTTCTCAGAGAGCCCCTTCCCCCTGTTTTCATGTCCTAAACACCCGTAATTCCCCCGAGCCTTCTCATGAACATGGGAAACACTTATTCGGCCAAAATAGGGGACTTAAACTGAAACAAAATCAAGAAAATACCTTAACAGAAATCCAGGGTCTTATATCTCACTTCATCTAAGAGTGTTAATATCATGAAGTGAAACAAAAATTAATATGAATATTTATTAGAATATTGATATATCCAAAGAATTTTATACTCTAAAATGGAGATTTTAATTTTTCTGTTATTATAAAGTACTGTTTATAAATTACTTTTATCAATATTATCAAATATATTCTATATTCTACACGGATCAACATCTATATAAATGGATATTTGAGAGGATTATTTCAATGGTCTGGTGGGTTGAGGTTGGGTTTTCCCATTTCATGTATTATTTATTCCCTTCTAGAATACTACCTGATAAGGTGTATGAATTATATGTTCAATATTGGAATTTTTAGGAAAATCAATGATGGCATGGGTATGCTGACACCATCAATTTTTTTCTAATGATATCCTTATTCTTGGATATGCCTCCAAAAAAATATTTTTTCTATCAAAGATATTTTTTCCACAATGAAGAGGTGGTTGGAAAAGCTATAAGCTAAGGAAAATATTCCATTATTTTGTAAATGGAATTTTGGAGATCGGAAAAAAGAACATAATTAGATCTCATTGTGTTAAGAGTGTGTACTTCCTTTTATGAAACATGGAGTTAAACTTTTCTAGGGTATGACTAAAATGTGCTATATGGAAGGTATTTTTTCATGAATTATCAATCAGAAGGCCAAATCAAAGGGTAAATCTTTTCCTTATGTGGGAATGGTGTTTTTGGTGAACTCAGTGATTAGTTATAATTTTTTGTACACTTTTTTTCCTCCTAGATGGCCCAAAATTCTTAATAAAAAACTCCAAGGATTGATTGATAACTTTGTTAGAATTACAGGATTTATTAAAAAATCTAATCACATTTTCCTATAACATGTTCATTAATACAATTTATATGGTATGGCTTAACATAAAGGATACTTTGAATTGTAATGACGATCTTCTCACAAAATTTACATGGAATATATTTACTTCAAGGGATACCTCAATTGAACTTATCTAAAGTTGATTTTATGAAAATATGATAAACATGTATTCATATTTTATGATTTCTTCTACATTTCCTAATATCATGAGATGCATTAATGGTATGATGAAACGCTCTAAACGGATTGTTTATATGAAATCCAAATATAGTTTTTGGGATACTAACTTTCTTGAAAAACCACTTGTGGAAGTTATGATTTGATCCACCGAACCGGAAGTAGATTACTATTTCTAGTTTGTTTTATAGTAGGCAGAGGCATCATATATTGGTTCCATAGTAGATATTTTAAAAAATTCAACAATATAATTTTTTTAATGAGAAATTGTTTTATGGATTCAGAACCTGAGTGCGAAATTTACGTGTGGGGATTCTACAGTATGAATTCAATTGGAGGTGGATATACTATATCTTGGCTCCCAATATTCAGGTAGCTTTTTTCAGCCTAATAATACATTTATTCTCTATAAAATTTGGAATATTCGATTATAGAATCATGATCATCATCTGGGTGATGGAATTAAGTTGGCCACAAATTTTCTTTTTTTTATAGGGTCAGTGGAAAAAATCATCATGTTTTTGTTGAAATTATACTATCATGATGATTCCTGGATTATATTGAGGTGTTTTTTTGGGGTGTACAGTGGTAGGGGTGTACATGTTGAGAAACTGATGGAAGATATCATGACTACTAGTTATTTTAGTAGGTAGGTGTAGAACCTTCTAATGGAGATAGTGGGTTCAGTGATTGCTTTCACCTAGACTACAATGAACTCAACACATTTTGAAAACTCAAAACCTACTTTTCATTCATGGAAAAACATCATTCATAGGGATGTGAAATATTTATCTCAGATTCAAATAGATTACATGATTAAATCATTAGAAAATAATAATATTCTTAGAAATATTGGTGTTCATGATAGGGAACATATACCAGTTGGTGTGGAGTTAATTCACTAGATTCCTCTTATCAGTCCATGGATTAATTTGAATATTAATCATGATTTCTTACATGATCCATGTAAATCAGGCTATGGTGGGGTAGTCCATACTCCCCATGGTTTTCTGAAATGGTGTTTTTCTCATTATATTGGAATTGATACCGCATATAAGGCATAGATATATGTTTCAATTATTCCATAAAATATGTTTCTCATCATAATTTGAGTCATTTATTTATTGAATCTTATTATCAGTTGGATGTTAATGCACTCAGAGCCTATACAAGGAACATAACATTGAGAGGTCTTCCAAAATTAATTGAGTGTATTACTATCATTAATAATCTCATTAAAAAGGTTTTACAATTGTATCAGGAAGCTAATTACATTTTATATGCATTGTCATAGGGGGATATTATGGAGACACATTCAATTTGGTCCCCTTTTTTCTCCGGGTTATTTGTCATATCTTCTTGATGAGGATGTTTAGGGTGTTATACACACCAGTTGTGAAATAATTCTTTTTAATCAGATTATTTTCATTTATAATTCAATAAATTATTGGGAACAAATTATTTTGGATCCTGAAATTTTTAGATAAAAGGTATTTTTAGATCACATATTCAATAGAATAAATTAACATTTATCTAATGTTTGTTACAAGGTTTAAATGAATGGATATTAAATTTATTATTGAAGAATAAAATTTTCGTAAAACATGTTTCTTGATGTTTTATGTTCTTAATTTAGAACTATTTTCATCCAAATTAAATAAATAAATATATATATGGTAAAAAGGATTCCACAATTTCAATTAGTATAATGAATATTAGGTTATAATGTCAAATATATTTTTGGTCATAATAAATAGTTATCACGGTAAAAAATTACTACTACATTAAGTGTTAACAAGGGGTTACTCTAATATATAAGGGTTAAATTATCCCGAAGAAATATCTATTTTGATTAATAGATTGTATTTTGACCATAATAACATTAACTTATAATAATTCTCATTTTAAATCCACTTTATATGAGTAATTCATATATTATATAACAAGGTTTAATGTATTGAACATGCTTTCCACCCACCTCACTTAGAAAAGGGCACCAATACTTATCTCTTATCCAAACATTTTGAGCCCATTATATAAAAAAATATCAACCAAAATACTCTCCAAACATCCTTATACATGAACAATATGTTATATTATTTACAAAAGACTGACCAATGAAGTCCTATGGTTATTTTCAGTTGAATAAACCAGAAGAATAGGTATTTGTTTTTACTAACATTTATCTAGTTTATTTCTTATAAACCACCTCCAAATTATCTATAATAATATTAACATTATATTATAAGTTTATTTTCTATACCAAGATATTTGTATTTTATTTTTATATCCATTTTAAATATCCTTCTCATTAGTTTGGAAATGATTGAATCGCTTGGCGTATGTGTGTAATACTATATCAAAAAAGTGATGTGATTCATATTTAATTTCATAATTACATGGTTGGTCATAAGGATATATATAATTATTATATATGTTATTTATGATATATTTTTTTATTCCATATAATTTATTTATTATTTACCTTTCTTTTATTCCATATATTGATAAAATGGAAGTAATGTGTATGTATGGACTACCACCTCCCTGAAGTGAAGCAAGTCATTCTTCATCAATACATTATTCAAATGATTATAAAAGTGTGTATAATAAAATATATGATAATTATGAAATTATTATTACATTATAGATGTTGACTCTGTGAATAATTTTTAATTAATAGAACCATTGAACCGAAACATAAAAGAAAATTGATGTAGTTTTCACCAAAATATATATTTTAATGATGAATTGTTACCAAATGGGAAATTATTTCATATAATGTAATTTTATATAGTGATATATAAATGAATATGGTTTTGGATTTTGAGTACCAAAACTATAGTTTTTTATTATCCATTATGGTTGAACATGCATGAGGGAAGTTGAGACTTGACATCAGGGTATATATTATAATTTAATTTATTCTAATGATTATATTTTATATTTATACAAATTTTAAGTATCAAATAAAATTTTCCTAACTTTTTACTTTAATTGTTTTAGATGATGTGTTTTAGAAAATCCGACTTTTTAAATTCTTTTTATGTAATATATCCAAAAAAATTTATATTCTTAATTTTTTTTTAGAATTTATCATCAATAATTAAATTTTCAAGAAAGACAGTTTTTACTACATTTTAATTATACTAACAAAAATATTATATTTATTCTTCTTAGATTTTTATTTGTATGAATAACTATTGAATTTTTACTGAATTGTGAAAAAATGTTATCTTTTATATATATTTAATGAATTTATTTTCCCACTTACATGAACATTAAATTCATTGAAGGTTCATATTCATGTTTCCAAGGTAATTTTCAAAACAAAATATTTTTATCAAAAATTTTGGGAATTTTATGTTTCTAAAAATACAGATAGAAAATGAAATTTTCCCAGTTTATAAAAAATGTTCAAATTCGCTTTTAATGTTATTTTACAATAATTTAAATATCCTTATATTATATTTATGATTGTTTTGGGATAATTTTCTAATGATACCATTTACTTCCTTTTTCTAAATGTCTTATGATGATAATGTATTATGAATTTTTTTTATGAAAATCATATCATTCCATGGTTTAATTTTGTTTTAATTAAACAATGAATTCTTTTATGATACCATAAAATTCTTTTATATGGATGTATTATTATTATGTGATAATGAAATATTTATGAAATACTATTATTTTTTTCAAATGATTTGATATAATTAATTGATAAATATTTTTATAATCTTTTGGAACATTTTTTTATGGTTTTAATTAAATGTAGAGTGGGATAAGAATTATATATCATTCAATTGTATTGGTCAAATATTAATATCTATTTAGAGGATATGGATTTTAATGGAGAGATAACCCAGTTTATTATGGAAATTTCCCACTATGATCAACTTGGAAGTGATCCTGGACTAAGGAAATGATAGAATAGGGAGTGAACCCAATAAAATATGGGGCATATTCCATTATTATAAAATTGGTAGTTATACATGAATAAGGAAATTATTTTCTATGATTATATTTATTACATAAAATCATGTATTATGATTTTGATATTTTCTCATGGCTTGTGATTTATTATTATTTATTCCATAGTCTTTTTAGTTATTTCAATTATTATTAAAAATCCTTATTCCACAACACATTAATAATTATATTTGACCAGTTGGATATGAATATTATAAATTATGATCATGATCTAAAACCCTTATGATTATATTATTCTCACTTATGATCATCGATTCGTGTCTCTTATGTTTACCATTATTGCGCATATATGCTCACCCTTTCATATGTTTCAATTTACCAATGTTATGAATAATGGTTTTAATTAAGGTATGTATAAGAAAGGTTTTATGTGATAATAAATTTGTGGGAGAAGTAGAATATGAGTAATTAAATTTTATTATTATGTATCTAGTACCCAAATACATAATATTATATTGTTATGGAGAATGTATAATTATGAAATATATTTAATATTTATCTAAAATTAAATAATATTTATGTATGTAATGTTATGGGTTAGTTTTGTAATTTCATGGAGGCTGGTGTATACCCGTGATATGAGAAAAGTGAGTAATGTGATGAATTAATGAGTAGGATTTAATAGGTTCAAACTTATATAGGAACATGTTATATGTATGTTGTGTAATTATATTTCATGAGATCTTTGTGTAAGTGGTGTATTAGGTGAGAGGAAAATTAATGGTTGGAATATGAATACATTTTTTATATATATGATATACATGTGTATGTTAAGAATGTAATTGTCATATTGGTTTATGATTCATAATGTTAAGGATTATTATTATAAGGAAGGTAATGAGTAGGAGTATGAGGTGGAGGAAAATGGTTTTAATGATATTTTGAATGATATGGATATATATATTTGATGAATGATGTGTGGCGGTGGTCATGCTGTTTGAGGGTAGCATATAATAAAGGCCTATGTATATATTTGATCTAATGTTTTCCATGACACATATATTTTGATGGATTTTGAATACTATAGTTATTTCCATTGGCTGGGGTCGATAATTGAGGACAAATCATGGCGGTTAAAAAATATACTATTTTAGAAAAATAGGAAATGGTTTATAGTTCCTTTATTTTAGGTACCTAGTGGATTATGTAGTGAGATGATTGTCCCAAGTGTGACAAGAGATTATTGGTTTCCAATAGCTAGGTAGCTAGTGGGATACATGGTACCCATTGGGATGCACTATGTACCATGTTTTACCCATCTAAATTTTTTGTAAAATAAAAATTAAAATACAGTTAATGGTTTTAAATGATTATGAAAACACATATTCTCCACAACCACTCTTGGATAGGAATGACTAAACCCATTATTCTGTTACAATTCACTCCATACTACCATGATTTATTAATTCTGTAATCTCTATTTATATCATAAATGGTTTAATTGGATTAGTAAACATAAATCAAAGATTCTTCTTCCATTTATTTTTTATTATTCTATTTTTTTAATTTTCTAAAAGGTATATATTTGGAGTTTTTCATTGATTAGTAATTTAAACTAATTGATGTCAAATCACTTAAGGAAATTTATTGAGTGAGATTCCATGAGTGTGTGGTCGGTGTACCATAAACTGTTTTATCATTTTATATGGGTTTCAAGCATCATATAGTACACGAGTGTAGGTAGGTGAGTATGAATGTACCCGAATAGAATGAAATATGGTTTCCATGCATGGAGAATCACAAATTTGAGCTATCTATAAATGATAAAACATATTAATCATATTTCATGAACACATGTTCTTTAATTTCAAAATTACATCATCAAAATTGAAAAATAACTTTGAACTGGAACCCTATGACAACCTATATATTTTATACACATTAATTCATGTTTTACTTCGTAAACATACCCATAATACAATCATAAAGAATACAGTGTCCTTGTTTCATTGGAAAATTTTTTAATAACATAATTAGTTTGAATAAAGATACAGAAAAATTATTTAAAAACTTAATACTATTCCCTTGAATTCAGTAAATCACTTAATACTACATAGGATAACATTTGAACTGTATAAAAAAAGGGTGAGATATAAATCCCATTAAGTGAATAATCAAGCATAATATGAAGAAAAGTAGTACATTAAAGTCAAGATTCATAACATCAAGATAGATAATGGTGATAAATATAATAATTATTTAATCATGACATAATATAATAACATTACAGTATCATAATAATGTTAAAAAACATATTAATGACTTAATAAGAATATATATATATATAACCAAATTTTATATTAATAAAATTCACATCATATTATATTAATATTCTATACATAACATGAAAATCCATTCATGAATCACAGAGGTCTTGTTCCTCTAGAAAAATGGATACATAAATAACTGGTTCATAAATGAACTACATCGTCTCCCACATATTTCTTAATAACTATAACCCTTATTAGTCTAATTATACATAATAATTTTATTACTAACTTTGGAAAAGGAATCATAATAAAGGGTGACATATAATTCATATTAAGGTTAATCTAGGGATATATTTATGATCAAATATTGATAACATGAGAAAAAGGATATGAGATCTTGATAATAAAATCTAAAAACCATACCACATATATCATAGATCAAAATCCTATTTCTTGGAATAAAACATTGTAGTTTTGAAGACATGAATCTTGAAGGATTCAAATTAAGCTGGTCATGGAAAAATAATTAGGTCACAAGACATATATTTATGGAAAATAAATATCCATTAAAAACATTATGTCAATTCTACCCATCTAGAAATTAATTACATGTTATTATTTGGTTAAAAACCGATGTACAAACATTGGACTTGGAATATCTTCATGTGTACCCTCTTTTAGTCTTGGTATCATCTATTGTGTACCATTTAATATCATATAACATTAATCATTACCCAATGCATTGGTGGGAGATATTTGTCTCATCAATCCATGGTTATAACTTAACCTATGTCCTTGGTTATAATGTAACCACTATAAAGTAATGATAACCAAAAATAAGCATTCCAAGAGATCATAAAACATTCATCATATTAGATCCCCTAAAAATAGATGTGTTTCAAAATCATTTCATAATATCATAACATGTGGATTTGAAATAGATGTTATAAACATTTCATTATTTCACCATAATATAATCCATCGAAAACATATAGGTTTCATAATAATATTACCATTATAATAATAAACCATCCAAATAAATAATAATGATGGTATCATTGGATAATATCCCTATTAAATCATAAGAGAAGTTTTGGGTTGTTATCATTGATGAATTTAAATTTCATAAAGTGATCATTAGAACTATTCTAGGGGAAAACACAATTTTTGGTTTCAAATAACTTCATTAAAATATAAAAAATAAAAATATATTATTGGAAAATATTAATGTAATATTGTAATGGTTGATTCAAAAAAATTAGTTTCCATGATGGAAAGAAATATCATTCATGATGTGTAAGTTAAAAAATCATTCCTTCTGGACTTTCATCAGAAAAGTCACAAACTACTTCATCAAGAAAATGAAAAGAAAAATTATTTGAAAAACATTTTTGAAAAATAAAATTTGGTTAAAATTATATTTAAAAAATAATTTTATAATATTAAAAATGTCATTGTAAATTTTTCTAAAAACCTAATTATATAATATACATAAAATTTCATATAAAATACAAATAAAGTCATTATTCAATAAAAACATTTTTGGTCTGCTGAACATTAAACATGATGAAAATTGGAGGTAGTAGTTTATTCTTATGAAATTAAAATAAGAGAATAAAAATCCTGACTTTCTTTATATTTAAGTCATAAATTTTCATCATCTAAAACTTCATCATGGACAATCTCTGAAAATAATGATATTGTAACATAAAATCCTTAATACTTTCCTATCATAGAAATCAAGTCCCCATGAAAGATAAAACATTATATGGATATGTAAATTAAAATATTTTTCATAATAATAATTATAAATGAACATAAAGTTTAGTATATAAATTATATAAATGAAATAAGTAGTGAATAGGTAATTTATCTCAGAGAAGTAAAAGTGAGATAAAAATCTCTTACCTCAAGTTCCACTCGTTTTGAAAGAATTAAATCCTCCAATATAATAAATAAAATTTTATTATAATTATATACCAGAGTCTTATATATCATTATTATATCATATATATTCATTATAAACATAATTATGTTCTTATATAAATTATATAGATATGAAAATGAATTACATCATTCATGGAGACAGTAGGTCATGCATACGTATGAACATTGTTATAATTTTTTGAAAATTTAGAAGAAAGAAATGTAAATTATAATTGATCTATCCTAAGTAATTATTATATCATATAAATCATATATACTAATCATATCTATCCTCTTATGCTTTTATTTAAAATAGAAATTGGAAATGAATTTCATTTCTTCGTTGAGGTGATAATCCACACATACACACGAGCAATGTTATCATTTTCCAATGGTTTGGAAGGAAAGAAGATAGATATGATATTATCATTCCAAAATAATAATTATTTCATTATATCAGATATAAAATATAACATGATAATAGTAAATATCTATGAAATATGGGTATGTATAATGAATTTTTTAGCTACATGGAGACTTTAGGCCGTATGTACGCACGAGGGATGCTTTCACATCACATTTGATGGAATGGCGGTGGATAATAGTTTTTTTATAATACTAATAATATTTATTAAAATATATAATAATAAAGATGTTATTTTATGTTAAATAAAATATATTTATAGGAGTTAAAAGGAAAAGTAAAAACAAAGTGATCAGTAAGGATGATTACCACGTCTTTAAAAGAACTTAATTGGATATTTTATTAAGGATCTGATAGTTGGTATTCTTGGAAAACAGAAGCTCTATTACGTTTCTAAAGAACATTATAATGTATTTTTTAGGTAATTTTAATTATATAATGTCTAAAGAGGTGTGAAAAATAGATATAAGTGGTTTATTTTTTATAACGGAGGGGTAAAACACAATTGGAATTTCTAAAAAAATTAAATATAATAAGGCCCTTATGAAAAAAAATGGTTACAAATGTACTAAAAATGAAAAAGGAATGAAATATTTAACCACATATTATCCCAATTTTCCACTTTATATATTATAGAAAAACTAAATAATTTAATAAAATATTATTTTCATAAAATAAAATTATTATCAATTTTTATAACTATTCATTACTTTGAGTTGAATAGAATAATGAAATAAATATGAAATTATAATATAATAATATAACAAATAATTAAAAATGTAATATATGTTTATATAATTCATGTGACTCATTAATTATATAATATTTTAATAATATTAATAATATTAATATCATTTTTCTTATTTTCCATCAATTGAATAATTATTACATTAGTGTTGTGAGAGACATTAAGGTAAATATTTATACACTAAAATATTCAAATAAATTATCAGGATGAATATAAATAATTTTTTATTAAAATTAATATTTATAATATAACATAATCTTTTTGTATCCTCATGTTAAACATATCATGGTTATTAAAAAAAGATAGGGACATTTTTTACTTTTCTTTACTAAATATATTTAAAAGGTCATAATCACATTAAAATAGAATAATAATATCATATTGAAAAATTTAGGATGAGTATGAGTGAAATGGTCTCACCCCATAAAATTAATCCATGTTTTAAGTCATTTAGTAGTTGTTATCATATTATTTTTAACATTTAATTGCCCAAATTACTCATACCAGAGTAACAAAGATTCAATAATGTTATGATTAATAATGAATAGAAATAAAATAGAACTATTGAAAAAATATGGATATTATGATTCCAAATATAGATTCCATTTTTTAGCACTCAAAAAATATAATTTTGAAAATTTAATTTAACATCCAACCAGAAAAACCTTATGAAAAGTAGTTTTTTAGAAAAATTTCATATGAAATATAAAAAGTTTTTTATACTATATTGAAGGGTAAAACACATTTCAAAAATAAAAAACTGGTTTTTAAAAAAATTAAAAAAATCATACAAAAATTTTATATTGTTCCAAAATATAATTTTATAATGTAAATTTTTGAAAAGAAAAGAAAATATCCAATAAAAATCCATATTTTTCCCTATTTAGTGCTAAATCAATCTATTTTGAAATTCTAAAAAGGTCAACCTAAGATAATTTTAATATAATCATTTGAAATTTTATTTTCACTTTATAAAATAAAATTTCAATATTTTCTAGAAATAAATAATATTTTCTCATAGAAATTGTATAATTATTTTTGATTTAAACATTTTTTGAAGAATGAAATGACATTACATAAAAATTTAGTAAATATTTATTAAACATTTATTTATAAATTCATATTTAGTAGGTGATTTTTATATATTTCATAAATTAGTTAATTCTATTAATACCTAAAAAATGTAACAACTATGTTATAATGGTCATATTTAAATAATAATATTTCATGGTTTGTTTAGGCACAATGATATATTCAACACAGTCTATTGAAGGAAATAATTTTAATTGAGAAAATTATTTCATAAAATCATGGGGTGTTACATTCTCCTGCCTCTCGTTAATTAATTATGTCCTCATAATTTGATATTGTTCTTGGAAATCATGATTTTTATATTTTAAAATCTCTTTGTTGAAAACCCATATCACAAAAAGGGATAATAAAACATTCTATTGAAAATATGGAAAGAGAAATACAAAATTCATCATAAATAAAACAAAATTTTCTGTTAAGATAGAATAAAATTATTGGAAATTGAAAATTTAGAAATAGATAAAGAGACTAGCACCCATGGACTGATAGAGAGAGATAAATAAATTGATGTGGTTAAGGTAAATAACAATAAACCATATATCTGTGTGGTGTTATAGGACCATCCATTCATTGGAATTGAAGTTTATTTTATATGATTTTTTCTTAGGATCCTTTTCCATGATTTGAGTCTTAAATTTACCATATAGAATCAAAATATAAAAGAATATACTTACATGAGTTGTTTAATTTCATCCATTAATAAAGATCCACCACATTATAATATATTACCCCAATAAATAAGTATTGAAGAAGAATTATCCATCCATGAAGAACTAAAATGAAATTCTAAATGACCAAAAAGTATATCAATCTAGTCCTCTTGTCAAAAATAATTAACAAAAACCCAGCATGGTTAGAATAATGTATGAATATTCCCAAAATTAATAATCCATAAAATAATACTTATAACTTTTAAATTTCAAGAATAATAACAAATGTTCCACTTAAATAATTTCATAAATAAACCAAAATCCTCAATAACATCAATATCATTGAAAAAATAAATTTTAATCTCAAAGTAGATCTCATACCATCAATATTGCATCTTGAAAAATTCAATTCCATTATTCCCAACATTTTTTTCATTTTAAATTAAATTTTAATCATAAAGGATATATATACCTAAATAAAATAAAAGTATCTCAAAATATCATTAATCACTTGATAAATCCCTATATAATATTTAAAAAAATCTAGATTCATGTATAAATAAAAACCAATTTTTTTCATTAACATAACATAAAATAATGCATTTTTAATGAATCTCTTTTCAACCATAAATTATTCATATATCCCACATTCCAATAGACTGTCAAATCATTTTCTAACCCAAATGGGTATTTAAAACTCAATAGAGTATTCCTTCAAAATCCTAGTAAAAGTTTCAATGTATCTCAAAATCATATCACTAAAAACCAAGAAGGGGGTGTCAATGTCGTTGAAAATTTGATCAACCTTAATCCCATGATGTTATCCCTAATGTTATCCCCATATGAAAACATTCATCTATCCAAAATTTAACACAGTCCCTATTACTCAAATAATTCTTATATCATTGAATATGTTACCAAAATCCAAAGAAACAATTAAGATCATCAAATATGGAATAAATAATAATTTTTTCACATCACTAACCCATTTTATGATCACTGGTATCATCCCATCGATTTCAATCATCTTTTTATCCAAAGTGCTCATTATCACTTTTCTTAGTAATTGGTAGCATTCAAAATTTGTTTTAAAATCCTTAAAAAACTATTATTTAAAAATTCTTATATGTTTCATGACTATTATATCCAAAATATCATTTTAATAATTACTAAATAATAATACTATATCACTTAAACAATTCCACTTCACTCTTAAACCATTAAAAAGGCATATTTATCTTTTTTCTATAATATCAAACTTCTTTTTGTATGTGATTTGTAATCTATTCATCTTCAACAACAATACCATTACTCATACAACCTTTTTTATCATATTATTGGTCATTTCCCCTAGGACATCGATTTTTATAATTTTCATACATTCCACATTTAGAAAATTTATCCTTTGAGGATATTTTATAGAAACCATTATTCCCATCCATTGTGATAATCAAACCACTCCTTTTACTATGAAATTACATTCTCTATTACCTTTCTTTCCACACCCAAAACATATTATTATTCCTCTAACATTTCTCCCTTATTTCTTCTACCCACATACCTAACATATAGAAAACTGAATCTTCTTTCTTATATATTCTAAATGAAACTCCAATTTTCTCTTATTATGTGTGTCAATAACCTCACCAATTTTGAGATTATTAATCAAATATCAAGATACCTAATTATTTATTACCACAATCTTCCACCTTTGAGATACCATTTCATTTATTTTCTCATTAAGATATTCATTTCATTCTCATTCACGATCAACATTCACACAATTCCTCCGTGTTCAATCCATTAACTAAAACCCAAAATCATAGTGTAATAAACATTAATCATATATAGAACCCACATAACCAGGAAAAATAATCTATAATATGTCCAAATCATGGCACTTTATATTCAATCTATAGAGCCATAATGCTAAACTTGATTTTCAGGATCATTATCTATTCAAATCCTTCACGATGGTTCATAAAGTGTTTTATAATTTTCAAAACATATCCCCTTGGACCATTAAACAAGTTATGAAATAAGGCCCTCATTCGTACATAAGGTGATGATTGAGTCCAAATAAATGATAACTTTTCATGGTTATTAACCGTTAATAAAACTATTTTAGATCAATAACCACTTTTAGAATCCCTCCATGTATGTTTTTCTTGGGAAACCAGACAACTTTATTTACCATAACAAAAGATGTTCTCTTATAAATAGGATTATCCTAAGGGTTGTTACTAAAGCTTTTTCATCCTAGTTTCTAAAGGATAAAAAATACATAATATGATAACAAATATATAGAACCTCACTTATCATACATAAACATCACATTTTATTAGATGAATATTGTATTTATAACATGATAATCCACACCAGAATTGTATGGGTCTAGTTCCTTTAGAAACATAGACTGGTACATAAAGAAACTATATTATCTCCCACATAGTTCCTAATATCTAATACCATTCATAGATATATTATACCGAACACATTTAATCAAAAAATTTAAAAAAGAAATTTAATAAAGGTTGATATGTAATGATCCATAAGGGAAAAAAGATAGATATATATGATCACATAAGCATGACCTAAAAAGAAAATTTGAAAACCATACCATGCATATCATATATAATAATCCTCATTCATGGAATAAATCATGGTGTTCCATAAGAAATTAATCATAATTATATCAATGAACTTGATCTACAAGAGAATAAAAATTACATAAGACATAGATTTTGAGAATACATAAAATCATAGAGAATCTCATGTCAAGGCTACCAACCATGAAATTCATAACATGTTAGGCTTGGCTTGAAAAAAATGTACCATATTTGGCCATGTGATAACCTCTCATGTACCCTCATTTGGTCTTGTGATAAACTCTTGTGGACCCTTTTATCTCATAGAACATAATTCAATACCCATTCAATTTGAGAAAGATATAGGTCCTACCCTTCATTTGTTATAATGTTACCACCATCCATGGTTATAATGTAATCACTATCACATCATGAAAATAAAACTTATTTCTACAATAATTTCATAAATAATTTATTATATTACAATCTATAAAAATAAATGGGTTTTATAAACATTCCATCATAGAATAACTAATGGAAACAAAATAGGTTCAATAAACATTTAATAATTTTATCATAGTATAACCTATAGAAAATGAATGAGTTTTATAATCATCTTCTCATTTTAATAATAAACCATATAGATAAATAATAAGGATAGAGTCATTGGATAATATCCAAATAAAATCATAAAAAATATGTAATGTTTTTATCATCGATGAATATAAATTACATAAAGAAATCATTAAAAACATAAATGAGTAAAATACAATTTTATTTTGAAATCACTCCATTAAGATATAAAAATTTACATAATATTATTGAATTTTTTTGAAAATAATAATGTAAAAATGTAATTAAATCTTCAAATAATTTTGTTTCAATGATGGAAGGAAATTATTTTCCTGTTATATAGGTTAAAAAACATTCCATCCCAATATTAGACCTAAAAGTCACAAGATTACCTCATTTGGAAAATAAAAAGAAGATTTATTTTTTTTAAATGAAAAGTAAAACATGAGTAAAAATTTCATTACATTTTTCCATGGATAATACTACAAATTTCATTGAAAATATTTTAAAAGGAAAATTGATATTTAATATAATGGAAAATCAACGGTAAAGATAAATAATGTCATTTTTCATTAAAAACATTCTTTTCGTCTCTTGAGTTCTTAAAATGAGAAAAATGGAATAAAATCGTGTATTATATAGAAATAACCATATAATAATAAAAATAATATGTTTCTTTATTGGTATTTCCTAATATTTCATTATAAAAAACATAATCGTAAATAATCTCAATAAATAATGATGTTGTCGCAAAAATAATTACTACTTTTGTATCTTCCGAATCAAAACCTCGTGAAAGAGATAACCGTAGATGGATATATAAATCCTCATAATTTGGATAATAATAATCCTAAAATACATTAAATGGATGTGTATAAAAATCATTAAAAAAGTAGTGAATATGAAGTTTATATAATAGAAGTAAAAGTGATACAAAAATACCTTACACCGAATTCTACAAACATCGAATGAATTCTATCCATCTATATAATAAATTTAAAATTATTATAATTATACATAGAAATATTATATCAGATTATTATATCAAATATATTTATTTTATGCATATATATATATCCACCCTTAAGAGATTGAGATAGAAAAATGAATTACACCATTCATGGAGATGGTAGGTCATACATACACATGAGCATTGTTTTCATTTTTCATCGGATGGGGTAAAAAAAGATAAATACCAATTCAATTTTACAAAATCATTATTATATCATATAAATAATATCTATTCATCAAATCCATACATTATACCATCCATGTAAAATTGAAATGAAAAAATAATTACATCTCTTCTTAGAGGTGTTAGTCCACATGTGCACACGAGTGACATTATCATTTTACAATAGATTGTAAGGTAATAAGGTATGTAAAACCCCAAAATTTTTAAAAGTTTTCATGGATAAAATTTACAACACTTGTCAAAAAGTTGAACCTTTCTCTTGAGTGTCCTACCTGATTTTAACTCTATAGTTAATCTTTTTTTTCTAGGAGTTGTGATCAGGATAGGTGGGTTCAAGGAATTTCCCCTATGTGTGTGTAAGTGGGAATACAAAACAATAGATAGAACATGTGATGGATTATGGGGATAGTCATTAGTCAGATGACCCATTCAAAATCATGGGTGGGCCTCATGTAGAGACCCATGTGTCACCCGGGAAACTGGTGGCCCCTGAAGGAACCTGACGACCTTGTTTAGGTGGGGTGTATGTGCTTTAGTGGGCCTAAGTTTTTTAAATTTTTATCAGGGTAGGGACCTAGAATGATGTGTGGTGGAACTTCCTAGGTTAATATGTAGGTTCCACAATAAGGATGTTGTCTTCTATAATGGGTGAGTGGAACAACATAGAATATTAACTCTGTAAAACAATAACTTTTATAAATCATGTCAACAAAGAGAACCTTTCATTTCAAAATCTAAGTTGATTACAACTCCACAGTTAAGCGTTCTTGGACTAAAGTAGAGATTGGGATGGGTGAACCGATATAATGTTTGTTAATGTGTGTGTGAGTGATGAAAAAGAACATTGGAGTCCTATTTCATTGGCCTTTATGGAAAATCATTAATCTAATAACTTGTTGAAACATGTGGGTAGACCATATATAGGGGCCACATTTCTGAGAGGTAACTGGTGGCACATGGTGGGATATGACCCAACAACCATGTTAAGGAGGTGTTCATGTAATGTAGTGGGGAACAATTTTTATAGTTTATTTAATATATTATTATTTTAAAAACATAATTTTGTCATATATATAAAATATAACCATTAAACCATAATAATAACTATCCATTAAATATAGTGATGGATAATAAATTTTATTTATAATCAGATACAGTAATCCATAAGTACGCATGAGAAATATATTCCCATTATAATTTATATAACGATGGTGGATATGGGAGTTTAATAATCAAAACAAAATTTCATCAAATTGAGGATAGAGAACTTTTTCTTTGATGATAAATACAACATATTTCAAGGGCCTGTTGTTATAAGGTATATATGATATATCAACCTTGAAACAAACTTCTTTCATAAATATTGTATATAAACATAAAAACCATTATAATAAATATCAATGAAATATAATGATTGATTATGAATTGTATCGCGATGTGTATAGAGTAAGATGTTGTTGAAATCCTCTTAAGGATCATAAGGTGGATCTATTGGGAAGAGAAGAACATTTATAATGTGGTAATAGAAGTTGAGAAGATATTTTATTTGGGGAAGGTTGATCTAGAAGTATCATAGTGATGTGAAAAAGATAAAGGTAGGGTATCCATTTACAAGGGAAGGGAAGGACACAATTTGAATTCCTTAAAATATAGAAATAAAATATAGTGATTCTCAAACCAAATGGTTCAAAACTTCATATAAATTTATAGGAGATGAAAATTTTAACCAAAAATTGTTTTTTGGAAAATGAAAAAAGTGATATGGTGAGGTGGGATAAGATTTTCAACCATATCTTATCCCCTTGCCCTCTTTCAAGATTTTATGATTTTTAAATAATTTAATAAAATATTATTTTAATAAAATATCATTATTTCCAATTAATAGAACCATTCTTCACATTGACAAGAATAACATCAACACATTAAATGAAATTTGATTATAAAATTTTAATAAATCTATACCATGTTATATTAATATATAAAATTCATGGATAATAATAATTCTCCAAAATTATAATACAATGAATATTTTTTATATCATTTGTTTGAATATATAGTTAATTGATGAATTCTTACGTTGACATTGTGTAAAATTTTATAGTGGTTATTTATTCACTATTATTTTAGAATGAATATCAAAATGAATATAAATAATTGAGATATCAAATAAAAAATTATAACTGAAAAAACCAACTTTTTAACCCTAAGTATATTTTTATAATTTTATTAAGAACAATAGTGTGACCTTTTTTACTTGTAGTCATATAAATTATTTTAAAGTTCATAATCACATCAAAATAAAAAAAGGTCATAAAATATAATATTAAATTAATATGAATTAAATATACTAACAAAATAAAATTAATTCATTTTTTAGGGAAATTTTATAGTCCTTATCATATTATATTTAACCCTTTATTACTAGATATACTCTTACCGTGATATTAAATCTTTGCTGATGTTATTTTCCATAATGAATAAAAATATAAGGGAATTATTTACCAAATGTTGACCATTATATTAAAAAAATTGAATCTATTTCCATTATTCAAGAAATATAAGTGGAAGAATTAAATTTTTCATTAGACAAGAAAAATGTGATGAAAATATATTTTTAGAAAAAATGACTTTTTAAATCTAAAATAATTAAAACAATAAATTCAATCATAAAACTCATTCCAACAAAAAATATTTTATTTTTTAAAATTTTAAAAAAATAATTTATTTTTCATAGAAATATAAAATCGAATGTTACATGGTAAATATTTGAAATAAAAATTTAATTTTTAGTAAAAATAAAATTCACTATTCATTTGAAAATCAATATTTCTAAAAAATTATCAAAGATAATATTACGATAATTTCAATAATTATTTTCATTCCATAAAATAAAATTTTAAAAATGTTCAAAAAAATTTCTCCAATACAAAAATTATTTTTTTGATGAAAACCTATTTTTGAAGAATAAAATGACCTTACTTAAAAATGAGTGATTATTTTCAATGGATGGGTAAAAAACTATTATTTAGTATTGAATGTATATTAATATCATAAATTAGTATATATTATTCATTCCCACCAATCTAATGTATATTTTTTAATGTTCGTATTTAAACAATAATATTTAATTGTTTATTTAGGCTTGGTGTTGCATGTAACAAAATATACCAAAGAAATAAAATTTAATTAAGAAATTATTTCATAAATTCCTTTTGTGGTATAATAAATCTTGCGTAAACACAAATAAATCATAACATAGTATGATTATGCTAAAATCTGAGGAATCATAGATGGTTTCTCATAAAAAAACATTACACAATGCTTTGGAGGGACATATATTTTCGGGGCCACCCATCATATTCATATCTTGTAAATTCATTTTTGTGCCACATAGATCATTCAAAATTATAATGTAATTGACCAATTTTTATCAAATGATAATAGAATTCTGGTTACATTCATTTAATTCCCCATTCAATTAATTATATGTACAACTACTTGAATACCCTTGAGTGGAAATGGGTATGGGTATTGAAAACACAAATAATTGGCATGTTAATAAAAATCTAATTTCATAAGAATAATGCGTGTAAATTATTTGTAACAACCCGAGATTTTATAATAATTATTCTTTTTAATTTCATTGATGTATTGTGTTGTATGATACACCAAAATTATCTTGTGCTATATGCAACACCGTATTAGCTTGCAGTATACAAAACACTATTCTTGGCTCGTATTACACACAATTTCATGTTCGTTTTGAAGAAACTATTCTATGCAACATTAAGTATAGATTTTGTTTAATGTATAAATGAAATAATTTTTGAATATGTTATACGCAACAACAAAGGGATCTTTAACTACACACATCCTTGACTTGGCATGCATTACACGCAATCGTGACCTTCCTTGATAGCGTGTCTAGTACGCAATACCAGGTTTCACTAAACAACGATATATTGTTATAATATTATTATGAACTAGCCCTTATGAATATTATTAACTAAATTTTAAATGTTATAGCATTATTATTCATCTTACACATTTTCTAGAATATCGTGTGAGAATAGAATAAATTCTTTGAGTAAAATAAGTATTTTTCAAAAAATGCAGTTTTTCCACGTTTTGATGGTGCACACACTTTAAATATAGTTTTGACATGTTTATAAGTTAATTTTGATAAAATAAAATTCTTATCCATAATCAGGATATAAAAATTTACTTTGGATACAATTTTCATATTATTCTGATAACATTCATATTTTAATGAATAGTAAAAACACGATATATTTTAATTAAAAACATATTTTTTCATCGCAATAATTTATATTGTTAAATTATAATATTGAATGGTTTTTAAGTATAAATAGAATATATTTTTACCATTTAATATAATGCACATCATTACCATTAATTTTACATTGAATTCATAGGTAAAAACATTTCAATCTTTGGCAATGTTTTAACTTTTAAACCTGTTTTCTTTACAATGGGATTAATTTTAAATTAATTTCTGAAACTTCTATGTTTTGGATTTTGAAAAATGGATTCAATATTTTAATTCAGTGGGTCCAAATTATGTTAGTAGGTTACTTTTATTTTTTTTGATATTATGAATAATAAATACGATAATTTTTGTTACTGTAGTTAAAGGTAAATCGGATAATTAAGGGTAAAAATAAGATTATAAAATTACCCTAACACCTTATAAAATTCTATTGGATGACTAAAAGTATACCCATATCACTTAAGGGTCATAATAGATACATTTTATGAACTTTTAACCATGAAAATAATTTAATTATTACTAAAACCAAAGAAAGTGACAACATGTCACTCTCTTAAATATTAGAAGTATAATAATTTTAATTTAGTGATAAACTTCATGAAACATAGAACATGAATAATCTCCAAAAATATTATTATGGTATCTAAATCATGTGAATTTATTTATAATTTTTAGGGATTAAATAATTGTCATTAATGGTGAAACAATAGTGATGCATAAATTGTTTATTTAGTGAAAAATCAATAATATAGTTTTTATTAAAATAATAATACCTATCTAAAGGACCAAAAAATTTACCAAAATTTATTGGTCGAGTATATATATACCATAATCATACAAGGGTCTATTTGTGGACCATTTGGAGCCTTATAAAATAGATTACGACATTTATATTATTTTATTTTAAATGATGTCAAAGAAGTCACCTTCATAATCTAATAAATATAACAATTTAAATGTTGTTATTTTAAGATGATAAAATAAATTAAAAATATTACTATTAAGGGTGTTATATTTATATTTATCATAGGATTTTATTTTTAATTTTTATGCAACTAATAAGTATATTAAATGATTATACAAAAATGATGTAGTAATTGTTTTATTAAGAGAAATATCAAATAAATGGTTTTATAAATATTAAAATAAACATTATATGAAATAATTAATGTTATCCACAACTATTATGGATGAATATGACATTTTAGTAATCTATTAAACATTTTTTTCGAATATATACTCTATGTGGATTTTAATTAAATTCAAATAAATGAATAGTGTCAAAATGAACACTATTGTAATTTTCTAAAAATGACATATTATTAAATTGATTAAAAATCACATAAATATTTAAAAATTATAAATTGAAATTTATATGGTCTAAAATGTCATAAAGTACCTAATTAGAGATAATTCACAACACATAAGTAATTATTTATAACAATTTAAAATCTAGAATATTATTAAAACAAATAAGATTAAATAAATTAAATAAGGATAAATCAAATTGATAATGTTTAAAATAAATTCCCAACATGTCTAAATTTTATTGTATGATGATATTACAACCTTATCTCATCTAATATTCGGATTTGAGTCATTTTGGAAGTTTTTAAGTGGGGTTTGGTTTATTATAAATTAATATTTTTGAAGTTTCCAAAGGTGCCCCTCTCCTCCTTTATAAAAGGGCACCTCATCCTTCTCTTCTTTATAAAACCTTAAGCCTTCAATATCAGAAAAAAACCTACCCATTTTTCTTTTCCACTTCCCTAGAAACATTCTGGAGGTTCGGGTCTTCTTAAAATACAAATTCTAGTCCGTTAAGAGGAAGCTTAAAGGAGGTGCGTCAAAGAAGAGGTAATCTCTTCTACCGATTCTTTCAAGTTTCTTTATTCTTCAAATTCTTCTTCTCTATTTGTTTCCTTATAAAGTAATCACATAATTATCAATAATATACTGATATGTTATTATAAATATGAAACAACCCCATTTCACCTTCTATCCATCCTATGGAAAACAAAATAACTGCGCGTGCGTACGTACGGAATACCGTCTCCACGCCGTGGTGTAATCTGTTTTTCCACAACCACCTTACTTGGATGAGTATAATGGTGTAAAGAATAACTATATATGGTTATTATTACATCATAATGATTCTGATATTTTATATAATCTACTCCAATTCTATTCAATTATTATGGTACCAATATCATCGCTCGTGCGTACGTACGGACTACCATCTCCACGAACGTGATGAGATTCATTTTCCATGATTAACCATTCAAGTATGATTATAATGTATATATAATAAGTAATCATGAAAGATATTACATAATAATGATACTGTATTTGTGTACATATATGTTTCATTTACTTAATTCCATTCAATTCAATAAGGAAAGGAGAACAGTGTTCATGCCTACGTATGACCTACCGTCTCCATGAACGATGTCTTTCATTCCATTTATCAATATTTATATATATTGATATGATGAATATATAATATATATAAATCATGTTTTAGATTCTGTAATTAATTAAATCAGGATATAAGTAATAATATCAATAATAATAAATCGAAACACATACGATAAATGAAACGATTTAACCCAAAACGCAGCTTTAACATGGAATTTTAAAAAGGACGGGTAATATAAAGTCATAAGTGAACCATATATGATATCATAACAATGAATATGATTCTTTAATGAATCAATGACACTATTTAAATCATTATACAGAAGTTTTGGATATATACGAAGCTTATCATAGATAAGGTAGGGGAAAACTTTCCCAATCTTGTTTTCATCCGAGATTGTTTATTTGTAAGTATTTACTGGGGCTATTATTATCATCCATGCCCATGTTTTCTAAAAATGTTTTCATGTATGTTTAAAATCATTTTTACCCATTTTTGAAATTTACCACATGTTATGAAATAAATATTACTTTTTTTTACCAAATGAGGAAATTTTTGACTTTTTCGACAGAAGTACGAGGAGAATGTTTTTTTAACTTATATGTCGTAAACAGATTTTTACGGTTTCATAACGACTAATTTTCATGAAGCTTATTTTACTAGATTTCATGACTATTTTCAAAAAAAATCATTTTCTTTTAAAATTTCATGGAATTTTGTGAAAAGAAAATTATTTTGAAGAAGAAAGGTGATTTTCATCAAGAATTCATTTCATGTGTTTTATCAAAACTATTTTCCATTTAAGATGACATTATTTCATATGTGTATGTTTCATGTGTATTGTCTCTATGATTTACATGGTTTCACTTTTCTTATGAGGAAATGATATCCATTTTTTATATGGATTATGTTATGATGGAATGATGTTTATGAAACCCATTTTATTCTTTGTGTTTTGATGAATTATGTATGTTTATGTTGTGGCACACGTAAGAATGATTTCATTATGAGATGTGTGGGACTTATATCTCCCTCCAATAAATTGGGTAAATAATTATATCTCATGAGATAGACATGGCTGGAATAGTAATTTAATCTAGTTCAGTGTTACAGGACTAGAACGAGGAGTGAACTCGATTCCGAAAGGGACTTTGTCCACTAAGATGGTCTTGGCAGCAATACCTTGGATACTATGGAAATCATATCGTTTCCTTAATGGTTACCACAATTACATGTTTTATTTCCAATCTATTTTATCATGATTAATGTTTCTTTATGATCTATGCCTTACATACTTCCATGTTTTACATCATTGCTCAAGATTTTGATGTTTAAACATTATGTTCATGTTTTTTTATCTTCAAATGTATTTGATTTGTTCTATTTTCTCAATGCTTACCCTTACTGAGCATTTGAGCCCACCCTTTATATTTTTTCTTTTCCCTGGGATTCAAAGAATGTTTTGAGGTAAGAAAACAAAAGGGGAAGATCTTTATGGGAGATGTTGAAGATCTTCCACCACGATTAGAAGATTATATTCTGAGTTTCCAAAGACACTAAACTATTACAGTCCTTGTGTGTCTTTTTTCGTTATGTATTAAGTATTCCACAAAAGTAATGTAATTTCCATGTACGTCAAGCATTGGGTGTCTACAGTTGGTATCAGAGGAAACGTATAGTCATCCTTTTGAAATTAGGATGCGAAAATAGTAGTGATGTCTCTAGAGATATTTCTAAGGTATGTCTAGGGATGTCTCTAAGGATAATTATATTCTTAGGTTATAGTCCTAGAATTACAGAAACGATATTAGAATTAAACCTAAGATGTTAGATAATGAAGGTAATCTTCTTTGTTTATGATTTTTTCCACTCACAATATTTTTTTTGGGTTTTAGAAATTAGCTGGAAACATGAAGATTCATGATAATGGAGGATATGATGGAAAATGGAATGATATTCTTCATGAGAAACCAAGTGAAATTGGATCTAGAGGTCCACATATCGTTATTATACCGAATTAGCAATCTCATAATATGATCAATAATCTCAACTTTGGTAAGTTTCCTGACTCAGATAATAATAGAAAGATGGAGTTTCATGATGATCATAGAGGAAAGGAAGTTCCATTTTCCTCATGTAAACCATGTGGGAAGAGGCATCAGGGAGAATGTTTCAAAGGAACTGGAAGATGCTTTGGGTGTGGAAAAGAAGGACACAAAGCTAGTAATTGTAAAGGAAAAGGTTTAGTTAACACCATGGACAAGGATAATGGTATTTCTAAGACATCAACAAAGGCTATATGTTTTAAATGTAGAATGTATGGGCATTATGAAAAATAATTCCCTAAGGGAAAGTCTCATGAAGAGAATCAACATGGTCGTATGGGTAGTGTTTATGATGATGGTGATGAACAGACTACAAATGATATGTGATATGAAATAATTGTTCATGATTGGTCAATGGTTTAAGAAGGTAGTGGAAAAATTACATGTTTATCATGAGTAATGTTGTATAAGTAATCTCATGGTACTATGAAATAATGAGACATATAAGAATTGTTACACTATTGTTTTTCCTAATTTTTTTTAAATTATATATCGAATGGTACCAGTAACCATGAAAGGTTATTCAAATATATTTGGAAGGCACCTAATATGCACATAAAGATGAGATAAAGAGATAATGAAATGCTTGATTGTAATAATGATCTCATGACTGATATAAGGAAAAACTGATATCATGGTTTGAGTATATTGAAATTTTGGGATTTTGGTATGTGGAAAGAGTTAACTTTTGATAGCATTCATGTTTTCACTAAGGTTCATTTTTCATGAGAATGCATGATTAAGGTATTCATATGTTTGGAATGCGAACAACAAGATATATCTTTTGATATATGGGGGATAAATGATGGTATTCACATTCTTGTTATGTAAACATTCAAGTAATCATTTTCTTTATACTATAAGATTGGACATATGTATTTTGGATAAGTCTAAATATTGTAATAGATTATGTTGGACATCAGATAATATTGTTTAAGGCTATAATTTTTTTAGATATTATTTCTTTAATGTTATAATAGTGTAGTTTTAGAAAAAGGACAACTCATCGGACGAGAGACAACCCATCACTTCAGACAAGGTTGCGGGAATCAAACCCACAAACGAAGTGTGATAAACCTTTATCGCCTACCACTGGTCTACATGAAGTCCCTAGTTAGTAGAAGCTAGTTTTATTTTATTAAGCGGTATGATAGATGAAATATAAGTCCATTTTAGGAACCATATATCATTAATCTCACCATAGATGGACTTATGTATATAACTTTTTCTAACATTATGTTTTAGACAGATGGAATGACCTATCATTCCATCGCATGATCTGCTAACACTTCACAGAAGACAAAATCAACTTCATTTCTTTAAGAGATGAAGTGGAAATTGTTCAAGGCCTGAGTAACGGTATGATTGTACCAAAATCAAGTAAGTATTTATTTTAATTCAAAAATTATTTAACATTAGGGAAATGATATTGAAAACCAAAAATGTTGTCCTATGTGCTCTCAAATATGATGAATCAGATGGTACCTTAGATCATCACAAATTTATGGCTTTGTGACTGTTGGCTTTATCATAGCCATGTCCTCTACCACTCTCCATCAGAACATGATGGTTAGATTTCTCTTCGATATCCATATTTTCACTTATGTTATCCTATGTGGAAACCCAATGATTAGTTAATTTGGGTAACCATTACGTTTTATAATTTAGTTTTTAAAGATAAGTTTTAGTATTTCTTTTTACGATGTGGGTTTCTATTGAAGAATCTTTCAAGTAGTAAACCATTTATAACCCCGACGAATTTTAAGGGTGAAATTCATTTTAAGGGGGGTAGAGTGTAAAAACCTGAGATTTTATGAGAATTAATCCTTTTAATTTAATTGATGTCATGTGTTGTACACTACACCAAAATTAGCTTGTGCTATACACAACACTGTATTATCTTGCAGTATACGCAACACTATTTCTGGGTAGTATTACACACAATTTCATGTTCATTATATAGATATTATTCTATGAAACATTAAGTATATATTTTGTTTAATGTATAAATGAAATAAGTTTTGATTATGATATACGCAACAACAAAGGGAGCATGCACTACACGCAGCCTTGACTTGGCTTTCATTACACGCAATCACGACCTTCCTTGATAGCATGTGTAGTACGCAATACAGGGTTTCACTAAACAATGATATATTGTTATAATATTATTATAAACTAGCCATTATGAATAGTATTAACAAAATTTTTAATGTTATAACATTATTATTCATCTTACACAATTTCTAGAACATCGTCTGAAAAGAAAATAATTTTTTTGAGTAAAATAAGTATTTTTAAAAAATGCACTATTGACACTTTTTAATGGAGCACCCTCATTAAATATAGTTTTTGACTTGTTTATAAGTTAAATTTGACAAATTAAAATTCTTCTTTGGAATAAGGATATAAAAATTTACTTTGGATAAATTTTTCATAATATTCTGATAATTTTCATATTTTAATGAATAGTAAAACCACGCTATATTTTAATTAAAAACAACTTTTTTCAACGCAATAATTTATATGGATTAATTATTATATTGTATGGTTTTGATGTATAAATAGAATATATTTTTACCATTTAATATAATTTATGTCATTACCACTAATTTTACATTGAATTAATTGGTAAAAACATTTCAATCTTTGGCAATGTTTTAACTTTAAACCTCATTTTCTTAACAACGAGATTAATTTTTAATTAATTACTGAAACTTATATGTTTTGAATTTTTAAAAATGGATTCCATATTTGAATTCAGTGGGTCCAAATTATGTTAATAGGTTAATTTTATTTTTTTTGATATTATGAATAGTAACTACGATAATTTTTATTTACTATAGTTAAAGGTAAATTGGGTACTTTAGGGTAAAAATAAGATTATAAAATTACCCTAAAACCAGAAAAAATTATATCGGATGACTAAAAGTAGACCCATATCACCTAAGTGTCAGAATAGATTCATTTTATAGACTTTTAACCATGAAAATAATTTAATTATTATTAAAACCAAAGAAAGTGACAACATGTCACTCTCTTAAATCTTATAAGTATAATAATTTTAATTTAGTGATAATATTAATGAAACATAGAACATGAATAGTCTCCAAAAATATAATAAAATTATCTAAATCATGTGAAATTATTAAGAATTTTTAGGGATTAAATTATTGTCATTAATGGTGACATAATAGTGATGTAGAAATTGTTTATTTAGTGAAAAATCAATAATATAGTCTTTATTAAAATAATAATATCTATCAAAAGGACCAGAAACTTGAACAAACCTTATTATCCGAGTATATATATACCCTAATTATCCAAGGGTAGATTTTTAGACCATTTATATGCTTATAAAACAGATTAGGATATTTATATTATAATTTTTTAAATGTTTTCAAAGATGTCACCTTCATAATTTAATACATATAACGATTTAAATATTGTTATTTTAAGATGATAAATTAGATTAAAAATATTATTTTGAAAGGTATTATATCTATCTTCATCATAGGAATTTAATTTCTATTTTTATGAAAGTAATAAATATATTAAATGATTATACAAAAATGATGTAGTAATTTTTTTATTAAGAGAAATATCAAATAAATGGTATTATAGATATTAAAATAAACATTATATGAACTAATTAATGTTCTCCACAAATTTTATAGATGAATATGACATTTTAGGAATCTATTAAACATTTTTTTTCGAATATATCCTCTGTGTGGATTTTAGTTAAATTCAAATAAATGAATAGCGTCAAAATGAACACAATTGTTATTTTATAAAAATAACTTATTATTAAATTGATTAAAAATCACATAAATATATAAAAATTATAAATTGAAATTTATATGGTCTAAAATTTCATAAATTATCCAATTATGGATAATTCACAACCCATAAGTAATTATTTATAACAATTTAAAATCTAGAATATTATTACCACAAATAATAATAAATAAATTAAATAAGGGTAAATCAAATTGATAATGTTTAAAATAAATTCCAAAAAAGTCTAAATTTTATTGGATGATGATATTACAACCTTATCTAATCTAATCATAGGATTTGAGTCATTTATTATGTCTCTAAGTGGGGTTTGATTTATTATAAATTATCATTTTTGAGGTTTCCAAAGATGCCCCTCTCCGCCCTTATAAAATAGAACCTACTGCCTCTCCTCTTTACAAAACGTTGAGCCTTAAAGCTCGGCCAAAAATTGGCCATTTCTCTTATCCACTTCCCTAGAAACATTCTAGAGGTTCTGGTCTTCTTAAAAGACCAACTCTAGCCCCTTAAGTGGAAGCTTAAAGGAGGTGCGTCAAAGAAGAGGTAATCTCTTCTACCGATTCTTTCAAGCATCTTTCTTCTTCAAATTCTTCTTATTTAGTTGTTTCATTATAAATTAATATCATAAGTATAAATAATATACTGATATTTTATTATAAATATGAAACAACCCCATTTCACCTTCTATCCATCCTATGGAAAACAAAATTACCCCGCGTGCGTAAGTACGGAATACCGTCTCCACGCCGTGGTGTAATATGTTTTTACACCACCACCTTACATGGATTGGTATAATGGTGTAAAGAATAGCTATATATGGTTATTATTACATCATAATGATTCTGAGATATTATATCATCCACTCCAATTCTATTCAATTATTATGGAAACGATATCATCGCTCGTGCGTACGTACGAACTACCGTCTCCATGAAGGCGATGAGATTCATTTTCCATGATTAACCATTCAAGTATGATTATAAATTATATATAATAAATAATAATGATAGATATTATATAATAATGATACTGGATTTGTGTACAGATATGGTTCATTTACTTAATTCCATTCAATTCAATAAGGAAACGAAAACAGCGTTTATGCGTACGTACGGTCTACCGTCTCCATGAACGGTGTATTTGATTCCATTTATCGATCTATCATATATATTTATATGATGAATATATATTATATATAAATCATGTTTTAAATTCTAGAATTAATTAAATCAGGAAATAAATAATAATATCAAGAACAACAAATTGAGACACGTACGATAAATGAAACGATTTAACCCAAAATGCTGTTTAAACATGGAATTTACAAAAGAACGTATAATATAAAGTCATAAATGTACCATATATGATATCATAACAATGAATATGATTCTATAATAAGTAAATGACATTATGTATATCATTATACATGAGTTTTGGATACATATGAAGCATATCAGACATAAGGTAAGGGATAACTTTTCCAATCTCGTTTTTATCCATGATTGTTTATTCGTAAGTATTTACTGGGGTTATTGTTGTCATCCATGACCATGTTTTCTAAAAAAAATTCATATATTTTTAAAATCCTTTTTTCCCATTTTTTATATTTACCATATTTTATGAAATGAATCTTACTTTTGTTTACCACACGAGGAACTTTTTGACTTTTCCGACAAAAGTATGAGGAGAATGTTTTTTAACTTATATGGCGTGAACAAATTTTTACAGTTTCATAATGAATAATTCTCATGAATATTATTCTACAATATTTCATGAATATTTTCAACAAAATAATTTTCTTTCAAAATTTCATGGCATTTTGTGAAAAGAAAATTATTTTTATGAATAAAGGATATTTTCATCAAAAATTCATTTTATTGTTTTATCAAAACCATTTTCCATCTAAGATGACATTATTTTAAATGTGTATGTTTCAAGTATAATGTCTCGATGATTTTCATGGTTTCAATTTTCGTATGATGAAATGATATCCATTTGTTTTATATGGATTATGTTATGATGGAATGATGTTTATGAAACCCGTTTTATTCTTTTGGTTATGATGAATGATTTATGTTTATGTTGTGGCACACATAAGAATGATTTAATTATGAGATGGGTGAGACCTATATCTCCCTCAAATACATTGGGTAAATATTTATATCTAATGAGATAGACATGGCTGGAATGGTAAGTTAATCCAGTTCAGTGTTACAGGACTAGAACAGGGAGTGAACTCGATTCAGAAAGGTACTTTGTCCACTAAGATGGTCTTGGTAGCAATGCTTTGGATAATATGGAAATCATATCACGTGCTTAATTGTTTCCAAAATTACATGTTTTATTTCCATGATATTTTATCATGATTATTGTTTCATTATGATCTATTTCTTACATACTTCCATGTTTTATGTTATTTCTCAATATTTTGATGTTTAATCATTATGTTCATATTTTTTTAAGTTCAAATGTATATGATTTGTTCTATTTTCCCCATTCTTAACCTTACTGAGAATTTGAGATCACCCATTATATGTTTTATTTTCCCAGGGATTTAATGAAAAGTTTTAGGTATGAAAACAAAAGGGGAATATCTTTATGGGACATTTTGAAGATCTTTCACCACGATTAAAAGATTATATTCCGTGTTTCCAAAGACACTAAATAGTTACGGTCCTTTTGTGTATATTTTTGTTATGTATTAAGTATTCCGAAAATGTAATGTAATGTCCATGTACGTCAAGCTTTGGGTCTCAAGTATATTTTTTCTAGAGGATATTAATGTGAGAAAACGTCGGTCCCTAGTTAATCATGAATCATATAGTTATTAATGGTATATATGAAAATAAATTCCACCATGAAAAATTGGAATGAAAAAGTCATAATGTCATGAAAGTTATTGAATCGAAAGAAATATATAGAGAGAGTTTTCTTAATTTTGTATGGTAATGGAATAGGTGAAGCATATAATGAGATGGTATGAATTATATAAAATTCTTATAACATAAATTATTAGTCAATGGGTTATTTATAAAAACATGACTACATAATAAGTTGATATTCAAAATACATAATTCAATGGAAGAACATGAATAAGTTGGAAGAGGAAGAGAAAGATAGTCTCCTAGTTTGGAATAGTATCCACTTAGGTAAATGCTATAATTATAATGGATAAGTAATCTCTCATTAATAAGAAACAAATTTCATAACAATGAGATATTTATAAATACATGAAAACATAATAAATAAATATTCAAAAGGAAAAATATAAAGGATTTACTTAAATAAATAAGGAGAGGAATAGAATATCTTACTTCAGTATTGTAACTTCTTAGGTAAAGGTTATAATGAGAGTTATAAATAATATCTAAATAATCTAACATAAATTTTATATTAATGGAATATTTATTAACATAGGAAAATATAAAAAAGTTATATTCAAAAGGATAAATAGAAATTAAGTACTTTAATAAAAAGGGGAAGGAAGAAAATCCCTTACCTGCGGGGTATATTCTAAATGTTTTGGAGGAGATTATGAAGTGGTTGGGAGAAAAATTGGATGGTTTTAGAGAATTATATATATAGAAACTTCAATCTTCTTGGATTTTTAGTGAAGTGGAAGGATATGTTGGATTGGTATTTATAGAAAAAATATAAGGGAATTGTATATTAATTTCTAAACATAGGTTTCAGGTCTATGTAATAAAGTTATCACAACTAAAAAACATCTAGTGGGATTTTGTAATGGTTTATACCAAAGATTAGTGGTTTAAAATATTTTATTTGGTTAATAATTTAACTCATAAAAATCATACCATCCATGATTTCGAAGTGAATCATGTGCATAAATAATTTATAAAAAACATGAAAAATAATATAGGTTCTGGATGATTCATAAATGGGTTTTAAAAATAATAAAATTTTCTAAAAAACACATCATTTTAAAGGGAAAGTACTCTTTCTTCCATGTATTCCATTACAATATATATTAAATCATGTTTATACTATTATTATTTTATAATACATACCATATATTTATATTGTTTTTAATTTTTACCTGAAAATTTGGCTGTCCTAATTTTGTTTTTGAAAAATTAGAAATTTTCATAAATTCTATATGATAATTTAAAATTTTCACATATAGTTTAAATATAATTTTTAAAAAAAATATAAACTTCCACTTTTAATTAAAATTCCTTATTTACTAGAAAAACACAGTGTTTACGACACTTACATCATTCTGACTCTTATAAAAATTACACCGAATTTCATTAAATATAATTAAAATTTATATATAAATAAAAAATTTCATGATAAACTATTTATTGAAGATAAAATTTAAATCAAAATTTATATATTATCAGAAAAGAGTTATTTTAGTGTAATTAAATATTTTTAAACAAATATAATATTGGTTTCGTTGAATCAAAATTTACATTTAATCAAACTCATTTTATAATCACATGTATAAAATAGTAGTATAAAATAAGTTAATATAACCAATAATTTACTATTTACATTGGAAACCAAAATTCGTTGTACTAAATTATACATCAATAAACCATTATAATTCCATCATAATAACTGTGCGGTAAAATGGTGGTACATTGTTGGAGTGGTTTCGTGACCATGGTTTAGAAGGTGATCTCTATAGGCTTTAAATTATTTTATAAGTAGCTTCAACTAGGTTTCAATGATTGATTCTCATCTTAGGGATTATTATATGAAAAATCATTATGATGCAATATCCCATGGAATCTTGAAAATTGTGCTTTATGTAGTTATCTCCTACTTTATGAGGCCATCACATCGTCCTTCACTTTCAAATAGATTTTTTACAATATTTAATATATAATACTATTAAGTGAATTTAAAATGGTCATTTTAACAATGGTTAATATTCTTACTGTTCTTTGAAGGTTGGATTTTATATTTTGGGAGTATTTTATAAATGTCTAAAACAAAATATTAGAAATCGTACATGGGTTCTTTATATAATCATAAGATTATAAGGAATATATTCATTAGCATGGAAATTATATTTATAAAAGTCTAGTTTATCAAATTATTCCCCTATTTAGATATTTCAATCTCAAAATTTAATTTCATAGTTCACATATGAGGGTACTTTGGTTTCATATCCTCTTGTAGTTCCCATGTTTCCTACTCAAACATTTGATTCCTCCATATTACATTGACTGTGTGAGTTTCCTATTACGTATAATGTTGTCTAAATAATTTATGAACATCATGAGTTAATAATCATATGAAAGATTATTATCTAATGATTCTTACAACTACTCATATGTATATTTTATAATGTTCGTCAAGATATAAGTCTTCTATGAAAGTAATGAAATGTGTATGCTCTATAAGGTGATATACTACCACCCAAATCTTGTTATAGATTTTAAATGTTGATCAAGGTTCTAGGAAAAAATATGTGGTTATATTTTCAAATTATCATAATATTATGAATAATACTATCATCATACCCTTAGAGTTTACTTATTTGACCATGGATTATTGGAATACCGGGACCAGAGATAAAAATTAAATAATATCCCTCTTCATTATATCTCAACAGAATTTTTTCATCATATATATATATATATGTTAGTTCTTCTTGTATTAGTAGATAAGTTTAAGAATTGATCACAATTAAGAAGTTCCCTCATTAGTTTTGGTTTTTATGGGACACATATCTGGGTTCGAAACATTTTTTCTCCATGATTATCCATGTTAAACTCCAAAACTTATGCTACCATTGTTTTTATATCTTCATGTTCATTCTGGGATGCCAAGATCCAATCATTAATAGATAACAAAATATTTAATTTTTAATGGTAATATGATGTTTGTTTATGAATACTATTTCCTTAATTTGTATATGCCAGAATATTGTATCTCATTCAATACAGATCATGGATATCATTGTGAGATCCTTTCATCATAGAGTCTCCCACTATTTTCTCTTTCTTAGGATGGTAGTGTAATTAATAGTGATAATTCATGATCAAATCTTTCCTCCATCATTGTTTCATATTGAGATCTTTTTGGGGGAATATAAATAAGAGGATCTTATGCTAAATATAAATTCACACTTCTCTTTATGGATATAATATCTCAAAAAATTTAATTTGATGACCACATTAGAAAATACAAGATATTTCAATAGGTAGTCATGGTCAATGATCAATAATTGGTGGGAGCCAATGTAGAGTTTGGCTGACCGATCATTCCTTATGAAAACAGACTAAACCACTCCATGGTAAATCCCAAGGGTTTATAAACCATTTATCACAATTATATTTTCATATCATTTTTATCACTTCATGTTTAATAGTGTAAATTATATAAAGAGTCTAGGATATTCAAAAAGCACTAGGAAAATATTTTATTGTGAAATCAACCTCATAGTTAGGATGAAGACTATGTTATTCCTCGAGGAACACATCATCGTATTATTTTTCTAATGGAATTTTAATCAATACTGATATTTTACTTATTCTCAATAATTTTTTCTAGATATTATTTCTTATAAGAAAATAATATCAATGCATTAAATGATGATTCCAAAAAATACCAATCATCCTCCTTACATTTTTATAGCAATGAAAGTTGATTAATGGTATGAAGGGTTATTACCTTCTACTAGAGAATTATATTTGATCTATTAATGGAATTTCAATACATAAAAAGATATAATTTAATTATTAAAAAGAGAGTATCATAAGGTTCATTAATAAATTTATCAGAACAATATTTAAAGGGGTGGAATTGTATTATTGGGATGAAATATTTCCCCATTTTTCATTTTCAATAAAAAATTGACATTTTTTCTTTGAGGGATGGAATGATATGAAATAATTTATTGATATAGAATTAAATAGTTCTTATCCATTCATGAATGAATAACTAGAATACTTATCCCCAATACATTATCTAGATCCACCTCATCTATTGTGATTGAATATTCCCTCCCTTTATCTCTTGGTATTGGAGGTTATTTTCATTGGATTTCTTTGAAAACCCTTATCATAGTAAATTATTTATTATAGTTAAATTTTAAATTATATTTGAAAAATTCTACAATAAGAATTGGGCTGAGAAGAACCCCCCATTATTCAATCAAAAAAACTGGTTTCTTGATCTCACATTGTAATTCCCTAGCATGGTGGCACTCCTTCCTAAAGCTAACACACTTCCTTATCACCTTCATAAAATTTGTAAGATGAATATTACCACACATTTTTAATGTTCTATGTATGAATTTATTTCCAATATGAGATTTCATCATCGCTCCACTAGAAATAAACAAAATTAGTTTCTTTTTATCTAAAATATCATGAGACCCTTGAGATTCACCAATTTCAATTTCAAATTTGAAGGAACATCAGTTAATTTTATAGTATATTTCCAAGAATGGAATAAGCAATAATTTCATAGTTTTATCTTTTTCCAATTAATGAATTGTTCAAAATTAAATTCTGGTCCAATAAAATATTCTAAGTCATATTGGTAAAATATTGTGATGTTTTCCTCATATAACTTAATGGATTCATCCTCCTCTTGCAAGAGGCCAATAACTATACCTCTATTTTATGTTAGAGTTAACTAAGAAAATATTTATTAAAAAATAATTTTTCAATTTCTACCAACACTAAGGATTTATTTATTCTATGCGCTTTATATTAATGATCAGAATCCACTATTAAAAATATTATCCTTCTAAGAGATAAACATCCAACATGACCTTGTATTTTTCATAGAAATAAAGAGAATAGAAGATATTTTTCAATAGATTTTATATATTTTCCTATGATTAGTTGATCAGTAGATCCACTAAAATTCATAGGTCTCTATCAATTAAAGATCTCAATTGATTCAAGTTTATATTTAAAATATGAGTTAATGGATTCATTAGTTATCTAAACTTCTCCAATATGACTCCCATCAGGTTTCGAATATCTTTTGGGAAATCATATATTTCCCAATTACATTTTTTTGTCTTGGTTCATCCAATTTTCGAAAATAGACTAAATCAATAGAAAATAAGGGATGTTATTTTTTAGATATTTAGAAGGATTTCTATAAAAATTTATGGGATAGACTATAAAATAAAATTACTATTTTATATTTGAATTTCTTGGATCTAATTTATGTTATTCGGAGTATATTACATTTTATATGAATTTTTTGTTCCATTAATACCTGTTTATCAAAAGGTATCCCCCAAGAGTATCGACCAAGGAGTGTAGTCATATGAATTATTCTGTTCACCTACTACAAGCCGACATTATACACAATTAGAACTTTTAGAGTTATTAATTCGAGGTATGTTTTTTGAACATTTCATCAACTTACCATTATCCAACCATGGATATAATTTCTATGAAATCTCATCGCATTGTTATTTACCAATGTTTAAGGATTTTTAATTATGTTTTTTCTCATCCATTGGGTTTTTACTAACATTTTATAATATTAATCCAAAAATATTACTAGATGATAGCTTTAATACCAACTATGATAACCCATATCATTATTAAACTTTGTTTCATGTTTTATTATATAAATATACACATAATACAGTTCTAAAAAATCCGAAGGCCTTGTATATTTTGGAAATTAGATTAATATAATAAAAATGTGAAACAAAGTTACAAAATAATTTTTTAAATACTCCATAATATTCCCCTAAATTCATTGAATTTATAATACAACATGGTATTACCTAGGGAAATACATAAGAATGTTGTGTGGTATAAATCCCAGTTGGGGAATAGTCAAAGAATAACATAAATTAATGTATTATATGTTAATCATGAGGCATAACATGAAGATATAGAAATGTGAGAATCAAAATAATTTTCAAATCATGACATAATATGATATCAACAAAGAACCATATGAATGTTTCAAAAACACAAAACATGGCATCATACACGTAATTCAAGTCTATAATCCAACAAATCAAAACATAGTGTTCATAGGATAACATTCCATGTACCATAAATGATAACTCATGTGATAAACAAATTACTCAATAAATTTTATAAAAATATAAATTCGGTCACACACATCATTTTCATATCATATACATACATTTGGGTGCCTCTAATATTGTAAGACATATGAATGTAATTAATAACTTTTAATCCTAGGTTTAAAGAGTGTGGGTTTTATAAATCGAAGTCCCAATCCAAATAAGTATATGTATAACTAAAAAAATACCCTTTATAGGAAAAGGATAAGGTTACTCACAGACAAAAGATTGGAATGGAATATCATGAAATAATTTTGAAAGTATAACAAATCAAAATAATCATTCATGAATGTGATTTTTAAGACTAAATTGTTATCTCATGTTACTTTTGAAAAAAAAATGAATGTAAAAGGATGTGTGAAAATGATTGTAAGAAAGAAAAATTATAAATAAAAAATCTTAATACAAAAAACGTTTAGGAATAGAAAAGAAGTGAGATATATCCATTAATTCATCATACGAATATATTCTTTAATGGTGATAATGAGAGGTGATAAATAATATCTCATTATTATATCATTTATTGGATTATAATGGGATAATTATAAAAAATCATAACATAATAAATTTTTAATCAAAATACTTTATATATACGAAGTACATGAATGAATAGAAAGAGGATGAGATTCCATTACTTTGTCATAGTAACAGCTTAAGAAAAGATTATAATGAGAGAAGATAAATAATATCTCATTATCAGAATATAAATTTTAGAGTAAAAATATTCTAATCAACACATGAACACATAACCAATTGATTTTAAAATTGATAAATACAACTAACTTTCTTTAATAAAAGTAGAGTGGAAGAGAATATATTACATTGACATGATAACTTCTTAGGTAAAGTATAAAATGAGTGGGGAAAGTAATCCATAATCTTTTTAACATTAGACAAAAAATAGAGGGATAATTATAAACACATTATACCATAATAGATTAATAATCAATGGGATAAATAGAATATAAGTACTTGACTGAAATGGGAATGGAAGAGAATCCCTTAAATGAGAGGTAACTTTTAATATCATGGGAGGAGATTTTTAAGATATTGGGAGTACCTTAGGAGGGATTTATATAATTATTTGGAGAGTAAATTCATTCTCAATGGATTTATATTGTATTTAAAAGGGTTTTTGGGTGGGTATTTACATCCAATTGATAGTGGAATTCTTTATTAATTTCTAAAAATAAGATTTGGACACTACCAAATAAAATAATAAAAACCACAATCCTTCCCATAGTTTTTTTCAATGTATTCCACCAATGATGAGTAGTTTAAAATGATTTATTAATTTAATAATTTATATCATTAAAATAATAAAATTCTCTATGATTAGGTGAGTCATGTTCTTAAAACATTTCTTTTAAAATGTAATAATATAATATAGGTTTTGGAGGATTCAATATAGGTTAAAAATTTAATAATATTACATGGAAACACAATATTTTTAAGATAAAACCCTTTTTTGATCATGGTTTTAATTATATAATTTATTTAATAATATTAATAACATTTTTATGTCATAGTACTCACTGTATATTTATATTGTATTTATGTTTTATGCAAAATATTTATTTTCTCAAAAAATTATGAAAATTTAACCATTGGATAATTTCTACAAATTTTATTTCAAACATGAAAATTATTTTTAAAACATGATTTTCTCAATAATCTAGTTACAATTTGTACATATAATTCATTGTTCATTGAAAAAAAACAAGTCTTTAATATAATATCAACTTTTTAGCCCATATAAAAATTACATGGGATAATATAATATTATATTAAAATTTATATTAAATTTTTTTGTGATACTATTTCTTGAAAATACATGTTATTTAAAAATATAGATTTTATTATAAAAGTGTGTTTTAATTAAAATTATATATTTTCCGAAAATACTATATTTGTTTCTTTGTATTGAAATTAGATTGTTATCTTACTCAATCTATAGTTAAGTGTATAAAATAAAATATAAAAGGGAATTAATATATCCATTACATTATCATTAAGATGAAATTAATAAATTCATATGAATGGGGTCTAGATATATAACCACTTATTACAACATTATACGCCTTAAGGGTAAGGTGTGTGATGGTAGTATTTCCTTGTAGTAGTTTTCCACACATATTTTATGTAGTGATATCTATACTCTTGAACTTCTATAGTAAATGGTTTCACTCATGTTATAGTTATTGAAAGTCATATTTATCTTGGTCAAGAGAAAAGGCTAGTGATGTTATCTCCACTGAAATTTATGATAGATGGTCCTCATTGGATATGGTCCTAATAATTGAGCCTATCACTTATTCCTTTTATTTTAAATAAATATTATTATAACCCTTAACATATTCTAATATTAATAGTCATTGTATAATGGATAAATTAACAATGATTGACATATTTTAAGGGTCTTTTGAACCCAATAGTCAAATAATATCTATATTTATTAATGGTAAAAAAATAATAAAATAAAAATAGTACATGTTTTCTCTAAAAAAACATTACTTAATAAGGTATGTAGTAATTTATAAGGTAATTTCATTCCTAAATGGAAAGGTTATTACAATCACTCACGACATTCCATGTTTATGTCTTGAGTTGAAGAAAAATTAATAGAATCCATGAGTATTATTTTATGATGAGAAGATCTGGAATGAGTTCATATAATAGTGTAATATAATTATTGTGGGAAATTAATAAAGTAAGAGACAACTTGGGTTAGACCATTATGAGATAGGTATTTGTATGCGATACTGAGTGAGGTAAATAGAGAACAATAATAACATAAACTATAGGTTTTAAAACAATATAAGGGAAATGGATTACATTGGAAGTAAATTTGGCTGAATTAATCTAATGGATAGGGTGATATACCATTTATCATGGTAAATGATATGTTATAATCATGGTTTTATGTATTTTGATTTTATTATCACCCTTTCTAATATTTAAATTATTGGTGATAATTTCTTTCCTGCTATTTAAAATTATTATAATGTCACAAGATTTAAATACATTATTTCTATTTTTCTATATACTGGTGGTGTTGAAATGGTTCTCATATACTTTTCTGCTTGAAAATGTGATGTTTTCCCCCCATGAGAAGCTGAATGATTTCATGGTCATTCAGACTATTCATGTGGTTGGTATGTTCTTCCTTGTGGCTGATTGTTTCCTTCATCTGGCCACATCATTTTATCTTATATTAGTTTATCTATTCTTGTGATAGGTTAATAAATTGTTTAATAGATTATTCCATTATGTGGTCATTTATTTTTTTCTAGAGGTCCCTTGACTGGTCATGTGGACTATACATTTTTTAATGAGTCAATATAATTGGTTTGTGATTGAATTGATTATTATTTTTTTTCATCCAAAGTGGTCTCTTAAATCAATGAGGTTGATCCCTAGGTCCATATAATATAAAAATTTTAAAGAGTTCCATATTATCAAATTACCCGTTTTTACAGAATGAGGAGGAATCATTTTTTAATACAAAATAATGGCTTTGAGTCTTAAAAATTGATACATTTTAGGTAAATTTTAAATGTATATTTCAATTCATTAATGCAATGAACAAAAATTTAAAAAATGAAATTCCATTTTAAAATTTTTAAATAGATTCATATGAATTGAAATCATAGACAAAACACGCACCACTTTTGTTTTTAGACCATTATAAGGTATACTTTTTAAGATTTAAAATACAATTATGGATGAAAAATATTTATAATAAACCCATAATATAGTTAAATTTATTATTATAATATATTAAGGGTTATGATAAATCCCATTCGACAAAGGTGAAAAGGGAGATGACCTCCACTAGTATGAATGTACCCTATGAATCCCATTCTTCAGAGCTTCCTTGGGAGATAGAATCACAATAATTCTGTCTTTACCAAGACCAATATGAGATTCAATAATGGAGTCATGATAGAATCCATTTATGGGTGAAAATATAGCTCATTAAGATCGTAGCTCAAACCTTATACAATGAACCACCATAAAAAAAATCTCCCCATCATACACCTTTCCCTTCGGGGATTCTCTGGTGTAATAATGGGATATGTATCTGGACCCTAATAGTGTGGAATTTTTTATTTTATTTTAATTGATGAATTATTATATTTATCCTTTTTAATATTAATTTCTAAATTATTAAATAATGAGTATGATAAAGAATATATTTTGGAAAGATGAATAACAAATTATATTTTTTAAAAATTCTAGATTCAATGAAGAAACTCTCTTTTAATGAATTCAAGATTTTTTGGTAAATTATATTTTTCTAAATTATATTTAAAAATTAATTTTTAAAAATATAAATGATATATTTTTGTAATTTCTAATGTAATTTTTACAACTGTTAGAAAATATTTATTGAATGAAACTAGTATTTCTTAAATAAATATGTACTTTTGATTAAAAATATTAAATTCACATACATATAGAATTATATGGTTAAAATAAATATCATTTTAGAAATCATTAAATTAAAATTATATAATGATTAAATTTTCATAATTTTTGGAGACCATAAAATATATGGATAAAAAATAAATACGATACAAATATATATTGTTTATTATTACCTCGTAATTAAACAAATTTGATCTAATATATTCCATAAAATTTGTAAATGAAATAAAGTATATTTTCCCTTTAAATTAATGTTTTTTAAAGATATTTTATAATTTTTATAAAGCTTTAATTAATTATAAAAAACCTCTATTATATTTTAATTTTTTGAAATTTAATTTTTTTAATTTGACTTACATCCACATCACTAGGTATATTATTTTAATAACATTAGTTTTTAAACATGTAAAATAATTAAGGCCACTCCAATATTGAAGAAACTATGGGTATAAACCTTCTTTTGGTTTGTGATTTTGATTAATTTATCATATAGAGTCTAAAACCTGAATTCAAGAATCAACGAGGACTTCTCATGTATTTTTCATTAAAAACCATTTCAAGATACCATTATAATTCACTGAAAACTATTAGATCATGAAGTTACTATGATATTATCTCTCTATATCCAACCCATAGTTCCTACAAGATCACCATAATATCCTCCAAAGACTTTAGAAGTTCCTTCTCAAGGTAAGGGATCCTCTCTTAGTCCTTTTTCTTCAAGAAACTTCTTTGTATTATGACTATTAATTCAAAAAAATCATGAAAGAATATGTATTTAAATAAACTTAATGGTATACATATGACATCCATGGGATTATAGCCCCCTTTAACAATCAATAAATCCTACCATGATCCTTTTCTTACTCCTTTTATACTATTGAAATTATCCTGTGATTTTTCAATGCTGAACAATTATGTAGTCTATACCCATCCACATTTTCCACTCAATGGTATTCACCTATATGTAATTATCCTTCATTAATAGGGGAATTTCATTTATTAATTCCAAAATCATTTTTCATGGTATTAAATTTGATGAAATGTGATGAAATATTGAATTACTAATGAGGATCACATATTCTTGTACATGATATGTAAATGATATGTGAACCGATATAACACTCTAATGTTTTGGTTAATTTTTTAATCTAATGAGATTCCACTTATGGTGCATGGGTGGTTATCCTAAGCCTAAAACTTTTTGTTTTCATAGTGGTTATCCTTGAATTAAGTTAATGATGTCATGATTTATGTGGTTCCCACATTTTGATGTTTTCTTTTTGGTATTATGTTATATCATGCCTCATTATTCAAGATTGTAATTATCAACCATATTACGTTACCCTGATATGACTCATTTCTAACATGTAATGTTTTACATGATTTTATGATTTACTTATTCACTTAGTGGGATTTAAATATCACCCCTTTCTTATGTACTCCCCAAGTATACCTCATGCAGTTTTAGAAAAATGATGGAATTTTAAGAGCATGTTAAAGAATTTTTCACTATTGTTATTGTGTTCCCATTGAAAATTGTTCTGGTGTGTACCTAATTCCAAAAATTAACTAGGAATCTAGATATTTTGGTTTGTATTATGTATCCCTTAATGTAATAAATCATAAATTAAAGTGTTTTAAACATATGGGGTTCTATATATGGTTTTAGAGGAATGTTTAGTTATATCTCGGATTAAGATTAGAATTCCATAGAATAATACATAGGGATAATGATAACCATAGAAAAAAACCTAAATTTTCTTAAAGTATATAATATTATGATTCCAAAAAATATTCCCAAGTTTGGATACTACAAGTTTATGTAGCTTTGGCACCAATGTACCTAAGGCTAATAACCCCCCAAAAAAATTAACATCGAGCCAAAGTCGATCATAAACTGGCTTATGAAACGTGGCCTTTCTACACACCTATTTTGACACTACCATGGGATATTATTTTTTCAATTCATAGTTTCCATAAAAACCATTATTAATGGATCTAAATTACCATTAATATTTTATATTAAGAAATAAAAAAGGGATAACATAATTGAAACCGATAATTTAATAAGATAAATATAAAATGTCATTTTTGATTTATCCCTTTACTATTAAACGTCTTCAATTTTTTTGTAAAATACTTAAAATTACTAATCCCTATTATTCCCTATATTTTTTGTCAATAGATGGGAATCGGGGTAATTGATTCAATAACCAATGTTATAAACAATTTAATAAATTCCCCAATTTTTTTAAATATGATGGGAACATGAACCATTAAATTTATGAAAATAATGTCTCAATTATCTCTTTTTTTGAACTAAAACATGAATATGGAGTAATTCCTAAATCTCTCTAAGAAATAGAAGGTTTCAATTGAGTCTATTATGCAACGTATACTTATAAATTTCAATATTTTTTACAATACCTTAATAATGGAGAAATGGATCAACTCTATTAAAGATCTATTCATTATCCATCAATGCTCTAAGAATGTGGACTTCATGCCTGATATTTATTTTATGACTGAAGAATATGATAAATGGTGGAAATTGGATAAAAATTAGAAACTCAAGGAGGAGATAAAAGTAATGTAGTTGAAGGAATTACTGAATTTATTTTTTGAAAAATATTTTCCATGCACTCTATGACTTAAAATGGAGACAGATTTCAATAGCCTCATGAAAAATGATGAAAAATCTATCATAGAATCAGAGGAAAACATCACAAAAATTGTACAATATGCTTATGTCTTTGTCATTACCATAAAATATAAATTTTACCGCTTCTTTGGTGGGATAAGGATGACTATATGAAAATACTTGACAGTTTAAGACTTTTACAGCTATAAAGAAAATTATCTAATGTTCTCTCAAATTTGAGATAGATATCATAAAATCCATAGAGTTTCATGGTTATATTGGAAATAATTAAAGAATTATCTATAGTTCTGGTGGTATGATGTATAAATTTAATAGTGGAAATAAATTCCATTATCCCAATCATAAAAAGTGTGGGATAAAATATCTTAAAACATTTCTTAAGTGAACTTAGAAATTACTTAGTTTTGAGAATGAATGAAACCTGTATAGCAATTTTAGATTGGAAAAACCCACCAATGTGATGGATGAAAGAAATTCTCCATTAAATCCTCATCCAATAATCAATTTTTTTTCTACATGTAATAAAGAAACTATTAGAATCAATTCTCAAAGCTATTGGTTATTAAAAACTACATATGGAACCAGCCTATATGGCTTAAGAAAAAGGGTGGTATTTTTTACTCCCAACTACTGAGGTTGATCATGAAAATAATGTTGTGATAGGTCAACCAGTTATTCATTAAATAATAGAAAAGATAAATTTTTATTCTATTACTACACACTATATCATATCAGAGAAGTTTTGTGTAGCTATTCATACAGCACCTCCAAAATGGATGTTAAGTTATTAGTGAAGACATTGAATGATTCAATTGTCTCATCCGAGGAATATAACTCTTTCCCTTTCCATATTTGTGGGATGGATTTCAATTAAATTCATACAATACTCCCTTTTGAGTAATTTGACTCAATTATGGTTGGGGATTTTATTTCCAAATATATACCCAAAATAGATTTTTGAGAAAAGGAAATTACCCTATGTATCATGAATTTTCCATCAATTCTATAAAAGAGTGGGAAATTAGACGAATCTTCTTTGGTACCAACATATTAAGAATGGATATTATTACATTTTCTAAAAGAGAATATATCTAAAATTAATGAGTCTATCTATATCATCATCTTTGATAACAAGCCTATTGTATGGTAATTCTCATATGTTTTTTTTCCAATAAATTTCCTAGTCTCCCTCCATGCCATGAGGTTGAGTTCTTAGTAAATCTTATTCTCAAATAATTTCCAATATCCAACAACCCATATAGAATGGTTATTGCTAAACTAGAAGAGTAGAAGTAGAAACAATAGTATAATATGGATAAAGGGTTTATAAACCCAAGTGATTCATCATAGGGTGTATTGGACCTTTTTAGAAAGAAGAACGATGGGTAAACAAACGTAGTAATTGAATATCATGAGCTCAAAAAACCTCACTAAAGAACCAGTATCACTTTCCAGGTATATATTACTTGTTTGGTCAATAATGTAGATACCAATACTTCTCCATGTAAGATCATTTATAAGGATATTATCATGTAAGGGTGAATAATTAGGATATCCCCAAGACTTCATTTCATATATGTTATGACCAATGTGATTTCATTTCCATTTAAACTCACTATTGCTCCAGTTCACTTCATCTACTTGTTGAATTGGGACATTATGGGATTACCTTATAAAATATTTGGTTGTAATTATAGAAAATATTTTCATTTACTCTAAAATAAAGGAGGAATATTAGGATAATTTTAGTATTATACTAAATACCATGAAAAAGGAAAAGCTATCTTAAAATTATAATAAATGTGATTTTTGGTTAGATAAGGTAACAATATTGGTACTTGTGATCATCATTAAAAGGATATATATGGATCATTCAAAAAACATAGGAAATTCATGAATGGACTAGACCACTATCTGTGATAGAAATCTATATTTTCCTTGTATATTTTTTTAAAATTGTCTTTTTTTTGGAAAATTCTCAGGATTATCAAGCCCACTGGACAAGCTGACTTGGAATGGAGTCAATTTTTTGTTGAATGATGTATAAAAAAAGTTTTAAAATGTTGAACAATAGAAAAATAATAATAGCTATACACACATTACCACCACAGGGGGAAGGAATTTTATCAATAGTGATTAATACAAAAGGTATTATGATTTTTACTCAATATTTTTGATAAAGTTATAGCCTATGCCTTTCACCAATTAATGATCCATGAATAGAACAGTCCAACGAGTGATACATAGGAGGTTTCCGTGATATTTCTCTTATTGATTTTACAAAATTATCATTATATGGATTTTTGTTACATATATAAATATCATAAAAGCATCATTTATATATTCAAATAAAAGAATAAAAATATTATCTAATGATTACAATTCTATCTTAACATATATTATTATTTTTCAATCCATTACCATCATGGGAATAAAAATATTGGAAGATAATCTGAGTATAAGGCATACTGAAACCCGATCAATGATGAGGATTTAATGGGATACAATCCTCATGGAAATGATTGGGATTGAAATGGGAATAATAAAGTGATATTCCTAATTCCTTTCTCGATTAAGTATAAAACCATTTATTATTTAGCAGGTAAAGGATCCCCTGAATGAAGATGAGTTCCTATAGAAGATGGTAGAATAAAATTCATGATTCAAATTTGTTGATAATGGTGATAAAGGTTTGAAACCGGGATATGTTTCCCATTAAATCCAAAACTGAACAGGAAACCTTTGGATTTTCCACATAGCACATCTTTTTATATTATTCCAGGAATCACCAAGAAGTATATTGATTTGAAGAAAAATGTTTGGTGAGATAACATGAATAGTAGGATTGTAGTCATTATATCTCTATACTTCATATTCCAATATGTCAAGGTGGAATGATGTAATTCTAATGGTATGATGAAAATATTTCTCTCATAATTATTGAAATTATAAAACATAACCACGGATTTCATCATAGGACTACCCATGAAACTTGAAGGAAATAATAGAATCTCGATAGTAGTCAATCACCTTACAAATTTAGCACATTTCATTTCTATCAGGGAGGATTTATATCTTGAATAACAGTCTATGATATTCAATAGGGATGTGGTAAGACTACATCGACTTCCACTCTCCAATATATCTAATTGGTATATTTGGATTCCATAAATGTTTTGGAGAACCCTTTATCATGAATTGAATATAAAACCGAGATTCACTATTTCATATCACCCTTAGATTGATGGTTTGTCTGAAAGAACCATTAAAGTACCAGAGAACATCCTAATACAATTTTCAATGGATTACCAAGGATGTTGGTATCAATAGATTCTCCTAGTGGAGTTCTCATACAATAACTATGTCAATTCTAGAATTCTAATGGCACCTTATGAGGCTAATTGAAGGGAGTGGTTTCAGGATCTTACTTGTTGGGATGAAGTTTGATAATTGAATATGATATAACCTTTTCTTATTCAATATACAGAAGAGAAGATTAAAATGATTCTGTTTCATATGAATTCAATACTTTAATGAAAGAATAATTGTGTATAAAATCATCGATGTGATCTAGAGATTAAGGTAAAATATAATGTTCTCGTATATATATATATATCCATAGAATAAAGTTATGATTTCATATTATAATGGAAGTCTTAGTTTAAGATAAATTAGTTTTGTTATGATCATATATAACATCATAGTTGTGGAATATCGACTATCACTACCATCTAACATATCTCAAGTATATGATTTATTCCTTGTAACTGTATTGAAGAATTACATACTAAATCTGTTACTTTTAATGAATAAAATGGTTGTACCATATGATAATTATCTTCAATATGAGAAGTATCCAATAATAGCCGTAGATCATATAGATAATGTTTTATGAGAGAAGACAACATTCTTTCTCAAAGTGATGTGCCAGAAAAACGGTATTTAGGAAGCCATATAAGAATGGGTAGAGTCAATGAAATAGAATTAATCTCATATATTTTATTGTATATTAATACTTTTTCGGAGAAATTATAAATTCATTAATAATTTCATGACCCAAACTATTATTAATAAGATTTCTTTATAAAATAAATTAAGTCTTTATTATGAAACAAAATTATAGAAAATGCCTAAACTACTTTGTTTTTAGACCACTATAAGTTATATCATGTGAGATTTAAAAGACCTCTATGAATCAAAACCAATGATAATATTGTCATTGTACATTGGACATTATAATTAGTATATATTATGCATTGTGAAAAAGACCATTTTATAAAGAAAAAAGAAGTGATGACCTCTACTAGTAGGTGTGTATCCCCTGAAACCATTCTATAGGTTATTTCAATGAGGAAATCATCACAAGGATTTTCTCCTGACCAAGCCCAGGATGAGATTCAACAACTAAATAATGAATGACAAAATTTATGTGATATGTTCAAGATCCTCGATATCATGTCCCAAACCATGTATGCTGATCCACCTTAAGAAAATCTCACCCTCTCACACCTTACAATTATGGAATTCACTAGTGTATTAAAGGGTTATGATTCTAGACACTAAAATTATGATTTTTTATTTTAATTAATAAATGAATATATTTCTTCTCCTTTAATATTAATTTTTAAATAACTATATAATGATCTTGATAAGAATTTTATTTTGAAACGATGAAACAGAAATTTTATTTTTTTGGAAATGTATTGTTTTGATCAAGACACTATATTTTTATTATTTTAGCAAATTTTCAAATAAATTAAATATTTATAAAATATTATTATGGAATGATTTTTTAACTGTAAATGGGAATTTAATTTTTTGATGTCAGATGTAATTTTTATAGTGGTTAGAAAACTATTATCATACAAAATCAGTATTTTTTATTAAATATGAATTTTATATTTTAATGTGTAAATTCTCATACATAGAGAATTTCTTTTGAAAAATAAATATTATTTCATAAATTAGAAAATTTAAATTATCTGATTGCGATTTTTTTGATAACTTTTAGAGAAAATCAAATTTTTTCGTCAAATAGTATATGATAAAAATATAGGGTTTCTATTATGAAATCATAATGACTCAAAAGTGAAATAGTATATTCCAAAAAAGAAATACATGCACAAATATATGTGATCCCTTTAAAATAATTTTCTTTACGAAACTTGTTTAATTTTATAAATCCTTAATGAATAGTCCAAAACCTATATTATGTCTTATGGTTTTCTTATAAATTCTTTATAAACCTGATTCACCTCTACATCACCATGTGTATTATTTTAATGTGAATAGTATTTAATAATTTAAAATTATGAAATACACTTAAAATTGTTAGAAACTGTGGGAAAAACCAATGGATGTTTATGGTTTTGATTAATTTTTCGTATAGAGCCCAAAACCTAAATTTTGAAATTTATATAAAATTATCTTCACTTTCTCTATATAATCTCACCCAACCTCCCATTAATCTTCATGAATAAAATTTTGATCACAAAATTTTTCATGAATTCCATATTTATGTCCCTCTAATAGTTCCCCAAACTCTCAATATTCTCCTCTCAAGATGTAAGATCTACCCTCTCGAGATAAGGGATCATATACTTCTCTTCATTATCCAATCACATTTTTCATATTATTCTATTTAATTTCCATTTATTCATATTATATTATGTTCTTATATATACCCTAACTATCATTATAATTTAGGTGTGATTAGAGACCCGTTTAACGCATTTTAAACAAACCCATTAACCTTTACGTACCCCAGTTATGATGTTGATATTATCTTGTGGTTTTTAATGCCAAACAATTTGGTATTGAATATATATCCTCACATTACACTCAATGTTATTCAACTAGATGTACCTATAACTAATTTACTATTTAATTTAATTTATTTTTCCCACACTCTTTAATCATGTGATTAAATGTGACGAAATATTTCTCTATGTTGAATGATCTATAAGGCAAGCTTATTCATTTGCAAGAAATGAAAATGATGGGTGAACAAATAATAGGGCTATAATGACATGGGTAATGTTTTAATTTATTTTTATGACATGTATGGTGCATATGAGGTTATCTTAATCAAAATAAGTTTTGTGTTTTTAGAGGATCTCTGACTTATCTTTGTGATTCTATGTTTTATATTATTGTCACATTCCTATTTTATTTTTTTATTATCATGTTATATCATGCCTCATTGTTCATGATTATGATTATCACCACTCTTTGGTTGCCTTGATTTAACCCTTGTCTCATACATAATAATTTTCATTATTTTATGCTTTATTTATTCCCTTACTAGGCTTTTTATCTTCCCCTATTCTTATTTACATCCCATGACTATAGAATGAACTTTTAGAAGAACAATTGACTTTTAAGACCATGTTAAGAAAGATTTGAGTAATATATTTGTTTTCTGGAAGAAATTTTTTATTCAGTGTACCTACTTTCTAAAGGGTACAATAATTTATGATATTATATGATTTATGATGTTTATCATAATTTTATAAAGCATGAATTAATGTTTATTATGTTTATGGGTTGTCAAAAATAACATTTAGGGGTCAAAGTGAGGTTATCTATATGTTTTTAAAAAACTTAATTAGTGAGAATAAAATTGAAAACGTTTTTTATTCTAATAATTTAGAGTTATTAAAACATACATATCTATCTATATAAATTATTTTATTTTCTATCATTTTATCCTTCTTTGATTCATTCGAATCTTGAAGATTCAGAACCTCATTCTGGACCTTTGCGAATCATCCCCCTTAACTTCATCCCATCATGAATGGGAGTTCTAGTTGAGCTCAAAAAAATATTCCACCCTTTTATCTTGGGAACCATATATAATATGTTGCAGTATTTTTTCCTACCTTTTTATCCTTTATTAAATTCATGTGTTGGTTATTTGATCAATTTGTTACCATCACGATATCTATGATATTAATTTAGCTTCATATCCTCTCTGATTTGGAGTAGTACAAAATATAAAATTATTGTTAAAGGATACTTATTCTATTCCCTTATTGTTCATATATGTGAATATCATTAATATATTTTTCATTGGGTGGATGGTTCAAATTATGTAACTAAAATATTGGATTATATTAAATGGAATTGAAGGGGATGTGTATTTTCTTATGTGGATAATTCTTATTTTTTTGTTTCTATTATTTTTCTATGAATTGAACATGAATATAATTATAATGACTTTTTTCTAAATAATTTTAATTTATAACCTGTACTATGTGTTGACAACCCATTGGTTAAATATTTGGTTAATCTATATCTCAGAATATTTTAAGCACTAATATGTGGCTAAAAAACTGGTTATGTTTATAACTGGAAAGAGTGCTAAAAACCCATTCATGATATGATAAATTAATGTGAATGAATATTTAAATGAATTTGGTGAATTACATGATGTGGATTCATAATTTTTTTTCTCGTTTATTTTTTGTTTCACTTGTGGTTTTTGGGATTTGTGGGGAATCTATACGGTGATTGTGGTGAATGGTTTTAAATGAGGATTGTGTCGTGAGATAGATTTGTTTTCCCAATTTCCAGGTTTCTGTGGGGAGATTATTTTACAATGTGGTTATATATTTGAGAGAAGGTTCAGTTTTGGCCTGTATGTGTGGGTTATGAGATGTTACAATTATTATTGTTACATTGTTGGCAGACTATATGGTTCCATGTTGTTGTTTTTTACTATTGTTTGTGTCAAAAATATATTAATAGTATGGATTTAAAATTCAATAATGTTGGATAAAAAGAAATATGTGGTAAAATAATTAATGGGATTATTGTTAAAATGGTGGGTAAACATAAATTGGAATATATATGGATGTTGGATAGAATGATTTATCCTTAAATATTGGATTAAATGTGTTACACCCCAAGTAAGTAATGAATAATAGATATTTTTATCTATGTCTATTAATGATTAAGATAGTGTTGTAGAGGCTTAAAATGAAAATAAATACAATCTTATGCATGAAATACACTAATATTCTTAAAAGATTGTTTTACTGCCTTTTGATGGAAAACCATTTTTGAATCTATATTTTGAAAATTTTATAAACTATGTTTGTCAAAATAAACTTATTCTTTATGATTGGGACATCAAAATTTACCTTGTGTGAATTTTTGGTATTTTTCTGACAATATTCTTTTTTTAATGAATAGTGAAAAATACTGCATTTTACATCAAAAATGATTTTTAATCTAATTTATTTATATGATTATATTATCTTTTTAATTGGTCTTAATGTGTAATATGAATATATTTTTACCATTTAATCCAATGGTGGTCATTGGAAACAATTTCACTTTGAAATTAGACTTAAACTGGTGTCAATCTTTTGATACTTATTGTTTTGTAAAAACACGCTATTTGCTCTGGCAGCGGGAATTAATTATTAAATTAATTAATGTGACTTATATGATTTGAATTTTGTAAAATAGACTTCATTTTTGAATTCGGAATATCAAATATATCTTAGGGTGAATTTTTGGTAATTTTCTGAAAAACTTCAATTTTTGATGAATAGTGAAACCACTAAGTGGTAATCAAGAAAACTGATTTTTCAGTTAAATAAAAGTTTACCACTAATGTGTATTGAATTTTGAAAATCCGACATACATGGTTGTCATTAAGAAGTAAAATGTGGTTCAATGAGATTATAATAATTTTTTGGTGAATAGTAACTTATTAAGTTCTTAATCGCGATTAGTTGTAATTAGGGTAGTTTAAGGTATAAATAATGCTTTAATAATAGGAAATGACCTAGACACATGTCCCAACCTTATTTTTTGTGTCATGGACGACCAAGACAAGCCATCGGTCAACTTGGGGACCCCATGGAGACACTTTGGTTTGGAAATGACATAAATAACTTTTTATTAAATGTTAAAGTAAAAATGACACAAACAAGAGATGTTTTACAAAAACAATTTTTACATGGGGTTATAAAGATCAGAGTTTTTATTATAAATAGTCATTGGAAAGCTAAAAAGATTTCCTACATCATAGTATTTGTTTATGATTTTTAGACATTAAATAAATTAAATTATTTATGACATAATAATGATGCAGCGATGACATCATTATTTGACGATTTAAATAAAATGGAAAGATAATATAAAATCTATGAACTACACATGTCCAAAACCAATTGTATGAGTGTATTTAGAACCCTTATCACCTTATCCACGAATTATATCAATGTGGGACCTTTTGAAACCGAAACACATTTTCAAATAAAGTAATATTTCTTTACTTTCCAAAAGTGCCCCTCCTCTCCTCTTATAAAAGGCCCCCACCTCTACCTCATTTCACACACTCCTCAAGCCTTTGTCTCGTCCAACCCCTGCCCATTTACTCTCTCCACATCCCTCTCCTCATCCTATAGGATTTCCTTTGGGCATAATCCTTTTAAAGGATGCCTTTAGACTCAAATCAAAAGGAGTTACACTTTTAAAGGTAATTCATTCTCTCGTGTTCATTTGTTTTATTTTGCTTCTCCAACCCCCTAAACTCTTTTTATTTACTTCTTTTGTAAAAACACCAGTATCTTAAATATACTAGGATGTTGTTATAAGATTTATTTGAGCTACACTCTCACACAACTACATCAAATGGTTAAAGAACATACGGTTTCCGTGGATGGTGAAATTCTGCCTCCCGAAACGATGATTGTTCAACACTCATTTAACACCTTCCAAGGTGGCCATTATGATGTCACTATTTTTATATATGATATATAATATGTTTATGTTTTCCTTAAGCTTCTGTTTTTTTTCATTTTGGGCATACCTTTATGGTTTCCATTATGGGTAAACACGATATCTTCATTTTAGGAAGTGCGGACTACCGCCCCCTCAAAGTGATTTGATTCGTTAAATACCATATGTGGGACATATAAAGGATGGAACTATGATATTATATATGATATTATACTGGAATTATAATATACCTTTATATCATTATGATTCCATTCTATAAAATACGAAATAGAAATGAAAGTATCGTTCATGCGTACGTACGGCTTACTGTCTCCATGAACGGTGCATTTCATTTCTTACCTCTAAATGTGATGTAATATTATAAATACATGTATATGATGAATATATATGATATATATGTTATCCAAATCATTAATATCATTCTGGATATAATGAACCTTTGACCAAATTCACAACATGTAAGTGTAAGAAGTCTATTTTTGACTTAAGAACCAAATACCGACAAAATGAACATTATTAACTTAAATGATTACATGATGTTCATAACATGGTATAAAAGGAATAATGAACTTGAAAAATATTCATAAGAAAGTAGAGTTTAACTCAAGTTTATTATTCAGGAGATTAAAGAACGGTCGGGTCAAGTCGGATACGAGGTATGGGACTTCGTCTCAATCTCCTTTCATTGAGGCATATTTTATTTTATACACAACTTTCTTTTATACGGTGTATAAAACCCTTTGACTTTTACGTTTATTCAAAAGTAATCTTTTTTATATGAAGCGTTTACTAAACGACAAAAGGAAATGTTTTTGTCGTACGTATGCGGCGACAACGACTTCTCCGCCGTCGTGACCGTTATTTGAGTTTCAGCTTCCTCTACAAGCCATACCTTCTTTTTAAAAGAAAAATAAATACCATGTTTTACTTTTCTTTTATTTTGGTATCAAAAATGGTTTTCATAATTTTTTTATATCAATGTGTTGTATTGATATCTTGTGATTGAATGGTGGGAATGTTATGTTTTCTTTTATGCATGTTTTATGTGATATGATTATGTTGAGGTTCTTGGGCATTATTATGAAAACGGGTGGTTCCGTGATAAACTAAGGGCGGGTGAGCCCCGATATAGCTCTCCAATGCATTGGGTAACGCGAAGGAGTGAAACGTTAAGGTTTCTCCGAAGAGATTTTAGGGAATATACTGTGATGGGTATTCCAAACGTAACCAAGAGGGTTACTCCCTACGTAAGAATATTATGAATGCCTCAAGTTACCTTTATGTCTTATGATTTCTATGATTTATTCATGATTTTATGAGGTATGTTAAAGTGCCTATGTTTTATGGGTAAAGTATGATTTCATTCTTATGTATATATGAACTCATGTTTCCTTTCCATGTTTTTTTTATAACCCATACTGAGTTTTTATGCTCATCCCAAGTTTTTGAAATGTTTTTCACAGGTCAAGGGAAAGGTACATGATAAGATGATAGAGTCAAGGATGTGTCAAGAAATAATCCATGTTTTATTTTAAATGTGTTTCCATTGATGGGAATGAAGAATACTATCTTTATGTAACCACTTTGTTTATATGTGGAATGTAATGCATGTTTTATGATCTAATTCTCTAAAACTCTAAACCCGAAAAGATCCTCAATGTGTAATCTTGTAATAACTCAAGATTAAGTAAGGTTTAAGGCTAGGGCCTTATAGTTGGTATCAAAGGCCGGTTTAGATAACTTTAAGAGTTAGAATTCTATTAAATGATTATCCAAAAATATTTTTTTTCGAAATGATATAGCATTTAAAGATTACCATGTTGCTTCATCTAAGACATGTTTGTTCAGAATGGTTTTCCACAGAGGAAACATGGAAGCAGTGCTAGGAAGGCATACAGAAGGAAATAACCTTCCGAATCAACATCCAGAAATGGTCGGAATTGGAACTGAACATTTTGTTGCAGTAATGGCGCAGTTGACTCAAGCGATAAATGGAAGTGGTATCCATGCACGAGATCAGCCAGATCAACCACAGAGGAACATGTCAGTGGTGGAACATTTCATGAGGAAACATCCACCATCATTCAGAGGATCATCTGACCCTGTGCTAGCTGAAGGGTGGATTAAAGCACTTGAGAAGATTTTTGATGTCATGGGGTGTTCAGACAATCAAAAGGTTAGTATTGCTATTTACCATTTGGAGGGTGAAGCAGATCAGTGGTGGTCTATGGTTAAAAATATCAGGGACGCCGATGAGATTGATGCTCTTGACTGGGATGAATTCAAAGGTATGTTTCTTGAGAAGTATTTTCCTAAGGCTGTTTGACTTAGGATGGAAACGCAATTCTTGGAATTGAGGCAAGGGGAAGAATCAGTGGCTGCTTATGAAGAAAGGTTCACTCGATTGGCAAGGTATGCTCCAAATTTTATCCGGGACCTTGATAGTAAAATCAATCATTTTTCCTCAGGATTAAAGCCAAAGTATCGAAGGGCATTAGCTTCTCGTGAGTTTAAAAGTTATGAAAAGCTTGTTCGATGTGCTGAGAAGGTGGAAATGGGGTTTGCCGATGACCAAGTTTTCTATAACAACCAGCAGAAGAAGAGACCGAGGTGGCAGGAGAAAGGTAAGAATTCTTCAAAAAAGTCTGATGGTAAGAGAACTAAGTTTCCAGTTTGTGATAAATGTTGCAAAAGGCATGCTGGGGAATGTCTTCTGAATTCTGGGAAGTGCTACCGATGTGGTAAGATGGGACATAAGGCTCGTTATTGCACTGAAAAGTATCAAGGTGAAGGTAAGAACAAATTTGATTTATAGTTAGTGAAATGTTATAAGTGCAATGAGATGGGTCACTATGCAAACGAGTGTCCGACAAGGAGCTTGAGTGATGGGAAGTAGTTAGACTACAAGCAGAAAGGGGTGGTGAAATCCTTTGCAACTACTTCAGTAGATGTCGGGCCATCAAATGAAGTGGTATCAGGTACTTTGTTTGTTTTTTCAGATTATGCCAGTGTGTTGTTTGATTCGGGGTCTACACATTCTTTCATCTCTGAAACCTTTTCTAGTAAAATGGGAATACCATCTCAAGAAATGACTCCTGAACTTTTGGTAAAAACACCTGGGGGGAATGTTGAGGCAAAAAGAATTTATAAGAATATTCCTATCCTTATCTGTGGAAAGAACCTACTTGCAAATCTTATTGTTTTACCTCTAGTAGAGTTTGATGTTATCCTGGGTATGGATTGGCTCTCTATCTACCATGCTAAGATTGACTGTAGAGCTAAAGAAGTTTCTTTTCAGAAAGACTTTCAGTTTGTTTACAAGAATGAACCCTTACTTTTGATAACATATCAAGAGGCCGAGAAACTTGTAAGAGATGGAAATGAATATTACCTTGCACACGTCGTTGAAAATAAAGGAACTGTTCAGATTAATGACGTGCCAGTGGTAAATGAGTATCCAGATGTTTTTCCTGATGAGTTGCCTGGAATAATACCAGATCGGGAAGTTGAGTTTACTGTTGACTTAGTTCCTGATGCTAAGCCAATTTCAAAACCCCCTTATCGAATGGCACAAATTGAACTTTTAGAGTTGAAGGAGCAATTGCAAGATTTATTAGAGAAAGGTTTCATTAGACCTAGAACATCACCATGGGGTGCTCATGTTTTATTTGTTAAAAAAAAGATGGTTCTATAAGACTTTGCATTGATTATAGAGCCTTGAATAATATCACTGTTAAGAACAAATATCCTTTGCCTCATATCAATGATTTGTTTGATCAGCTCCAGGGAGCTCAGTTTTTTTCAAAGATTGACTTGAGATTGGGGTACCATCAGCTGAAGGTAAATGAGGCAGATATTCCGAAGACCGCGTTCCGTACGAGATATGGCCATTATGAATTTGTAGTAATGCCTTTTGGGCTAACCAATGCACCTGCTGTATTCATGGACTTAATGAATAGAATTTTCCATGAGTTCTTGGATAAGTTTGTGGTGGTTTTAATTGATGATATTTTGGTGTTTTCTAAAAGTAAAGAGGAGCATGAAAAAAATTTAAGGGTTATCTTGCAGACCATAAAAGAAAAGAAACTGTATGGGAAATTCAGCAAGTGTGAGTTTTGGTTGCAACAAATTTCTTTCCTTGGTCACATTGTTTCTAAAGATGGAATAACTGTTGATCCTGCAAAAACAAAAGTTGTAGAAGAATGGACAAGACCCACAAATGTAACCGAGATTCGTAGATTCCTTGGTTTGGCGGGCTATTACCGAAGGTTTGTTAGAAATTTTTCATGGTTATCTAGTCCAATTACTAAGCTAACTCGGAAGGGTGTTAAGTTTATCTGGACAAAAGAATGTGATGATTGTTTTAAGGAATTGAAAAGAAGATTGGTGAATGCTCCAGTTTTGGCACTACCTTCTAGGAATGGTGAGTTTGATATATACAGTGATGCTTCATTGAAAGGACTTGGTTGCGTGCTAATGCAGAATGATCAGGTAATTGCTTATGCTTCACGACAGTTGAAAACTCATGAGGTAAATTACCCTACACATGATTTGGAATTAGCTGCTGTTGTTTTTGCTTTAAAAATTTGGAGGCATCATTTGTATGGAGTAAAGTGTGAAATATATACCGATCACAAAAGTTTAAAGTACATATTCACTCAGAAAGAGTTAAACATGAGACAAAGGAGATGGCTGGAATTAATCAAGGATTATGATTGTACAATTCATTACCATCCAGGAAAAGAAAATAAAGTGGCTGATGCTTTGAGTCGAAAAAGTAATGCTTCATTAACAATGTTGCGTTTGGAACGTGATACTTTGGTTAACGATTTGATAAAATTTGGCATAGAAGTTGTTGGTGCAGGAATTCCTTCTGTTTTGTTTCAGGTATCAGTGAGATCATCTCTATCAGATAGAATCAATCAAGCACAGAAGCAAGACAGTGAGTTGCAGAAAAAGGTAGAGCTGGTTCAGAAAGGTAAGTTGCCTGAATTCAACATTGATAATGATTGCGTTTTGAGATTTGGGAAGAGATTGTGTGTGCCTTGTGATTCACAGTTGAAGAGAGAGTTGTTATGTGAAGCTCATAGTTCTCCGTTTTCAGTTTATCCGGGCAGTACTAAGATGTATAGAGATATGCAGGAGTATTACTGGTGGGATGGAATGAAAAGAGATATTGCTGATTTTACTGTGAAGTGTTTGACTTGTCAGCATGTTAAAGCAGAGCGACAGTTACCGAAAGGGATGCTTCATCCTTTACCAGTGCCAGAGTGGAAATGGGAGAATATATCCATGGACTTTGTTGTTGGATTACCGAAGACATCTCGAGGTAATAATGAAATCTGGGTTATTGTTGATCGCTTGACCAAATCTGCTCATTTCCTTGCTATACGAGATACTTTCTCTCTTGATCAACTTTCCCGTTTGTATCTTAAAGAGATAGTCAGGTTACATGGAGTTCCTCTCTCCATTGTATCGGATCGTGATCCCAGGTTTACTTCTAACTTTTGGAAAGGCCTTCAGAAGTCGTTGGGTACTGAATTAAATTTTAGTACAGCTTTTCATCCTCAATCAGATGGGCAGTCAGAACGAACAATTCAGACCTTGGAGGATATGCTACGAGCTTGTTCTATGGATTATCAGGGAAGTGGGGACCAACATCTTTCTTTGGTTGAATTTTCATATAATAACAGTTTCCATTCCAGTATACAGATGGCACCATTTCAGGCATTATATGGGAAGCGGTGTCGAACTCCAGCTTTCTAGGATGAAGTGGGTGAAAGGAAGTTGATGGGACCAGAATTGGTATAAGAGATGGCAGAAAAAGTTCAGCTGATTCAGAAACACATGAGAACAGCTCAGAGCAGGCAGAAGAGTTATGCGGATAACCGGAGGAAGGATCTATCTTTCGAGGTAGGTGATCATGTTTTTCTCAAAGTTTCTCCTTGGAAAAGTGTGATGAGATTTGGTAAGAAAGGAAAGCTGAGTCCAAGGTTTATTGGACCATATGAAATTCTGGAGAGAGTTGGATCAGTTGCATACCGAGTGGCTTTACCTCCGAGTTTATCTCAGGTACACAATGTTTTTCACGTTTCGATGTTGAGAAAGTATATGCCAGATCCATCTCATGTTTTGAGTCCAGAGGTAGTTCAGCTAGAAGAGAACCTATCTTATGAGGAACAAACGATCCAGATTCTTGACCACAGGGAGCAACTGTTACGGAATAAGGTGATTAAGCAGGTAAAGGTTTTGTGGAAAAACCACATGATTGAAGAGGCAACATGGGAATCTGAAAATGCAATGAGGGATAAGTACCCCCATTTATTCGATAAGTAAATAAATTGCGGGGACGCAATTTTCTAAAGGGGGGAAGGATGTAACACCCCAAGTAAGTAATGAATAATAGATATTTTTATCTATGTCTATTAATGATTAAGATAGTGTTGTAGAGGCTTAAGATGAAAATAAATACAATCTTATGCATGGAATACACTAATATTCTTAAAAGATTGTTTTACTGCCTTTTGATGGAAAACCATTTTTGAATCTATATTTTGACAATTTTATAAACTATGTTTGTCAAAATAGAATTATTCTTTATGATTGGGACATCAAAATTTACCTTGTGTGAATTTTTGGTATTTTTCTGACAATATTCATTTTTTAATGAATAGTGAAAAATACTGCATTTTACATCAAAACTGCTTTTTAATCTAATTTATTTATATGATTATATTATCTTTTGAATTGGTCTTAATTTGTAATATGAATATATTTTTACCATTTAATCCAATGGTGGTCATTGGAAACAATTTCACTTTGAAATTAGACTTAAACTGGTGTCAATCTTTTGATACTTATTGTTTTGTAAAAACACGCTATTTGCTCTGGCAGCGGGAATTAATTATTAAATTAATTAATGTGACTTATATGATTTGAATTTTGTAAAATAGACTTCATTTTTGAATTCGGAATATCAAATATAGCTTAGGGTGAATTTTTGGTAATTTTCTGAAAAACTTCAATTTTTGATGAATAGTGAAACCACTAAGTGGTAATCAAGAAAACAGATTTTTCAGTTAAATAAAAGTTTACCACTAATGTGTATTGAATTTTGAAAATCCGACATACATGGTTGTCATTAAGAAGTAAAATGTGGTTCAATGAGATTATAATAATTTTTTGGTGAATAGTAACTTATTAAGTTCTTAATCGCGATTAGTGGTAATTAGGGTAGTTTAAGGTATAAATAATGCTTTAATAATAGGAAATGACCTAGACACATGTCCCAAACTTATTGGTTGTGTCATGGCCGACCAAGACAAGCCATGGTTCAACTTGGGGACCCCATGGAGACACTTTGGTTTGGAAATGACATAAATAACTTTTTATTAAATGTTAAAGTAAAAATGACACAAACAAGAGATGTTTTACAAAAACAATTTTTACATGGGGTTATAAAGATCATATTTTTTATTATAAATAGTCATTGGAAAGATAAAATGATTTCCTACATCATAGTATTTTTTTTATGATTTTTAGACATTAAATAAATTAAATTATTTATGACATAATAATGATGCAGCGATGACATCATTATTTGACGATTTAAATAAAATGGAAAGATAATATAAAATCTATGAACTACACATGTCCAAAACCAATTGGATGAGTGGATTTAGAACCCTTATCTCCTTATCCACGAATTATATCAATGTGGGACCTTTTTAAACCGAAACACATTTTCAAATAAAGTAATATTTCTTTACTTTCCAAAAGTGCCCCTCCTCTCCTCTTATAAAAGGCCCCCACCTCTACCTCATTTCACACACTCCTCAAGCCTTTGGCTCGGCCAACCCCTGCCCATTTACTCTCTCCACATCCCTCTCCTCATCCTAGAGGATTAACTTTGGGCATAATCCTTTCAAAGGAATCCTTTAGACTCAAATCAAAAGGAGTTACACTTTTAAAGGTAATTCATTCTCTCGTGTTCATTTGTTTTATTTTGCTTCTCCAACCCCCTAAACTCTTTTTATTTACTTCTTTTGTAACAACAACAGTATCTTCAATATACTAGGATGTTGTTATAAGATTTATTTGAGCTACACTCTCACAAAACTACATCAAATGGTTAAAGAACATACGGTTTCCGTGGATGGCGAAATTCTGCCTCCCGAAACGATGATTGTTCAACACTCATTTAACACCTTCAAAGGTGGCCATTATGATGTCAATATTTTTATATATGATATATAATATGTTTATGTTTTCCTTAAGCTTCTGTTTTTTTTCATTTTGGGCACACCTTTATGGTTTCCATTATGGGTAAACACGATATCTTCATTTTAGGAAGTGCGGACTACCGCCCCCTCAAAGTGATTTGATTCGTTAAATACCATATGTGGGACATATAAAGGATGGAACTATGATATTATATATGATATTATTCTGGAATTATAATATACCTTTATATAATTATGATTCCATTCTATAAAATACGAAATAGAAATGAAAGTTGCGTTCATGCGTACGTACGGCTTACCGTCTCCATGAACGGTGCATTTCATTTCTTACCTCTAAATGTGATGTAATATTATAAATACATGTATATGATGAATATAAATGATATATATGTTATCCAAATCATTAATATCATTCTGGATATAATGAAACTTTGACCAAATTGACAACATGTAAGTGTAAGAAGTCTATTTTTGACTTAAGAACCAAATACCGACAAAATGAACATTATTAACTTAAATGATTACATGATGTTCATAACATGGTATAAAAGGAATAATGAACTTGAAAAATATTCATAATCAAGTAGAGATTAACTCAAGTTTATTATTCAGGAGATTAAAGAACGGTAGGGTCAAGTCGGATACGAGGTATGGGACTTCGTCTCAATCTCCTTTCATTGAGGCATATTTTATTTTATACACAACTTTCTTTTATACGGTGTATAAACCCCTTTGAATTTTACGTTTATTCAAAAGGAATCTTTTTTATACGAAGCGTTTACTAAATGACAAAAGGGAATGTTTTTGTCGTACGTATGCGGCGACAACGACTTCTCCGCCGTCGTGACCGTTATTTGAGTTTCAGCTTCCTCTACAAGCCATACCTTCTTTTTAAAAGAAAAATAAATATCATGTTTTACTTTTCTTTTATTTTGGTATCGAAAATGGTTTTCATAATGTTTTTATATCAATGTGTTGTATTGATATCTTGTTATTGAATGGTGGGAATGTTATGTTTCCTTTATGCATGTTTTATGTGATATGATTATGTTGAGGTTCTTGGGCATTATTATGAAAACGGGTGGTTCCGTGATAAACTAAGGGCGGGTGAGCCCGATATAGCTCTCCAATGCATTGGGTAACGCGAAGGAGTGAAACGTTAAGGTTTCTCCGAAGAGATTTTAGGGAATATACTGTGATGGGTATTCCAAACGTAACCAAGAGGGTTACTCTCTACGTAAGAATATTATGAATGCCTCAAGTTACCTTTATGTCTTATGATTTCTATGATTTATTCATGATTTTATGAGGTATGTTAAAGTGCCTATGTTTTATGGGTAAAGTATGATTTCATTCTTATGTATATATGAACTCATGTTTCCTTTCCATGTTTTTTTTATAACCCATACTGAGTTTTTATTCTCATCCCAAGTTTTTGAAATGTTTTTCACAGGTCAAGGGAAAGGTACATGATAAGATGATAGAGTCAAGGATGTGTCAAGAAATAAGCCATGTTTTATTTTAAATGTGTTTCCATTGATGGGAATGAAGAATACTATCTTTATGTAACCACTTTGTTTATATGTGGAATGTAATGCATGTTTTATGATCTAATTCTCTAAAACTCTAAACCCGAAAAGATCCTCAATGTGTAATCTTGTAATAACTGAAGATTAAGTAAGGTTTAAGGCTGGGGCCTTATAAAATGGATTAAGAAAGGATAGTTGTTGGTAATATTTTTATATTGAATTTAGTGTAAACTAGAATTTAAAGAATAAGAATTTTGGGGTGTTTATTTGGCCGTTCTATTTGGAAATGTATCTTTTAGTGGTGGGAATACATGGTAATGAAATTAAAGTGTCAGTGGTAGATTGAGATGATGACATATTGATGATAAACACTTAAATAGGGATTGTGTGGTTTATATGTTTATAAATATTATTTATCTTTCATGTTACTTATATACTCTCCCCACCATTTTTGACATTTAGATACCATCATCCCAACGATTTTGGGCTATCATCATCAACATTTAGGATAACAAAAGAATGGTTGACTAATAACCCCCTCCTCCATACTATTCCATATGAAATATCATTTGGCCATTATACCCTCTTAGGGATGAATATCGACCAAGGATAGTGTGGTTGGTGACATTGACTAATGATGAGAGGATAAGATTTGTGGTGGGGTACGATACTATTGGGATGATGGAATAAGGTTGATTTCATTAATGTTTATAACACACAATGTATTTTGGAAATTTATTTGTGGTCCGATGTCTGATGATGTAGAGGATGGGGATGATGTGAATAAAATGAGAGATGCATATATTATTTGATGGTAGCACTGGATTTCATAACCAATGTGAACCTCAAGTAGATAGGCTTACAAAACGGACCATATTTGATATGAATTTATATATGACGAATGATATACATTTACGGAATGGGAGAATATAATTTTTGACAATGGATAATGATATTGGTAAATCAATGTGTATGTTGTTTTATTTCACATTTTTCAATGTTCTTTTGATATTATTTTATTATACATGGATGCATTATTTGGTGAGAGTTCTATAGTGATTTTGGGATGGATAGTTTACCTATATAGTTTCTTTCTAGTTTTTCATTCTATTCAATAATGCATTAATAAACCCTTTTAAAATTATTATATGAGAACATGTGTAATATCCAATTGAGTATAAATTTTATTCTCTAACTACACACATATATATAATTATTTTATGGCATCGTGAGGCTTATAGGAAAAGATTTGGGCGTTACAAGCATGTAGGATAGAGCAATTCAGTAGTTGCAGGTAGAGTTCATTCTACTGGTTTTAGTTTTCAGACATTAATTGAGTTTTTTGTAGTTAGTTTTTGGATTTTATATTTCCTTTATGTTATATGTTGAACTGTTTTGGTGGTTTTTTGTCTTATCTCTCTACATATTTCATTATATTGATGATAATTTGTCCCATTTGGGAGCTTTACACCATTGGAGAAAATCACCATCCAAAGTCCTACTGAAGGTGGGACATAAGAGGATCACACTATCTCTTCAGTACCGGCCTAGGATGTGTACCACTAGAATGAGAAGTGGTCATGATAGAATGGAATCAAAGGTTTTGGTATGGAAATAGGTGGATTTTGGAGTTAGGATCAACTGAGGCTTTCATGGGTTTGTAGGAAAATAATTTCACTCAGAATTACAGTGTCATGTAGAAAATGATAAAAGATAGTATTAAAGAGTTTAGGGCCCCATTGGATATAATGAATGGACCTTAAGCATATTATACACTCAAAGTTAGATATTATTATTTTTATTTTAGATACCTATGAGTTGTACATGAATCATGATTATTCTAGTTCATGACACAAAATGATGTTTTTGAGATAGTAAAATTAATAGAAGTAAATAAATCTAAATAAACTCCATGATATCAGAATTAGGTTACCCAGTGTGTTTTCAAAGATGTCACATAATCATCATCTATGTGTAGTTATTTTGGGTGTGGTTCAACAGGATGATCCAGTTAATCATTGGAGAATCGATTTGATACAGGAGGACATTACGTGGTAAAGGGTGTTGTGTTATTTATAAAATCATTTTATGTGAAGTATGAGTGTATTTTCTCTGATCTATAGATAAATTATCCAATAGAGTATATTTGGATCACCTTCCGTCTAATTCAGGCCGCAACTAAGAATTTGTTTCTATAAGCGATCAGTCGAATGAGAGGAGTAGCACATCAATGGTGGACATTGAAACCTGGAGAGTGGAATCATGAGATTGTTTCTAGGGATGAATTTCAGAGATAGTTTAATCAAGATTCCTTATCAATGATTATAATGTGACAAAGAGGAAGGATCTTCCTTCACTATAGTAAGGGAGCCTTAGAATATTAGTGTTCAACATCAATATCAAGGACCACATATCTTTCATTCATGATCCCTTTCTATATGAGGATTACATATAATGTTTTATAAATGTGGTTATTTGTTAACTGATTTGATAATAAAATACTAAATTTATTCATCCTATATATCTGGTGATGTAGAAGAAGGAGAGGGTGATCGACCCTATAAAACCCTATGATTTTAAAAATAACACTATGTTTTAAAGAAAAAACATTACACAACACCAAGCATTAATGAAAAAAAATTATTATTATGTTTTCTATATCATAGTAGTTTCATTATCATATTTGAATATAAGTAACTAAATTATGAAATTTGTATAAAGGACATAATTAATAAAACTGTATAGATAAATTATTATGAAATAATTAGTCATTTTCAAATAATAATTTTTTTCTTACAAAACATGGATTTATTGATTTTTTGAGATAATATTAAAATTAACTTCTAAATTTTTTTTTAAAAATGAGTAAAATAATTTAATTTGATAAATAATCATGTGAAATTTAGGATTGGTCAAATTTTTGTTAATTTTTAAATTGGATTATTTTATTGTAATGATTGAAAAAATAACTTTTTAGAAAATTTTATTTTTATTTAAAATGGTTCATTTTTTTGTAAAATGTTATCATAGTAAAATTAGTTATATTAAAATATTAATAATTCATTTATATTCATTGGAACAAATTTTACCATTGAATTTTTTTGAAAAAAAATATTTACATAGAAAAAGTAAATTTTATGGAAAAAAGAATCTTTTTCATTTTGTTTTTCAATTTTATATTAAATTTATTTTTTCCAATATATAGAAATTAAATTTTAAAAAATGGAATCCATATTTGGAATTAGTAGGTCCAAAATTGGTAAATAGGTCTCTTTTTTCCAACATGAATAGAAACCATATTAATTTTTATATACCAAGGTAAAGATAAAATGGGTTTATTAGAGTTAAAACAATTTTAAGAAGGCTTAAAGTTCATTTGAGAACATCAATTTAAATCATAGTATGACTATATTTCTTCCATAATCTTCGAAAAGTCTAAAATATTTCATATTTTCATTAAACATTTTTTTGACCATTATAATATTTAAGTAAAAGATAAATTCAAATACATCATTGACTTGGAGTTAATATCTATATTATTCTGTGATAGGGTAAACAAAACATCTATTTTATTATAATGGTTGTCTCAAAAGAGGAACATTTTTTTCAGGGTAATTTAGTTTACATTTTTATTCATAAAATAATTTCCTTAAATAATTACTCGACAGTGATGTGATTCTATTGGAAGTAGTGGAAAAATAAAGAAAATTATTTTAAAAAATCTAAAAAATATTTTTTGTGTGAGATAAATTATGCAAAATAATATAAATATACATACAAAATATTTGTTATTTGTTAATTATTTATATTTGATTTATATTTTTTCATGTTCTTTTCATTTTTAAGTTATGTCAATATTTCTTGAAATGGAATAAATAGTATTTCATCTTAAAAAGTATTTTATTATGTTATTTGTGAATAATAAAAAACATGAATTGTGAAAATTAGCATGATAAATGGTGTAAAACGTTATTCATTTTCCATTTATGATTTGAATTTCACCATATAAGTAAAATTAAAACCATTTAATATTGAAAATGTAATTACCATGATTAATGTTAAAATTGGTTAACTGAGGGGTTACACCAAATAATAAAGTTTAAAATTATATCTAAACCTGTAAAAATTTTATTTTATGAATTTATTAAGACCATATAATCATTATAATTTTATAAATGTCATTTTTGATGAATTTTATATTACTTATATACATATTAAATTATAATAATTCATTTCATTCCAAAAAATAACAATATTGATATTTTTTAATAAATAATATTTTTTAAATGATTTGAAATCCATAAGAACTCTAACATCATCTTTTTTGGAAAATATAAACCATGCTCCATTTATGGATATAATTTCTTTTTATAGTAACTTTCACTATCCCTAAAGAGTAAAAAACATTGATATCATGATAATTGTCCAAAGGGTTAATGGGGTGTTTAAACTTAGAGTTAATGCTGAAAAAATAACCTAAAGTTATACAATTTTTATTGAATTATAGTATTTAGAATTATCCTCACTTTATATTATATATGTTTATTTTGATCCATTAGTCCACTAAAATAAATTTAAATTAATTTAATAGTTTATGTAATTTCAATAGTGCCCCTCCCCTCAATTATAAAAGGATACCTCATCCACTTCATTATTCTAAATTTTAAGGAATTATAAATAAAACAATAACTGTCCAATTTTAATCATACAATCCTTCACAAAAACCTATATCTGTAGTCCTTATAAAATACCATTCTTTCATTACTTAATCTTTAAGACAAATGTGGTTTCCCAAAAAAAAAGTTATATCTCTTAACTAATAGTTCTTTGATATTATTTCTTCTCCTACCTCTTCTAAATAAATGGTATCCATTATAATATAATTAATTCTATATATTAGTTATAGTTAACTTTAATTATGATGATTTACCAATCATTATCTGTTTTCAATCCAACCAATGAAAGAGAATACATCACCCATGTGTATGTACGACTTATTGTTTCCATAGGGCCTTGTAATTCATTTTTTATAACCACATTACATTGATGGTTATAATGATATATTTAATACACATATATATATATCATTTATGATATTTATATTATTCTTTAAAGGTTATTTATTACTTACTTATCTTTTATTCCACCCATTGTAAAACGGAAACACCTCACATGCATAAGTATAACCTATCATATCCATGAACGGTGTCATTAATTTTAGTATATCTACATTTTATCTATGTATATATATATATACTGAATTTATATGATATCTATATCATTTTTAACATTCTATAGAATATGTAAAAATTATCAAAGTACATTAACAAAAACCGTTTAACCAAAAATTCCATGGAAAATGAAATAGTTAACCCCTGAATATGAAGAGTTTAAAAAAGATTTTTTAATAAATGGGTTTTGAGATGATAAAATTTTCTTATATATTATATGAAAATAATGTAAATGATTTTTTACATAATTATAATAAATTTACATTTAATATACATGAGGATTGAGTGCTTTCGAAGAAAATGGAACTTGAGGTAAGGGTCTCTCATCTCAATTTTTTATTTGTGAGAAATATGACATATTCACCATGTTTTTTTGGGGTTTATAATTCCCATGAATTTATTTTGTGATTATTTCATGATAATTATGTGTATTAAAAATCAATATAATTTTCACTCTTTTATGATATTTTGACATAGATATTTTTAAAGTAGTGAGTTTTTGTGTTACATTATCATTATTTACCATGATTACTTAAGAATGCATTTTTAATAATGCAATTTCTTGATATACATCTCAAGAATCTCATATATGAATGGTTTTCATGATATGATATGTCTAACTAGAATTAAAAATCCCTCCAAAACATTGGGAAATTGTATATATATGAGGATAAAATAAGGACTATAATTGAGAGTAATCCCAATTCAGTATCGGACTCTGTCCACAGTTAAATTCTTAAGAGTGAATATTTACCATGGATATGATGTAATGTGGAGTGAAACAAATCCACTATTATATTCATATAATACATACTTGATTATGTAAGTAATTTTCCTTGAATATGAATATTCCACAAAATTATGTATTATAAAAATATTATACATTGTGGCTCATGTTTTTTGATTTCGTTATGATTAATGTATTAGGAACTGAAATAAATTTTGACATGATCCAATATTATGATCTATGAAATATTGGGTATGGAATTTTTAAATTCTTTGATCATTTTTACATACCCTTATACTCATTTTTAATTTAATTTCTCATCGGTCTCTCAATTTTTTACCCTTATCAGGTATCTATGATCACCCTTTCTAATGTTTCCTTTCCACTGGTTATGAAAAATGGTTTTATTTAAGATATTTCTAAGAATATTACTACATGGTAAGATATTATTGTGAGATATTTAAGAACATTCATGAAATAATAATATTGTGTATCTAGTCTTCAGTTTCACAGAAACATTACAGTTCTTCTATGGATCATAATGTTATTTATTGAATATTAATCTAAAATGATGTAATATTTATGTATGAAATGTATGGTTCACTATAGATGGTATCATATCAAGTTTTAGTAAATAATTTTGGATTAATATTATAAACATTGGGGAAAAATTATAGATAAATATTTATATATAATATCATCCTAATGTCTTGGTAGGACATGGATTATATGAGTTTTCACTAGGATTATTTTTACAATTATAATGGTTTTTGGTTTTAGTCGATTGATAAAACCTGGAGGAATCATGTTGACACTAAGTTATATGGATATTGGAATGATTTTTCCCATTAACATCCTAATGAAATGGGAGTAAAAATATTAAAAATTAATAATATTCAAAATTATATATCTCATTATATAATTAACAATCTCAAAATTGGTGAGTTTTCTAACAAACCTAATAAGGGAAAAATAGAGCTGTAGGAATACCATAATGGAAAGAATATTTAGCTTCATACATGTCAGTTTTTTGGGATTTACTTGCAGAAATGTATTATAGGAATGAGTAAAAAATTTATATTTGAAAAATAAAGTCATAGAGATAGTAATTTCGATGTAAAAAAATGATGTTTTCTAGAGACCGATATGAAGTTCATCTGAAGGTAGAATTTATAGTTAAATTTCTTATGTATGTTGAATAAGTTCATTATCTAAGAAAATTCCCAAATCCAATTGTAAACTCATAGTCATAGGAAATACAAACTCATTTTCAATAATTGAAGTGAAAGTATTGATGTGTTTATATATTGTGATTTCATAATTACATTGTAGAAGATTCATATCAATGATTTTTTAGTTATAAGTGGCATGAAACATCTTAGGATTGTTCCAAAATAGTTTTTATTTAAATATTTGAAACTATATTTTTTGATAAGGGATATTCTCTAGAGACACGTGATTTGAGGATTGATAACCCTTAGTACCTAATTGATATTGATAAAATAATTTTTATTTCGGATAAAGATATTATGAAGAAAACATGATAGTATTGATGACCATGGAATTGGTTAAAATTTGATAAAATGTTATTTATGTGATATTTAGTAAATTTTACTACATTTCTAGAATTAATGACTATTCGGGATTATTTATAATAATTTTTGATTTCATTATAGTTTTATTTGACGTGATTTTGAGGTGACAGGAAACATTTACGAGGTTTGAGGGAAAATACTCTATTGAATTTAAAATAACCATTTTGGTTAATATATGATTTGATGTTATGTTAATAAAATTCAATTGGAGAATGGGGTATATATAATCATGATTTTTTAAAGGTGATTCATTGGTAAGGATATATTTTTTGAGATATTTATGGTCAAACTATGGATCACATTTCTGGTTGTTATGTAAATTTGATTCTCGATATTTTGGTGAAGTTCAATACATTATAAGATTATATAGTTATATTTAATGATCAATAATTATATTTTTTGATATTTCTCATTGGGTTGAGATATTTTTAACCCTTGTGTTTAAAATTTTATTTAATATTGAATATTAATTAATAATATAATTAATTTTTGGGGATAAAAGATGAAAGGTATTATATAACCTTCAAGGTGAAAAAATTATATAATTTTGTCGAAATTGAGGTAATTTTGGATGTAGGATTATTTATATATGTTGTTATATATGTGATACCTTGGTGTGGTTGTTAAAATTTTAAAATTAAAAATTATTTTTTCTTTAATTAATGATTATTCATATCAGATAGTATCTTTCCACGGGACAATAGTTTTATTTTTTTAATGCTTAAATATAGTAGGAATAGGTTTTTATAATTTTTTGGATTATTTTATCCCTTATAAGATAATTTCAGATTTTATAGCATGAAAAAACATCTTTATTACTCAACATTCAGATCAAAATATTAGATATTGATGAAATTTTATTAAAGGTTGAAATTATCCTTAACATATAAGAATAATTTATTTTAGTTCATTGTCTGAATAGTAAATTAGTTCTTATAATCTAGGAGAAGAGTCATTAAAAAAAGTATCATATTGCATTAATTTTTTGATTATTATATGCTCTTATTCACACGTTATCGATTTATGGGTTTTTGGACTTCTAAATTATAATGACAATTCAAATTATTATCATAAATGTTATATGTCACTCATCATCATTATTTAAAAATTATATTTTTCCTTTATGTCCATATTTTCACTCCATATTAGTGTTCTCTTTCTTGGAAAACAAATTATGTGTTATTCCTTATTACATTTTTATTTATCTTTCCCTATTTTCAAGTTGAAATTTTATTAACCCTTTTATGATGTTTATTTTCAAAAAAAAATAATTTTAAAATATAAAACCCTTGATTACTAAGCACAAGTTCTGATAATATGGATTTAAATTTTTAAAGGGGGATAATGTTACACACCATGTTTTTAAATGAACAATATCATTGAAAAAATATACAGCATAGAATAAAGAGATTTAATGAACCGTGAAATATTATTATTAATGTTATGAAATATTCATTTAATTTTTATAAATTAATTTAAGTAACTATATCATGAAATTATTATAATGTTTATATTCAATAAAAAATTACTTATACATTCATAGAAAGTATGCACTAAAGTTTTAAAATTAATTATATTCTTTAAAATAATTTTTATGTAAAAATATTTTTTTATTCATTTTCTGAGTGAGTATTACAATAATTATCTGGATCTAAAGATATTACCTAATAAAAATAATATCATTATTTAATTCCTCATATAGAAATTAACTTTGGTTTATTTTTTAACGGTTTTATGAAAATATAGATTTTTTAATAAATAGTGTAAATACAATTTTTATTGAAAATTGTATCTTTAATTAAAATAGTAATATATTACTTTAAAAGTGTTTTAAATTTTTTTATATTATATTATTATTAACAAAATTATGTTAAATGTAATCAATTTTATTATTTAATTCAGAATAAAAGGTTATTTCTTCCTGAGAATAAATCTGTTTCTTATTGTGTTTTGTGTTTTCAAACTAATTTTATTTATTCCAGCAATAGAAATTGAACATAAAAAATGGATTCCAAATTTAAAATCAGCATGTCCAAATTTGGTAAATAGGTTCATTTTATTACTCGACATTATGAATAGTAATCATAGTATATATTTATTATCATGTTAAAGGTAAAATGGGTTAATTAGAGTTTAAAGTAATGTGATATAAATTAAAATTCATTCCAAAATAATACTTTATTTTATTTTTTTCTATTTCATCCATAGTAATCATAGCATTGAATATGTGAAAATAAATCTTTTATCTTTTATTTTTACCATTATAATATTTAAGTAAAATACAAAGTCAAAAATTCAACTTTCTTGTTTTTAATATCTATAATATTTTTTAGTAGGTATAAAAACAAATTATTTTTAGATGTCAATTTTTATTTTTGAAATGAATAATTTTTTTGATATAAATTTATTTTTAATTTTTGTTGATGAAATAATTTCTTTAGATGTCTATGTGATGCTGACACCATACTTGTTCATGCAGTAAAAATAATAATGTAAAATATTCAGAAAAAATAAAAATACTAAATTTTTGTTAGAGTTAAATTGTCCTCTGAATTTTGAAGACAAATATAACATATTATATATGTTTTGAAGGATTATATTCTGACCACAATTCTATCATGTTGTTTTCAGAGTAGAATTATTTGAATTCTTCTTAAAATAACATTAATAGTATTTAATGTTAAATAATATTTTATTATGTTAATAAAAATTAATTAAAATATTTAAATATGAAAATCAGGATTTTAACTTATATAAAATATAATCCCTTTCACATTTATGATTAATTTTTTTCCTTATGTGAAAATTATAACCCTTTAATATTGAAAAATTAATTACCACAGTTTTAGTTAAAATTTGTTATCAAGGGGTAAACTGAGTGATAAGGTTTAACCTGATATCTAATCCTATTAAAATTTTATTTCATGGTTATATAAAGACCATAAATTCATTATATTTGAATAAATGTAATTTTAAAACCATTTTACAATATTTGAACACATATTATATTATAATATTTGATTTAGTTGCAAAAATGACATTGATAATATTTTATAATTAATACTATTTTATTAAGTGATTTAAAATTAATAAAATCCTATCACTACTGAAGTAGATGTTTTATTATTTTAAATATAATCATAGTTCCATTTATGGGTCTCTTTATATTTTACAGTAAATTTATTAACCCATATAGAGTAAAAATATTTAATATCATAGTAAATATCAAAATAGTTAATAGGGGTTAAAACTAAGAGATAAGGGTGGGAAAAACCGACAAATATAAAAAAATTATTTTATTTTAGGATTTATACTTATAATTATTCTATATTTTTAATATATAAATTTTGATACATTATTCGAAGAATATATATTTATATTAATTTAATACTTTTTGTAAATCTAAGAGTGCCCCTCCCCTCAGTTACAAAATTGAACCTCAAATACATCATTATTCACAATGATTGAGAATTATATATTTAAAAATACTAACACTAGTATAATCCTATATTACATAAAAACATTCTAGATATTTTTTTTATTTTCAAAATACTGTTATTTTAAGTATTAATTTGTAATCCAAATGTGGTTTCTGAAGAAAGTGGTGTATCTCTTAACAGAGCATTTTCAATTTTATTTCATTTTATACCTTCTCTAAATTCTTGGTATAAAATATAAAATAATTAGATAATTATCATATATTTACTTAAAATTTATTATGATGTTGTAACAACCATTATCCACCTTCTTTCCATCTTACATAAAGAGAAAACATCGCTCGTGTAAATGTATGGCTTAACGTATCTACACAGTGGTGTATGATTTTTTCATCACCACTTTAGAAGGATAGTTATATAGATTTATTTAATAATTATAGTTATTTATTTATGATATTAAAATTATTCTATATGGTTTAATTATTATTTAACCTTATTTTTTTTGTTCATCAAAAAACAAAAAATAATCCTTGCGTACATATGACCTATTGTCTCCAGGAACTATTTAATTTTTTTAAACCTCTAACTTTTATGGTTGACTGCAAATATATATATATATATATAATAAATATATATTATAAATATATATTATTTAATATTATGTTTATTATATAACCATGGTTAAATTACAAGGAAAAAAAATGTAGAACCAAAACATCCATGAAAATCAAAATAGTTAAGACATAGAAATAATGATTTTAATAAATAATTAATAATGAATTGGTTTTGAAATTTTATAACTCTATCATATATGATATATTATGTATTTCAATGATTCTTGAATATATTAATAAAAAATATAAATTTACTGTACTTGATGTTATTGAACAGTCCAAAAATGTAGAACTTGATGTAAGGTTTTCTCATTATAATTTTATTTATATGTGACTTATGAAATATTCACCACATGATTTCTTTGTGTGGTTTATATACTTATTGTCAAAACCCAGGTTATTTTTGCCAAAAATGAGGTGTGTTTTCTGTCCTTTGTTAATATTCACTTCGATGATTAGGTAGATAGTAAGTAAAGAGAACTTATAGTTCAAGTAGACAACATCATTGAAGTTGATGGAGTTTCCCAGTGTTCGCCAAATTTTTAGGGTGTAAAATGTTTTAGAATGGAAAAAATTTCCAAAACAAGGTTTTCTTGATTTCCTTATGGAAATATGGAATAGGCATGAGTTTCAAAAAAATGGGCTTTAGGAATTTTACTTTCTGAGGATTAAATAATTTTTACAGTGTGAACTGCTATTAAGATGAGCATTATGAAAAAAGAATAATTAAAGCATCATGATCTGTGATAGTGATCTCTATAATTATGATAATTAGATTATATCAACGACATAAAGGGTTTAATAGAAATCTTAGTGATAATGTAAAATTTCACGGGTGCATCATGAAGGGAATAATGTCATAAAGACGTATCAGAAAGATCCATAAAATCCGCATAGAGGTGGTGGGTTTTTGTTAATGACAAAGACAATAAAAAAGAGGCTACCCTTCTACACTCAGAATATATTTTTCTAAGGAAAATCTAAAATCCATCTAATTTTAGGAATCCAAGGGAGCTCTACAAAAATAACATTCTATATGATTATTGAGCATCACAAAGAGACATGTATATTCATTACTGATGCCAATTCTTTTGAGAAAATGTTACTTTGCAATGATATGGTTTACCATGTTGACTTTGTGAGCATCACAAATTAATTTTTCATGTGATGGAAGGGGTGATTTGTGAAGGCAATGTTTTCCTCAAATCCAAGGGATCTTCACACATGATCTTCTTAAAATGTTGTTTTGATCATTTGGTTTTACGTGAATAGTTCTTCAAAGAGTATCAATTCAGGACATCAATGAAAGAAGTGTCTCGTGATGGATATAGACAAAAATTCAATGCTAATCTATGGAAGAAAAATTCAAGTAAATAATTTGAGTTATACTTCTCTCAAAGTAGTGAGGTAGGTGAAGTCTACCGAAGTGATCTGACAGACACAATGTGTTATCCATAAAACATTTTAATGGCAGTCTACCTGGCATAGAGTGACTATGTCATAACTCATGTATTCCAAAATTAGTGAATATAGGTATGACTGAAACACTATCTGCATATGCTCCGTGGATGTATCCCTTATTGTTCAACCAAGTAAAAGGGTTGGGTTTCTTTTCTGGATTTGATTGTTCAATTACTTCTACAATCTATCATACAAATATAACACGTTCCTATCTACATGAGAACAAGATCTCTCCCTTAAAATGAAAAAGTTAATAACCTAATTCACCACTCTCCTCTAAGGGTGTTTTGGGGTCCTATACTAAACAAGAATATCATTTATGATTATATTTTAAAAATAATTTTATCTAAAAATAAATCTATGGTTCTGTCTTTCTTGATGATTTGTTTCATATATTAATAACCTAGTATTGTTTTTATTTTCTAATATCATTATCTTTAGAGTTAGATTACAATTATGATTATAATGAAAGGATTTCCATATATACCTCCCTATAATCTCAAATATTTTCTTATAATATTGTTATTAATTGAGATTATGTGTTTTTATTTCTTTTTTCCTCTCTTTAGGTAAAAATACCTGGCCTTTTCTAAAGATGAATTGGGATTGTTTAAAGATTTCAAGCCTTACTATCCTCTGATCATGAAAAATAAAAGGGTGGATTGAAGATATGAACCCCTCTCGAGTATTAGATATAAATTGTGTTCTTCTCTATATTCTTGATTGATCCACTTAAAATTGGTTATTTTTATTGGGCATTTTATCATTAATTAATTGAGGTAGGTGACCTATAATTCAAATATCAATGCCTTCATTTATATTAGATGTATGTAATTCTGAAATTTCTATTGGATGATTAGATATTATTCTCATGGTTGAATTAATTAAATTGTTGAATTAATTCATTAGGGGAATTGTGATATTTAGAGATAGAATTGGATAATTAATTGTTGAATTAATAATGGAATATTGAAATTGTTGATCTAATATAATTAATTGGTTAATTAATTATGGGGTCGTGAAATTAATGATTTTAGATAACTAATTATTGAATTAATTATGATATATCAAGAATTGTAACTTGTGTTAAATAATTTATCAGTTAAATATGTGATATTGATATTGTTAATTTAAGATATTTAATTGTTGAGATATTATGAATATGAAATTGGGAAAAATATTTGTTGAATTAATTTATGTTATTTTGAAATTGTGAATTTAATAATTAGTTGATTAATTAATTATGGTAAATTGGGATTATAAATTTATTTATTAATTGTTTAATTAATTAATGGTAATATTTGTTTATCTAATTAATGGAATGTGCTTAATTAATTGTTGAATTAATTGATGAGAATGATGTGATTAAGAATTGTTGAATTAATTAATGAGTTTGTTGTAATTAATTTATTAGTGAATTAATAAAGTTGCTGTTCTGATATATGTGAATTCAAATAATGAATGATAATAATGGAATTCATATGAGAATCGAGACAATTAATGTTAAAAATGGCATTAATGTCTGAATTGAAAAAATTAATGGTAAATATTGCATCCATCTCTGAAAAGAGACAATTAATGGTAATAATGGAATTCATATGTGAATTCAGAAAATTAATGGTAACTATGGAATTCGTATGAGAATTGAGATGAAGAATGGTAACCATGGAATTCTAAAATATGATATCCTTAGGTGATAGTTCAAACTCTAGAATTGGCCAAAGAAGGTATTGAGAGTCCAGGTGTCCTTGGGAACCCATTGGTTTATGTGGTTAAATTAAGAATTATTTATAATGTGATAAATAATTATTTATGTATTTTATTTATTTCTGTATACAACTATATACACTATAATTGATTCGATGTAGTTTTAGACATCATTGGGGGTGTCCTGTAGATTTATACACCCACCCTACTCAGGTTGCCAGATCGGTAACCAAATAGATTTCATGGTTATAGGACAGGATATGGTAAATTTCCTTATTTTAGATGGATTTGTCAGGATAGAGCATGGATAAGGGAACCAGATGGGGGTTTGGACCCTCTTGGGAGTTTTTAGTGTCCTTTATTTTTTTCATCATTTTGAAACATGTCATTTAATTTAGCATGTAATATATACTATTTAGTTTTGATTTAGTGTTTCTAGTTTGGACTATCTTGAGATATTTGATTGTTTATGTTATGTTATATCATTATTCAGTTATTTTTTTTTATTTACACTACTGTGTTACTCTAATAAAGATGGTATAGTATTTATGTGACTGATATTAGACCCTCATTGATAGTCGAAAACCTCTAGAATACATGAAGATGTGCATGAGATCATGTGACTGGTGGGCTTAAGGAACTAGTGTGTATCACCTGGGTCGGGATGTTAAAATGTTGTATAAGTGGCCATGTTTTTTTTACTATTTTGGAAATGTAGAAAGGATAATATGAAGTGTTGGACCTTGGATATGAGATCCTACATGGGATTGTTGTAAATACTTTTTTCTATTACAATTGAATATTATTTCACCTACGGAGACACACTTATTTGGTGATGTGATTTTTGATTCAAATATTTGTTGAGATTTGTCTCATGGCCTAATATGGAATGATATTTGAGATTTCAAGATTCATTCAAGGCACTTAGGATTATTTTTTCCAATTCATCATTTTAGAAATGCACAGGAAAATTGGTTATGGGTAAGTTGTTGAACTTGATCTATTTTTTCATTATTGTGAAATTGATGTGAAAATGTTCCTAATGTGAGTTTGAGAATTGTAAAATGATCAAAGATGAGAATAATGGGCGTCTGATGAAAAACCAGAATATGAGACTCATTTTACAACTTGTTACCCATGACTTAGATGTATGATAGTCAAGGGCAGTGATAACACATTAGGTTTGACCATGTGGCAGGGTTTAGGGAAAAATACTTGTTGTGCCTTATTGTGTTTTACTCTTATATAAAAATAAAAATGTTGTGTTATATATTCTGAGACATCATTTTGTAATTAAATAGATATAACTCTATGACTATTCTTGTTGAGAGTATGGTAGGACTATGTGGTTGGTGATGATCTACTAGTAGAGGAACCTGAGGAACTGATACTTCTAGGTGTGGAAGTAGAAGAGAAGTTCCATGAGAACATTTCCTTCTTCATGAAATTCATTTAAAGAGACCTATAGTGGGTTGTAAGAGTTTTTCTAACTTAACATGATAGTTTTAGGTCTATCACTCTGAATCTTATACCATAGAGGGTGGACTAGAGGGAGCTTAGTTATTGATTGAGTCTGTCAACTGTGTACTTGACCATTTGAAGATTCCTACTACGATGATGGTTATGATGACTGGCTATATTCTATGAGGATTAGAGAAGAACTGGTAAGTAGTTTAGTCTCATACATGACATGTTTATGGTATGTTAGGGAAGGAATTCTTTGAGAAGGTCCTAGAGCACTAATATCTAGAGATGCTGAGGTGGGAGAGACCAGCAAAGTTCAGTTGGTTCACTTAGTGGAGTATGACTATGATGGACTATGCTAGATGCTTTATAGTTTTTCAATTATTTTCTCCATTATTGGTAAAGGATAAGACATATATTTTGCGGCGTTTCTGGGATGGGCTTAGATAAGAGATTAAGTACCATGATAACCTTTTTTAGTTTGTGATGTTTGTAGAGGTGGTGGATCAGGCTCACATAGCTTAGGTGAACCTGAGAGAGTCTTTTAATGAAGGGAATGATGTTGATGTTGGATGATTAGGCATTACATCAACCAAGACCATATAGCGTCACTAGGAGTGTATTATCTAGGGTGATAACATAAAGAGTAGTGAGGAGGAAGGTTCTGTCACCCAGAACATTACCTGGATTGCAAGTAACTAGTGTGGTATAGAAGGCCACTATTATAAGGACCAGACCATAAAAATTAAATAACCTATTAAATTCAACTATAATACACTTATTAAAGTCCAAAATATATTTTCAATTTAGAGTGTTATGGAATTAGTGTTGAGAAAGTGTTGTTTTCAACAATACATAATATGTTTATTTAAAAAGGGGGAGATTGTTGAGAAAAATAATCTATCTCTATGATGATTTTGATGAAAACAAATACACATAATTGTTTTCTAATGATTTTATTTTTTAGTTATATTTCATAAATTTGGAATTCATTATATTTTTATTTTTGGAAGAAATATCAGTGTTATTGAACAATGAGATTTAATTCACATTAGCATGTTATGGAAACATTGTTCATGCTTTACATGTTAGGGAATTACTTAAGTGTGTTATGGAATCACTTATCATACCCTACATGGAGAAATGTAGCATAAGGATGAAATTTAGTGTATACTTTATGAGTTATTAGAAAAGAATGGTTAATCAACCATATGTTATCAGAAAAGTATCGAAGAAGAACCCTACATTTGGAAGGAACCCTATGTTTGGGATATTGAAAATTATGGTTCATCAACATTACTTTTGTAAACAACCTTACATTTCATAAAAAGTATGGATCATTTAACTTACGTTTAGATTCTTTTAAAAGTATGGATCATTTATCATATGTTTGATTGTTGAAAGGAAACGTATGGTTCATCAACCCTATGTTTGTAATTAACCTTACGTTTGAAGGATGCAACATCAAACTTACTTTTGTGTTCAACCTTACATTTGAAAGATGCATGCTATAAAGTTCAACCTTAAATTTGGTGATAAATAAATAAAGATGATATTATTATGCAATGTTCTGCAAGCAGATTATTAGGCTAATTTCAAGCCAGATTAAAAGTTGATTTTTAAAGCGCATTTTTGACTAAGTCAAAGCCATTTTATCTATGGTTAAAATGATCAATTTAAAAGAATCATTTTATACCGAATCTTCAGTGAAGTTATGACTGCTCTGTTATTTTGGATTTTTAATTATTGTGAGTCCGAAAGAGAATTTTGTGGATCTAAATTTATAGGATAAGTGATCGTCGTTATTATATAGATGTGATATTTACATAGAGAATATAAACATGTTTTTCAAAACAACAACAAAAAATATAAGAGAAAAAATGACTATCAAGAGCACAGATCTGATGATTAAAAAGAGCGATAAAGATCTGTTTATTGAAGAAGAATAATCATGATAGAATATCCACTCATTCTAAATCAATGATCTACTATTAATCTACTACTACTGAAGATTTGAATTATATTTCTATATCTACTACAACTAGATCAACTCTGAATGAATCTTCTTGGAAGATCATTATTTCGGAATGTGATGATCCATCTACTATCATTTGCATTATGTTACAATTGTGATGAACAAAGGGAAAGTATTTTCAAAGTAAAAATACATTTATTTTCTATTTTTGTGTGATCGGATTCTCATACTTAGCTGTATAGGTTCTGTGAGTGAACCAGAAGGCTTTGTTTTTCCTTATATTTTAAAGGTGTCAAATGCTTGTACTCAGTTGTGGAATGGTCTGTTGACACAAGGACCCAATAGTGAAAATCTCCAAGCTTGGGAGTAGAGTGTTGGTGGAGTGGTCTAGGGGAATTCTGTTCCCTGAACCACTAAACATCGTGTTCCCCTTCTATTTAAATTTCCACTACATTAATTCATCTGATTAAATTCAAAGGGTAGAACATGATTTCATAATGAATTTGTAAAAGACACAATTCACCCCCCCCCCCCTCTTGTGTATATTGGGTATATCCTGATCCAAAAATTGGTATCAGAGGTGGAGCTTTAAGATAAAGCCTTAACAAGCTGAAAGTGATTAAGAATTATACACAGAGCAAGATGACTGATACAAGAGAAAGAATGTCTATGGTCAGGCACGGTACTTCAATGGGGAAAATTATGGATGCTAGAAATAAAGAATGACAAAATATCTGAAAAACCTTTGATACAGAGTATATTTTAAGATTCTGACTCCTTATGAAATACCTGAAAAACCTGACACATGGAGTGTAGCTACTGAGACAGAATATGTCATGAACTCAAAGGAAATGAATGCAATTATTTATGGTCTAGGACCTGATGAATTCAACATAGTATCTTAATTCCCGACAATATATGAGATGTGGAAAACTATTACTGTTACTTATGAAGGAATTGACAATGTAATGAAAATGAGATATGCTACTGCTAAACTACAATTTGACACATTCAGAATGTTTGAAGGTGAAATCATTACTCAAAGGATTAGAAGATTGACAGATATTGTAAATAATATAATAGCTTTGGGAGACCCAATCAAACAAGATAATCAAGAATTAAAAGTACTGAGAGTGCTGCGTAATAAATGAAATGAATATTTGCTACAATCAGACAGTCAACACCTATCAAATAATTTACCATGAGAGAGTTGATTGGAACACTTATGATGTATGAAGATGAGATGAAAATGATGCAAATGAGCATAAGGTTCTGATCAAGAGAGAAGACAGTACCTTAAAAGTTTCATCTCAAGGGAAAAGCAAAAAACTAAAGAAAAAATAAGTAATGGTGAAATCAGAAAGTTCTGATTCATCAAGTTCTTCTATAGAATTGGCTCAACTAGCCAAAAATTTTAGCAAATTCTACATAAAGAAGAATGTTTTTAGAAAAACATTCAAAAAGGGTGAAAAGGAAGTCAGATGTTATGAGTGCAAGAAGATGGGTCATATCAGACCTGACTGTCCTCAGCTAAAAGATGACAAGAAAAAGAAGTTCTTCAAAAGGAATGATTATGAGAAAAAAGATACAAAAGCAATGAAAGCTACATGGTGTGTGTCTGAATACTACAGCAATCCTTCAGAATCAAACTCAGAGAATGAAGAAGTACATTTGAAATCCAACATGTTCTTTATGGTAGAAACAGATAAGGTACAAATATACTACTCTTTTGACTCTGAGTGTAGTTCTAAAACAAGATATTCTAATGGAAAACATTCTTCTTACTACAATATGATTGAAGAAAAATATGACTATCTTTTCATGTAGAATAATTCATTAAAGAACATTCACAAGGCTGTTTCAGATGAAACAGATATAATACTGAAGCAATTTAAGGAGTTAACTGATAAGTATAATTCAATTAACACTGACTCTACAGATCATGAAGCTAAAATAAAAACACTGCAATCTAAAGTAGAAACAAATAAAAGTGCAACCCTCATTTTTACTAAAGGAGAAAAATCCTTGAATTAAATTCTTAGGAACACTGTTATTAAGAAAGAATGATTTGGAATATGCAGTAAATGTGAAAAACCTAATCTATAAAAAAATTATTTTGATCCAAGAATAAAAAAATTAAATTGTAATTATTGTGGGAAAAGGGGACATATTTCTAAAAACTATTTCTTAAGACAACCTCAAATAATTAGTATTAATAAAGCTTTTGTTTCAAATAATTTATTTGATCATGCTAATTTAAAAAAACAAATCAAGACTGGATTCCCAGATCATTGCTAGCTAACACAACCGGGCCCAATAGAATATGGGTACCAAAGAAACATGTTTAAATTACTTTGTAGGAAGTAGGTCACAGAAGAAAAAAGACCATCTGGTATATGGATAGTGGCTTCTCAAGAAATATGAGTGGAAGCACATCAAATTTCTCTACACTCACTCAAAAAGATGGTGGACTTGTCACTTTTAGTGACAATTCCAAAGAGAAAATCATTGGCATTGGAATAGTTTGAGAAACAAAAGTTGTCTCAATAAACAAAGTACTTCATATACAAGGGTTGAAACACAATCTGACAAGTATCTCTCAACTATGTGATGATGGCTATGATGTTTATTTTTCTAACAATTGCTACTCTGTTTTCAAAAATAATCTACTTAAATTTAGATCACAAAGAACTGACAATGTGTATACCCTAGATTTAAATTCCTTATGTAAAAAAAAGTAAATTTCTTAACTACTATGATAAATGAATCCTAGATCTAGCTTAGAAGACTTGGACATTGCAATATATATGCTTTACAAAAATTATCCAAGAAACAACTAGTTTCTGATTTACCTAATCTCAAGTTTGAGAGTGATAGATTTTGTGATGCATGTCAACTTGGCAAAGAGAACAAATCATCCTTCAAATATTTTAACAAAATTACTACATCTAAACCTCTAGAACTCATCCATATGGATTTTTTTGGACCTTCTAGAGTAGAAATCATGGCTGGTAAACTATATGTATATGTTTTAGTTGATGACTATTCTATATTTTCATGGATTTTCTTTTTAAAATTTAAAAATGATGCTTTTGATTTATTTGAAGGTTTTTGTAAAGCTGTTGAAAATGAAAAAGGTTTTAAAATAATTTCATTAAGAAGTGATCATGGTGGAGAATTTGAGAATCGGGAATTCAATTTATTTTTCTCGAATATGTGTATTAAACATACCATCTCTGCATCAAGAACAACTCAACAAAATGGAATTTTTGAAAGAATAAATATGACTATTTAGGAAATGGCTAGGACTTTGCTAAATGAATACATTCTTGCTACCTATTTTTGGGCAGAAGCTGTAAGTACAACCTACTATATAATGAATAGATTTTTAATTAGGAAAATATTAAAAATGACACCCTATGAACTCTGGAATAAAAGGAAACCTAAAGTAAATTACTTTATTGTTTTTGGATGCAAGTTTTATACCTTAAACACCAAATAAAATCTTGGTAAGTTTGATCCAAAATCGAATGAAGGAATTTTCTTAGGATATTATTCTACTTCCAAAGTTTATAGAGTTTTTAATGGGTCTCCCTCTACCCAGATAAATAGGTATTTTATTTGTTTTAATAATAAAAATGAGGCTTCAGCCCTAACCCTTAATAAAACTAAAAAGTCAAGGATTGTTGAAGAATCAGTTCATGTGAAATTTGATGAAACTGATCCCTTTGAGAAAAGGACAGATTAAATGGATGAGCGTGATTCCAAGGATAACATGAGACTGGAGAACCTGAAAGATGATTTTGAAAAATATAAAAATGAAATTCAGTCCAGTCCAGAAGAACATGACACTGAAGAACCTATAAGTGTACTACCTAGACAGTCAAGGACCCTAATGAATCACCCATTAGAAACTGTGATAGGAGACTTAGAAACAGGAATAAAAACTGGAAGGAACATAGGAAATCTTGTTGAGTTTTCTGCATTTCTATCCAAATTAGAACCCAAGTCTATAGAAGAAGCTCCAGATGATGAAATATATATGATAGAAATGCAAGAAGAATAAAACTAGTACAAGAGAAATGAGGTTTTGAAATGAGTTGAAATACCACAGAATTATCCAGTTATTGGAACTAAATGGGTTTCTATAAATAAACAAGGTGATCAAGGAATAATAACAATAAATAAAGAAAGACTAGTAGCTAAAGTATATATTCAAGGAGAAGGTGTAGAATATGATGAGACCTTTGCACCTGTGGCTAGATTAGAAGCCATTAAAATCCTCTGAGCATATGAATATCATATGAATTTTAAATTATTATAGATTCATGTTATGTCTTCCTTTTTAAATGGTTATTTAATGGAGGATTTTTATGTTGAGAAACCTCCTAGTTTTGAAAATTCTCGAAAACCAGATTCTATTTTTAAACATACTAAAGCTCTATATTTCCTTAAACAAGCACCTAGAGCTTGGTATGAAAGATTAATCTATTTTATTTTGAAAAATTATTTTACTACTGGAATGGCATATCCAACACTATTTAAGAAAACTTTAAATTACTATATTTTATTAGTTGAAATAAATGTCGATGATGTAATCTTTGGATCAACTAAAAAATATCTTTGTCATGAGTTTTCAAATCTAATGCAAAAAGAATTCGAAATGAGTATGATGGGAGAATTAAATTTCTTTTTTAGGTCTTCAAATTTATCAAAAAGATTTTAGAAATGTATTAAGTCAAAGCAAGTACATTACTAATTTACTAAAGAAATTTGAACTTGAAAACAGCAAGACATATACAACTGCTATGTGTACTAATATAAAACTTGATTTGGATGAAACTGGAAAATCAGTTGAAAACAAGTTATCTAGAGGTATGATTGGTAGTTTATTATATCTTACTGCTAGTAGGTCAGATATAAAGTATTCAATATGTCTTTGTAAAAAATTTCAATAAAATCCTAAAGAAACCCATTTAATTACTGTTAAAAGAAATTTTAGATATTTAAAAGGAATTGTTTTTCAATCTCTTCCTTATCCTAAAACATTTTATTTTAATTTAATTTCATATTCAGATGCATACTTTGGAAATTTTAGATTAGATAAGAAAAGCACTTTGGGTACTTTTCACTTTTTAGGAAAATCCTTAGTGTCATGGTCATGTAAGAAACAACACTCAGTTTCCCTGTCAACAGCCGAGGCAGAATATGTATCTGCTGGCAGTTGCTGTGCACAAGTATTGTTGATGAAAAACAATCTTATGGATTTTGGACTATGTATTAATAGTACACCTATTTTATATGATAATACTAGTGCTATAAATATTTCAAAAAATCCTATTAATCATTCTACGACTAAGTATATTGATATCAGACATTATTTTCCAAAAGACCATGTTCTTAAAAAGGATATATTCTTATAATTTATATGTACTTAAATTCAATTAGCTGATATTTTTACCAAAACAATTCGCACTATAGGGATTGATTTTATTAAGGGGGATCTAGGTTTACTTAATTTTAAATAATTTTTTATTTTATTATTCTTTTTATTTATTTTAATACTAATTAAAATAAAATAGTTATTTTTTTGAAATAAATATGTTTTTTTCACGCGATCAATTTTATTTATTTTGAAAATCAATGTAATAATTATTGATGACACGGGAATCAAGGCTATCAGTAACCTTTCGAATTCTGAATTGTTTCATTTCTACCAAAAACCCTTTCGAACCCGCGCCACTTTACCTCTCTTTGTCTGTCCAAACCTAAACCTTTGAAACCTTAATCCTCTTTTGAACCATCAAATATTTTTTGAAAGTAACGGCCAAGACCAAGAGAACCAATGTGGCTGATACCAGTACTTCCAAGAGAGAACGCTTCTAAGGAAGGAAAATTTTTCAAGGAAAGGTTATAGATCTAGAATGGTTATATCAGACGAACCTATTGTTGAACAAAGATATTTCATTTCAAAACATTTAATAGACTTTTAATATAGATTTTACGGAGTTTCTATATAAGGTAGAACTTCAATATTTCTTTATATTTGTTCAGTTTAGTCTGGGGGAAGATGAGGATACTATGGTAGCTACGATTGAAGATATAGATGTTTCGATATCCTCTATGGAGATTGGTCGGATTCTAAACTGCCCTCGTGAGGGAGTCTTTCATTTTGATTTGAATAGTATAGAAGATTAAGTACATTAGTCTGAAAATATTATGTCCTTTATATTTGGTTCTACATATATAAGGAAGATTTTCTTAATGGACTTGGAGTCGAATCCAAAAATCCTAGTGAAGTTTGTGCAAACAAGGATTGCAATGAGGATGTCCGAGCTGGAGAAAATATTGTATCCAGACATGTATATAAGTTATCTGTTGATGAGTGATATAAGACTTAATTTTCCCAAGTACATGGTAATGTACCTTCATTATTATTGTCAAATAGAAGCTAGCATGAATTTTTATCCATTTGGTAGATTCATCTCAGAAATTCTGTTCAAAAAGGAAATAGTAAGGCAAGTGGAAGCCAGAGTTAGATGCCATAATAGTAACACTTTTGGTGCTGGAACCCTGAGAAATATTTGTTACTTCTGGAGCACATAAAAAGGAAAACTGTTTCCAACAGGAGCTGAAGAAGAGGAATAGAGTGCTCAGGCATAATCTGCTAAATCTAAGGAGGGACAGGCTGAATCAAGAGTGAGCACTGCTGTAAGAATAATAATATTTGAATCTGAAGAAGCTCAAGAAGAAAGTAGTCAGGAAGGACTTCAGATTCATTGAAAAATACCGTCTAATGATCTTGAGGAACTTGGTTCACATGTTTTATCATCCAGATATTTATTCAATTACAATTTTGTTAGAGAAACAGTCGCTGAGAAGCCACAAGAAGAGGATACTGCTCAAATTAATGTGACTCATCAAGTAAAAACTAAAATTCAATAAGAAACTGAAACTGAGAATCAAGAACTGGATGTGGTTGTAAATAAAATTGATCCTCAAATTGTTGTTGACGCTGTAGTTATAATTGAAAAGTAAAAGGATACAGAGCCTAATGAAGAAGTGACTAGTCCCTAGGAAAATAATGAAGATATCATTTTAAGAAATCTAGTGGAATAAATGATTACTGATGTTCACAATGAGAATATTTCTATAGTTCATACAAAGGTAATTAATGAGTAAATTTCTATGGAAGAGTCTGGAAAATCCTCCGAGGATATGTCTGTGGATGAGCCAACTCAGGAGGATGAAAAGGAAATATCTAATGAAGACTCTTTTCCATTAGTACTGCTGAATCAAGTACAAGCGGTAAATGGGAATCAAGCACAAGGTGCCTCTGATTCAATGAATACGGAAGTAGAAGAACTGTACAAGAAGCTGTCCAGTTTCAAATATGAAAATGTTTCTCTGAGGAGAGAATTAGAACAAGAACATTTAAAATTTCAAATACTTAAAGAAAGTACAGTTTCAAGGCATGAAGTTAAAACATTTAAGAAAATGATGTTGACGGAAGAATTCAAGTTGAAATCAGAAATGGTGATGAAGTCAGATCTGTCAGAGTTTAAAGACTATATGGAGACACAATTTCCATCTGTCAAGACTGGTGAAGCTAGTGAATCAGGTACATCACCTGATTTAATCAGAAAATTTCATGCTATCATAGCAGCGATGAGAAATATGAATGATAGATTGAAATATTTGAAATGCAGTAGTGTTCCACTATCAGTTTTATTAGATAATAAGATATTTTTGGTTGACCAGTTGACCTTGAGTGAACCAATTATTAAAATTGTGCTAACTCAGTTAACAAAAATGTTAACTCTTTTTATGGAAAAGGAAGAGAGACTTCATGAGTTTTTTAGAGTAAATATTATAGAAGATAATAATATGACTCAGGAGAATAGAGATCTTATTATCAAGCTGGGAGATGGAATGATGAGAAGACTGAGGGAGGAGTTGATAGAAATCAAGTCAATAATTTAGAGGAGATAGAACCTATCTCATACCCTTACCACACCTTGATTTCAGTGTTCATCCCGATTGTCCCTATTCCATGTTATCAATGAAAATTTTGATTCATTCTATATTTAGGTGTTTTTATTTGTTTTATTGTCTCTATTCAAATATTCCAGTACTCTCTATTCAATTATTGACAAACGGTTAATAATATAATTTACTTAATTTCACTACTATATTAAAATGTGTTCTATTCCATATTCTATCATTCTTTTTGAGATCACAAAAAGGGTGAGAAATTTGGATAAACATAACCTTTTATTTTAACTATTTCAAATATTAAGCGTTATCTTAATCCTTTATGGGGGAGAAATTAAGTTAAATCTAATATTGTATTTATCTTTGAAAAATTAAAAACTATATGTAATTAATTTTTTATTTTAATTTAATTTTTTATTTTATGGTTTTTGTGATCATAAAAAGGGGGGAGATTGTTGATAAAGTGTTGTTTTCAACAATACATAATATTTTTATTTAAAAAGGTGGAGATTGTTGATAACAATACTCTATCTCTATGATGATTTTGATACTCACAAATACCCTTAATTGTTTTCTAATGATTTTATTTTTTAATTATATTTCAGGAATTTGTGATTCATTGTATTTTTATTTCTGGAAGAAATATTTAAGTTCTTAAACTACATGATTTAATTCACAGTAGTGTGTTCTGGAAACACTGTTCATGATTTACATGTTCAGGAATTTATTAAGTGTGTTCGAGAATCATTGTCCGTACCCTATGTGGAGAAATGTAGCATAAGGATGAAATGTGATGTATACTTTATGAGTTATCAGAAATATATTGTTAATCAACCATATGTTATCATAAAAGTATGGAAGAGGAACCCTATGTTTGGAAGGAACCCTACGTTTGGGATATTGAAAAGTATTGTTCATCAATATTACTTTTGTAAACAACCTTGTGTTTCATCAAAAGTATGGATCATGTACCTTACGTTTAGATGCTTTTAAATTTATGGATCATTTATCATAATTTTGATTATTGAAAGGAAAAGTATGGTCCATCATCCCTACGTTTGTAATCAACCATACTTTTGCAGGATGCGACATCAACCCTATATTTGTGTTCAACCTTACGTTTTAAAGATGCATGCCATACAGTTCGACCATACATTTGGCGTTGGAGAATTAAAGACGATATTATTATGCAATGGTCTGCAAGTGGATTATAAGGCTGATTTCAAGCCAGATTAAAAGTTGATTTTAAAAATGTGTTTTTGACTGAATCAAAGCCATTTTATCTATGATTCAAATGTTCAATTTAAAAGGATCTTTTTATGCTGAATCATCAGGGATGTTACGACTGCTCTGTTATTTTGAATTTTTAATTATTACGAGTTAGAAGGAAACTTTTGTGGATCTAAATTTATAGGAGAAGTGTTAATCGTTATTATATAGATGTGATATTTTCATAGAGAATATACACAAGTTTTTCAAAACAACAACGATGAATATATGAGAAATAGAGACTATCGAGAACACAGATCTGCTGATTTAAAAGAGTGGTAAAGCACTGTTTATTGAAGAAGAAGAATCACAATAGAAGATTCACATATTCTATATCGAAGATATACTATGAATATACGGCTGCTGATGTTGTGAATTATATTTCTATATCTACTGCAACCAGATCGACTCAGAATGACTCTTCTTGGAAGATCATTATTTTTCAATGTGACGATCCATCTACTGTCATTTGCAATTTTTTTCAATTGTGAAGAACAACAAGAAAGTATTTTCAAAGTACAAATATATTTATTTTCTATTCATGAGTGGTTAGATTCTCGTACTAAGTTGTATAGGTTCTGTGAGTGAACCAAAAGTCTTTTTTTCCTTTGAATGTAAAGGTGTCAACTGCCTAAGGGACTTCTGTTCCCTGAACCACTATACATTGTGTGTCCCTGATATTTAAATTTGAACTGCATTAATTCATCTGATTAAAGTCAAAGGGTAGAACAAAATTTCGTAAAGAATTTGAAAAAGACAAAATAACCCCCCCTGTGTATATTTGGTATTTCCCGATCCAACAATTTGTTCATAATTCAAACATGAAATACCAAAAGAATACAAAGTGGATACTACTTAAACAGTGTTTAATATTCAATCTTTTTAATAACACATGAAATATTTTAATGAAAATTCTTAAAAACATTAATCTTGTATTATTCTTTTCTCTCACTAATCTATAAACCCTATGATTTTTTTGAAACATAGGATGAGCACAAAAAGCTCAACACACTACATAAAAATAAGGAATGAAAATAATATTCCTTGAATACATATAGACATATGAATAAAATCTCACAATATAAACCTCTCACCCCTAATGTATCATATACTTACATTTTGAAAACAATATATTTTCACAAAACATTGAAAACATAAATATAACCATAATGGTAAAATTGAAAATTACATATATATGATTTTAACCATTGGAAATACCATATTATTTATAACCATCAGGGATATTTTAAAATGTAACCCTCACTACTATCTTATGATTTAACCAACACGGCATCCTTATGGTGTAACCATCATAGTTAAATTAAGAGTAACCATATGGTCAACCTTCAACATAAATGTGCCTAATTCATTAGAAAGAGATATAGGTCCCACCCTTCAGCATGACCAGTTCCCATTAAGTATAACATAATCATAAAACATGAATATTATAAAAATAGACCATTTTTATTTTGTAAAAATAGATATTTAAAAAAGTATTTGTAATGAAAATTCCCTTACATAAAACCTGAAAAATATCCATTTTTGAAATCATGTGGGAGTAATTTGTGAATGTGAATATTATAAAATTTATTTTCCATATAAAATCAGTCATAATAACCATTATGAATAAATGGTACTAAAATATAAATAATTATAAGACTAAATAAATAATACATTTGAAACAATATTTTAGTTAAAGTCTCATACCTTGAATTACTCTTACGTAAAACGTGTTCAATCTGCCTATAAATTGATTTATAGAGTCTTTTTAATATATCATAGACCTATATTAATATCTATTGTTACTTATATTATATTATTATAACATATTTCCAAATATTTAATAATAATAATATTTTTTATTATTACTGTTTTTGGTGCATTTATTTCATGGTTTCCATGGTTGGTTCATTATGGGTTTTCTTATCTAATGGAAGAAAAACTCCCCAATTGGGATGAAATGGTATTAATTTGTTTCCATAATTTTAAATGATGCCATATTTTTTTTCTTATATTAGGATTATTTATCGGATACATCATTAATGAAAATTTATTTATTTATTTTAGAGGTTTTTATAATCATCGTGAAATTATATCTTCATATTTAATATCATGTTTGTATATTGGTTATATAACATTTTAAAAATGATCATATGTATAGTAAAATTTTATTTAACCATAATAATGGTTTAATAAATTTATCGAAAGCATTAAAAAAATGAAAACACATCATCCATGTTGATGGTAAATTGACACATCTCAAATGATGTTTTCATTTCATTATAATAATAGGATAAGAGGAGAGATATGATGATGATATTATATTAACACAATATAATTTTAGTTCTTTTATAATATTGGAGTAATAATGTAACTTGTATGAGGGGAGATGATGAGGGAATAAGAAAAGAAAATAAATTGAAAATTAAATAAAATAAAATGAAGGAGAATTTTACTCTTGAATACTTCTCATTGAGAACCTCTTAAGGCCCTTGGTCATGGAATTTGGCTGAGACCAGTAGGTCTTGAACATGAATAAGAGTCATGGTAAGGTATTTGGGAAGAAATTAAACATGCTACATGTATTCAAGGTGTGAGGAGAAGAGACGGTGAGGGGTGGTAGTTATAGTGTAGGATAGGAGTGTTTTTTTAATATTTTATTCATGAGTTTATTATTTTGGCTAAGAACAACCAATAGTCTGAGAATTATCACTAAATATATTAAAATATCAAATGGTAGTTATACATTATGGTTCTCAAATCATGGATAATGTTTTAAATTCATATATTTGGATTATTATTTAAATATGGTAAATTACAATATATCACTCTTAACTAAAAAATCAACTATTTTAAAAAAATCACATAAATTCACCCTAAACATTATTTAATGGGTAGAATTAAATATTTTATTTCCATTTTATGAATATATATATTTTTAAAAAAATGGGAAATATTTTTTTTATGAAAATCAGAATTTATTTGAAAAATACTGACTTTAAATTTATAACTGATTTTATGACACATTAAATAATTAGTTAAGGTCTCCTAAAAATATCTTATAATCATAAGAGAATAAAATATTAATTTATTCATCTATTTTGTGAAAATATATTTTCTTCTAAATCATTATATTAATTAAAAAATTATATGAAGACAATTATGTTCGACAAAAATACCAACACATAATATATCACTTTCACAACAATTATTTACTTATTTTATTATATAATTATATAATATTTTTTATTTATAAGATACATATTTTTTTAACATTTATAGGTGAATTTACTATTATAATTTTAATAATTCCTTAATTTTTATGAATACCACTAATTTCATTATCCATTTAGAATTAATTTAGGAATTTAATTCTAGAATATAAACAATTTCAAGTACATGGGTTGTTAAATTCTCCACAAATTCTAAAAATTTCATTCTCACAATTTTTAATAACTTATTAAAAAACCGAGGATACCTTTCCCTCAAATAATTTTCACATTTTGATGTTTCTTCTTCAAATATTTGGTTTCTCCATAACACCATAACCAAATGAATATACTTATTCTTTAGTAATTTCTCTCTATGGTCAATAATATTAACTTGTTTCTCTTCTTATGAAATGTTCTCATCATGTCGAACTACTTATGGGATCAAACCATGAGATGGATCTAGCACATAATTTCCTAACATTGAAAAATGAAAAACATTTTGTCCCAAAGATAAACACAGAGGTAATTATACTCAGTAGAAAATTGTTCTTACCTTTTCGAGAATTCTAAAAGGTCCAATGAACTATAGAATCAGCATCCACTTATTTCCAAAAAACATCACACTTTTCCATGGAGAAACATTGAGAAATATATGATCATATACTTGGAAAGAATGCTCCTTCTTGTGGTTATTGGCATAACATTTCTCCTTTCTCTGAGTTGTCCTCATTTTTTAATGTGTCATCTTTAATTTATCATCCACTTCCTCTACTAATTAGGTTCCTATAACATTACTTTCCCAAAAATCATCCCAAAATGTTAGAGTTCGACACAAATTTCCATTTAATTACTTAAAAGGTTCCATCTATATAATATAATGAACAATTTTATTATAAGAAAGATAAAGTAAAGAAATATGTTTATCCCAACATCCCATGTAATCTATTGAACATGAACATAACATGTGTTCTAAGGCCTGAATTGTTTTTCTGGTATTCCCATCAGATTGAGGATGAAAGGAAGTACTAAAAGTTAATTATATTCCTAATGACTTCTAATGGCCTTTAACAAAGATAATAGTTAACCTAATATCACAGTCATATATACTGTATAGTTGAAATCCATGTAACATGAAAATACCGTTAAGGTATAGTCGAGAAAGATGATCTAGAGAGAGTATGTCAAATACCAAAAATATTAGCAGATTTAGTCATTCATTCAATAATAACCCAAATCGCATTGTTACTTGGATACATCATTGGTAGTCTAAGTACAAAGTACATGGATGTATTTTCCCATTTCTACTCTAGAAATAGAAAAGGAAGAATCATCCCTTTTGGTAGTTGTATCTCATCTTTAACATGTTGACAATTCAAACATTTCATAGTAAAAACTACAATATCTCATTTCATACAATCCTGCCAGTAGTACTCCCAATGTTATACAATAATCACAGTGCATCTTGGATGAACATAAAATGGATAACCAAGAGCTTCACATAACAATTTGTTCTAATGCTGGAAATTATAACACATACATAATCAACTTGTAAATATTAAGACATATTCTATAACAAAATTAAATTTAGGAAATTTATATTTCTTATACAATTCTACCTTTTTCTGTAAATCATGGCCTTCCTTATATGATTTCATAATTATTTCTGAGAGAGAAAAATTCACTGACACCTAAAAAAATATGGGAATTTCTTGCACCAATAACATCCAAGCCAAAAATCATCAAATCATTAACCAGGGGATCATGTTCTAAATGTAACATGGAAAATGTTGCATGATGTTTGACTCAAGGAAACCACCAATTTATTTTATTTCCAAGATTGTAATTTATTTTTCAATAATAATTCATTATTAGTTTCATTCATCTTATATTCCTAATGTTCAATTCTGTTCGAGTCAATATATACCTACAACATTTATGGTCAGTGCATATTTCACATTTGGATATATATAAATTATATCTCCAAATTTTTAAAGAAAAACAAACCATATAATTCCAGATCATGCGTGGGATATTTTAACTAATGATGTCATAGTTTTTTTGATGCATATGGAATTACCTTATCATTGTATATCCAAACCCAACCATGTCCCTTAAATTAATAATGACTATAGATGAAAAAAAATCAACATTTATGGTGGCATTTCTAAACTTTAGAATTCCCAAACCTTATTTTCAATTCATGAAAGAAAAAATCATAGTCTTCTTTAAAAGTACATTTAACCCCATTTCATATTAACTTAGTTAGTAGAATAAATAATTGTGCATTGTTTTTAACAAACCTTCAGTAATATCATGAAAATCCAAGAAATCTAAAAATATCAGTAACATTTGTAAGTCTTTTTCATTCATCAACCACTTTTTTGGAAGAATCAACTATTACAACATCCTTATTTATAACATTTCCATGAAAATAAATCTATTACAACTAAAAATAATATTTATTAAATTTCCCATATACCATATTTTATTTATGTGTTTGTAGAACAATCCTTAATTTTTTTCAAAATCCTCATAACTATTTGAATAAAAAAATATCATCAATAAAAAACTAAAAAATAATCAAAATATTCAATAAATATTATATTCATAAGATCCATAAATATAAAATGTGAATTTTTCAACACATAGGGAATTAAAACAAACTCATTATGCTTATATCTAGTTTAAAATGCTATTTTTGGAATGTCATCCTCCAACACATTCATCTGATTATACCAGGATCTCAATTCAATATTAGAAAAATATTGAGATCCCTGGAGCTGATTAAACAAGACTTATATTTGAGTCAATGGATAATTATTCTTACCTATAATGTTACTAAAATATCTATAATAAATAAAAAACTCTCGTGGAATGATATTTCACTTTAACAAACAAAATAGATAAACCCCATGTTGAAGTTCTTAGGTGAATGAAACCTTTATTAGAAACTAATGCAACTACATTATCAGTTCTAGATGTTCCCTTGATCCATTCTATAAGGGGTTTTGAAATTGGATTATCATAATGAACTAATTCAATAGTAAAATCAACCTCTCGATATGGTATAAAATCATGAATAACATCATGAAAAAACATATAGGAATTCATTTACCACTAGCCCATCTTTAATCAGAATAGTTCCCTTATTTTCAAATTTTTTTTAAAGATAAGAATCATTTATATATTTTAATAGCTTCATACATTCTTGATGTATTATCAGTGGTATGGGTACATTCTTTTATTTGAAATGAAACTCTTTCTTAAAAACAACTCATTTATCTCTATCATTAAACATAGAATGATATATATAATGACATTACCTACCCGGAATAATATCAAACTATAATAAGGGGTAAAAAATAAGGATTGCAGGTAATGTATATCTATATACAAAATTTGGAAGATTCTTATAATGCCTTTTGGCCCTGATGTTTCCCCTAGCCTTTTAACAATATTTTCTCATTTCATATCTTGAGAAGAAATTCCCAATTAACTAAAATATATCTCAAAAATAAAGGAATATGTAGACCCTATATCAAAAAATACATTAGAAAAATATGCGTAGAAAATAAATTTACTAGTTACTACAATATGGAATGGCCCAAAGTCTTCCTGTGTAGTTGAAATTTTTTTCACTACCCGTTTATTCATATAATCTGGATTCTTCCCATCATTCAGATCTTTCTTTGGGTTTGAATTTCCAAAATCCACAATATCATCACATTTAAAACACTTTATATTGTTATTATTAGAATAAATCAGACTAACACAAATATATTTTTCCTTGAAATATTGAGACATATTTGAAAACATACCACATTGGAAATACTTCTTGGATTTATTAAGTATTTCCCAAGGATTTGTTTTACTGCACTTCCAAAAAAATGGAAACTGAATTTTCATACCTTCATATTTATTTTATTTGATATTACCCATTTGTTTCCATATGTATATCTTCTTCTATTTGTTTTCAATGTATAAATGACAATAAAAAAAAACACATTTCTACCCTATCATCACATCGAATAAGTTTCTCATAACTTTGGAATTCCTAGAAATCCAATTCCCTTCATTTTCATGGATTCAATCTTTAGTAAATATGTTTGATTTTACCATCGAGATCACAGATAATATTTAGAGCTTATCATGAAAATCGAGTTAATTTTTCATCATACACAGCCATTGAATATTCTTAATTTTGATTTAATTCCTTCATTTTGTTTTCCATCCTATTTCTAACCACATTAGGAAAATATTTTTCAGGAAACATATTACCAAATTCATTTGATTCCAAGGAATAAATCTTCTTGTTATCACTAATATTTCTAATTGTTGACCACCATGAGTGTTCTTCAACTTCTAAATGATATATAAAAAGACCAACCTTTTGATTATCTGAACACCCCATGACATAAAATATCTTTTCAATGGCTTTAATTCACACTTCTTCTACCACGGGGTTTGAAGATCCACTAAAAGTAGGAAGATGTTGCCTCATAAAATGTTACACTATCATCCTGGTCCACTTTGGTAGTTGTTGTTGTTCACATTAATGGATAGAACCCCCATTTATAGACTACTTAATTTCATCCATTACTATAATAAGTTGTTCAGTTCCAATTCCCACCATTCAAGGTTGTGGATTTTGAAAGATATCATCCTCTACGTGCCTTCCTACTTCAACTTACCTGTTTCTTCTATGGAAAACCATTCTAAAAAATCATATCACATCTGAAGAAACATAGTATTCATTAAGTTATATACCATAACCAAAAGATAAAAATAATTTATGTTATTCAATTAATATCATCTCAAACCATAAATTTATCTAAATAATTTTCTAATATAAACATCAAGGACTTGATCGTAAACATTAAATAATCTTGTAATTTCAACTAAAATACACTTATTAAATTTAGAAAGATCTTTTCCATTTATATATTTAAATAATTATGTCATATTTCATACATGGAAACCCCCAAGAATACTATGTGGGTAATACTAAAATAGTATCCATAATACAAATGTTTTTAATAAGACATAAATTCTTTTTATTAAAATTCTTTGCAACATTCAACTTGTCTTATTATTTTCACTTACCAATCCTTAAACCCTTTGAACGTTTTTTAAAAAATTAGTTGAGCACAAAAATATCAGTAAGAAACATAAAAAGAATGAATGAAAAGATTATTCCATGAATTCTTGTAAACATTTGAAATAATTTTCACAAGACAAACATCTCAATTATAAAGTGTCAAATACTTTGTGAAAACATGATATTTCCATAAAACATAGAAATCATAAATAAAGAAATAAATGTAAAATGGGTAATTAAATAAATAATATTTTAATCCTCATGAATACCATATTATTTGTAACCCTCAAGTATACCTTACAGTGTATCCTTCATGACCACATTATGATGTAACCCTTACGACTACCTCTTAGTGTAACCATTAAAATTACACTTGGAGTAACCATCTAGGAGACATTAAACATAAATATACCAAATGTATTGGAGGGAGATATATGTCCTACCTTTAATAATAAATAATTAAAATAAACAATAATTTTTTTTAAAAAAAAATTAATATTACAGAAACTTTTCTTTTTAATTTTTTAAAAATAAAAATTTGAAATCATGTTATTAAAGAAAATTTCCTTTCATAAAACCTGAAACGGATAATTTTTGATAAAAAATGGGAATAATTTTAAAATATAAATTTTATAAATTTAATTTCCATATAAACATATTCATAAAGAAAATTAAAAATTAATTTTCCTAAAATAGAAATATTTTGATGAATTTAACATTAAAACATTTAAAAAATGTAATAGTTAAAAAGTCTCTTACCTCGATAACATTTTACTTTAAACATGTTAAAACCCCATGTGTAATGATTTATAGAGTGTTATTAAAATATTAATAAACTATATACATATCTATAATTCCTTAAATAATATTATTTTTACAACTTTACAACAATTAAATAATAATATTTTTTTAATTTTAATGTTTTGGGTGCATTTAATTCATGGTTTCCATGGTTGGTTGATTCTGCGTTTTCTTGTCAAATGAAAGAAAAAATAAATAATTTGATTGATTATTTTATTAATCTGTTTTTAAAATTTTATAATATATCGTATATCTTTTTTTTGAATATGATGATGGTTAATTATATAAATCATTGATGAAAATAATTTAATTTATTTTGTTGGGTTTTACGATCATCATAGTATTATATCATCTTATTTAATATCATGTTAATATGTTGTTTCCAAAACTTCATATAATGGATAATACATATAATAAAATCTTATTTAACTATAACAATTGTTTTATGATCTTCCATGAAGGTGGTAATGAAAAATAAAAACACATCATCCATGATTATGGTAAATTGATGCATCAGTAACAATATTTTAAATTTTTTCAGAAACAAATTATAAGTGGATATGTATGATGATGATGTTCTAGTAACACAATAAAATTATTGTATATATAAGATAATAAAGTTTTAAAGTCACTACAATGAGTAGTTATGATGAGAGAATAATAAAATATTTTAAATTGAAAAGAAAATAATAGAAAATGAAAGAGCATTTTACCTCTTGAAATATTTTTCTGGAGAACATTCATAAGGCCCTTTGTTTCAACCTTTTGATTACAATAGTAGCTTTTGGACATGGGGAAGAGTATTTTTTAGGGAATTGGGCTGAAATTAAACCAGATAAATGGATCTGATTTGTGAGAAGAAGAGGCGGTGATGGGTGGTATTTTAGTAATGCATAAGAGTGTTTTTTATTACTTTTTCACTAGTTTATTTTTTTAGTTCAATACTTTGAATAATTTAATAATTATCATAGAATATATTTAAATAAATAATGGGTGTTCGAGATTATAGTGCATAAATCATGCATGATGGTTTTAATTCAGGTATTTATATTATTATTTAAATACAATAAATTTCTGTATTTCACTATTCAACAAAAAAATTAAACTATTTAAAAAAATCCAAAACATTCACTCAAACCATTTTCAGATCCGTATAATTTTTAAATCAACTACTTTTCATAGAAATAAATTACAAAATCTAAGAAATTTAATTTTTCATTAAAACCATAATTTATTCAGAAAATACCATTTTTAAAATTGTAATAGATTTTATGTCACTTTGAAAAATTAATAAGAGTCTCATAAAATTAGCTAATAATCATAAGACAAAAAATATTAATTTATTAATCTCTATAATGAAAATATATTTTATTTTAAATCATTATATTATTTATAAAATTATAAATAAACATTTCTGTTTCACAAAAATACCAACACTTAATCTATCACATTGAAAACATTTATTTACATCTCCCATGATATAATTATATGATATTTTCACATATAAGATACAAAAAAAATTATTTATACTTTAATAGGTGATGATACTATTATATTTTTATAGATTTATTATATTCTATAAATACCACTAATTTCATTATACATTTAAAATTAATTAAATTATTTAATTACAGAATGAAAAGAAAATATTATATAATTTCCTGGGTTGTTACAACTACCAATGTTACTATACATGAAAACTAGTAGAGTGACAATCTATCATTAGGATGGGACATCTATATATGTTTTTCAAGAACATGTGATAGATGGGTAGTGATAGATGGGCTAGACAGAACCACAGAGTGAGAAGGGGATCTTCTGCACCATATCAGTATTGCATCTTTTGTTCTATGGGTTGAGGCAATAGAGGATGCAGACCCAATGATTCTAGAAAAGAGTTCCCATATCATCATATTGGTGTGGCATAAGGGACTCAAGTTTCATCATAGGTAATATGGGAATAAATATTTCATGTTATTCAACCTATACTTGTGGAGTGTGAGGTTGGACCTTTGACAGTTAAAGGTACTTCTTGTAGCTCCTACGTAAGATAATACTTTATTTGATACCATTTCCCCTCATCCTATTATTTATTCACATCTTATGAATGGTTTGATCTTAGTGGTGGATTTTGGAAGTTGGTTTTTGATGATAGACACACATCTGGGAGTACAGTTGTGAGACATTTTCTTATCAAAGGGGTCTTCTCTCGAGGATGGAGAGTATATTTTTATATAGGTTCTTTACCTTCAAAACATGTCGGTATTCTACCTAATTATGGGTATTAATGGGTTAGTATCATACTGATCCCACGTATACTTTTATCATTAGAGAGTGACTTTTACACCTCTTCAAGGTGAATATTATATTCCCCATGGAGAGTGGAGTATCAAGGTGGGCTATGTAGGTTCAGTTTACCCAAAACTGGGAGTGCTTACCTCCCATGTTTCTAGTTTCTTTCTGGATGATGCAGTTGTAAATAATGATATATTTCCCCCTGTAGTGGACCATTTTCATTATTTTTTAGAAATACTTATCATGGTTTTCACATGGGAGAGATGTATAATTTACTATGGAGATCATGCTAAGGTCTAAGATGATTTTCCCCAGAAAATAATGGCACCAACAGAGCTTTAGGGGCTCAAGACACAACTAGAAGAGTTAGAGTAAATAGTATTTATCTGACTAAGTAAATCACATTGGGGTTATCTAGTCTTGTTTTCAAATAAGGATGATGGAACATTGTTCTTGTGTGTTGATTTTTGAAGTTTGAATTGGATGACCATGACAAACCCATATCAAATTCCATGTATTGATGATCTATTTGACCAAAAGAGAGAAGCTTGTGTTTTCTAAAATATAGAATTTAGATTAGGGTATCATCAGTTGAGTGTTAATTATTCTGATATATCAATGTGTTCTTTTAGATGAATTTATGGCCTATATGAGTTCTTCATAATTCCAATATGTTTGACTAACGAACCAGCAGTGTTTATGCCCCTACAAAATTGAATGTTAAATTTGTACCTAAATATGTTTTTTGATGTCATCTTGGTGGACTTTAAGACTCATGTTGATTATGACCAACAATATAAAATTGTCCTGATTACACTAGGAGAGAATTTTCTATACACCAAACTCTCTATTTGGATGTTCTAGATTGATTAGGTACACTTCTTGGGTCACATCATCTCACAGGAAGGTGTGTCTATGGACTAAAAAAATGTCAACAAATGGTTTCATGGGAGAATCCAGGGAATGTTTCTGATATGCGTAGATTTTTGGGACTAACTAGATATTATTGGAGGATAATTTAGGACTATTCCCAGTTGGAAGCACCCCTTTTAAGAATAAACAAAAATGTAGTAATTCTTGATTAGTTAAATTCTTGCTAGTGTGAGTTCCAAGAGCTGAAGAAGTGTTTAACATCATAACTGATCATGATCCTATGAGATCAAGGTAAGGATCATATAATGATTTTTCAGGCTTTTGGGATGGGTCTTGGAGCTATGTTAATGAAAGGTGGTTGATTTTTGGCGTGTGGGTCTCAAAAGTTGAGGCCACATGACTGGAACTACCTTAAACATGGACTTTAATTGGAATAAGTTGTTTATTCTTTGAGGTATTGGAGACACTATCTATTGGGTTAGAAGTTTACGATGTATAATAATCAAAAGAGCTTAATATTATTATTTTAATTATGATATTTTAATCTTCAGTAGGGGATATGGGTTGAATATATATATTTATTTGATTTTGAGCTAGCATGTACACCAAAAAGGGAAACAATGTGGATGATTCTTTGAGGTTGAAAAATCAAAATCATGCAGTTCATAGAACAAATGTTGAGTAAAAGATGATTACTTTTATGAATGATATGAACATTGTGGTTCTGGAGAGTCAAGAGAAGATGACTCTAATATCAGTTTCATTAGATTTTTTACTTTTGATATGGATCAAAGATATATATTATAATGATCTTAGTGTTTTCCATGATGGAAAAACTTGAAGGTGAGGAATCACCATCAGATTGGATCATTGTTGAGGATGATATCATCTATGTTAGGATTCGAGTTTTTTTGCATACAAGTATGTGGGAGGAGCCTGCGTTCTGGTTCCATGCCTTGATATAAGAGGTACATCAAGGTGTGACAAAAATCTACCATGACCTACATCGATAGTTTTGGTGGTCGGGCATGAAAAAGGAGATAATAGGGTTCATGAAATGATGCAACACATGTTAGTAGGTGAAGGATAAACATAACTAACCTTGTGGTTTCCTAAAACCATTGACCATTTCAGAATAGAAGTGGGACAATGCAACCAAGTATTTTTTTGTGTGTCTCCCAAGGATGCCTCAAATGTATGAATTTATTAGGGTGATTGTAGATCATTTAACAAATATATAATATTTATTTCCTATATGGGAGACTTTCTCAGTGGATTAGGTGTGAAAGTAAATGTTTGGGAGATATTCCATCAGCATGGGGTTCCCAAAACTATGGTTTCATATTTACATACACATTTTACTTCATGGTTTTTATAGGGCTTATATAAGGATCTTGGTACACTGGTCTTGTTTAGTGCAACATTCCACTAATAGAAATACGGGTAGTCATTATATAGCTACATGAGTATTTTTTGTGAGAATGTGTTCTAGACTTCATTGGGTCTTGAGAGAAGCACCTAGAACTTTTGGGGTTCACATATAATAATAGTTATCATGAAACTATTCATATGTAACTATATGAGGATCTCTATGGTAGGACATGAAGATCATTGTTTTGTTAGATGGAGGCAGGTGACTCTGAGTTGTTTGGATCAAGTCTCGGGCTAGAGACATCAAATCAGGTTCAGCTGATTCATATGTGTTTGGATATGACTTAGAGTAGTCAAAATTTAGATGCAAATAGACATCAAAAACCCCTACAGTTTATAGAGGGTGACCATGTGTTCCTTTGGATGTCACCTAGATTGGGTCATTAATGGTTTTAGAGATAGGGAAAGTTGGTTCCCATGTTTGTTTTACCATTTGAGGTTGTGGAGAGAATTGGATCGGCTATATACTGATTGAATCTTCCATTGAGATATAGGGAAATGCAAGATGTTTTCCATGTGTCAGAACTACGGTGGTGTTACCTTGACCCTGATCATGTGATTGATGTGGGTAATGTTGAGCTTGAGATACATGCGTCCTTTGAGGAGCATTCAATGCATGTGTCAAATCCAATTTATAATGAGTTTAAGAGAAGATTGTGTCGATAGTTTATGAATTGTGGAATCATGGCCATGCTTAGGGGGAACCATGGGATATAAAAGCAGATATGATGGCTCATTTTCCCAATCCTTTTGACACATAATATTATATCTTATTAAGAGTACATCCTGAGGATGAGCTATTTGAAGGTGGGGAGATTGTAAAACCCCGACCTTTTCTAGACATGTTTCAGAATTTTTTATTGATTTAAATCCTTTATGAACTCCGTTCATGTAGAATAAAAGGGAATATTAATGATATGCTCCCCTTCTAGGTTTTCGATCTATATCATGTTCTTCTTCGTGATCTTTATTGATCTGCTTCAAATTGGGGAATTCCATTGGGAAATCGCTCATCAACAATTTGACGTTGGTAGTTTATAATTCAAATCCCAAATTCTTGGTTTCAATTTTTTATATTAATGTGTTTAATTTCTATTAGATTTTTATAAATTGAGTATTAGTTGGATTAATTGATTTAGGTAATTTATTAATGTTGGGAATTGAGAAATTGGGATATGGAATTGATTTAATTGGATATTTAATTATTTCACTAATTATGGGATATTGAGATTATTGATTTCAAATAATAAATTTCTGAATTAATTATGCGATATTGATATTGTTCATTTGAGATAATTAATTGTTGAATTATTTATAAGGTCTTGACAATATTAACAAGAGATATTTAATTTTTGAATTAAATATGGTATATAGAGATTATTAACTAAAGATAATTAGTTGTTGAATTAATTGTTGGGATATTAAAAATATGAAATTGGGATAATTATTTTTTCAATGATTTATTTTAATTTTAAAACTTTAAATTTAGTAATTTATTGTTGATTTAATTATGATTATTCGGGATTTTAGATTGATTAATTAATTGAAGAATTAATGAATTGAAATAGTTTTTTTTTAAAAATTGATTTTATTTGATTAATTAATTGTTAAATTAAATATTGAGAATGATGTGATTAAATAATGGTTGAATTAATTAATCATTTTATTGTGATTAATTAATTGGTGAATTAGTTAATGGGTTGTTGTGGTATATGTGAATTTAAATGACGAATGGTAACAACAGAATTCATATGAGAATTGGGACAATGAATGGTAGTGATGGAATTCTTGTGTGATTTGAGACCATGAGTTGTAAAAATGTAATTCATGTATGAAAAGATACAAAGAATGGTAACAATAGAATTCATATGTGATTTGGGACAATGAATTTTAAAAATGGAATTCATATGATTATTGAGATGAATAAAGCTAGAAAATGGAATTCTAAGATCTGATATTTCTTAGGGATAGTTCAGACTCTATCACAGGCTCAAGCAGGTACTGATTGTTTAGGTGTCCTCTGGAACATAGGGGTTTATATGGTTAATTAAAGAATAAATTAAAATTTTATAACTATATATTCATGCATTTTATTTATTTATTTCTAAAATCACAGACACTATTATTGACAAGATATTGTTTAAGATTCCACTGGTGCTGGACACTGATTTGTGCTCACAACCTACTTGAACTTCTTGATAAGTATCTGAATAGATTTCATGGTAGTTGGATAGGATAATGGAAAATTCCATGTGATAGATGGAGATGTTTGGATGGAGAATGGGTGAGGGAGCAAGATGTCATTTGGGACTCGCATGGGAGTTTTATGTGTTCTTACTTTTGAGATTTATTTTCACACTTGAAACATACATTAGCATTGCCTATCTACTATTTAGTTTTGATATTGTATTCGTAGTTATGACCATATAGTGATAATGGTTTATTCTGGTTAGGAAATATCATTCTTTTGTTATTATTTATTTATTTCTACTTGTGTATTACTCTGATGAAGATGGTATAGTCAACCCATGACTGATATTATACCATCACTGCTAGTAGGAAGCCCCTAGAGTATAGGGAGGTGCGCATGAGGTCATGTGGATGGTCGACTTGGGGAACTAGTGTGTAGAACCAAGGTCAGAATGTTACATTAGGTTATTAGAAAAATATTACAATATTTTAAAGGAAATCTAACAATATATCACTCTTTAGTCGACAATCCATTTTTTCTGATGTTCATGAGTTCTAAACATGATTTCCAAAATTTTAATAATATTATAGAATGCTTTTTTAAATTATTTTTCACCCATGATTTAATTTTAGGTTTAAAAGGGATCTTCCTATTCTTTTTGAAATATATAATTTTTAATTTTTACCAATAATATGAATGTAATATTTGTTTTAACATACAATTAATGAACATAATTTCAGATTGTTATGACCCCTCAAATTTTTTATACTTCCTTTATATGTTTCCAATAATCTATTCAATTAAATTGATTTCCATAATATTTTATATCTTTTTAGATTTTAAAGATGTTATTACTAAATGAGAAGGATATTTTCCTCAAGATATATTCCAACTGGTCAATTGAATGATTTTTTATCTAAGATAATATCTTTTGATGATAATTATGATTCATTTAGGATATGTTCCAACGATACCATCCCTATAATTTTCTTTATGGTTTAAGACTATAATGATGTCATTTTTATGAAACATGTATCTTTTCCTTTTTTATGCTCTGATAAAATTATTTAATACATAGGAATCCAATTTTACATCCATTAGTTCTGAAAGGGTGAATGATTTATGATCCTGGGTAAAATATATGAGTGGTTTAAATTATGTAACAGTTTTAGAAAACATATTATATCTCACCAATGCATTGAGTAAAGATAGAAATATCATGATTTAATATGGACTATAATGGGATGTGAACCTATTTCAGTAAGGGACTATATCTACTTTGATAGTTTTGTAAGTGAACATTGTCTAAGGATATGATAGAATAAAGAGTGATCATAATCAACCATGACAGTCTTGTATGTGACCCATGATTAAAGAAATGGTTTTCTATGATTATGAGTAAGAAAAAAACTAATTCCTTATTATAATGTTATTATTTTATGGCTCATATAATTTGATTTAATTATGATTCATGTCTTATAAATGATCATATATAATTACATGATTCTTGATTATGTTATATAATATGATGGGTATATATTTTAAAATGTTAATTACATGTTTTTATACCATTATTATCATGTAATTTTTATCTGTACATTGATATCTCCCTTCATTACCCTTAGATATAATTGGATCTCATCTTTTCATATGTTTCCTTCCTATGGGTTTTGATGATGGTTTTTAAGTAGGGTATGCCAATGAAGATTATGATCTGGGAATATATTAAGTTATTATGTAGAAAATGTTTAATATAATGAGACTATTTTGTATCAGGTCTCTAAATTCACTAAACCTCAACGAATCTGGAATTGATTGTAATGTTTTATATTTAATATTAATTTAAAAATAAGTAATATTTATTTATGAATTTTTTTTTCTATACAATGTATGAACATGTAGGGTGGAGTGACTCATGAGGGAGGATGGAAGATCTTATAGAGGATAAGTACCGTAGATTAGGAATTACAAACTTTAGGTCAGTATGTATTTTGATTGGAAGGGAATCCATCACAATAGTATTCTTAAATATTTTCTAGGTATTTTTCTGTTGTTGAGCATACATTAGGGTATTTTTTCATGCGACGTATATGGGGATCATAGTTACAACTATTTTCAGTGCTACACTACTAAGAGAGGTTTCTTGAGTATGGGGGGTTAAGTCCCTTTCCAATAGAAAAGGCCTTCAATATTTGTTCAAAAAATAGATCTACATGCTTTTCATCAATTGAAGGGAGATAAATCTGGTGTAAGAAGACTATATGATGTTCCCCATCCCTAAGGTCTTAGAAAGAAGCATCGTGGTAACATTATTCAGCAGCAAGGAAAAGGATTTAGGCATAGGAAGGTGCATGTGATGGAGGTTCCAGTTCTAAAGGAACCTACCAGTGTTCAGGGTAAGATCAATTTATCTCCAACTATATTTTCTAGTTTCTTTTATTTGAGATCTAAACACTCGATTATTACCCCAAACATTATACGCACATTAAGGATGGGGGTGGATAGGCTTCCAGTGTCTCTATTGTTATTTATACCAGTTGGAGGATAATATTTCTTTTTTATTGAGTGTTAGAGACCAAGAAAGATGATGGAACAGCATCACTCGGTGAGGTGTTTCTTATTATTGAAGATACACCCACACTATTTAGTCCATAGTTTCAAATGGATGAACATTGTGTGTACATTTATAGACCAAATTTGGTGGTGGGTCTAATTTTTTTATGTGGATGGTCTATGGTTTCTGTTCATTTTAGAGCAATGAAATCATATGGTTAGAAGGTGTTCATATAATCTTATATCATGTTTGGTAGAGTTTATAATGTATGTTATTTGAATGGTGGTTAACATAATTATATATAATTTCTTTAATTCCTTTTCAAGATGATGTTGTTACACTACCCCTTTAATGCAATATAGATTTTTTGAAATAATTACAACCATGTGCCTTACAGATTTTGATGAATCATTATCATTTATAATCAACACATATATCTAGATCAATGAATTATAGAATAATGAATTCAACTATAAAATTTCATATCCTTCGGTTTCTAGAATTTTTTATCTATGATGTCATATAATAGTCTAAGGATATACATGAATTGAAAAAGTTGGAATTAGGTGATAGTCATGAACTGTTACCCTCTTCTAATGATCGATGATCCATTTGACAAAATCAAGGAAACCAGTTGGTTTTTGAATATCAAATTGTTGTCTGGGTGTCAAATAATGATGGTGAAGTTGGAGGATATCCTAAATTATTCCATTGGTGTGGGTATATACTATTTTATTTTTTTGAAAATCCATTTGGTGTCACGAACAAACCATTTGTGGTCATTGGGATTATGTAACATATATTGCATGTGTTTATAGAGTGGTTCACAGACTTTTTTAATGATATTGTCCTTATATACTTGATGGTAGAGACAAACAATGTCAAGCATATAATAAATTTTTACAGGTTTTAGAATACAATTAACATTATGGAAAGTTATCCAAGTGAAATTTGTTGACATGAGAGTTTCTTTTCCATGAACATGTTATGTATCGAAAATGTGTGGTCATAGACACTTCAAATATAGAGTTAGTTGTTTCTGTGGAAACACCAATGAACATGTAAATGGTTCACATCTTCCATGGTATTCTAGAATATTATTGGAGGATTTTGTTTCATTTCTCTCAGGTTTCCACTTTGTTGATAGCCTTGGAAATGAAGGATGGGCATTTCCTCTCTATAGATCAGTGTCAGGAATATTTTTTCATTTTGATTGAGAGATTGAACAATTTTCTACTGTGCCATTTTCTTGATGATGGGGAGAACCTTAAGGCCTTTTGAGATTATTAATTTGATGAAATAGGAAGCATTTTTATAAAGAAAAATGGTGTCGATATATTTTGTGTCTAAGAGATTATGTCCCCATGATTGTAACTATGACACCAATGATATTGAAATTATAGTTGTAGTGTTTTCTATGAAGTTTTGAGGACTGTACCTTATTAGTGAGAGATTTTGGTCTTTAATGAATATAGGTGTCTAATGTTTTTTTCTCATGTTGAGATTCTGTAATGTCTTGACCCAAGAGCCCCTGAAACGATTCAATTATCCATTTCGTCCCATGGACTGAAGCTTGGTTCCAAGAATGATAGAGGATGACGTCTGGAAATGAGGTTCCATTGATGGTATGGGGGATAAAATATAGTCTTGATTAGAGTGGAACAGTGGTATAAAAAAATAAATCAATTAATAGAGGAACCATATGAATAACTCTTCCATTGAATATTATAATAGTAATAAATGAATGGACAATCATGCATGAACATGTGATTCTACTATGTGAAATAAAATGAAATAAATTAGATTAATAAAATTAATAATAATGAAAATTCCCCAAATTCCATATCCATATGAACAATGGGAATTGGATTAGTTCTAACTATTATACTACCAATTACAAATTTATGTGTACAAGAATAATCCATGAACACAAAAATTCACCCATAGCGTCAATTCAGGAAACCCAGTGAAATGGTATCCCAAATAGGGTGTGAGGTATACATTATAGGAAACCAAAAATTGTTTCTTATTCTATCTAGTCATTGAATATAAAATATAACCAAAATAAGGAATAATAGATTGTGTATTAAATAATTTAATGTAAAAAAGTCAGCTAAGGATCCACAAGAACACCTAGTTAACCATACCTACTATGACCTATTCCATAACATCTCTCACATTCCATTATTTATATATATGAATATATGAATATATATATATATATATATATGTAGAGATATACATGAACCTGTGAGGATCCAATGAATTAAACCATGAAATCCATGTGATGAAACACAATGATCAAAAATTTCATTACGGTATTAATCCAAGACATCATAACTAAGAAAATATCCAAGGTTATGAAAGTATAATGGTTTTATAGGACCATGGGTAACCCATGGTGTCCATGAATAATGATTGTCTCCAAAAATTTGAGAAATTATTGACAATCAGATATATCTAAACAGAATACCATTATATGGTTAAGGACCCGAGGTACAAGTGGAGGAGTCATAGTATACTAATCATCATAATGAGATACCAAATTAAAATGTCATAATAAACAAAGAATATATAATATTTTTATTCTATGAGATCTTATATGGTGTTCCATAATGAGAAACCAAGGTATCAACCTAGAATTAAGTTAATCTTGTTTATTCTATTTTCCCATTCATGGAATTTTGTTGTGAGGAATCTCAAGTATCACTCATAACATTAAATTTCCCTATGATTGCATTAAATGTGTACCATAAAAAGGAAATGCAAATGTCTCTAAGAGAAAGAGGATAATTATTTATCATTTTAACCCATATAAGGTGTTCTGTAAAAGGAAACTCAAGTATCCCTCAAGAGATAACATAGTTATTGGAACCTATGATCCCATCCATGGTATTCCATAATGAGGAAACTGATATCTTTCATAGTAAAAATAATATCAATTAGCTTATGGGCCCATCCTAGGTGTTCTATAATAGGAAACCTGGGTATTTTTAAAGGTTTAATGAAATTCCCTCTCAAATGTTTCATAATAATATATAATCATTTGACATGGGCTTCATCCTTGCCAATTTCATGTATTATAACACATTACAAATATTTTTTTAAATTTTAAATTGTAAAAGATAAACTGAGTATAATATAATTTTTATGTCCATGTTTGTATGAAATTAATTTTTAATAAATAAAGTAAAAATGAAGATTTCCATTATAGTAATCTTTTCACTAACCATCCAAATATCACAATTTAAATTCATCTTTTTAAAAAAATTAATACAACACACATCTTAGATGAGTTTGTTACAAAATGGGGCATGGTTGAAATACCAACTCATTTAATCTAATTTTGAAAACTATTATGTTATATTTTACTCAACACACCTCAAAGGTGAATAAATATTTGGTATATCATTCTAAATCAATCATTTATAATGACATCCAATAAGGGTGGATAAATATTCTATGCTATCTTGGGTTACAACAAACAAGTGACTTACCCAAGAAGTGGTGGTTTGAGTTGAGTTGAATAACCTCAAAGAATTAAATTTAAAAGAATAATAGAAATATAAATTCAAGAAAGAAATTTAATTTTTTTAATTCACATTTTATGGATGACACTTAAAAATATCCATCATGTGGTAAAATGGATTATATTGTAAAATGGTAAGAATTTAAGGAAAAAATCGACTAAACACATGCCTCATTCATAGGAAGGGCCGCTTGTCCAATATTAGTATTTGATTAGATCCACAATGAAAAAAATCATATTATTAGAAAAACAACGTAACAACATTAACATATGTAATAAATACATTTTATTTTATAGTATATCTGACATGAAACAATAAGATAAAAAACACAAAAAATATAGTTTATTTAATTTTATCACATTGAAAGCCAGTAGAACACCAAACCCTGAGTCTAAATGAATGGTAATATAGTATACTGTTATAACCTAGGCATTAAATTGGATGTTATGAATAGTAATTACTACATTAAGAAAAATATCATTATTTATTTAATAGAAATAAAATAAGAATCATTTAACAAAAAAATAAATTTTTTCTGAATAAAAATATTTTTTCAATAAGATAGTTTAGTCATGATTTTCATAAATAATTTAAAAATATTGTTTTCTAGTTTTAGAAAATTTCTTTGTTAAAATTAATTTCATTTTTTATTATTTATATCAAAATTAGCTTTCGGTGAATTATTTGGATTGTTCTGAATGTTTTCATTTTTTGATGAATAGTCGAAAATGCTAATTAATATTTAAATTTTCCTGTTAATTTAAATAATTTATAAGGATAAATTAAATTATAAACTAGATTTAATTTAAAATTACATAAAATATATTAGAATTTATCTAGTTTAGGTCATAGGAATCAATTAAATTTTAAATTTTTATGTTAAAACCTTTTATATTTAGGAGAAGTTTCTCTTGGAAAACCTACTTTTTTCTCACCCATGCATATATAATTTTAATTTGGATTGATCCACTTATATTAATTGAGTTTGGAAAAATGGATTCCAAATTTGGAATCATAATTTTATTAAATTTTCTAATATGTTCAACATAATTTTTGACTATTATGAATAGTAAATGATGTAAAAATTAATTATTGCGGCTAAATAAAAACTATTTTACTGGGTGGTTAAACTATACAGAAAATTGTTAGGATTGACCTTAAAACATGTCCAAAACTATTATTTATACCAATTTTGACTTTATTACATTTAATTTTTGGTAATAACCCACTTTGGAATCTTTTTACCAGATAAAACCTTGTGTGTGATTGATTTTTTTTCCAAAATTCCATGTGTGTCCTCTCCCGCACTTATAAAAAGGACCCACCCTTTCCACCCCTAGTCATGCATCCAAATAAAATTTAAGAACAAAATACAAGCCTAAATATCTAAAATACTCCACCAATTACATGATAGATCATTTTTTATCAAAAATTCATCACAAGAAGGCTTTTGTTTCCATCCAAAAGAAATTCCCTAAGAAGATGTGAAATTAATGATCGTTTTCATTTTGTTTATTCAACCATATCATTGAAATATTATTTAATAATTATAATATAATAAAAATAATATATATAATATAATCATATTTTATTTTTTTAATTTTATAATTTATATCAATATTTTCATCTTTCAAATGAAAAACAAAACTGTCTATCGACCCGATTTAATTCACGAACCGATTTAATTCACTTTTCATTAATGTCTTTCCTGGATGGATATAATGATTCATTTTACAAATTTATATGATATTTATGATATAATTAAAATTATTTATTTATAATATCATATATACCTTCTTATATTCCATCCCATTTAACATATTATAACATCACTCATGTGTATGGAGGACTATTGCATCGCGAAGCATTGTGAATCAGTTTTCACTTAAGATTTAGATAGAAAGTATTAAGGATACAATTTATGAATATATGAGACATATGTGTGATGATATTTATTCTATAATATTACAATATTACACACTTAATTTTATTTTCCCATGTTAATGGAAAGATAACATCGATTATGCATATGTGCGGACTAACATCACCATGAAGTGATGTGATTCATTCTCCAAGGTAAAATTTTAGTAATGATTATAAAAATATATATTGGAAAAATTGTTTTTATAACATTCATATAATTTATTAAATAATGGAACTATATAATATGGACAATAACCAGAACATTCATGAAAAACACCCATAATAAACCAATGTAATTATTGCTCGGAAAAATGAAAACAATGAATTGTTATTAAAAACTGTGTATAAAATGTTATAAAAGAATTATATATGTTGTTATAAATTTTAATATGGTTCTATTATAAATTAATAAATGTTTAGAAAACTATAAAGGAGTTTAATTAACATACATAAAAAACAAAGCGTGAGGTAAGGGACTTAGCCTCAATTTTGTTCTATTATAAATTGATACATGTTTAAGATACAATTTGAATTATTTCATCCAATTTACTTTAGTAGAATGTTACCATGTGGTAAGAGATTTCAACTCAATTTCCCTTCACTAAGGCATATTATAATGTTATGCACCTAATTTATTTGATATGGTTTATATACATCCTCTTTGATGTATAACATCATGATTCCATAACAATTCAAGGTATTTTATGTTTCAATTTTAATTATTTCACCAAATGGAATTTGACTGAAAAACTATGAATTGTTAAATGTTATTATACAATGTTACTTTTTTTGTGATTTTTAACTTTATCTTGAAACAATCACTTTGTTGTGATTATCTTTCATTGGAAATTATATTTATCTGAAATATAAATATTATTTTCTAATGGATTTTATTATTTAATAAATCATAAAACATTTTAGCATATGGTGTTCACATTGAATTTTACATGATTGAGTGGGGAAATATTGATGAAAATATATCAATAAATCAATACATATATTTTATGATAAGGAATATTTTTCAATAATTAAACCAATTATTTGTTATATAAAGAATTAATTATACATGGTGATATTAGTGGGATTGGTTATAGGTATCCACTTAATGCATCTGTTACCTCTTGGGATAAATCATTTTTCCAGCAATTTTTAAATGGGTTTATGGTGTATAAATACACATCAATTTTAAATTTTATTGATAATGGTCTTTAAGGTAGAGGTTTTAATGATTCATATGATCATGATGTATAAAAAATTGGCATTTTCATCATTGAGAAATAAATTGTTATTGTCCATGAAATTTTCAAAATTTTACTATCTTTAGATACATTTCAGTCTTAGTTTATTGATTAAATAAAATGAGTTTTTAATTATTTACCTTTTCATATTGATTATGCATTATCCTGTTATGAAAGTCATTATATTGATTAACTAAAATGTTTTTTATTTATTTATCATTCCATATTGATTATGATAGTAATGTTTTTTTAATTTTATGTGAGTTTTGTTATTTACATTTACATATTTATTGTTATAGTCATGTTATTTAAAGGGAATGTTTGTTAAGTTATTTACCTCATCATGTTGATTATGATTATTGATTCATCATAAATCCCATTATAATAAACCCTTACTAAAATTTTGAGCTCACCCTTATTTTGTGTATGTTCCCAAGAATATAAGAAGTGTACAAAGAATGATATGTCAGGATATTCTAGAGGTAATAATTATAAAATTAAAAAAATTATGTTTTATTTTCTTTAAAATGTAATATTGGATCCATTTATGTATTAATTTACAAATACTACAAAACTATTCGGTCCTTCAGGAAATAATTCCATATATATATATATATAATTTAAAAATTTATTATACCTGACTAGGGTTTTGGTAGTTAGGTTTCTTACTTTTGGAATCAAAGTATGCTTATTACAAACCATAGGAAATCGATTTATGAAAACATAGATTGGTTAATGATACCAATTGATATACATTAATAAACAACCAATTGTTTTGGTATGGATGAGATTGTGGGGTTTTTTCCTAAAAATACTTCTATATCCTTATAACTGAAGTGGATGTTGTCTTAAAGTAGTTATACCTAGGGGTTATAAATCTAAATATGTAACATTGGGAATTACCAAATAATCAATTAGTGAATGAAAATATTCCTTACTACACACCTAGTTTCAAACTATTGGGGGATATTGTTATGATAATTCATGACTTCTTTATAAACCATTATGATTGATTGAAAAAAGATGAAATTGGATAAACTTGGATAAACGTTTAGTGACTTATATTAAAAATAAGGTGTTATGATTTAAGAATCCTATAAATTATTACAATGTTTTTCCACTATATTCATTTTTTCACACACTGTATTTTTTGTTTTTAGACCATGGATAGAACATAAAGGAATTATATTACCATTGAACATGAAGGACAATGTTTTGACTATGAGAAACTAAATAGAAAGATGCCAGGAGTGAATGATGTTGTGATTGTGACTAATAAGTTATCACAAAATATGACTAACAACATATAAATTAAAAAACTCTCATTTTCACAAAAAAATATAAGTATAGAGTTTACAAAGAGATCTAGTGGTGGAGAACATGAATGAAAGAGGGATCTACTTTGATCCCATGAGTAATGTAGAAAGACACACATAGGAAATTAAATTAAGAGAATAGAAAATTCTATTTTATGTTGAGAAGAAGGTACTAAACCAATTAATTTTTATATAAAAATTGACAAGTATGATGGAATAAAATAACTCTCAATATACGCATCCCTTTATTGTTCATTATAATAAATTTGGGGAACAAAATAATTATCCGAGTCAATGTCCTCATATAATGGTAAACCCCTAGATAAAGGAAGTTCCTATGATGAAATGAAAAAATTATGTATTTATGTATTAGGACTCAATAATTAAATTTTTTATGTTCTTATCAATAGTTTTTTGGTTATAATAACAATGAATAATCATATTATTGTGTAAATTTTCAGAACCATACATTTCTTCATTAAACAAAGAGTTATGGTTATCAGCATAGAATTATGATTTTAAGGTTAATCATAAGTTAAAATCCTTAAACACCCCATTTGTAATTTTTTTGGTTGAAATATACCATCATTAAAAATATTTTTGGGAAAAATTTATGGGAATACATTCTATCAGTTTAGTATATGAAAATTATATTTGAGAGAGAATGAATTAAATTTTTTTAGAATTAATAATAATGTTATTCATAACCATTAAGGATTATCTTTTATTTGGTTTTGTATAAATTATTTGTCATCACAATTGGGGAATCTTATAGGAAATATATTAATATATTTTTATAAAAAGGACAACCTACATGCCTGATGAAAAAAGACTATATGAAAAAAGAATGTAGGGATTGAAACCATGATTGAAGGATGATAAGAGTTCAATGCCTACCACTGTCCTACAAGAATTCCCGATAAATATGTAATTTTTTAGTTAAATGATCTTATGAATAAATATTAATGATAAACCTGTGGGGTTTCTATTTAGGTTTAGAGATTAATTTATTATATTGAATAAATTATGCTAACCATATTGGTTTTAGAAGATATTTAGAGACACACATACAGAATTATCACTCTTATATGGATCTTAAATCCATTAAATGTTAATTTTGGTTCTTCAAGAATAAAAATTTCATTTTTGGATATTCATTTCTTCAATTTAATGATGATTTCTAAATTGATATAATCCTATCCAAAGGATGAAATTGTGCTTATGAAAAATAATTATATCAAGTAATTATATTAATTAACATTCTGATACAATACAATAATTCCCAAAATTTATGAAAATGATCTTCAAATAAATATTATCTTATTACCATTATTTCTATTGAATATAATTGATATTTTAATCATCCCATATATTTGGGTTTTAGGAGCTTAATATTATATTGACCATTCACTTTATTATGATCAATGGACTCTATCACTCCATATAATTAATTATGATTTTCAGACATTTATATATCTTAACTTCCATCCCATTTTCTTATATTTTGAAACCTTGTAATTTTTTATTTCCCTTCATATTTTAATTTATGTCTTATCAATATCAAATTTTATTAACACGTATAATATATGGGTATTCAACAATGGTATTTCCAAATAAAAATACATTAATTTTTTTTTGTAAAAGTTCAAATTATGCTGAAAAACTTAATTTAAGTTGGGAGAATGTAGCAGGAAAAAGTCTTAAGATAATAAAATTTTATTTTATAGCATATGTTTATAAATCATAGAGCAAAAACAACCCATAAAATATATATCATTAAATTTAATCTCTATGATATATTGTGAAACAGACAACCATGAGTCTAAGTGAATAGTAATATAGTATACCATTATATCCTAGTCATTAAATTTGGATGTATTATTAGCAATAAATAAATTTATAGAGTTTTGATTGTCTATTTTTTGGAAATAAAATAATAATCATGTAAATGAAAAAAGTATTTTCATAAAATGGTATTTATTTTTTAAAAGTCGGTTTTCTCATTGTTTTAACAAATAATTTTAAAATATTTTTTACCACTCTTATAATATTTATTTGATCATATTTGATTCAATTTTCAAAAAAAAAACATAATATTTTTCTTAAAGTTAATATTTGGTTTTTTTCTAAAATGTTTCATTTTTGATGAATACTGAATGATATGGATTTCTATTGAAAACATGATTTTGTTTTAAATAAATAACATGATTAAATTGAATTTTACGTTTTTCAAAGTAAAATTAGTTCAATTATAATAACATTTAACTATTTTTTGTCATTTTAGTCAATTTTGTATTGAATTTGGATATTAAAACATAATATACTTATGAGAATTTTCTCTTTAAAAACCCTCTTTTTATCTCGTATGTGGGTTTAATTCCATGTTAGATTATACCAATTTTGTGAAATAAAGTTATAGAAATATATTCCATATTAATAATTATAATAATTTATATTATATAATAATTTAAACATAATTTTTTACCTTTCATAATTGTAAAATAAGTAAAATTTAATTACCTAGGATAAGGTAAAAACTGATTTAGCAGGGGTTAATTAAAGAAAATAATGGTATAATGATTTGATTGTTTATAAAACCCATTCTATAGATATATATTGACCTTATAGCCTATAATGGTCGATAATGAAATTTTTTGAGGCTTTTTACATGAAAAATATGGGAGTAATTGACTCTTTTAAAATATTCCTTGCATATCCTCTCCCCCTACTATAAAATGTCACCCCTCTCCTCCCATCTTCATACAGACAAAGTAAATTGGATTGGGAAAAACCCCAAAAATTTTATTTCTTTATAAACTAAAAACATCATATATTCCTTGGTTTTATCATAAAGGAGTCATAAGAATGCTTTGGGTGCAAACCAAAAGATGTTCACTAAAGAAGAGGCAACCTTATTAAATGAGCGTTTTCATTTTGCCTCTTGTTAGACCTCCATAAAATATAATTTAAACAAAGTTATATAATAAAAATAGTGTCTCTAATATAATAATCTGTTAGTATATTAACATAATAAGGTATATCGGTCTCCACTTCCATCAAATGGGTAATGAAACTATCGATAGGTTGTACGGCAGACTACCGCCTCGTGAATTGATGTAATTTATTTTCCATAATAACCTTTATAGAATGTATATAATGACTAATTTAAAAAATAAATATTATAATTATGATATAATTATACCTTTTGAATTATAATATCACATATAACTTTTTTACATTCTATTTTATTTAAAATATGATAATTTCACTCATGTGTATGGTGGACTTCTACCTCACGAAGTGATGTGATTCGTTTTTAACATATTATTTACATGGAAAGTAATAAGGGTAAATTTAATAAATATTTTATATATATATGAGATTATATATATTTTTTGTTTTTAATATATCTCCTAGTTCATTATACATACACTAATTAATGAAATTATAACGTCACTTGTGGTTACATACAGCCTAATATCTCCATGAAGTGTTGTGATCCATTCACCATGTTAAAATTTATGTAATGATTATAAAAAAAATATATAGTTAAAATAAATTATATTTATTACACTAATATCATATTGGATATGGTTTAATTGTATAATATGTTCTTAAATAGGAACTTTTATGACCAAAAACATGAGAAAACTTGAAAATTAACACCTAAAATAATAAAAATAATGAATTATTATTAACAAATAGGTGGTAACATGTTATCTGAGATTTATATATGATATTATAAATGTCAATATGTATTTAGTATAAATTAATAACATGATTAAAACCATTATATCGGAGGATATATCACATTCAATCAAATGGATGTATAAGATAAGGGTCATCATCTCAATTTCCCTTCATTGAGGAATATTTTAGTATTGTCCACCTAATTTATTTTATATTCCCTAACAACATCCCCATTATCATATTATATCCTAAATAATTAAAACATAATGGTATTATATGTCTTAATTTCAATTATTTCATCCAAGGGGATTTTACAACAATGTCACAAAGTGGTAAGGGAGTTTGTTGAAATATTCTTTACATTTGGAATATTTAATTATTGTGAACCAAATATATTTTATATTGTTTACATACATTATCATTTACATGAAATATTAGTAATACCTAAAATATAATGATATTTTAGTTATCAATTTGATTTATTTTATCATAGATAATTTTAACTGAACATTACTAAGTGGTAATGGAATTCTACTCGAACTCCCTTCATTGAGGAATATTGTAAAGTTATGAACCTAATTTCTTTTATATGGTGTATTAAATCCCATTTTTCTTGTAATATCATTATCCTAAAATAATTAAAGGTATTTTAGGTAACATTTTTAATTATTCCATCCAAGGGTATTTTACTTGAAAATTTCCATGCGGTAAATGTTATTTTACAATCACAATTTATTTTGTGATCGGTAGATATCTCCTAAACCAATCACTTTCATATGCTCATTATTAATTTGAAATTAAATTTACATTAAATATATTGATTATTTTATATTTTATATAATAATTTCCTAAACCAAATGCTATATTTTCATATGGTTTTTACATTGAATGTTAATTGATTGACTCGGGAAATATAAATCAATATGTATCCTTTACTCAATAAGGATATTTGATGATAAGGAATATTATGAATAAATTAAATAGATTATTATATATATGAGTAATTATTTAAATAGTGAGATTTGTGTGGGGAATTTTTATATATATCCCATTGATGAAATGTTAGTATCATGAGATGAATCCATTGGATAACCTTAGTTAAATGGGTTTTAGTCTATATTAACCCATCATTATTAAACTATCTTGAGGATGGTCTTGATAGTAGAGTCATTCATGTTGATTGAGATCACGACATCAAATAAGTAATTATTTCCTTCACATATATTTAAAATAATATTATCCATGAGTTTTTGGTAGTGATATTATCTCTAGATAAATTTCATTCTCAGTTTATTGATTAAATGGATGTGTTTTTACTTATTTACCTCTCTATATTGATTATTCTTTATAAAATCTGATAGCAGTGTTATTGATTAATTTAAATGTGTTTTCAATTATTTATGTTTCTATATTGGCCATGATAATTGAGTAATTTAAATTTCATGTGTCTTCAGTTATTTTCAATTTCGTATTGATTTTCATAGTAATGTTATTTAAATTGAATTTGTGTTCAGTTATTTACATTGAAATTTTTATTATTCTTGTCAATTCCTGATATCTTCCACTGTTCTTAATCTATAATTTGTGTTTCAGCTCAACATTATTTTTTCCATTCCATGAAATCCAGGAAGTGTACTAAGAATGATATACATCGATATTTTATATATAATAATGATATTCTTGGATAAAGTTTTTTTCTTGTATTTCAAATTTACAAATGTAATATTAGAATCATGTATTTATCGATTTTACGAAGACAAATAAATTTTTGGGTCCTTAAAGAGTATATTATTTGTACCAAATTACAATGTAATAAAGTAAGAAATAAGGTTGGGGTTTCAGTAGATAGGGTCAGTACAAACATCCTGAAAATAAGGTGAATTAGATCACATAAAGATAGAATTAAAGATGGATAAACAAATTGAAAATGGATGAAGGAGGAGTTGTAGTCTCACTAATATTATTCTCATACATCCTATGGAGATCTATTTGAATATATAATTATAGAGATACACTATGGGAAAAGAAGATGTAGGAGAGGTGTGCGCATGGATATCATGACTGAGTGAGGGAGGAAAATGTGTAAAAATCCATAATGAGGTATATAGAGACCATATATTTTCATTTATAGACATTACATAATACTTTTGGATTACATAAAACATTTCAAAAACACACACCCAAAGATGATATTAGTTTAGTACATTTGGAAACATGAAGTTCTAAATTCTAGTATATAATAGAGCTAAATTATCTCCCACTATGAAATTATTGACTAGGGACCTTCTTAGATACATTAAACATAATACATATCTAAATAACATAGGGATGGAAACATATAATTAGGTGAGATCATATTCTTTGTAATGGTAAATGAGGGAGATATGTAACATAATCATGAGCATAAGGGTATGAAAAAAGGATCATGAAAATAGAAGATCTTAACATTCATATCAATGATTAAGAACTAAAATCATAGAATAAATGATGGATGTTCATAAAAAATTAATCATATGAATATGAAGAACATGATCCATGAATGCATAACATAGGAATAAAACTTGGAATTATAAAAAAACATAACCATATAATATTATATCCATAGTAGTTACCGGATCGCTTCCAAGGCCATCATGGTAGTATGGGTTCACTCCCCATACCATCTTGGTAGTCACATATCAATCTCATAGACATCTTAGTATCACTAGTTCACTCCTCATACCAATTTGGTATTCATTTTTCACTCCCATGGACATCCTATTAGTCACGGTTCACTCCTAAGAAAATATTAGTCTATCTCAAGATATTTAAATAATTACCAAATTAATTGGAGGGAGATATATGTCTAACCCATCTCATAGTGAAATAATATATACATGTGGTATCTGATCATTAAAATTCATATCATAACACATTTAATTAAATGGATATACTAGAAATTTAATCATATAATATCATGTGGGAAAGGATATAGTTTTAATAATAATTCCATAAAAATATTATCAAATGAAAAGAAGTGGGTTTAAATATCATATAAATTGTGAATGAGAAACACGTTTCATAAGCATCATTCCAGAAAAAAATAATCTAGTCAAAGAAAGAATAAGAATATAAACATTGAACAATTTCCCCATAGAAGCATTAGTAACATCAATGGATGTCATCATATATGGGATATAATTTTTAAAGTTTGCTTAAAAAAATTTATAGAGGAAAATATCCATTCGTTTTTGAAGATTTATTTTTAATACATAATACATTTTTGAAATCCCTTTTCATTGAAAATAGATATATAAAAAAATATTTGAAAAACCTAAGTCATTTCTTAAAAATAAATTTTCCATTGAAAATTAATTTCCAATATAAGTTGAAAACATTTTTCAAAATAATTTTTAAAATATGGTTTTTAAAATGAAATATATTTTCAACTGAAGAGAGAGGTAAATTCAAAATTTCATAAAAAAACTTTTGTAACTATATTATGTACCATTGAGTGTTGAAATGGAATGAATATATGAATGAAATATTAAAACATATAGGAGAATAACAATCTTGAGGGTTCTTAGGAGATGGATCAGAATATATCATGAAAGGAAGAATAAAAATAAACAATCTTGAAAAGTGATGATATTGTTTTATTTAACACTTTTCATATGGTAACATGGGATCATAATATCCATCTAATAAAAAGAAATAAAATGAAACTTAAAATATCATAAAAATTATAATATTCATGGTATAAAATATCAAATGGATGTATATACACCTCGAAGGAGAATGTTGGTGCATCACAAAACATGTGTCTCAAATGAAGAAAATTGAGACATAACTATCTTACCGATATGTTAACTTTTGAAAAATAAACCACATGAAAGAAATATAACAGAATGGGAATTTAAATACCCATAAATTTATGAATAATAATTATATAATATATTCTTGGTCAGTATATACTCCATGAAAAATAAAATAGTGGTGAACATGGAATGTATCTCATGAATTTAAAAAGTGAGATGGAATTTCCCATACCCCGTTCCTTGATTCTCTTCGAACTCATACGAGATTAATTTATAATAAATGTAATTTTATGTATATCTTTTAAAGATAAATATTATTATATTTAATACCATAAATTGTTTGATTATGACCATATATTACCCGCTTATAAACAATTATATATTAAGGTTTCACTTCGGGTAATATCTACTTTGTTCTTCACAATTGTCATAATTTGTTATATCATTATTCATTATATTTATATCATGATTTCCATAATTTAAACCTTGAAATTAGTGTTATGTATATTTAGTATATTTTTATTATAATAATCTATGAAATATAAATGTATGAAATAGAATATAAAATTCATGAAGACTGTAGACATTACGTACACATGAACATTGTTTTCGTTTTATAGATAAATTGAAGGAAATAGATTAAATGAAATATATGTATATTTATATATATAAATAAATATAAATATTCCATTATAGTGATTATATAATATATATCATGTAATTTTACAAAACTCATCCTTAATACATTTTATGCCATATGTGAATGAGTTTCATCGCTTTGAGGGGGCGATAATCCACACTTAAACGAAATTATCATATAAAAAAATGGAATGTATAAAGAAATGTGTTAAAAATAATTATATAATATTAATTCCATTATAAATAACATTGATACCAAATATAAACAAATTTTCCATCATAATTCCATCCTTGAGATGTGATAAAGGAAAACAAGAACCATCATCATTTCATGAGGCAGTAGTTCGTCGTACACATAAACAGTATGTTTGTTACCCATTAGATAGATTAATGGGAAGGTGAGGGTAGAACCCATAGAATATAAGAATATCAGTATATTTTGGATACTGGTGTTTTATATAAGCATGAAATAAGTTGGTTTGTTATGGTGGAGAACAAAAATAATTGAATGGGGATTGAGGGAGGATGTTACCTATTCTTTGGGTAACTCCATTTTTTCACCAAATTGAATCCTTGGATCGTATTATAACCTAATTGAAGATTAAGGGATTAATTTCGGGATGGTTAGGAGCTATTTGGATAGATCTTGGTCAATCCAATAAGGATTTATATGTGTGACGAATTTGGAGGGGAGGGGCCCTTTTTATAATGGAGGAGTGGCACTGTTGTAGATTTTTGGAAAAGGAATTATACATATGTTTTTCCCATGTAATGTGGATACAATAATCATAAAAAGTGTACATAATGAAATATAGAGAATATATATATGTCCATCCAATGGATCTTGTACAAGGTTCTAGGTCATTTTGTTCCTTAAGGACGAGGATCAGTACTTTGTTATGCTAGTTGTTCTCTTAATCGTTATAATCAATTTTGATCACATTCACTAATAGTTTTTTGTAAAAAACTATGTTTGATTTATTAAAAATTATAATTTATTCTAATTTAAAATATTTATATCATTTTTCCAAATTTCAAACACATATGTGGCTGAAATTAATTTAAATTTAATCCGGTTGATGATACGACATTTCTGGTTTTCAAAGTATAAACATCCAAAAGGAATATATGTTTTTATAAAAAATTTGAATGTCTAATTAATACTAATTAACTAAATTGGATTAATTTATAGACATATGATATAAATAAACTTTAAAATAATTAAAAAAATATAAGTTAACCTTCTAATTAAATTAGAAGAAAAACCATTTTGAAATTAAATTCAACATCTTCCACCATTCATACAAAAATGAAGTTTCATTAAAAAATATCAAAAGTTAACCTGAAGATAAATTCAAAATTATAAATTAAAAAATTATGTTAATTTTTTCAAATTTAATTTATTAGTGAATCAAATATTAATTTTATTATCTTTCAATGAAGGACATGAAAATCAGTTTAGTTGAGAAAAATAGTATTTTAAAATATATGAAGACTTAACCAAAAAGTATATTTTTGTTATAAATATATTTTATTTTTATAAAACCATAAGAAGAAATATTTGAAAACTATTAATTATGATTCATATTACTACATTTAACAATTAGTTTTAACTATATCATTTACATAATTATAATAATAACATGATGTTTTCTAGAAACATTGTGTTGTGTGTAACACAAACTAAGTTGCTATTGCGTGTAGCCCAAGCCAAGTCATTTCATTGTGAAATAAATATTTTACTTAGTTAAATGAAATACATAAATTAAAATTAATTTATATGAAAAAATGGTCTTTAATACTCAGGGTGTTACATTATACACCCCATAAAATGATTTTTCCCTCAAAATTCGTCAATAATGTAAAAAAATTGATGATACATCTTCTTAATCATATCCACATGTTTCCATGTAGATTCTTCTAACTGGTGATTTCACCAAAAAATGTTGACTATGTGAGTTTCCTTTATTCATAGAACATTCTCTATATGATCCATAATTTTAACTAGTTGTTCCTCATAAGAATGATCTCCCTTCAGTAGTATGGCCTCTTAGTTAAGTACATGTGAAAGGGATGGTATGTAATTCCTCAAGAGAGATACATGGATCTAATCATGGGATTGAGAGATATTTTGAGTATGTTCCATGTGATAGAATAATTTTCAAATAAGATCAATATTTTCAAAGGGACTTATATACCTATTAATTTGATTCCCATTATTCCTGAATCTCATAAATTTCCCCCAAGGAGAGATTCATAGAAGCACCTTCTCACCACCCTCAAATTACATATCACAATAATAGTTATCAGCATAAATTTTCTACCAACTTATATATGCCATGATATTCTATTGATTGGTTCTATCCTTATAGACCATTTCTTCAGTGATCTTTGTTCTAAATGGATTTATTTATCCAAGTTTATCACAACATGTTGAATCTATTCATTTTTTTTACCAAAGATGGATTCATACAGTGCCATCTAAATTCTTTAGTGAATTATATTATTGCATATAAACCCTTCTAGTGTAAGGGGTTGATCCCAACCACCTTTGAAATCTATAGAACAAGATCTCAACATATCTTGTATGGTTTGAAGTTTTCATTAAAACTGAACTTCTATATGATAATGATATGTAGTGCTAAAAATAAATTTTGTATCATGTGCTTAATGAAAGATTCTCCAAAATCATGAGGTAACCCTTAAATACCAATATGATACAATGGAATTTGGTACTCCAAGAAACCTTACCAATTACATAATATATATCCAAGTACGATGATGCATAGCAAAGTATTATCTAATAGAGATGAAGTGTGTTGACGTTGTAAGAAAATCGACTACCATCCACATAACATTAAACCATTTAGTTATTTTTGGTAATAAAATGAAAAAATTCATAGTGTTGTTATCCCATTTCAATTATGGTATGCGTAATGGATACAACATCACTTTATAATTTTTTCTTAAAGCCTTATCTTTCTAGAATAAAAAGTACTGAGATACAAACTCTATAATATCTTTATTCATTACATCCCACCAGAAGTATTATTTCAAATCCCTATACATATTTGTACTTATTATGTGAATATATAATGATAATATTTGAGCTTCCACTAATAGATCGTTATTCAAATATTGTATGGGGGGAAAATCATGGTTCCTAAAACACAACATTCCATCCTGACCAAGCTTAATCTGTAGAACATTTCCATCTTTCATTTACAGCTCTACATCTTCCTTCTGCACCACTTTAATCTTCACTTACATAGAGGGATAAACATTAATTTGAGAAAGATAAGAGTTTTCCCATTAATTCAGGATTTCTAGATCCATTATTTACCGATCCATAAATATTGGATCTTTTGTGATCCTCATCATGGATATGCTTTCATGATCCTTTTAACTCAAAGCATCGGTCACCTTGTTTTCCTTCCCAGGGTGGTATTCTGTGGAGCAGTCATAATCATTTATCAACTATATCCATATTCTATAGTGCACATTCAACTCTTTCTTTATGAATATATATTTATTAATTTATTATATATATATATATATCCCAATTTTTCCACACCAATAATGCCTCTATATCATTAATGAAAAAATTACTAATTCTAACTTGAAATCATGGGTGGGGTTATGCATCTCACGAATACTCAACTATAGTGAGGCATAAGTGATAACAATGTTATTATTAGTAATAAAATATCTCAATATCTTCCGGGATACATCACTAAAGATTAAAAACCCTTATCAACTAGAGGTTAATGTAAGGACATGTGTGCTTACTAACCTTATCTCCATTTACTTAAAAGTTTACACACATTCATTTGTCGAATGGAACTTCACACCCTTCCAAGTTACCTTGGTCAGAGGATTAGTTAGTCGGGCGATATTCTCTACAAACTATCATTATTATCTAGATAAAAAAAGAAATATATGAACCTCATTCACTATGGTTGGTCTAGTCCTTTATTTAACAGCTTGTGTCTTTCATGGGTCTATTTATATACCATCTCTTGAGATTACATGTCTCAAAAAGGAATCCTTTTGCATCCAAAGTTCCCAAATTTTTAATTTTCCATATATTTTCTCTTTATATAGAGTCTTTAGTTCAATTATCAAGTGATTTTCATGATATTCCTTATTGAATAGCTAAAAATATCACCTATAAATACTACAGAAAACTAATCAAGGTAATCTCTAGAGACCCTATTCATCAAATCTTTGAATTTAGCCGGGACATTAGTAAGACCAAAAGGAGTCCAAATATAATCATAGTATATATACCTTGTACGGAATTCAATCTAGGGTATATCCTCTTTCTTTACCCTCAATTGATGATATCCAGAATGCCGACCAATCAAGGAAAAGTATTGATCTTCCTATATTTGATAAAACAAGTCATCAATACGAGGAAGAGGATAATGGTTCATGATAGCGTTCTTGTTATAATCTAGATAATAAATGAATATCCACATTTATCCATCATTATTCTTTCACAAAAAGAATTTTTGAACCCCAAGTTGACAAACTTGTCCAAATGAATCCTTTATCAAGGTTTTCATGGAGTTTTTTCTTCAATTCGTGTAACTCAGTGGGGGATATTCTATAAGGAGTCCTTGAAATTGGTGTGTAACAATGTTTTAATTCTTTTAAGAACTCAATAAACTATTATGGTTTAACTTTAGGAAACTCTTCCAAATGGACATCCAAGAATTAACAAACAATTGGAATATCATCGACGTTAATTTTCTCCAGAACAATTTATATAAACAACCCTTCTGAATAAGAATTGAGACACTTAAAATTGATTTTATCTCCATAGGAAGTTCATACATATCATCCCATTGATGGAAGATCATATGAGGGTTTGAAATATCAATCCTAACTTCCCTTCCTTGATAATTTATGTGGGATTTATGTAGAGTGATAAAATTCATTCCTAATATGACATCAAATTAAACCAAATGAAGAATAAAAATATTTGTAGGAAGACATTTTAAAAAAAACATCATAATGGAGAGGATTCACGAAATTGGAATGCAATCATAGTATCTTAAAGTGTTTGTACCAATAATTCAACATCTTATTGTTTTCATATAATCGTAACACCCTTATAAAATTCTTTTGATATGAAAGAGTGGGTATATCCAAAATCAAATAAGACATTATCAGTTATATAGTGAATTGTAAGTGTACCATTTGCAGCATCATTATTGAACCCCTCATCCTAAATAGTGATTAAATGGGATTTACCCCTTGTAACTTGGATTAAGAGATTTTTGACATCGATTTTCATCATCAGACCGTGGATTTGGGAACTATTTAGCATAATTCTCACTCTTGATAGACTTGTAGCACAGAACAGGGGAGGTTCATTTTGTACCTATTTTCTCCATTCATACTGTTATAAACGTCTTCCCATCACTTCAGCTATAAAATTACTAATAGACTTCCCTTTCACACGTAATACATTTATTAGAAACATTAACACTATATCCTCTATGATTATTCCCACATGTATAGCATAAATAAAATATCATCTTCTTCTCTTCATAGTTTTTATATTTTCCTTTAAACTCCATCTTCCTTTTCTTATCAAAACAATGATATTTATAAATGACTATAACCACAATTTAATTCTTTATTTCAAAATTCCCAACCAATTAATAGATACTATGATCTCTTATGTACAATTCCCTTCTAATAATTTACATTAATCCACTGAAAAAACTGTTAAATTTTATTTCAGTTTGGATGATAATTCCTAAAGAGAACCTCACATGTCTTATAAAAATATCCTTTTACGTACCAAAAGATTCATCATCCTTTTATTTAAACTTAAGGAACTCATTACCTATCATGGTATAGAAAATATGAGGAAATTATTTATTAAATAATATGTTCTTATACTTGTCCCAAACCATTGATACAATATCACCTTGCTTCCTAATATTCTTGATTAGAGTCCACTACTGGTCCGCTTCACCTCCCAACCGATGAAAAACTAGAATGGCATTCTCATAATTGGAACATTGGAAAATATAGAATATATTTTCATTATTATTGATTCATTTTTAAGGAAAAAGTGGATCAGAAAACCATATGAATGAAGGAAGACATTATCTCATGAAAGACTCAATAGATGTTGTTCCTTCCATTGCTCATTCTAAAGTCCAACAAGATTCATAGCTTAAGAAATCTATGTGAGAATAGAAAAAAGTTTTTTCATTCCACCTCCCATATCATTTTGTTACTCAAGAAGAAAATAGTTTCATTTTCTATCATAATCACCATTAACATGGTTCCTTTGGGTTCCATCCATTGACTAAAACCAAATGCATGGAGTAGGAAACTATTATCGTATAGAGGAACCACAAAATCCTGAAAAGTCACATATAGTATGTCTAACATATTACTCCTTCCTTAATATATGACACCTTAGGTTTATCCAAGGTTATTCTTTTCCATCATCTATATAAATCCTTCATGATGGTTCATGAAAATATTTTTAATTCCTGAAGCATATCCCTTAGGAGTGTTAAACTAGGTGTTTATCAAGGCCCACTGTCATGTACCATGTTTTTCATAGTCAGGACCAACACACACTATTATTGTTTTTATTATTAGAAATATATTCTCTAGAGCCACATCCACTTTTATTATCCCGACATGGATGTATTTCCTGGAAACCACTCACTCTATCCATTAACAAAATTCTAGGATATTTTTCTTATAATTATCATTATCCTTATACCTGTCGTTATATATTTCCTTAGGGTCTTTACAAAGGTTTTCTCATCATAGTTTACAAAGGATAACTAAACCTTTTATCTGATGCTAACTATAGAAACCCACACTATTAATACATTGAAATTACATAAAAATTTTGGAATACGTAAAACAATACAAAAATAGATGCCCAAATACCATATAAGATTAGTGTATTTTGACACATGGAATCATAAACACTAGTACATAAGTGAGCTACATTATCTCCCACTAGGTTCTTCTTGACTATAACCCTTTTTAGTTACATCGAAGATAATACATTTCTACATAATCTTGGGAAGTAATAAAAAAAATGTGTGTCAAGAGATTCTAAGTAAGGGTAAACATGGTTTATATGTAACATAATCATGAGCATAAGGGTATGAGAACATTATCATGAAAATAGAATATCTTACCCTGCATATCAAAGATCATAAACTGGAATCATTGATTAAAGATTAGATTTTCATAGGACATGAATCATAAGGAAATGAAGAGAATAATCCATGAAAGAATGACATATGAATAAAACATGGAATTGTGAAAAACACATATGCATATAATATGATTTCCATATTAGTAAATTAATCGCTTCCATGTCCATTTTTTGTAGTGTGGGTTCACTCCCCATCCCATATAGGTAGTCATGGTTTACTCCCATATCCATTTCAGTAGAATGAGTTGACTTTTTATACCATATTGTTTGGCGTGGTTCACTCCCATGGCCATTATAGTAGATAAGGTTCACTCCCAATACTTTATTAGTTTATCTCGTGAGATATAAATCTTTACCCAATGAATTAGAGGGAGATATAGGTCGCATCAATATCATAGTGAAATAAAACATACATATTCCACAAGATCATTAAAAAATATATAATAACCCATGAAATGAAATTTTTATCATAAATATGTAATCTTATCATAACCTATGGAAGAATAAACAGGATTCATAATAATTTCATCAAAATCATAACACATAAAAATAAGCAGGATTCAAATGTATATACCATATTAAATAGAGACCAGTTTCTTAAGAATCATTCGTAAAACCATACTCCATTTAAAGAAATGATATGAATGGAAACATTTAATAATTTAAATATAAATTCATGAGTAACACAGAATTATGTCATCTTATATGGGAAGTAATTGTTAATTATATTTTAAAACATTTCATTATGAAAATATCCTTTCTACCTTAAAAATGCTATTCAAAACATAAAAAAACAAAAATCCAATTTCATTGAAAATAAATTAATAAGAAAATCATTGATTAGCATAAATTATTTTTAATAAATAATTTTATTTAAAAATTATTTTTAGATATCATTTTGAAACATTTTTGGAAGCAAGGTTTTTGAAATAAAAAAGATTTCTGAATGAAGAGAGAGGTAAAGTAGAACATTATTGAAGAATAATTATTAACTATAATATATATCCAAAAGTGTAACAATGGTAAAAATATATGATGATATCATTAAAAATTATAGGATAATAAAAGTAATGAGTGCTCTTAAGATATGGATTATATGATTTCATCACAGGAGAAATAATCGTTTTAAATATTGAAAAGTTATGAGATAGTTTCAATAAACTATTATCGCATGTTAACATGGGATAAAAATATACATGTAAGAAAAGGAAATTAAATTAAGATTAATATATAATTAAATTAACTATATTCACCATATAACTTTTCAAATGGATGTATATACAACTCAACATAGAATATAGGTGTGTAAGAAAACATGTGTCTCAATCAAAAAAATAGAGGGAAAAATATATTTCTAATTTTTTATCTTTTGAAACATAACCCCATGAGATAATTATCATATAATTGATATGTAAATACCCATTAATGTAATGGTAATATTTTTATAAAACATTCATGGCATATATATACAACGCACATAAGGAAGGATCAGTGAACATGGCATGTAACTCACTGATAAGAAAAGTGAGATGGAATTTACCTTACCTTGGGTCTTAAATATCTTAGAAATAGTATAATCATCATGTATAATAAATTTATGCTTATTATATATAATCCAAATAATCACATTATAATATATAATACCATATATGGTTATATTGTGACCTTATAATACCCACTTGTTTAAAATTCTATGTTAAGGATTCACTTTGTGTAATATCTGCATTGTTCTTCGTATGTATCTTAATTTGTATCATCATTGGATGTTATAGTTATATTATTATTTTAAAAATGATATACATGATATAAATTTAATTTTTATTCATTGTTTTTGTACTAAAATATTCTATAGGATGCATATGTATGAAATTAAATACATTGTTCATAGAGACGGTAGTCTGAATGTACGCATCAATGATATTTCCATTTTATTTTCACATTTAAAGAGAGAAAGTAAATTACATATAAGTATGTTTATATAAAATTACTAAATGGTCATTATTATATCATATATATCATTTAATTTCACTAAAAAAATTCTTAATATATTTCATTTGTGTGGGACTGAATCACATCGCATTGAGGAAGTGAGAGTCCACACTTACTCAAACTAAATTATTGTATTTACAAAAAATGGAATGTATAAAGAAATGTGTTGTAAAATAATATTAGAATAATAAATACATAATAAATATTATATATACTATATATAAAAAACTAATGATCATAATTCCCACCATTAGAAGAGGTAACGGAAAATCAAACAATCGTCGTTTCATGAGGCATTTGTTCGCCGTACACATAAACAATATGTTCAGTATCCAATAGATGGATGTTTTTATAGATGTATATAGAACACTTATCACAATAAAGTATCTATATATTGATGATACTGATTTTTTTATAAGCATGGAATAAGTGATTTTAGGTGGTTGAGATGGAAAATAAGATAAAGTGGCTTGGGGGAGGATGTTACCTCTTCTTTGAGTAACCCTTTTTGGTTTTCCCCAAATGGCCTACTTGGATTACATTCTTTCCAAATTAAGGATAAAATAATGAGGTTAGGTTTCTTTAGGATCTATTTTGGAATATATTTTTTCATCCAATGTGGCATGAGAGGTGTGAGGAAGTGTGATGGGAGGAGGAATTTATAGTGTAGGTGGAGTGCCACTCATGTAAATTTATGAAAATAAAATTCCACCCATGTTTTTCCCATGTCATGTGGAAAAAATATTGTTAAATAGATTATAAAATTGAGTATAGGGTAGAAAAATGGGCATATAATGGGTCTTGGACAAGTTTCTAGAACATTTAGTCCCTTAAGATTATGGTTTACGACTATGTTAAACTAATTTTCCTCCTAATTTTTATAATTAGTTTTAATCACTTTCTAAATATTTTTAGAAAACAAATATGCTAAAATTATTATAAATTTCAAATTATTCCCATTTAAAATATGGAATCAATTTTTACAAATTAAAAACAATTAATTAGAAGAAATTAATTTATGTTTAATCCCACTGAGGGGTTGACACTGTGAGTCAGTAATGTAAAAACATCCAAATGTTTACTATGTTTTTAATCCAAATATCAAATTAAAATTGATTCTAATTATCTAAATTGGTTTAATTAATAAAAATTCAATCTAATTATTCTTATAAACAATTTAAAAATATAAATTATCCTTATAAATAAATGAGATGAAAAATCATTTTTGAATTAAAATTCAGTTGTTTCCACTATTCTTCCAAAAGTGTAGTTTCTTAGAAAAACCCCAAAATAAATATTTATGATAGGTTTGAAATTATAAATAAAAAATATATTATTTAATGAAATTAAATTTCTATGTGTGTCCAAAATTAATTTTAGAAATTTTCACATAATGAAATGAAAATAAGTTTATTTGATAAAATAGTATTTTTAAACATATAAAGACATTACCAGAAATTATATTTTTCATTATAAATATTTTATATTTATATAGAAACATTATAAAAAATATTTTAAAGGTTCTTATTACAATTCATATTACTATTCTTAATACCTAGATTATAATGTTCTTATTTAAAAAAAATATAATAATAAAATGATGTTTCATAGAAACTCATTGTTGCATGTAATGTATGCCATGTCATTGTTGCATGTAGCACAAGCCATGTCGGATCAGTGTCAATGGAATGATATACATATGGAAATGAAAGAGAAAAATAAAAAATAAAAAATTCAAAAAAACGGTCAACAAAAACATAGGGTTCTACAAGGTAGGGTTGAAATAATCTTTTTAAAAACATTTATGAGTTGCATGTTTTTACTAGATGATTTGGCTAACTTTATGTTAATCGTGTGATGCCTCATACTAAGTGAAACTAAACATATAGGCTAGGAACATGATTTTCCAGATTATGTTAATCACATCTTCTCCATTATGTAATCATCTATAGATGACCATTCGTGGTTGTGTACCTCCTCTTGTATAGATAGAAAAATCCGTGTGACACCCCAAATACCTTAGAATAGGCCGTACGGTTTATCATGGAGGTTCGCAGGGTTAAATTAAATTCTCCCTAAATAAGAAAGGTTTCATGGTTGTCCGTCATGATAGTAACTAACGATGCATCATCAGTGTTCCCTTGTCTACATCACCCAAAACTTATTTTTTTGGGTCCTAATGCTCTCGAATCTCATATGAACACTCAAAATACCTCTCAGTCCTTGAAACATATGTAAAATAAACTCATTATAGTGTATCAATGATCATATTCATATTATAATTCTTTTATTAAATATCATAATGTCCACCAAATAAAATTTAATGTACCATTGTAATTTCCACTCGGCACAAAACACGGGACATTACAACTCTCCCAATATAAAACATATCATCCATGAGAAGACTTGTGGGAACAATAAAATATCTTAAAACTTATATTGGGGATGAATATTCCACTAAAAAATATATGTTTCATTTAAAAACCCAACAAATCTTCAATAATCTCTTTAAGTTTATGGTACATAAGCAGTTAAAACTCGATCCAATAATCATTTTGAAAACAGAAAAGTGAGATGGCTCTTACACAAACCTACCTAACTGAGGAAATTATTAGATCATTATATATAATATGTAGGCCTATGGCACATCCCTTGTCATATTCTATTTTAAATGGATAATTATATGTTATTAATCATCTACCATAAAGAATACTTATATATAAAAACCATTATCCTTCTAATAATTCCCTTATTATGTTTTCTCAAATTGATCAAATAGTTTATTTCTAATCAACTAAAATTCAGCAAGATCACAAATAATTTTCGACAAAAATACATTGATGGCCTTCATGTTATGTCATTCTCAATCCTATGGTGTGATAGGTGTGGTTTCACATCGATCATATGAATCAAAATAGAAAGATCTCAAGTTGATCCACATTTGGTTAAATACATTAAAAAAATGTTAGACTTAGATGGATGATGCATTTAAAAATAAATATCCAGAAGAATTTAAACCAAGTCACCTCAATATTTTCTCAAAAAATTCTAATTTATTCCCATAACTATCTTCTAGTGATGTCTCTTGAAAAAAATTCAACTATATTTTCATTCCACATCATGAACAAATATGTATACGTGACCCATTACCCTTGGATCGAAACCCTCTAATTAAAACAATGGAGCTCGACTACAACAATAGGGTAACCTAGAAATCAACTACTAGAGTCAGAGGAGATCATTAATGGTATTTAATACTCCATGTTTTACAAGTGATACATTGATATATCGCCAAAATTTCTATATATAAAGCCCTAACTGGTCCAAATAGTAGTATCTCACAAGTTGATCGAGTCAAAGAATTAGAAAAAATCAATAATTATAATTGATGACTTAGTTAATGGGAATCAAAATATCATTGAACAAAAACAATTCCTCTAATGATAACCACACTCCAAGAGTACAACTCAACATAGTCTATTTTTTGAGCTATTATGGATTTTTATTTCTTTCTTTCTGTAGCACGAATTATAATTAACTCTATCTTATTATATCTATGATGATTTCAAGATAAGGGAAATGAAAATCTGTGAACCAGGAGTACACTAAGTGGATATTAATGATTTCCAATGAGGCTTGAGGACCTCCTTTCATAACAAAGAAAAGGTTCCAAAAATGGTTCATAACCAACCATACAAATTACTAACATGAATAACAATTGATCCTTCCCCACTCGACTTACCTGAATGGATCACTTACAATTTTTGTCACACTATCATTAAAAACCCAGATTACATCATTAACATGTAATTTTATAGTCATTCAAAGATAAAAACTAAATTCTAACCCGACATATGACATTTTCATAGGTTGCATGCATAGCCAACCATTTTATCTTTGTACTTCCTTGAAATCATAGATGTGTTAACGAACAATCAAATTACCATATCACATATTCCTTTTGGGAATAAATCAAGAATTCAGACTCAGTTTGAACACACGTGTAATTATTAAAATTATTGTCTTGATAACGACATAAATACTCGAATTAATGATTTCACTAGCTTATAGAGATAATCATTACCATTTCAAATCGGTCCTTTAAGGTTTCATTCCTTATACCATGAAATACATGATAATATATATTAAATAATATTCTCACCACCTTAGGAATTTTTTATTCATAATTATTATGAATGGGAACTCATCTCAAGGTGAACACTCCATCCACCACTGATCACGGGTAACAGTTGTGTCCAATATGGTTTTATCAAGTTCCAATTGAAAAGAGTGGAAAACAATCTTCATAAAACTGTGTTAGGTTTGATTTATTCTAAACATGCATGTGGCACACCTTTTAATACATGTTCAAACACATCACTAGGATCATCTATATAATCTAAATCTAAACCATTAATTCTACTATAATCCCCAATACTCTTTCTAGGTCATCCCGAGAACTGGGAAAAATCTATTTTCTTCTCTAACACCTAGGTCACTCTACTCTTCATATAAAATGATATTGTATCATAACAACTCAAGGATTTAAAAATTCCCACTAAACACATTATTTTCATTATTCTATTGTAACAACTTAACAGGCACTGTATGTATCAACACGTACTACCCTGATACTTTTATCAACAAACAATTACACCATTTAATACTATCCATATGCATATGGGCCCTATGTATCTATATATCTAATGGAATTTGTAATATATTTATCCTTCAGTTGTATCATCTCAAATGAATATTATCCTAGATGATGACATAATGTGGTTTCTAATCACAAAAGAAGAAGAAGAGGGGTCCCCATACCTACTATACACCTAACCAGGACCAATGTATCTATAACCCAATAAATTAGATAATTAAATGATTATCAATCCCTTCAACGTTGATCAAATTACTAAAAAAGCACCCATATAACCTGTGGGTTTCTTCTAGAAACTAATAGTCCTCCAAGGGACAAACAACAACACATGTAAAAATCTTTACTAGTGTTTAATGATTCTTTTTTGTTCTAAGGGAACTTCATCTACAAGGACAAACCTATACTAAAAAGGTGTTTCTTGATAACTAGGTCAGTATGAAAAATATCATGAGGCCCTACCATCAATCATTATGGATTATATGACATAATAATAATCCCATGGGAAACTATCAAGTTCTAATTCTAAGGAAACTGTTAAGGCGTCATTTGAATTTACCTTTACATGAAAAATCATTCTATAAAATCCTCTAAAATGGTTTCATTTAACCCATTTCATCAAATCTGATTTATCGTAAACATTAAGTTGGATCATTCTGAAGAACATAAAGTTGTTGTTATATGGAAAAAGTGATTTATACTTTATTTATCTCACTATCTAATCACAAATTAAAGGTATTTAAAAATTCATCTCAAGAAAATATTAATACGCTAAAATCCCATCATAAATAAAATATTATCTTATAAACATCATTTTAACCATTTTATTTATCTATAAGTTTCTCACAATATGGATTAGTTAATGAAAATATCAATTCCATGATTTATTGGAAATAAATATTTATGTCTTAATTATAATTTTATTTAACGAAAGGCTCATAAAAAATAGACTAAAAGAAAGAACATGTTTTTTAACTAAATGGAATAATTTTAGTAGGATGTTACCATGCATTTATATGTAACACTGTATATGTGGATGACAAAACTTTTATTTAAAATCCCCATAAAGCATGAGTATAACCCCATTGGGTTAATCACTAAGTCATGAAATATAAGGGTGACCTATATGGATACTGTTATTTCATTCCAAAATTTTAAAACACCCTCAATGGGTTATCTCTTCTGAAATATTCCCCAATTATCCTACTTGTGTCTAGTTCTAAATTTATGAATTTAGTCATACATATCATCATGACCATGTAACATAGGTATAAGACTTTGTATAAGAAACCATTTCCTATAATACATAAATTTTAGCATGCATACATATAATAATCATGGTTCAGTTATATAAAATTGTATTCTTGAGTAATAAATTTACGTTCCTTTATAAGTTACAATTAGAATTTATGTAGCTGCAACTAGGTTTCTACCTTGGTTTTCAGCATATAACTAGTCAAATTTATAATGGTTCAATTGTATGGGATATCATTATGTAATTTATAAAATAATATAAATAATATAAATTAGAAAATTAGTTCCCATTTAATTTCAACAATTAATGTATCATCCCATTCAACCTATGGTTCATGGATCAAACATGTGAGGATTTGTTAGTTAATGTGCCACCATCCAGCTATACAAGAAAACATATTTCAATTTTTTATTACACTTTAATAGCCATCCTTATATTTTGATCATATCAAGGGGTTCTATCACCTAGAAGTAAGGAATAAAAATGAATAAATTGGACATCAAAAAAATTAAAGAATACAGAAAAGCATTCTAAATAATCTCTAAAAAAAGGTATTCAAATAATCATGCTGAAAAAAAAAACAAAAGTCAAACCCAACATGTAACATGTAGTCCAAAAATTAAACCTATATTACATCTAATGTGAATATCATTGTTCATATAAATATTCATGTAATAATTATTCCTTAACATACTAGTCCAAGGGTAAAATACCATAAATATAATAAATCACTATGAAATGAAAAGTACACCAATCACTTGGGGTGAAATAATAATCAACATTAATAATGAAAATCATGGTCAACAATCCCATTCCTTGTCACTTGGCCATTTCTCCATTAATGGGAGGATCACTCCTAGTCCCAAGTATTTACCATGTTCCAATACATTTCAAGTCTCTTGTATAGCAGCCTGAAATAGTATGATAAAGGGAAAACACATTATAATACCACTTTGTGACATCCTGATCTAGGTTCCACTAAAACAGTTCTTCATGTCGGTCAATCACACTTTCTCAAGCATGCCACTCAATATTTTAGAGGCTTCTATGTATTATCGATGGTCCAATGATTGTACATAAGGGATACTATACCCTCATGATCAAAGTGGAACAATGGTGTAATAAAATAAACTAATAAAAAACAAAACCATATAAATAAATGAGTTGTTAAATATTGAAATAATAATAATTTAATGAAAATCCATGCATGATCATGTGATTTTACAACCTACACGATAATTTCATATATCTTATATTAAATAAACAATAAAAAGGGAAAGAAAAATTCATCTAAGGCTATCTCCAGCAGCACCATGAGCCTCAGCTTAGTCACGTTCTTATAATCTCCCATGTACAAATGTAACAACAAAAGAATTATCCATAAACCAGAACCTATAACCATGAGATATATTAAGGTACCCTAGTGAAATGTAGGCCTAATCATGATATGAGATATAATCAGTAGGCCACAAAAAATGGTGTCTAATGTTATCCAATCACTGAATATAAAGTGTAGTAGTGTGTGTGTGTGTGTAATTAATAAATTATCAAATAAGTGAATTTAAATAAGTCATCATGGGTTCCCTAAGGACACCCATCTTACCAAAAATTCTTCATCCTAATATGAAGTATCTATAACATTATATCATGTATATATATATATGCATAAATGAGAATATATATATATATATATATATATTCATAGATATAAATGAACTGTTGAGAATCCAAGGAATTAGAATAAGACTTGGACATGATAAAAAATGTGGACCCTTTACTTAATTAAGGAAATCTGAAAAGACATCCTATCATGGGAACATGGACATGTTCATAATGTTATAATATTTGTTGGGGAAATCCCTCAAGGTAACATTGCAGCATTTTTGGGTTGGTTGTGTTGGTTGACAAAGTATGTTTTCATGGTGAATTTTCAAGTTATAGAGATATTTTTGACAACCAATGTTTACAAAGAACCATGAAAAAAGATTGTAAGATCTATAGGTGGTACAAAAAGAAAAGATACAATGTGGATCCATTTTCCAGTGTTTTCAAAAATTTTATGGCCCAAAATTTGGAATTTAGTGAGAATTAAAAAGAGTGGATTTCCTTGAAGATCTAATAAATTTATATAAAAGTAATAAAATTTTCAAAGATGGGATTCATGAAGTGGATTTCACTAAAAAATGAACAATGTAAACGGTGAGATCTATGATTATGATGAGCTTCATGAATGAAATAGGTGAATACCATTGTGAGGGACCATTGCAGTAGCAACACAAATGAAATAATGGAATTCCCGACAATTACGATGAGATCTATAATCCAAAAATATATATCGTTCTTTTAGAAATATAGAGAATTTTGGATGAAATTTAGGATCTATATGAGTTTCAATTTCATGGAGATAATGTGGCGTGGAAAGTTTATGGAGTCATTGGGAAACACCTATAAATAGGCATCTACTCCCGATAGAAGAGGAGAGAGACTCAATAAAAAACATAGGGATCTCAAATCAAGAAAGAAGTTTTCAGATAATTATTTATGAAAGGAAAGAGCTTTGTGGTAGCTAATCGAGCAACACAAAAGTCGCATGGTTCACAAATACTTGTTTGAGAATTGAAAAATAAGTGTACAATTAGAAGGATTGAGCTCAATGAATAATCGTGCTCTTCATAGAAGTTTTCTTTCTGGAGGTGAGTGCTTTGCGAATAGGTAGTAACTTTGTGAAGGCTTGTTTAAGCTTCGAGAATTAAGGATCTTCGTAATGTAGTAAAGTTTACAAAAGTGTTTTGCAAAAGGATTTCCCAGTGTATTGTGGAAAAGAGTTATTTATTAGTGGATGAAATTTGGACTTAAATAGATCATCAACATAAATTACGTGATTCATTCATTAGTCATAATGAAGAGACCTATCGGTCTATAAACTATGAGTGGATCTTCTGAAGAAGTAGTGAGTGAAAATCATTTGAGAGAGAAAGGATTTTAATATTGTTATTTTTTGTAAACAAAAAGTCACATTGAGTCCATTAAAAACTTTGAAAATAGAAATTCGCTTTTAGTGATTTGGGTATATTGACACAATATCGTTGTATGCTCCTTGGATGTATCCCAGTGAGGGTGAACCATGTAAAAAAATTTGCACCTCGTTCATTCTTTAATTTCTATTCATAATTTTATATGGGAATGATAGGGAAGAGAATTAGTTTTAATAACAAAACAAGATCAAAAGGAGTTGTTTTTTTAATCATTCATACCCTAATTCATCCCCATATCCCTTTCAAGATATTTTACCTAGTGGACCTAATAATTATAGGACTTATGGTAAACCATGGTGACCATGTATAAGGAGTTTCTCCAATACTCAATGTAATTATAGGTAGTCGCATGTATTTGAACAAAAGAAAAATAGTTTATCAAGGTCCTGTGGTAAAAGCAAAGGACTCATAATTTAGAAATCGTCATAAAGTGATACCACAAATCATATATATTATTAAAAAAATCAATATATAATTCATTTTTCTTATGATCCCAACCAAGGAATTCTGTAATAATGAACCTATATATCACCCAAGGAGTAAGGTAATTATGTTTATTCTATGATCCAATATATTTCATTACATAATGAGGTAACTAAAGTATCAATTGTAATGTTCAACTACCTTTTGATCCCTTCCAAGCCATTTCATAAAAAGTAAGCCCCATAATAACTTAGAGCATGTGGAAAATCATCTTGCCTATAATCCCATCTATGGTGTTTCGTAAATAGAAACCCATGTTTCAATAGATGTGTAACATAATTCAGGTAACATATTATCTCATCCATGGTATTCCATAATGATAAAACCAGTATCACTCATGATATATATATAATCTAAAATAGCCTATGAGACCATCCTTGGAATTCCGTAATAAGTTACTTGAGTACCACTCAAGGAATATTGTAATTTTCTTTCATATGTTGAATAAAGTATCTAATCATTGGAGATGGGCTTCATCCATGCTAATTTCAAGAATTATAAATCGTTTCATTCCTTCTATTAAAATTTTATTTGTATAATATATTCAAATCAATCATTAATTACGAAATCCATTTATGTGAGCATTACATTAATCAAAAATCATGTATATAAATAAAGAACCATGCCCATAGGCATTTCACCTATCATCCAAATATATTTCCATTTAAATTAATCTTTCTAATAGAAAATATCATGTTCCTGTATAGTTATTTTGTTACAAATGGTGTATGGTTGAAATACCAACTCATTTAACATAATTCTAAAAACTATTGTAGTATATTAAACTCAACACACCTAAAATTTTGTTAAATATTTGGATGAGAATTGAAAATACAGCATTTAGAATATAACACATAAAGGATGATTAAACATATTAATCTAAAAATGGTAATTTAATATAATAAACACACCCAATAATGTGTAGTTTGAGATGAGGCAGATAACATGCAATGGTTCAATTTAATTGAATTATGAAAAATAAAATTAGGAAGAAAATTTAAATTATTATTTTCACATTTTATGGGTGACAATGAAAAAAATAAGCATATAACAAAATAGTGTATTTTATATTAGATAGATAATTAATTAGAGGATATATATACCACCTTACTCATTCTTAGGATGGTCTACTCATCCAATATAGGGCTTTCATTCAATCCTGAATGGGAAAAATCCAATGATTAGAAAAACTCCCTAAAAATAGAGTGAATTAGCTCACATGAAGAAAGAGTTCAACATGTCTAAAGAAACTACTAAATTAGGATGTTTGTGTGTTTAACCCAACTTATATGCTTCCAATGTATCAAATGACACTCAATTAAGACATATGATGAAGGAGACCCCCCATGGAATGACGAGAGGGAGGAGGGGCACACACTAAGAGCACCTAAACAACTGAAAAAAAGGAAATATGGGGAAACCTTAAAGGATATAAGGTAAAAATAAATATTTTTTACTTTTAAGAGTGACACAGATTAAGGTATGGGTTTTGATAATGGTGTGCTAATAATATGGTTCCACTTTACAATTGGAACAAACCATGTGGGCTAGGTGCATGTTTTTTCAAACAATGTGCAACCCATGTGATCTCCTTTATATTTTTTTTATAAATGACCTCACATAGGTGGCACCTCCACTTTCTCTTTTTGACTAAACTTTGAGACACCACAACTCCCCTAGACTAAGAGACAATGGTTTTCCTAGATTAAATCATGGTTTGAGAAAACATTGTCCCTAATGAAAACATTTTTAAATAGTTGTTCTATATGGTCATAATATGTCATGTGCCTACCATGCACCCTGATTTACATCTCCCAAAACTAAGATTTGAGGCCTCACACCCCAAAAACACATCCAAAAACCCAAAACACGTCTCTGAACATAGCACAATTTGTAAAAATATCAAATTAAAGTGTATTAATTCTTGGATTTACATTATGAAATATTTTTAATGTATATTCTATCCACCAAATGAATAATTCATGTTACTTTGGAAATTCCACCTGGTCCAATATAGAAGACATTATAGATTTGAACTTATATCATTGGATGGGGATGTATTTTCTCCAATATTACGATTTTGATATTTACTACATACCAGGAAAATGGATTGTAGTTATTAACAAACTAATATGGTATACAAAATGATATGTTATTTAGGAGTAAAAGGGTTTTTTTAAAGGGACAAAAAAGATTGTATAAATGCATCCTGATGTGGAAGAAGTATGTTGAATAGGTTGTCTATAAAATATGATAGTGGAATCATCTCTAATGATGAATGTGGATGAGTCTTAGTTGGGAGACATAGTGGTTGAGGTGGTGTGAGACTATGACAGTTGCAGTAATGCTTCAGAAGAGTGGTCTAAGGATAGTTATAATCGGTTGGTTATTTAGGGTAGTTTTTTTGTTATATTTTACATTCAAGACCTATTTTCTATGAGTTTTCATATCATCCTTCTTGGTTCGTCCAATATTTTCGAAGATGTATTCAGGTTTGAGGAGAAACATTCATACTCAGGGATGAAAAGTTCAGTGGTAGAGTTTTTTATTTCATGTTTGTAAAAACATCTAGTTAATGGGGAGATCGATGTTCCTAGAAATATGACATATTCCATGGATGTCTAAGAGTGGATGTAGGAGGAAACATCAACAAAATTCTTCACTGGGTTACTCTACCATCAGGGATGTTTTTAGTCCCAATTTAATGATGTGTATTATATAGGTGTTTAGGACTGGCTAGACACTGGGTTTATAGCAAGACCACATAATATGAAACTGGTGACCTGAGTCCCAAATCATTTCATTAAAGAGTTTACAACTTTAAATATTACACAAAATAGTAGATCCCCCATCCCAAGGACTTTTAAAATAAAGTGGGTAGTGATCCATACTAAAAGATGAACTATGAGGCAGTGAGACAATGTGGACAATATTGGGATGCATAGAAAATATCCACAATCCTTTCAAATAGTATCAAATAGAGGATGGATCAGGCCTTGAACTAATCATTGAAACTGGTTGATATGATGGCATGCATAGTTTATCCATCACATTATGGCCCTCTTTGGTGCACTGTCTTTCTTTTTTCTTTTAGCAGGGCTCACGACCCACATCAAACAAAAACATACCCCCCTAATTAATCATGAGATACACTCCACTAATACTTACACTTTAAACTGTTCTCTAATATATGGTGATATTTTTCCTCCATTATCAGTGAAACCAAAGATAGAACTTCACCATCTCTTTAGAGTAATTCCAATGGGGGAGTAGGGGTACCATATTGAAGTCTATATAATGAAATATATTTATTTGGAAACCACATGACAAACAATTTAATTCAAAATATTTCTTGGGAATTGAACTTTTCATTATTTCAGCTACTTAATTTTCTTCAAAATACCCATTTAGTTTTGATTGCATTCTTATATTTTGTCCTTAGGGGAACTTACTATGTATTTTTCTTCTTAAAATTTTCAGGATACTCATAAATTTCATTAAACCAAATTTCATTTGTGAAAAATTCTTCAATGAACTTTGGTTCTACCTAATATAAAAATGAATTTTTATACTATTCAATTATCATTAATCTTTCAATAGGAGCTATCCATCCATCCATGATGTCATTATTAGTGATTTTATATCTGACAAATTTTTTATTTGATCTGGTTATTCCAACAATATTTTCACTATCCTTGGAGTAATCATCTAATTTTATGTTATTAGATTGAATTCCCCTTGATAGGTAAATATCATTAACACACTCTTTCTCAAATAATAAACTATATTTTTATAAATATTTATCACTCGATGATGAAATTTTCTCACCTGAATTTCATTTATGCTCAAATTTCAATGACGGTGACATCGTGTCTTCCGAAAAACATACGTTCTTCTATTATAGAACAAATATTCATTTCCTTTGGATGAATATTGAAAAAATATCCCTTCATATCCACATTCATCAAAATTTCTATTCTTCTATTTTTTTCATAATAAAACTCTAACCTCAAAACACCCATAAGTATTTTGGTGTATGATTATTTCCATACAATGTTTTTTATGGATAATTATATTTATCTAAATAGAAAATGTCTGATTTGAGATATATATAATCATGAGAATGACATACTTCATTAAATTCTTTGGTATGGAGTTTTTAATAAGAATAGTCCTAGAAATGTTATTGAAAATATGATTCGTTCCATTAACACATCTATTTTTCTAAGGGGTTATAACCACTAATACGTGGTGTTGAATCCCATGATTTTCATGATATTTTTCCACTTTTATTTGATATGAATTTAATTCCATTTTAAAAATGAATCATTTTAATTTTTACACAAATAATTTTTTAGGATTTGTTAGAAATAATGTGATACACTTATAAACTTCAATTTTGTGAGTTCTCCCCATTAAATAAGAAACCATTATGAGGCCATAAAAAAGACATAATAGATTTTTTCACCAAATCCTTTAGGACTAATTGGGCCAAAAACATAAACATAATAAATCTATAGAACTCTTAGATGACATGATCAAGGATATCATACCACTATAAAAATACTATCAACATAGGCTCACATTCTCATGGATTCACATTCTGTAAGTCTCACTTCTCACATAATTTAAGGGGAATGAGAATTGGAGAGAGATATATTGAACTTATATTCTATTCATTATACTCTGTATTTCACTAAAGTGAGATTCGGGTTGTTGGTTTTATATTTTGACACCATTGGGCACACCATGAACCTTGTGACTAGTATGTCTCAACCACTAAGGAAATGTAGTGCATTAAAGGTAGACTAGTAACACCCTTAGTGATTTCCATAAGGAATAAACCTGTTTCAACATACTTTTATACTTATCGATAGGATAATGTCAAAAGTCCCTCTATGGAAATATTTTCCACACAAATCTATGTGGAATTGTATTTATAAGGGATCACTACATACTTCTTCTGACTAGATATGATTGTTTTCATAGACCATCCATCTAAATGTTGACTTCATTAGATCACTAACTAGTACTATTTCCTTCATTAGTGACCACTTACTAATTTTTTTATGTTTATAAGATTATGGTCATACTCCTTCCATTACAATATGGTCTTATTTGTATCACCTCCTCATGGGTTTTCTTTTAGGAAATATAACTACACATTTCTTCTTAAATGGAATTATAGAGGAAGATATATATATTATGGATTATATTCAATTCCACAAGATTTCCCACATACATATGTTGGAATTTGGTCATAAATTTTGTGCCACAAAACTATTGGTCATACCAGCAACACTACACCTAAAAGATCTCAAACACCTATGGAATGCATAACATTAAATTTGAAATAATAGAGGATGTTATGTCATTTGGGTGAATCTGGAATAACTCAGAATTTCTACCCATTTAATGATGATGAAGAATTGTACTATTATATATTCCCTAACAAGGATTTATATGGATGAGTTAGTTATACTCCATAGGGTACCTAGGACCATTGTATTTGATCGAGGTGATTTTATTACCTTACGATCATAGAGGGGATTACAATATGACTTTTTCTCTCAACTACTCATCAGAACTATAATCCATTACCATTCATATGGGAATGTGGGGAAGAAAATAATAACACTAGTAGATATATTGTGATCTTTTATCATGGATATTATTGGATCATGGGTGAATCACATATTATTTTATTAGTTTTCATATAGAAATATATATTACTTATCCATCAGTAGGGATTTTTTAGGTGTGTTTTACATATAGCCTTATTATTCAATGTTGTGTTGGACTATGGTTTGTGAGTGACTATTCCTTGGCCTAAATGTGGTATATTTTATGATAAATAATATATATCTGGTTTAATAGAATATGAAGGTGGTATATGATCATCAAAACCATTATGCATATCCTAAGTGAATGAATTGTGTGTTTGTGGTCAAAGACCATGTGTTCCTGAGGGTATATCCTAGTCAGTGGAAACTAAGGTTTAATCATTGGAGTACAATTTCTCCCAAGTCTTCTAACCTTTTTAATTTTTAGAGTATATTGGAACAGATTATTATCAGTTGGTACTTCTGCCACAGTTGGATAGGATCCACAACATCTTTCACATGTCCCAATTTCATAGATATTTTCATGATGATTAACATTTTATTGACTATAGAGAGTTGAACATAAAACATGAAACAAAATTCATAGTGAAACTGGTCATGATATATGTTAATTTAGGGAAGGTTTTGGATGGATCAGTTATCCCCTTGGTTCATGTGCAATGAAAGCATACTTTTCTAAATAAGTGCACTTGTAAGAGGGAGTTTCATATGTTCACTCAATACCTCATGTTTCTTGATGGTTGATCTTTAATGTTTATGAATATTATTTTTTATTTATTTTTGAGAATATTTTTATAATATTATGGTTTACATGATACTATATATTTACCTTGTTAATGATGTTTCATTGTTATGTTCTTTGATCCCTTTTATGATTGGTAATATTATAGTTAAAATGAGATCCGTATGGGATATCTCTATGGGAATATTTTTTAGAATCCTTCCTCATTTATAGGTTTTGTATTTTGATTATGGAGAAATATAATTGTTTGAATGGTATTTTATGTACTATCTCTATCTAAAACACTTTTCATTTTTTGGGGGCGAGGATGTGTCGATAGGGTGATTAGAGAATTTTCCCCTTCCAAATTAACATGTTTTCACAAATAGTCACCTGAATGACCTTGTGTTCTGTTAGTTTTATTTTGTGTTTTGTTTGTTCCTCATAGTTTTCCATAATTTCTTAATGTGTTCCCTTAATTTGGTATTATTCTAGGTCTGTAGTTGTTGTTTTAGTTAAGTTATTTTTTGGTTCGATGAATTTCTTTATCTGGTCAATTGATTTATTATTACCGTCTCTTGGTCAGTCATGTGTTTTCTTTTTTAACCATTCACTTTTGAAAAATGGCCCATCCATTTCATTTTTACATTTGGAACATAGATTATCTTCACTATTTGTATTCAATCTCTTTCTGCGGCCACATTAATTGTTTGAAAGAAAATCCAATTTTACAAAATACCTCGTCCTTCTAGAATTTCTAAATAAGGATTTTTAACATAAAATAAAGAATTTTCGAATTATATAATGATTTTAAATTTATTAAGTATGGTATTAAATTTAAAGATTTAATATTTAACCTTAGGGTATTTATAATGTGTATTCCCATATGTTCTTAATGAAATTAATTAATGACATAGAAGAAAATGATAGTTGAACACCTTGATATTTTGATATAATTATAGATTCTATATCATGAATCATAAAATGTAGTAATTAATCCCATTTTATTGTTCATTGTTTCCTTTATGTTTTGGTGGTTTAGAACCTCATTAATTATCCCTGAGAGTCATATTCATTGATCCATTCCATTTCTTCTTGTTTGTTCTAGCTGTGTTCACAAGCCTTTTCTTCAATCTTTTTTCTATAGCACTGTGTAGTGTTTATTGAATGAGTTTGTCCATCTCTCTTAATAATTACTTAACGTCATGTGTTTTGAATTTTATCAGACCCTAAACCTTTCTTTATTTAGGCTGCAACATCATCTCCCACATCCCTCTATTTTAGATTATAGTTGCATATAGAAATTGTAAGTTGGGGATCCTTATTATATATTCTCCTTTATGAATATGTAAAATTTTTATGAGTATATTTCTCATTTCAGGGATGGTAATGATTATATAATGATGAAAATTAACTATATTAAATTTAATTTTATAGTATGGGTGTTTTCATATAGGTTTAATACTTATTTTTTCATTTCTCGTTTTATTCCATTACATGAACCTGATTATAACATTGATTCCAATTCTATAATAGATCTGAATTTATAATATCTTAAATGTATTTATAACCATTATTTGTAGTCATTTTTTATACACAATACTCCTAATAATATATGCACTTATATTAAGATAAAAATTGATTGTGTGTCAATATGTAAAGCCTTTAAAGATACCTATGCATGAGATCGTGAAATAATTTGAAGGTACATTCAGATTATTGTGGTATAATACCTGAAGAATATTTATACTATTTTTTTCCACTACTATATTTTTTGGGACCTATTATAAAATTTTACAGAGGTTGTGGTGACAGGTTCAAAATGAAGAATGTGTTAAGAGATGGAAATGTAGTGGTTGTTTCATTATTTTAATGGTGATATTTTTATTTCTTATTGTAGTGTACTAGTGGCTGTCAGAGGTGGCATAGTTTTTGTTAGAATTTTTGGGTTGTAAAATAAGAATTTTATTTTGGAGGTAGTTAGATTTGTTTGTGGTGAGTTTTTTTATTATCCTGTTTATTTCAGAATCAAACTACTATAGATTTTCATAGAAATTGAATAATTTGGGATGAAAAATAATATGTGGTTAATGAATTAATTGTTTCGATATTAAAATTTTAGATGTACTAAAATTAGAATAAATATGGATGCTTTATAATGTAACTTTTCATTTTATTTCGAATTATGTGGGTTAAAAAATTCATAGTGGTTAGTAATATGTTAATTTATAAACTTGTTAAACTGAAAAATGAAATAATTGGTACTTTTTTCTATTTGTGTCGCTATTCATTGTATGGATGTTCCACTTAGTAGTGGAGATTGTACTAATGGTAGTAGGGGGTTGGAGATATCTTTTAGTGATGGATTAATTATGTGAAAACACGTCATTCTTGGGTGTTTTCTATCTGTATATATATGTATTCTTTTATTTTTATGTTTCTTCTATATGCACCCCACCCATGGAAATTACTACATTCCGGCACCAAATTTTTTGGTCTAGTTTTCCAGGAAATCTAGGTTGGTTAATGAATAGATAACTGATAATACATTATAATTTTTTTCGTGTTTTTTCCTATTTTATTGATAATCCATTAACCCTTCATACAAATAAGATTTTGATGATAATCTATTCAACGTTATTTATGATTATGCTCAAGTTAATTTCTTGTTCCGCATTTATATGATTATTCTGATAATGATAACCAATTCACTAATGTTATATTTATACTTATAGTGATAGTTAAATCACCCTTGTTGTTTTTCTACCATTTTTATAGTCCATTCGACAATGATTTTATTATATTGATAGCTTGATCACCCTTAGTTTTCATAAGAGTGGTTATAACCAATTCACCAATACACTCTCTTTTAGGAGTGGCAACTGAATCACCATTGTTATTTTTTTATGATTGTGATAAACCATTCACCTTTAAAATTATTACTTCAGTGGTAACCCATTCACCATTATTAGTATCTTAAAATACTTATATTTTAATAGAAATTCAATCTTCAATATCATACAAGATATATAGCACCGAAAATAAACAAACCGTGAAATAATATTATTTAAATATAATTGTTATAACCTAGACATTAAATTGGAATGTTTGAATTGCATTAACTACTTTATGAAATATATATAAAGTTATTAAAAAATATAAATTTATTGATAACTACTTAGTAATTAATCAAACAATTTTTTGTAAACTCATTTTATTCTCAATAAATAATTCTTCAAAAATAGTTTTAATTAATTTTCTATGGAGAAATAATTATTATTTTCTCAAACATTTGGAAAATTTATTTTAATGTTTGTAATCTCTAAAATGAAAATGTAAATATTATTATAGGTTTAATTTTTTTATTTTTCGGGTGGAATTGGTTTTTTAGCGAATAGTTAAATATACTAATTTTTGTAAAATTTTCATTTATTTCCCATAAATTAAGTAATTTCAATGTACCATTATGACTTCATATGTATTAAGATATAACCTATGTATATTTATATGGATATAATATAATTAAATTTATTTTATTATGTCTATACATTATTTTCATATATTTCTTTTTGGGGATTAAAATGCATTTTTTTAAAACAGTTTTTCATAGTGTTTTATAGGTTCAATTTTAAATTGAAATCTTAATATTATATGAAATGAATCTGAAATAATTTATTTCATAATTTTAATAAAGTGGACTAAAATTAGTAAATAATTACCATTAATTTTTTGGTCATTATAAATAGTAATCATAATAAATATTTGTCACCTCAATAAAGGGAAAATCATGTAAATAGTGTTAAAAATAATATGATATGGAGTAAAAATGACACTAAAATGTTAATTTATCTTATTAATTGTACTATTTTATCCATTTCCATCCTTTTATTTAAAATATGTCGCCTTAGGGGAAATTTTATTTGATTTTTAACTATATAGTATTTAAGATAATGTTTTTATAAAAAAAGTCACTTTCTGTCTTTTAGTACCTATGATATTTTTTGGAAGAGATAAAAATACATTTTTTTGGATACAAATATTACATGGAAATATAAATTATTATTTTTTATTGGTAATTTATTTCTATTTTTTAGAGATAAAATTATTTTTAAAAATTTTATGCAACTCCAACAAAATATTTTTTCAGTTAATTAAAAATTATATTAAATGATCCATAAAATATTTGAATTAATGTAAATTTTATAAAAAAATTTCTTGCATGAATTTTTTATATAATTTTGACATTTCATTTATGTGTTAAATTTATATCATCATATTCATTTATTATTGTGCTTTTTCAAACTCAAAAAAATGAATCGTGTCAAAAATAATATTTCTAATTTTTTAGTTTAAATAATATTTTAATAAATTAATTAAAAGTCATGAAAATAATGATAAATTGAAATTTGAATTTTTAATGGTATAAAATTAAATCACATGTCCATTAATGAACTAATTTTTACTATATATTAAAAATATGTCTCTAAAATATTGAAAAATTAATTACCATCATAAAATTTATATTTGGTTTTGCAAGGGGTTGATCAAAATACAAGGATTAAAATGATATAAAAACATATAAAAGTTTTCTTTATTTATTATATTAAAATTATATATTAATTATCCTTTAATACATGTAATATTTTAACCATTTACATGAGTTAGACAGAAATTATATCATAATATTTCGTATAGTTCCAAAATTTACATTAATGATATTTTATAATAAATAATATTTTATTAACTGATTTAAAATTCCTAAAAATCATATATTGTTAAAAAATATCTTTATTGTGATGAAAATATAAAAAATTTCCTTTTAATGGGACAATATTTCTTCTGTATTAACTTTCTTGACCCCTAAAGAGTGAAAAATTTCGTTAACATTATAATTGTTAAAAAGGGTTAATGAGAGTTAATATGAAAATATAATGGTAAAATACAAATATATAATTGAAAAAAATATTTTATAAAAATATTTAAACTAATACACATATTATATTCAAATAATATCATTATGGATCAATTTTAACACTTAAATTAATTTATATTAATTTAATACTTTATGAAATTTTAAGAATCCCCTCAACTCTCTTATAAAACGGTACCTGTAGAGACCCGAAGCTTATCGTACATGGAAATTTCATTACTTTTGCGGAATACTTAGTACATAAAAAAAACACACACACAAGGATCGTAATAGTTTAGTGTCTTTGGAAACTCGGAATATAATCTTCTAATCCTGGTGAAAGATCTTCAACATCTCCCATAAAGATCTTCTTTTTTTTACCTAAAACCATTCTTTATATCCTGGGGAAAAGAAAACATAAAAGGGTGAGCTCAAATGCTCAGTAAGGGTAAACAAAAGAAATATCAATCACATAATTTTCATAAGAACATAACATTTTTTGGAAATCTTAACCTGCAAAAGAGAGCATAATTTCATAACATGGGATAAATCATAAAAGTGAAAATGAGATCATAACATAAAACATTACTCATTGTGGCATACACACATAATCATAGAGAATCATTTCTTATTAGTCAAGACTCATTGCCAAGACTATCTTAGTGGACAAAGTCCCTTTCTGAATTGAGTAATCCTCGTTTCAGTCCTGTTTCACTGAACCGGTATAACCTACCATTCCAGCCATGTCTATCTCATGAGATATAAAATCTTTACCCAATGCATTGGAGGGAGATATAGATCCCACCCATCTCATAATGATACCATTCTTATGTGTGCCACAAAATCATAAATCATACATCATTTCATAACCCATGTAATAAAAATGGGATTCTTAAAACAACATGACATCATAAAACCATTCTTATAAGATAAAGGAATTCATAAACATAATTCCATCACAACATAGTCAAATCAATGTAAAATATGGATAGAAACATAACCCTTTATTATCTTAGATGGAAAATAACTTTGATAAAACACTTGAAATGAATTCTTGAGGAAAATATCCTTTCTTCTTCAAAATCAATTTCTTTTCACAAAACATCATGCAATTTTAAAAGAAAGAGATTTTATTGAAAATAGTCATGAAATCTTTTAGAGGAATATTCATGAAAATAAGGCTTTATAAAACAGTATAAATCCGTTCGTGCCGTATAAGTTAAAAAAAACATTCTTCGTACTTTTGTCGGAAAAGTCAAAAAGTACCTCGTACGGAAAAACGACAAAAGATTCCTTTCATATTCTTTACTAAAAACTCACCTAAGGGTAAAATTGGATTTAAACTATTGCAAGTGGATGGAAAGAATATTACATATTGAGGTAACATGGATGTGGATGATAAAATACACCCCAGTAAATACTTACGAATAAACAATCTCGGATAAAAATGAGATTGTGATATTTCCCTTACCTTAGGTCCAATTTGCTTCGTATGTGTCCGAACCTCCTGTATAATGATTTAAATAATGTCATTGACTTATTACAGAATCATATTCATTGTTATGATATCATATATGGTTCACTTATGACATTATATTACCCGTTCTTTTGTAATTTCCATGTTAAAGAAGCGTTTTGGGTAAAATCGTTTCATTTATCGTAGGTGTTTTGACTTGTTGTTCTTGACATCATTATTACTTATATCATGATTTACTTACTTCCAGAATATAAAATATGATTTATATATCATATATATTCATTATATATATATATATAATAGGTAGATAAATAAAATGAAAAACACCATTCATGGAGACGGTAGTCCGTACGTACGCATGAACGCTGTTTTCCTTTCCTTATTGTCTTGAAATGGAAGTAAGTAGATGACATACATATGTATATATATACATAAATCCAGTAGCTTTATAATGTCATATATTTCATTATTATTTCTTATATATACATTATAATCATTCTTAAATGGTTAACATGGAGAATGAATCTCATCGCGTCGTGGAGACGGTATTCCGTACGCACGCACGAGCGATGATATCATTTCTATAAATATTGAATTGAATTGGAGTGTATTATAAAATATATCAGAATCAATATGATGTTGTAATAACTATGTATAGTTATTCTTTACACCATTATACCCATCCATGTAAGGTGGTAGTGGAAAATAGATTACACCACGGCGTGGAGACGGTATTCCGTACGTACGCACGCGCGGTGATTTCATTTTTCCGTAGGATGGATAGAAGGTGAATTAGGGTTGTTTAATACTTATAATAACATATCAGTATATTAGTGATACTGATGTTATTACTTCATAATGAAACAACCTAATAAGAAGAAGCGGAAGAAGAAATAAAGATGAAAGAATTGGTAACGGTAATTACCTCTTCTTTGAAGTGCCTCTTTGAGACCTCCTCTTAGGGCACTAGAATTGGTCTTTGAGGAAGACCAGAACCTCTAGGATGTTGCTAGGGAAGTGGAGAAGAGATTTTGGCAGGGGTTGGCTGAGCTTGAGTGCTCAAATTGGTGTGAGGAGGAGGGGGAGGAGGTGTCCTTTTACAGGGGAGGAGAGGGGCACCTTTGGAATATCTCAAAATATTATTTTATATTAAAGTCAAAATCGGTTTATAATGGTTCCAAAGGGTCTTATTTCGAAGCTAAAGTGGGGATGGGTCGAAATCCTATCAACCAATAGAATTTAGACAAGTTTAGGATATTATTTTAACCTTATCAATTAGATTTAACTCTAAGTTAAATAATTTAACATTTACCGTGTCTTTTTGGTTTCTTTCACTATATGGTTAATACACTTACTATAACATGCCAAACGAACCCCAAATTGTTTATTATTAATATATATATCCTTATCTAAGTCATTTGGCCGAACCTTAGATTTTTAAGAATAAAATAACAATTAATAATATAATATTTGATTTAAAAACTATTTTGTGTCAATTTTGACACTATTTGATATATGATTTTTGTGAAAGTCATAACAGAATTAAATGTTCGAACCAAGTTGATTACATCAACATTAATATATCATAGTAACCTAGAAAATTAGTGGAATTCATAAAAAGTCTTAAATTACATTTATTTTGGTATTTATATTATCAATTATGTTAATATTTCATTAATAAGATAATTACTGCATCATTTTTGTGTCATAAATAAATTATATTATTTGATGTCTAAAAATTACAAATAAAATACCATCATGTAGTAAATCTTTTTAGCTTTCTAATGAATATTTACAATCAAATTTATCTTATGTATAACCCCATATTAGAAATGATTTACTTATTAAACTTTGATTTTAACTATTTTAACCCCTCTTTAAATAAATTAATAATAAATGTCCTAATCTAATCCAAGTGGGCCTAAATGGTCATATTTTATTCCTAAGTTTGTTTTTGGTCGAATTACACTTGTCCAATAGAATTAGGACATGTGTTAGGGTAATATTAATATCATATTTACCCTTAGTTACCCTATTTACTATTAACCGTGGTAAAAAAGTAAAAAGTTACTATTCACCAAAAAATTATTTTCATCTCATTGAACCACATTTTAGTCCTTGATATTAACCGTGTCTCTCGGATTTTCGAAATTCCATTCACAGAAGCGGTAAAATTAAGTTTTATGCAAAAATTCAGTTTTTAACCTACCACTTAGTAGTTTCACTATTCATCAAAAATTGATGTTTTTCAGAACAATGCCAAAATTTCATCCCAAGCTATATTTCATATTCCGAATTCAAAAATGAAGTCTATTTTACCAAATTCATAACATAAAAGTTGCATTAATTAGTTTTATAATTAAATCCCGCTGTTAAAACAAATAGCGTGTTTTTAAGAAACAATATCTATCAAAAGATTGACACTTGTTTATGTCTAGTTTAAATGTGAAATTACATCCAATGACCAACATTGTATTAAATTGTAAAAATATATTCTAAATATACTTTAAAACCACTCAAATTAATGATTTATCACTATTAATTATTTCGATTAAAAAATTTGTTTTTAATTATAATTTAGTAATTTTCACTATTCATCAGAATATGGAAGTTATCCGAAAAGTACCAAAATTTCACCTTAGGCTAAATTCGATACTCCGAATCCAAAAATAAAGTTCATTTTGAAAAATAAGATTTACTGGATTTCAAAAAGTGGTTATTACTATTCATAACGTCTAGTTTTAATAATATTTTTATAGCATATCGTTGTTTAGTGAAACTCGGTATTGCGTACTACACACGCTATCGAGGAAGGTCGCGATTGCGTGTAATGCAAGACAAGTCAAGGATGTGTGTTGTGCAAGCTCCTTTTGGTGTAGCGTACAACACAAGACATTAATAAAATTAAAAAGAATATTTTTTTATAAAATCTTGGGCTGTTACATTCTACCCCCCTTAAAATGAATTTCGCCCTCGAAATTCGTCGGGGTTATAAATGGTTTACTATTTGAAAGTTTCTTTAATAGAAACCCACATAGTAAAAGGGAATACCAAAACTTGGCTTTAAAAACTAAAGTATGAAATGTAACGATTACCCAAATAAACTAATCACTGGGTTTCCACATAGGTGAAAATATGGATATGGAAGAGAAATCTAAGCATCATGTTCTGATGGAGAGTGGTAGAGAACATGGCTATGGAAAAGCCAGTAATCACAAATCCATAGATTTGTGATGATATAAGGTACCATCTGATTCATCAGGTATAAGAGAACTAGGACAACATTTTTGATTTTCAAGATCATTTCCCTAAAGTTAAAGAATTTGAATTAGAATAAATACTTACTTTATTTTGGTACAATCTCACTGTTGTTCGTGCCTTTAACAATTTCCACTTCATCTCTTAAATAAATGAAGTTGAATTTGTTATTCGTGAAGTGTTAGCAGATCATGTGATAGAATGACGGGTCATTCCATCTGTTTCAAACAAAAGGTTAGAAAAATTATATACATAAGTCGATCTATAGTGAGATTAATCACATATGGACTTATACTTCATATATCATACTGCTTAATATAATAAAACTAGTTTCTACTAAACAGGGACTTCCTGTAGGCTAGTGGTAGGCGATAAAGGCCAGTCGCACTTCGGTTGTGGGTTCGATTCCTACAGCCTTGTCCGAAGCGATGGGCTGTCGCCCGTCCTGTAGGTTGTCCCTTTTTCTAAAACTACGTTACTATAACATCCCATCAATAATATCGAAAATCTTCTATCCTTAAACAATACTAACTTATGTCCAACATAATCCAGTCTAATCTTTAGGCTTATACATAATACTGCAGTCCACTCTCATAATATAGTGACATCGATTACCGGAGACTTAATACTGTCGTTGATCCCCACATATCATAAGATATGTCTTGTTGGTCACATTCCAAACATTCAAAGTCCTTAATCGTGTATTCTCTTGAATACCTTAGTGAAAACATGAGTGCAGTTAAAAGTTACCAAAATCCTCAAAATTCTATATACTCAAACCATGATATCACTTAGTCCTTATATCAATCATGAGCTCATGAATACTATTAAACATTTCATTTTCTCGTCTTCATTATGCGCATATCATCTTATTTCCAAAAAATATCTCAATCACTTTGAATACCACATCAATAAATATTGCAATACTCAATGATACAACATTATTTTGGAATCCCATTACATAAACACTTAATCATTCCACCACATCGTTGTCATATTCAACATTTCCAATAGTGATCGCATGTGATTTCCCTTTGTCCTTTTCCTTCAGTGGTTGCTCATGTTGATCATCACTAACCCTTGGATTAGGGCAATTATTAGCATAATGCCCCATTTCCTTGCACTTGAAGCATTGAAGTGTTGGCGGTGCGTTCTCTGCAGTGTTTGCTTTATTCACATCATTAGAAACCCTTTTTCCATTACTTCGACACTCAGCTGCTCGATGACCTTCTTTTCCACACTTAAAACATTTTCTAGTCCCTTTTAGACAATCTCCACCATGCTTCTTTCCACACTTTGTGCATAAGGAAACATTCATATTCTTTTCACCATTATTCCGAGATTTCTCCTTGAACTCCATCTTTCGTTTCTTGTCAAAACCATGAGATGGATATGTAACACCAACTTCCATTTCTACCTTGATAGCACAACTCACAATTTCTTCATAGCTACTGAAGTCTCTTATAGCTAATGCCCTTCGAAGACTTGGTTTTAAGCCACTGAAAAATCGATCAACTTTACTTTCAGGTTGGATGATAATTCCAGAAGCATACCTTGTAAGTCTTGTAAAATTTGCTTCATAGGTACCAACAGATTCATCATCCCTTTGCTTCAGTTCAAGAAACTCTTTCTCCATCTTTGTTCGAAGAATACGAGGGAAGTACTTACTGAAAAACAAGTTCTTGAACTCGTCCCATTCCATGGACTCAATTTCATCTCTTGGCCTCGTATTCTTGATAAGATTCCACCATTGATCAGCTTCACCTTCCAAACGATATACTGCTAAGATGACTTTATCATGTTCAGAACATTGAAGAACTGAAAATATCTTTTCAGTAGTACTAATCCATTGTTCAGCAACTAATGGATCAGTAGACCCACTGAAAGAAGGTGGACGTTGCCTCATGAAGGACTCAATAGAATATTGTTCCCTTCTCTGCTCATTTGGAAGTCCAGAATGATTCATAGCTTGTGTAAGTATAGCAATAAGATTTTGCACTCCATCTCCCATAACATTTGTTTGTTCAGGAGGGCAATCATTGCATTTTCCATTGCATTGATCAACACGGTTCTTTCGGGTTCCAGCCATCGTCTAAAACCCATAAAGAATAGTGTGAGAGGCAAAAATCATGCTAGGGAAAACAACATAATAAAGGGGGAGTACCTTCAATATCCAACATCTTAGGTTTAATTCTATGATCGTTAGCGTAATTCTATTACTATAACCTATACGTATACTTAACCTTAGAGACATCCCTAGACATACCTTAGAAATATCTCTAGGGATCTCACTAACGTTTTCGCATCCTAGTTTCCAAAGGTTGACTAAACCTTTCCTCTGATACCAACTGTAGAGACCCGAAGCTTATCGTACATGGACATTTCATTACTTTTGCAGAATACTTAGTACATAAAAAAAACACACACACAAGGATCGTAATAGTTTAGTGTCTTTGGAAACTCAGAATATAATCTTCTAATCCTGGTGAAAGATCTTCAACATCTCCCATAAAGATCTTATTTTTTTTATACCTAAAACCTTTCTTTATATCCTGGGGAAAATAAAACATAAAAGGGTGAGCTCAAATGCTCAGTAAGGGTAAACAAAAGAAATATCAATCACATAATTTTCATAAGAACATAACATTTTTGGAAATCTTAACCTGCAAAAGAGAGCATAATTTCATAACATGGGATAAATCATAGAAGTGAAAATGAGATCATAACTTAAAACATTACTCATTGTGGCATACACACATAATCATTGAGAATCATTTCTTGTTAGTCAAGACTCATTGCCAAGACTATCTTAGTGGACAAAGTCCCTTTCTGAATCGAGTAATCCTCGTTTCAGTCCTGTTTCACTGAACCGGTATAACCTACCATTCCAGCCATGTCTATCTCATGAGATATAAAATCTTTACCCAATGCATTGGAGGGAGATATAGGTCCCACCCATCTCATAATGATACCATTATTATGTGTGCCACAAAATCATAAATCATACATCATTTCATAACCCATGTAATACAAATGGGATTCTTAAAACAACATGACATCATAAAACCATTCTTATAAGATAAAGGAATTCATAAACATAATTCCATCACAACATAGTCAAATCAATGTAAAATATGGATAGAAACAGAACCCTTTATTATCTTAGATGGAAAATAATTTTGATAAAACACTTGAAATGAATTCTTGAGGAAAATATCCTTTCTTCTTCAAAATCAATTTCTTTTCACAAAACATCATGCAATTTTAAAAGAAAGAGATTTTATTGAAAATAGTCATGAAATCTTTTAGAGGAATCTTCATGAAAATAAGGCTTTATAAAACAGTATAAATCCGTTCGTGCCGTATAAGTAAAAAAAAAAATTCTTCGTACTTTTGTCGGAAAAGTCAAAAAGTACCTCGTACGGAAAAACGACAAAAGATTCCTTTCATATTCTTTACTAAAAACTCACCTAAGGGTAAAATTGGATTTAAACTATTGCAAGTGGATGGAAACAATATTACATATTGAGGTAACATGGATGTGGATGATAAAATACACCCCAGTAAATACTTACGAATAAACAATCTCGGATAAAAATGAGATTGTGATATTTCCCTTACCTTAGGTCCAATTTTCTTCATATGTGTCCAAACCTCCTGTATAATGATTTAAATAATGTCATTGACTTATTACAGAATCATATTCATTGTTATGATATCATATATGGTTCACTTATGACATTATATTACCCGTTCTTTTGTAATTTCCATGTTAAAGAAGCGTTTTGGGTAAAATCGTTTCATTTATCGTAGGTGTTTTGACTTGTTGTTCTTGACATCATTATTACTTATATCATGATTTACTTACTTCCAGAATATAAAATATGATTTATATATCATATATATTCAGTATATATATATATAATAGGTAGATAAATAAAATGAAAAACACCATTCATGGAGACGGTAGTCCGTACGTACGCATGAACGCTGTTTTCCTTTCCTTATTGTCTTGAAATGGAAGTAAGTAGATGAAATACATATGTATATATATACATAAATCCAGTAGCTTTATAATGTCATATATTTCATTATTATTTCTTATATATACATTATAATCATTCTTAAATGGTTAACATGGAGAATGAATCTCATCGCGTCGTGGAGACGGTATTCCGTACGTACGCACGAGCGATGATATCATTTCTATAAATATTGAATTGAATTGGAGTGTATTATACAATATATCAGAATCAATATGATGTTTTAATAACTATGTATAGTTATTCTTTACACCATTATACCCATCCATGTAAGGTGGTAGTGGAAAATAGATTACACCACGGCGTGGAGACGGTATTCTGTACGTACGCACGCGCGGTGATTTCATTTTTCCGTAGGATGGATAGAAGGTGAATTAGGGTTGTTTCATACTTATAATAACATATCAGTATATGAGTGATACTGATGTTATTACTTCATAATGAAACAACCTAATAAGAAGAAGTGGAAGAAGAAATAAAGATGAAAGAATTGGTAACGGTAATTACCTCTTCTTTGAAGTGCCTCTTTGAGACCTCCTCTTAGGGCACTAGAATTGGTCTTTGAGGAAGACCAGAAACTCTAGGATGTTGCTAGGGAAGTGGAGAAGAGATTTTGGCAGGGGTTGGCCGAGCTTGAGTGCTCAAATTGGTGTGAGGAGGAGGGGGAGGAGGTGTCCTTTTATAGGGGAGGAGAGGGGCACCTTAGGAATATCTCAAAATATTATTTTATATTAAAGTCAAAATCGGTTTATAATGGTTCCAAAAGGTCTTCTTTCGAAGCTAAAGTGGGGATGGGTCGAAATCCTATCAACCAATAGAATTTAGACAAGTTTAGGATATTATTTTAACCTTATCAATTAGATTTAACTCTAAGTTAAATAATTTAACATTTACCGTGTCTTTTTGTTTTCTTTCACTATATGGTTAATACACTTACTATAACATGACAAACGAACCCCAAATTGTTTATTATTAATATATATATCCTTATCTAAGTCATTTGGCCGAACCTTAGATTTTTAGGAATAAAATAACAATTAATAATATAATATTTGATTTAAAAACTATTTTGTGTCAATTTTGACACTATTTGATATATGATTTTTGTGAAAGTCATAACAGAATTAAATGTTCGAACCAAGTTGATTAAATCAACATTAATATATCATAGTAACCTAGAAAATTAGTGGAATTCATAAGAAGTCTTAAATTAAATTTATTTTGGTATTTATATTATCAATTATGTCAATATTTCATTAATAAGATAATTACTGCATCATTTTTGTGTCATAAATAAATTATATTATTTGATGTCTAAAAATTACAAATAAAATACCATCATGTAGTAAATCTTTTTATCTTTCTAATGAATATTTACAATCAAATTTATCTTATGTATAACCCCATATTAGAAATGATTTACTTATTAAACTTTGATTTTAACTATTTTAACCCTTCTTTAAATAAATTAATAATAAATGTCCTAATCTAATCCAAGTGGGCCTAAATGGTCATATTTTATTCCTAAGTTTGTTTTTGGTCGAATTACACTTGTCCAATAGAATTAGGACATGTGTTAGGGTAATATTAATATCATATTTACCCTTAGTTACCCTATTTACTATTAACCGGGGTAAAAAAGTAAAAAGTTACTATTCACCAAAAAATTATTTTCATCTCATTGAACCACATTTTAGTCCTTGATATTAACCGTGTCTCTCGGATTTTCGAAATTCCATTCACAGAAGCGGTAAAATTAAGTTTTATGCAAAAATTCAGTTTTTAACCTACCACTTAGTAGTTTCACTATTCATCAAAAATTGATGTTTTTCAGAACAATGCCAAAATTTCATCCCAAGCTATATTTCATATTCCGAATTCAAAAATGAAGTCTATTTTACCAAATTCATAACATAAAAGTTGAATTAATTTATTTTATAATTAAATCCCGCTGTTAAAACAAATAGTGTGTTTTTAAGAAACAATATCTATCAAAAGATTGACACTTGTTTATGTCTAGTTTAAATGTGAAATTACATCCAATGACCAACATTGTATTAAATTGTAAAAATATATTCTAAATATACTTTAAAACCACTCAAATTAATGATTTATCACTATTAATTATTTCGATTAAAAAAGTTGTTTTTAATTATAATTTAGTAATTTTCACTATTCATCAGAATATGAAAGTTATCCGAAAAGTACCAAAATTTCACCTTAGGCTAAATTCGATACTCCGAATCCAAAAATAAAGTTCATTTTGAAAAATAAGATTTACTGGATTTCAAAAAGTGGTTATTACTATTCATAACGGCTAGTTTTAATAATATTTTTATAGCATATCGTTGTTTAGTGAAACTCGGTATTGCGTACTACACACGCTATCGAGGAAGGTCGCGATTGCGTGTAATGCAAGACAAGTCAAGGATGTGTGTTGTGCAAGCTCCTTTTGGTGTAGCGTACAACACAAGACATTAATAAAATTAAAAAGAATATTTTTTTATAAAATCTTGGGCTGTTACAGTACCCCTATCCTCTATTCATTACATTACAAAAGAATTTCAGTTCAACCAATCTATATGAAGAAACCATTCCAAAAATCCCTACCCATCTTTTATAGGTCTTATTTTAAGGATAATACCAACATTAGTTTCCTTGAGGTGTAAGGCAAAGGAGGTTGTCTGAATAAGAGGTATCATTCATAACCAAGCATTTTTTGTTTTATTTCATATTCCACGTCCTTAAATCCTTATTTAACCACTATATAATAATAAAATCATTATCTCCCATATAAAATGTTTTATTAAGTGAATGGTAGAATTAATATCCATATAAAACCTCTCTCAAATTGGAATGTAATACAATGGTCTTATGTATAGTGGACGAATACTATAAGGAATAATTTAATTTGTTACCCATCAACTCCACTAATGACGGGTTATAATGATGTATTTATAGTAAATATGTGATATTGATTAATAATTCATCATTATATGATGTATTATATAATCTATTTTTGTATCTTTTTATTCACTGAAAAATGATAATGTCATTCATGGAAACGTATGGACTACCACCTCCATGGAGCGATGATATATTTTTTCATCACCACACCACATGAATGATATATATAATTTTACATAAATAATTATTATGGTTTTTTATATAATTACCATTAAATAAATATCAAATAATATTACCTTCTTTCCAATCTGATCACTGAAAAATGGAAACAGTAATCTTGTATATATATGGTCTATCATCTCCATTAATAAAACATAGTTTGTTTTTCATAAAAATCATTCATGGATATATTTAAAAAGAAAAATTAATGTATATAAATTATAATTATTTAATTATTATTATTATTATTTAGATGATTTAACAATTACAAATTCAACTATATTCATCCTACCAATGTAATTTTTGACATATGAGCTAGATATCATCAAAATATCTAGTGTTAGTTTAAATGATTATATAAGTTTATATAACTTGATAAAAAGGAATAATAAAATCTGAAAAGATTCTCAGAAAATAAAATAATTAGAAATAATTTTTTATTCAAGAATATAAATATCACGTGTGATGTGTCAAACTCAAGGTAAGAGGCACTCCTTTTTAAAAACCACATTTTAAACATTTTAAATATTTTTATTCTGAATCATTATATTCCTTATGAATATTATTAAAAATAACCATGAATAGTGTTTATATGGAAATAAATAATTTATAATGGATATTTTATATCACTTTTAACTTTACTACATGTTTTTTGAAATGAAATTTTTTACTTAAGGTCTTTATTATATTTTCAAAAGAGAAAATGAATATTCTATTTTAATGTATATAATTTCATGGGATTTTCTTACCATCATAAAATTTATTTGGTTTTTTTATTCCTTTATAATATTCCATTTTTAATTCAAAGAAAAAGCCTCTTTTCCTTTATTCTGGGAATTTTAGATTAGGAAATAGTGATATAAAAGAAATGGATATATCAACATCAAAATGTTATTCCTTATGGTTGCAAACAATTTTTTCTTAATGAAATATTTTTTTTATTATGATTATGTGATTTCATATTGGGAATTTTTTACAATGAAATTGGGTTATTTTATATATCGTGGATGGGGGATCCCATAATAGTTCTCCAGTGAATAGGGTAATGGTATGGAGTTAACAGATTAGGTTTCTCCTATGAGATTATTTGAATTTACTATAATTGTTATTGTAGTTGTTACCGTGAAAGTTATTCTATTTGTGACCATAGATTTTATTCTATTTATATAAGTGATTCTAAGAGTGATATGAAAATTATTCCTCAATTTACATAAATTATTTATCAACTCATTCTATAGTTTTTATGGAAATCTCGTGAATTAAAAAGATAATATGTTGAGATTGTGTTTAACAAAAATAAATTACAAATTCTTATGAATGAAACTGTATAACTCTATAAAAACGTTTTCCAGTGTTTTCCGTGATTTAAAATAAACCACTATGAGTTTTATTTTTCCTCTATAATTTTTTATGAAATGTTTTTTTGAAAATTCCAAGGTAGGTAATATTATTTATTGGTTATAAAAATATTTAATTTGAGGACAAAATTTATTTTAAAAAAGGTTAATTTATACTAATTTTCAATCAATTATATGTTTCATTCTTATTTTTATTCCTCTTTAAAAATTTTCTATTCACATGAATTTTTAAAAATATTTTTCACAGGGTCTAAAGATGTGTAAGGAAAAACAAGAAGTCATGTTTAATGTAATGATTATTTTTTATGAAAAGAAAACATGTTAATTTTAGATGTTTTCTTGGGGGGAAATGGAAACTTGGTAGAAGTGTCAACTTTTAAAGTGCTTTCCTAGTTCTCAACGACTATATATAAAATTTTTAGTTGGGTATTTAAGTGATAAAATATTTAATTTTGAATTTATTTGTTTATGATGGCTAAAAATATGTCACATTAATTTGTATTAGGTCTATAATTGTAAATATTATGTTTCAAAAAATAATTCCGTGTGTGCGGTTTTGAGGATATTATAGTTGGTATCAGAATGAGGTTTATAAAACAATTTATATTAAGATATTTTCAGGGGAGGTTATCTTCAATGTTATTGATACTATCATAGGTTTCTATGTTTAAGGTAGATCATTTGATTAATGTCAAAGACACCCATTTCTAGTTTTCTATGATCTAATTTTGTGGTGATTCATGATATTTTTGGAGATTTTTTATTTGGTTGAGTAATATATAATCATTAGGTTTAACATTAATTATTATTTTGTAAGAATTATTTTACACTTTTGGGGATGTAAGGTGAAATGTATGAGATTACAATTGAGGTTATTACATTTATTAGTGTTGAATTTATTATGGTCATTTATGATATCGGTTTATTCATTTATGGAAATGATAAAAACATCAAAGAGATTTTGTAATTAGGGAATATAAATTTTTTAATGAGATATTAAGAATGATTGTTATTATTTGGAGATAAATGATTAATTTATCATTGAATAATATGTTATGAAATAATTTTATTCTTTGTGTTTCAATATCTTTTTTGAATATTTGGATGCATTTTAGAGAGAGTTATTATGGAACGTTCTATGTTTAACCTTTTGTGTTATTATTAAAATTTAGTGATTATCATTTTATTTATTCGTATAACAGTTTATTCAGTTTGGAAAAAATTTTACCAAGTACTAACCATTTTGTTTTTTTATTCTATATATATTGGAGGAATATATTATTATACTTTTATGGATTATGTGTTCTGCTATAGGTTGATTTATGTACATTAAGCAAGAAAAATTCATCTTAAATGCTCACAGTTTCGAGAAAAAGATGATATTATTGCGGAAATTCACTCATATAAGAAATTATATTTGTCAAGTTAGTATATTTCATGAAATTATTATTCTATATGCTAATTTAATCCATAAACTCAACTAAAATTATCTTTAAAAGAAATTTTTTTGCTTTTACCTATATTTCCAATGAATCAATGTTTTTTTAATAAAGTGGTGACATGAATTGGTTTCCCAATTCATACCCCCGAAGGAATTTATTAAAATCAAAATGGTACGTTACAAACTCAAGGGGAAAAGAGCTTACACCAACATAGGATTATTGTGTGTACATGAAAAAGACTCAAAATAAGACCAAGACCAGAATACGAAGCCCTCCACAATGAGGTCGCCATAAAAGAGGAAGAAACGATCTCCAAGTGAGTCCAAACTCATTCTTCACAAACTTCAAATCTGTAATCGAAAGAGGATTATCCATCATTACAGCTAAAAATCACTGAAACGAGGAACTCGTCCATTATAGAAATCACCAAGCAGAAAAACAGTCAAATCCCAATTCAGCTTTTATACTTCAAGAGAAATCCCCTTCTATCCAAGATAAAAGAAACACCATGCTGCTCAGGGGAAACATAGAGAATGCACAAAAACTAGGAGATCAGAGATCAGGAATATATGCAGTGCAAAGATCCATTCTGTTGAACATAAAAACATTCCAATGAATCAATTTTATTTTTACCCATCATATAATTATGGTCTTTTGGTTATTATTTTTAACAAAAACAAGTTCTCCATCAAAATATTTAAGGCCATGGGATTTAGTTTTTTTCATTCATATCGATAATTTATATTCCCACTATTTTTATACTTTTTGAAAACCAAGTAATGTGTTATTCCATATGATCATTGTATTTCCATTTCCCTTGATTCAAGAGAAATATTTATTAATCATTTTTACAATGTGGGATTTGAATAGGGTATCATCAAATGTAAAATATTTGATTATTGAGATCAATATAAAATATTGAGTATTATATTTACTAAATGAAAGAGAATTTAATTTCTATAAATATTAATAGAAATAGAATCTTCGATAGTGTATATGATGCATACCACTAAATATAAACGCACCATGAAATATTATTATTTAAATATTACTATTATAACCTGAGAATTAAATTTGTGGGCATAAATATTATTAACTAGTTTTTAAAATATATAACAATTTAATATTAAATATAAATTTATTGAAAACTACTTCATCATTAATAACACATTTTTAAGTAAATCCATTTTATTATCCAATAATATGTGGTCTTCAAAAATGTTCTTTATTTGTTTTATGAGACAATACTATAAATAGTTAATGGAAAATTTTTAAAATTAATTTTTAAAATAAATATATTTTTGGAAATATAATATAAATAATATCATAATATAAAACATTGGTATTTTTCTAATATGAGTGATTTTTCACCGAAAATGGAAAATAACGATTTTTTTTTAAATTATAATTTCGTTCTCTTAAATTATGTAATTTAAATGTCTCCTTAAACCAAGAATTTGATTTAAAAATAAAAAAATTACTTTTATAGATATAATATAATTAATTAATTTTTATTCATATTTATATATGATTTTGGTATAAGAACTTTTTTGGGCTTAAAATCCATTTTTTTGAAATAATTTTTCTTAGTATATATATTTCTGTTTTAGTTCTATATTTAATTCATAGAATACAATGAATTTTATATTTAATAATTTATTCCATATTTGGAATCTCGAGGTCCAAATTTAGTAAATATTTCCCTTTTATTTATTGGTCATTGTGAATAGTAAACATAGTAAATACGTGTCACCTTGAAAAAGAGTAAATATTTTAATTATGGTCCAAAATAATCTAATATTAACTAGAGATTACAAAAACACATTCGTTAAAAAAATTGGATTAGTTTAATTTCTTCATGTGTATACATGTTTCTAAAATATGGAAACCTCTTGAAATATTTCATTCATATTGGCCTTTTTCATTTTTATGATAATGTTAAAGTCAAAAATAAAACTTTATGGATTTTAATATCTATGTTATTTTTGGACTTGGATTAAATGAAATATGTTGGGTTATCAATATTTATTTTAAATATAACATAATTAATTTTATTTTAGAAATTTCTCTCAAATTTTAAGTGATGAAATAATTATGTTAAATTCTTATACAATAACTCCATAATATTTATTCAATTTTTAGAAAAATAAAAGACATGATTCAAAATAATATAAAATATTATGATTGAATTATTATATTCTATAAATTTTATTTATAAATATAACATTTAAGGAATATTTTAAGGAATTATATTTTAATTCTTTTTTTCATATTATTTTCAATGTAAATTTCAATGAATCGTGGAAAAAATTACATTAATGATATTTTCTATTAAATAATAATTTATTTAATTATTTTCAAGTCATTGGATTCATGAAAAATGTAATTAGGATGATTAAGGGTCTAAAATATCATCTCTTTTACATTTATGATCCAATTTTTACCGTTTATGTAAAATCATAACCCTTTAATATTGAAAATTTCATTTTCATGATTAAGGATAAATTTGGTTCACCATGGGTTTATCCAAAATATAAAGAATAAAATGATATAAAAAACTATAATTTTTTTGATTATATTAATATGATATATTTTTTATATTCTAATCCATGTCATTTTCGAACGATTTTACATGATTTAGACATATATTATATTTTAATATTTTATATAATTCAAAAGTTCATATTAATGATATTTTCTAAAAAATATTTTTTTTAAAATTATTTAATATTCATAAAAATCATATCTTGTACCAATGTATTTTAAAATGGTTGAAAATAAAAAAAATGTTCCATTTATTATCCAATTTTCTTTTTACAGTCCCTATTCTGACCCTTAAACTGTAAAAAACCTCATTATCACTATAATTAACAAAAAGGCATAATGTGAGATTAAAAATGATAAGGATAAAAAGACAATATAAAAATGAAAAAATTAATTATCATATTATTTATACTCATACACATCATAAACTCAAATCATAACCTTTTTGAGCTATTTGAACATTAATTCTTTAAAAAAATCCACGAATACCTCTCCCCAATTTTATAGAAGGGTACCCATATCCTCAGTTATTCACTCATAAAAAAATACAAAAAATGAAAAAAAAAGTAGCTTCCTAAAAACCATCCCCAAAATCTAGAGGTCTTATTCTGGTATCAATAACAACATCAGTGCTCTTGAGGTGTAAAGAAAAGAATGTTTTCTGAAGGAGAGGTATCATTCTTAACTGATATTTTTTTTCTTTTCCAACCTCCATCATATATTATATAACCACTATGAAATAATAAAATTAGTAACATCCATATAATAATATGTTATTATGTTAATTGAATAATTTATACCCACATCCACCCCCTAGTAAAAGGGAAGTAAATCCATCGTTCATGTGTACGGTGGAATACGGCCTTAGAAACCGATGTAAATAAAATTCCATACCCCTGTGATTGATGGTTAAACATATAGATTTTTTATTTATAAAATATTGAAGACATATTTATCATTAAATAATGTAATATTTCATCTATTTTCTTATATTTACATTCATTGGAAAATGATAATGTTGTTCATTAATATGTGTGGACTACCACCTACATGAAGCGATATGATTGTTTTTCCCCACCACATCACATGGATTTTATATATAAGAGTATATAAGTAAATATTAATTTAAATATGGTATTATGAAAATTATTTAATGATAAAATACTATATAACTGCTATCAATCTTGATCGTTGAAAAATTGAAATGTTACTAATGAGTTTGTATGACCTACGATCTCAATGATTGTAACATAGTTAATTTTTCTTAATTTTCATTAACTGGTGTATTTAAAAGTATAAATAATGAATAACAATTATTATTATAACATGATTATTATTCATTATATTGTTAAATAATTAACTCTTTGACCAATGTTATCCTACCAAAATCAATTTGGACATATGTTCAGAATATCGTCCAAACCTCCAGTATAAGCTTAATTGACTATGTAAACGCGTATAACATGGAAAAACATAACAATATGCATGAAAATGGTTTATAATAATGTCAAAAATTAACATATGTTTGTTATTCTATATGATAAAGAATTTACTACATGAATAAAACTCGAGGTAAGATACACATTACTTTAAAAACATCATTTTAAACGTTCTAATGATTTATTGTCTAAATCATTCTCTTCATGGTAAATATTATAAGAAATTATTTTTATAAATATTTATATGAATATAAATTAGATATAAATTTAATTTTATATCTCTTTTCCTACCACAATATCCATTATTTGTTTTTTGTATTAAATTATAATATTAAATATTTTATTCACTTATTAATACACATTCCCATTATTTTTGGAATTATAGTTTCGAAAATTTATCTTTAATGGAAATTGATATATGAACAAAAGAATTTATTTCTTATTGGAGGAAAATGTATTTACAATGAAATATTACATATATTATGATTATTTTATAATTCTTCAGAATTTTTTATAATGATGGATGCTCTGATATAAACATAGGATGACTGATCCCATCATATCTTTTGAATGTTTTGGATAATGGTTGGAAGTTAACAGATTAGGCTTACCCAAATATATTATTATAATTTAACATGAAGGTTATTATAGTTCTTCCTGAATAAGATATTCTATATATGACTGTGAAGATAATTCGATTTTTAAGAAGGATACAAATATGATTCCTCTAATAAAATACGTGATTTATCTATGATTAATATGTATTTTACACAAATACCTTTATTTATCAGGGTATGTTAATGATCATATATTAAATGAAATTAAATAATTAATTCTCAAGGGTTGAATTTTTAACTTGGTGAAAAAATTTGATGTTTTTTCGATGATTTTAGATAAACGTTTTCTAGTTATAATTTTCTTTTAATATTTATTATGAAACATTTTATGAAATTATTAGGGTAGATATGATTATTTCTTCTATAATAAAATGATTATTTTGATTTATAACGTTATTTTGACAAAGGTAACTTTAAATGATTTCATATAAAAATAATTTTCATTATTATTTTTATTTCACTTCATATGAATATTGGGATTATACCGTGTTTTATTATTTTTTACAGGGTTTAAGGATGAGAAAGGAAAAAAAAGATTTCAACCCGATTTTTTTGAGTATTCATTAGGAAAATGAATCATAATTTATTTTAAATTTTTTATTTTGTGGGATAACTGGATATTGAATAGAAGTGTCTTATTTTAAATAGTTTCTCCTAATTCTATAAAACACTAAATGTTATAAGTCATTTGGTATATTAGTGATCCAAAATTTCATTTTTATTTTGTATGTTTATGATTAATAAATTTGGTTCATAATTATGAGTACCAAACCGAAAAAATAAGTAATCATTTTTCAACATCGAGTCCATACTTATGTGTTTGGAGTGTTATAGTTTGTATGATAGCATGGTTTAAAAACATTAAAGATAAGGATGTTTTCATTAGAGGTTATATTGAGATATGGATTCCATCATGGGATTATAAGTTTATGGTTGATCGTAATTTTAATTTCATAAAATATATTTTGAGTATTTTTGAGAAGGAAAGTTAATGTGATTAAGGATACTTTTGGAGATAATTTATTAGTTTTAGATATATGTAACATTTATGATTAACATGAAGTATTACTTATGAATAATTATTTTATAATTTTTGGATATAAGGCTAAAGTTTTGAGATAACCATTATGGATAAAACATTCATTAATATTGAGTTTATTGAGGAAATTTTGGTGACTTGGTTTTTATTTATATAAATGGTTAGAATATCTTGGTGATTATCTTATTAAGAAATTTAAATTTTTTTATGAATCTTTAAGAATGATTCAATTTAATTTGAGATAAATTTTAAATTTATCATCGAAAAATATGTGATCAAATAATCCCAATCATTGCATTTCAATATTACTTTATAATATTTCTTAGAATATTAAATATGATTATTTATAGAATGATCTATTTTGAATATTTAGTGTTATTATTTTAAATTTTAGATTAATATATTATTTATTTTTATGGAGGCTCATTTATTTTTGGAATTATCATAAAATATGCTAATCATTTTGGTTTTGTTCAATGACTAAATATATAAGGAATAGATTTTAATCCTTTAGTATATTATTATTTATGCAAGAAGTTTATTTTAGTCTTTTAGAAATGAGAAATTAATCTTGAATACTAATTATTTAATGAAAAAGATGATATTATAGTGGAAATTGTTTAAAGTATGAAATTATAATGGTTATTTAGGTATATTTTATCTACTTTTTTTAGTCTATATGATAATGTAATTTCTCAATTCCAGGAATAATATCTTAATAATTTAATGTTATCCTATAATCCTTATTTCCATCTGATAGATGGTATATTCACGCATCACATATTTATGGTTTTATGGCCATTAACATTCTCCTAACCAATTTATATATCACTCTATATTATTCCTAGGTAATTTGGTTTTTCCCTTAATGTAAATATTTTCAATTTTCACTAATTTTATTCTATTTGGAATCAAAGCAATGTGTTATTTAGTATGAACTTTTTATTTCCTTTTCTATCTTTTCCAAGGTATGTTTTATTAACTCTTTTTATGATTTTAGAATTCAATAAGGTATATTAAATTTTTTATCATTTGATTAGAAATAATAATTTAAAATTTAGAGGGAATATTTTTAAAAGATGGATAATATAATATACTGATAAATTAAAAAATGTATGTGATTGAAGGTATACAACATACACAAAAATTAAACATAAACGAACCACGAAATATTATTATTTAAATATGAACAATATAAGTAATCCATTAAATTGGTGGATATGAATACTATTGAATAATTTATAAAATATAGATAAATACGATACTCAATATAAATGTATTGTTAACTACTTTTCAATTAATCACACATTTTTTGGTAAAGTCATTTTATTCTCCAAAAATACATTTTCATCAGAAATGATCTTCATTTATTTTGTAAGAAACTATTATAATTAATTTCTAAAAGTTTTAGAAATTGTTTTTGAAAAAATATATATCATATTTTAATTATCTTATCAATATTATCTTAGGGTAATTTTTTGGTATTTTTTATAATGGATTGATTTATCATGGAATAGTTAAAATACTTATTTTTGTAAAATTATCATTTCCTTTCGTTAAATTAAGTAACATAAATGTATCATTATTTGAATTTTATATAAAATTAAAATTAGTATTCTTACTATTTATATAATATAATTAATTACAATTTTATCATATATATATATATATATATGATTTTGGAATAATTTTTTTGGGCTTAAAAATGAATTTTTTCTGAAAAAATGTTTTCCATCGTGTATTACAGTTTAAATTTACAATTAAATTACAACACATATGTGAATTGAATATTAAAATATGGATTAATTTTTTTTGTGGTAAAATTTTAGTAAATTGGACCCCTTTAAATACTGATTGTTATGAATAGTAATGGTAATAAATATGTTTCAGCTAAATAAAGGGTAAATCCAGTAATTCATTTCTAATATAATATGATAAGGTCAATAATTGACCCCAAAACAAGAATTTATTATATTTTATGATTGTATTTTTTCATTTACATCCACATTTATAAAATATGGAAACTTGATAGCATAAATCAATAATTTGGACCTTTATTATATTTAATTAGAACATAATGTCCAAAATGTAACTTTCCTTATTTAAATATCTATGATATATTTTAACATATATAAAAATAAAATATTTTAATTTTTAAGTTTTCATGTAAAATATAACATATTTTATTCATTGTGAAAGTTTATTTTTGATTTTATGTGATGAAATAGCTTCATTAAATTCTTATGAAATGCATACACAATATTTATTCAACTAATTGAAAAATAAGATAAATGATTATAAAAATATTAAAATTAATATAATTCGAATTATATATTATGTTCCATTGCTTTATAGATAAATAAATAAATTATTAGAAATTTTAAATTGTTATATTTGAAATCATTTATTTCTTGTTGTTTTTAAAGAAAAATTAATCGAATAGCATAAAAATGACATTAATGAAATTCTATATTAAATAATATTTTATTTATTTATATAAAATTAATAAATATCACTAAGAATAAAAATTATGATGATAAATAATTTAAATTTTTTCCATGGATATTTTTAAACCTATTATCACTATATAAGAAAAAAATCAACCCTTTAATAATGAACAAGACATTACTAAGGTTAAGGTTAAATTTATTTATCTATGGGGTTTATAAAAATATATGGTTTATAATTGAAATCAAAACAACTCAAAATTTAATTAAATAATACATATTCATTTTTATTGAATCCATATAATTTTGGGACAATTTACCTGATTTAGATACATATTATATTAAAATATGTCATATAGTTCCAAAACTGACATTAATGATATTTTAAAATAATAATATTTCATTAAATGATTAAAAATTCAATAAAATACTATATTCAAAAAATATATTTTAATAGGGTTTGAAAATTTAACCATGGGTTATTTATTGTCCAATTATTCTTTTATAGTAGCTATTTTTATCCCTAAAGAGTAAACAACTTTGTTATCACTATAATTTCCAAAAATGGACAATGTGGGTCAAAAAAAAATAAGTGTGAAATCCTAATAAAAAATTATCAAATATTTATTTTCTATTAATATTTATACATATCCTCATCATAAATTTTAATAAAAAAATTCTTCCATTTTGACAAGAATATTATTTTATATAAATTTATTACTTTAAGAAATTCCAAGAACACTCCTCCCCTCTCTTATAAAAGGGAACATCCAATCATATTTTATTCACACTAAAAAATCCCATCGTATGAGAATATTCCTACCAAAATCTCTTCATAACATCACTAAACATATTTTAGAGGTATTTTTTAGTTATAATATCATCGTTAGTTGTGTTAAGGTTTAAAGAAAAGAATGTTGGTCAAAGTATAAGTATCATTCTTAACCAGGCATTTTTTTTATTTAGTATTCCACCTATATAAAATAATATTTAACAATTAGGAAAAAAATAAATAATTATGTCCCATATAATGATATTCTATTATGGTAATGGTATAAATTACATTCTTCTTCAACCACTATTAAATGGGAATGGAACCTGTCGTTCGTGTGTATGGTAAACTACCACCTCATAGACTGATGTAATTAATTTTCTATCCCCACCTTCCATGGATAGTTAAAATGATTGATTTGATATATATATTAAATATTCATTATGTATTTATAATTTTGTAATGTAATATATTATCTATTTTTTTACCTTTCCAAACACAAAAAAATGATAACATCATTCGTGTGTATATGTGGACTACCACATCCACGAAGCCATATGTTTCTTTTTTCATCACTACATCACATAGATGATATATATATAAGTTAATTCAAATAAATAATTTATATTTTTTGATATAATGATCAATATTTAATGATAAAATAATACTTACCATATTTTAATTGTGAAATTTGTAAAATAGAAATGTTATGCATGCAAATGTACGACCCACAGTCTAGAAGATTGTAACGTAGTTAATTTTTAATATTTATATTTTATGGATGGATTTGAAATTATATTTAACATATAAAAATGATAAATATATCATTAAAATTATTCTGGATGTGATATAACAGTGACCACAATGACCATTTTTAAACTACCAATGTCTTTTTTCACATGCGAACTGAATATTGTCAAAACATCCAATATAAAATTAATTGACTAAGTAATTAATCATAAAAATATTAAGAGAAATAATACATATTAAAATTTTCTTAATAAATTTAAACAAAATTAACACATTTTTATTATTTTGGATGGTATAGGATTTACCTAACTTTTCAGTCCTATTTTAAGAGAAGCATTACCTTAAAAAATAATTAAACATGTTTTAATGATTTATTTTCTAAATAAATCTATTTATTGTCCATAATACTATTAAAAATATTTTATTTAAATATATATTAATTAATTATAAATTAAATTTTATTTAAAATTTTTACATTATAATAAATTTTTTAGAAATATTTTTTTTATAGAATGTATTGACATTATTTTTAAAATACTAATGGAATGATCTATTTTAATGTATATAGTGTCAAAATATATTTCTACTGATGAAATATTTTTTTTATTTTTGGATTATTTTAAAAGATACATGTTTTATATATATAAAACTTCACCTTAAATGTATTATAGAAATTGTAATTTTGAAAAAAACAATTAATGGACCGAGATATATTCACATCAAAAAAATAAATTCTTATGGGTGTAAAGAATTTTTAAATATTGAAAGGCTTCATGTATTATGTATATTTATGGTTCATGAGAATTATTTATTATGACTACTAATTCAATTAGGAAATAAGGAATTTTGGGCCCATTTTATCCCTACATTGAATTGTGTAAAGGGATAGAGATAACCGATTATGTTTCTCTTAAGATAGTATTTTTATTTACAATAAAGGTTATTATAGATGAAACTAAAAATGTTATTCCATTTATGACCATGGAGGTTATTATATTTGTAAAAGTGATTGTAATAGTGATATGAAAATAATTCCTCATGTTAAATACATGATTTATATATTATTCATTTGGTTTTTATGGAAATCTCAAGATTTCATGGGCTAACCTAATGAGCTTATATTTAATGGAAATAAATTTTCAATTATTAATGGTGAAATTTATAACTTAATGAAAAAATATAATGTTTTTATCATAATTTTAAAGAAACCCTTGTGATTTTTATTTTATTATTAATATTTATTTTTAAATTTTTAATGATAATAACTAGGAAGAGAAGTTTTTTTATTTGGTAGGAAAATTTTAATTTTGAACTCGAATATTATTTTGAAAAACAAAAATTTTAGAAGTGTTTAGATACTAAATAGTTTCTTTCTTATTTTTATGCCCCTTAATATGATTTTTACGCACATAGAACATTTTAAAAAAATAACATGGTTTATGTATGGGAATGTATAAAGAATAATTTTTGTTGAATATCATGATGTTTTTTTATAAAAATAACATATATTTTATTTTAAATGTTTTATTTTGTGGGATCCATGGATATAGAGTACAAGTTTTTAATTTTAATTTTTTTTAAGTAATTCACTAAAATATTAACCTAAAATATCCTTGGGTATGTTGGTTTTCTAATATTTCTTCTTGATGTTATATGTTATATATGGATAAAATAGTGTTACATTTATCAGTAAGAAATAAAAAAACTAAAGGTAATTTTTTGTCACTTGATATTGGAGTTCACGATAAGGGATGTTATTGTTAGTATCAGAGTGGGGTTTAGACGAATTTTGATATTAAGATTTCTTTGTGTGACATTATCTTAAGAGGTATCGATACCATCATGGTTTATATGTTTAATTTTTATCATATGTTTAGTGTCCTAAGCACACATTTTGATGATTTTTGTGGAGTAAATTTGAGGTTGTTAATGATATATTGGGGTATTTTTTATAGGGTTCCGATATATGGAACACTTTGGTTTAACATGAAGTATTATTTTGGGAAAATTATATGACAATTTTGGGGATATTATCTCTATGGTAAAAGATAACATTTTTCTGTCTAAACATTCATTAATTATGAAGTCATTGGGGATACTTTGGATATTGGGTTATTTATTTTTTGAAATGATTTAAATATCTTGCAGATTATGTGTTAGGGAAAACACATTTTTTGTTTGTGTCTATAGGAATGATTTTTTAATTTTGGGATAAATTTAAAATTTATCATGGAAAAATATATTATCAAATAAATAAATCCTTGGGTTTTATTCTTATTTTGAAATATTATAATGATTTTTAATATAGTTATTTATGTAATGATATATCTAGAACCTTTAGTATTATAATTTGATTCTGCAGATTAATGAATTATTAATTAATATAGAGGTTTCTTCATTTTGGGAATTATCTCATCTTGTTCTAACCATTTTGATTTTTGTCAATTTATATGTATATGAGAAATATATTTTTCTCCTTTTTTGGATTTTATTCACCTCTATATGTTTATTTTAGTTCTTTATCCACAATAAATTCAAATTGAAAAATAATTGTTTTGAGAAAACAAAGAGTTTATGGATGAAATTTTTTAAAGGATAAAATCCAATTTTCATATATGTTTATTTCCTTATTTTATTACTCTAGATTATAAATTAAATCATCAATTCATAAAAAAAATTCAAAAGATAATGGTGTCGGATTACTTTCATTTTCAATGAATCAATGGTATTTTCACCCAACACATATTTATGATTTTATGATCATTAAATTTTTCCTAACCAAGTTCTCTCTAACTCTCTACTGGTCATTGGAAATTAGTTTAATTCTTATATTTTTATTATTTTCACTACCCACTAATGTTAACTTATTTGAAATCAAAGTAATTTTTTATTCTGTATGACCTTTATATATCCCATTCCATCCTTTCAAGATGAATGTTTATTACCCCTTTTTATGATGTGAGATTTCAAAAAGGTAAAATAAAGAGTAAATTTAACAATTGCATATCTCAAATTAAAATTTTATGGATTTAATTTATTATATGGAGAAAAATATAATATCCTCATATCTTAAAAGAAATACTATGTGTGATAGTGTACTAGATACACAACACAGAACTCAGACGAGCCATAAAATATTATTATTTAAATATGATAATTATAACATAGCCATTAAATTAGTGGGTATAAATATAATTAACTAAGTTATTAAATATATATAAATTTCATAAACAATATAAATTTATTTATAAATATATATTAATTAATCACATCATTTTTAGAAAAGTAATTTTATTCATTAAAAATATTTTCTCTTCAAAAAATTGGTTTAATTTATTTTTTGATAAAATATTATAATTAATTTATGGATCTTTTATAAATTTTATTTGAAAAATTAAATTTCAGTTTTTGAATGGTAATATCAATATTATATTAGGGTGAGTTTTTGGATTTTTCTAAAGGGATTGATTGTTCAATTAATCGTGAAAAACGCCCATTTCTAAAAGATTGTAATTTTGTTCCCTTCAATTCAGAAATTTCAAAGTATATGTAATTATAGAATTTAATTTAAAATTAATATAATTGTTATTTATATTTATATAATATAATTAAATACATTTTAATTATATTTACACCAAATTTTTTATATGTTACTTTTTATGCTCAAAAATGCATTTTTCTGAAAAACAATTCTCCTTCATGTTTTGAAGTTTTAATATTACAATATAGTATTCCACTTATGCGAATTGAATATTTAATAATGGATTTCATATTTTTAATCACAAGTTACAAATTTAGTATATAGTCCCCTCTTATTATTTTCTAACTACGAAATGTAACTATAGTAAATAATTTTAACTTTCATAATGGTTAATAATGTTAGAAATGGTTAAAGTAATATGATAATGGAAAAAATACAAAAAAAGTTTTTTTATCCTATATTATGGATTTTTTTCCATTCACATACTTTTTTTAGAAATTATGGCAATTTGGTTCCATTTTTCATTCATTTTTCCCTTTATTATAATTATGTTAAATATAAGCTCAAAAATGTTAATTTCATTATTTTAGTACTGATGATATTTTGTGACAGGTGTAACATGTTAATTCTATTTTTTGGTATTCATAAATAACTATTTTTATTCATTATTTTATTGGTAATTGTTTGAGTGTAAATTTGGTGAAATTTTTAATTTTTTGAAAATTTATAGGCTAACTCACGATTGGTAGACAGTTTGGGAACACTGTGTGGCCTTTCAGGACAACCCATGAAAACAATGTAAGTGGGTTTTTACACAGTTAGTGAATAGTTTCTCAAACAATTATCCCTCTTAATAAAAACCATGGGGACTATTTAAAATAGGAATAAGTCTAGTCCACACAGTTTGTCAAATAGTGCGGCTCTTCCCAGATAACCATGCACGAGATTTAAGTAATATGAAAATATTTCATTAAAATCCTAAAACCCTCATTTTAGATGTTGGAGGGACCTAAATTGACCCCATATTAGTTCTTGTTCTTTAGGATCACCGATGTGCATTTCTTGGCCCCTCAGAACCCTCTTGAAAGTGATTCAAAGCATGATTAATTCCATTCAATCTCCTCCTAGTTAGTTTCCACACCATGTTCTCTATATCCCAATACTTCTTTTGACCTAAATAGGTTTTTTTGGATTACCCTATTGATTCCTATATTTAATACCTATTTTTTTAATCTAAAACTAGGTTTGGTTAATGGTTTTCAATATCCATTTTCTTCATTGAAAATCCCCGATTTGGGTTTGGCATTACAATATTCATTGATCTAGATGTAGGTGGTTTTGTCATGATAGACATTATTTTTAACGCTGTATGGATTTATTTAATTTCAATTCTTTGAAATAAATTAAATATCTTGATTTTAATTATATTTTTATAATTAGTTTTTTTGGAAAATCATAATTCCATTCAATTGGGGTTTTAAAATTCTATTTTTCTTTTTAATTGGAAAAACCCCCATTTCAATTTAATTGGGGTGTGTTTATTATAATTAGTGAAATTTAAATTTTTTAATTAAAACTATGGAATGGGTTTGATAGAAAACTGTTAAAAGCAAAAATTAAAATGAATTGGTGGTTTGTAATGAAATTTATAGAAATTATTTTAAAAAAAATTATAGAATATAATTATTAGAGTGAATTATGAAATTGAATTGTGAATTTATTTCAAATTCCTATTTGTAAAAAATCCATTAAAATGGTTTTGGTAGAAAAAACATGGTTTCATCATATAGAACTTATTTTTTATTAAAACCCCATTTTTTAATAGAAATTAATATTTTTGTTATGGGGGAATGATATTTAATTGTATTTTAAGGTTTTTTAAAATAAATATTCTATCATTTTATTATAATAGATCACATGTAATACAAGGTAGTTAGTGAGTAATTGGGACAAACACACTATGTTGGAATTTCCTAAGCCTCAGATTGAAATTTTACCACAGTAAAAAAACATTGGTTAGAATATCTAATCCTCAGTAGCGGGACTTAGATGAGTCCACTCTTTCCTGTGCTGAAGGACATGTGTACACATTACTGCTTATTACATGACTGTGTTTGCATCCCATTACCTAGAATAGTCATACCTCTTGGAATATGACTATGTTTCTCGCCTATTTATATATTAGATATATATTTATTTTGTTGGTGTAATCTTATTACATACCTTCTAATTTATATAAACTCTTTTATATTAATGTTTTTATTTAATACATTTTTATAAAGTATAATTTTAAATGTATTTTCATCATTTTTAGTTGTGAACCATGATTTTATAAATTATATAGATTATTTGAAATGTAAATAATGGTTTGATTAAATAGGGTATTGAAATTCCAAAACCTAATTATTTTGAAAATTCAATTTTTCTTATTTGGTTAATTAAATGTTGGAATCTATTATGGAATACTTGGTGAGACCCTACTACGATTTTAGATCACACCCAACCTATCCTTTCAAGTGTTTATAGATTATCTTCGTTGAGGTTTAAGAAGGAGTAAAACAACGCTTGGAGGTGGTTCTAGTTATTATTCTATGGACATGGAGGGAAGTGTCTATTGGGACTTGGGTTTTATATCTTCTTTTTTTCATGTAAATTCATTTATTACTTTGGGTTTTCATACCTATTTGACTTCTAGTACAAATTTCACATTATATTTTCTTTTATTTTTAAACTAATTACTTATCATACATTCACAATGTTTGTGGAAGATTTTTCAACATTATTTATTCATCCTAGGTGCTATTTCGCTACCCATGTAGACTGGAAATTCCCTTCATGTAATGTCAGAATCAGTTCAGCTGTGATATTACCAGGGTACCTAGGTAGGTTCGTGATAAAGTGGTATCAAATCTTGGTTGAGATTCTTGTCTTGAAATAAATATGTATTTATGTAATCTTGATAGGATGTATGAGGTAGTTATGATTGATTGTCTCTTTATTGCTCACCGTAATAAACCATAAGTCACCAGGGGAGGTTTAGAAAATATAACTTGTGGATTAGTTCAAAAAATTTACTTTATTTTGATTTCTTATGAGATAAATCCAAATCATGTTTTCTATATATTGGGATTTATTTCCCCCCATTTCTCTATTTGAGTGTTAATATAATGCCTTTCTTGTTGTCTGTTGATTTTGTGTAGCATCATACCTCCGAGAAGACATGTGAATCTGATCTTGGAGGAAGTTTTTGTTGAACCACATTGATATATTAATTCATGGACTTGAATCTAGTTGAGGTGATTGTGTATATTGTCCAAGATCTAGGATTGAAACCACCACCAATCCTCGTTCAGTCTCTCTTCGTGGATCCTCAAAGGGATGTTCTCTAGGAATGTTATCGTGAATTAATTCACCATAAGACATCATCATGTAAAGGATAAAATTATCCTCAAGAGGATGAATAATGGTTGAGTATTATGGAACATGTTTTTGGTTTCTTGGAGACACCTGACAAAATTAATATGAAATATTCCCCCGCTATGACGAAAGGATTGAGTAAGAGATGGTGTCATACTATGGTGAAGGAAAAGAATCATGAGGGATTTGATTTGAATGGATTCAATTTTTTTGTCAACTAGTATTTTCTAGAGTAGATGTTGTTGGCCAAGTCTATGGAGTTTTTCAAACATTAGTAGGCTGACAGGATCAAGACAGTGTATGAAAACCATTTTCCTAAGCTCATGAATTTCGCACCACACTTAGTATAGAATGAGAAGATTAAGGTTCAGAGGTTTGATTATTTAATTATTCCAGATATTCATTATCGGGCTTTCATGTTGAAGTTGTATTCTTTAAAGTTATGATGAGTAGAGCATTGATGGTTGAAAATGAATTGGCTAGTATTTTAGGGTTCTCAGGAGTTTCTTTCACTCATAGTGGAAGCGTGGGTTCCTTTAAAGGAAAGAAGAAGTGGTATTATTCTAGTGGTGGTGTTCGATATCATGGTCATTCTAGACCTCATGCAGTACCTAAAATAGGATCATTGATTACTAGTGTGGAAAACCTAGGCATTCTAAGAGGGTTTACATAAAGGCACACCAAGTATTTGGTTCTTGTGGATGTTCAAAACACTTATAGAAAATATTCCAAGTTTATTCCATATTGTGTAGTGGGACAAGATCATTTTATGATTCATAATTTGTAGGTAAATTATATTTGTCATGTATAAAAGGCCTCCATCCATAGGCATTTGGAACAAATATTCTTCCTAGAGTATAATTTTGTCCATAAGAAGCGTATAGAGGTCCAACAAACGTGATATGTACCGTCACCATAAATTCATTTTTAATGACATATTTATTTGAAACTTTTATATCTTATTAGTTTATTTCAAATAAATTTTTAATCTTAAAAATATTCCTACAACGATTTTTTATTTTTTTATGGACATTACTACACCACATAGTGTGAATAGATAGTTATGTCTCTATATTTCCTCTTCTTTTTTCTCTCTATTAGGTGTCAAGCATTCTTATAGTTTTCTGATCCTCAGAAAAAAGTTTCTCTATGTCATATTTGGGGTAGGTTGGGTCATTTCCAATAAATCAAATATTAATTTTTTTCTTCGACAGGTCTCCTTTACTACACCTAGTGGTGTGTTCCTTATTTTTAAATAAGAATGGGACCCAAGGTTGTGTAAAGATGGAATTTATTATCCAAATATTGGGAAATTAATTTTATTGTTTTCTGTTGATTAGGAGTTTGAATCATTGAGTGATGATATCCCTCTAATTTTAATCAATTTTCCTAAAGTTTTTCCTTTGTAATTCTTTGGTCTAACACTTGTAAGGGAGGTGTTTTTTCCTATTAACTTAGTTACTGGTACTCAATCAGTTTCTATTCCTTTTTTACTACATGTCCTGAGATGAACTTAAAGAGTTCAAGACTCTATTGGATGATATTCTAGGGAAATTATTCTTACCTGCTACTAGTAAATATGATGGTTTACTTATCCTATGTGTTGATTATTGAAAGGTCAAATCGAGTTACAATAAAGAACAAGTATATTTTTCTATGAATTTATGATATGTTTGATCTGATGAAATGGGTAATACGGTTCTCAAATATTTATATTTACTCTATTTAACATCAATTTAGCTTAAAATAATGAGCCATTCAGAAAACCACATTTTAGATAAGGTACGACCATTATGAGTATCATGTTATGACATTTGGTTTAACCAATTATCTTGAATTATTTACGAAATTAAAGAATAGGATTTTTTATAGGTATTTGATTCTAATGTGGTAGTATTTTTGGATGATATCCTTGTCTACTCTATATACAAGGAGGATCATCTGAATCTTCTTAGAGGAGTTATGAGTTTTCTAAGAAATCACAAATTATATGGCATGCTTTTGAAATGTGATTTCTGTATTTAGAAAGTGAAATTTTTGAGACACATGGTGTTAGAAAATGGTTTTTAAGTTGAACTTGAGAAGGTAAAATTTTTTATGGAAAGAGAAAACCCATTGAATGGTTTTGAGATTCAAATATTATTGAGATTGGATGGGAAGATGGATCTCATCATCTTAGGCCACCCAAGAAGAATGATCCATCCAATGACCATGAACATTCAATTGTGATACATTGGGTTCAGGTTTGGGTTCTGTTCTTAATCCAGGTGATCATGTCCTTGCTTATGGATCTCATCATCTTAGGCCACCCAAGAAGAATGATCCATCCAATGATAACGAACATTAAATTGTGATTCACACACTTAAATTACAATGCCATTAACTTTATGAAAAAATGTTAACCTTGTTTTCGGACCACATGGTATTGAGTTATATCCTCTCTCAAAAATATTTGAGTCACTGTTAGAGGCTTTGGGTTAAATACCATCAATCTTTTGACTTTGAAATCGCCTATACCCTAGGGAATTATAATGTCATTATAGATGATTTATGAAGGAAACTTCTGACCTATGATATGAAAGAATATTAAAAAGAGTGTAACTTAAGGGATCCCTTTCCATAACTGCATGTTCGAGTCTAGGAATGTAGGGATGAGGTTTATTTGGATAGTGTTCAGTTGACATCCACTCTTCTCAAGATGATTTTAGGAAAAATAATCACGATGATGAGTTCCATATAATTATAGATTCCTTATGGAGGGGATAATGTTGTTGAGTGTTTGTTCTCCAAAAAGGGTATTATATGATTTTGAAATTATTTTTTTTGTGCCATTAGTGACAAGGAAAGTTGTGATGGACTATTTTTATAAATATTAGTTTTTTGTGAACCCAGGGACCATGAAAATGTTCTATGATATATGGGGAAAATTCTAGTAGATAGGTATGATATGGAGAACTACTAAATTTTTCTGACATTTCTATGCATGTCCACATATTAATGCCTATCACTAGAAAACATTATGTTTTCTTCAACCACATCCAGTGAAAACATTGATGTTGGTTGAGATATATATGGAAGTTTTTTTTTGGTTTTCAAAATACCTATATAAAGAATAATGTTATATGGGTTGTGATGGATCAGCTGCCAAAATCAGATCACATTATACACATTCATGATACAACCAATGTTGTGGTGTTGGTAAATATCTATGTGAAAGATATTGTTCATTTTCATGGACTTCAATCTGCTACAGTCTTTAATAGGGATCCTTGATCCATTTCTCATATTTTTAGTGTCTTTTAGGAAGCACTGGGATCTCACATTCATTTAGGTATGACATACTATCCATAACCAGATAATGAGACCGAGATATCTATATAATTACTTGAGGATATACTTTTTCCTTATTTTCTCGACTTTGGTGGGTCTTGAAATGATAACTTGGGGATGGTGTTGTTTTTTTATAACAATTATTACTAATTTTCAATTAGAATGGATCCTTTAAAGGCCTTGTAAGGCCATCCTTGCAGACCTCCATTGTGTTGGTTAAATACTAGTGAATGTTCCTTATTTAGAAAAATCATTGTGCAAGAGACAATTTAAAAGATTCAAATAATTTTCCAAGAATGTTGAATAAACAAAGATGATAAAACTCTTATGTTGATCATCATCACATACCAATGGAGAATTAAATTAGTGACCAGGTGTGCTTCAAAGTATCACCCCATTTAGTTCATCTATGGATGGGGAGGAAATAGAATCTTTCTCCTCACTTTGTGGGACCTTTTAGGTTATTAAGAAGGTGAGAAAAGTTTCTTACAATTTAGAACATCAACCACAACTGACATGGATACATAACATGTATGATGTATCTCAACTATGAAAGTATATATATGATCCATTTCTTATTTTGACCTAGCATGATCATGAGGTTCAACCTAATTTATCTGTGACTAATGTCCATTGAGGAAAGATAATTCTAAGACCATGATACGTCATGGTAGGATGATACATTTGGCTCAAGTGCTATGGTAGCATGGTTCAGATAATAATGAAATGTGGGAGAGGGGGAACTAATGAGAGAACAACGGAATCATCTATCACCACTATAAAAATGGCCCTTTAACATCTCTATAACAGGCCTTTAACGGTGCTAAAAAAGTGCTGACTATCATAATGCGATTAAAAGGAAATTGCTTTTTCATTGCTAGGGAAGCGCTGATAAATTATATTTTCATTAGTTCTTCTAAAAACACTGATAAAAGACCCCATTTATTAATATATGTAACTACCACTGATAAAGGTAACCTTTATCATCTCATTTACAAGTGCTGAAAAATGAATCCATTATCATTGCAAATAAATGCACTGATAATGGGGTCCTTTGTCATTGTATGAAAAATCACCAATAATGTATCCCTTTATAGTAGCTTCTAAAAGTGATGAAAAAGGAAAATGTTAGCAGTACATTTACAAGACCTAATAAATGATTCGTTTATAAGCACATTTAGTAGCACTGATAAAGTGAAATACTACATGGGGATGTCCTAACACACTATAAATCTAGAAACATGGCATTTAGTGTGCTATAACAACACACTACATCACCAGAAAGAGCACTAGAATGAAAATTCAAAATTATCAAAATGATATAAAATTTGAGAATTTAAATTATATTATATTAGAATACAGAGAGAAGAATAAAACCCTATTATATTGTATATCAAATAATTTATTACTAAAATTAATGTCTATTTTTAATAAAAAGGAATACATCGAGTCACTGTGAGTCAGATTGAGGTGCGAATCATTCCTTTTTTTGTCAAAAAAAGACTTATGTATCATATTCCTAAAGTAGCTAAACAATATGAATTTGTTTTATCAGTTTTGAGTATGTCTGTTTTTTTCAAACAGAAAAATTAATGACAATTTTGAATAAAAAGATGAAATTTGTGTCATACTAGTCACATTGTTTGTTGGATTTAGTTGTAGCTGATTCCAACATGTCTCAAATGACTTATGGATCAATTTCATAAATTATCAAGACAATCTGAATGTGTTTCCTTAGTTTTGAGTATGCCATTTTTTTACTAAAATATCATTTTAAACTGGATACATGAACTTTTAATCATATATGTTTCATTGTGTGTGAGTTTTATTGGATATTGACTCATACACATCACAAATGAATTATGAGTCATTTTCTTAAATTATCATGGAAATCAAAATATATTTTCTCAGTTTTTAGTGACTGACACTTTTTTTATGAAAATGTTAATTATAATCTGATAACAGACACTTAGAGTCATACCAGTCACATTGTGAGTCTTATTGGGGTGTGGTTGATTCCTACACATCACAAATGAAATATGTATTATTTTCCAAATGTATAATCAATATCTTAATGTTTTTTCTTTATTTTGAATATGTCGGTTTATTTTTAATCAAATTGAAGACAAATTGGATTAAAAAGATGCACTTAGAGTCATACCGGTTACACCGTGCATTGGATTAAAATTTGTATGACTCTAACATGTCTCATATGACATATGTATCATTATCCTATTTTATCATGAAAATAAAATGTGTTTCCTCCATATTTAGTATGCCACTTATTTTTTTTATAATATGTAAATTTTAACTAGAAACATAAATTTTAATTAATACAAGTTTCATCATGTGTGGGTTTGACATGAGACTGATTCCTACACATCAAAATTGAATTATGAATTATTGTCACAAATTATCATGAAAATGTGAGTTTGTTTTCTCAGTTTTAGAGAGTGAAACTTTTTTGTAGTAAAATGTAAATTTAAAACTAATAACAGGCACTTTGAGTGATAACAGACACATCATGAGTTGGATTGAGGTGATACTGAATCCTACATGTAAAAAATTACTTATGGATCATTTTCCTAAAGTAAAAAAAAAAATAAAAATGTGTTTTTTAGTGTATTAATTGTTTTTTTATTAAAATTAATGTCAATTTTGAATAAAAAGATGCACTTAGAGTCATACTAGTCACAACATGCATCATGTTGAGATGTGGATAATTCTGATATGTCTCAAATGACTTATAGATCATTTTAATAAATTATTAATAAAATCCAAATTTTCCCATAGTTTTGAGTAAGACACTTATGTTTTGAACTATAATTTTATTTTAAACTAAAAAATGCACTTTTAGTCATACAGGTTTCATCATGTGTGGGTTTTACAAGAGACAGATTCATACACATCAAAAATAAATTATGAATCATTCTTCTAAATTATTACGGTAATCCAATAGTGTTTTCTTGGTTTTCAGTGAGTAAAATTTTTTGTATTAAAATATCAATTTTAAACTGACAATAGACACATTGAGTAATGTCCATGACACCGTGAATCATATTATGGTGGGATATATTCCTTCTCGTAAAAAATTGATTATGGGTTATTCTCCTAAAGTAAAAAAAATATGAATTTTTTTCAGTTTTGAGTATGTTAGTTTGTTTTCAATAAAATTAAGTTTAATTTAGAATAAAAAGACATACTTGGATTCATACTAGTTACACCATTCATAAGATTTATATGTGGCTGATTAAAAAATTTCTCAAAAGGCATATGGATTTTTTTCATAATGTGTCAAAATAATCTGAATGAGTTCCCTCAATTTTGAGTATACCACTTATATTTGTTATTATAATGTCATTTTAATCTAAAAACATGATATTTTTGTCATACAGGTTGCATCATGTGTTTCTTTGAAATTAGAAGGATTCTTATAAGTCACAAATATAAATATGAATCATTTTCTTAAATTGTTAATAAAATCCAATAATGTGTACTCGATTTTCATTAAGTGACACATATTTGTATTAAAATGTAAATTTTAAATTGATAATGGAAAATTTGACACCCAAACTCCTTGATTTCCATGATATATCAATTGTGGTTTAACTCCAATAGTTCTCTCATACACATGATGACATCTGTGGTTGATTAAAAAAATATTTATTCAAACATTTTAGTTTAATTATGTAAATATTTGATGAATAGGGGTTCTATATATGTTGCTTCAATAACAGTAGTTGATAAATTGAGTCATCCAACATAGCATTTTCTTATTGGTGGGTTACTTCCCTGTATAAAATCACTTAAACAAGTTGTGAAAAATAGTATTTCAATAAGCCACCTTAAATACTTGCACAGTGAGTCTTATCCTTGGTGACAAGTGTTGTGTGCGCTTTTCAAAAATTATTCTCAAATATAATATTCATATGAACTTCATTCAACTTAATATCCAAAAAATTTATTGTTTATAAGGTAGTGTTTTGTATCCTCCTTCACCTCGGTATCTACCCCAGTTATGCTCTCTGCCTTCTCCTCCACATTAGTCTCCGACTTCGACTATGCCTTTACCTGTACCTCTTCCTCCACCTCTGCCTCTGTCTCCACCTCCTCTATTTCCCAAAAAATATTTTATTTCATGTTAATGATTCTAAAAAATTGATTTCCTCTATTATAAATCTCTTTGAGAAAGAGATAAAAAATTATATATAAGCATTGTGACTGTAATTCCTCACACCCTAAATATATATCTAAGGTCATAAATTATACTAGATCACAAAAATATCATATAATAAGCTACATATTTTTTGACATACATTCTAACAAAAATTATGCTACCATCTCATTTCTAAACAGAATTATTCCTTCTTTTGAGTACCTAAGTTTTTGTCAATATTTATAGTACGAAAAAAATATAGAAATACAAATTATTATGACAATTATTTAGTGAAATTGTATTTACCTTCATAAATAACCTATATGATATGCTGGTCTCTTCATGATTTATAATCCCTATTTAATATTTGCAAATACAATATCCAGAATAGATTCGATTATCTTGTTTTGGACATTATAGAGAAATTTAACAAAATAATTATTTTTTAAAAAATTAATTGATAGTTAAATACTTCAATATATGAATTAATTTTTTCAATTTTTTGTAATTCACAGGCTTTATCCCTTCAAAAACCAACTTCATGTAGTGATTTAGCGAATATTTAGTGACCTCCCTAGTAGAAAAAAATTCTTATTAAAACATAAGTTGAAATATATAATTCAATTTTATCTATAAAATTTTTATTATAGTGTATTACAAATTCACAATACACATCATGTTTGGATAGTTGGTTTGATATCCATTCATTGGATCAAAGAAATAAATATTCAAGGTTCCCATATTGACTGAGATCAATATTTAGTGCTCCATAAAAAACAACTATGTAATTCTAAAATTAAAAATAAATTTTATTTCACCAGATTGGAGAGTTTTACATTTTCATCATAGGAATCGAAAATAGTGTTTTTTCTGCATCTATTTTATTAAATAATTTAATTAACTCACCTTATTTCATCTTAGTTTATTCATCATCCAAAGTAAATTTTTTCATCAAAATGATAGAAGGATTACTGAATCCAAAGCAGGATTCACATGATATTACCTTAATATAGTTGAACAATAAAAACCTATAGAAATTATGAATATTTATTAAACTTAATAAACATATTAGGTCAGTATTTGGATAGATGTAATATGAAAATTCCCCTTATGTTTTTATCCAAAACTGAGACTCCTAGCCATTCATGGATTAGAATCTGATTTTGAGTCTTGAGACCAATTATTTTTGTGAAGGAACATCCATATATTTATTTTTATTATTCATTATAAGACGTAGATTTGTCTTTAAATGTGGTATATTTATGGAGTTTTAAGGATAATATATGATTATCTAGAAAAATAAAAGATAATCTAATCTCAGAATGACTTTTTGTATTCTTGGTCGATTCATAAGGTTATTTTTATTTGACCTTCCATTTCACCACTGCTTTTTCCATGTGTAATATCATGCCTCAATTCAAAAAATTTATCATTAACTATTCATGCTTTTTCATATGAAAAAAATTGTTAATGACAAACCACATGTATCTTTATAAGATTATATAGACATGCTATGAAAGCTATAATAGCATATTTTCCCATTAAAACATCCAGAACATCAAGTAGAATCAGAAACTCAGTACCCTACTGATGAGATACTCTGATCCCCACTCTCCTGTGATCATTTGTGAGGTATTGATGGTTTAGCTTGTATCACTAGATATTATACACTGTACCCATAGCAACACAGTAGTATGTGGGTGTTGACAGATACAAATCACATACAACTGTACCCGACAGATTTGAAGTAATATATTGTTATCAGAAGTTGTTTGATTCACATATATGAGAAAGAGTAATTAAAAAATTGATTAGAATGGATAATATAAGTGGTTGTGTGGAATGAATACCATTAAAGCTAGTGAGATTATTTTTTCATATGTGGATATTTACTCCACCATAGGTTATCTTTGATCATTTCTTATACATTGGTCTACCAAACCATACCAAACTATAATATCTTCTAGTGAGTCTATTTTTCTCTTAAATAATCTCAACATATTATATATATCTTTATGTGGTTTTATATCCTCAAAATATGTCTGTGTACAAACTCCAAAACATAATCCTATAAGACAACCTTATTTTGTAGGCCACTTCAATGCCATTGAAAGTATCTTGTATTTTGGAAAGACAATTGAAGATTCTAGAGTCTAAACCATATAAAACAATGAACATTAAATAGATATTTTTATGTTATATTGTGACAAGGAATAAATAATTACAGTTATTTCATGCTTACACATGTTTCTTGTACCATTTATTGTGTTTTTATCCACTAATTAAACCTCTTTATTTACACAAGCCTTATTCTAAAGCACATGGCATGGAATGAAAGTGGCCTAATATTTTGACTCGTCAATATGAATATCAAAAAAGGACTTCTGTTTCTTCTTATCACATAAATAGAAATTTATTGTTTATTTAAAATATATATTAATTTCTTATCTAATGAAGTATACCCCATCCTTGATTTTCAATAGGGGTACATTATTTTTTATGCACGTTCATTTTTTCAGAACTCTTTTGCAGTTTCTAAATTAAATTTTTTGAACGAAGTCGGGTAAAAGAAATAATTTCAAATAATATATTATTGACTTAAATTCACCTAAATTATGATGATTTATGAAATCATTCCATGTTTCCTACTTTATAATGTGTTCATAAACAACTGGTGGGTGAGGATTTAGTTTCCCCTCAACAACCCTAAGATATAACATCATAAGTAGTGTTCATAAGCCTCTATGGGATTTTAAAATTCCCATTAAGAAAAATATATTAAAGAAATATTATAAAATAAATGATCTCTACCAGGAATAATTAAAATTAAATCAATGATTCATTATATAATATTCTATTGAAATAGATAAATTATATTGTAACATTACCGTTATATCATTCCAAAGTATTTCCTTCATTATAGGCTAGATGTGGTTCCATGAATCAATATCAATGAGCACATTCATCCTCATTTTGACCCCAAGAAAACTAAGAATCATTGACTTTTTGGGGTAAATTGGATGGCCACATTAATTCCAACTAACCATAAATTTAATACCCTAACTTCTCACCTTGATAATTAAATTCACCACTGTGATGTTTCATTATTGTTGCTTTTTTAGTCTGCTTGTTGTTGATCCCCTAATAATTTCATAGTTTCATCAGTAACAACATGTTCTTCATTGGGATTGGTAACATCATCATGTGTAGATGAAACTGTTTGAATAAGTTGGAAAACTTTTAATTTTTCTTGAATAAAAACAATACAATACACACCATGCATAAAATTCCACATTACATGCATCTTGCATGAAAAATTTTAATATCTTGAACATATATAAAATACTTCAATACTCCATGAAAACTAACCTCCACTACCTTTATTTTATTTTTCCTCATATTTTTGATTTTCTTCCATCTCTTTATGATGGATTGGACTCCCTCTTTCAAACATTCCTTCCTCTAATCATTGTGGTTTTAATGTTCCTCGATAACATACCTCCCAAATAGTTACTATTTCAATTTGTTTCCTGGTATCCATCCACCATCTTTGTGGAAATTAACCTATGTTTAATTAAATACACTATCCAAAAGTCATCCCTTATCAAGTGATGAAGATAATTTTGGATGACCACTATTGAGAGTAGTTTAAACAACATATAAGAGATGAGAGATGCATATCAAGCAATAAAATGAAATAATAATTTTTTGGGAGATTAAAGGTTCCTAACACTACTATGAGAACATCAAATAATCCACACTAAACTGCACCAACTCTGTCCAATGTTACGAGTACTTTTCCCTCACTTTTACCACAAATATAAGATCTCTATATTCACAAATTTCAAAAATAACTTAAATGGAATTTTATTTATAGATTCTAACATATTATATTTTAAAAATAAAGTAATGGACATTCAAATCTACATGAATTCCAGTCACAATCATTTTATTCCACTCAAATACTTTAATATTTGTCCACATAATATGAAATGTTTTCTTGGTAGGCGTTAGAGGAGATACAATCTTTTGGTTGTATTAGTATAACGCGGATGAGAGATCCTAACAATAATAAATTTCTCAAAGATTCCAAGAAAAAGTATCCTCAAGATGAACCTGAAATAAGGGCTTGAGATTTATTCTAATTATGGGAGGAATACCCTCAAGAGTCTTATTGGACCACTTTTAAATATTTCATGGTTGAAGGGGAATCAAACAAAAAATTTCATTTAATATGTTTTTATCATAAAAAATGTGGAACACATGTATTTTTAAGAGTTTATCCATCGTAGTGGTATTATCATCCAAGTATGATTAACTATGGAGTTCTTATAGGAACAAATGTGATTGAACCCAAATTAAAAGTTATTGTTAATAAAGTGTCTTCAAAATTATCAATGTGAGTTCAATAAGAAAATTAACATCAAGAAACTGAAAAAGTCATTCATTATGTTTTGATTAATTTTTATGAGTCAATTTTTGTGTTCTTAAAACGTATTTGATGAGGGGAATGAAAGGTTGAAAGAGTTATAGAAAGAGTTAAAAGATGCGGTATTCAAAGGTGTGGTTGTTACATTGATGAAGATTAATGAATATAATTTCAGAGGGAGGTATGTCATTATGGATCATTGAAACCAAATTAATGGGATGAAGGCTAGTTTTAAAGAGTGAGTTCAATCCATCATTTTGAAATGGTGGGAAATCAAGTGTCTCTGGATGGATTATATAAGGGTAGTGAACGTTAATTGTAACAGAGTATTGAAGAATTATACATCTATTCATGACAGAAATAATTTTCATGTGAGATACCTGAAAATGAGTAATTTTATACATGAAGTGTATTGTATTGTATATCTATCTTACCAAAATGAATCCTTATTTAAAAAACCTTATTTTTGAAACCCATGGTCTTTTTATGAGATGTTATTAATTTTTCTTGTGACTATTTTTTTGTAGGCTTCTTTGAATAATCATACATAAAGAATAGTTTCATAAAATTAAAATGAGATACATTGTTTTAATGTGAATCAAGGGAATGTAAAATCATCATAGAAAACATACCTACTTACTTTAATTAACCACTTTATATACATTTTGGTTCACATGTAGTTGATGTTTCCATGGGTTGTAGGTTTCAGAAATTGATTATTTACTAGATGGGATAGTGAATCAAATGATAGCTACTAGAGAAATGAAGAGTTTGTTTCGTGAATGGTAGGTTGGTTATTCATATAGGGTTTTATTTTTACCTAGGTTTTTTCAAATTATTATTGTTTTTTATAGGTATTAATATTCATGGGATTTTTTGTGTACTATTTTACATAGATGTCCTTGAAATGTGAGTTCATTTTCTAAACCATTTCTTAAGGATCATGTGAAATGCTACATATTTATTATCAATCCTTTGAAGATGGTTGATGGTTCCAAGGGTTTAGTAAATGTTTTTTCTATCTCAGGTTAGGTTATGAATAGTTGGACTATATTGTGATTTCATGGTTTTATAAAAGATATATTTATTGATAAGAGAAAATATACACACACACAAATAATAAAAATAATTTATCTTTAAATTCGGTCAGTTTATCAAAAATCAACTGATTCGTCGAGAGAAATTTATTTAAAAAATTATTTGATAGAAAAGTAAATTCATAAATAACATCTTATATAGATGAGGCTATATATGGAAACACATTTACTAGAATCTAATTTGGTGTGTTGTGTTATGGAATTATTTCATTTATAAATCCAAAATAATGTAAATTCATAAAATTTATTTACTATATATTTATTAAAATTCAATATTTATTTTAAATAATTATTTATTTAAATGAAATTTGAAATTATTGGAATCCATTCAATGATAATGGAAATAAATTTTATCTAATTTAATGACATCGATATCCCATTGAATATCATCTTCTATCATAAATATACTTTTTTGTTGAATATAATTTTTAGTAAATTAATTAATAATCAGAACTGATCAATCAATTATTGACACACCTCTTCTTGAAAATACATAACAACTTGGTTTGATCAAATAAAGAACAAAAAGGTATGTTTATTTTGATTTCAATGAAAATATAATTTCTTTTTTTATTATGAAATTATATCTATATAACATATTTATAATTTTAAATAATATAAACTTTAAAATTTACACATTAGTTCCTTAAATTATATTAACCCATTCACATTGAAACAATAAATATGTTAACCCCCTTAATACTATTCATATCAAATAACAATCCCTCTAAAATTAGTGCAATATATGGTAAATTTTTTTTCATCTTCATGTGACCGTCAAAATATGGAACGAAGATTCAAATTATGAAAAACCACACTATCTGAAATTTAATAAAATTAATATACTAGAAACATTAAAAAAATTACAATTAGTTGCAACATTAGAGAGAAATGCAGTTCAAAGTGGTCTCTTATGAAGCCGGAATGGGTTTACAGTGTTGGGGTAGTTTTTTGTAGATATAGGTAAGTGAAAGGGAGAGAGAAATGATATGTAGGGTTCCTCATGGTTAGAACATTACAAAAAAAACAAATTGTGCAACTCTAATGATCAAACATTGATAGTGTAAAAATAAGAAAATAACATACATTGGATTCTTGGCTAGATTTTTCCAATAGAAGTTTGGGGAAGTAGTTCCATAAGGATAGGATTTCCTTGAGAGCTTGAAAATCGTGATTGAAAGAGTAACAGTTAAGGTTCTTTTAAATATATTAGGGGGGCATTACCAATGATTTCAAACAAGTTCTGATTAAATGACATTTTATCATCACTAAAAAAGAACTGATAAACTAAATCTCTATCATCACTAACATTTTAGCATTGATAAAGATTTCTTTTATCAGTGATAAAACCTTAGCACTGATAATAGATTTATAATTATAATTATAAATAAAAATTGTTTTAAAAAATAAATCTATTTATATATTTTTTATTATAATTTTATATTATTTAAATAATTAAATATTTAGATATAATTGAAATAACAATTTAAAAAAAATTATATTATATTATTTATATTTATAAATATATAATTTTATAAATATATAAAATATACATTTGGAAATATATTTATAATTATTTATTTTTAATTATTTATTTATAATTACAAATATATTTATATCATTATATAATTGTATATAATTATTAAAATATTTATATCATTATATATTTATATATATATAATAAATATTTATAGATACAAATACAGAAAATATATCCAATATTTAAATACATTTTTTATTATTTTCTAGTTATAAATATATTTTTTTACATTATTTATATTTATATAAATATATATATTCATTAATTAAATACATTTAATATAATTTTATAGTAATTTAAATATATTGTTATCTATTTATAAATATATTAATAAAAAAATTTAAAAAATAATATTATTATATTATTATATTATTATATATTTATATATATCGCCTAAATCGCAATTTAGTGGTACTTACCTTTGTGGGTCTTAGCTTAATCCTGAGTTCAAATCTCACTAAGTACATTATATAGATAACTTTATTATAATTTTATATTTATTTAAATAAATTTAATTATTTATTTATAATTATATGAATACCATTTATAAAAATAAAATTTATATATTTATAATAATTATAAATAAGAAAATTATAAATATAAAAAATAAACATTAATATATTTATGTATAAATATTTATTTAAATATATATTTTTTAAATTATTAATGGATAATATTATACATGAATTTTAAAAATGAGTGAAATTGAATAATTCAAAATGAGTTTGTATTTAAAATATTGTAAACAATGGATAAGCTTCAACAATGAAATATAAAATACAAAAAAATATGGATATATATTGAAATAAAGATGAATTCATGTTGAAAATACAAAAAAACATAGAAAATGAATATATATAAATAAATGATCAAATATGATCAAATTGAAAAAATAAAATATTAAAGATGAACAAATAATACCTAAATCTATTTATATTAACAATAAATAAATAAAATTGACCAATTGAAAACATAACATATTAAATGTATCCTATTAAAATTAAATTATTAAATATAATACAATTTGAATAAATTACTTAAATATTAGGTGTGTGTGCTTCTTAATATGATTTTATAATTGTGAAAATATTTATGAGTGTGTATATTGTATATTAAAATTAATTCATTATATATATATATAAGTATGTGAAACCAATGTAACACAAGAAGTTTGATGTATGTTACATTGAAAAATATAACTACATTAAAAATGAATTAGACATTAATATATTTACATTTTTATTCATTTTCATTGTATTTATATTTAATATATAATATTTATTAATATTTATAATTTATATCAATATATATATATATATTATAATTATTTATTTTTATTCATAATTGTTTAATTAATACATTTTTAGATAATTTTATAATGTATTCATTTTTAAATATATTTTTTAATAATTAGAATTTACTCAAATTATTTTATATATTTTATATAAACTATTTATTATGATTTATAATATGTATATATATGTATATGTGTGTGTATAATAAATTTAATCATACTTAATAATAATTATTTAATTAGTAAAATGTTTAATTTTTTTCTTAATTTACTGATTTTTAAATTTTATTTTCTTAATTATTTAGTATTATTCATTTTACATATCTATGTATTTCATATATACTATTTATTAATTTTTATAATTTATATATATGAATATTCCATTTTTATTATTTTAACCATATTTATTTAATTAATAAAAGTCTTGATATATAAATTTAAATTTTTTTGGATTAATTATATTACTTTATTCTAGACCATTATTAACACTAAAATTAAAGCACTCATAAAAGGTATTCCTTATGGATGCAAAAAATAAAGGATTGATAAAGGATAAAATTTATCACTACTAACAATAAAGCAATGATAAAAGGTACATTTTAACAGTACTAAACGTAAGTGCTCATTAATGCTACCCTTTATCATCACTATAAAAATTGATAATAAAGGGTACCTATTATCTTTATGTTTTTCAGTGCTGATAAAGTGTACCCTTTTTCTGCATTTCGTTTAGCACTGATAAAGGTTGACTTTATTTAGGCTTTTTTCTAGTTCTGATAAATGTCAGCACTGTAAAATGCATCTTTTGTAGTACTGTATTTGGCATCGGAGCTTATGAGTAGGATTTATAGGGATAGAATGTTTCTATGGAGGGGAGGTTATAACATCTTGTTACTATTTTAAGGTATTCCTAAACCCCTCTTTTTAATCATCCTTGGTTGGGTCTTGTTTGAGGGTAAACTTGGTAAAATTTTAAATGTTTGGAAAATTTATATATTAGGACATGGTTGGAACAGAGTTTTCCCAAACTGTGTGCCCTCTGAAGCCAAACCATGCATAACCAGAAAATGGAATTGTAATGACTTGGATTTCCCCAGGTCATTCCATTGTGAAAATTCAGTGTTTAGGGTGTTCTAGGAGAGAACGGTAGCTCATTTCAAGAGTTTTTCCAAATTTCATGTTTTTTTAGTTTTCCATCAGTGAGTCAGGGGCGTCGGCATCAGTGAGTCAAGGGCATCAACATCAGTGAGTTAGGGGCATCATCATTGGTGATTCGGGGCCTCAGTATCATTGAGTCAAGGGTGTCGGTGAGTCACTGCGTGGGTAGCTCAACTTCGATGGCTCAGTGTCAGCATGTTATGTCGGTTGCTCACCCATCTGGGGCTCAACATCGGTGACTCACCCATTGGTGACTCACCCATCAGTGACTCATTTAACATTTTTCCCAGTTTTTCTATTTTGTACCCTCTTACGCCTTATTTGATGTAAACGAAGCCTAATGCCTTGTTTAGGCATTTTTAAGGGTGTTTCAAAGGATATTAAGAATATCTTCAATGTCCCAATGCTCCGATGAAATTGATATACTCAAACTGTGTGATCTTGACCATGATCCCATGTTAATTGCTTTTGAAACCTTTATTCCTTTAATATAGGATCTGGCTCTTCAAAGGTGGGATCTTCCCTTCCTTGTGTGTTTTATATTCCCTCTTGGTCTGCCTAAAGTTTCCCTCTCTAGAAGAATCATGTGCATGTTCTATATCCCCCTCTTGCTCATTTTTCTCGTGGTTTCATGCTTCTCGAGAGATTTCCTATTCTTGGAACATGAATTACCTTTGGTCACCATCGATTTCATGTAGGGATTTCTTTTACCTCTCTTTAATTGTGCATCATGTGGGGTCTGAGTACTAATGATTCCTTATGAAGAGATGGTGAATATTTTTCTTAAACTGGGTAATAAATAATAAGGGAATATGATCAAAAGATAAGAGGGAACATTAAAAAAACATGATGGGAGTGGTTTTACGGTTTATCGCCTATTCTATTTGATTATTTTATAGTTTATATTGGTATTATTCCTTTAAAAATTCATGTTAATGGTGGTCTTTTCTTGCACACGGGTGATGTCCTTTTTTTCATGATGCTTGAAAATGGTTGTAACATGAAATATTTTTAATCACAAAAACCTGGATAATTGAAATGGATGTCCTAGGATCAAACCTATTGTGTAACCACCATAGTTATTTTAAAGTGTAATTAAAGAACCCCTCTTGATAAACCTGAATATTCTTGGCTTAATGGTATGGTTGCGAGTTGAGTTTTCTTGGTTATTTTAGCTGGTTTGGTATGTTTTTGTAGTGGGGTTGTGTTTTTAGTTGTTTTTGTCATTGGATTTGTGTATGGGGTGGTAGGGGAGCATGTGAGTATCCAAGACTGAGAGACAAATTGACTATGGAATGTATAGACTTGTATGCAGGGGGACTAACTTTTTTTGTGTTGTGTCTATGGAGAAATGTTGGGAAGTCATACTATAGTGTGGTTATGAACTTTTTAGGCATTGGGACAACATCTGGGAAATGGTTGGGCAATAGGGCAGTAGGACTGGTTTGTGTCATGACATTATGTTTATTGGTGTGTTGGGTATGGCGATGTTTTGCAGCGGGGCTTCCAGTCCTAGTCATAAGAGGAGGATTGTGTGGTATAACAATGAATATTGATAGTTGACGGTGGTTAAATGGGTGTCTGGGGAAAAAGGGGGTGTGTAGTGGGACTTCAGGTTGTTTTTTCTCAGTTGTTTTTAAAAATCGGTGTTAAAATAGTTATGTTTACCTTGGAGCTTCTTCCTATGATCAATGATGGTAGTACCGAAGAACGAGGTGAGTTTTTTTTGGAAGTTTCGTTAATTAGGATCTTTACCTTCTGATTAAGTTAAATATGTTGTTATTGGTAGTTTACCCAAGTAGTTTTGGATGAAATTAATGTGTACCCCTTAATAAATTAATGATAGGCAAGTTGTTAAATGAGAAATGGGTTCAGTTTAATCTTTGGTAGTGGTTGTTTGTGTGGTTGTGCATATAGGGGTAGCAGAAAATGTGGTTCTAGTGGGTTGGTTGTATGTTTTGGGTCCCGAAGGTTGGGATGCATTTTTGTTTACTTATATATAAAAAATGTAGTTCCTTATGGTTTTTCTATACACACCCCACACTTATTGAGAACCATGTGACGAACACCCCCATTTCACGGGTGAGGGTGTCTTTTCGAACATCCCTGTGGGAGGATGGCTGGCTGGTTAATTACTTTCTTCCTCACACCCTCTTGTATTTCATACCGCATGAGTATATTTGGGTAGGATGTAATTTATTGATTCTTACTATAGTCCCAAATCCTTTAGGAAGGTTTTTTGTGAATAAGGGGCTCATGTGTTTTCAAGCCAGGTTTATTTTTCCATGTATCTTCAGGATGAGGGCAAGGTGTCTTCGAGTGATATGTGAGTTGTGGTTATAGACTAGGTGTTTCTCGATGGGTTATTTGTTTGGTTTGAGGCCCAGGTGTGTGTGGGCAGTTTTTGGTAGTGCGGTTGCTTTTTGGAAGAGTGGTAGTGTCAAGATGGTAGACATCGTGAATGATCAGTTAACCAGTGGGAATGTGGTGTGGGGTACCCAAATATTGATATGATTATACTATTACTTCACTAGACCTATGTTATTTACTGAGAGTTCTTAGGTGATCCTAAACTGGTTAGTACTCCTTGGTAGGTTCTTTGAGGTTATACTGTTTTCTCATAGGGGCATTATAATGTTTCCCCAACTTGTTCACGTGTGGAATTTGATTTCCTATAGGGTATACTTGTATACTCACCCTACATATGTAAAACTATTTTCAGGTTTCATGGTAGAATTTGAGGACTATGAAGGACTTTTATAGCTCCGTTGTTAGGATAGTTGTTGTGCAGCTTCTTATCCTCTTTTCTTTTGGTACTTTCTTTTGTAATTTGGTTGTCCTCTTATCACAATTTACATTTAAACCATTCATGGTTTGTATTTTTTCCTTTATATAATTTATTGGTGTTTTCTGGTATGTTTAACATTTTATCTAATGATTTGGTTTTTAAATTATAGGGTAATGCCTTCCATTTTGTGATATATTATATACCCTTGGTGCTAGTCACCACTCTGGGGCCTATTGAAGGTGGGACTCGAGGGTCATTATCTATCCTTCATATTAGAGACGGAATGGTATGGGACTTTGTTGACCCTTCCTTCATCTCGAAGATGGTTGGTCAAGACATAATGGAATCAAAGGAAGGTTGAGAGATATGATGTAGTTCATAGTTAGGCATAGTGATGATTTCATGGGATAGTAGGGGAATGATGTTAGGAAGTCTTGGTGTGTGAAATAGGCTATGGAAGAATGGCCAGGACAAGATATTTTAGCCCCCCATGATCTGATGAAAGGACTCTGGAAATACTGAACGACCAAGAGAGGCTACACTAATTGTAGGGTAGAGGCCCTATAAAAGGGACATGCAACATAATGACCAATGTTCTTGTGTGTCTTGGGAGTTTTGGGAATTTATTTTAAATAAATGGTAAAAATAAATTTTAAAAGAAAATTGACATACTACCTGGGAATATGAGTTCCTTCGTTACCCTTTTATGCTTTGGCACCCATACATTGCCAACATGTGGTACCAGAAGGTGAGGCTCTTCAGGATAACCTGGTTAATTGGAGGATGTCTGACCGAGAGGAGGAAGATGAATTGTGGGAAAAGGCCCTTCGTTCATTCAAGTTGTAGACCCTACAGAAGTACAAATGCATTATTTCATACTCATAGACTGAGGGATGGCATGAGGAGCTAACAATTACCTTTAATTTTATCCTTTCTTTGAGGGAGTACCGCGTTCTTCAGGAAATGATCCATATTCAAGGTGTTGTGCATCAGTGGTTGACGCTTTACCTCAGGGAGAAGAATGAGACTGATGTATTATGGGCTGAATTTGAGAAGGAGTTTTCAAGTATGGGTTCTTTACTTGATGATGATAATGGACGAGAATAGGTAGGACCTACTCTCCCTCTAGTAGGGTATTATGTTCGTGGGGGAATTGGGAATCATGTTTTAGGATCTCTTACATTTTTCTTCAGATCTCTTTCTGGATGAAGAGTTTTAGGTGAGACGCTTGGAGGAAGCACTCTGACTTCCTCATCAGTATGTCTTCAATCCATTTACCCTATTGACGTTGTTATAAATTCAGAATAAATAAGAATTATTGGAGGGGATTCACTCGCAAGGAGCTCTTCTGGGAGAGGGGAGCCATCTGAGTTCGTCAAAGGATAAGGTAGTCAGCCGAAAGTCTCTGAGCCATGGCCTTCTAGGTTTCATCCATCGGGGAGTAGGCCTCAGAAGTTCAAGTTCCAATATCTTGGTCCTTGACATTTTCCCATGGTTCTATGACCGAGGTGCTTTGTATCTAGAGGCAGTGGACATCTTCATAACGATTTCCCAGTTCGATCTCGGTACAATGGCAGTAGGGCAAGTCCATTGTAACAACCCGAGATTTTATGGAAAATATTCTTTTTTTTATTTCACTAATGTCTTGTGTTGTACGCTACAAAGGAGCTTGCACAACACACATCCTTGACTTGCCTTGCATTACACGCAATCGCGACCTTCCTTGATAGCGTGTGTAGTACGCAATACCGAGTTTCACTAAACAACGATATTCTATAAAAATATTATTAAAACTAGCTGTTATGAATAGTAATAACCACTTTTTGAAATCCAGTAAATCTTATTTTTCAAAATGAACTTTATTTTTGGATTCGGAGTATCGAATTTAGCCTAAGGTGAAATTTTGGTACTTTTCGGATAACTTTCATATTCTGATGAATAGTGAAAATTACTAAATTATAATTAAAAACAACTTTTTTTAATTGAAATAATTAATAGTGATAAATAATTAATTTTAATGGTTTTAAAGTATATTTATAATATATTTTTACAATTTAATACAATGTTGGTCATTGGATGTAGTTTCACATTTAAACTAGACATAAACAAGTGTCAATCTTATGATAGATATTGTTTCTTAAAAACACGCTATTTGTTTTAACAGCGGGATTTAATTATAAAATTAATTAATGCAACTTTTATGTTATGAATTTGGTAAAATAGACTTCATTTTTGAATTCGTAATATGAAATATAGCTTGGGATGAAATTTTGGCATTGTTCTGAAAAACTTCAATTTTTGATGAATAGTGAAACTACTAAGTGGTAGGTTAAAAACTGAATTTTACATAAAACTTAATTTTACCACTTCTGTGAATGGAATTTCGAAAATCCGAGAGACACGGTTAATATCAAGGACTAAAATGTGGTTCAATGAGATGAAAATAATTTTTGGTGAATAGTAACTTTTTACTTTTTTTTACCGCGGTTAATAGTAAATAGGGTAACTAAGGGTAAATATGATATTAATATTACCCTAACACATGTCCTAATTCTATTGGACAAGTGTAATTCGACCAAAAACAAACTTAGGAATAAAATATGACCATTTAGGCCCACATGGATTAGATTAGGACATTTATTATTAATTTATTTAAAGAAGGGTTAAAATAGTTAAAATCAAAGTTTAATAAGTAAATCATTTTTAATATGGGGTTATACATAAGATAAATTCGACTATAAATATTCATTAGAAATCTAAAAATATTTCCTACATGATGGTATTTTATTTGTAATTTTTAGACATCAAATAATTTAATTTATTTATGACACAAAGATGATGCAGTAATTATCTTATTAATGAAATATTCACATAATTGATAATATAAATACCAAAATAAATGTAATTTAAGACTTTTTATGAATTAAACTAATTTTCTAGGTTACTATGATATATTAGTGTTGATTTAATCAACTTGGTTCGAACATATAATTCTGATATGACTTTCACAAAAATCATATATCAAATAGTGTCAAAATTGACACAAAATAGTTTTTAAATCAAATATTATATTATTAATTGTTATTTTATTCCTAAAAATCTAAGGTTCGGCCAAATGACTTAGATAAGGATATATGTATTAATAATATACAATTTGGGGTTCTTTTGGCATGTTATAGTAAGTTTATTAACCATATAGTGAAAGAAAACAAAAAGACATGGTAAAAGTTAAATTATTTAACTTAGAGTTAAATCTAATTGATAAGGTTAAAATAATATCCTAAACTTGTCTAAATTCTACTGGTTGATAGGATTGCGACCCATACCCACTTTAGCTTCGAAATAAGACCCTTTGGAACCATTATAAACCGATTTTGACTTTAATATAAAATAATATTTTGAGGTATTCCTAAGGTGCCCCTCTCCTCCCTTATAAAAGGACACCTCCTCCCCCTCCTCCTCACACCAATTTGAGCACTCAAGCTCGGCCAACCCCTGCCAAAATCTCTTCTCCACTTCCCTAGAAACATCCTAGAGGTTCTGGTCTTCCTCAAAGACCAATTCTAGTGCCCTAAGAAGAGGTCTCAAAGAGGCACTTCAAAGAAGAGGTAATTACCGTTACCAATTCTTTCATCTTTATTTCTTCTTCCACTTCTTCTTCTTAGGTTGTTTCATTATGAAGTAATAACATCAGTATCACTAATATACTGATATGTTATTATAAGTATGAAACAACCCTATTTCACCATCTATCCATCCTACGGAAAAAGAAATCACCGCGCGTGCGTACGTACGGAATACCGTCTCCACGCCGTGGTGTAATCTATTTTCCACCACCACCTTACATGGATGGGTATAATGGTGTAAAGAATAACTATACATAGTTATTACAACATCATATTGATTCTGATATATTGTATAATCCACTCCAATTCAATTCAATATTTATAGAAATGATATCATCGCTCGTGCGTACGTACGGAATACCGTCTCCACGACGCGATGAGATTCATTCTCCATGTTAACCATTTAAGAATGATTATGATGTATATATAAGAAATAATAATGAAATATATGACATTATAAAGCTACTGGATTTATGTATATATATACATATGTATGTCATCTACTTACTTCCATTTCAAGACAATAAGGAAAGGAAAACAGCGTTCATGCGTACGTACGGACTACCGTCTCCATGAACGGTGTTTTTCATTTTATTTATCTACCTATTATATATATATATATACTAAATATATATGATATATAAATCATATTTTATATTCTGGAAGTAAGTAAATCATGATATAAGTAATAATGATTTCAATAACAACAAGTCAAAACACCTACGATAAATGAAACGATTTTACCCAAAACGCTTCTTTAACATGGAATTTACAAAAGAACGGGTAATATAATGTCATAAGTAAACCATATATGATATCATAACAATGAATATGATTCTGTAATAAGTCAATAACATGATTTAAATCATTATACAGGAGGTTCGGACACTTACAAAGCAAGTCGGACCTAAGGTAAGGGAAATATCACAATCTCATTCTTATCCGAGATTGTTTGTACTTTGAAATTTACTGGGGTATATTTTATCATCCACATCCATGTTTCCTCAATATGTAATGTTATTTACATCCACCTACAATTGTTTAAATCTAATTTTACCCTTCAGTGAGTTTTTAGTAAAAGATATGAAAGGAATCTTTTGTCGTTTTTCATACGAGGTAATTTTTGAATTTTCCGACAAAAGTGCGAGAGGAATGTTTTTTTTAACTTATACGGCACGAACGGATTTATACTGTTTTATAAAGCCTTATTTTCATGAAGCTTCCTCTAAAAGATTTCATGACTATTTTCAATAAAATCTCTTTCTTTTAAAATTTCATGATGTTTTGTGAAAAGAAATTGATTTTGAAGAAGAAAGGATATTTTCCTCAAGAATTCAATTCAAGTGTTTTATCAAAATTATTTTCCATATAAGATAATAAAGGGTTCTGTTTATATCCATATTTTTACATTGATTTGACTATGTTGTGATGGAATTATGTTTATGAATTCCTTTATCTTATATGAATGGTTTTATGATGTCATGTTGTTTAAGAATCCCATTTTTTATTACATGGGTTATGCAATGATGTATGATTTATGATTTTGTGGCACACATAATAAAGGATTCATTAAGAGATGGGTGGGACCTATATCTCCCTCCAATGCATTGGGTAAAGATTTTATATCTCATGAGATAGACATGGCTGGAATGGTAGGTTATACCGGTTCAGTGAAACATGACTGAAACGAGGATTACTCGATTCAGAAAGGGACTTTGTCCACTAAGATAGTCTTAGCAATGAGTCATGACTAACAAGAAATGATTTTCCATGATTATGTGTGCATGCCACAAAGTTTCAAGTTTCATGTTATGATTATGGTGATCTCATTTTCACTTCTATGATTTGTTCCATGTTAAGATATTATGATCTCTTTTGCAGGTTATGATTTTAAAAAAAATATGATATGATTTTTATTTCTTTTGTATACCCTTACTGAGTATTTGAGCTCACCCTTTTATGTTTTCTTTTCCCCAGGATATAAAGAAAGGTCTTAGGTATAAAAAAATGGAAGATCTTTATGGGAGATATTGAAGATCTTTCACTAGGATTAGAAGATTATGTTCCGAGTTTCCAAAGACACTAAACTATTACGATCCTTTAGTGTGTGTTTTTGTTATGTACTAAGTATTCCGCAAATGTAATGTAATGTCCATGTACGATAAGATACGGGTCTCTACAGTTGGTATCAGAGGAAAGGTTTAGTCAACCTTTGGAAACTAGGATGCGAAAACGTTAGTGAGATCCCTAGAGATATTTCTAAGGTATGTCTAGGGATGCCCCTAAGGATAAGTATACGTATAGGATATAGTCCTAGAACTATGGTAACGATATTAGATTAAACCAAAGATGATAGATATTTAAGTTACTCCTCCTTTATTATGATTTTTTCATCTAACACTATTCTGTTTGGGTTTTAGAAAATGGCTGGAAACAAGATGATTCACAATAATGGAGGATATGATGGACAATGGAATGATATTCTTCATGAGCAACCAAATGAAATGGGATTTGGATGCCCAAACATCATTATTATGCCGAATCAGCAATCTCACAACATGATCAATAAAGTAAAATTTGGTAAGTTTCCTGACTCGACTAATAAGAGAAAGATGGAGTTCCATGATGATCATAGAGGAAAGAAAGTTCAATTTCCCCTATGTAAATCATGTGGGAAGAGGCATCAAGGAGAATGTTTCAAGGGAACTGGAAGATGCTTTGGGTGTGGAAAAGAAGGACACAAAGCAAGTAAGTGCAAAGAAAAAGGGTCGGTTAACACCATGGATGAGGATAATGGTATTGCTACGACATCAAAAATGGTTAAGTGTTTTAAATGTGGAATGTATGGGCATTATGCAAACAAATGACCTAAGGGAAAGACTCATGAAGAGAATCAGTATGGTCATATGGGTAGTATTTATGTGGATGATGATGAAGAGACTACAAATGATATGTGAGATGAAAGAATTTTTGAAGCTCGGTCAATGGTTTGAGAATGTAGTGGAATGATTACATGTTTATCATGTGTAATTTTGGAATAAAGAGACATCCATGGATTGTTACACCATTGTCTTTCCTTGTGTTTTGAAAGTGTATGATTAATGTTACCAGTATCCATGAAAGGTTATTCAGATATTTTTGGAATGTAGATGATATGCGCATAATGAAGGGATAAGGAGAAAATTAAATGTTTGATAGTATTCATGAGCTCATGATTGATATAAGGACTAAGTGATATCATGGTTTGAGTATATAGAATTTTGAGGATTTCGGTATGTGAAAAGTGTTAACTTTTAACTGCATTCAAGTTTTCACTAAGGTTCAATGGGTATTCAAGAGAGTACAAGATTAAGGCCTTTGAATGTTTGGAATGTGACCAACAAGATATATCTTATGATATATGGGGATCAACGATGGTATTAAATCTCTGGTAATCATTTTCACTATGTTATGAGAATGGACTGCAGTATTATGGATAAGCCTAAATATTGGAATGGATTATGTTGGACATAAGTTAGTAGGATAGAAGTTTTTTCGATATTATTGATGGGATGTTATAGTATTATAGTTTTAGAAAAAGGACAACCTGCAGGACGGGCGACAGCCCATCGCTTCGGACAAGGCTGTAGGAATCGAACCCACAAGCGAAGTGCGACTGGCCTTTATCGCCTACCACTGACCTACAGGAAGTCCTTGTTTAGTAGAAACTAGTTTTATTATATTAAGCAGTATGATATATGAAGTATAAGTCCATTTTAGGAACCATATATGATTAATCTCACTATAGATCAACTTATGCATATAATTTTTGCTAACCTTTTGTTTGAGACAGATGGAATGACCCGTCGTTCTATCACATAATCTGCTAACACTTCACGAATAACAAATTCAACTTCATTTATTTAAGAGATGAAGTGGAAATTGTTCAAGACACGAACAACAGTGAGATTGTACCAAAATAAATTAAGTATTTATTCTAATTCAAATTTTCAACTTTAGGGAAATGATCATGAAAACCAAAAATGTTTTCCTAGTGATCTTATACCTGATGAATCAGATGGTACCTTATATCATCACAAATCTATGGATTTGTGATTACTGGATTTTCCATAGCCATGTTCTCTACCACTCTCCATCAGAACATGATGGTTAGATTTCTCTTCCATATCCATATTTTTACCTATGTGGAAACCCAACGATTGGTTTATTTGGGTAATCGTTACATTTCATACTTTAGTTTTTAAAGACAAGTTTTGGTATTCCTTTTTACGATGTGGGATTCTATTAAAGAAACTTTAGAATAGTAAACCATTTATAACCCCGAAGAATTTCGAGGGCGAAATTCATTTTAAGGGGGGTAGAATGTAACAGCCCGAGATTTTATGGAAAATATTCTTTTTTTATTTCACTAATGTCTTGTGTTGTACGCTACAAAGGAGCTTGCACAACACACATCCTTGACTTGCCTTGCATTACACGCAATCACGACCTTCCTCGATAGCGTGTGTAGTACGCAATACCGAGTTTCACTAAACAACGATATGCTATAAAAATATTATTAAAACTAGCCGTTATGAATAGTAATAACCACTTTTTGAAATCCAGTAAATCTTATTTTTCAAAATGAACTTTATTTTTGGATTCGGAGTATCGAATTTAGCCTAAGGTGAAATTTTGGTACTTTTCGGATAACTTTCATATTCTGATGAATAGTGAAAATTACTAAATTATAATTAAAAACAACTTTTTTTAATCGAAATAATTAATAGTGATAAATCATTAATTTGAATGGTTTTAAAGTATATTTAGAATATATTTTTACAATTTAATACAATGTTGGTCATTGGATGTAGTTTCAAATTTAAACTAGACATAAACAAGTGTCAATCTTTTGATAGATATTGTTTCTTAAAAACACGCTATTTGTTTTAACAGCGGGATTTAATTATAAAATTAATTAATGCAACTTTTATGTTATGAATTTGGTAAAATAGACTTCATTTTTGAATTCGGAATATGAAATATAGCTTGGGATGAAATTTTGGCATTGTTCTGAAAAACTTCAATTTTTGATGAATAGTGAAACTACTAAGTGGTAGGTTAAAAACTGAATTTTACATAAAACTTAATTTTACCGCTTCTGTGAATGGAATTTCGAAAATCCGAGAGACACGGTTAATATCAAGGACTAAAATGTGGTTCAATGAGATGAAAATAATTTTTGGTGAATAGTAACTTTTTACTTTTTTTTACCGCGGTTAATAGTAAATAGGGTAACTAAGGGTAAATATGATATTAATATTACCCTAACACATGTCCTAATTCTATTGGACAAGTTTAATTCGACCAAAAACAAACTTAGGAATAAAATATGACCATTTAGGCCCACTTGGATTAGATTAGGACATTTATTATTAATTTATTTAAAGAAGGGTTAAAATAGTTAAAATCAAAGTTTAATAAGTAAATCATTTTTAATATGGGGTTATACATAAGATAAATTCGACTATAAATATTCATTAGAAATCTAAAAAGATTTCCTACATGATGGTATTTTATTTGTAATTTTTAGACATCAAATAATTTAATTTATTTATGACACAAAGATGATGCAGTAATTATCTTATTAATGAAATATTCACATAATTGATAATATAAATACCAAAATAAATGTAATTTAAGACTTTTTATGAATTACACTAATTTTCTAGGTTACTATGATATATTAGTGTTGATTTAATCAACTTGGTTCGAACATATAATTCTGATATAACTTTCACAAAAATCATATATCAAATAGTGTCAAAATTGACACAAAATAGTTTTTAAATCAAATATTATATTATTAATTGTTATTTTATTCTTAAAAATCTAAGGTTCGGCCAAATGACTTAGATAATGATATATGTATTAATAATATACAATTTGGGGTTCGTTTGGCATGTTATAGTAAGTTTATTAACCATATAGTGAAAGAAAACAAAAAGACATGGTAAAAGTTAAATTATTTAACTTAGAGTTAAATCTAATTGATAAGGTTAAAATAATATCCTAAACTTGTCTAAATTCTATTGGTTGATAGGATTGCGACCCATCACCACTTTAGCTTCGAAATAAGACCCTTTGGAACCATTATAAACCGATTTTGACTTTAATATAAAATAATATTTTGAGGTATTCCTAAGGTGCCCCTCTCCTCCCTTATAAAAGGACACCTCCTCCCCCTCCTCCTCACACCAATTTGAGCACTCAAGCTCGGCCAACCCCTGCCAAAATCTCTTCTCCACTTCCCTAGCAACATCCTAGAGGTTCTGGTCTTCCTCAAAGACCAATTCTAGTGCCCTAAGAAGAGGTCTCAAAGAGGCACTTCAAAGAAGAGGTAATTACCGTTACCAATTCTTTCATCTTTATTTCTTCTTCCACTTCTTCTTCTTAGGTTGTTTCATTATGAAGTAATAACATCAGTATCACTCATATACTGATATGTTATTATAAGTATGAAACAACCCTATTTCACCATCTATCCATCCTACGGAAAAAGAAATCACCGCGCGTGCGTACGTACGGAATACCGTCTCCATGCCGTGGTGTAATCTATTTTCCACCACCACCTTACATGGATGGGTATAATGGTGTAAAGAATAACTATACATAGTTATTACAAAATCATATTGATTCTGATATATTGTATAATCCACTCCAATTCAATTCAATATTTATAGAAATGATATCATCGCTCGTGCGTACGTACGGAATACCGTCTCCACGACGCGATGAGATTCATTCTCCATGTTAACCATTTAAGAATGATTATGATGTATATATAAGAAATAATAATGAAATATATGAAATTATAAAGCTACTGGATTTATGTATATATATACATATGTATTTCATCTACTTACTTCCATTTCAAGACAATAAGGAAAGGAAAACAGCGTTCATGCGTACGTACGGACTACCGTCTCCATGAACGGTGTTTTTCATTTTATTTATCTACCTATTATATATATATATATATACTGAATATATATGATATATAAATCATATTTTATATTCTGGAAGTAATTAAATCATGATATAAGTAATAATGATGTCAATAACAACAAGTCAAAACACCTACGATAAATGAAACGATTTTACCCAAAACGCTTCTTTAACATGGAATTTACAAAAGAACGGGTAATATAATGTCATAAGTAAACCATATATGATATCATAACAATGAATATGATTCTGTAATAAGTCAATAACATGATTTAAATCATTATACAGGAGGTTCGGACACTTACAAAGCAAGTCGGACCTAAGGTAAGGGAAATATCACAATCTCATTCTTATCTGAGATTGTTTGTACTTTGAAATTTACTGGGGTATATTTTATCATCCACATCCATGTTTCCTCAATATGTAATGTTATTTACATCCACCTACAATTGTTTAAATCCAATTTTACCCTTCAGTGAGTTTTTAGTAAAATATATGAAAGGAATCTTTTGTCGTTTTTCATACGAGGTAATTTTTGACTTTTCCGACAAAAGTGCGAGAGGAATGTTTTTTTTAACATATACGGCACGAACGGATTTATACTGTTTTATAAAGCCTTATTTTCATGAAGCTTCCTCTAAAAGATTTCATGACTATTTTCAATAAAATTTCTTTCTTTTAAAATTGCATGATGTTTTGTGAAAAGAAATTGATTTTGAAGAAGAAAGGATATTTTCCTCAAGAATTCAATTCAAGTGTTTTATCAAAATTATTTTCCATATAAGATAATAAAGGGTTCTGTTTCTATCCATATTTTTACATTGATTTGACTATGTTGTGATGGAATTATGTTTATGAATTCCTTTATCTTATATGAATGGTTTTATGATGTCATGTTGTTTAAGAATCCCATTTTTTATTACATGGGTTATGCAATGATGTATGATTTATGATTTTGTGGAACACATAATAAAGGATTCATTAAGAGATGGGTGGGACCTATATCTCCCTCCAATGCATTGGGTAAAGATTTTATATCTCATGAGATAGACATGGCTGGAATGGTAGGTTATACCGGTTCAGTGAAACAGGACTGAAACGAGGATTACTCGATTCAGAAAGGGACTTTGTCCACTAAGATAGTCTTGGCAATGAGTCATGACTAACAAGAAATGATTTTCCATGATTATGTGTGCATGCCACAAAGTTTCAAGTTTCATGTTATGATTATGGTGATCTCATTTTCACTTCTATGATTTGTTCCATGTTAAGATATTATGATCTCTTTTGCAGGTTATGATTTTCAAAAAAATATGATATGATTTTTATTTCTTTTGTATACCCTTACTGAGCATTTGAGCTCACCCTTTTATGTTTTCTTTTCCCCAGGATATAAAGAAAGGTTTTAGGTATAAAAAAAATGGAAGATCTTTATGGGAGATATTGAAGATCTTTCACCAGGATTAGAAGATTATGTTCCGAGTTTCCAAAGACACTAAACTATTACGACCCTTGTGTGTGTGTTTTTGTTATGTACTAAGTATTCCGCAAAAGTAATGTAATGTCAATGTACGATAAGCTTCGGGTCTCTACATCCATCACCCACTCCAGTAGTAATTGTTGCCGGTTAGGCCTTTCCAGCAGTAGGGGAAGTGAGATCCCACTCCACAAATGGTAGATAGTGTTGGTGGAGGTCGACGTCAGGGTGCTCTTCATGGACCTCGACAAGGAAATTGTTATAGAGGAGGTCCACACAAGAGAGGTAGAGTATATGGGTGTGGGTAGTAGCATGCCACCAATGCAGTAGTTCTAGTGGGGATAGAGGGTGTTTGTGGTACTATCAGTTTGTTTAGAACTCTTGTGTGCACTTTGATATATTTACAAGCCTTGAAATCCTTTTTTGCACCATTTATGGCCCATGCTCTAGTACTAGATGTCGAAAGGCTTCCCATGACCTTTGTGTTGAGTATTCCAGTTGGAGGTGAAACCATCATTTTTGATGTTTTCTAGGGATTTATATTGATGTTCGGGCTTTATCTATCCAATGGGGATCATCTTCTACTACATATTCAACCATATGATTTCATCCAAGGAATTGACTAGTTGTTTTTGTGCATTTCGTTATCGACTACTTCTATATATGATTCGTTTTTTCTAGTATGGATGACCAACATGTAGTTCCAGTGGGTGAGTAGAGCTGTTAGGTGGGAAATCAGTGTCTGTAGCCCCTTCCCTCTTTGCAAGCCGAGCTGTCAGGTGGATCAGCATACGTAGATATGGTGGAGGTTTTGGGGGGTTTTAGAGAGTTTCTGGATATCTTCTCAGAGGAGGTTGTGACTCTACCCCCCACAATGTGATGTTGAGTTAAGAATATAATTTCAACCTGGTTCCCATCTTATTTCAATGGATCCTTATCATATGGAAGCTTTCATGTTGCGTGAGTTAGGATTTAGGTTGATGACCTGAGGAATAAGTGCTTTATCTGGCCGAGTGTGTCCTTGTGGGGTGCTCAAATATTGTTTTTAAAGATGGAATATTGTTGTCTAAGGCTATTCATAGGCTACCGGAGATTGAATTAGGTAACACTTAAGAACTGTTACACCCTCCTGAGGATAGATAATGTTTCAACAGGTTAAAGGGAGAAAGTAGGTTCTCCAAGATCAATCTATGTTTTGGATATCACCAGTTGAGGGTGAAGGAGACTGAAATATTGAAGACTTCCTTTTGGTGCAAGTATGGGAAATACGAGTTCATGGTCATGACCTTTGGAATTACGAATTCACTAAGGGTGTTCATGGGTCTCATGAACTCTGTATTCTGCATGTTTATCGACCTGTTTGTTGTTGTGTTCATAAATGACATCCTGATATAATTAAGGTCAGAGGAGGAGAATACTTAGCATCTTAGGACTGCCTATGAGGTCCTCTGACATCACCAGCTCTATGGGATGTTTTCCAAGTTCCCATTATGGATGAGAGAGTTGCACTTCCATGGACATATTGTGTCTCATTAGGGGATAGTAGTGGACCCGTCAAATGTCGTGGCAGTTGTTTCTTCGCCAGCGCCCAAGAATGTGGCAATGGGACGCATGTTCCTGGGTTTGGAAAGCTATTTCAGAAGTTTCATATCCAAATTATCTCAGTTTAAGGATCCTTTGGTGTCTTTGAGAATAAAATACTAGGCCTTCATATAGAGCGAGTAGTGTCAAGCTTCTTTTAGGTACATGAAGGGGAAGCTATTAAGTGCCCCAATGATTAGGTTTCTAATGGAATGGGTGCTGTTTGATCTGTTCTATGACGCTTCCAATCTAGGCTTGGGATGTGTAATGATGCATTAGTGGGGAGTGATCTATTATTTTTCTAGTAACATGAATGTTACTATGAAACCAGTCATTTGGAGCTTAAATCGTCCATGTTCTTGCTGAATTTTTGGCGACATTGCCTCACCAGGGAGTGTTATGTAGTCTTCACGGATCATAAGAGATTGAGGTATATCTTTTCCTACTAAGACCTAAACTTGTGGCAGTGAAGGATGATGGAGTTTTTTAGGACTAACACATTGAGATCTCTTAAACCTCATGAAAGGGGAACGTGTTGGCTGATGATTTAAGTAGAAAGTTGCAGAATGAGGTAGTTTGAGAATCCACATATTCTTGGAAGGAAATGGAGGAGTTTTCTAATTTTCATCTGGATGTGAAAGTGGATGGTGGCATAAGATATTTATTTTAGATTAAAGTGTAATGTTACTTAATGCAGAAGGAGGATGAGTCCTAATGGGGAGTCTAAGGGACTGAGGTGATGTCTGATCACACTGTCCAGGGTGATGCTCCGGAGGGATGGTAAGAGGATGGTCATAATCGAATGTTGTTACATGGGAATCTAATTCTCCTAGTGGTAATGTGTTGGGGAGTTATTTGTTAGTTCCATTTGTCACTCTTAGTGGTGAAAACAAACATTTCTAAAATGTACTGAGGCATGATGGAATAGTTTCGGTGCCTGGGGTGAATCAGACAATGACATAGTTTGTGGAAAGGTGCCTAGTATGTTAGTAGATGAAGGCTGAGAATTGTGTTCTTAATGGTCTGCGGCTGCCCTTAGACATTCTTGATTGGAAGTGGGATGAAATCTCAATGGATTTTGTCATAGGACTACCTAGGACTCATGGAGGATGTGATGATCATTGGGTAATAGTGTATCAGTCGACAAAATTGGCTCATATATAAGAAATCAAGGAATCGGGCATAGTGGATGCCTTAGCCCAGAGGTATATGGAAGATGTGGTGAGGCTACAAGGAGTTCCAAGATCCATTATCTCAGATTGGGATACATCTTTTACATCGTGAGTCTGGAAGGGATTACAGCATGCCTTTGGCACCCAGTAATGCCTCAACACTTCTTTCCACCCTCAAGGAGAAGGTTAGATAGAGATAACCATACAGATGTTTTAAGAAATGTTACGAGCATGCGTTTTAGATATTTTTGGGTCTTCGGTATGACATTTTCCCTTGGTAGAGTTTTTTTACAATAATATATATCACTCTTACATTGGTGTGGCTTCGTTTGAAGTGCTATATGGGAGATCGTGTCATTCACCCTTGTGATAGATCGAAGTTGGGGAGGCCGTCATTCTTGGTCCGAACAAGGTGTAGAGCATGATAGTGAAGGTGTATCTTGTATGTGAGAGTTTAAAGTTAGAAAAAGACCAACAGAAGTTTTATATCGATAAAATGAGGAAGAATTTGGAATTCAAGGTTGGGGAACATATATTGTTGATGGTTACCCCTTGATGTGGACAATGGAGGTTTGGTAGGAGAGAATGATTTCTCCCAGGTTCATCAGACCATTTCGAGGTGTCGGGATATGTCGACAAGGTGGAATATCAGCTATCATTGTCACTGCGGTTAGAGAAGCTCCATGACTTCTTCTATGTCTCTCAACTCTTTCAGTATCTACATGATTAATCCCATTTCATTGACTGTGGGGAGTTTGATTTTGAGGATGAAATAATGTTCATGGAGCAACCAGAAAGAATTAGGGATCGTGAGGAGAAGGCTCTTTGTGGATGGATCATTCCCTTGGTTCGTTTGTTATAAAGGTATGGTGTCCTTGAAGAGAGTACTTGGGAGCAGTAGGAACAAATTCATGTCCAATACCTAGTGTTGTTCTATGTTTTGTTTCTATGTTATAATTTTTTGATTTTTTATGAGGTAATTATTGAACTTCTTCGTTATTAGATGATTTTTTCCCTGTTATCTGAATGTGTGTGAAATTTCTTGAATATGGGGAGGGAAGGACCTGATCCCAAATTGAGACGCATTAATTTCAATGCAAATAAACCTCTGAGGGTGAGTTAGTTCCACCCAAAGTAGATATTATCTTGACATGGAGAAAGGTGTTCCCTAATCCCTATGTTTGGATGATGTGACATTATTGTTTAGGTGGTTATTTGGAGGAGTGGGGCCTTAGTGTTTTATAGTTTTTCAAGAGATAGTTGTCAAGTATTTGTCATTGGATGTCAAGGTTTTCACTCCAGTTTTCGAACAACACAGGATTGTTTTTCCCTAAGAGGTATTTTATGGAGTGGTTGTTCAGACCTCTCTTTTCCTAGTTTGGTTTTAAATTATTAGCGATGATAATAGTTTTAGAGGTATCTAATGTCATGACCCAAATTTACCTCGGCCATTCCTTAGTGAAAATATGGTTTTAGGGTATTTTGGGAGGCAATATTATCTCATTTAAAGAGTTTTCTAAATTTCCAGTTTGTCGAGTTTTCCCATCGGTGAGTCAGGGGCGTCGGCATCAGTGAGTAAGGGGTGTCAGAATCAGTGAGTTAGAGGCATAGATATCAGTGATTCAAGAGCATCGTCATTGGTGAGTCATGAGAATTAATATCGATGGGTCAAGGGCACAAGATTCAGTGAGTAAGGGGAGTCGACATCGATGAATTACAGGTGTCTAGATCATTGAGTTAAGGGCATCCGCATCTGCTAGTCAAGGGAATTAGTATCGATGAGTCAAGGGCGTTGATGTTTCAGCATCGGTAGGTCACATCAGTATCTCACCCATCAGTGGCTCAATGTTAGTGACTCACACATCTGTGACCTATTTCTAGTTTTTTTTAGTTTTCCCAATTTTTCCAGTTCATCCCACTAACATCTTATTTCACATAAACTGCGTTTAAAAACTTGTTTTAGAGTTTTTAATGGACTTTTAAAGGATATTATGTATTTCATTAATATCCTAATGCTCTTATGACTTTTATATAATCAAAATGTGTGACCTTGACCACGATCCCATGTTAATGGATTTTGAAACTGTTTTCATTTAACGCTGGATATGTCTCTTCAAAGCCAGAATCTTCTCTTCCCAATTTGATTTCCATTCCATCTTGTTGCACCTAATGTTTACCTCTATAGATGATTTGTGTGCCTGTTATAGAGCCACCACCAACTCAGTTTTCTCGAGGTTTTATACTGCCCAGGCGATACCCTTATCTAGGTGAAAAGAGGAGCTTTGGTCGCATGTTTTTTCAATTAGGGATTTCTTCTAACACTCTTTAATTATGAATCATATTGGGTCAGTGAAATAATGATTCCTTGTAATTAAGAGGTGAATAAGTTTCTTAAAAATAGTAATAAATAAGGATTGAATATGATCAAAAAATAATTGGGGTAAAAAATAACGGTTTGGGAGTGGTTTGATGTTGATTTCCTGGTCTATATGATTCTTTTATTAGTTTTTTTGGATATATTCCTTTTAAAAATAATTTTTTTATGGTATTTTCAAGAACACTAGTGATGTCATATTTTTGATGCGATTCTTGGTAAATGGATGTAATATGAAATATTTTTAATCAAAAATACTTTGATAATTGAAATGGATTACCCAGGATCAATCATGTTGTGTGATTACCTCATTTATTTTAATATGGAAATAAAGAACCCCTCTTGTTAAACCTAAATATAATTGGATTAATGGTGTGGTTGTGTGATGTGGTTAGTTAGTTCTATGAGTTGGTTTTGTATGCTCGTGATGTGTGTATATGGTTTTAGTTGTGGTTTTCATGGGATTTGTGCATCATGTGGTATAAGGGGTGTGTGAGTATCCTAGTTTGAGAGACTTATTGATTATGGAATGGATAGACTTGTAGGCAGTGGGACTTCAGTTTCTTGTGTTATGGTCATGGGGTGACGTTGGGAAGAGGAAGTGATGTGTGGATATGAACTTGTTAAGCAATGGAACTGCATCTGGAAAATGTTTGGGAAATGGGGCTGTAAGACCGGGTTGTGTCATGACTTAATGTTTATAGGTGTGCTGAGTGTGACGTTTTTGTGCAGCGGGGCTTCCGGTACAAGTTTTGAAAGGATAATTTTGTGGTAAAACATTGAAGAATTATAGTTTTCAATTTTTGAATGGGTGTCTAGGGAAAATTGGGGAGTGAAATGGGACTACATGTTGGTTGTTCAAGGTTTTTTTATGAATGGGTGTTAAAATGGAAATGTTTTACCTCGTTTGATCTTTCCTTGTTCAAAGTTGGCAGTATCGAAAAATGAGGTGAGTTGGATGTTGTGTGTTTATTTTATCAGGCTCTTCTCCTTCAAATATGGTAGCAGAAGTTGTTCTTGGATGATGAACTAGGTAATGTTGGAACATATTAAAGTGAACCCCCTGATAAATTCATGACAGGAAAGTGGTTAAATGAAAAGGTGCCTGGTTTAATCTTTGGAAATGGTTGTTTGTGTGATTATTCATATATGGGTAGCATCAAAAGTAGCTTTGATGGGCTAGTTTTATGTTTTTTTAATACATAGGTTTGGAAGAGTGTTTTTTTACTTCTATGTATAAATTGTAGTTCAATATGATTTTTTATACACACCCCACCCCTGTTGACCACCATGTGTCGAACACCCCCCATTTATTGGGGAAGGGTGTCTCTCCCGACATCTTGGAGGGGGGATGGATAGTTTTTTACTATATTTATTCCTCTCACCCTCTTCCAATTAAAACCCTTGGAGTGTATCTGAGAAGGTTGTAATGTCTTTATGCTTACCATAGTCACAGATCATTCAGGTAATTTTGTTTTGAATGAGGGGCTCCGGTGTTTATGAGCTAGCTTTGTTTTCCCAAGTGTCTTCTCGATGAGTCCATGGTGTCTTTATGTGAGATGTGTGGTGTGGGTGTGTCCTAGGTGTCTACAGACATGTTCTGTGTGTGGATTGAGGTCCAGGTGTGTATGGGAAGGTTGTGGTAGTGGGCCTGCATTTTGGAAGAGTGGTAGCATCAAGATGTTAGCCATTGTGAATGAGTAGTTAACTAGTAGGAATGTGGTACGGGTTACCCAAATGTCAATGTGCTTATACTACTACATTACTTGAATTATGTTATTTGGTGAGTATTTCTTGGTGAGTTTGGGTTGGTTAGTACTCCTTGGTTGATTCTTTGAGGTTCTTTGGTTTTCTCACAAAGTTAATAGTATGTTTCCCCCCCATGTGCATAGGTGGATTTAGTTTTTCTATTGGGTATACTTATATACTCACCCTACATCTGTATAACTATTTTTAGGTTTTTAGGAGGACTTTTGGGACCGTTCTAAATATTACTAGCTTGGGCATCAGTATATTTGATGTTTAGTTGCTTAGTCTCTTTTATTTTGGTACTTGCTTTAGTACTTTTGTTTTACATTTGTCGCATTTTATGTTTAACCATGAATGGGTTGGATTTTGGATTCCTTTATATAATTTTTTTTGTTATTTGGGATGTTTAATGTTTTTTATCTCGATTATGTCATAAAATTAAAGGGTAATGACTTCCATTTTTTTGCAGATTATATACCCTTGGTGCTACTAGCCAAACTGGGGCCTGTGGATGGCGGGTCTTAGGGTCATTATCAATCATTCATCTTGAAGAAGGAAGGGTATGCCACTTTAGTGACCATTCCCTCATCTTGAAAAAGGTGGGTCATGACTGGTATTATAATGGTTGTAGCACATATTGTTAGAACATGCGCCCTTTTAGGAGAAACTGTGTGGAAATTTCGAAATAGGTGCATTGTTAGTCTGCATGGTTTGTCAAACCATGTGTCTCTTCCCATCTAACTATTCATAGTATTTAAGTAATCCGAAAATATTTCTTTAAAATCCTAAAACCCTAATTTTATGTGGTGGAAAGATCTAGAATGACGGCGTATTAGTTATTATTCTTCAAGAGCACCCAATAGCAGTTCATGGTCCCTATGAACCCTTTTGGAAGCGATTCAAATCTTGATGAATGCCATTCGATCTCCTCCTAGTTAGTTTTCTCTCACCATTCTCTATCTTCCTATATATATATATACTATCCTCCATAGGGATTTATGGATTCCCAGGTTGATTCATGGATCAAATTGCAACTTTTTTAGACATCAACCTTGGTTTCATTCATGTTTTTCTACATCCGTTGTTCTTCATTAAAGAATCCCAGTTAGGGTTTGGCATTATGAGATCTGTTTATCCCGAGTTAGGTGGTTCCATCATGATACCCAATTTTTGTTTAGCATAAATCTCATTATTTCATTTCAATGGATTTAATTAAATTCAATTTCTTGATTACAGTTATATTAGATTCAATTAGTTAGTTGGAAAAACCCAATTCCATTGAATTGGTGTTTTAAAATATTCTTTTGGCATGAAATTGGGAAAAGCCAAAATTCCATTGAATTCTGATGTTTTTTATGGAATTTGATGAAATTATTAATATTCAATATAAATTGCGGAATGGGTTTGATGGAAAAATTGTGAAAAACCCCAATTCCATTTAACTGGGGGTTTGTTATGAAATTGATGGAAATTTTTTGAGATTAAATTGTGGAATTTTATTGTGAAAGTGAGTTGTGAATTCGAATTGTGAATTGATTTAAAATTAATATTTTTGAAAAATGGGTTAAAATTGTTTTGATATAAACCTTGTGGTTTTATCTTGGAAAACACATTTTTTTATTAAAAATAGTTTTTGTTTTTAAATTGAAAATTTCATTTTTTTTAAATGGGGTAATGGGATCTAATTATATTTTAAAGCATATTAAAATAAAATTCACATCATTGAATTGAACTAGATCCCACACATATCTCTATAGTTAGTGAGTTATATGGAGAAACACGTTGGGAAAATTTTTACCTACCATCAGATTGATGTTTTCTACAATAAAAAAAAATGGTTAGCATATCTAATCTTCCTCATTAAGACATAGATGAGCCCTCTCTTACTAGTGTTGGGGGACTTGTGTACTAATTTTGATTTATCAAATGTGTGTGCGACGATTCTCGAACCTATAACTATCATACATCTTGGAAAATGACCTTGTATCTCACATTTTTATATATGGGATACAATTGTATTCCATTTTTTTAAACTGGTTAAAATCTTTTCTAATTTATAAAAATGATTTTATATAATAGTGTTTATTCTAGCCATTTGTGAAAATTTCTATTCAGTTTAAAGTAATTCAATTACTTTGAAAAGTAAAGCATTATTTTCTGAAGTATTTTCATTATTTGAAATGTAAAACATGATTTCTTTAAATATGATTTTGAATTTCAAAAACCTATTTATTTGAAAATTTAATAGACTTTATTTGGTTAAATAAATGTTGTCATCTATTTTTGAATCCTTGGTGGGACAGTAATGGGATTTTATCTCACACATAACCTATGAATTAAGGGTTTTTTAGATTTTTTTTCATCTAGGTTCGAGTAGGGGTAAATCACAACTTAGAGGTGGTTATATTTATTGATTTATGGACATGGAGGGTTGCATCCATTATGACTTGGGATGATTATCTTCTTGTTTTTCTTGTACTTTTCTGTAGTATATTGGGTTTTCAAACTTGTTTGACCTTTGGTACACAAACCCCAATGGAGTTTCTTTTGTATCCATACTGATTCATTATCTTTCTTCTTCAATATTTATTGAAAATTCATTCCCACGTTATGTTTTTTACAATTCTAGGTTCTAGTTTCCAACTTGTGGGGATTGAGAACACCCATCAGGTGGTTCCAGAAATGGTTCCGGTGTCGGGTTACCAGGGTTCCTAGATTAGTTCGTGAAAACAGGTATAAAATAATATTTTTTTTAATAAATATCAATTTGAATGATAAATGATTGTTTATCAGGGTACATTATTTTGAATGTTACGAGATGAAATAATTACATTAAATACTAATTCAATGCTAATATAATTTTTATTCAATTATTTGAAAAATAAATAAATTATTCATAAAGTATTAAAAGTAATATAATTTGAATGAATTTCTATGTTCCAATACTTTTTTAGGTAAATATATTATCTTATGGATATGTGAAATGGTTTTATTTAAATTCATTTACTATCATTTAGTTTTCAATGTCAAATGAAATGAATCATGTCAAAAATATTTTCTGTTTAATTATAGTTTATTAAATTATTTAAAGTATATAAAAATTTTAACAAAGGAAAATTAGAATGATAAATTAATGAAAATATCATTCAATGAAATTTATGCTCTAAATTTAAACTTATATGAAATATTATAACTCTGTCATATTGAAAAGGTTATTACCAAGGCTGTGGTTATAATTAGATAACCATAGAGTTAATCCAAAATATAAGATTTCAAATTTCATTAAAATGTGTACAAATTTTATTTTAATGATTATATTAATATCATATCTTCATTATATTTGAAACCATTTAATTTTGGAATCATTTAACAAGAGTAATAAACATTTTATATTGAAATATTTCATATAATTGCAAAATTAAAATTAATGATATTTTATAGTAAATAATATTTTTATTAAATGATTTGAAACAAATTAAAATAATATATTCATCCAAGATAATGGGATATGGTTTAATATATCAAACACACTATATTCATATTTCAATTTTCCTATTATAGTAACTGAAAAGTTCTCTAATGAGTAAAAATTTTAGTTATCTCATTAATTATTAAAAAAAGTTAATTGGGGTTAAAAAATATAGGTTTAAAAAACTAGTAAAAAAGTAAAAATTTATTTTAAATTTATTATTTGGAATCATCATCATACTATATTCTATTAATATATTTTTTGAACCATTTTTAACATGATTTTTAATATATGTTAATTTAATTCTTTTAGAAATTTTAAGAACCCCCCCTCTCTTATAAAAATAAACCTCAAATCGTCTTTTCTTTACACATATAAAAGTCTTTTGGTGCAGCCAATACCTACCAAAATATATTTTTAACATTCCTAACAACATTATATAGTTATTATTTGTGGTATAATACATACCATAATGGTCCTATGGGGGAATGTCAAGGTGTTTTTTCGAACAAGATGTGTCGTTCTTAACACAACATTTTTGTTTTATTTCTTCTTCCACATCCTTGAAATGTTATATTACCAATTTTAATAAACAAAATTGGTATATTAAATATAATTATATGTTATAATTTCAATACAATAATTTATATTCATTTAGAAATTCCATGAAATGGAAAAGTAATCTAGTGTTCATGTGTTTGGAGGACTACCTCATCGCAGACTGATGTAATTTTTTTCCACCACCAGCACTTGTAGATAGTTATAATGATGTATTTTTGTTATATATTTCATATTTATTAAATACTTTTCAATATATAAATTAATATATCAACTATTTTCAAAAAATTCCATTCATATAAAGATGATAACATTATTTGTGAGTTTGTATGGACTACCACCTGTAAGAAGCGATGTTATTCATTTTTCATCGCCACATCACATGGAAGATATATATCAGATTATTTTAAAAAATAACTGTGTAATTATTATATAATTACTATTCTGAAATTATAAAATAATTCTTGTCATCTCTCTATCATGACCATTTAGAAATGGAAACGTTACCCCTGCGTATATATAACCAACCATCTCCATGGTTGTAACGTAGTTCATATTTCATAACCATCAAAAATAATTGGATTTTAAAGTATAACTAATATATAAAAATGATGAATATTTGATAATGGATAATATATAAATTATTTATTATTTACCACTTTTACAATACTCTTCCTACAAAAATCATTTTGTACATACGAGTCAGATATCATCAAAACATCCAATGTGTGATAAATTGATTAAGTAACTATATATAACACTGTAAATAGGAATAATAAAAATAAAAAGGTTATTGAGAATGTAAATAATTAACCTATTTTTATTATTTATGATGATTAATAACATATGTGATTTTTTATACTTGAGTTAAGAGATAGATTGCATTAAAACACAAATTTTATTCATTTTAAATATTTATTTTTAAATATTTAAATTCTATGAACATATTCTTAAAAATAAATTTTATATGTATTTATATCAACATAAATGAATTATAAATGAAATTATATAAATCTTTTCATGTTATTACAATGTATTTCTAGTAGACACATTTTATTAAATGTTTGGACTTTCTATACAAAATAAAAAATGAATATTCTATTTTATTGTATATGGAGTCAAGGATTTTTCATAGCAGGAAAAATATTATTTTATTTTTTATTTATGTTGTAATATATAATATTTTTGAAAAAGAAAAATTATGAATTTTTTTTATTCTAGGAATTTTATCCCTGAAAATGGGTTTATAAAGAAAGGTATGTATCAATATTTGAAAATTATTTCTTATGGGTGAAAAGAATGATTTTTATCATGTCATATTCCATGCATTATTATTATGTTATGGTAATTAGGGATTATTTGTAATAATATATGGTTTAGTTATAAACCAAAATATTAGTAGTTCCATTTTAGAATTATAATTAATTAGTTAAAGGGTTGAATTAACCAATTTGATATTTCTAAAGATATTATGAGAATTAAGTGTGAAATTTATTCAAGTTGAAACCATGAAGGATATTTAATTTGTGACCATGAAGGTTATTCCATTTGTAAGAGTGATTTCAAGAGTGATAAAAACATGATAACTCAATTTACATACATGATTTATCATTTCTTTATTTTATTCCTATATAGTCATCATGATTTCATAAGGTAAGATAATGATATTTTATTTCAAGGAAAGAAATTAAAATATCTTAATGGTGAAATTTATAACATTCTGGAAAAGTTTTCAGGTGATTTTCATGATTAAAAAAAACAATTATGAGTTTTATTTTTCCATTGAAATATCTTATGATTTCTTTATGAAAATATATTTGTATTGAAGTTGTATTCTAGGGTACGGAAATATTTCTTTTGAGATGAATGTATATATTGAAAAAGGGAGAAAAAATTTATTCATAAACTAATGGGTTTCATTCATATTTTTTATGTCCCTTGCTAATATTTTTTATCAAATCTATTGACCGCACTTCTTTTGATAATCTCAATTATGTTTCAATATGATTTGATAATCCCAAATAATGTTTATCTATATATTAATTCTTTCACTCTTTGACATCATACTATTGATTTGATAAAAATATCAAAATAACCTTTGGAATATGTTTATCAATGTTTATCAATGTTTATATGTACTTTGAAATAATTCTAACTCATTGTTGATATGTTTTGCATGGAACAGATAAGTGTTAAGTCCACCGGTTTGCACATAGCTACTGATACAGAAAAATAGATACAGAGCTACTGATATGGCTAAGTACACTGGCACATAAGTCAACTGATATGGATAAGGTCCCTGATATGCATAACAACTATCGATAAAGGAAGAGCTACTGATAGCATAAGTCTACCGGCATCCACAAGTCGACTGATACAGACCTACCAGTACATTGTCTACAGATAAGTAAAGGTCACTGATGGACCAAGCTTCCTATGACACAATGTAACTGGTACATAGTTACCAATACAAGATACTAATACAAACAGATAGACAGAAAACTACCGATAAGAAGTCCACTGATACAAAAACATAGTTACTGATACAGAAGGAGCTACCGATAAAAGGAGCTACCGATAAGAGGAGCTACCGATAAGAGGAGCTACCGATAAAAGGAGTTACCGATAGAAGATAGAAAGATTCAAGCGAGCTACCGTTATAATGGATAACAACTAGTGATACATAAGTGCTACCAATACAAGCTCACTGATACTAAGAGCTACTGATGGAAACCAGTCACTATATCTCTAAACTCTATTTCTATTTATTTATTTAGCAACTGTCATATTTGATGTTTTTAATGAACCTGCTATTAATTAATGATAATGGTTGGCATTTCAAGAACCATACCTCATACCTAGAAAAAGGTAATCATGCCCATTGTCAGAGCTCATTGTATAAAAGGAAGATCAAGCTAATCATGAAATATATAGAGGAATACATGTGCAAGTGTGTGACACCTGAACATAAATTCAAAAAGAAGAACATGAGAAGAACTCAAAGAACAGTCACACACATCAAGAATAAGTTTCTAAGAATAATATCGAGTATTAAAAAGAATACTCTCTTACTCGAGCTGAACACCAACACTAAAAGTGATGGAATAGATCTACGTCACTCTATTTTCCTCACAACTTCTAAAGAAGGACTCAAAGCTTCATCTGCATCAATTCAAGGAGTCCAAAGCTTCACTAAAAACACATAAAGCATTCTAAACTCTTCTATATCTGTTTATCTCTGTTGTGTTTCATTTATTCACATTTTGAGCAGTGTGTGTGCTTTATTTATAGACACACACAGACTCCTGAGCAGAACTGGAGGATATCTAAAATCCTCAGTCAAACTTTCTGAATCTCTTTATGTTCCCACTTTGGATATTGGTAGAGGTCAAGTGTGACCTGGATAGCCTATGTTCTATTTTTTTGTTTTCCCATGTAGAACTGTGGTAGTGGTCTTAGTACCTGGATAGTCTCTGTACTATTGTTTAACCCAGATCCAGGGTGTCGATCAAAGTTTATATAAAATGTTTGAGAGTACTAAGTCTCATCTTGAGACTGAACCTCTTGGTTAAAACTATTGTTCTTATTTATTTTGTTTTAAACTATATTTAATATTCCACATCTATGTACATTAAATTCAAATATGTTTTAAAGTAACTCTGCTAGTTAAACTATCATGTGTTTGTATTTATTATAAATTATTAATTTAGTTTCAAAGGATAATCTAATCTTCAGATTGGATTAACTGAGAACTAATCAATCTCTTGAGAACCTAACTGACTCTTTACTGTATTACAAATTCACTACAGTTTAGCTTGTTATTTGATTTGGGGTATTTTTAATAGAAATATTTGTAACAAAAATTTATATTGGAACTGAATTCACCCCCCCTCTTGAGTATCCACTCCGACCAATATTTGGTATCAGAGGTTATTATATATTAATAAAGGATTTCCAAACACTCTATTTTTCAACTGTGATTTTAGTTGCATCTTAAAGATCATAAATTTCTGTTATTTATAAATATTATCTCATTAAATATATTTTCTAAAATCTAATTTTGGATTATAGTCTATAAGGTTTTGTACCAACATTCCACCTTTCTTTAATGATGTTAATTATGCCCAATGGAAACTAAAAATGAAAATTCATTTAGAAACTATCGGATTTGACATCTGGACTGCTATAAAAACTCAGTATAAGATTCCTGAAACTGAAAGAACTACATGGGATAAACCTACTAGAACTGCTTTCAATAATAATTGTAAAGTAATGAATGATCTGTATTGTGACTTAGGAGATTAAGAATTTAAATGAATATCTTCTTGTAAAACTTCTTATGAAATTTGGGATACTTTGGGTGTTTTTCAAGAGAGAACAACTAATGTTAAATAAATGAGACTCAATACCTACACTATTAATTATGATAATTTTAAAATGAAACCTAATGAACCTATCTCTGACATGTATCTCAGGTTCATTGAAATTGTAAATACAATGAGCTCACAGGGAAAAGATGTTACAGTAATGGAGTAGATTATGAGAATACTAAGATGTCTGCCAGAATGATGGAGAGGCACATCAGTTTCAATAAGAGAATCATGTGATATAAGTTCACTTCATGATAAAGAGCTGATTGGTAAGCTAATGATGTATTAAGAAGAGCTGAAAGTAAATAAGGAGGAAGATAATGAACCAAAGGGGAAGTTAGTGGAATTTAAGCCTGCTGCCTTAAAGAGAAAGGACAAGAATAAAGTTAACATACCTACTGAAAGCTCAATAAGTGAAGGTTCAGATTCTGGTAGTGATGAAGAGATGTCTCAGATAGCTAGGCGATTTAAGAAGTTCTATAGAAAGAATAAGTTTTTCAGAAAATCCAATTACAAGGGAAAGTATTACAATAAAGGTAATTGGAAGAAAGATTGGAAAAAGACTGATAAAAGTGATGACATAGTCTGCTACGAATACAAGAGGAAAGGAAATGTTAAAGCTGACTGTCCAAAATTCAAGTTCAATAAGAAACATGATTACAAGGAAAAATATACAAGAAAGTAATGAAAGCAACCTGGAGCGCTTTAGAAGACAGTTCAAGTGATTCTAACTCTAATCAGGATGAAAAATCTCAAAATGCTAATATGTGTTTCATGACAGACACATCTGAGGTAACATTGGATACTCCTGCTTTAAATTCTTATTATTCTAGAGATGATTTTGATTCTAAAAAAAATTCTACTGAATAGTTATTTTAATATTGTAATATGCTAGAGGAGACTTGCAATGAGAAGAAAGTTTAGTATAAAACCTTAAAGAAACTACATGCTTTAACTCGTACTATCAAATCTGCATTAGAAGTAGAAAAGGAAAAGAATGCTCAACTGTTAAAGGAAAATACCCAACATAAATTGTCCAATGAGAAACATAGAATAGATTTAGAGAAGTCCACAAATGGAAAGTATACTCTAACTCAAATTCTAGTAAAACATGTTGCACCAAAGTACACCACTGGTTTAGGATATCAACCTGGACAGGGACAGATTGCAAAGAATAAATTTATTCCTAAATCTGGATAGTATGGTGAAAGTTCTAGTTTTGTAAATATCTATACCTCAACTAGGTATTCACATAGTTATTGATCAAACAATGTTTATCTTTAAAAATCTTTTGAATCTATTTTTTGTATAATACCCATAAGAAAAATCATGTCACCTAAAGCATTACTTTCTAACCTTTCTAGACCCAAGAGAATCATGGTACTAAAATCATTTTCTCTTTAAACCTGTTGTGTAAGAAGCCTACTTAAAAAGTTTCTGTAAGAAAACATGCTACTTGGAAAGTAGATGTTCAAGGAATATGACTGGAGATTACTCATGTTTCAAAAGTACAATCAAAGTTCATGGAGGCTATGTCACCTTTGGTGATAATTCAAAAGGAAAGAACATTGTCCTAAGCCAGATTGGTAACACTGTTTCAGTATTAATTTCTAAATTAATTTTTTTTATTGATTAAAATACAAACTTTTAAGTATTTCTAAGTTGTGTGATGATGGTTTCAATGTTAAATTTAAAAATAATTCTTGTAATGTTTTTAATTCGAAAAATATTTTAGTAGTATCTTCTTTGAGAAATGAAAATGTTTATGCTGAAAATTTAAATTCATTAGCCAAACAAAAGGTTACTTGTTTAAATTATTTTCAAAAGAATCTTTGCTATGGAACAGAAGATTAGGACAATGCAATGTTCATTTACTTAGGAAAATGACTAGGAAGAACTTACATAGAGACCTACCTCAACTAAAATTCTCATCAGACAAAGTTTGTACTCCCTATCAAAAGGGAAATCAACATAAAGATTCATTAAAATTAATGAATGAATTTTCAACTTCTCAACCTCTCGAGTTGGTTCACATGGACTTGTTTGGACCTTCTAGAGTTTCTAGTTTAAATGTGAAGCCCTATGTCTATGTCTTAGTAGATTACTTTTCTAGATATACTTGGGTAAATTTTCTTGCTCACAAAATTGAAGCTTGTTCTTATTTTATGAAATATTCCATGTATGTAGAAAACCTAAGTGGACTTGAAATTAAGACTCTGAGAAGTGATCATGGCCATGAGTTTGAAAATCATGAGATTGAATTTTACTGCTCACACAATGTCTATAGTCACAACTTTTCTTCCCCTTGGACACCTCAACATAATGGTGTAGTAGAAAGAATTAATAGAACCCTTCAGGAAATTGCAAGAACTATGCTAAATGAGTTTGACCTACCTGTCTATTTTTGGGCTGAAGCTGTGAATGCAGCTTGTTATATTATAAATATTGTCCTGATTAGACCTGTTCTTAAGAATACCCTTATGAACAATGGAATAATAGGAAGCCTAAAGTTAGTTACTTTAGAGTTTTTGGATGAAAACTTTTTATTCATAATACTAAGGATAATCTTGAAAATTTTTCTTCTAAAAGTGATGAGGGAATATTTCTAGGTTACTCTATAACTAGTAAATCTTATAGAGTCTTTAAAAAAGAGCCAAATGTGTGGAAGAATCTGTTCACATCAAATTTGATGAAACTGATCCTCATGAACCTAAGTCTTCTATTGAAAATCTTGAAAAAGATCTATCTATTTTGGACCTTAATGATAAAATCAGTAAACCTATTGTAAAGACAACCAGTTCTTGAAGTATTCTAGAATCTATTCTTGGTGAACCTGAACATAGAGAAGAACCTGAAATTTCTAGTCCTACCTTTACTAGAAAAACTAGGATTCTAAAGAATCACCCTTTAGATGTTGTTGTTGGTAATCTTGATAAAGGGACACAAACTAGTGATTTTCTTAGAAACAAGGTTGAACATCAAGCCTTTCTTTCATAGTTAGAACCTAAAAATATCATTTATGCAATCAATGATGAATTTTGGGTAATGGATATGCAAGAAGAATTAAATAAATTTGAAAGAAACAATGTCTGGGAATTAGTTGAAAGACCTAAGGACACTTTGAGCATAGGAAATAAAAGGGTTTTTAGAAAGAAACTTGATGAGTATAGAAACATAGTTAGAAACAAAGCAAGGCTAGTTGCACAAGGATATAGTCAAGAGGAAGGAATAGACTATGAGGAAACCATTTCACATGTAGTTAGATTAGAAGCTATTAGGATTCTACTTGCCTATGCTGTTTATCTGAATTTCAAATTATATCGCATAGATGTTAAAAGTTCTTTTTTAAATGGTTTTATAATTGAAGATGTTTTTCTTGAAAAACTGCCGGGATTTTCTATTCCTCATTTTCCAAATCATGTTTTAAATATTTCTGAATCTTTATATGGTTTAAGAAAATCCCCTCAAGCTTGGTATGATAGACTTTGTAGTTTTATTATTTCAAAAGGTTTTTATAAAGGGATTGCTGATCCAACTCTCTTTATTAAATGAATTTCCAAGGGTGTTTTGATAGAGAAAATATATGTTGATGATATTATTTTTGTATCTTCTAAAAATGATTTATGTATTTATTTTTCAAAGAGTATGAAAAATGAATTTGAAATGAGTTTAATGGGAGAACTCAAATACTTCCTTGGATATAACTTTTTCAAAATGAAAATGGCATTGTTTTAAATCAAAATAAATATACAAAAGATCTTTTAAATTTTTTTTGTTTAGATAGTATTAATGAAAGTGATAAACCTATGAGTTCTATTTGTAAGTTGGATGCTGATGAAACTTGAAAACCAGTGGATCAAACCAACTATAGAGGTATAATAGGAAGTCTACTTTATCTCACTTCTAGTCGACCGGATATTTTGTTTAGTGTGTGTATGTGTGCAAGATTTCAAGCTAATCCAAAAGAGTCACACTTGCTTGTTGTTAAAAGAATTTTCAAATAACTTAATCATGATACAAACTTAGGATTATATTATCCAAAAGGAAAATCATTCGATTTAATAATTTATTCAGATTCTGACATTGCTAGTTGAATGTTAAATGGAAAGAGAATTTCTGGAACATGTCATATTCTAGGAAATCCCATGGTATTATGGTGTAGTAACAAGCAGAACTCTGTTGCATTGTATACTACTAAAGCAGAATACATTGTTGCTGGTAGTTGATGTGAAAAACATTTGTTGATGAAACATACCTTACTGGACTACGGATATCAGTTTAAACATGTATCTATAAAATATGACAACACTAGTGAAATTAATATATCTAAGAACCATGTATCTCACTCTGGGACCAAACACATTGATGTAAGGCACCACTTTCACAGAGATCATTACCAACAAGGGTGATATTACACTAGAATTTATTAGTACTGAACATCAATTAGCTGACATTGTCACCAAGACTTTATGTTCGGATAGGTTGACTTCCATTTGAAATGAGTTAGGAATGATATAAGTTGTAGAGACGAAACCTCACCTTTAGAAACCTCAACATTAGAAACCTTGCTCTTATAAATCTTACAGTTAGAAACATCACCATTATAAACCTCACCGTTAGAAACCTCACCGTTAGAAACCTCACCATTAGAAACCTCGCCGTTATGAGCCTCACTGTTATACCTCACTAGTATGAACCTCACCGATATACCTCACCGTTATGAATCCCCACTGGTATGTATTATCATTAGGTTGCACTGGTTTTAAAATTCTGTATCTTTAGCCGCCAGAATTTGTATCGTTTATTTTAGTTATTATGTTTTATTGATTTATTTTATGATTCCTAAATTATAAAAAACTAGTCTAGACCTCATTTCGATACACCTCAAACCCTTTACCCTTAAGCCTCAACTCCCAAACCTTCATTTCTTTCAAACCCTAAACCTCATGATTCACAGAATGGAAAGAGTAAATAGACCATCAGTCAGTGAAAAGGATGATGAGCCGAATGCAAAGAGACTCAAAGGGGAGTCTAGTGGTGGAAGTGAAGTGAAGAAAGCTAAAAATCTGCATCTCATTCAAAGGGAGATAGTAGTTGAGAAAGAGCCACTTGTGTAATGGTTTATTTCTAGTAAATCTTTAGTTTTATAGGTTCTAGAAGATCAAAAATTGGTAGAGTTCTTCCCGATTAACAATGGTCCTTATTATCCAACGCCGGTAAAATAATTCTATAAGTTTTTTTGCTTTGAGAAATCATAAGTTGAGAACAGGATGATATCAGTACTGAATGGGAGGACAATAACTTTTTCTTCTACTAAGTGGGATTAGTGCCTGAAAGTTCCACATGAAGGGGAGTTTGGGAATTTTTTGAAATCAGTACATCCTACTAGTGACATCTTTGAATATGAAGCTTCTTTGGAAGAATTAACAAGAGATGGTACACCAATAAAGGTAGTTTCTATAGAAATGGATGGAGAAAACGTTTTACTGTTCATGTTCATCCCACATGTGCTATGTCCAAGAAGAGGGGACTTTGTAAATATGAAATGCCAATATATTTATTTGATGCATTGGTCAAGACATGGTGTTAAGGTGAATTAGTGTAGGCTATTAATAATTCATATTGATGATATGACCAGGCCAAAGTCAACACATAATGCTTTATTCTCTGATAAGATGATCTATGTGATGATCAAGGTAAGAATTGTGTCTAAGTTTCAGGATGAGACAATGGTAATGACAGACAATTTTTGTATTACCAAAACTATCTATAAATACATGAAGATCAATTGGAATCCATGGAGAAGGGAATGGGTTAGTGGTGGTGGGAAGCTGTACGATAATTTTAATCTTGTGGATCATCCTTCTAGGCCTATGGATGTGAAAGATCGAAGTCTAGGACCTGATGAAGTGGAACCTCAGTATAGCGATGATACTGATAAAGAAGACACCATTATAGCTGATGGAAGGGATCCAAACTTACCTCAAAGTCATGTTGCTTAAATTATATCAATTTAAAGGAAATAGTCTTGGAAGAGAGAAATGAAGAAGCACCTGTTGATAAGGGAGATCAGCCATCTCCAGAGACTGAGGAAGAAGAAGAATCTGAAACTGAAGCATCTGCTTCTACAACCTTTAGATTGAGTCCATTGATTGGAAGTACTGTTGTGCCTACAAAGGCTATTCATGTTGAAGTAGATAGACCTGAACCTATTCCTAGGAAACCTCATACTACTGAATTAGAGATGGTTGTGGATAATTCTTCTGAGGAAGACCGAGCTACTTAGGGTGCTATTGTTATACAGGAAAATGTACCAATTGAGGGGGAGCATCAAACAATACTTGGAAATGTTTTAGTAGATGATGGAATTGAAGATTGGGCAGAAGACCAAGGTTTTGTGGTTTTGGGTTGGACTACCCTGATTCTGAAGATGAGACACCTATCAACAGACCAAAGGTTAACTATAACATTTCTTCTGAGTTTTTACCTAGGGATGTGGTATGAAAAGATGATCTAGACCAGTTGAAGTCTGATCTTAAAACCAAGTTTGTGGAAGACATGTGAAGAATGGAAACATATTTAATATCATCTATTAAATATGTTATAGATAAATTTGTGTCTATTATTGTGTCAGACAGAGCACCTATAGTTGTGCCTAGAAATCTGGTTACTAAGGTTGAGCTTGAATCTTTAAAGGATGAGTTGAAGGAGACTCGGACTTCATCTGTTGCAGACTTAATGAGCATTCTTGTTGAATTGCTGAGCAAAATGGAAAAATATTTTGAACTCTTTCTTGGATGTGTATTGTCAACCACTGTCGCAGAGATGGTGAATGAATTCAAGACCTGCCAGAATCAAATTTCAAGATTAGAAGAGGATTTTGAATCTCTAAAGAAATCAATTGTCTCTATAGAGTCTTATATGAGCTCTACATCTCATAATGATAAAGACTTGGCTTTTGTGAAGAGTGTAGTTGCCCAGATGGTATCATTCTATGAGGGATTCAAGACTACCATGGAACAACATGTATGCACCCAGGGCTCTCTTGTGAAAAATATCATCAGTGGGATGACTAAATCTTTTATGGAAACAGTAGCCTTTACTGTTTCACCTCTGAGTTCTAATGTTCCCTCTTTGGATATTGATCATATTCGAGCTGTGATGAGAGAGGAGATTCGACAGTCTTCTTGCAGTGGCTCTGTAGACTCTACTGCTTTGACCCAAGTGGTGACTACCACTATGGATATAGGACAAAAATTTCAGAATTTTATGAGAGAGGCCACTGCTTCTCAAAAAGAGGTCAAAGACAAAGTGGATTTCTATTTTCAAAGGGTCTATACCAAACATCATTTGAACAACCATTTCAAACTTATGTTAGAGAACATGAAACTTCCTCTAGTAAATTAAGATTTCAGAGAACAAATGAGAAACATCAGAGAGCTGACTCCTGCTCTAGAAAAGTTTATGGAAATCAAGGATGACTTTATTTCTGCCGTGGAAAGAGGATGAGGGATTATAATGGATTTTAGGAATCTTTTGCTTACATTTTTTCATGTAAAAATACTCCAATCATTGCACCTCCAGCTCTACATGCCTCTGCTCAGTCTGCCTCTATTCCTCAGATGACTCCAGCCCAAGCAATCTGGAGCCTCACTCTTATGATCACACAGAGAGCTACCCACTATAGTCCAGGAACAGTATCTGTTGCTCAACCTCCACTAGTTCTTTTTGGAATTCCCACGCCTTCTACTGAAGCTATCCAGCCTGAGTCTACCTCTGAACCCAAAGCCAAATCCAAATTGGACATTTAAGAGGTGTATTGATTAGTTTCTAGGTCCTTTGATTGGAATCAATGTATTGTTTTTGGTTCAATTCTGTATTTCTATGTATTTTTTGCATCAAGTAATATATCCATTGTTTCATTCTCTCTTACCTGTTGTTACTTCTCTCATCCTTTATTCCATTATTTTTTCTAATCATAAAGGGGGAGAGCTAATATAAACTAATATAATAGGGGAGAAATAATACCAAAGGGAAGAACTGATATGGAGAAATATGAGAAATATGAGATGTAAGAGCTTTATATTTATAAGAATAATACATTTACCTCTGGTCTATTTGTTTTATAATTTTACCTCTAATACGTTTGTTTTGTAACTATAGTAAATTTATTTATTATTACCTCTGATACAATTGCATTTAATACTATATAATTTGATACATTACTCACACAGATAAATAATAACCATTTTATTTTATACTGATACAATACTAATTATTTTGGATTATAATATTATAATTTATGATTATCAAAAAGGGGGAGATTTTTTACCTCACCTGTTTTGATAATCTCAATTATGTTTCAATATGCATTGATAATCCCAAATAATGTTTATCTATAAATTAATTCTTTCACCCTGTGACATCCTACTATTTATTTGATAAAAATATCAAAATAATCTTTAGAATATGTTAATCAATGTTTATCTGTGTTTATACATACATTGAAACAATTCTAACTCAATCTGGATATGTTTTTCATAGACCATATAAGTGTTAAGTCCACTGGTATGCACATAGCTACTAATACAGACAAATAGATACATAGCTACTGATAAGGCTAAGTACATCGGTACAAAAGTCTACTGATATGGATAAGGTCACCGATATGAATAACATCTACCGATAGAGGAAGTGCTACCAATAGAATAAGTCTACCGGTATGCACAAGTCGACTGATACAGACCTACAGGTACATATTATACTGATATGTAAAGGTCACTGATGGACCAAGATTCCTATGACACAAGTTTACTCGTACATAGTTACTGATACAAGCTACCGATACAAACAAATAGATAGATAGCTACCGATAGGAAGTCCACCGATAAAAATACATAGTTACCGATACAGAAAGAGCTACCGATAAAAGGAGCAACCGATAAGAGGAGCTACCGATAAAAGGAGATACCGATAGAAGAGCGATAGATTCAAGTGATCTACTATTATAATGGATAACAGCTAGTGATATAGAAGAGATACCAATACAAGCTCACTGATACTAAGAGCTACCGATTGAAACCAGTCTCTATATCTCTAAACTCTATTTCTATTTGTTTATTTAGCAACGGTCATATTTGATGTTTTTAATGCACCTGCTATTAATTAATGATAGTGGTTGGAATTTTAGGAATCGTACGTCATACCTGGAGAAAGGTAATCATTCCCATTATCAGAGCTGAAGGTATAAAAGGAAGATCAAGGTAATGAAGAAATATATACAGGAATACACGTGAAAGTGTGTGACACCTGAACTGAAAGTCAAAAAGAAGAACACGAGAAGAACTCAATGAACAGTCATACACATCAAGCAGAAGTTTCTAAAAATAAGCTCGATTATTACAAATAATTCTCTCTTACTCGAGCTGAACACCTACACTGGAAGTGAAGGAACAGAACTAGGACACTGTGTTTTCCTCACAACTTCTAAAGAAGGACTCAAATCGTCATCTGCATCAATCTAAGGAGTCCAGAGCTTCACTCAAAACACATATAGAATTCTTAGCTCTTCTCTATATGTTTAGATCTATTGTGTTTCATTTATTCACATTTTGATAAGTGTGTGTGCTCTGTTTTTAGACACACACTGACTCCTGACCCAAACTGGAGGATATCTAAAATCCCCACTCAAAATTTCTGAATCTCTTTATGTTACCACTGTGGATAGTGGTAGAGGTCAAGGATGACCTGGATAGCATGTGTGCTAATTTTTTTGTTTTCCCGCGTAGAACTATGGTTGAGGTCTTAGTACCTGGACAATCTCTGTACTATTTTTTATCCTAGATCCAGGGTGTGGATCAAAGTTTATATAATTTTTTTTAAGAGGAATAAGTCTCTTCTTGAGACTGAACCTCTTGGTTAAAACTGATGTGCTTATTGATTTTGTTTTAATCTATATTGAATATTCCACTGCTAAGTACTTTAAATTCAAATTTGTTTTAAATTAACTCTGATAGTTAAACTAGAAAGTATTTGTATTTATTGTAAAGCAATAAGTTAGATTCAAAAGATAATGTAATCTTCAGATTAGATTAACTGATAACTAATCAATCTATTGAGAACCAAACTGACCCTTTACTGTATTACAAATTCACTACAGTTTTGCATGTTATTTAATTTTGGGGATTTTTAAAAGAAATCATTGTAATAGAAATTTTAATTGGAACTCAATTCACTCCCCCCCCTCTTGAGTATCCACTTAGACCAACATTTGGTGTTAGAGGTTGTTAGTTATTAATAATAGACTTCCAAACACTCTGTTTTTCTACTGTGATTTTAGTTGTATCTTAAAGATCTTAAATTTCTATTAGTTCTAAATTTTATCTCTTTAAATATATTTTCCAAAATCTAATTATGGATAATATACAAGATGGTGCTACTACCAACATGCCACCTTTCTTTCAGGGTGTTAATTATGCCCAATTGAAATTGAAATTGAAAATTCATTTAGAAAGTATGGGATTTGACATCTGGAATGCTATAGTAACTCAGTATAAGATTCTAGAAACTGAAAGAACTACTTGGGATAAACCTACTAAAACTGCTTACAATAATAGTTGTAATGAAATGAATTATCTGTATTGTGATTTAGGAGATGAATAATTTAATATAATATCTTCTTGTAAAACTACTTATGAAATTTGGGATACTTTGGGTGATTCTCATGAGGGAACAACTAATGTTAAAGAAATGAGATTGAATACCTACACTATTAAGTATGATAATTTTAAAATGAAACCCGATGAACCTATCTCTAACATGTATCTCGGGTTCAACGAAATTTTATATACAATGATCTCACTTGAAAAAGGTGTTCCAACTGAGGAGTAGATTATGAGAATACTAAGATGTCTTCCAGAAAGAATGAGAGGCACATCAGTTTCAATAAGAGAATAATGTGATATAAGTTCACTGCCTGTTAAAGGGATGATTGGTAAGATAATGATGTACGAAGAAGAGATGAATGCAAATAAGGAGGAAGATGATTAACCAAAGAGGAAGTCATTGGCATTTAATTCTACTGCCTCAAAGAGGAAGGACACGGAGAATGTTCACATACCTACTGAAAGCTTAACAAGTGAAGGTTCAGATTCTGATAGTGATGAAGAGATGGCTCAGATTTCCAGGAAATTAAAGAAGTTCTATAGAAAGAAGAATTTTTTCATAAAATCCAATTACAAGGTAAAGTATAACAATACTGGTAATTGGAATAATGATTGGAAAAATACTAAAAAAAGGGATGACATAGTCTGCTACGAATGCAAGAGGAAAGGACATGTGAAAGCTGACTGTCCAAAATTAAAGTTCAAGAAGAAACATTATTACAAGGAATAAAAATACAAGAATTAATTTAAAGAAACCTGTATTGATTGAGAAGAAAGATCAAGTTATTCTGACTCCACTCAGGATAAAAAATCTCAAAAATCTAATATGTGTTTCATGACAAACACATCTGACGTAACATTGGATAATCCTGCTTTAAATTCTTATTCTCTAGAGATGATTTTGATTCTGAAAACATGTCTAGTGGAGAGTTATTTGAATGCAGTAATATGCTAGAGGATACCTACAATGAGCTGAAAGATAAGTATAAAACCTTAAAGAAACATCATGCTTTAACTAGCACTATCAAATATGCAATAGAAGTAGAAATGAAAAGAATGTTTAACTGTTAAAGGAAAATACCCAACATAAATTGTCCAATGAGAAACATAGAATAGATTTAGAGACGTTCACAAATGGAAAGAATACTCTAACTCAAATTCTGGGAAAAAATGTTGCACCAAAGTACACCACTGGTTTAGGATAACAACCTAGAATGAGACAGATTTAAAAAAATAAATTTATTCCTAAATTTGGACAGTTTGGTGCAAGTTCTAGTTTTAGAAATTTCTATGCCTCAACCAGATATTCACATAGTTATAGATCAAACAACTCTTATCTTTCAAACTATTTTGAATCAATTTATTGCATGAGACCCATAAGACAAATTTAGTTACCTAATTCTTTGTTTTCTAACCTATCTTGACCCAAGAGAATATGGGTGCCAAAATCATTTTTTGATTAAATCTATTTTGTAGGAAACCTGCTTAGAAAGTTACCATAAGAAAACTTGTTACTTGTAAAGTGTATGTTCAAGGAATATGACTAGAGATTACTTAGTTTTCAGAAGTCTAATCAATGTTTATGGGGGCTATGTCACCTTTCTTGATAATTAAAAAAGCAACGATCGTCAGCCTATGCCATATTGGTAACACTTATTCAGTTTTAATTTCTAACGTATTATTTGGGGATGGATTAAAATAAAACCTATTATATATTTCTCAGTTGTGTGATGATGGTTTCAATGATAAATTTAAAAATGATTTTTGTACTTTTTTTAATTCTTAAAATAATTTAGTATTTTCTACTTTGAGAATTGAAAATGTTTATGCTGTAAATTTAAATTCTTTAGTCAAATAAAAGGTTACTTGTTTAAATTCTTTTCATAAATATTCTTGGCTGTTTCATAGAATATTAGGACACTGGAATGTTCATTCACTTAGGAAACTGACTAGGAAGAACATAGTTAGAGACCTACCTCAACTAAAATTCCAATCAGACAAAGTTTGTACTCCCTGTCAAAATGGAAAGCAACATAAAGTATCATTAAAATTAAAGGAAGAAGTTTCAGATTATCAACAACTCAAGTTGGTTCACATGGACTTGTTTGGACCTTATAAAATTTATAGTTTAAATGGGATGCACTATGTCTATGTCTTAGTAGGTGACTTTTCTAGATATACTTGGGTAAATTTTCTATCTCACAAAAGTGAAGCTTGTTCTTATTTTATGAAATATTCCACGTTTGTAGAAAACCTAAATGGACTTAAAATTAAGACCCCGAGAAGTGATCATGGCCTTGAGTTTGAAAATCATGAGTTTGAATCTTACTGATCACACAATGGCTATAGTCAAAAAATTTCTTCTCCTAGGATACCTCAACAGAATGGTGTAGTTGAAAGAAGAAATAGAACCCTTCAAGAAATTGCAAGAAGTATGTTAAATGAGTATGACCTACCTGTCTATTTTTAGATTGAAGGTATGAATACAACTTGTTATATTATAAATAGTGTCTTGATTAGACCTGATCATAAGAAGACCCCCTATGAACTATAGAATAATAGGAAGCCTAAAGTTAGTTAATTCAGAGTTTTTGGCTGTAATGTCTTTATTATTAATAATAAGGATAATTTTGACAAGTATTCTTCTAAAAGTGATGAGGGAATCTTTCTAGGTTACAATATGACTAGTAAATCTTATAGAGTCTTTAATAAAAGAACCAAATGTGTAGAAGAATCTGTTCACATCAAATTTGATGAAACTGATCCGTATGAACCTAAGTATTCTCTTGAAAATCATGAAGAAGATATGTCTATTCTGGACTTTAATGATAAAATATGTGAACCTATTGTAAAGACAACACATTCTGGTTGTATTCCAAAATCTGTTCCGGGTGAACCTGAACATAGAGAAGAACCGGAAATTTCTAGTCCTACCTTTACTAGATCATATAGGATTCTAACAAATCATCCTTTAGAAGCTTTTGTTGGTAATCATGATAAAGGGACACAGACTAGAGCTTCTCTAAGAAACCAGGTTTAACATCAATCCTTTCATTCATAGTTAGAACCTAAAAATATTAGTGATGCAATCAATGATGAATTTTGGGTAATGGCTATGCCATAAGAATTAAATCAATTTGAAAGAAACAAAGTCTGGGAATTGGTTGATAGACCTAAGGACACTATGACCATAGGCACTAAATGGGTTTTTAGAAATAAAGTTGATGAGTCTGTAAAAATAGTTGGAAACAATGCCAGGCTTGTTTTACAAGGATATATTCAAGAGAAAGGAATAGACTATGAGGAAACCTTTTCACCTATAGCTATATTAGAAGCTATTAAGATTCTACTTTCCTATGCTACTCATCTTAATTTCAAGTTATATCAAATGGATGTTAAAAGAATTTTTAAATGGTTTTATAATTGAAGATGTTTTTGTTGAACAACCACCGGGATTTTCTAATCCTCATTTTCCAAATAACGTTTTTACGCTTTCTAAAGCTTTATATGATTTAAAAAAATCCCCTCGAGATTGGTTTGATAGACATAGTAGTTTTACTATTTAAAAGGTTTTTATAATGGGATTGCTGATCCAACTCTCTTTATTAAAATAATTTCTAAGGGTGTTTTGATAGAGAGAATCTATATTGATGATATTATTTTTGGATATTCAAAAAATTCTTTATGTATTTATTTTTCAAAGATTATGAAAAATGAATTTGAAATGAGTTTAATGGGATAACTCAAATACTTCCTTGGATTTCACTTTTTTCAAAATGAAAATGGAATTATTTTAAATAAAAATAAATATACAAAAGATCTTTTAAAATGTTTTGGTTTAGACAGTATTAATGAATTTGATACAACTATGAGTATTATTTGTAAGTTGGATGCTGATGAAACTGGAAAAACAGTGGATCAAACCAAATACAGAGGTATGATAGGATGCCTACTTTATCTTACTGCTTGTTGATCGAATATTATGTTTTGTGTGTGTATGTGTGCATGAATTCAAGCTAATCCAAAAGAGTCACATTTGCATGCTGCTAATTTTTTTTTCAAATATCTTAAACACACTACTAGTTTTGGATTATATTATCCAAAACAGAAATCATTCTATTTAATAAGTTATTCAGATATTGACTTTTCTAGTAGCACGTTAAATAGAAAGAGCACTTCTGGAACATGTCATATTCTAGGTCAGTCCCAGGTATCATGGTGTAGTAAAAAGCATAACTCTGTTGCATTGTCTAGTGCTGAAGAAGAATACATTGCTGCTAGTAGTTGTTGTGCACAAATTTTCTGGATGAAACATACCTTACTAGACTACGGATATCATTTTAAACATGTATCTATAAACCGTGACAACATTAGTGCAATTAATATCCCAAAGAACAATGTATCTCACTCTAGGACCAAACACATTGATGTAAGGCACCACTTTCTTAGAGATCATTACCAAAAGGGTGATATTACTCTTGAATTTATTAGTACTAAACATTAATTAGCTTAAATTTTCACCATGAATTTATGTTCAGATAGGTTAAGTTACATTAGACATGATTTAGGTTTGATAGACTTTGTAGAGTCGAAACCTCACCATTAGAAACCTCACTGTTAGAAACCTCACCATTAGAAACCTCACCGCTAGAAACCACACCATTAGAAGCCTCACCATTAGAAACCTCACCGTTAGATTCCTCACCGTTATGAACCTCACTGCTATACCTCACTGGTATGAACCTCACCGATATACCTCACCATTAGGAATCCTCACCGGTATGTATTACCGTTAGGTTTCACTAGTTTTAAACATCTTTATCTTTAGCCACTAGAATCTGTATCGTTTATTTTACTTATTATGTTTTATTGATTTATTTCATGATTACTAAATGATAAAACATTAGTCTTGACCTCATTTCGATCCACCTCAAACCCTTTACCCTCAAGCCTGAGCTCCCAAACCTTCGTTTCATTCGATCACTAAGCCATGCGATTCGCAGAATGGAAAGAGTGAAGAGACCATTAGTCAGTGAAAAGGATGATGAGACGAATGCAAAGAGACTCAAAATAGAGTCTAGTGGTGGATGTGAAGTGAAGAAACCTACAAATCCTCATCTCGTTCAAAGGGAGATAGTAGTAGAAAAAGAGATATGCACAGAATGGTTGATGTCTAGTAAATCTTTAGTTCTAGAGGTGCTGGAAGATTAGAAATGGGTAGAGTGCTTCTCCAATAACAATGGTCCTTATTATCCAAATCTGGTAAAATAATTCTATGAGTTTTTCCATTTTCATAAATTAGAAGTTGAGAACTAGATGATATATGTAGTGAATGGCATGACACTATATTTTTCTTCTATTGAGTGGACTGAGTGCCTGAAAGTTCAACATGAAAGAGAGTTTGGGTATTTCTCGAAATCAATACATCTTACCAGTTACATCTTTGAATATGAAGATGCTTTGGAATAATTAACAGGAGATGGTACACAAGAAAGGTAGTTGCTACAAAAATGGATGGAGAGAACTGGTTGCTATTCAAGTTCATCGAACATGTGATAAGTCCAAGAAGAGGGGACTTTGAAAATCTGAAATACCATGATATTTATTTGCTGCAGTTGTTAAGACATAGGGTTAAGTTGAATTTTTGTAGACATTTAATGATTTAGATTGATGATATGACCAGGCCAAAGTCAAAAACTAATGCTTTATTCTTTTCCAAGCTAATCTATATGATGATAAAGGTAAGAGGTGTGGCTATGTCTCAGGATGAGACAGTGGTTATTAAAGACAATTTTTGTATTACCAAAACAATCTGTAAATACATGAAGATCAATTGGAATCCGTGGATAAGAGAATTGGTCCATGATGATGAGAAGTTGTATGATAAGTTTAATCATCCTTCTAGTATTAAGGATGTAATGGATCCAGGTCTTGGACCTGATAAAAAGTAACCTCAGTATAGAGATGATACTGATGAAGAAGACACCTCTATAGATAATGGAAGGGATCCAGACATACCTCCAAGTCATGTTACTGAAATTATATCATCTGGAAAGAAAACAGTCTTGGAATAGAGAAATGAAGAAGCACCTATTGATGAGGGAGACCAGCCAGCTCCAGAGAATGTGGAAGAAGAAGAATCTGAAACTAAAGAATCTGCTTCCGCCACCTTGAGTTTGAGTCCATTCATTAGAAGTATTGTTGTGCCTATAGAGGATATTCTTATTGAAGTAGATAGACCTGCACCTATTCCGGAGGAACCTCATACTACTGAATTGGAGAAAGTTGTGGAAAATTCTTCTGAGGAAGATCGAGCTACTGAGGGTGTTATTGCTATACAAGAGAATGCACCAGTTGAGGTGGAGCATCCAACTAGACTTGGAAATGTGTCAGTAGATGATGGAATTGAAGATTGGGAAGAAGACCAGGGTTTTGTGGTTTGTGGGTGGACTACCATGATTCTGAAGATGAGACAACTATCAATAGACAATAATTTAACTATAACATTTTTTTCTGAGTTTTTACCTGAGTATGTGGTAAGAAAAGCTGATCTAGACTAGTTGAAGTCCGATCTTAAAACCTCTTTTGTGGAATAGATAAGAAGAAAGAAAACCACTTTAATATCGTACATTCAATCTGTTATGGATGAATATGTGGCTAGTATTGTGTTAGAGAGAGAACCGACAGTTGTGCCTGACAATATGGTTACTAAGGCTGATCGTGAATCATTAAAGGCTGTGTTGAAGGAGACTTGGACTGCATCTGCTGCCGACTTAAAGAGCTATCTTTTTGAACAGCTAAGAAAAATGGAAAAATATTTTGAACTATCTCTTGGATGTGTTGTGTCAACCACTATTCAAGAGATGGTGAATGAAGTCAAGACCTTCCAGAATCAAATTTCAAGCTTGGAAGAGGATGTTGAATCTATAAAGAAATCAATCGTCTCTATAGAGTCTTATATGATCTCTAAATCTTAGGCAGACAAACACTTGGTTTTTTGAAGACTCTAGTTGGCCAGATGGTATTAGTCTTTGAGGGATTCAAGACTTCCATGGAACAGCATGTCAGCACCCAGGACTCTCTTGTGAAAAATCTCATCAGTGGGATGACTAAATATTTTAAGGAAACAGTAGCCTTTACTGGTGCACCTCTAAGTTCTTCCAATCCCTCTTTGGATATTGATCAGATTCGATCAATGATGAGAGAGGAGATTGGACAGTCTTCTACCAATGGCTTTGTAGACTCTGCTTCTTTGACCCAAGTGGTGACTACCACTAGGTATATAGGACAAATTTTTTAGAATTCTATGAGAGAGGCCACGACTTCTGAAAAGGAGGTCAAAGACAAAGTGGATTTCTATATTCAAATGGTCTATACCAAAAATCAGTTGAAATATCATTTCAAACTTATGTTAGAGAACATGAAACTTCCTCTAGTCAATCAAGCTTTCATAGAAATAGTGAGTAAGCTCAAGGAGTTGACTCCTCCTCTAGAAAAGTTTATGGAAAACAAGGATGGAATTATTTATACCATGGAATGAGGGGGAGGGATTATAATGGATTTTAGGAATCTGTTTCTGCCATTTTTTCATGTAGAGAGTACTCCAATCACAGCACCTCCAGCTCTACCTTCCTCTACCCAGTCTGCCTTCATTACTCAAGTGACTCTAGCCCAAGAAATCCAGAGCCTCCCTCCTATGATCACACAGAGAGGAACACACTACAATCCAGGAACAATATTTTTTTCTCAACCTCCAGTAGTGCTTTCTAGAATTCCCATGCCTTCTACTGAAGCTATCCAGCCTGAGTCTACCTCCAAACCCAAATCCAAATCCAAAGTGGAAATTCAGGAGGTGGATTGATTAGTGGCTAGGACCTTTGATAGGAATCAATGTATTATTTTTGGTTCAATTCTGTATTTTTATGTATTTTTTTCTTCAAGTAATATATCTATCCTTTCATTCTCTCTTACCTTCGGTTACTTTTCTCATCCTTTCTTCCCTTCGTTTTTCTAATCACAAATGGGGAGAACTAATATAAACTAATATAATAGGGGAGAAATAATACCGAAGGGGAGAACTGAGATGGAGAAATATGAGAAATATGAGATGTATGAGCTTCATATTTATGATCATAATACATTTACCTCTAGTACATTTGTTTTATAATTTTACCTTTGATACATTTGTTTTGTAACTCTAGTAAATTATTTTTATTATTACCTATAATACAATTGCATTTAATACTATATCCTATGATACATTACTCACACTGAGAAACAAGAACCACTGTATTCTATACTGATACATTACTGATTATTTTGGATTATAATATCAAAATTTGTGATTATCAAAAAGGGGGAGATTGTTGACCTCACCTTTTTTGATAATCTCGATTATGATTCAATATTCTTTGATAATCTCAAATAATGTTTATCTATATATTAATTCTTTCACTCTATGACATTCTACTATTGATTTGATAAAAATATCAAAATAATCTTTGGAATATGTTAATCAACAGTTATCTATGTTTATACATACTTATAAATAATTCTAACTCAATCTGGATATGTTTTCCATAGAACAGATAAGTGTTAAGTCCACCGGTATGACCATAGCTATTGATACAGACAAACAGATACACAGCTACTGATAAGGATAAGTACACTGGTACATAAGTCTACTGATATGGGTATGTTCACCGATATGCATAACAACTACCGATAGAGGAAGAGCTACAGATAGCATAAGTCTACCGGTATGCACAAGTTGATTAATACAGACCTGTCGGCACATAGTCTACCGATAAGTAAAGGTCACTGATAGACCAAGATTCCTGTGACACCAGGTTACTGGTACATATTTACTGATACATGCTACCAATACAAATAGACAGACAGAAAACTACCGATAGGATGTCCACCGATATAAAAACATAGTTACTGATACAGAAGGAGCTACCGATAAAAGGAGATACTGATAAGAGGAGGTACCGATAAAAGGATCTACCAATAGAAGAGTGACATATTCAAGCAAGCTACCACTATTAAGGATAATAGCTAGTGATATAGAAGAGCTACCGATACAAGCTCATTGATACTAAGAGCTATAGATGGAAACAAGTCACTATATCTCTAAACACTATTTCTATTTTTTTATTTAGCAGCGGTCATATTTGATGTTTTTAATGCTCCTGCTATTAATTAGTGATATTGGTTGGCATTTCAAGAACTGTACCTCGTACCTGAAAAAAGGCAATCATTCCCATTTTCGGAGCTCAAGGTATAAAAGAAAGATCAAGCTAATGAAGAAATATATAGAGGAATACACGTGCAGGTGTGTGACACCTGAAATGAAATTCAAAAAGGACATGAGAAGAACTCAAAGAACAATCATACACATCAAGAAGAAGTTTCTAATAAGATGCTTGAGTATTACAAAGAATACTCTCTTACTAGAGCTGAACACCTACACTGGAAGTGAAAGAACAGAACTACGACACTCTGTTTTCCTCACCACGTTTAAAGAAGGACTCAAAGATTCATCTACATCAATCCAAGGAGTCCATAGCTTCACCCAAGACACATAGAGCATTCTAAACACTTCTCTATCTGTTTATCCTTATTGTGTTTCATTTATTCTCATTTTCAGCAGTGTGTGTGCTCCATTTTTAGACCCACACTGACTCTTGAGAAGAACTAGAGTATTTCTAAAATCCTCACTAAAACTTTCTAAATCTTTTTATGTTCCCACTATGGATAGTTGTAGAGTTCATGTGTGACCTGGATAGCCTGTGTGCTATTGTTTTTTTCCCACATAGAACTGTGGTAGAGGTCCCAGTACCTGGACAGTCTCTGTACTTTTTTTTAAACTAGATCTAGCGTGTGGATCAAAGTTTATATAAATTGTTTGAGAGCACTAAGTCTCACCTTGAGACTGAACCTCTTGGTTAAAATTGTTGTTCTTCTTTATGTTGTTTTAACTATATTGAATATTCTGCTGCCAAGTACTTTAAATTAAATATTGTTTTAAAGTAACTCTGATAGTTAAACTAGAAAGTGTTTTTATTTATTATAAAGCATTAAGTTAGTTTTAAAAGCTAATCTAATATTTAGATTAGATTAACTGAGAACTAATCAATCTCTTGAGAACTTAACTCACCCTTTACTATATTAAAAATTCACTACAGTTTTTCTTGTTATTTAATTTGGGGGATTTTTAATAGAAATATTTGTAACTGAAATTTAATTGGAACTCAATTCACCACCCCCCTCTTGAGTATCCACTCCGACCCACAAATTCAAATGTTTTTTATAAACAATATAGGGTTTAATTATGGGTTAGGAAAATGAATAACTCATGTTAGAACTCATTAATACTATTCTTGTAAAGAAAACATTTTTTTAATGTTCTGTAATATCAAAAAAATGGATAATGACTAAAGGTTTCCACTTTTAAATAGATGTTTCTATTCTTCAAAAAATATAAACCTAAATGGTCCTTAGGTATGTAATTGATCCAATACTTATTTTTCATTTTTTCAAATTCTATAAGGATAAAATGTGTCCCATTTAACAGTATCAAATTCATTAATTTGAAGATTATATTTCTAGCACCAGATTGGGTGGTGTAGGTTTGAGGATGTTACAATTACAGATTATTTTAATAACTCATTCACTTACTCTTATTTCATGTGTGGTTAAGAAAAATTATCCCATAATCTTTAAATATTGATATTATGATCTCCCTTGATAATATTATTACATGTGATAACATATTAACTAATTAATAGTGATTATATTATGGGAGTAATCATCCAGTTGGAGCACTTTGTGGAGAAGGTATGGATACTCATATGGGTGGTTTTATATTACAATAGGATAAAAAGGTATTTATATTATGATATTTTTCTACCTTGTTATATTAGGTGTGCACCAATATATTAATGGAGTTATTTGGGGTTGTCTTTAGTGGTTTCATATTGATTAAAATGTTCATACCCTATATGTTCATTTTTGCGGGTGTTTTGAATTCACAATTGAACATGTGTGAATGTTCAAGGGACATATTATAGGAAGGTGATGTGGGATGAATGGATGGATTTAGATATGAGACCATGTAGATCCTACAAACCATATTTTATAGACAACACATTTTCTATATTTTTTACCCACTTTTTTGTATATTATAATCCCATTATGTGTGATTTAGAAAGATGTATGACTTCTAGGACATTATAGTGGTTCATATTTTTATATAATATACTTTTTTATTTATTATTGTTGGCTAATTATTATAATTTCTAGATTTTATGGATATTGTGGATAATGGTATATAATTTTTCAGATATTATATATAGTTGTCTGATATAGGGTATTTTCTATCTAAACTATTGATAGGACCCCAATAGTAGATAGAATTCCCTGGAAATTGGGGAGGAGTTCATATGGTGTTGTTGATATCCATCTTGGTGTAATTGGGGATAAATCGGATGGGGATACTATAAAGTGGTATTAGATCCTTGTTGTGTTTTATGTTACTAATTAATCCATTTTAGTTAGAGATATCTGTTCTCAAAACACGGGATGGAAACTATTTTTATGGCTACCATACAATTGTATATGTAATCCCAATTTTTCATGGTACATGATTGTTTTTTTTTGTATTCAGGAGTTTTGATTTAGAGATTTAAAATAATATAGTGTTTGATTTATAGTTTATTGATTGATTCTTGACCTAGGGTGGAATGAAGTAATGTTTCCATGCATCATAATCAGTTTGTGGGATTTAGGACATGAATATTTTTGTGTTTAATTGATTTCATGGTAACTAAAAGTTCTTCTATTGCTTAAGGTTTAAATATTAAATTATGTAGTGTTTTTAAATATTAGTTATTTATGGATCATTACTTACTTAATCCCATGGATATTAGTTATTTTTTTACTATTATATGTGGATTGATTATATGGATCTAATGACTATTAATAACCTAACAATAAAATTGGTATGTCTGGGATACAATATGATTGAGTTTTGTAAAACACATTTTCAATTATTGTGTATATATATTAATGGGATATATTTAATTTTACAACATTTAAAAAAATTTAATATAATGAACTATAATATGAATGTTTCAAAACATTTATTTGGTAGTTTCAGGATATACCAATTTAATGGGATCAATTTGAATACCAAAAGGGTGGACATGACCATGATACACTGACTATGGTTCCAAAACATTATTTAATGAGAGGTATTCCTATAAATGAGTTTCTCTTAGTAAGAATATTTTGGTTTATTGAGTATATATAACATGGATCACTGAGAGTCAATTCATCATGTCATATCTTATAAGAGACTTCAAGATACAACGTCCACCTATGGGTATAAGTGGGTCAGGGGCTTTCATGTTCTAGATAGGCTCTCTCTAAATAATATTTTATCAAATTAACACCTCCATTAACTTGAGGGTGAAGCTATCTATTAATATTCTTCATAGAAAAGAAAAGTTCTATTTTGAGGGTCATGTCAAAAATATCTGATATGAGGACCTTTCCGATAAAGAAGTTATGGCTATGTGTTTTGATTAGATCTTCTCTAAGACCATAAATATAATCATAGCTCACAATTTTATAAATCTATTTATGGGGGATATGTCCACAATTGATTTTTATTAGGTCTATAACGGACCTTGGTGAAAGATACCCTTAGAGTTGGTGAATAAATCTAGTTATAAAATAGGTACCAATTCAAATCAATCTATCCTCCATCTCTCAACCCCCTAAATTATATTGACCTAAATATTAGTAGGTTCATGCTAAAACTATTCTAATAATTATGACGATATAATTTATATTCCAATTTATCATTTCCTCAATCAAGTTTTTATAATAATTAATTATCCCAAATGCATCAATTTATATCCTAGATAAATAATTTAATCTATTCACACAAGACAAAATATTTTACACAGTTCACACACACTTGTCTATTCCCAAGGAGCATACAGTGCCAATGTTTTAATGTAATGAATTTCATTAAATTAAATGTTCAACGATGTGTTTAGGAATGGTCACTTAAAAAATTTGATCACTCACTTTACAAATATTGTAGGATGATGGACTACCTTTCGAGGTCAATTATCAATCTCCCCTCACTAGGATCACCACCGAATAAGGTAAAAATATTTGTTATGTAATTCAATAAATGAATAATATCACTATTTTTCAATGATTCTATTAGTATAGAAATTTCCCATTGATAAAATATTATTAATCCTTTTTCATAAGCATGTTGTGACCATTATCATGATAACATGAAAAAATTTCGACAAAAGTTATTCAACACATATCTTGGGAATAACTCCTCCTTTCATATTTAAAAAGATCTCATGATGGGTGAAAAAAAACTCTACCTCTTTCCTTTATGTAATTACTATCTTCCATTTATTCTTTTATATAAGTTAAATATATCATTCTCAATTTTTTCACATTAAAAAACTCATCCTATTTAAAGTGAACAACATATCAACTATTTTTGAAAAGTTTTAATGCTGAGAATGTCATGAGGTGGGTTGAACTGAATATTTAAAATTTATCTTAATTTTAAATCAATGTTTAATACAGAAACATATAAATTCATAAAAAATAAAAAAATAAAAAAATAACCCCTTAATTTTATAATTGATGGGACAAAAGTGATCATACTTCTACTCTTCACTTATATATAATATTTGAGAGAAGTGGTATCCACTAAATCCAATATTTTTTATGAGATTCAAAACTCAATTAAAACTAGTCATTTTAAATGGAGGTATAAACAATGACATATTTTTTTATCAGATTCACATCCCCATATCAACTTTCCTTTTATGTTGAATGAATAACAACACAAAAATCAATTTTATAGTTGGATGAAATATGAATCACAAAAAAGTTTAATCGAGTTATAATAATTAAAAATCATGTTTCTATAAGGAAAAGAATAAATAAGACACTATTAATAACAAAATAGACGGTATTTAGTAAAATTAAATAAAAATAACTAGAAAAATGAAAAACATTTGAATAGTTGATACATCTTCGACCATTTTGAGTAATGCATTGTAATTTGATTTAGCCTCTTCAGTGATTGTAGATAGTATACAATCGCATTTTTAAACTTTCTATCATATAATTAATTATCATAGTCAATAATTATCTTATTATTCCTTAGAAATTTTTTTATATAGACATATATAGTAGTTTAATATTTAGTGTTTCATAAATATCATTTAATTTTCATATTTGTTGAGGTTTCCAACTTATGAGTAGGTTATTGGTTCTTGAAAATAGTTTACTAATATAATAAGACGAGTTCTTATATAAAACATGTCTTGAATAAAACACAAATAAATTAATGAACATATATTTCTTTAAATAATATATTAAATCATGTGATGACTATATTTTCTGGAAACATTAAGTTTTATCTTTCGATATCAGTTGTCCTATAATCAATTTATTAAAATAATAAAACTGATAACAAAATGTAATTTAATAAGTGTAAGGTTAAAGAATAAGAGTCCAAAAAAAGTAAGGATCATAGTTTAGTTCATAAGGATCATTTTATATATTTTATGGTTCACTTTGTTATTCAAAAGGTTGTTATTAATAATTCAAAGGATTAGTCATTTGACAAAAATCAAATCATAAGTTTCATTTAGAAACATTATGACGATGTGTCAAAAAATCACAATGATGTTTTCAAACTATGTAAGGATGTTTTAAAAATACATAATTATGTTTTAGAACTTCTTAAACATGAATTTAAAATATTTAAACATGTTTTGAAACACCATAAAGATCCTAGAAAAAAATTATAATGATCATATATAAAGTGAAAAAAATAATGTTACAAAAACAAAGAGTAAAAATTAATTAATGTAATTTAACAATATTGGACATAAAATCATGAATTAAAAGGGTGAAAATGATAATTATTATGAAAATTTCTCAGAGTCAATTTCATACATAGAATGTAACACCCTAGGCTTCTACGGTACGCTTCTCTTTGAATAATGAAATAACGTGTGTTGTACGGAACATCGAGTTCTAACACACCACCACCAATCAAACTAGCCGTTATGAATAGTAATACCTACTTTTTGAAATTTAATAAATTTTATTTTTCAAAATGGACTTCATTTTTGGATTCATAATATCGAAATTATCCTAGGGTGAGTTTTTGGTATTTTTCTAAAAAACATCATTTTTTGATGAATAGTGAAACTACTAAGTGGTAGTTAAAAAACTGAATTTTTCATAAAACATAATTTTACCGCTTCTCTGATTGGAATTTCGAAAATCCAAGAGACACAGTTAATATCAAGGAATAAAATGTGGTTCATTGAGATGAAAATATTTTTTTGGTGAATAGTAACTTTTTACTTTTATTTACCACGGTTAAAAGTAAATAGGGTAATTAAGGGTAAAAATGATATTAATATTACCCTAACACATGTCCTAATTCTATTGGACAAGTGTATCTCGACCAAAAAGAACCTTAGGAATAAAATATTATCATTTAGGTCCTCTTGGATTTGATTAGAACATTTATTATTATTTAATTCAAAAAAGAGTTAAAAGAGTTAAAATCAAAGTTTATTTACTAAAATATTTTTAATATAGGGTTATACATAAGATCAATTCGATTGTAAATATTCCTTAGAAAACTAAAAATATTTCCTACATAATTATATTTTATTTATAATTTTTAGACATTATATAATTTAATTTATTTATGATTCAATGATGATGCTGTAATTAGCATAATAGTGAAATATTAAAACAATTGATCTTATAAATACCCAAATAAATTCAATTTGAGACTTTTTATGAATTAAACTAATGTTCCAGGTTAATATGACATGTTAGTATTGACTTAATTAACTTTTTTTGAAGTAATCATTCTGTTATGATTTTCAAAAAAATCAATTATTGAATAGTGTCAAAATTGACATAAAAGAGTTTTTAAAACAAATATTATATTATTAATGGATATTAATTTCTAAAAAATCTAAGGATAGGCCAAGAGACTTATATCATGATAGGTGTATCGTTAATGGACCACTTGGGGGTCTCTTGGATGTGTATAGTATGTTTATTAACTATATAATATAAAAATACAAAGTGACATGGTAAATGTCAAACTACTTCACTAAGAGTTAAAACTAAAAGATAAGGTTAATATAATGACCCAAACCTGTCTAATTTCTATTGGTTGAGTGGTTTTAGACCCATACCCACCTTAAACTTTAAATAATCCACTTTGGAGCCATTATAAACCGAATATGAATTTTTATAAATTAATATTTATAGCTTTTTCAAAGATTCCCCTCACCCCTCTTATAAAAGGGAACTCCTCCTTTTCATTAATTCACACATTCAAAGCCTTTTGGTTCGGCCAAACCCTGCCCAAATACTCTCTCAACTTCCCTCACTATAACTTAGAGGCCTTAGTTTGATCAGAAATCCATCCTAAGGATCCCTTTTGATCAAATAATAAGGAAGAACCCGAAGAAGAGGTAATGTTTTCACCCCCCTTTTTCAAATTCATTTCTTCTTCAACATCTTCTTTCTTTGTTATTCCCATTACAAAATAATTAATCCAGTATCTCCTATAAAATGTAATATTATTATAAATATGGTACAACCATATTCAGTATTCTATCCATCCTTTGAATGACATGTCACCATACGTGCGTACGTACGGCTTACCGTCTCCATGTCGTGGTGTAATTGTTATTCAATATATTAATATTTGGATGGGTTTAATAATGATTTGTAATTCATGTAAATAATAAATATAACATGATAATGATTCTTTATATATGATATACCATCCAATTATATATTATTTTAACATCAAAATAATGATATTTTCGCTCGTGCGTACGTACGGACTACGATCTCCACGAACACGAGGAGATTCATTCTCCATCATATCCATTCAAGTATAATTGTCATTTGATGATTTAAAAATAATGTTTAAGGACTTTATATCATTCAGGATATGAATAAGATACAACCTATCCATGAAAAACATGGCTTAGGTAACAAAACTTATAAAAGAAAACGAGTATGTTAACACCCGAAACAACGATAATACTAAGATATTATTAACAAATCAATGTTAAAAGATCATATATGATATCATATTAATATATATGATTTTAGTATAATTTAATAAAAATTATTTCACCATTATACATGAGGTTAACCTACCCCCAACCAATGAAAAGTACAAGGTAAGGGTTTATTTCACAATCTCTTCATTATCCAAGGTTGTTTATACGTAATAATCTACTGGGACTTCTTCATCATCCACATCCATGTTTCTTAAAAATATATTTCAAAACATTCTTACTATTTTACAGAATATGGGTTAAAGTCATTAATACCCTTTTTTGAATTTTTATAAGAAGTTTATAAAGGAATCTTTCTATCGTTTTCTAAACAAGGTGCTTTTAACCTTTTTTACAAATTTAAGGTAAGAATGTTTTTTTAACTTATACGGCGGGTGCAGCTATTTTTCGCTGTTATAAAATCTTCAAAGATTCCCTTAAAATATTATAAGAATATTTTCAATGTAAATGTTTTCTTTTATAATTATGTGACTTTTAAATGATTTCCAAAATATATATTTCTATCAAATTGTTTTTATTTCATCTATGTCAACATCCTTTGATAGATATTAAGCTTATTTGAATTTGATTTATTATGATACGAAACATCCATATGTATTGAAGGTTTTGTGATATGTTTGACTATGGATGTGTTATTTTTATACCATTCTTAGTTTATGGTGAAAGTATTGACATTTTGTATGCTCGTTTTAATACAAATGTTTATGTTATGTTGAAACCTATTCATATGAGGAATGCATTGGACTTAATAAGTGACGGGTGGAGGCCGCTGTCACTCCTCGTTGCATCGGTAGGTCTCATGAGACAAACTAGTGTCTTGGCACAAGGCCTTGACAAAATCTTATTTGTAGTCTTGGAACGAGGCCTTGGCTATGTGATTATGATAGTCTCGCATTATGCATTCCATCATTATGAAAGTGGTTATTGATATTGTATGTTATTATTCGATTAGTAGAATATCCATGTGTATAAGTAAATGGAATTATTTCATTTTATTTTTAAATACTATGTTGATGTTCAAGTTTAAAAGGCTTTTGTTTTAGTTATACATTGCCTTAAATGTTTATTCTTATTTATGAATGTTTACACTATATTGTTATCCTTACTGGGTATTTGAGCTCACCCCTTTCAATGTTTTATTTTTTCCAGGATGTGAATTAGTAATTTATTAATGACCTGTAGGGATAGTATGTGTGGATATGAGTGTGGACTATGAAGAAAAGATGTTGTTGTAGTTTTCATTTTCTATGATGTAATGTAAAACTTTATGAATATATCTAGTGTTTCTAAGTCTACTAAACCAATCGGTCTTTCAAGATTTGATCTTTTTTGTGATAATGAATATGTTATGTAATAATGCACCGACTCTGGGTAACTGCGGCTGAGGCGTTACAGTTGGTATCAGATGAAGTTTAGTACAATCCTTGGAAGTTAGATTTAGATAAAATCTGATTAGAGCACGTAGACCTAAGATTAACTTTGAGGATTAGTATATAAGAACTTCCTAGAATTTTGGTATTGTAGAGATTTTGTGAGTTTTCCGAGCAATGCATCCCTGTCTGGATACGAGCAGGTAGAGACGGCTCTGGAATAGATGTACCTAGGGGTAAAACCCGAAAACACCGCGTTGAGCTAGACTCGAACGGGAACTGGTGCACGACAACGGGCCTTGCTGCACTCTTGTTTATGACACCCCCAGGGGATATTCTTAGGATAAATCTCATTTTCTTTATAAATAATTATGGAGGGTTTATGAGTATATACTTCCTCAAAGAAAACCTTTTTATGATTATGCATTATATATATAAATAGTTTAATTTATGTTAAGTGTTTTATAAGTATGGGATTATGTATTTTGATTCATAAACTGATCTAGTTTATGCCATTGTTTAGAAATGGCGCCTAGTGGAAGAAATGGAAACTGTATCAATGCACGCACTCCATGTAGGGATTTCCCTCCTGCTCAAGATAATTATAGTGGAGCTGGTGATGCAACTGGTGTCGATCAGCTAATCACCATACTGGGACAACTCACCCAGGTTATGAATAATAACCTTACCTGTATGTAGCACCCTAATCTGTAGCGTGGAGGATCAATGTTAGATCGATTCATGAGGCAACAACCTCCAATGTTCAATGGGAGTAAAAATCGCTCAGGAGCTGAGAAATGGATAAATTCCCTAGAGAAAATATTTCATGATTTGGGGAGTAGTGAGAGGGAAAAAAGTTATCATGGTAGTTTACCGCCTCACTGGAGATGCTGATCAATGGTGGTCATTGATTCAAAACATGAAGGAAGATGATGAAGTATCAAATATGGAATGAAGTGAGTTCAAAGATCTGTTTTTAGAAAAATACTTTCCTCTCGACCACCGACCAGATATGGAAAAGCAATTTCCGAGTCTAAGACAAAAGGAGGATGAGAATGTCACATAGTATGAGGCTAACATTACAAGGTTAGCAAGGTATGCTGGAGATTATATACGTAACCCCAGAAGTAAGATTGATCGTTTCTTTGATAGGTTAAAACCATTTCTCCATCGAGCATTAGTCTCAAAATCATATTCATCGTACAAAGAAATTGTCTCATGTGCTATCAAGACCGAAAATGAATTCAATACATCTTATGACTTTAAAGCAAATCAAGAGAAGAAGAGATCTACTGATCAATATGGGAATAGAAATAAAGGGAAGAAGGGAAAAGTTGAATATCCATCCTGTGGTAAATGTCGGAAGAAACACCCTGATACTTGCTTCAAGGGAATGGGTGTCTGTTACAAGTGTGGTGAAAAAGGCCACCAAGCTCGTGATTGCAAAGGGAAGAAGGAAGCTACCAATGTTCAATGATACAATTGCAGGGAGATGGGACATTATTCAAATGAATGTCCTAAGAGTCAAGGGAACTTACCTCAGAAAAGGCCAAGGGATCAAGGCCAAGCTTATGCTATCACTACTGATAAGGTAGAAGCTCCGAAATATGTGGTGGCAGGTAATTTAATGGTTTCCTCAAGTTTAGCAACTGCATTATTTGATTTTGGATCATCGCATTGTTTCATATATTTCCAGTTTGCTAAGAAAATTAGATATTTCCAATTTGATTTAACAAGGGAGTTGTCAGTTAAAACTCCTAAGGGAAGTATCATTGCAACAATGTTTTATGAATCAGTCCCCATTAGAGCACATAAATGTTCTTTATCTGCTGATCTCATCATCATACCTATGATTGAGTTTGATATAATCCTCGGTATGGATTTGCTTTTAGACTATGATGCGACGATTTATAGTAAGAAGAATGAGGTTACAATTTTTGATGATGATGATAAGGAACACCTTATATTTATTGCAGAATTGTCACCACCTAATTCTTATCTAGATCCACCCCCAGTAGCTCAACTAAATTCAATTATTGGGATGTAAGAGAATGAAATGACCGTGGGTGTGGAAATTAATGTTCAAATAGAGTATCTACCTATTATGAGAAAATATATAGATGTATTTCTAGAAGATTTACCTGGACATCCTCCAGAACAATATATTGAGATTTCCATTGATTTAATTCCTGGATCAAGGCCTATATCGAAGACCCCTTATAGAATGGCCACTGTGGAATTAGTCGAACTAAATAAACAACTATAGGAATTGATTAATAAGGGATTTATTCTCCCTAGTGTTTCTCTATGGGGATCCCCTGTCCTATTTGTTAAAAAGAAAGATGAATCTATGAGGTTATGTATCGACTACAAGGAGATCAATGCTATAACAATAAAGAATAAGTATCCACTACCTCGCATTGATGATTTATTTGACCAACTGCATGAAGCTCAATACTTTTCAAAGATTGACCTTCGATCTGGATACAATCAGTTGTGTGTCAAGCAGGAGGACATTCCGAAGACAGTATTTCGAACCAGGTATGGGCATTATGAGTTTACAGTAATGCATTTTGGATTGACTAATTCACCCTATGTATTCATGGATCTGATGAATAGTGTTTTCAGGGAATATCTCAATGAATTTGTGGTGGTATTTATTGATGATATCTTTGTATACTCCAAAAGCTACGAAGATCATAAAAATCACTTGCGCATTATCCTGAAGACTATGAGAAGACATGAATTATATGGGAAGTTTAGCAAGTGTGAATTCTGGCTTCATGAGATTTCTTTTCTTGGCCATATTGTCTCTAAAGATGGAATCTCTGTTGACCCTTCTAAAACCAAGGCAATCCAAGAATGGACAGCACCTACTAATATAACTGAGGTACATAGTTTTTTTGGTTTAGCAGGTTATTATAGACGTTTTTTCCAGAATTTTTCCCGATTGGCTAACCCATTAACGAAGCTCACACGTAAAGGGGTTAAATTTGTTTGAAAAAAAAGTGTGAAGAATGTTTCGAAGAACTGAATAGAAGATTAGTCAATTCTTCTATATTGACTCTACCATCAGGGAATGATGGGTTCATTATTTGTAGTGATGCATCGAAGAAAGGACTTGGTTGTGTCCTTATGCAGAATGATAGGGTTATTGCCTATGCATCACGAGAGTTAAAAATTCATGAACAAAACTATCCTACTCATGATCTTGAGTTAGATGCTGTGATCTTTTCTTTGAAGATATAGAGGCACTACCTCTATGGTGAAAAATGTGAGATTTATACTGATCACAAGAGTTTGAAGTATATTTTCTCACAAAAAGAACTCAACATGAGGAAAAGGAGATGGCTTGAATTACTCAAGGATTATGATTGTATGATACACTACCACTCGGGGAAAGAAAACAAGGTTGCATATGATTTGAGCAAAAAAGATCATGGAGTTTTGAACAATATGAGTATTGAAAGGGATCCAATTTTCATGTATCTAGTAAAGATGGACATGGGAATAACCATGGAAGGTGAAACATCAATTCTTTTTCAAATGGTTTCCAAACCATATTTACTAGAAAGGATTAAGAGTTCTTAGAACGATGTTGAATAATTTCAAAAGAAGATTAAAGCTGTGAATGATAGGAGATTGAGAGACTTTGTGTATGAAGAATGAATTTTGAAATTCTGGAAGAGACTTTGTGTTCCCGATATACCTGATCTAAAAAGGGAATTTTTGGATGATGCTCATAGTTCCAACTTCTCTATACACCCTGGGAGCACCAAAATGTATAGAGATTTGAAGGAAAATTTTTGGTGGGACAACATGAAGAGGGAGATTGATGATTTTGTGTCAAGATGTATGGTTTTTCAACAAGTTAATGCTAGAAGGCAACAGCCTGGAGGAGTCATGCAACCTCTTCCCATACCAGAGTGGAAATGAAACAATATTATGATGGACTTTGTCATGGGGCTACCAATGACTCCTAGAAGGAACGATGCAATATGGGATATTGTTGATCATCTTACCAAGTCAGCACAATTTCTTGCTATAAGAGAAGATCTACAACTGGAACATCTAGCAAGACTATATATTATTGATGTTGTGAGACGTCATGGAGTACCCCTATAGATTGTTTCTGATCGTGATCCCCATTTTACTTCAAGATTCTTGAAAAGTCTTTAGAAATCCCTGGATACTAAACTTCATTTGAGCACTGCCTACCACCCTCAGACAGACGGACAATCAGAACGGACTATTCAAACCTTAGAAGATATGTTACGATCTTGCTCACATGATTTTCGGGGTATGTGGGATCAATATTTACCTCTGGTAGAATTTTCCTATAACAATAGCTTCCATTCGAGTATTCAGATGGCACCATATGAAGTGTTATATAGAAAGAGATGTCGCACACCAACCTGTTGGGATGACGTTGGTGAAAGAAAACCTGTAGGTCCAGAACTGGTGGAGGAAACAATGGAAAAGGTGAAGGTAATCCAAAATCACATCAAAGCAGCTGAAAGTAGGCAGAAGAGCTATGCCGATAATCGAATGAAGGATTTGGAATTTCAAGTCGGTGATCATGTTTTCCTGAAGGTATCTCCATGGAAGGGAGTCATACATTTTGGTAAGAAAGGTAAATTGAGTCCCAGGTACATTGGACTTTTTGAAATTCTAGAACGAATTGGGGCTGTAGCTTACTGATTGTCAATGCCGCCAAGTCTCTCCAATGTTCACGATGTGTTCCACGTATCTCTAATGGGTAAATACATGCCTGACCCAACGCATGTACTCACCTACGAGGAATTAGAACTGGAACCTGATCTGTCTTATTGAGAAGAGCCCGTCAAGATTCTTGATACGATAGAACACGTGCAGAGAAATCGAACGACGCGTCTGGTAAAAGTTTTGTGGAGAATCCATAAGATGGAAGAGGCAACGTTGGAACCCGAGGAACTTATGATGAAGAACCACCCGAGTCCTTTCATGTGGTAGTATTCTGGAAATTTCGAGGATGAAATTATTTGGAGGGGAGAATATGACACCCCAAGATTCTACGGTAAGCTTATCTTTGAATAATGCAATAGCGTGTGTTGTACGGAACATCAAGTTCTAACACACCACAACCAATCAAACTAGCCGTTATGAATAGTAATATCTACTTTTTGAAATTTTATAAATTTTATCTTTCAAAATGGACTTCATTTTTGGAATCAGAATATCGAAATTAGCCTAGGGTGAATTTTTGGTATTTTTCTGAAAAACTTCATTATTTGATGATTAGTGAAACTACTAAGTGGTAGTTAAATAACTGAATTTTTCATAAAACTTAATTTTACCGCTTCTTTGATTGGAATTTCGAAAATCCGAGAGACACGGTTAATATAAAAGAGTAAAATGTGGTTCATTGAGATGAAAATAATTTTTTTATGAATAGTAACTTTTTACTTTTATTTACCACGGTTAAAAGTAAATAGGGTAATTAAGGGTAAAAATGATATTAATATTACCCTAACACATGTCCTAATTCTATTGTACAAGTGTATCTCGACCAAAAAAAATATTAGGAATAAAATATTATCATTTAGGTCCACTTGGATTAGATTAGGACATTTATTATTATATAATTCAAAGAAGAGTTAAAAGAGTTGAAATCAATGTTTATTTACTAAAACATTTTTGATATAGAGTTATACATAAGATAAATTTGATTGTAAATATTCATTAGAAATATAAAAATATTTCCTACATAATGATATTTTATTTATAATTTTTAGACATTAAATAATTTAATTTATTTATGACACAATGATGATGTAGTAATTACCATAATAGTGAAAAATTAAAATAATTGATATTATAAATACCCAAATAAATATATTATGAGACTTTTTATGAATTAAACTAATTTTCTAGGTTAATATGACATATTATGCTTGAATTAATTAACTTTTTTCGAAGTAATTATTCTGTTATGATTTTCACAAAAATCAATTTTTGAATAGTGTCAAAATTGACATAAAAGAGTTTTTAAAACAAATATTATATTATTAATTGATATTAAATTCCTAAAAATCTATGGTTCGGCCCAGAGACTTATATCATGATAGGTGAATCATTAATGGACTAATTGGGGGTCTCTTGGATGTATATAGTATGTTTATTAACTATATAATATAAAAATACAAAGTGACATGGTAAATGTCAAACTAATTCACTAAGAGTTAAGACTAAAATATAAGGTTAATATAATGACACAAACCTGTCTAAATTCTATTGGTTGAGTGTTTTTAGACCCATCCCCACATTAAATTTTAAATAATCCACTTTGGAGCCAATAGAATCCGAATATGAATTTATTATAAATTAATATTTATAGATTTTCCAAAGGTGCCCCTCACGCCTCTTATAAAAGGGAACTCTTCCTTCTCATTAATTCACACCTTAAAAGCCTTTTGGATCGGCCAAAACCTGCCCAAATACTCCCTAAACTTCCCTCACTACAACTTAGAGGCTGTAGTTTGATCAGAAAGCCAACCTAAGGAGCAATTTTCATCAAATCAAAAGGAAGAACCCGAAGAAGAGGTAATGTTTTCACCCCCCTTTTTCAAACTCATTTCTTCTTCAACTTCTTCTTTCTTTATTATTCCCATTATAAAATAATTAATACAGTATCTCCTATATACTGTAATATTATTATAAATATGGTACAACAATTTTCAGTATTCTATCCATCCTTTGAATGACATGTCACCGTACGTGCATGCGTACGACTTACCGTCTCCACGTCGTGGTGTAATTGTTATTCAATATATTATTATTTGGATGGGTATAATAATGATTTGTAATTCATGTAAATAATAAATATGACATGATAATGATTCTGTATATATGATATACCATCCAATTATATATTATTTTAATATCAAAAGAATGATATTGTCGCTCATGCGTACGTACGGACTACCGCCTCCACGAACGCGATGAGATTCATTGTCCATCATATCCATTCAAGTATAATTATCATTTGATGATCTAAAAATAATGTTTAAGGACTTGATATCATTCTGGATATGAATAAGATACAACCTATCCATGACAAACATGGCTTACATAACAAAACATATAAAAGAAAATGAGTAAGTTAACACCCGAAACAACGATAATACTAAGATATTATAAACAAATCAATGGTAAAAGATCATATATGATATAATATTAATATATATGATTCTTTTATACTTTAATAAAAATTATTTCACTATTATACAAGATGTTAACCTACCCCCAGCCAAGGAAAATTACAAGGTAAGGGTTTATTTTTCAATCTCTTCATTATCCGAGGTTGTTTATATGTAATAATATACTGGGACTTCTTCATCATCCACATCCATGTTTCATAAAAATATATTTCAAAAAATTATTACTATTTTACAGAATATGGGTTAAAGTAATTTATACCCCTGTTTGACTTTTTATAAGAAGTTTATAATGGAATATTTCTGTCATTTTCCAAACAAGGTTCTTTTTAACCTTTTCGACAAAATTAAGGTAAGAATGTTTTTTTAACTTATACGACAGGTGCAGCTATTTTCCGCCGTTATAAAATCTTCAAAGCGTCCCTTACAAGCTTATAAGAATATTTTCAAAGTAAATGTTTTATTTTATAATTATGTGACTTTTAAATGATTTCAAAAAGATATATTTCTCTCAAACAGTTATGATATCATCTATGTCAACATCCTTTGATGGATTTTAAGCTTATCTGAAGTTGGTTTATTATGATAAATAAACATCCATATTGTATTGAAGGTTTTGTGATATGTTTGACTATGGATGTGTTATTTTATACCATTCATGGTTTATGGTGAAATTATTGACATTTCATATGCTAGTTTTAATACAAATGTTTATTTTATGTTGAAACCTATTCATATGAGGAATGTATTGGACTTATTAAGTGATGGGTGGAGACGACTGTAGCTTCTCGATGCATCGGTAGGTCTCATGAGACAAACTAGTGTCTTGGCACAAGGCCTTGACAAAATCTTATTTTTAGTCTTGGCACGAGGCCTTGGCTATGTGGTTATGATAGTCTGGCATTATGCATTCCATCATTATGAAAGTGGTTATTGATATTGCATATGATTATTTGATTAGTAGAATATCCATGTGTATAAGTAAATGGAATTATTTAATTTTATTTTTTCCATAATATGTTGAAGTTCAAGTTTAAAAGGATTTTGATTTAGTTATACATTGCCTTAAATGTTTATTCTTATTTATGAAAGTTTATGCTATATTGTTATCCTTACTGGGAATTTTTTCTCACCCCTTTCAATGTTTTATTTTTCCCAAGATGTGAAGAAGTAATTTATGAATGACTTATAGGGATAGTATGTGGGGATATGAGTGTGGACTATGAAGAAAATATGTTTTTGTAGTTTTCATTTTCTATGATGTAATGTCAAACTTTATGAATATATCTAGTGTTGCTAAGGCTACTAAACCAATCGGTCTTTCGAGATTTGATCTTTCTTGTGATCATTGCAATGTTATGTAATAATGCACCGACTCTGGGTAACTAGGGTCGGGGCGTTACATAGAAACATAAAAATCATACAATCATGAATAATAATAAAAAATTTAACAATAAATTATTTTTGTAAATATATATTTTTTATAAAAAAATTCCTCAAATTTAGTTTTTTAATTACCAACATAAATATGTATATGAATGAAAATATTATATAGTTGGGAATCACTCCAATCAAAAATAAAACTCTAATGTTCTCCAAATCATAAACACTAACAAGCTCTACCTTTCAGATATTACCAAACTGATCATTAAAAAAAACAAAAATCACTCCGTTTTTTAAATATTAGAAAAATTAAAACAAATAAGATAAATGATTAAAAATCTCTTCTTTTGAAAATATTTGAAATTAAAATTTTTCTTTTTCTAAATAAAATTCCCAATTTAATAATAAATAATCTATTGAACCAAAATAACATACTTAAGATACACTGAATCATAATTATCCATGATATTGATCATTAATACCAATTTATAATGCATAAATGCACCTAAATTATTTATTAATAATTCTGTAAGATAAAATAAATAATAAATTAAATCATATTAAAATTTAAATATAATGAAAAATTTAATGAAAAATCAACTATAAAAACTATAGACGTATGTATATAATCTTTGAAATATCTCATATATAAATAAAATTACAATGAAAAATTTATGAAAAATGTTTGAAATAAGTATCCATTTAACACTAAATATTCCTTCAATACATATTATGATTCCATCATTAAAGGTTTAAAATATAATATTTCCAATTTTTTTTATTCCCAACAGTTTAATAAATATTAAACTAATAGATTATCTATATAAATATATTAGAAACTAATATCTCAATTTTGTACATGATTTAGAATAAGATAGTATATTATATCTAAATTTTTATTCATAGAATATATTCATGGTTTCTTAGAAATACAAATTATAAATAAATTATTATAAAAAACTCATCACGTATTCAAAACATACATCAAAATGAGATAATGTCTTCTCAATCCATAATAATTAAGAATAAAATCGTATAGCTATAGTGTACAAAGCATCAGTTGAAAATAATAATAATCTAAAAGCAATTAAATTGAACGTCATGAAATTACATTTTTATTTTAAATATGTTACACATGTGAAGTAACTTTTCAATCATTTAAATAACCCCAAACAATAAAATTATAATAAATAAATAAAACCACGATTAACAGTTCCATTTTAATATCTTATAATCCTTTCAATATATTTTAAATCACTTTATATAAATTATAATAGAAAAACATGGATTCATTTTTGCATTAGGAATTAATTTAGGAATACTAGTAATTATATATATATATATATATATAAATTTCTATCATACTTATAAAAATATTAATATTTTCATATTTACCAGTAATTTCATTATCCATTATACTTATAAGACACATAATGGATCATAAAATTATACTAGAATCAATTAAAAATCCCTTAACTAATTTTTTCCACAACTTCAATAAATTAAAAATATTCCATAATTTATTTGAAAAAAATTATCTCTTGTAAATATTTTTAATTATCTTACAAGACTCATATCAAAAGAACAAGTTATTAAATAAAAAAATTATTCACATAAACATTTATAATAAGGTCCAAATATATTATCAACGACCAATATTTAGATAGTGAAAATATATATAGCAAAATTTTGGGAAATTTTTTTATCTACTCTTCCATTTAGAAAACCGTTTTTCTAAAAAATTATGATATTTATTAAAATCATAAACAGGGGATATTATGAAATCTAATTAATATTTTAAATTGTTTTAATACAAAAATTGGATATTTTTAATTTTCAAAACCATGTAATTTTTTAATATAATATTATTTATAATTTAATACATTTTAAAATTCACTTTTAACATTTATTTGGTAATTTTTAAAAATTAAGAAAATATTTATTATATAATAAAATCCTATGAGAATATTACCTATAAAATAATTAAGAGCTTCATCAAAATCAATTTATTCTTAAAAATCATTATGTAACAATTCATTATTTATTTATGATATTCATTCTAGAATCCTTTAATTTAATTTTGGGAATCCCATTTATTCAAATATGTTTTCAATTTCTGGTTGGTTCAAATAAATTCCAACCATTAGTTCATGAAAAATGAGTAATTTATTCTTCCATATCCATAATATAATTTGAATATTTTGCTGCTCATAAATAATTATGTGATACAATATAAGAAATAAATACTGAGTGAGCACAAAATTTCTTAATGAATATATGATATTCTCTTTAGAATTATAATCAAATGCAATTCTTTCAATATGATGGGATTCATGAATTTTCCAATTAATTTCATGAGTTAAATATTATTTAATATTAGTTTTTTTTTATTTTCATTTACATCATCAATAATACTAAATTCACTAAAATCTTCTTATATATATTCTAAATATTATTTTTTTCTTCAATTAATCGTTACTCTAATTAAAATGAAATGATTCATCAACAATAGTAGCTATTTTATTATAATATTTATTGGAATTACTAAAATTAAAATAGCCCAAAAATAATCCTTCATCGCATTTTGTGTCACATATATGTAAGGAATATTTTGTAATAAAGTTAAAATGTTACAACTACAAATTCTAAAATTTACAACAATAGGCTTCATTCATTATATAATTCCTAATGTATTTTCTTAAGTATATTAAAAAATTTATCATATTACATATATAAAAATCAGTATTTTCTTGTTTTGGAAAAAATATTTAGGTAAATCAAATTCATTTATCATAGATCATACAATTAAAAATATTATTATTCTCTTTATTTATTCTACAAATTTTTTTACATGTAATCCAGGTGGAGAAAGTTTTTGAGATTACCAATGCTACTCACATTTATTTTTGATTTATAGATTTAATAAGACACCAACATTTTCACTTCTAATAGAAATTATTTAGTAATGTTTTCCATTTTGAACTATTTTACTAAAAACAAAATACATTTATACTGGTTTTTATGGGATAATAATTAGATGAATTTATATTATATGAACCAGAAATTATAAATTAAATAATATACTAGATTTATATATAAATTCACATTATTTACTTCCAAAAATCATTTAGTTTAATATTTTTATATAATTAGGTCATAAATATTACACAATGAAATCATATATTACAAACTAGACACTTCTACTCAGTATCCATTTCCCTTCCACAAAAAACTTTTAAACCGAAAAATATTTTTTTCTTGAAAAATATTTATGATTCTCAACATGACCTCTTATTAGTTTTTAATCATATTTATAACATGTGAAAAAAATTCAAAAACATGGTATGAAAATAATAAATATCACTATGAAACATAAAAAATAAATAATAAAATCAGTTAGTCCATTTTATGACCATGGGATCATAAAAAGGGTTTTCCTTTGATATAAAAAACATTTAGAGCAGATAATCATTAAATAAATATTGAATTCAAATTTACCCCACAAATTTCTATATTAAACCCTTTATAAGAAAAAATACAAGAAAAATCATATTTATGAGGGTTTGCATGAACACATGAAAATCCATTAAAATCATTTTCTTAAAAACATATCATTTTTACTGTAAAAAGGTATAATTTATCCCTTAAAAAGAACAGTATTATACCTTTTTAAATCAAAAAATTTCCATATAAAACCACTTTAATTCATAGATAATTCATGTATGTTCCTTGGTACATCTTCTTCATATAAACCTTACAATGTGGAATACCTATTATAGTTGAATTCCAATATAATTCTCATAATAAAAAATTATTACACAATGCAATGTAGATCTACATTGGGCTCATCCATCTTCATGATCTATTATGGGATTACTGATTATCATGAGCAATACTAGGATCACCTTTAAAAAATAGTAATGTTCTATAATTTTCATGTAATAATATCATTTATTTTCACCATCAGACTCATAAAAGTTATATTTTTAAACCCATAAGTAAAATATTTTTACATATTGAAATATACATTTTCTTAAAAAAATTCTAATAACTAAAATTCAAATAAAAATGGAAAAGATTAATTTTCTTTGAATAAAAAATGAATCATATAATGGAATCCAAAATATAAAATAACAGTATTGTTGATGGAAAATGACTTTGACGCCGTATAAATTTAAATAAAACATTTCTTTTTTTCTTTTTGTAAAAAAATTCAATGCCTTCCATAAAAATATTAATTGTTGAAAGCCACTAAAATAATGTAAAATGAGACATAAAATATCATTATAATTATTTTATTTCATATAAATATATCCATAAAATAATTTTCATTAAATATGATATCTATTATTTTTATATATATAATGGATTTTTATATTTGTTTTAATAGAATATTAATCAATTTTATATAAGATAAATGCCTCATATAAAACAGTATTTTAATATTTATTATAGAGACATCATCATTGTGAAATCAAGATTAACAATAAGAAAAATCTGGACATTATAATACATATAGGCACCTCATTGAATGATATGAGGTGATGTGGTGTGATATCGGATACACAAAGATGAAGGATGTGATGAAAAAAATACTAAACATGCATTAGAGCTAATAAAAAGGTGGAATTACATCATATTTTTCATCATGAAATTTATATTAACATCATGATCATAATACTAAAATTCATATATGTTTTCATGGATTTTGAAGAAGTCTAGAGAGGAGAAAAAGTTGAAGAAATACCAGGTTTCATGGATTCACAATGTGAAAACTATGTTCATTCCATGAAAGGTTCAAAAAATGTTAAAAACAATTTTCTCACCTGTCAAAAAATTAACCACATGAATTTTACATTTAGGTTTTTAATTTATGGAATCTAAATATAGGAAACTATAAAATTTTGTATTATATAAAGGAATTAATGGGGTTTTGACTTAGTGGAAATCCCCGGACCTACTTGAACCATATAAATAGGAATTATAGACATGGTAAAAGTTTATATTCAAAGCTGTGGGGATTTTACCATCAGGATGCTTCCACTAGAGTTATGAACTAGAAATTATTCATTATAGTTAGGTGTTTATTCTTATTTCATTTTTTCTAATTTAAAGTAACATTTAATTATCATTTGTTTAATTGTAGTTTTTTCTATAATATCTTTCCCATTAATTCATTTATATACTATCTCTTATGGTTTTTCATTTATTAATCATTGAGGATCACCCAATAATAGTTGTATATAACCATATGGGAGACCGATTCTGGTTAATGTGGGTGCATAAAAATATGTCATAATTTCTATTCCCTTGTAGAATAATTTTATCCTTCAGTATCATGTGGTGATTTAATTAATTATTTTTCTTCTCCATTTGTTCGATGGACTAGCATTTCTAGAGGTGAATGATTACTAGAATGGTAAAATATAATAATTTTTTGATCACTTAGTTGGAATTCTCTCCATCATTTCCAATCAATATATAGTGAATGATAGCTATTTTAATCCTTCTTACTATTAGTATTTTTATTCCTTTATTATTTTGATTACATGGACGTAGATGATTGGGAATAATTATATGATTGTGCGCTTATTCGATGTGATTTCTCTATAAACTAGGTTGAATTAATCTAAGAGAAAAATCCATCAGAAACTAAAATATATCTCTTATAAATTCGTATCATTATGTCTATATATTATTTTATTTAATTAGTTTAAATTACTCAATTAAAATTGGGATGACCCAAACATTGGTTGGTAATTGTTCATACATTATTTGTTATCTGTAGGACTGACCCCATACTACTACTTATCCATTCCATTATTCTTTTGTATGATTTGGTAATAAAATAAATTTTGAATTTTATTCTTATGTAGTATTTAAATACACCTTTGGATTTATCAGTATTGACATGGAATAGAAAGATTTAGAAAATAAATCTTTAAGAGATTAAAATAATATTTTTAATGTAATGTGTTCCTTACCTGAAATCCGACTCTTCATGTACATTATTTGTCATCATGAATCATAAAATTATATTAATTATTTACATTCACAATAACCCTTAAATGTTATTTAATCATTTTATTTTAATATTACTATTATATATTTATTTATTTAATCTATTGATTTCATGTTGTCCATTTTGATGATATTCAACTCATATGTCCAAAATGACTTCTATTGGTTAACTATGTCTAAAAAGATCGTTATTAGTTAATCACAAATTATATATCAAATAAATAATTAAAATTTTTATACATCAATTATAATTTTGAAAAAAATGTCATGAATTATGGTTATGGAAAAATAACTATTTTACAATCATTGAGATTATAAGTCATACGTACGCATGACTAGTGTTTCCAATTTTCAAAGACCGTGATGAAAAGAAGTTAAGTACTATTTTATATTTACATAAGAGTAATAATATCATAAATATTATATTTTTTCTTAAATATACTCATACATGGAATTCATGTGATCTAGTGGTGAAAAAACGAATCACATCTCATCCTGGAGGTGGCAATATACACATACACAAGGACTAAATTATCATTTTTAAATGAATAAAAAGATTATAAAATATATGAAATCTCAATTTTATAGAATGGTAATTATCTCAAAAATATAATATATAAACATTAAATCCATAATTATATTCATCCATGAAAGGAGGTAATGGAAAATTAATTGCATTGGTTCACGTGGTGATAGTCCATTGTACACACGAATGATGAATTATATTATCATTTGATGGAATCTAGATATGGATACAAATTATAAAATTATCATAATAAATATAAGTATATTGAATATAATAATGTTATTATTTTATAATATATATATATATATAATTTTATGGAGGTGAAAAAATAGAACAAAATTGCTTGGTTAAAAATGATACATCTTCTTCAGACAACCTATTTAGGATTACCCCAAATCATTCTTTAGTGAGCTTTTTATTAAAATAGGGAGTCTAAGATATTTGGAGGGATATAATGAATGTATTGGTTCACATATTGTTTATTTAAAATTCTTATAAAGTGTTAATAAAATATAAGAGGTGGTTCCCTTTTATAAGATCAGTGAGGATCACTCATGGAATTTAATAAATTATTTAATTATTATAAATAATTTTTATCTTCAAATGGATACAGTGTGATATGATTAAAAAAATAATATTAGGATTGTTAAATGGAATATTATCCATCAATAATTTTATAGTGTTAGTACATTTTTTTCCCCCTTATATTGTTTAAACCTATTATATCCCTTTTTTATGATTATTGTGATTATTGTTTTACAATTGATGCAAACATAAAGTTATTTAGAAAGGAAAATTGACCCTTACATGTACCATGGATTAAAATTTTATCCTTATCCCACTAAATAGGAAATTATATAATTCTTAGTAATTTTAATTCATTTAAATCAATATTATTTTTATAAAAAATAAATAATTTTATTTTTGACAATATTCAATTAATTTGACTTTAAAACCAAAAAGAAACGGATGGAATTTTAAAATAAACCTTTCAAACAATCCTTGTAAGATATTTTAATCTAAATAATTAATGAAATGAACCATAAAATTATTTTCTCATTTTTCTTAAAATGTATAACACATTCCCATTGTGATATCTTAAGAAAAAACATAACCACAAAAATCGAATAAAATTTCTATCCTCCAGTTATACCCATAACTTTTCAACCTACTTTGAGTCATCCTCATGTTATATAAATCATATTCACCTTATAAAATATTTAAATCTGGTTCTAATAATTTCATTTCACCAATGTCATCCCATCAAATAGCAATGTTGCACCACTTTTCATATAAAACAACAAAAGGTTCGATCTGTTTACTAGAATGAAAATGGTTCTTATAATAAAACTCAACCAATGAAATATTCTAATTCAAAATTTTGGAGTAATACATTAAAAAAGTTCAAAGAATATATTATATGTTCTAAATAATTTTCTCACACTATCTATCTGATTGAGGATAATAGGTTGTCATAATATATATTTCAGTACCCATCAACTTCTGAGGTCTTTTACACAAATTTAAAGTGATCATAGGATCAAAATTTAATAAAATAGAGATATAAACTCCATATAACATGATATATATCATAAAATATTGTTAAAAATATATATTTTCTTAAATGAGAAGGAAATTCAATGATTTTGTTAGTTAATAAATGATAACACTAATATATTTATTACATAAAGACGTATTTGGTAATCCCACTAGGATATCCATGGATATATTTTCCCATTTCCGATTTGGAATGTAAAAAGGATTAATAATCCACTTTGGTAATTTAAATTATATATTAATATATTGATTATTAAAACATTTTATCGTAAAGTCATCAATATATATTTTAATTTCTTCATATTAGTAATAATACCTAAGATCTTTACACATCATAGAGCTTCCAATATAAACAGAAGATAGGGGAATATGAGCATCGTTCAATAATTATTTATTAAAATCAAAATCATAGGGAAAACATAATATTTTACAAAATATGAAAAATCCTTATTCATCAAATTATACATTGTAAAATAACCCTTCTTAATTGATTCTATTTTTCATGTATCCTATGGTTTTCCTATTAATATTTCATAATAATTTATAAAAATGATTATTTCACTGACACCTAAAAAAATAGTGAGTTACTATATTCACATTTTATAGGAAAAAATCATCAAATCACTAACCAAGGGGTTATGTTTAAATCATATCATGGTTAATGATGAATGATATTTTTTCTCAATGCATAAGATACTATTTTAGCTTTTCCAATGTGGTAATGAATTTTGATATCATAATCTGTATTTGAGTCAAAACATATTTCTTCCTCATGTTAAACTATTTTTGTGTAAATAAATACATCATCCATTTGTGGTCAATATATATTTCACACTTTACTCAATATAATATATTTTTCCAAAATTTTATACAAAACCCCACATAAATTAATTCCAAATCATGTTTGGGATAATTTTACTCAAGTGTATTCACTTTTCAAAAATAATAAGAATTTTTCTCATCTTTATATTTTTTAACACAACTAACACCCTTTTAGGAATCATCACTAAAGTTGAAAATTCACCATTTATAGTGGAGAGTAAAAAACTAGAGTATTCACCAATTTTCTCTTTAGATTCTGGAAACAATCATCACAATCTAGTCTCGACGAATTAGAATCTTTTTTAGTTACCTTTTTCAGTGTTCAAGATAACGTAGAAATGTTTTCGAGAAATAATTTTTAGTAACCTTATAAAAAAAGTAAACAATGAATCTATATGAAATTATTCAGTCTTGGACATTCTTTAAAATCACTTTTTTAGTAGGATCAACAATTATTCTATCTTTTCAAATAATAATCCCAAAGAAGGAGATTTATTGCAACCAAAATTATCTCTTAAAAAATTTTCCATATAGTTTCTTTTCTTTCATGATTTTAAAAACAAAAAATATTTGTATTTCTTGCTCCTGATTACTTCAAGAAAATAAAAATATATGATAAAAAACACTATAAAAAGTTAACTATATATTTATGGAAAACTCTATTCAAATGATTCATGAATACAGTTCGAGTATTTTATAACCTAATAGGAAAAAAATACAAACTCATAATGTTCAAATATTGTGTGATGGATTTTCTTTAAAATAAACACCCAATTTTCCATAAATAGATAGCTCCCTAGTATGAGATCAATCATCAAAATATATGACGATCCCTATAGCTGATCAAAAAAAATATAAAGAAAATGATAATTGTTCTTAATAGTGATGTTATTCAAGGCTCTATAATAAATTAAAATCTTAATTAAACCATATTTTTTAACAAATAAAATAGGGTAACCCAATGGTGAAGTGTTAAAATGAAAGAAATATTTATCTATGAATGCCTAGAACTAAATTTTCAATTTCAAAAGTTCTTCATGAGCCTTTTGATAATGGGATTCTAAACATGCCATGGCATTAGGCACAAATTTAATAGTAAACGAAAACACCTAAATAGGAATAAATCCTAGGGGTTTATTATGAAGAGAATCGATATATAAATTCACTATTGGAACATCACTAATTTCAAAAAATATTAATTTTCAACAAAATATGCTAGTAAAATTTTCTTTAATATCTAATCAATTTATCATCTTCTTGATATGTTATCAGTGTTACAAAATCATTAAATATAACATTTTTATCTCTATAATTTATCTTATCATGATAATCTAAAATCCAATCCATACCCAAAATAATATCAAAATCTTCTATAGGATGTTAAAAGATGTATTCAATAAATAGTGCACAATAAATAATAAAAGGAAGATTCTAATAAAGGTTGTTTTCTTTAATATTACCAAATAGAGTTTTCATCAAAATATTGATCTTCCTATCATTTTGTGATATTCCCATATTATATTCAAATTTATTAGAAATAAATAATGAGAAGATATAGAGTCAAAGATGGAATTAGTATATTTGTAATAAAAAAAATAACATGCTTGTCCCCACTTCATTATGTTGATAAAAAATGAACTGTAGTCATAAAAAATGATTTTACACAGTATTTTACTTTTATACTTGATGATTTATACCATGAGTGACAAACATAATATATATGTTCGAATAATTTCCCAACTAATTACAATTAAATTATATTACTCTAAACTTTTCATTATTTTTCGCATCATTTTCCATTTTTTAATGAGCTATATGTCTAAAAAATACGCCTAAGAAACACATCCCATATTTTATAATACATTATATAGGAATATTTCTACACACTTATCACAAGGTGGGAACTTTATTTTCTTATCGCCAGATTTCATTGATAGATCCTTCTATATTAACTTTCATCAATACCTTTTATTTTTATTTTTTCATGGAATACATGAGAAATATAAAACTAAATTTCTACCTCTCAGCACATTGAAAATTTTCTCATAACTTTGGAATTCACGATAATCTAATTCCATTTCAAATCATAACTTTAATCCTTTGTAAAACTGATAAATTTTACTATCGATGTCAGAAATAAAATAAGGTATGTTATTGGACAATATTTTAAATTTTTCATCATATATGGATACAAAATCATTATCCTTTTTTCTGAAATTAAAATATTTTTTACACCATCATGAGTTTAATAAACATGGAGAAAATTATCCCTATAAAATATTCTTAAATTTATCTCATCTCAGGGGATCATGTTCATATCTGTGTTTGCTTTTCTTATCCAAACACCTCCATCGATTAGCTTCACATTTAATATCATAAATGGAAATATTTTATTTTTTGACATTCAAAATATCCTATTTCATCAAATATATTTTCAATTGATTTAATCTATCATTTGTCTACCACTGACTCCAATGTCCCATTGATGTACAGAGGCTGATGTTTCCTAAAATATTCAACTATTTAAATGTTCCTTTGAGATGAAAATATTTTCTCCCTAAAAAGGATAGAACGAACTTTTATTTTATGTTTCAACTATTCCATCACTGTATCAAACTGTTCAATTTCAATTATAACTATTCTTATATGATAATTTGGAAGATTATTTTTCTATTTATATATTCATGCATCACATTCCATGTTTCCTCTTTATAAATCAATTTCGAACATTCATAGACAAAAATGAATAAACATAATAATATTAAAATTCTATATCATTTCATAAAAACCCTAATATAAAATCTCTCAATGTTCTTATAGTAACAATATTCTAACCTATTTAAATATGAAATTCATTTTTCAAATATCAACTATAAGGATATAGCTTTAAACATTACAAATTCAACTTTTTTACTAGAATTCACACTACTTAATTCCAAATGATATTTTATTTTTTAATTTTATTGAATTTGGAAATAACACATACATGACTAACCTGTATATTATAATGTGGAAGATTCAACTAAATTATAAATTTTCTCACAATATAAAACATATAAGTAGAAACATGTTTTACTTTAATGAAAAATAATTATAATTTAAAAAATGACCACTTATTTGTATCTAATCATCCTTAAAACCTATGAAAAAATATATAATCATAGGATAAGTAAAAAAATAATATTAAGGGATAAAAAATTAATAAATAAATCATTTTAGCCTATTTTTGATCATATAAATATTTTTCCTTTTCAAAAGTAAAATTTGATATCAAAAAATTATTTACATACACATAAAATCATCTTTTCAATCCAACAATTTTTCATAAAATAAATGATAAGAAAAAAATGTCTAAATAAAAATTATGAGGGTTTCATAAAAATAATTAGAATCCATGATACAATTTCACTAAAAAAGATACATTTTATCATAAAATGTTATAATCCATCTTTTAAAAATATCATCTTCTGAAATTTTAAAGTAAAATTATTTCTATGAAAACACATTAGAAATAATATTAAAATAATTTTTTGATCAGATAATAAATAATAATAATGAAATAATAATCATTTTATTATATAAATAATAATTTGAAAACAACCAGGAAATATGTTTATAAAAAATAAATTACAATACAATCATGGAGAGATTATATCATACGTATCCATGTGATTTATTCTTTATTTTTCATAGATAACTATTGAATGAAGGTAAGTATTTTATTAACACTAAATAATGATAATTGTATAAATAATAATATTATATTTCTATAAATAAACTGATATATACCATTAATGTAACGTGGTATTGAAAAGTGAATCGCATACCTTTATGGAGGTGGTAATCCACACATAGACACAAAAGTCATTTTCATTCTTCAATGAATGGAAATATAATAAATTATTTTATATATTAATTTTAATTAATTATAAATATGTCATGAACTTAATAAATATACATAAAATCCTTCATTATATCGATGTATTAGATTCAGTGCTGGAAAATGAATTGTAGTGATTCGTGAGGCAGTAGTCTGTCGTATACATGAATTATGGGTTCATATCCCAATTTATGGATGTTATATATGGATATAAATTATAAAATTAATAATATATAATATTATTATATGTAATATAATGATTTTTTTGTTTAATAATTGTAAATTAATGTCTGAAGGATGTGAAAGAATAAATTAAATAAAAACTCTTATTTTTGAAATGATACATCTTTTTCAAAATACCACTTCAGGATTGTATAAAAATAATTCCTTGGATGGTTTTATAATAAATAATAAATTTAGGATGTGGAGATGGGTGTAACGAAAGTATTTGGTCAGTTATACACTAAACTAAATTTTTTTAAGAGTCAGGAAATGAGGAGAGGATGATTCATTTTATAGGAGAGGGTATGGGTACTCATTGAATTTATTAAAAGTATTAAATTAATATAAATTATTTATCATCTTAAAATGGATTTAATATTATTGGATTCAATGATAATATGATTATGAATCAAAATAGTCACATTGAATAAAATTTGGAAAATTTTATGTCATAAATTCACCATTTTCTTTTTGTATTAACAAGTGATAATTTTTTTGATGATTATCATGATAACAAAGTTTTTTCACCCAATATTAAATTATATATGATCATCTCAAAAATGAAATTATTTTTTTCAAATTAAAATAATACAATTTGGAAATCATGCCTTTAAATAAAACTATATAAGTGAAAACATATATTAAGAATAAAACAATTTTTATTTTTGACTTTAAAATTAGTGAATATAATTATAATAATTTTAACTATATAAAATAAAATGATTATTAATAATACATGAAAAATAATTTTTATATTACCTATTTTTTATAAATATTTAATAAAACAATCAATAATAAAAAAATTAAATATTTTACAATGATAAATTTCAATTTTAACAAATCCAAATATTTATAAATGAAAAAATTTCATGGGTACTTACAGTATAATAATATTTAATTTTTATAAAAAATTTATTCAATGTATTTAATTTCATAGAAATATCAAAAAAGTGATATTTTGACAATTTGAGTATGGGTAGCTATAGAACAATTTTATGTCTAAATAGCATGTGCAAGAGTAAAAAATGATAATTTCCAAGCCTCTTATTCTATAGAACAATATCTCACTATATAGAATTAAGACAAATAAAATTTTGACTTATTAGCTCATTAATATCAATAGAACAATTGTTAACCTTTCCAATAGCATAAATAATTATATAATAATTTTTAAAAATTAATCATTCTTATTTTTAAAAAATTATAAAAATGAAATAATCGCATAATAATTTAATACTAATTTCTTTTTATTTTAATCATTCAATATATAAAACATTAGACAATATAATGGAGATATAAATACCAGCATCAAAAATTCCCTTAACTATTCCTTTTGAGTTGTCTTCTTGTGTAATAGTACAACCATCATGTTGATTGTAAGATGATATGTTTATTTGATATCTATTAAAGTGTTTAGATAATGAACTATTCAATTACGAAATTTCAATTTAACGATATTTAATGAATCATTTTAAATAAATAGAATAAAAATCATTTTTTTCATCTCATGATACATTTGTATTAATTAGATTAGTAAAATTATTTTTGAAAAACCAAGTTGATTTAAAAAAATTTGTATCAGGTAAACATGAAGATAATTTCTATGATTAATTTTTTTATAAAGATTATATAAATCTTAATGAACACATACATACATAATAAAATATAATTCCACATCTAAATAATGTAATAATTGATATAATTCCTTTATAAAATTTCATAAATAATTTTTTATATATTTTTTGTAATTTATTATCCTATTTATTAGAATATTTAGTTTTGTAAATCATTCATATTGATAATTTTAAGATATATTTATTTTCCTTATACAAAAGTATGTAGTTTAACCTTAAAAAATATAATTCCACTCGTTAAAATTTCATTTTATTTTTGAGTAATATATAAATTTTCAATAAAATTATTGTTAGATCATGAAGTTTCATTTTTTTATTTGATTATTCTCATGAATAAGTCCCTTATTTACACAAAAATAATCCTATTTATTCATTTTAATTCTTTATAAAACTCAACATTTCTTATTTTATCTCTTTGTGTTTATTAGTTTTATTTATTCTGTTCATCAACAGTAGAGTTTTCACAATCAAACTCATAGTTATAACTAAAACTAGAATCATTTTTAACCTCATTTATAGTGTCCATTAAATAAAATATATCATAATATTTTTCAATTTTATATTTATTAGTTCAATTCAGGTCATCAGTTCTACTTTATCCAGCAATTGGGGATTCCCCCTTTTTATCATTTGTCTCATGATATTGTATTGTGTATTCTATATAGGTTGGTACTTTCATTCTACATTCATAAAATGTAAATTTTGAGACATTGTTATGAGAACATAAGTTACTTTTCTTTTTTCATTTTCAATCATACATTAGGTAATCATTAGAAATTTGTATTTTAAAACCATTTTTCATTTTCATATTTTTATACACCTTTCATAAGATGTGATACTTTACCTTTTTAATACCATTTATATTAGAATAAGAATATTCATATACAATATATATTATTTTTAAATGAAACTACATTTTGTTTCATGTTATCCTCATCAGTTATATTAATCAATTCCAATTCACTCTATTAAAGTGATCAAATGAGTTTATCCAACTTATACTCCTTAAAAATCTTACTTTCATATATGGAAATATTATTGACATTCCATTAATTTGGTAAGGATCTCAAAACTATTTCAACCATATGTAATTTATCAAGGGCCTCACCAAGAAAACTAAATCAATTAAAAATACTAGTAAATAAATAAAAATATTTATTGGTAGATTCTTCATCTACAATTTTTAAATTATTTTATTCATCTCTCAGCATTCCTAGTTTTGGACTATTTATCTTTTCTATTCCAATGTTATTAAACTGTTTAATCCTCCATAAATATTCTATAGTTTCTAATGTAGAATAAATGATAAAAAACCTCAACTTTTGGAACAATAAAAATTAATCAAAACAATTTAATTTATAACATACTTTATCTCATCTATGTTTGTTATTTACTTGGGTAAATATTTGGCTATTTTTTAGAGTGTTACCATGATGGCCCAGGGATTAGTACACAAGTGATTGATATAAGACTCCAACATAGCCTTCTATTATCTGTAATAGTCCTTATTATAGTATAGTGGTCTTTGAGGATTAAATCCATCAGTTTAATTTAAACCTGTAATCTCAAAAAATATTTTCCCAATGTTTTTTACAATTTAGGGAAAATATTACATAAACAAAAATATAATAAAGGGAAAAACTAGAGATCCAATGATTAAGCTCTATTAATAGTTTTCTCAAGGATTGATATTTCTTGAAGGTCTAGAGTCGGTGAGTTAACATATATGAATTTAAAAAAATTATAACAGAAATAAATAAATGTATGAAATATGTGGAAAATTTGACAAAGAACACTAAAATTTTATATAGGTTAAGATTAATTTCATCTTATAGTGATTAAACCATAATATCTAAATGAAAATTGTTTCATAAATAAATGTGTATTATATTAAATCATAAAATTATTATACACATAAAGCACATCGAGAAAGAAACAAATCTTTAATTCATTAAAAAATATCCAAACATTAGTCATCTAAAAAACAAATGAAGATACCAAACATTACAATTGAAAAAAATAATATAAAATATAAAAGCTAAAATGGGAAAATATAGATCGCCCCAATCTGCTAGAATCTTCACACTCATGGAAAACACAATAGAAATGAAACAATAATTAGTAAATTAATCAAAATCATAAAAAAATGAAAATATATAACCATGGGAGGAATTTTAGTGATTATTGGGTGAATTAATTAGGTGGTATTTTTAGTTTTCAACGTGGAAATTGGAATAGTAAGATGACCATTGGGAATAGTAACATGTCAGTTGGAATAGTAACATGACTATTCAGAATAGTAACCCAACCATTGGCATAACAATTTAATCTCAAAATAAAAACATTGATATAAATAATATTTATCATGGTTTATATAGTTAAATATAAATACTTTAATTTTAAAAAATAAATATCATGATTAAAAAATTCATTGAAAATATAGGTACATTTTTAATAAACTGTATTTTAATGTATTTCATAAAATCCTAATATTTATATTAAAAATTAAAATTGATAACATTAGAAATTTATTTTGAAAAATGATTATAATTTTCTAGACCAGTGTATTGAAATTATCCCATGGTTTTTTTTGGTATGTTTCCAAAATACATCCATTTTCATGTAAATTAAAAAAAAATATAGTTTTTCACTTAACCAGTGTATCTTAAATTACAGTATTTGTGATATAATATGAACCTTATCATTTAAATAACTTGTGAATATTCCAAAATATATTAAATTTAAAAAATAAGTCATTAAAAAAAAATATAAATAATTTCCAAACCAAAAAAGTACTTTCCAAAGTCTAAAATTTAAAGTGTAACATTAAAATAATATTTTCTAAAATTTTCCACCATTCCTTTTTTCTAAACTAACAAATTCTAATTATAAAGTGATTAATATTATAAAAGTCATGTTTTTTATTAAAATATATTTTATAATTTATAAAATAATACTATTATAAGGTTTAACATAGATGTTTTATATAATTCTATATTTTATTCAAATAATACCCCTTTTTTCAAGTATAAATAACCCATCTCCCTCCCCATGGAAAACCACTCCTGCCACACAGTCCAATCCAATGATCTTCCCAAATCATCTCCATCATGACAATTTGAATACGTATGGTTATTGTATACTATCATAATAATTTTTATTTTATTATTTGGTTGAAACAACATCACAAAAATGAAGTTTCAAAATGTATGTATCCATAAAATCTATATCATTTAACCAAATAAGGGAGATTTCTGAAGTGGTTGATAATTTTAGTATATTCTTGTTATAATGGAAGAATGTGAGTTTCCTTGTCTTAATAATGTTTGTGAGGATGATATCATGATAAATATTAAATCTGGATACCCTTAGAAATTTTCATAAATGACTTATATATATATAAATTATATTCATATATATTTTAAAATTTTGGAGGATTGTGTAAAAAATCTATGAATTTTTCTTTAGTAGTTTTTGTTAAATGTATTGAAACATAAATTAATCAATACCAATAACCTTGAAAATCGATTTTATGAAAATGGTTTGTTTTTAGGGATAAATATTAGGAGAAATATGACTGAGGCATAGAAAACCATGAGGTTTAATAAATTATTTATGTTGATGTAATAAAGGGTTGATTGATTTTGAGAAAAATTAGTAAGATAGTATTTATCTTCATGGAATTGATTCATTATTTTTCAAAAATTTGATTGAAGATATTTTGGGAGAAGTTTATCTCATTGTTTGGATCATGATATATATAGAAATGTGTTTGACTATTGAATATTGGTCAGATATAAGAGTAAACTTTTTAATGAATATATTATTCCTCAATGGTTTAATGTCTTTGAGATTTAAATAGTTCTGGGAAAATTAATTAATTAAATGTAAATAATATACATACTGGGGTACATGATTTCATGAATGGTCAATGTTGTTTGAGGAATGATGAGTAACTTGGTATAACCAATGATAGTAAGGATCCGATCATATAAGAATTCATATTGAAAATGATGGATATGTTAAGATTATAATCAATTACTTTTATTAGTAAATAAAAATTAAAATGTGAGGATTCAATTTATTTAAGGGGTATAATGTAAAGACCAGAGATTTCACACCCTTTAAATTAATATTATATTCAATATATTTTTTCATATACAACATCAAGATAACACAAAACCCAACTAAAAAGAGCCATTAAATATGAAAACTAATTGAGTAATATATTAATTAGTATAACTGAAATTAACAATCAAATAAAATAAATATATATTATAATTATATTTGGTTAATATATTAAATTGGATCCATTTTGAACAAAAATTTTAAAAATGGGTATTTTATTTTACCATAATAAATAAAATTCATCAAAGTTAAAACGATGTTATAAAAAATATATTTTGGATTTATAAACTAATTTAACAATATTTAGTAATTTTGCAATCTATATGAAATTAGATTACAAATAGTTGATGTTTGAAAATGTTGTTTTTTAATAATATTTTTATATACATTTTATTTTCATTTAAAATGTAATTTATAAATAGAAAAATTTTAATTAAAAAATATATATTGAGTTTTTGGATTTAAAATTTTATTATTAGTCTCAGGTGAAATTTTTGAAATTCTCTAAAAGGAATAAATTTTCTGTGAATATAAGAAAATTTTATTTTTACAAATAACATGAACTTTTTGGCATTATTAAAATATATGTATGAAATGGATTTTTTTGAAACCTTTTTCTAAGGTAATTTTTGTATTTTATAAGCGACGTTAAAATAAAGATGAATTAATATTATAATTATATTTTAAATTTAGAATCATTTGGTCTGAATTATTTAATAAATAACAATTTACATTCAAGAAAAAAGGAAAAATACCTTTAGTAAAAATGAGTTACCGTAGTGAAAATCAAAAGGGGTAAAAAGGGTTTAATGAATATGGAAATTCAAAAAATATGTTTAAAACTTGTGTGGGAATCGATGAATGAGGAATTTTTTATACTTATCTACTACCATCTACATTGTTTTCCAAATTTAATCTAATTTTCCTTAAGGGTGAATCCTCAATATTAAAGAGTGTTGGGTATTTACCAAAATGACATACTTTTTCACCTATAAAAGGGGTACACCTCAACTCCCTTCCCCACATATCCAATCAAACTTAGTTCAGAGCAAAATATATCAAACCACAATCTAAAAATTACTATTCACCTTTAATAAGTTTTTTTAATCTCAAAAGACCATCCCATAAAATTTTACCCCACATTGTAAAAGAGACAATCTAATATGTAATGTAAAAATATATTAATATCCTCTCATATTTATATTTTATTATGTGCTCTTAAGCTTCCAAAATTACTATTACACCATATTAAAATCATAAATATTTTTCATTATTTTACTTTTATTTTATTATAACTTTTTTACAATCATTACACACTATTAATTTTTCTATTAAGAAAAACAAAACAGTTATTTGTGTGTTGTGCATACTACCTCCTCCATGATGAAACATATTTCATTTTCCTTTACCAATGTACAAGGATAATAATATAAGAGAAAATAATTATATATATATATATATGGTATTTAATAATTTTTTTATATTCTAAAATGACAACCCATGTCTATCCTTTTCCACAATCTATGGAAAATGAAATCATCATCCATAAGTAGGTGTAATCTATCGCCTCAATAAAATGATTGATTTTGGTTTTTATACTCTTAAATTCCTTACATGGATGGTCATGGAATGTTTTTAACGGTAAATATTATTTTTATTAATTTATTAATTATCCATAAAGGCATTTTGGAAACCTATTAATAATATGATCATAAAACAATAGTGGGAAAATCAATAATCCAAAAAATAATTCTAAGTGAATAACATGATTTAAAAATATTATTTAATAAATTCATATAGTATATCTTATTATTATAATTATTGAAAATTCTAATACATGACACTAATAAACACTAAATAATATCATTATGCTTTTGGTATAATTATGTTACAACTAAATAACTTCATAGTAATCCACTAATTATGGTATTTTTATGTTTGGGATGGGTTAACATTTTTCTTGAAAATGATATATAAAAATATTATGTATTAGTATTGGACTATTATTTGTTTAAATATATTATATAAATATTTATTTAAATAATTTTATTTTTTATGGAATATTAATATAAAAATTTAACTCAATATTTACTACAACGCCTTTTGATCTGTGGGAATCATTAATAAATTCTCATCAAAAAATTCATATTTGAGGATCATTATTTTAGTAAGATAAATAATTATAAAACATATACATTTTATTATATGTAAATTAGTAACATTGGTAATTAAATGAAAAATAAAACTATATTTAGGAAAATACATCAAAATGATCAGGATTAGTCATAACAGATTTCGAAAATATATAATAATTAACTACTATATATGTAGGGAATAGTTTGAAATGATGTTTATTGAAGCTTATAGACATTAATAGGGTTTTAAAATTGGTTATTAATATGGTTATTTGATTATAAATGTGTTTAGAGTGTGAATAACTATACATGAATTTAATGTAAGGGTTTGTTGTGTCAAATTTTTACACCTTGAGACATATTTCTGATTATAAAAAATGTTTTATTTAAAATCCTGTATCTATTGAACCTAGGATTTTTTTATCATAATGAGCCTCTCATTATTAATGGTATCTAATGCATCATTTAGAATTATATCCTTCAATGAGTTTTGACTTAGTAATTTTTAATGATGTAAGGGTATTTTGCCTCAAATTTAACTTCTTGATGCATATTTGTTATTATTCACCAAGTCATATTTACTATAGTGTGATTATTTCCTAATTAATTTAATTTTACATATGAATTTAATTCATGGGGTTTGAATATAAATATCATTTTTTAGTTTTTAACATCTTTTGATTCAAATGATACCTATGTTATAATGTTCATTAATTTCCCAAATCCCTTCATTGCGATAAATTTATTCTTGAACTTTTTTATTTCTAGATTTATTTCTTAACCCATATGAATATATCTCATTGTACATTATCAAATTATCTAGAGGAAGATGAGTTTTAAATACAAATCTGTTATGATGATAAAATTATTTCTCAAAAACTATATCATAATTGAGAATAATTCACATACTCTATAATAATGGTTTCTCCTCGATGTACAAGTTTTTTCTAAATTAATAATTTTTTTTTAAATTTTCATAAATAATTATGTATCAAATCATTTGAACCTTATCATTCTTTACTCTTATTTTATATGTATGTTTTATTGACTCTTTTTGAGATGTGGGTCTTCAAAAGTAAAATTTCAAAATATTTAAATGGTTTTCCACACTTTCAAAATAATATGTTTTATCTTCAACTAAAAATTTATTTTCATAATAGTAATTTCATTTAAATAATATTTTATTGAATTTTTGTTTCAAATGTAAATTACTTTCAATGTTTTCATATTACTGTTTCGAAATCATTAAGTATTTTTTTAGGTTCCTCTTTACATTTTATTATTTTGAAACTATTTTAACAATATTTTAATCGCCATTTTTGAAATTTTATTTTCTATTTTCAAGATTCCAATAATTATGTTTTATTTTAAAAATATTTTTTAAGAAAAAAATCACTTCAACATTTTAAAAATTGATTTTTAATGTGATTCTTAACATAATCATTTACATTAATGATAATAATGTTCTATAAAAACACTTTAGTGGTTTTAGTTAAATTTCCTCTTTACCATTAATGGTATTATTAAAATGGAATTTATTTTTCATTTCCCAAAAAATAAATTATCATATGAAATAATATTTTTGGTTGATTTAAATTTTTTATAAACCAATTAAATTATTAAGTTAAATTTTGGTTACATTATTTTTAAATGTTATGAAAACATTGTTTTTCATTCCATGGGTTCTTCATACTGTGATGAATGATTAATTTAAATTAGTGTCAATATTTTGGGATGGTTGACATTATGTTTACTATATATATCTATAATTCATTGTTAATGTTTGTATTTCATTATCAAAATAGGTTTCATGGGTGGATTTATCTGAAGAAAAAGTGTACACGGATTGATTTATAATAAGCATAAAGGTATATAAGAGTATTTATCCAAAGGAAAATCATATATGTGAGGATTAATATTAAGTAAAGGGGGTATATAGTTGTTTTCATCCCATGAAAAAGGTTACACAAGATGAATGTCCCAATCAAAAGAACATACATGGCTGATTATCCCAAGCCTAGTACATGATGAATGTATAGGTGCATAGCCTTGGAATTTGATTTCAAGGATTATGTTTGTGCAAAATTTGAATGATTCTATATTTATATGCTTAAAATCATTACCATGTTATGATATCAGGGACCATGTATATTTAGTCATGTTATTACCCTCTTTTTATTCATGTTATATGATCTTTCTAGCCTTATTCCATGGTTTTTGACCTATGAATTATTGGGTTTGAATTTTATTATGTCTTGTGATTGTTCCCATAATCTTTTTTTTATTCACTTATAATATTATATTTTCATATCTTATATATACCGTTACTAAGAATCTAAGCTCACCACTTTCTTATGTTTCTATTTCCCCACATTCTGAATATTAGTTTATGTTTTGAAAAATTATTATGGAGTCTAGTGGGCCTCAATTTTGGAGAAATTTTCACAATTATATTAAAATTAATTTCTTATATATCTATTCCTCAAAGAGACTAAACCTACCAAAATCTAGTATGTATGACTATTTGGGACATGGAATAATTATTCATATAAAAATACAATTAATGTATTTATTTATCTTCTATCACTATACAAGCGATATGATTTATAAATGTATATTTTTATAGATTGACAAAAAAGTTTTAAGATATTATGGGTAACAAGATTACTTTTATTTAACATTTTTATATTTTATATCCCTTCGAAGTGGAATTCTAAAAATTATTTTTTAACTAGGAATACTCAATATTAGGAAGGGGTTATGTTTTATGATCCTCTTCAATGATTTATACCTTAATTTCTAAGATTATCTTGGCAGGTCTATAATTTAAGCTTTATGTTTCATCTCCTAACTACATGATAATGTTATTGAAAGTCAAAAATCGTTATTAGATTTCGGTATAAATAATGAAAATATGTATAATTAGGGACACACTACTAGACTAAAACTATGATGATTATGGGATTCTTTATAATTGTTGTAGATTTATAGTCATGATGAGCATGCATGAGGAATTGGAAAAATAATAATATCACTTGATATTGGTTGTTCACACATATTGGACTATGATATATTATGAAATATGCAGGTAGTATAGTAACCCATAATATTCATACGTAAATAATAAATATTATTATGTGAATGATCATTAAATAATATTATGATCTATACAACAACCATAAATTTTTAGTTTCTCCATAAACATGGATACAAAAACAACTATTTCATAAAATATCTACATAATAACCTAATTAGTTCATAATAACAAACAACCTTATTAGAAAAATCATACATGAAAACTTTTCATCCTACTGTAGGGAAAATAAAACATAATTGAAGGTGAGATTTGATGCTCATTATTCCTAAACAAGGGAGATATCAATGATCATTTAGACATAAAAAAATCAGAAATGGTATGCAAACATGAGCTTTTCATTTGAAATTATACTCATAAATTAAATGATCATAACCATGAGTTATGGAATGATTTTTGGTATATCATAATACATTATTAATAAAGGGATCCTTAGAACATGATCCACGATAACATAACATTGACATAATGCAGTTTTATAAAAGAGTGGAAAAATTGTGTAATAATCTTAATCGTAGAAATATTATGTCATGGATTCCCACCAAGATATTCATAACATGTTAGGATTTTTCAAACCACCCATGTACCCACTTCATGCATGAAATAACAACTTATGTTCTTTATTTTGGGATTTGGATAATAGTGTAGCCCAAATTTCTCCAAAATAAATATTATAAATTTTCATATGAATATTCAATATATAACACTATTATCCACAGAATAATAAAAAAGGTATAGTGGCTATGGAGACTAGATAAATTTACTTCTTTGTTAGGTACATTCTTCAATATCTCCCTTAAATTCTTCTGACATTATACCGTTATTGAAATACCCAACATAAAACAATTCTCCACGACATGTGAGAATAAAACATAGAAAACGGTGATATCATATTCTTAATAAGGGAAAACATGATAGATATCTACCAATGATTATATGAAAGTATAGGACAAGAATAAGGCTATAAGGTCTTGAACAATGATTAAAAATTCCATGCACATTCTTTTATATATCATAAACATGAGTCATGGAATAAAATTTTATCATTTCAAAAGACATTAATCATTTGTTTAGTGGATATTCTAAAATAAATCATGAACCATAAGTTCTAATCATAAGAATAAAAACATGTCATAATCCTTTAAAACATTCAATCATATAAAAATCATATCATATAAAAATGTAAACCAATGGGACTATCAAATCATAGCGGTTTACGCATAAAATCGTGTTCCCCATATCATAAGGGAATTGGAATCTTAACTTGGTTCCCATAGTGGAGTAAGAAAATTTAGTTTTTTCACTACAGTGGATCAAGTGCATCGAGTTTTTTCCCACATTGGATCAAGCACATCGACTTGTTTCCCATAATAATATAATGATATATAAAACATTAACCAAGTAATCAAATGGATATATAATTATTGTCCCACCTATCACATATTTAAAACATTACGTATTTACACCAAAACATCTTAAAACATTCATCATATCATCATAACACATGGAAATAAAACGAGTTTCAAAAAACTCATCATTTCATAATATCATAACTAGACGGAAAATAAATGTGTTTCATATAAATTTTATTATAAAAATCATAAACCATCTACATAAATTACAATGATGGTATCATTAGATCATATCCTCATTAAATAAAAATTAACATCAAGGATATTTTTATAGATGAAAATTATTTTCAAATATCACTAGAATATTTCTCAAAGAAAATACCATTCTCATTTTGATATTATCTCTTTATAATAAATATATTTCTAAAATATAATGAAAAAGAATCATTGAAAAGAATCTTGGAAGCAGGTATTGGAATATTCAATTCATATACTTGTCATAGTCTTAGTACATTCCATTCATTATATTTATGTTTAAACAAATTTTCCCTTTATATTATTCATAAAAAGTCAATATTACCTCATTTAGAAAAGGAAAATAGGATTTCATTATGAAAATTTTAAAGAAAATAAAACATGGGTAAAAATGAATTTTAAAATTCCTTGTAGAATATTAAATAACATTATTGAAAAACATTTTTAAAAATATGTTCATGCATGAAAAAGATTCCCAACAGAATAGTTTAACATATTCAGTTTTTCATAAAAAATATAATTTCAATATCATTAACACATAAACTAATGTGAAAGAAATGAAAAAATTTATTCAATAGAATTTAACATGGTGCAATAAATTAATGGAATTTATATAAATAGATCGTATAATTTCCTCAATGGAAGTTAAAGCATAAACAATCTGAAGAAAATGGGTTTGAAACATAAATCTCTTACCTCATGTATTTTAGTTCTTCATATCCATTTCATGATACTATAAAATATATATATATATATTATATTTGTATTCAAAGACCATAAATATATATATTATACAATAAATTATTTACACACAACATATTAACACATGATTATTAATATTTTTTCAGTAAAATCACTCGTTGATAGGATATCAGTTTCGTTTCTCATGTTTTTTCAGTAAAGTTGTTTTGGTCCTTGAATATTATTACTCATTCTAATATATAATAATATTAATATGGATATAAATATAATATATATTCATTATATAAATTTATATTCATCTATAATAATTAGATATATAAAAATGAATTACACTATTCTTGGAGATTATAGGATGTATGTATGCAGGAATGTTGTATTCACTCCTCAATGTGTGGAAAAAAAGAAAAAGAAAAATTAATTAAAATATTCAGAATCATTATTATATCATAAATATATATTATATTAATCAAATCTATCCATGTTACCAAACATTTAAAATAGAAAACAAAAATGAATCACAGCGCTTTATCAAGGTGGTTGTCCACCCGCATGCGTGAGAAAAGTTATCATTTTACATTGATTTGGAATGAGAGAAGGAAGATATGATATTATATTTCTAGAGGAATAATTATTCTATATATATCATGTAAAAATATTAAACACATTATAATACCAATCCATGAAATGTTATCGAAAAAGTATTTTATCACAATATGAATGTGGTAGTCCACGTGTACGCACAAGAGATACTTCCACACCCGATTTGATGGAATAGATGGTGGATATTGGTACTTACACAATCATAATAGTATTTATTTATATTTATTATAATTTGTTTATTTTTTTTAAAAATAATACCTTAAATATAAGATATATAAAAAGTAATAAATTGAAAGCGGTTAGGTTAGACAATTACCGCTTATCCGGCAGGACACCTTTAGATCATTTCTTAAGTAACCATGGAATGATATTTTAGGCCCAAAAAGAACTATAATGAATGGATTGTAAATTTTATAATATAATGTGGTAGTTTTTCTTTCAAATATATATTTCTAACAACTCATGTTTTATGAAAAAACACAATGTTTAACAGAATACATTATATGCTACATCCATCTTAAACGAAAAACTAAATATTATTATTTAAATGATACCATTATAACATGTCTGTTGGAATGGTGGGAATTAATATAACAAACTGTATTATGAAAATATGGTTTATACATGTTTAAATAGTGATTCTATGGTTAAAATTTTTATTATAAATGAAAATAATAACCAATTGAATATAAAGGATGTGTTTTTATAAAAACCTATTTAATAAAAAGATAATTGTGTTTATAAAATCATATCAATATTTTAGGATTTTTATATAAAAAAAAATATTCTATATATTCACTTTAATTTTTAAAATTTATCTTATATTTTTTATATATATGATATAAAAAAATTAATTTTTTGGATAAAAGAAGTATTTTTCTAAAAATGCAGTTTTACCACATTTTGATGTAGAACCTTTTTAAAATTTAGTTGTTGACATCTTTATATGTTATATTCGACAATATAAACTTATTCCCTAGAATTTGGAAATAAAAATATACTTTGGATGAATTTTTGACGTTTTTCTAGTTACAATCATGTTTTGATGAATAGTTAAAATATGTTAAATTTTCATTGAAAACATATTTTTCCATCGAGATAATTTATATGGTTAAATAAAATTATTTAATGTTTTTAAAGTATAAATGGAATATATTTTTATAATTTATTATAATTTAGGTCATTAGAATTAAAAATATTTTGAATTTAGATGTAAAAGTATTTCATTCTTTTGTAATGTTTTAACTTTTAAAAAACATGCTTGCTGGTTTTGACAATGGGAATTAATTTTAAATTATTTACTACAATTTCATTGTTTTGAATTTGGAAAAATGTATTCCATATTTGGAATAATAAGTTTAAAATTGTTTAAATATGAACCTTTTATTTTTGGAAATTATGAATAGTAAATTCAGTAATTATTTTTTTTCACATGGTTAAAGGGTAAATCAGGTAAAAATGGATAAAAATTTAATATTATAGTAATAAAAAAACTAACATAAAATGTTTCATAGTCCAATTTGATGATATATTTCCTACCATGAGCATATTTAAGTCAAACCTTTGGCCTTTGGGAGAAACTTGGGTCTAAAATGACATTTTATAATATTTAATTCAAAGAAATGGGAAATATAAAAAAACATGTGTCTTTTACTAAATAAATTTTAACATAGGATTATATAAAATAAATATTTGACTAAAAATAGTCATTAGAAAAATAAAAATATTTCCTATATCATGTTATTTTATTTATAATTTTTATACACTAAATAAATAAATTGATTTCTAACACAATGTTTTTGGAGTGATTACATTATAATGAATGATTCAAATATTTGATATTATAAATATTAAAATAAATATAATTTGAAAATTTTGATGCCATAAACGAATTTTATGGACTATTTTTACATATTATATTTTATTTAATGCCTTTGGCTCAAAGTAATCACGTTTATATGACTTTAACAAAAATCAATTACTAATTAGTATCAAAATTGACATAAATGAGTTTTTAAAACGAATAATTTTTTATTAAATGATATAATATTCCAAAAAATTTAATATTTGACCAAATGACTTATATAATTTTAAATATTTCATTAATGATCTACTTTTTGTTTTATTGATATTTATATTAATTATAGTAACCATATATTATGAAAATAAAAGAAGACATGGTAAGAGTTAATGTGTTTCACAAAGGGTTAAAGCTAAAAGATAAGGTTAAATTTATGACATAAACATGTCTAAAGCCTATTATATGAGAGTATTTAGACCCATACTATTCTTATACAAGAAATATATCACTTTTGTACTATCATAAATAGAAAATAATTTTATAATAAAGTACTCTTTCAAGATTTTCTTAAATTTCCCCTCCTCCCTCTTATAAAGGGCCACAACCTATAGCCACTAACTCACACCTCTCAAGCCCATTGGATCATCAAAATTATACTCAATGAATCTACCAACATCTATACCTTCCTCTTATAATCCTTAACTTGGGAAGAAAGCAATTCAAGAAATCTTTTGGTTTCAAATCAAAAGAAGTTACCCGATTTAGAGGTAACGTCTACTGTCATGTTCCTTTCCTTTATTTTCATTATCCACTCCATATAATCTTATTATTATTTGATTACATAAAAACTCCAGTATAATAAATATAATAGTTTATTATTATGATAATTATTTGAACTACACTTACACACCCCTCTATCTAATGGATAAGAACAAACTATTTCTGTGTATGGTGAACTACTGCATCACGAAATGATGATTGTTCAATTTTCTCCTTCCACCTCTCATGGTGGACATTATGATTTAACATTATTTATATATGATATATATTATATTTATTTTGTCTCTATTCTTCTGTATATTTTATTTAGATCATAACTGTATTCTTTCCATAATGTGTAAATATAATAATTTCATTTGAGGAAGTGCGGACTACCGACCCCTCAAAGTTATATGACTCGTTAAGGCCATACATGGACCATATAAAGGATTTAATTAATGATATTAAATAACATTTATAAAATATATATTATACAATAATTATAACATACCTTTGTATCATTTAGTTTTCATTCCATTTATATGACAAACAAATGAAAGTAGTGTTCTTGCCTACATTCAACCTACTATCTCCATGAAAAATGAATTTAATTTCTTGTATCCAAATGTTATGTATTACTATAAATACATATATATGGGATATAAATTATATTTAAATCATGAATATAAATATTGAGATTATTTAATTATGACTACATTTACAATTTACATCAAAACAGGTTCATTTTCTACTCAAGTACCAAATATCGACCAAATGACCTATATGAACTTAAATAATTATGTAATTTATATAACATGATAATAAGTAATATAAAAGGAATAATAAAATCTAAAAATTTTCTGAAGAAATTATAAATTAATATATGTTTATTATCCAGGAATATAAAGAATGAAAGAGACAAGTTGAACTCAAGGTAAGGGAACTTATTAACCCAATTTCTATTCTTTGGGTAAATCTTCTACTTCATGATTATGTCATGCTATGATTATGTGAGAAATAAAATTTGAAATAATATCCTGTATTTATAGAATATTTATTTTAATTTATAGTTAATAATCATAACTAATATTTTTTATTAACGAAATGATTTTTGTAAAGTAATTTCTAAACTCAATTTCATCTCATTGGGTTTTACGCACAATTGGTTGATTATATTTTTCCATGATTATGTGTGGAATCACTATTTATTTATTTATTTTCTAATTTAAAATTATATTTGTGTGGATATACTGTTTCTACACATAATCACCCCATTAATAAATTATTATGTCATTTAGATGAACATTTTAAGGTAAATATTAACTCAATCCCCATTCATTGAGTTAAATATACATGTCATTGGTTTTGTTTTTACAAGAATATGTGTGAATGACCTCTGATCATTTTAAACATAATATCTAATTATAATGGGTGTATTTATATTTTTCAAACATAATTATTCCACGGATTTATCTTTAATTAAATTATATGATCTTTGTAAGGGATTTCGTCTCAATGTCCTTTCATTGAGACATATCTTGATGTTATTCACCTTCGTTATCCTATATGGTGTATATAAAACCCTTTGACAAGTTATATCATGATTTAATATATTTTAATGATATTTATAGTTTAATTTAACCTTATTCCTTAATGTTTTTTTATTCTATTGTTTCTCATGTGGAAAGGGAATCTTTCACTAAAACATCGTTTTAAATGATTTGAATATTTATACATCAAAAAAATTATATTTCATGACCATGTTTTAAAAATTGTTTCGAAGAATTAATTTATATGGACATGAATTCCTTAAAAAATATTATTTTTTTCAAAAGATTAAAAATGTAATGGGACACTTTGATTAAAAATACTGTTTTATTAAATGTTTTAAATGGTTTTGGAAATGGATTGAATATTTAAATATATGGAAATGATTTATCATGATTTCTTATGTAATGTTATGATTGAAATGTTGATAATTATAATTTTTATGTGTGATAATAATATATTGGTATATAGAAATTTGACGGGTGGTCATGTCATAAACCAAAGATGGGTGGTTAGTTGATAAACCAATGATGGGTGGTTTAGTGATAATCTAATGATGGGTGGTTATGTTATTTCCTCTAGGGAATTGTGTATGGAATTTAGTTGTATGACTATTCCATTTTGTGATATGTGTATAATTCGATCATATGGTTATTCCATTTAAGTATGTTTATTTCACAAGTTACCTTTATATGTTATATGTTTAATTTAATGGGTTTATATTAATCTTTTGGTTAAAAAAAGGGTAAGAAATGATTTTATATTCAGTGAAGTATATTTACTACTTCTTAAAAGTGAAAAGTATTACTTTATGATAATGTATTTTTGGTTTTCATGTTTTCCCATGAAAAAAAGTTTTCATTATTTATGTATCCCTTACTTATATTTTTATGTACATGACATGTTTTGAAAAAAATTTACAGTACATAAAGAATAATAGTTTCAAGGATGGGATCAAGGAAATTTCATGTTATTTAAACCTTAATTGAACCATGTTTCTTTTTAAAAAGTTTTTGTTTTTTGAAAAAGATTGGATAGTGATTCTAAGTGTCTACCTATAATATTTATGTTGTTATGTATGAGTTAGGGTCTAATTTTATAAAGATCTAAACCTGAAAAGTTATTCGAAGTGAATTAATGTAAAATTATTGAACTATATCAAGTTTATGTAATGTTTATGTTTGGGGACTTATAGTTCTTATCAGAGGATGGTTTAAATTTTTTTAGGGATTATGTGTTTTGGATAAACTCCTAGTAAATATCTTTGTCTATTCTTTCAGATAAAACCATGTTTTATAACTTATTCATATCATGGATATTCATTTACAAATTGAAGTAGGAGGATCTCAAAAAATACTCATATCTCTTTCTGAATAATTCCTTGTAATAATTATTACAAAGTCATGCCTGGATGATTGTGAATATTTTAATAACATACAACTCATTTTAAAGCAGTTTTTTGAGATATCAAACACCTCTACTATACATAAATATCATCGTGGATCACAGGTTTTTTTAATCAAATCATATTTTCTAAATATTTTAATATTTTCAAAAAGGTAATTATTATCAAGGAATTATCAAATATTTTACCTTCTCACAATATTTTGAAGCATATGAGTATTTTGAAAAAGGTTACAATTAAAGAGACCATTTCTCAACATATTTATATTTTCTTTTAAAATAGTCTTCCAGAACATACATAGGGTATTTTAAAAGTACAATTGATTGAATTTTTCAACTCAAAATTTGTCTGAATATTTTATAAAAATCATGTTTTATCAGATGTTTTGAAATTTTATGGAATACATGATTATTTTCCAAAAATACTTTTTTGTGAACACCCATATGACCAAAGTTGTAAAAAGTGTACTTGGTTAAAGGAAGAAAATGATTTTGAAGGATCTATAAATCATTTTTTCAATGCACAGACCTTCTATCTATGTGAACAAGATGGAGATGAAACTATGTGGACACTATGGTCAAAATACGATGTTGTTTCTTTGGGAATAGTTTTATTTTTATCATATTGAGGTGAAATAAAAAAAATATCAATATATATAAGACTTCATGAATTAAGATGTTGAGGTCCTTATGAGCTGGGATGAAATTGAGAGGTATAAGACACCCATTGAGGTTAAAACATGTTATAGTTATTTTTGAGTGTTATAAAAGGGACAACCCGTATGATGGGTGACAACCCATCGCATCCGAAAAGGCTGTAGGAATCGGACCCACAACTGATGGGAAATAAAGACACATCAACTACCACAAGCCTATGCAAAGTCCCTGGTAAGTATGACTAATTATTTTTAGTTAAATGATTTTATGGAGCAATAATAAGCTGATTTTGAGAACTTCTGTTTTATAAAATGGATATCCTTAGTATAGGAAAATGATTTTGTGATTAGTTGATAAATGTTATTTTGGAAGATTTTCATATTTTTGGGAAAACTATATGACTAAGGAAGATAGAATACTTTGGGATTTCATTTGAGGAGTAATGGTTGAATTTAATTTAGGAAGAATATATGTTTCCATTGTGGATATATGGGAATTTAAGTTATTTGTGGAAATTATTAACCCATCATGGAGAATATATTATTAGGTTAATTACTTTTAAGTATGAGAGTTTAAGAGTAGTTGATGTTATTTGGAAATAACTGTTATGATTTATCATGGATGACTATATGATCAAACCCTTAGAAATTTTGGGTTTCAATCTTAGTTTGGATTATTTTAAATAATTTTATAGAAAATTGATTATTGAATGGTCTTTTTTGAACTTTTGGAATTGTTTGTTGAATTTTTTATATTAAGGGTATTACTTATTTTTATAAAGGATTATTCCTTTTTTGTGTTATATGATCATTTACTAACCATTTTGGCTTTGGTTAACTTCTAAAATATAGTGCAAATATATAGTTCTTCTTTAATGAATTATGTGATTCTCTATATGTTTATTCTAGTGATTCAGGTGTGACCAAGTCATCTTGAATACCCATCAATTGGAGAAAAGATGAGTTTGTGGTATATATTTATCAAAGAATCAATATATATATGAAAATTATATATGATTATTGATATTTTTAGTCATTCTCATAAATAAATTCTGCATATTTATGAAAATAATATTAAAACAAAAACTTCTTCTATTTACTTTTCCTTCTATTAAATCAATGATCGTTCAAACCATCACAAATTTCTAGTTATTTGTATGTTAACTTTCTCCTAATAATGGTTTTTATTGCTCTCTATCAGATCAAGATGGTTATTCTCTCTTCCACATCCATTTTTTACATAAAATCTTAATATGTGTTATCTCGAGTGACTTTTGTAATTCTCTTCATTTCATTTAATGTGATAGTTTTATTAACCATTTTTCCAAAGTGGGATTTCCAATGAACTTATGAAGACAAATCTTAAAATTATGGGCATTCAATTTCCCAAATGTGGGAATAATGTAACATCCCATGTTTTAAGAAATAAACAGTATGTTCAATAGCATACATGATATGCTACATCAAGCATAAACTAAAAACTAAATAATTTTATTTAAATGTCACTTTTATAACCAAGATGTTAGAATGGAAAGAATGAATAGTGTCAAATGAATTATGAAAGTATGGTTTAAACATGTTTAAATAGTGATTCATTTGGTTACAAAATTTATTAGAAATGCAAATAAAAACCAATTGAATATAAAGGATGTGTTTTTATGAAAACCAATTTAAAAAGAAGATAATTGTGTTTATAAAGTCAGATCACTCCTTTTGGATATTTATTTAAAGAAATATATATGTTATGTATTCAATGTAATGTTTTAAATTCATCTTATATGTTTTCTAGAAATAAAATAAAAACAAATTCAATTTTTTGTATAATAGAAGTATTTTTCAAAAAATTCTATTTTACCACCATTTGATGGAGAACATTTTATGAATTTTATTTTTGACACCTTTATATGTAATATTTGAAAAAATAAACTTCTTATTTATAATCATGATTTCGTAATTTTCTTTGGATGAATTTTTGATATTTTTCTAATAACTATATTGTTTTGATGAATAATAAAAATATGCTAAATTTTAATTGAAAACAACTTTTTCCATCGAGATAATTTATATAGTAAAATAATATTATTTAATGGATTTAGAGTATAAAAGGAAAATATATTTTTATCATTTATTATAATTTAGTCCCTTGGTGGTAATTCTCTATTGAATTTAGATGTAAAAACATTTCAATCTTTTGCAATGATTTAAATTTTAAAAACCCTGCCTTCTGAATTTGAGAATGGGAATTAATTTCAAATTAACTACTAAAAATTCTTTGTTTTGAATTTTAAAAAATGGATTCCTTATTTTAAATTTTCAGGTCCAAATTGTGTAAATATGAACATTTTGTTTTTTGACATTATGAATAGTAACTTTAGTAATTATTTTTAATTACCAGGGTTAAAGGGTAAATCAGGTAAATAAAGGTAAAAACCTAATATTATATTAAGATAAAACTATCCTAAAGCATGTCCTAATCCTATGTGATGAGATATATCTGACCATTAGAATCCTTAGTCTTAACTTTTTGCATTTCAGAGTAACTTGGGTGTGAAAATTACATTTTATAATATTTAATTTAAAGAAAATAGTAATATAATAAAACATGTATCTTTTAAAAATAAATTTTAATATTGGGTTATATAATGGATATTCATAAAAATAAATATTTATTTTGAATCTAAAAATATTTACCACATCATGTTAAATTATTTATAATTTTTAATCACTAGATAAATAAATTTATTTATGACAAAATGATGATGTAGAGATCACCTTTTTTAGGAATGATTCAAATAAATGATATTATAAATATTAAAATAAATATGATTTGAACATTTTAATGGAATCCACGAATATTTTGGATGATTATTATATGTTATATTTGATTTAATGCCTTTTTTTGAAGTAGTCAAGTTTTTGTGAGATTAAAAATATCAATTACTAAATAGGTTCAAAATTGACATAAATGATTTTTTAAAATGAATACAATTTTATTAAATGATATAATAGCCCTAAAAATATAATATTAGGCCATATGAATTATATAATGTTAAAAAATTCATTAATGATCAACTTTTGGTTCTATTGTTATTTTGTACTAACTCTGGTAACTATATATTTTAAAAATACAAGAACACATGGTAAGAGTTAATGTTTTTAAATACAGGTTAAAGCTAAAAGATAAGGTTAATTTTATGACCTAAACATTTATAAAACCTATTATTTCAAAGGATTTCGAACCATAATCATATTAACTTCTATATATAGCATATTTTGAAATTTATAATTCAAAAATAATAATATAATGAAATAATATTTCAAAACATTCCTAATGTTCCCCCTTATAAAAAGAAACCACAAATACCCACATACTCACACCTCTCAAACACCTTGTATCATCCAAATAAATCCAAAATAATCTCCCAAAAACCCTACCATACTTCTATAAACCTTAACATGGGTCGAAGGTAGTTAAAGAATGCCTTTTGGATCAAATCAAAAGAAGTTAGCTGATTTAGAGGTAAAGTATTCTCACAACCTCCTTTCCTTTATGTTCTCTCTCCTCTCCCTATTCAATTAATATTCTTTTATTACATAAAGAAACCAGTATCATAAATATACTAGGAAATTTTTAGGATAACTATTAGAACTAATCTTATACACACCTCCATCTAATGGATACGAACATATTGTTTCTGTGCATGGTGAACTATTTCCCCACAATATGATGATTGTTCAATTTTCTCCTTCCACCTCTCATGGTGGAAATTCTGATGGAAATATATTAATATATGATATTTATATTTTATTTATATTTTCTCCATTATTTGGTAATTTTTATTTACAACTTACCTTTATTCTTCCAAAAATGTGTAAATACGATAATTTCATTTGAGGAAGTGTGGACTACCGCCCCCTCATAGTGATATGACTTGTTCATGACATAAAAGGAATGTATAATGGATGGAATAAATAAAATTATGTAACATATATAAAATAGATACTATAATGGAATTATAACATACCAATGTATGATTTAGTTTTCATTCCATTAATATGACAAAGAAATGAATGTAGCGTTCATGAGTACGTCTAACCTACCGTTTGCAAGAACAATGAATTTCATTTCTTATCTACAAATGTTATGGACAACTATAAATACGTATATATGAGATATAAATTATATTTAAATAATTAATATCATTATGGAGATGATGGAATTTGGTCTACATGGAAAATTTACATCAAAACAGGTTCATTTTTTACTCAAGTACCGAATATCTCCAAAATAACCTATATGGACTTAAATAATTATGTAATTTTCATAACATGATAATAAGTAATATAAACGTTATAATAATTTTTAAAAATGATCTAACATAATTATAAATTAACCTATGATTATTAATCAGGAATATAAATATTGAACGAGAAAAGTCAGACTCAAGGTAAGGGAACTTCTTAACCTAATTTCCATTCTTTGGGTTGATCTTATACTTCATAATTATGTTGTGCTATGATTAGGGAAGAAATAAAATTCGATATAATATCTTGTATTTATAATTTCATTATGTTTATTTTTTATTGAATACACATAATTGATCTATTTTATTAACAAAATGATCCTTGTAAGGGAATTTCTAAACTCAATTTTCACTCCGTGGGTTTTACGCATACTTCGTTGATTATATTATTCCTAGATTATGTGTGGAATAAATATTTATTTATTTCTGTTTTAATTTCAAATTCCCTTGGTGTGGATATACTGTAGCTACACGTAATCACCCCATTGATAAATTTTTATGTCATTTATACGAACATTTAAGGTAAATCATTACTCAATATCCATTCATTGAGTTAAATATCCATATAATTGGTTTTGTTATTCCAGAAATATGTGTGATTGACCTATGACTGTTTTAGTCATAATATTCCATTATATTTAGTGTAGTTATATTTTCAATGCATAATTATTTCATTGATTTATTCTTAATCAATGGATATGATCTTTGTAGAGGATTTTATCTCAATATCATTTCATTGAGACATATCTTGATGTTATGCACCATTATTATTCTTTATGGTGTATAAAAAACCCTTTTGACTTGTTATATCATGATTTATTATATTTTCATGATAATTAATATTTTTTAAATTATACTCCATAATGATTTTTATTCAATCTTTTCTTATGTGGAAAAAAACTCTTTAACTAAAACATAAATTTGAGTTCTTCAAATATTTATAATTCTAAAACCTTATATTTCCTGACCATGTTTTCAAAATTCTATTAAAAATTTTATTTATATGGACAAGAATATTTGAAAATATAAATTTATTTCAAAAGATTAAAAGTGGTATGGGAAACATTGATTCAAATGTCCTTTTTATTAAATGTTTTGAATGGTTTTTGAAATTGATTGTATATTTCATTACCTTGAAATGATTTCTTGTGATTGAAAATGAAATGTTATGATTGAAATGTTGATAATTTCAGTATTTTATTTATGACAATTATATAATGGTACAATTAAATTTGATGGGTGGTTAAGTGATAAACCAAAGATTGGTGGTTATGTGATAAACCAATGATGAGTGGATCCGTGATAAACCAAGTATATGTGGTTACGTAATAACCTCTAATACATTGGTTATGGAAGTTGGGTGTATGTCTATTCCAATTAGTTATATGTGTGAAAGTCGATTGTATCGTCATTCCATTTAATTATGTTTATGTCCTCGGTTATCATTATAAATAATATGTTTCTTTCTAGGGGTTTATAATAATATTTTCATTACCAAAACGGTAAGCAATATGTTTATATTAAGTGAAGTATATTTACTACTTCTTAAAAGTGAAACTTTTACTTTATGATAATGTATTCATGTTTTTCATGTATTCCCTAGACTAATGCTTTTTTTTATTTTTATATCCCTTACTAATCTTTTTATGCACATACCAAGTTTTGAAAAAAAATCATAGGACATAATGAATAATCGGGTCAATGATGGGATCAAGGAAAAGTCATTTTTAAAAACATAAAATGAACCATGATTCTTTTTAAAAAGTTTTTGTTCAATGAAAAAAGTGGATAGTGAGTAGATGTTTCTACTTTTAATATTTGTGTGGTTATATATGACTTATGGCCTAATTCTCTAAATAACTAATCCTAAAAAGATCCAAAAAATGATTTAAAGTCAAATTATCAACTTAACCCAACATTAAGTAATGCTTAAGGCAGGTGCCTTATAGATGGTATTAGAGGAAGTTTTAGATAAACTTAGGGATTAAGAGTTCTGAATAACCACATGGTAAGTCTGTATGTCCATTATTTTAGTTAGAACTTTTTTATTATAAATTTTTTTAGATTAAGGAAAGTAAGTTACAAATGAGAGGAGGAGGATCTCAACAACATTCATTATCTCTTTCTGATGACCTTCTTGCAATAATTATTGAAAAGTCATTGTTGGATTATTGTAAAACTTTTTCTAACATACAAATCACTTGCAAGATGTTTTTTTAGATATCAAACACCTCCACTATACCTCGATATCATTGTGGATCATGGGTTGTTTTTAATAAAATATTATTTTCTCAATAGTTTAATGTTTTCAAAAAAGGTAAATATTATCACAGAATTTTGAGATATTTTACCTTATCACCATATTTTGAAGCATATTATGATTTTGAAAAAGGTGATAAAGAAGGAGACACTTGCACAACCAATTTATATTTTATTCTAAAATATATCCCTTTATTACATACTTATGGTATTTTAAAAGTACCATTGATTGAATATTTCAACTCAAACTCAGTCTGACTATTTTGTAAAAATTATATTTTATCATATGTTTTAAAATTATATGTCATAAAAGATTATTTTCCAAAACTATTTTTCTGTGAACACCCATATGACCCATGTTATAAAAGGTGTATTTGGATAAAGGAAGAAAACGATTTTGAAGGATCTCTAAACAATCTTTTCAACACATGGAATATCTATTTATGTGAAAAAATATTAAGATGAAACTAGGTGGACTACATGATCAAGGAATGATGTTATTTCTTTGGGATTAGTTTTATTTTATCATATGGAGGTGAATTAAAAAAATGACAACAAATTTAATACTTTTTAAATTAATATACTGAGTTATTTTTGAGTTGGGATGAAAATAAGGGGTATAAAACAACCATTGAGGTTAAACCTTGTTATGGTAATTTTTTATTTTTATAAAAGGGAAAAACTATAAGATTGGTGACAACCAGTCACATCCAGTGAGGCAACAGTAATCGAACCCACAATTAAAGGGCAATGAGGGAACATCGTTTACCACAAGGCTACACGAATTCCCTAGTTATTATGGCTTATTATTTTTATTTAAATGATTTTATAGATCAGTAATAAGCTTATTTTTGGAACATATGTTTTACCAAATGGTTATCCTTAGTATAGGAAAAAGTTTTGGTGATTAAGTGATAAATGTTATTTTAGAAGATGTTCGTTTTTAGGGAACACTGTATTTCTAAGGAATATAGAATACTATGGGATTTAATTTGGGGTGTAATGGTTGAATTTTATTTTATAATAATCAATTATTTTATTGGGGAAATAAGTCAATTTGGGTTATTTGTGGAAATGATTAACCTGTCATAGAGAACCTGTGATTAGGTTGATTTCTTTTAAGTAAGAGACTTTAAGAGTAGTCGATGTTATTTGTAGATAACTTTTAATGGGTTTATGGTTGTTAAATTTATTCTAATAATGTTTTCTATCACTCTACATCAGAACAGGACGATTAGTTTCTCCTCCATGTCCATGTTTTCCTATATAGAATAGTAGTATTTGTTATCTTCAGTGACCCTTTTTACTTCCCTTTCTTTCTTTTAATGTGATTATTTTATTAGCCCTTTTTCTGATGTGGGATTTTCAATGAAAATATCAAGACAAAATTCAAAATTATGAAGAAATACTTTTCAAAAGGGGTAATGATGTAACATCTGGTTCTTAAGAACAAAACACTACCATCCATAGTATACATGATACACTACATTGAGCTTAAATAAAACTAAATATTATTATTTAAATGTTACTGTTATAATCTAGTCGTCAGAATGTAAGGAATTTATATTATAAAATGAATTATAATAATATGGTTTACACGTGTTTAAATAGTGATTCATTTGTTACCAAATTTATTAGAAATGGAAATAAAAACCAATTTAATATAAATGATGTGTTTTTTTGAAAACCTATTTAAAATAGGAATAATTGTTTTTATAAAATCATATCACTCCATATGGATTTTTATTTATTAAAAAATATATTTATTATATTCAATATAAAATTTTAAATTCATCTTATATTTTTTCTTGATATGATATAAGAATTAATCCAATTTGTTGGATAAAAGAAGTGTTTTCTTAGAAATGTAGTTTTACGGCCTTTTAGTGGTGAATCATTTTTAAATTATGTTTTGACACATTTATATGTTATATTTGACAAAATATAATTATTATTTAGAATAAGGGCATAAAAATTAACTTTGGAAGAATTTTTGATATATTTCTGATAACTATCATGTTTTGATGAATAGTAAAAATACCCTAAATTTAAATTGAAAACAACATTTTCCAGGGATATAATTTATATGGTTAAATCATATTATTTAATGTATTTAAAGTAAAAATGGACTATATTTTAATCATTTATTATAATTTAGGTCATTTTTATTAATTCCATATTGAATTTAGATGTAAAAACATTTCAATCTTTTGCAATTTTTTATCTTTTAAAAATCCCGCTTTCTAGTGTTTACAATGGGAATTAATTTTAAATTAATTTCTACAATTTCTTTGTTTTGAATTTGGAAAAATTAATTCCATAATTGGAATCAAAATTTCAAAATTTCATAAATATAAACCTTTAATTTTTGGACATTATAAATAGAAACTTCAGTAATTATTTTTATTTAGATGGTAAAAGGGTAAATCAAGTAAATAAGCATAAAAATAATATTATAATAATATAAAACTGCCCTAATACATGTCCTAATACAACTACATGATATATGTCTGACCATGAGCATCTTTAGGAAACAAGTTTGTCATTTGGGAGCCACTTGGGTGTGAAAATTCCATTTTATAATATTTAAGTTAAAGAAAAGGGAAATATATCAAAAACAAGTATCTTTTACTAAATCTATTTTAATATTGGTATATATAAATGATAATTATGAATATTAATACTCATTATATATCTCATAAGATTTCTTACAACATGGTATTTTATTTAAAAATTTTAGGCACTATAAAAATAAATTTATTTATGACACAATGACGATAAAATGATTACCTTATTAAAGAATGATTCAAATAAATGATATTATAAATATTAAAATAAATTTAATTTGAATGTTTTTTTCTATAAAATAATTTTATGTATGATTATAACTTATAATATTCTATTTACTTTCTTTTTTTTATTTAATCAAGTTTTTATATCTTTAAAAAAATCAAATACTAAATAGTGTCAAATTTGACATAAATGATTTTATAAAAGAAAAAATATTTTATTAAATTACATGATAGTATTAAAAATCAATGATTCAGGAAAATGACTTATATAATGATAAAAATTACATTAATGATTAATTTTTGGTTCTATTGGCATTTTATAGTTACTATAGTAACAATATATATTTGAAAATACAAGATGACACGATAAGAGTTATTGTTTGAAACTAAGGGTGAAAGGTAAAAAATAAGGTTAATTTTATGACCTAAACTTCTCTAAAACCACTTGGTTGAGAAGAATTTTGACCCATCCTTATATTATTCTGTAAATATATCACTTTATAACTTTTATAATTCAAAAATAATTTTATAATAAAATAATATTTCCAGAGATTCCTAAAGTTCCCCTCCTCCCTCTTATAAAAGGTCACATGTTCTACCCACTTACTCACACCTCTCAAGCCCCTTGGCTCACCCAAATTCTACTATAATAATATACCAAATTACTAAATTCCTCTTTGAATCCTTAACATTGGATAGATGAGATTCAAGAAAGCTTTTGGATAATATCAAAAGAAGTTACCCGATTTAAATGTAATTTCTTCTCTCAAGTACTTTTCCTTTATTTTCGTTCTACACTCCCAATGATTTTCTTATTCTTTAATTACATAAACACAATATTATCCTCAATATACTATTATATTGTTATGATAATTATTCAAATTACACTTATACACACCTCCATCTAATGGATAAAAACACATTATTTCTTTATACGGTGAACTACTGCCTTAAGAAACGATGAATGTTCAATTTTCTCCTACCACCTCTCATGGTGGCCATTATGATGGAACTGTATTTATATTATATATATATATATTTTATCTAAATTGTTTATATGCATGTTTAATTTTTATTTACATCATACCTTTAGTTTTTCTATAATTGTTAAATACATAAGGGGAAGCAATGAGATTATATTCTATGAAGTATATTTTCAATTTCTTAAAAGTGAAAAGTATTACTTTATGATAAAGTATTCATGATTTTCATGTTTTTTCAAGACTAACATTTTTTAATTCTTTGTGAATCCCTTAGTGATCTTTTTATTCTCATCCCATGTTTTGAATTTTTTTCACAGGCTTTAATGAATAATGGTGTCAAGGATAGGATTAAGGAAAAGTCATATTGTTTAGACATAAAATGAAGAATGATTATTTTTAAAATATTTTATTTTTGAAAAAAAGAATATAGTGAGTATAAGTGTCTACTTTTAATATTTATGTTATTATGTATGAGTTATGGACTAATTCTTTAAATCTCTAAACCTGAAAAGATCTTCAAAGTGAATTACAGTCAAATTATCAACATAACTCAAGATTAAGTAATGTTTAAGGTCAAGGCCTTAAAATATGGCTCAAATTAGTTTAAATAAAATATATAAGCAATACATTTTTATAAGGGTGGGAAAAGACAAACATGTAATAACTAAAAATATGAAAAAATAACTAAGCTATTCTCAATAAAAATGATTCCTAATGGAAATATTTTTTATTAATTATATGATAATGTTGGAATATCTTCATAAAATTAAATTTATATTAGTTTTTTGTCGTTTTAAAAATTAAATTTTTCTAACACCTTGGTCAACCAATTTTAATCTTAATTGTAGAAATAAAATTTTTAATATTAAAAGATTATAAATTTACTTATAAGGTAAAAATTGGCTCATAAATGACATAGGGAGAAAATTTCATACCCTTTATATTCCTACTGGTCACATGCCATGATTTTTATGATTCTTACATAACATAATATATAATTTTTTTATAAAATAATATTAAGGTCTTTTTAAGAACTATTAAAATAATTTTATTTAAAAAACAACATGGATGAAATGGGATTCAAATATAAACCATTAAAACATCCCAATAATGATATATAAATTCTAAAAAAATCATCTATCCTAATTATTCACCATAATTGTATTAATTTAATTATTTTTAAATCATTTATTTTATTTTTATATTAATTGAATAAATATTGTTTTGTTCCTGCATTATCATTTAATAAAACTATTAAAAATCTAAATATTATAATTAAACTACCATAATAAAAGAGTTATTTTTATTTCAAAAAAAATTATAATAATAAAATTAATCTTTGTATCCTTATGAATATTTTTGAGAGATTAAAGATAAGAGGGTGTATTTTTGAAATTTTCTTTTATAAAACTAATATAAACTTCATATTTAATGAAAAATTGACCTAGGTAGCCATATTTTTTAAGCCTTTATGGTAATGGCCAAACTCCACCAATTAACTATGATAAATTCATGTGTTGGGGAAATTTCAATTCCTTATCCTATTCTTTTAACCAAATTTTACCGGTTTTACCCTTACCAAGATGGAAAATATTTTCCAAGGTTTGTATTTATAATAACTAGATATAAAAGGTATATATTTACCAAATTTGGACTTCATGATTTGAAATATGTATTCAATTATTCAAATATCAATTTATATAAGTTTCATAAATATGATTATAAATAAGTGTTCCGAAGGCAATAAGACCTATTTTTTTAGAAAATAACATTTTCAAGCATAAAAATGAAATGTTTCATATTAAATTCCTAGAAAAAACAATAAATTAATGTTAAAAAGTTATTTTAAATAAAATATATAAATTTCATTAAAATTATCCACTAATAAAAATTAGTTTAATTTTTTATGATAAAAACTAATTATGCAAAAAAAAATGTTTTCCAAAAAACTAACTCTTTTATTTTTGAATAGTAGTTATTTTATTTTCTAATAAATTAATATCAAATAAATTACATATATACATGTGTTAAGAATAAAATATTCACAATTTAGTTAGTCATATTCAAAACCTCCAATCCAATATCTTGGAGAAAACTATCCCACTAAATGTTAATAATTTAAAAGAATAATGTGTTTTGTTTAAACTCCATATTATGACAAATGAAATGTATCAAAGAAATAAAATTTACTTATAGATAACTATATATTGAAATATGGGTGTGTCACCTTCTACCCCATCTAAAATTATTTTCCCTAAAAAACTCATGTCAATGTAATCAACTAAGGACACTTTGGGCTCATCACATCATCAGGTACTAACATATAATCCCTTAATTTATTCTTTCACCACAAAACATTTACTAGGTGAGTGGTATTGAATCATCGAATCATCTCTCTACAATAAAAAAATAACCAATTTTTTCTCATAAGAGAGATAAATTTCTTGTGGTATTACAATTTAGTTTAGTATACGTTAAAGATCAGTTCTACACATACTTAAGAGAGATACGTGGAAAAAATCATGAACATTATAGAGATTTTGTGGACGTTTCAACTAATAATATTCCACCTTGATGTTATAAAGAATATCAAAATGGATTATATTTCTAAATACTAGATTTACCTTTTTATAATCTCATGGACTTCTTCGGATGAGATATTTACAGGAAGATCTTTTCATAAACAGTGAATTTCAGATCTCTCTAGTGATTTCTTGGAAATATTTTTTTGTTAAATTTGATATTCTATTATGTGTTGATGAATAAATCTAATATTCTCTATGATATATTCAAATAAATAAATTCCCAATAATTTTATCTCTCTAACTTCATCAATGAACAATATATCTCTACACATCATTCAATAGTGGGCTTCATAAGGAGCCACTTGAATACTCGAGTGAAATATATTATTGTATGAAAATTAAACAAAAGTAAGGTGTTTATCCCAACCAACATTGGATTATATAGAGGAAGATATCAATATTTATTCTAATGTTTATCTGTTCTTCTCAAAATTACCACATTTATATGGATGATATAAAGTGATGAAACTCAACACTATATGTAGAGCTCACTAAAGACTTTTCTCGAATATCAAGGTAAACCTCAGATCCCGATAAGATACAATATAATGTGGTACACCATTAAATATTACCACATATATAATGTATAACCTAGAAATATGAACAATATATAAATCTTCTCTAATGGTAATGAAGTGTGGTGTCATCATAAGGTGATCAACTATAACCTAAATATATTTTTTCTCTTTATATATTTTGGGGATTCCAACTACGAAATCTATGATAATGTTTTCCCATTTCTAATAAGGTATGATTAATTATTATAACAACCACTTAGAATTCTATCTCTCTGTGTTCACTTGCTGATATACTGGGTATTGACATACTTACACTGAAATATCCCTTTTTATGTTAACCCATAAGAAATATTCTATAAGATCTATATATATATCTTCATACATCTAGGATTAATATAAAATGATAAACTATATAATGTATATAATAGATACTTATTCAATTTTGGTATTGATGAGACGCATAATTACTTTTTGAACATTATAATTCCATTATAATAATGATTAACCTTGGGAAAACTAAGATGGTCCTTCGGACTCAGTACATCAGCCACCTAGTTTTCCTTCTTAGGGTGTTAATGTGTTGAGTAGTCATAGTAATTATTCAATTAAACAATATATTTGGTGAATATTAAAATCATTCTCTGTGAATATATAATTCAAGATATTAGTGTATGTATCTATATATTTCAATCCTTTAAACATAAAAATAATTCAGTAATATCTTTAGTGCAGAAAATTACAATAGTCCACTCCAAATAATAATTCAAGTAATTTTTCTGTTGTATTTTAAATTTTCATGAGGTATATTCTATCACCATACATTTTCCCATGAGGACATATATTTTTCATTATTTGATGTAATATTATATATCCCAAACCCTTCCCCACCACAATTTAGTGTGATTATATGTTCACTGGCCAACAATCTCTTTAGTTTCTTGAAATTTTAATATAATTAATTTATCCATAAGAATTTAACTGCCTCCTGGGATAACATGGTGATTGGATTAGATAATCATGAAGACTCTCCCTCAAAGAATTGGTAATATAGAGTCAATCCATGAAAACTATAGATATCAATAAACATGTTTGGTCTGGACCATTTATTAGTAACTTATTTATTTCAAGGATCCATTTATATACCCTCACTTGAGAATATATAACCCAATAGTGAATCATTCTAGATCCAAAATTCACACTTTGTAAATTTGACATTCAACTTATCCATCTTTAGGGTCATCTGTATTATTCTAAAATGATCTTCATGTTCATACTAATTATTTGCATATATAATTATATAATATGTAAATAAAACAAAAATATAATAAATGTAATATATAAAGAATATATTCATTAAATCCATAATTATAGTGGGGGAATTAGTATGTATAAATAGAATCACTTTAAATTCATAGTTTCTATACCATGTAAAACATGTTATCATTGGAATATCCTCCTTTTTATCCCTCATTTTTTATATATAGAATAATTTTCAGTCATATAAAAGTATTTATTTCATCATAATTGATCAAAAAATCTTCAATAGGGGTTATATGATATTTTATCTTGATAATGATCTTCTTATGTTCCCGATAATTAATGCAAAGACGCATTGAAACCTATTTATTCATAAAAAATAGAATATTTCGACCCCATGTTGAGACACTAGGGAGTTTGAATACCTTATTAATATTCTCTAATATTATTTTATTTAATTGATGCATCTTAATATGTGAAATTCTATAAGGTGTATTTGAAATGGTTATTAAACCAAGTATTAGTTCAGTTGAATACTCAACGACATTATTTGAAGAAATACTATAAAAATACTCTATTAGGAAATTTAAAAAGTATCATACAATAAGAATATAGTCAATGTTGATTTTGTCTACAACTATATGAGATAGATACATTTTATGGATAGTTTTGAAAACCCAAAAGATATATATAGTTTCTATTGGAATTTTTATTCATCTTATTACTAATAAACGATGATAGGTTTATTCGTAATATAAGATGTGACTTCCCTACCTTAGAAATTGATATGTGGTAAATATACTGAAATACAACCCTTTACTATAATCACATAAAATTAAAATAAAGGGATAATCATAATACTTACAATGAAAATTTTTCCACAAGTATCAATTAGAGAGGAACTATAGACTACAGATGCGACCATCATAGCATTTTGGTTTTCACTACTAACTCAATATCTAATCATTAGGGATTGGAATTACCATTCCAACAGAGTCTTCATGATATAAAATAATTCACAAAACTATTATCAAATATGTTACTTTAATATTTAATCATACCTATTACCACCTCACATTAATTGTTCAATCTTAAATCCCATTCTAAAACCAAAATGGTTAGCAAGACCATCAATCACCATTAATTAGAGTGATAAATCATATAATCCTGAAAAGTTTTAATTTTATGTCTATACTATGATATGTTCATCTCAATCTATGTAATATAGGTTTAACCTATGTTATCCATGGCCATTAACAAATTTTTTGTATTTTATCCTATAGTTAGACGTACCCCTAGGGTTTTCACCAATGTTATGTAATTGTAATCACCAATAATTAATGAAACCCTACTATGATACCAAGTATAGCTACCTAAGAATTCCACACGTAAGTGTTACGTCTTTTTTAAAGATTATTCAATATGTAATATTATTATCAATTCCAAAATAGTAAAGGCTATGTGTATTCAGAGACTAGATATATGAACATATTATTTAAGTAAATTTTTCAACATCTCCCTTCATGTTCATCTCAATTTTTTCATTTATTTACATACTCCACTTAAAAATACTCTTCAGAAGTGGGGGGACAAAAAATAGAAGAAATGGTGATCTCATTTTCTTAGTATGGGTCGACATGGAAAATATCAATTGATGATCATATAAAATAATAAGATAGAAAAAGGATATGAGATCATGAATATAGAATTAAAAGTTCATAAAACATTTTTCATAGATATTAAACCCAATTAATAGTATAAGACATCATTATTTAAAAATAAATGAATCATATGTGGGAGGAATCATTGTAAATAAATCGTGAACCATAATTATATAACATAAAAATAAAAAACATGTCATGGAGTATGGAACTATAATTAGTATAGAAACCATTAAATATTTCAATGTTAACCACTGATATCATCGAATAATAGTGTATTGGGCATCAGGACATGTTATCCATATCATAATGTATTATATATCACTACTGATTTCCCATAGTGTATCATCCACATTGACTAGATTCCATTAGTTGATCAACTGCATCAACTTGTTTCCCATAGTGGATCAAGAAAATTAAATGGTTTCCCATTATTATCTCAAGAGTTATAATACATTATTAAATTAATTAGAGGGATATATAATTTTATTACTATGCATCAAAAAATGGAAACTATACATATGTGTTCGACACGATCATAAAACATTTAACATATTATCATAAACTATGGAGTGGAAATGGGATTCATAAACATTTCACCATTTCAATATATCATAACCCATGTAAAATTAATGGGATTCATATAGATCTATTCATCAAAAGAATAAACCATCCAGATAAGTAAAAAGGATTGTATCATTAGATTACATCTCCATTAAATCATAAATAACAACTAGGATGATATCATCGATGAAAATTCCTTCAAAAGAACACTATAATATTTCTTGAATAAAATACCCTTTTCATTTTGTGGACACATATTTAAAATAAAAATACTTATAAAATATTATGTAAAAATTTGTCATTTAAAATAAACATCGAAACATATATAGTAATCATAAATTATTTGAGTTTAAATGGTGGTGGTAAATTTTATTAATGAGTTTTTTTTTTTGAAAAGTTTTATTCATGATTTATATGTTAAAACAAAGACGCGATTCCCATTTTTAGTAAAAAAAAGTAAAAAGTACCAACTTCAGAAAATGATTGGAATATTCCTTAAAAATATTCTATAGAAAATAATAAATTGGTAAAAATTAATTTTGACAATTATTTAAGAAAAGTAAAACCACTCTTTAAAATTTTCTAAACAAACATAGACATGGGATATAATGATTATCGACTAAATAGTAAAACATAATAATTTTTCCTAAAAATAATCCTTTCATTAACATTAGTAAATTAAGTAATAATGAAGAAATAAGAACCTAAGTTATCCATAAATTTCAATAAGAGAATTATTATGTTATGAATTTATTATATAAGGATATTTTAACTTCATCAATGGAAAGTCCAATGTAAATAATCCTGAATAAAGTTGGATTGAAAAAGAAATACCTTACCCCTTGTATTGTCTTTATTCATACACATTTAAAACTCATTTATATATGATAATTTTTTTATAAATTTATTCTATATATTTTCCTACATATGCTTTACATAAAATATTTTATCACCCGCTTATTTTCAATTTTTTGTTGACATCATTGTTCTAGATGATAACTACTTCATTTCACAAGCATGATTCTATTTTTTAGTTTTGTTTATTTTATTTTGATTATGATTCCATCATTAATATAATTTTACTAATTATTCAAATATCATATGTACTGATTATATAAATTTAAATGAATCCAAAAAATAGAGTTAGAAAACTAAATTACACTATTTATGGTGATGATTAGTCGTACGTATGCATGAATCATGTTTTAACTTCTAAAAATATTAAGAAAAAGTTAAATATAAATTCACTTTTATATAATAATCAGTATATCATATTTAAAATATTTGTTAATTAAATCGATCCTTATTACCATCCATCCAATTTGTAAACAAAGAATTATTTACAATGCTTCGGGAAGGTGGTTGTCCACATATACACACAGGTTACATAATAATTTTCTAATAGATTGGATGGAATAAATATAGATATTAGATTATAATTATAGATACATAATTATTTCATAAATATCATGTATAAATATAAAACCCCTCATAACATCCATTTATGAATATTGGTGGTGGAAAATGATTTATATAACTATGTGGAGTTGGTAGTTCACACATACGCACAATGGGTACTTTCACCCCTCATTTGATGGAATAGAGGGGGGATATTGGTTCTTACAAAATCATAATAACATTTCTATATATTTTAGAGAGTAAAATTTTTATTTTATTATAAATACCATTGAACTATATGAGGTAGATGAATAACTAAATTAGAAGAGGTCGTCTAAGATTATTACCTCATATTTGATAGGCCTCCTTTGGATTCTTTCTTTAGGTCCCTTGGCATGGATTTTTATTGAGAAAACCCATCTAAATCACATATATGAAATTTTATTAGATAATTGGGTACGTTTTAGTCTTTCTAGATTGTTCAATGTTATGTAAATAAAAGAGATACGAGGTTTTCTTTTTTAAGGGAGGCAATGGACACAATTGGAATTGCAAAAAATATTGAAATACAACTATGTCTTGGTCCCGATAATTGCTTCAAAATGGATATATATTAGATTAAAAAGGATAATTTCTAAATATAGCCATCTAATTAAATTTAGACAATTTTCAGTGTCATTTCAGACATTATATTTCTATTTGTTCTCATGGTAACCAATTTTTATCTTAACCATAGTAATGACATTTTTAATATAAAATGGTTATAATTGTACATATATGGTAACAATTAGCTAATGAATGACCAATAGAATAATTTTTAGGACCATTATAATCCTACTTGACATATTTTAAATTTATTATGATTTTAATATAATTTATTAAATTATTTTTATTATAAAATTCAATTTTTTCATTTTAAGAACTATTATTTTAATTTAACTTTTAAAAAACGTGAAATCAAATATAAATATTTCATAAATAAAAAATATTTTAAATTTAATTAAAAAAAATGTCGAACAAAATAATTCACCCAACATGTATTACTTTTAATATTTTAAATAAATTATTTTTTCTATTGATTTAATAAATGTTGTCTCAAAATTTCAATGGTATTTAAGGTAATTAATAACTAACTAAAAATTATAAATTAAATAACATTATAAAAGAAAATAATTTCTATTTTTATTAAATGTTTATTACTGAACATATCCTCTTTTATCCTTATGAAAATAAATTAGAGACATTAAAGTCAAGTGTGTGGCATTTTGGAATATTATTTACTTAAATCTATTTGATGGTCATAATAAATGAAAAATGAATCCAAGATGATATATACTCAAGTATTGTGAGTATATTGATGAACTCCACCCATAAATTAAAATAATGGTAAGTGTTATAAAAATTTCAAAGCCTTATACAAAACATTTTAACCCTATTTGTCCCATTTTACCCTTATAAAGGTGGAATGTTTTTACTAACTCATTACATCCTTATTCTAAATATGGAACCTATTTTTCAAGATTAAATTTCAATAAGTATATGAAATTAAATTTAAAATAATTTTGAAAAATTTAATAAAACCTATTTTTTTAGAAAACACATTTTCAAGGATAACGCTGGATTTATTTATATTCTATGCCAAAAAAATTATACAAATGTTAAAGAATGTTATTGAATATATAATATATTAATTTAACAAAAATAATTCAATAATAGTGGTTAATTTATTTTATTATGATACACCCAACCACATGTTAAAATAGTTCTTCATAGAAACAACTCTTCTAGTATCAAATTATATTTATTTTCATTTCTAATGAATTAATGACCAATGAATTCATTTTATACATGAGTAAAATCTCAATATTTTATAAATCAGTTATTCCTATTAAAACTCATCAATCCAACATCTATGAAATAATTATCACGCTAAATAATAACATTTCAACATTATAACACTATATTTTAAACTCAATATTTCATGTAAATAATTATTTTAAATGAAAAAATTATTTATTGAGAAATATATAAAAAATAACAAGGTGTTACAAATAAACTCCAATATTCTCTATTTCTCGATTAGCATAACTTATCGTGTTCCCATTGAGCTCATAAAATATTAATCACTACTCAATTCATTATAGGGAACTAAAATTCTAGTTCCACCCACCACATAATCATAAATCCATACATATAAATACCACAAGGTCATAAAACATTCATCATATATCATAACCTAGGGAAAAGAAATTGGTTTCATAAAAATATAAACAATTCGTCCTAACATAACCCATGGAAAATAAAAGGGTTTCATAAATATTGCATAATCATAGTAATAACCCATATAGATAAATAATAATGATGCTTTTATTATATCATATACCATAAAAATCCTATGTAACCTCAAAAAGAATTCATATTAGATGAAAAAATCCATTAAAAGATCACCTAAAACATTTCTCATGAAGAATACCTTTTTACATTGAAACTTCTTATTTAAAACCCAAATATTTATAAAATATTAAAAAACTTCCTTAAAGTGGATTTTGAAACATGTAAAGGAAGCATTAAAACAATGGTATTTCATGATGGTGGAAAATTCAGATTCTCTCATAATTGTAAAATAAATTATTTTTTTCACACATTTGATTAATAGATCCTCATTTATAAAATTACTAGAATAATATTTTTATTTATTTTTATATAATGTAAAATGTAACACCACACTACCTTTCTATTAGGTATGATTTATGCATTTATTTTTGTTTCATTTTTTGTTCCATGGGTAGTGCTGAAAAATAGATATGGAGAATACTTAAAATGGTGATTTCATGGTTAAATCAGAGTTTTTCAGCTTAAAACTATAGTATTTCTTGTTATTTATGTGATTATATATCATGTAATCAGAGTACAAGCCATGTAATGTCTTAAAGAAATATTTCATGATCTAGAAACAAAGCCTGATAGTATTACACACCGTGTAATGAGTTCACGATGTATAATGGAAAAATATTGTATTTTTAATAAAAATATGACATTTTTTCCTTGTATATGAGCTTCATGGATTACATGATGTGTAAATGAATTACTTGCTATGTAATAGTCAGAAACATGGATTTTAGGGTTCTCCATGATTTATTTTTCATTTTATTCACTATAGGCTTCCTTTAAGTCGACCAAGAGGCTCTCCCTCCGTAATTTTGAGGGATTCCCTCTCTTTAAGGTCACATGGTTCAATGATTGATCTTCTTTGTGGTTGAATTTAAATCCGCTTCATAAGTAATCCTTTTAGTTTTTTATAGGATGTTGTTACGTCTGTGGTTTTAGCTATAGTTGTGTTCTGATTTGTGAGCAGATAGTGTTTTCTGTTCATCATTTTATGTTTTTTATGCATGCCTTGTCTTTTTAAGGTCGTTCTATTGTGTTTTTATCATATTTGTAGAAGTCATATTGGTGTATACCATTTTAAGGTAGGTGTTTCTATCTAATGGGATCGTTCATTTAATTTCATGTTGTTTTTGATAAATTTATTTGGTTTGTTTGTAGATTTTAAATTACTAGTGGTTTAAAAAGATTTATTAGAAAGGAAAATGTTTTCCAAAATTGTGGTTTCATTGAAAATGGATTTACTTGATTTAGAAATGGGATCTCAAACTATGAAGTGGATCGGCTATGATTTGAAAATGTATTATGAAAATTTGTGAATGGTTTTGAAATGAATAAAAAAAATGAAAATTCGGAACCATGGGTGCATCTGGAAAGAGACACAATTATCATTAGTTTTTATAATCCACCACTAAGAGGTAACCTTTTTTTCATCTATGGGAATGGATTGATATCGATTTGGTCTAATATTTTGATTTTTAGGCTTTTTTATGTGTCTAGTGAATAGTTTCCTATATTCTAGAGACCATATGTGAGGTTTCTTCCCATTTTTTTTATTTATTGTGTGATTTTTTTCATGGGTTCTTTTTCATATCATATTATATGAGACTTTATCGCATTGATTCTCATGGTAGGAAGCTTCATTGATATGTGTGCAACTCTATATGTTTTTTTATATTTAATAATCCCACTTTGATTCATGGATATGGTTTAATATTTATATCACATATATATTTTAAATTTATGGTTTAAAATATGAAAGTATTTTATGAAAACCAAATGGAAAATAATTTAAAAACCATATAAATAATGGAAATGCATTAAAATGGTTTAGTTTTAAAAGCTATAATTTTATAATTCTTTATATTAGACCATGTATAGAAACCATGGTGTTACACTACTGAGATTTTGATTTGACCCTAATTGTGCCATTGGTATTTTTTAGATTTTGTATTACAGGATTTAGGAAAAGGAAATACATTCTTCTATCATTATGGCCTCTTGTGTTGTAGTTACTTTCAATTTAGGTTGGCCTGGAGGTGGATGTTGGTCACATGGGGTTTTGACATACATTCTGGTTTATCCTATTTTGGATTGGATTATATGTCTTTGTAGTGTATGTTTTGTTTCTTCTTTGTTCTCTTTTGGTATTACTTTTTTCTTATACTCATAACCGGTTTCTATTATGTTGTTTTAATTATTTTCCTGGAAGGGATAGTTTGTATGGCTTGTCTAGTTGATATAGGATGGTTCATTACAATTTTGTATTAGAGGGATACTCAACTTAGAATTTATTAACACAACCTGGTTATGGTTATGTGTCTTGGGTATATAGAAGTTAGAACCATCTAAATTCAGATTAAATGTTTGGAAAAGGGGCCTATCCAGATCAATTCTATGACTGAAATCGAATTACCATGGGTGGTTAGAGAATTTTAACTGGTTTGAGACTCTATGTATGATGTCACATAAATGAACTATTTGTGAAGTTTATTTTAATGGGCATCTCATATTTTAATTAAGTTTTTTTGATATTATATTCATAGGGGATTTAATTTCTTATGTTTTCAAATGATTTTATATAAATTCATAACGTTGTTCCTATGATATTGTAATTTTATCAAGAATGGTTGGTTTTTAGGTTTTTATCGACAATTTCTTTGAGAAGAGTTCATATAAATCTCAGGGAGGAAGCCGTGAGATAGTTTATGTATGGAAACTATCCAGTTGACCAAACATGGGTAGTAGTTATTATCCTCACCGTTTTGACTATGGTTCATGTTGGTTTTTGGATCCTAGTATTTATAGTGGATCATGGCTCAAATTTTTCTATGTATAATTAAACCATCATTTGTGGTGAAAAGGGACTACCAAAATTCATGATGTGGCTTCAGAGGATATAGTGGATCTTCAACATGTTGAAGACTCTTGAAGACTCTATGTTGGGATTTTCTAGGTATTTACTTCACCGACCGACAAAGAGATTGTGAGATACTATTATCCAAGCTATGTTTCATGAGTATCCTACCAATTATTCCTTCAAGAAAATATTTAACCATTAGTTTTACATTGAGACACTGTTTGTAGAGAAGACATGGATGCTTCAAACCTTATAAGAGGGGGGTCATACTATTATCATGTAGTATAATTTTTTTTGAGTTGGTAAATTTTGAAATGGATCTTATCACTAATGAGCACCAAAAGGATTTGTGGTTTGAGTTTTGACTAAGGCCTAATACTTTGTTGATTTTAACACTGATGTTCCTTTTAACCATTGTGGATGTATTTTATAAGGATGCTCTGGATGAGGCAGGCATAGCTAGGATTATATAGTTCAGTAAAGATTAAGTTGGATCAGTGGTTAGCTAGGGTGTATCATTTAGCCAAAAGAGGAAGTGTAAGAGTGGTCAATATTCATCAAGACCAATTTTAGGGGCTTTGATAGGGTAATAGCACATTTCCTACTACAAATGCGGAATGATAGTTCAAACCAATCCAAACTATGTGGGGGTTTCCAAGAATTTTCATCTTTTTAGAAAATCATCTTTTTTGTCAAATGATATTACATGGTATTAGTGTTAGATCCACTCTCACAAAAGGTTTATAGTTTATTTAAATATGCTTCTGAGGGTGGTGGGTCTATCCTCAGGATAAGAATGATGTTCACATATCTAATACCATATCGATTTATGCACTAGAGTATACTCCATAGGAATTTGATGTAGGGCCCGAGACTGTCAGAGGGACGGGGTTGATCTTGGAATTTATAGTGATGTCTTTGTCTGATATAAGTCCCAATGATTATTTTATATCATTAATGTTGTTGGACATGTTATTTTTAAATTTGGGACTTATTCCATTATTTTTTATTATTTCCATATGTTTTTAAAGTGGGTTAAATAATGATTTAGATGTCCTGTGTTTTGGGTGATGATATATAACATTAAGGAAAAGTGGAAAATTTTATTGCTTGATCTTGACATCATTGACTTGATTATCGACATGAATTGGATGATCATTGCTAAGTATCATATAGACTATTATCACCAACGAGTTCAATTATTTTATACGAATGGGGCCACTCATGTTTTCTAGTGTGAAAGGTAGTCTAGATCGGGAGGGGTAGGGCATGTTGTTCTTCATTCTAGGATAATCTCATTCCAGTCCACATGGATGTTTCAAGATTTAGTTGAATATTTTTTGGTTGGTCAACTAATTATAGAGGTGTGTAAATACCCCAAGGAAATTGTAGGCAATTTTTATGGTTTAACACCATAGATAGAGGTAGATTTTATTATATATCTTCTCCTTGTTATGTTTACAATTTCTATTCTATCTTACCATATGGTGCCTTTTGAGATGGTGGAAATTCAGGTCCATCATGAGGAAATAGAGGCTAAATGATTTATTCATCCTAGGATGTTACCATGGGATTCACCTGTTATATTTGATATGAAGAAAGACATGCGCCTCACACCATTTTTTGATTATAGAAGTTTGAAGCAACTGAATAATAAGAAATAATGTCACTTTCTAAGGATTAATGATCTCTTTTATCAGGTTATAGGGGATCATTTGTTTTCATAGATTGACATTTAGTCAGCGTATCACCAGTTGAGAGTCTATGAGGAGGATATACCTAAGACAACATTTACGATTTGATTTGGTAATTTAATGTTTCTTTTTATTATATTTGGTCTCACTAATACTCCGGTCATTTTTATGGATTTTAAGAACCATATATTTCATCGGTTCTTGGACTCTTTAGTTATGGTGTTCATGGGTGAATTTTTTGTACCTCATATCTGAGTGACATATAATTTGGATATCATTATTAGAACATTGTAAGAACATATTCTGTATGTAAAGATTTCCAAATATGATTTTTTGATCGGGGAAGTGATGTTTCAAGGGAATTTGAATTCTAAGAAATGTGTCTCAATAGATCCTAAAATTGAACATGTAGTAAAGTCCTGGGATCAGCCCAAATTTTTTTTCAGGAATCAAGGCTTCCTATTTTCTATTAGTCACTATATATGAATTTTTAGGACTTCTCTATGATTGCATATTAGATGATATATTTAACCAATAAGGGTATATATTTTAAATTGAATGAAAAGTGTTTGATATCTTTTGAGGAGAAGAATTTGAGGTTGAATATAACAAAATTTTGATTCTTCCAGAAATTGGATAGGGTTATGATGTTTTTTTATGATTCTATTATGGGTTTGGAATTTTTTGTGATGCAGGGAAAACAAGTGTAGTTGGGGTTTGTCTTAGTGGTAAGCACCCCTTAATTATACATGAAAAAATGGGGGTTCAAAACCCAATGGGCGTAGGTACTGTAGCAGTACTGTAGTAGCGGCGGTACTGTAGTAGCGGTGGGCACTGTAGTGGAGGCAGGTCACTGTAGCGGAGGTAGAGTATTGTAGCAGCGGTGGGTACTGCGCAGTACTGTAGCAGCGCGGGTACTGTAGCATTACTATTCACAGAATGGTCTTTGGGCAAAAAAATGGACCAATAGGCCATGTAATGGGCTAAATACCCACTAGGCCTTTGGGATATGTAGTGGGTCTCCCTCTACCTAGTTAAAGAGGTCTTTTCGTTTCTTTAATAATAAATGAGGCTTCGGCCCCATCCTTTAAAAAAATGCAGGGGAATCAATTGGTGGTTTATGGCCCTCACCAATTACACCTTCATGAGAAGAACTACCACACCCATGATCATGAGTTTGAAATGGTTATGCATGGACTCAAAATGTGGTGTCACTATCTCTTTGGAGAGTGGATTATGATATATTTTCTTCATAAGAGCGTGAACTATATTTTTACTCTAAGGGATATGATTTTTGATAGATATTATTTTTGGAGTATCTTCAAACATTATATTTCATATTTTAATACCCATAGGAATGGAAATGTGGTTACCAATGTGTTGAGAAAAAAATTACTGATACAAGTCAAAAAATAATTAGTTAAGGAGTGGTCTGTGATGAGATCACTTTTCCGAGATGGGCTTGATAGTAAAATAGGATGAAAAATTGTAATGTTTTTATTTGATGAGGGATGACTCGTCATTTTATGATGGGGTTTAGCTTGAGTAGACGTCTGAAAGAGACATTCAAATTTTTAGTGAAATTTTTTATGGTGGGAAGACCTCGGGAGAGTTCCCTCAGTCTCCCAATAGAGCCATGTGCCTTGGTGACATGTTTGATATCCCATTATCCCTAAGGATGGATTTATTATATAGTGGAAGGAATTATTTTTGGTCTATTCACCCATGTTCATTGATGAATTATCATGATTTGAGATATTATTATTGGAGATGTGGATAAGAGAGATGATTTCTCATTTTGTATTGTGGTTACTAACTTTTCATAGAATTAATGTGAGAAAAAGAGATATTTATGGTTGTTATAGCCTTTAACAATTCTGATACGGAAGTTTGATGACATTTACATCGATTTTGTCATTAGTTTTTCATGGAATACTAGTTTGAAGGATGCAATTTGGCTGATCACTGATCAGCTCAAAAAATAACTTCACTTCTTACATATATGTGTGATGATTAATTTAGAACTACTTGGGAACATGTATGTCTATGATATTTTGATAATTAATTGTGTTCCCTCTATTGGTTTTTTTAAAAGAGACTTTATGTTCACATCTAGATTATAGAATATATTATAGGAGATGATGAGTTCCCAGATTATATTGAGCATGAATTTTTATCTATAGAAGAATTGGAAAACAGAGAGGGTTATCTAGGTTCAAGAAGATATTCTCTAAAATTATGTTATTGAATTCATAGGATCTTGGTAAAATAATTTTAATTTGGTTTATTTTTCATATAAAAATTGTTATTAGGCTTCAATATAGATAGAACCATTATTTTTTTCATAGAGGAAGATATGAAGATCTCCCTTGAACTGGGCAGACTTAGGATAACTGCCTTTGGTTGGGATAAGAGTTTCCATGAAGATGATGGAGAGTGTAAAGTTGATCGAGAGGATATGGATCATGGAATAGAGTCATCAAAAGACTTATTAGTTCTATATTCTCCAGCCGTTGGATTTTGAGATTGGAAATAGGGTCTTTCTCATAGTTTCACCTTGGTTGGGATATCATTGATTTGATATGTAGTGTAAGTTTTCATCGACGTTTGATGACCCCTTTGAGATCATTGGACAACTAAAGAGGGTGGACTATTTGTTGGAATTTTCTTCTAGATTAATAGTAATCCACAATGTGTATCGTGTTTCCCAATTGTGAAGTCATGTACCAGATCCTCCACATGTGATTGCAAGGAAGGATGTTAATCTTGATATGGATACCATAATGGTTGAGCAACTAGTTCAGATTATGGATCACCGAGATTATTTACTAGGAGGTAATATGATTCCACAGGTATGGTAACTCTTGTAGTATGAACAAGATAGACATGAGTTGTTGGAGAGGGAGTTATTGATGAAGCAGGAGTGACCTTTACTTATTATTAATCCATGAACTTGAGAGCTTTCTAAGGGATGAAATAATTTATGGTGGTGAGACTATAATGACCCATAACCTTTCCTTCAAGTAATTTTTAACCTTTTCTTTTGGTTTCTTTACTTGTTAGATGTGGAATCCAGAAAATGAAATTTAAAGGATACCTATAATGTTGATTTCATGTTTTTCGTGGAGTTCATAGGCTAAAACCTATAGTTTTTTTTCTTCACATTAGGTGATTACGTGTCATAAAAAAGGAGTATATGCTATATAATTGTTTCCATGTAAAAGATGTGAACTGGATACATATCATGTTAGGTTTACAAACAATGTAAAGGGTTAACTTCTTGTAATGTGAAATATTGTGTTTTTAATAAATGATGCTAGTTTTTTTAGAATACATAAGATTTGGGGATTTTACGAAGTGTAAGGGGATTATACATTGTGAAATAGTTTTAAATTAGTATTTTAGGGTGATAAACATGAATTTTCTCATTTAATTCCCCATAAGTTTCTTTTCACATAACCCAGTGGCTCTCTTGAAGATATTATGGGTGATTCCCTCTCTTTCGGGTAGCTTTGTTTAGCGATTCATCTCCATTTGTGGGTGGATTGCATATATTATGGTACATAATCCTTATAGTTTTATTTTTCTTTGGTTATGACTATTGTTTTTGTTTTGGTTGTGTTTTTATTTGTAATTAGATATTATTTTCTATCAATCCTTTTTATTTTCTTGAATTTCCTTATTTTTTGAAGTTTGTTCTCATTTTTTCCAACCATCGTAATCAAAATAAAATAAGACTATAACTTTTTGACATAGGTATTTCTATATAATGGGTTAATTATTTGTATTAAATTTGGTTTTTGATAAATTCCATTGGTTCTTTCATTAATTTTAAATGATAAGTGTCTTCAAATGATTACATGAAAAGGAAAAGGTTTTTAAAATGAGGTTTTTGTCAAAATGGATTTTCCTAATTTTTATATGGGTTTTCACACTCCAAAGAGGATAATCATGGATTAGAAAATGGTATTAAAAATTGTGTTCATTGTTTTTATATTAAATTGGAAAACTAAATATTCGTAATTTTGGGTACATAGGGAAGGAGTCACGGGTAGCCTTGGTGTGGGTATGGCACCACTAAGAGTTAACCATTTGTGATATTGATGGGAAAAAATAGATATCATTTGGATCCAAAGTTAACCCTATTTATGTTTTTAATGTTTACAGTATCTAGTTTCCCATAGGTTAGATCCCATATGTGAGGTACATTTCCATTTTTTGTTGTTTATCACATTATTGTTTTATCCTGGATTGTTTCTCATAGGTTTTTTATGTGGATGTATCACATAGCTCTATATGTTCGGTTGTTTCACAAATATTTTCTTAACTATTTACCTCTTGATGTATGTATATTATTTCCTCTTTATATCACATCTACATGTCAGATTTATTGTTTGAGAATATGAATGTATTTTTTGTAAACTAAAAGTAAAATGATTTCTAAATGGACTTAAATTATGAAAATTCTTTCAAACATGGTTTTATTTTATAAGATATATTTATTGAATTATTGATATTAGACCTTATGTTAAAACTATGATGGTATCATACAGGGATTTATCTCACACATGAATTATGAATTTGTGAATTTGTAGATGTTGTATTGTAGGATCTTGGTAATGATAAGAGCATGTTATAGCACATTTTTATCTTTTATTATTGTTGCTTTTGATTCAGGTTGGTCTGAAGGTGACTATTGGTCACATGGGGTTTTGAAATAATTTATACATTAACTTATGATGGTTTTGATTGTATATATTTTTGGTAAGTAATTTTTTTCACACTTCTATCTGGTTGTATGTATTATTTTGTTTATTTTCAAGATAGGGTTTTGTTATCCTATTTTACCTATTTTATGTGATGGGCCAGTTTGTGCGACATGTTTAGTTAACCAGGTTGGTTCATTGCATAAATCATGCGTAAAAATTAATTTAAATAATTATTTTATAATATTCAATATAATTATTGAAATCATTTTAAATAAAACATAGATATTAAAGAAAATGTATTTTTAATTTAAGATATAAATAACGCCAATTTTCCATAAAAACATTCTTTTTTCACTATTGAGTACATAGAGATAGGAAAATTAAAGAAAAAATTTATTCTATAAATATAACCATATGAGAAGAAAATTCAGGATATTATTGATATATATTTCATAAAATTTCATCAGAATAAACATAAATATAAATGATCATGATAAATATTAATATTTTTACATAAATATCTTATATCAAGTTCCCCTTTCATAGAAAGTGATCTAACTTCCGTTTTAATAAATATTAATTTATTTTAATTATACTAATGAAACATTTAAAAACTTCTAATAACATATATTATCTACTAATAACATTTCAAGAACTATTTAATACTAATTACTTATTAAAATGGACATTTCTAGGTGTAAACATTTTTATTTTCCATGATAATTTTGCTTCAGCAGTTATGGTCCGTGTATGTTGTTCAAGAATCCATCACATCCAAAAAAATGTGAAAATAATATCATAAATATTCATTATATATATACAATAATCCATAAGGTATAAAGATAAAAATTTAATTTCACTATTCTTTGAGATGGTAGGACGTAAGTACGCATAAAATTTTTCTCACCTTCTGAAGGATAGATTAAAGAAAAGATAAATAATAATTCCCCTTTATATAATCATTAATATATCATATATATCAAATATATTTATTAAATATATCTTTATTACAATCCATGAAAAATGTAAACAAAAAATGAATCACATCGCTATGTGATGGTGGTAGTCCAGACGTACCCATGAGCGACGTTATCGTTTTTCAAAGGATAGGAAGGTAAAAAAGTATAAATGATATTATGAATTTATAATAAAAATAATTTCATTGGTATAATTAATTAACAACAAACTCATCATAATACACATCCTTCAATGGTAGTGGTGAAAATTTATTTAATCACTATGTGGTGGTAGTAGTCCACACAAACATATTAGCTATACTTTCACTTCCCATTTGAAGGAAATATTTCTGGATAACGGTAGTTATATAATCATAGTAAAATTAATGTATATATAGTATACTTATTTTATTTTTTATGATGAATAATATATATCTATAGAAGGTATAATAAGAAATAAATTGAAATATTTTTTGTAAGACAATTACCTTTTTTTCGATAGGCCTTCTTTAAATCCTTTATTAAGGACACTTGTAAGGGTATTTTAAGGAGAGAAAAAAACACTAACTCATCCCTATTAATGTAAAGAAGATAATTTTATATTGGGATTATTAGATATATATCTCAAAGGATGTGAGGATGAGAGGAGAAGAGGTGTCGTTTTTTTAGTGTGGAAAGGGGCACTCTAGGAATTACATAAATTATTAAATTAATATAATTAATTTCCGTGTTCAAGGGGCTAAAAATTGACATATTTTCAATTTGTGGTGATTATGAGTCCAAATAATCTCATAAAATAAAATATTTCATGATTATGTAATTTTTACACTCTATTACTTTTGATTTAACCTCTCATTGAATCTTTTGTCAATTATCGTGATATCAATGTCTTTACTCATTATGGGTCAATATTGTTATCATCATAATGGAAATGGAGCCATAAATTGAAAATTGGTAAAATTTTCAACCACATTTAATTCACTTGTAAAATCCAAGGTTTTTATGAATTTTAAATCATTTAATAAAATATTTTTTTATAAAATATTATTTATTTCATTTTCAGAAATATATAAAATATTATAATATAATATGTGTCTAAATCATGTAAAATGGTTCCAAAAATGACTTGGGTTAAATTATAATAAATATATGGTCTTAATATAATTATCCAAAAAAATTATAAAATGTTTATATAACATTTTAATCCTCATATTTTGGTTTAATCCCTTGATTAATTTTAACCACGGTAATTACTTTTTTAGTAACAAAAATTTACAAAAAAAATCTAAAAAAATTCTCATAAATTAAAAAGGGATTAAATATTCAATAATTTTCTATTCTTTTTGAGTGATTTTATTTTTTAATTATTGTTAAGTAATTTTATAAATTTTATTTAACAACTACTACTAATTACATTTTAACAACTATTGACATAATTTTACATGGAAAACAACATGAATGTAATGTAATTCAAATATAAAACTTTCATGAAACACAAATAATCTATATTTATCTTAAAAATTCATGTGAAACATTAAATCATAAAAAAAATGGATTTTAGAGTTTTTAAAACCACATACTTGACTTTTCTACTGCTTGTACAAGAACCATATCGGTGTTTCGTAACTATTAAGGTAATTATTTCATCAATTATATTAAAATTAAACTAAAATTAATTAAAGTCAATTAAAATTTAATATAAAAATTTTTAACAGAAATATATTATTTTTATCCCCAACACAAAATATTATATATATTAAAATCAAGAATGTGACATTTTTTACATTATATTTTACTGAAATAATATAAAATTCACAATCAATATTAAATGGAAATAATTAAACTTTTATGTTTCTTTATTATGGAAGAAGTAAAGTAATAAAATTAAATAAAATACTGTTTTTAAGGAATTTTAACCCATATAACATTAGTTTGATCCCTAATTACCTCATTTCATGTTTTCTATGGTAATAAGATTTTCTATGGTACTATTTAAAATGATTAAAATTTTAAGGGAACAATTTACTATAATTGATCCTAATGGTTCATTAAATTGGATACATTTTTCAATATTCAATTTAAAAAGGTTATAGTATTCAAGTTAAAATTAATCCTGCAAAACAAGATGAAAAAAAATTCTATAAAAAAAAATCTGATGCATAAATGATTTTTATACCAAAATAAAATATAGTATTAATTACAATAAACATAACTAGATTATTAATATATAATATTTACTATTTATTATTTTAAAAAATATATAAAATAAAATGGGCCATTTTAAATTATTTAAATGAAAAGAATGTTTTCAATAAAAATTTGAAATTTTCACTATTCATCAAAAACTCAATATTTTTTGAAAATTTTCCAAGGTTTGAACTAATATAATTTGATATGATGTTTTATAAAAGTAAGTTAATTTTTAAAAACATGATTTTTAAAACTGAAAGAAATTTCTTATAATTTCTATGAAAAAAATAAATATAAATCATTTTTGAAGAAAAGACATTTTTGAAGCCTAAAATGACTTTATTAAGAAACAAGTTCTTATTTCATAAGAATTTATTTTTTAAAAAAATTATTATAACCTTTATATATATATTAATTTTTTTCTATTCATACTTTCTAAATTAATTTTTATTTTATAATGGTCATAAAACAATAATATTTCATGGTTATTCAATGCTTGTTTTGACGTGTTTTATATGCTATAGAGCATTGTGTTCTCTTAAGATATATTGGTGTTACCTCCACCACCAAACATAATAAATTATGTCCTCTAATTATTAACATATTTTTGGTAATCATGGTTTTTATAATAGAAAATTTATTTTTTTGAAAAACCATAACCAAAAAAGGGTTAATAAAACAACCACTTGTAATCAGAGAGTGGGAAATACAAAGGCTATACAGATTAACAGATAACTAGGTTTCCAAATAGTATAATAGTATTTGGAAGTGAAAATATCTAAATAGAGGAAAATTTAAGTCTAAATAATGATAGTCTGTGATAGAGAACATTGATCAAAAAAAATTAATGATCATTAGAATGTTAATGACCTAAAAACTATAAATGAATCTTATGAGAAAAAAGATTATTGATTCATAAAATGTTATTAGAAAACATTTTTTTCCAAGATCCATTTCCTAGAGTCAAGTAATTCATTTACAATCAAACTAATAATATTAGGAAATATAATTAAATTACAATTATAATTTAATCCTTTAATCAATTTCCACCACAACCTCGTCTTTTTCTCCAACAGATGAGAATTTAATATGAATTTATCATGCCTGAAGAAATAAAAAAAACATCATAATCCATATAATGGTATCAACATATTCATATAGTATTTTAATAATTTTCAAAACCGTATGGTTAGAAGTAGGTAATAAAATATCCAATTAAACCTTTATATGATGAAATATTACATTTAACACCAAAACAATAACAATAACAATAAAGGATACACTTAGATCATTTCATAAATATCTCTATGTCCCAAATAACCTCAATAACATTGAAAATAATGAATTTTTTATCCTCAAAGGTGATCTCGTGCCTTTTAACTTACATCCAAAAAAATTTAATTACATTCTTTCCAAATAATATTTCATGTTAAATAACATGTTAAACATAAAGGTTCCATATAACTCAACCGAATGATGCGTCATAGAAAATATAATCAATCAACAAGATAAATTATTCTATAATATTATAATGAAGTCCACTTCAACAGAATATTATGAATCAAATTTAGATACTAACATGAAATTCAATCCTTTACTTAACCATAAATTTCTCTAAAAATATATCCTTTTCAATGAATCACTTTTCCACCATAAGAATTATCTATATAAAATACACAATAATTAATTTGATACCATATAATATACTAAAACAAAGTTTAATTTGAACACAAATAATTTAATCTTTTAAAAACCCAAGAAATTATTAAAATCACCTCAAAATACCATCACTCAAATCCATAATAGTGGTATTTATGCCTTTGATCATATGATAATACTTAAACATATAAACCCATGATGGTATGTATAACTATTAAGTTAACAACACATGGAAAAAAATATTCTTCAAAAAATTAACAAAATCCTTGTTCCTAAAATAAAATCACAGAGTATTGACTATTTTCTATAAATCCATAAATGAAAAAAAATATCAAAAAGACCTAAATCACATTTTCATCAAAGCACTAAAAATATCAATTTCATCAATAGTATCCCATTTAAATATTTAATATCCATCATCTATTTATCCAAACAAAACATTTTCACCTTACCAATAAATGAATTTTCTCTTTTACTGGTTTAATTTAATATATTTTTTCAAATCCTTAAAGGAAAACCACTATGGAATAATAAATATATGTTTCATGATTCTTATATCCATAATATCATTATTATAACACATTTACAACAAAATTTTTAAATCCAAATAAATAAATAAATAAATACTTTTACTTTAATTAATTTAATAGCTTAAATCCTTAATTATTCCTTGGATTTAAAAATTGGTTCAGATAATGGCCATAATGACCACACATAATATATTAATCTATAAATGATACCATAGGATGAACATTATATCCCTCCATAAAACTCTACATTTTCCTCTCCAATTACCTGATCTATAACCTTTTTGGTACACATAAAACATATTCATGTACCTTTGACACATCTCTTTAAGTAAATATTTCCATATACATGACATATAGAAGTCTGAATCCTCTTCCATGCATGACCTCCTTGAAAATACATTTTGATCTTCTTATGTGTGTCATGAATTTCACCCATGTTTGGATTTTTAATCATATTATGATATAGATGATTATAAATGATAAAAATACTTCACCATTCATATCCAATTTAATTTGGATTTAAATGGGGATAATAATTACATTTTCTATCACATTTATTAGTGACACAATTATTTCTAGTTCCATAAATCTACAAAAACCAAAATAATAGTTTGAGAAACATTATAGATAGTGAAAATAATTGAAAAATAATTCATGGGATATCAATATCATGACATGTTATTTACACTATATTACATTTTAGGTTGATCCAATGTCATTAATGGTAATTATTTATTCAAATACTTCATAATGGTAAATAAAAATATGAATTTTCCCAATAATATTGACCGTGAGTGTTAAAATAGGTTCATAGTATGTAACAATCACCTTGAACTAGAATGATGGTCAAGATATGCTCGACCCGCTATTTTTGGGGTTATTTCCCATAGAAGCACAAGTTTTAAAACATTTTCCACTTTTAGTATCCATATAGGGATGTTCCACTAGGAAAATGACATAATATTTCTAATAACAAAACAATATTATTTTATCCAATAGTTTGGATTATCCCAAGTATTATCAATAGTGTTATTCCATCCCATTTTTAAAAGGAAACAATTTCTTACTCTAACGAAAACTATGGAAACCCATAATTTTAATTCAAAAATATTATGTCTTTTTAGAGGAATAAACATTTAATAACATTATGATGCATTAAAAACTTTTAATTGTTTATAATATTAGGATTCTTCGATATATAAACCACTGGTTCATAAATGATCTTCATCATCTCCAACTTCGTTCTTTATATATATCACCCTTCTTAGACACATCACACTTAATAATTTTTTTCATATTTTAGTGAAATGATCTAATAATATAGGGTGAGAAAAATGATCATTAGGGGTAAATAAATAAGATATCAATGATCATTTAAACATAAAATGAGAATAAAGGGTGTTAGAAACATATATTAAGGTTTGAAAATCATACACAGTAATTCATAGATAATCAACATGATTCATGGATCAATGAATAGATGTCCATAAGACATAATGATAAAGAGATCAAAGAAAATGATCCATTATAATATATTATTGATGTAAGAAAATATCACAAAATATTAGAGGTTGAAGTCCACAAGTGTGCGCGAGCGACATTCCCATTTTATGATGGATTGGAAGGAAAGAAGGTAGATTTGATATTATATTTCCGGAGTAATAGTAATTTCATAAATATCATTTATAAATATTAAACCCATAATAATACCCATAAAATAATTTTTCTGATGAAATTTGATTTTATCTTAATGTGGAGGTGGTATTCTACACATAAGAAAAAGTGATACATTCACTTCCATTTTGATGGAAAATATGGTGGATAATGGATTTCTCTTAATAATAATAGTATTTTTAGTATTTTGGGGATAATTATTATATTTTTAATGATAAATACAAAATATTTATAAGTGGTATAATATTGAATAAATTATAATAGTTTGGGTAAGATGATTTCCACTTCTTTGGTAAGACAATTTTAGATCCTTTAGTTTGGACCCTTGGAATGGTATTTTTGGGAGAAAAGAGACTCCATTTCATTTATAGGAATTTTTATAAGTGAATTGGGTGGGTATTTTATATGATATATGGATAAAAGTGTGTGTGTAAGAGAGGATAAAAGGTGTGGTTTTATAAGTGAAGAGAGGGGGCACTATTAAAATTACTTAAAATAATAAAATAATATTTTTTTATTTTCAAGTTCATGTTTTTTCAAATTGATATATTCAAAATATATGATTATTATGAGTATAAGTACTCAATTCCAAAATAAAAAATTGATACGTTTAGGTGATGTTTTGACCCTTATCAATTTGTTTACCCCCCCCCCCCCCCATTACCCCTTTTCTATCATTTATCATGATATAAATGCCTTTTACTCTTTAGAGGTCAATAAATTTACCATAAAAATAAAAGTAATTCATAAAAGGAAATTGAGTGATATTTTCAACAATATTCCATTAACAAGAAATAATAATTGATATTTATTAATTTTAAATTATTAATAAAATATTTTTTATTATAAAATTTCAATAATGACAGTTTTATAAATACACAAAATATTATAAGAGAATATGCATCTAACTCATGTGTTATAGTTCCAAAATGAATTTTTTTATGATAATCATTATACTATCTTAATATAATTATCCAATAATATTTGGAGAGTTTCATATATGATTTTAAACATCTTTTGTTTTCACCGCATGGTTATTTAATTTTAATCTTAACCATTGTAATTAAATTTTAAATATTAATGGGTTAAATTTTTAATTATATGTTTAATTTGGATCATAGATTTACAAGGGTTGAAATTTTAGAAAATTAATCATCTTAATTTTTTGAATTCATTATTTTTATGAATTATAATAATTTAATATATATATATATATATGTGTGTGTGTGTGTGTAACATAAATACAATATATTTCATTTTAAGAACAATTCATGTAATTTTACTTTCAAAATAGCATGAAATTAATAGAATTCATATATAAAACTATAAAAATATATAATGAATTATATATGTCTTCCAAATTCGTTTGAAACTCTAAGAAACCCAAAAAAAATTCTTTTAGTGTTTTTAAAATCATTTACTAGATTTTTCTACTACTTCTATAAGCACCATTTTGGTGTAGAAAAATAATTAAGGAAACTATTTTATTACTAAAAATAAAAAATAATTTACAAACATAATGAAATTAATTCATATTTAAAATAAAAAATTTATAATTGAACATATACTATATCATCTATTTTAGGATTCCACAAAATCAGTTCCATTATCTAATTTGATGCATGACCTCAAAAACACCTCCCCATAATCCAGAGGTTGAAAACTAGCAATGAGGGTATGATGATTTTTGAAAAAAGACTATAACCCATTTAACATAGTAAAAAATAGTATTAATCATTATAAACATTGACATGTAATAGTTATATATAATTATAAATCAAATAAAAAACTTCCAAAACTAGGTAAATGCCCACAAATCAAAACATGATAATAGATCATTTCATTTTAGTGTCATGTGTTAAATAAATCAAAAAAAAATTGAACTAAAATATAAAAATGGGTCTGAACATCATGTATGGTCCAATAATCCATTCTCTATACATAATTCCAACTAATTCATCTAATGATGAGCGTTTTCCCTATTTCTGAACAGCAACCATTAAATCTTCTTGGGTACTAATAGTGGCCCGAGCAAGGTTTCAATAAAACATAGTAGTCCACCAAAAATAGTGTCTAAAATGATATAAAATATAATAAAGTGAATATAAATGTTCATTTAAAAAATTATAAATCAGTAATAAAAACATTTTTTATAATTTAGTTCTTATTAATTTTCCCCAAGGTCTCGCAGGGTCCATAGTAATTCAATTCTATAAAAAACTTACTTATCCCCACATTGGAAGTCTGAACCATATACCATAAAGGGATAAGCACTTAATTTAAAATGGAAATTCATTTAAAATTTTTCATTTATCTCAAGTTACCTTAGTGCATCATTCCAAATACCCATGTCATATCCAATCCATGGGATCCTGGAGCATTAGTCCAACAACCCATATCTTATCCCCATCAAAGGAGCATGGAGTATAAGTTTAGCTACCCACTCCATGTCTATAATATATAATATTGCAGTACCATTCCAACAAAATTACCAGAAAATGAATCAGTGGGCCTAGAGCATAATTCTATCCCAACCCAAGGATGAGGAGCCTCAGTCCAACATATGAACCATTAAATAAATTATGTTTCCAAAGGTTCATCATTAGTGACCTTTTCTCAAATAATAACCAGGGTTCACCTTTTCATTAATCATAAATCCCATATGTCATTATCTTCAACACACTTAACCCAACCTAATGACTAGTCTTATTTTCCTACTATACATAATGATATCCATTTTAAATTCTTTAAAACATTAAAAAAAATGGATATAAACCATTTATATAAACATCACATTTACTCTCAATCACCCATTAAATCAACTGACATTTTTTTAATTAATACGAACTGCCCCTTTATACCAGTTTTACATTCTAAACACAACTATTATCAATATAATTTCACAAACCCTCTGAGTTACCCTTTATAAACTCATCTCCCCATTTCCATGGGAGTGGAACACAACATAAGTTACCACAATCACAGTGTCACAATCATAAATGGAATGGATGGGGTATGTGAAGGATCACTCCCTTAAAATTTGGGTTATAATTACTTTTCTTAATCAAAAACACAATATTCAATAATGGAAGAATAATGGAAAAACCGCATACACTAGATAAATATCAAAAATACTAGATAAAACATGAATAACACCATCCTTGTGATCATATATGACCACTAATATGACATAAAAAGTTATGTTACAATAAAACAACCTCAAACACCATGATAATGATCCCCCAGAAAAAAGATTATATAAACATTGAAAGAAGTGAAAATCACCAACAAATCCACTTCTAGAAAATAGAAGGAAATAGAATTGGAGAATTTCTCAGATATTTGATTCTCACTAAAGGGGGCCCAAACACCAATGAATACAAGGATATTTATCCTTAGGAAGCTTATAAGGGTTTATCATTAACCCATTTATTTTGTGGATGAAATGGGAATTAAAATAAGTAAAAATATATAATGTTTTTTATTGGATGAATCATAAAAAAATCACTTTTTTATGAGGTGAATAGTTGGGATGCATTGTTCTCCAATCTATGCACCAACTTTGTGATTCCCTCTTTCCTAGAGGAACTATGCCACATTTTTTTGGGTGGAATCCACAAGGTATGAAAAATTGTGTTGAGACCTTGCGCTCGCCTCTATCCAAGGGGGTCTTGCTACAAGGGTTTCTCAGGGCACCCACATGGAATGGAAAATCCATTTGGAAAATGGTCTTCCAGTACAATATTCCCCCTTTCCCCCCTTTTTACTAACATGAACCCCAATGACATGAACAATACATTTTTTACACTTATAAAACATTAAATTATATAATTAAAATGATGTTTAAATAAAATTTAAAATGAATGGCGCCTCATTATATAGTTAGTTTCTTAGAACCTCTCCACCTTATAACAAACTGTCATCAAGCTGTACCCCAGAGCATCACTAATCCATCAAGGAAAATATATCAGGCCAATAGGCCCATATATTTTCATACATTTAAAATTATTCCTCTTGGACATAAGCTGGATTACACAACATCTAAATTAAATTAATGGTCATACACTAAAAAATCCACACATTACGATTTAGTACACGAACTGAATGCTCCTAAAATGACACATCATCCTCAAGGATATGATCATCAATATCTATCACATGATAAGTTTTAAAGTTCAACTACTAACATTATGAAACATTAAAAAATCATATATATCACCATAACACTATGGAATATCCAACTAATAAACTTTAGATATGGTCCTATTGATAATATCAGACGACCCAATATATCAGGGTGCTAATACACCCTATTTCTGAATATAAAAGTGATCCAACCTTGGTGACACTCGAAGGAACACATGGTCACAAAATATAAAACTAATATATTTTTGGTTTCAACCTATTTTTGACTTTTTTATACTCTATTCCATATCTAAATAATAATGAATGAACTAAAAATTTTTCAATATCTCTTTCATGAGACTTGACCGCAATAAATATGTTTCTCCCACTTCCATCCAATAGAAAGGTGATCTTCATATCCTACCATAGATAACAAAATATGGTGAAATATAGATAGTTCCATCATAAATTTTTTCATTGGTGAACAAAAAAATGCTAATTGATTCTCCAAAATCCCACCAAAATCAAGGATATGTGCTCTCAGCATGTCCTCTATCACCAAGATAGTTTTATCTGATTTCCCACACTTATACATGTGAAAATTTATAATCATACATACTTGATTACCTAAAACTTTTTTAAATACTTTATAAAAATATGATTTTAATCTTGGATCATGATCTGCGACTAATATATAAGGTATCCGATGAAAACATATTATTTATTGTTCATGAAAATTAATAACCAGATCATGAGAAAAAGTCTGCACATTTGGAAAGGAAGTGGTTTCTTTTGTATACCGGTCTACAACTAGCCATATGGTATTATTCTTTTGAGGTTTTTTAGAATGGATACAAGAAATACCTGGTATCCTCATTCGACCTCAATTTATGAATGGGAAATAAATATAAAAAACCATACAATTAAAAATGCTCATTCTTCACATAATTACTAGTGTAACATTGCAACTCAATACTTATGTTATCCTTTTTAATTATCATTCACCAATACTATTTATGAGGATCATGATACATATTGTTAAAGACATGATAAACCACTAACATTGAAAATTGAAAATCAGGCATCATATCTAACTATTTAAAAGTAGGAACCATATTAGGTCCATGATCAAATATTGTCTCATCATCATCTATGGTCCATCTGGGAGGTAGATCCCCACCATTAATGTTGTCCCTCAGTTCCAGAGACTCAAGATAATTGTATTTTTTTACATGGTTTGAATAAAATGTGTTATCTTCATTGACAAAGACATGAGGCTCATATGTTACTACCTATGATGAACACCCATGGGAATATCTGTGAACAAAGGCATCATCTTCTACTCGAAACTAGACTCCAAGACCACCTGGTTCTGTGTCTTTTGGCTCAAAGCCTCAGCAACACAATTTCCCTTCAAATTGTTATAACCGATTCCAAAAATAAAAAAATCATATACTCAACCTATATTAATTTACAAATATTTAAATATCACTGTGACAAGATATTACAAAGGCTTCTATGATTAGTATACAATATAAACTTTTCACCCAAAAGGTAATAACTTCAACATTTAAATGGATAAACCACTATGGATAACTCGTGATCATTTATATGATAATGAAATTCATGGGGCCTCAACTACCATGACCCATATTCCATGACTCAATATCCCTTCCCCAATACTATCCAATGTTGAATCCTAGATGCATCATAATACAAAATATCATCTTCTCCAAAAAAGGGCATGGTATGAATCTGTTTATGGTCAAATGTCTCTTTAACTCCTAAAATGAATTATCTCATGATCCATACGATCCAAATTTTATACCATTTGTGGTAAATTATTTTAGAATTTCAACCATGTGGGAAAATTCTTATTGAACCTTCAGTATAAACTTTCCAAACCCAAAAAGTCTTTGATATCAAAAACATTTTTAGGTTTCTCCTAAGAAACAATATCATTAACCTTCTTAGGGTACACTAACACAACTTCTTCCAAGATTATGTGACCTAATAAATATACCTTATAGATCATGAAATTACACTTAAATGGCATGGAGTAAATATAATTCTCTCTTAGTATACTCAAAATAGTGTCATGATTTTTGGAACGACCATCATTATTTTGGGATTACACCAAGATTTTATCAATAAATACAACCAAATAATGGAACCAAGTATGGGCGGAATATTTTTATTATCATGTACATGAATAAAGTAGGATTATTATTTAATATGAACTATAGTGACCAATATTATTCATACATTGACATGACGCCTTAATAAATGGATATTCAATAAAAAATTGATCCATGCCATAATATTATAGTTGTTATATAATTAGAAAATTGGTAACATAAACAACTAAAACATATTATATCTAATTACTCTCCCACTTATTTATTCATAACTATAACACTTATTATAAATATCATTCTTAATATCATTCTTTATAACCAGGGGAAAAGAAACATTAGAAAAGGGTGATATCATACAGTGAGTAAGAGTAAACAAGGGTGATATCAATGATCACATAAGAAAAACTTGATAATAGGGTATAAGAACATGATCTAAACGTTTGGAAAATATTCCCTTCATACCAATTATCATAATATTGATTAATGGAGTAAATATTAGAATTTTATAAGATTTGAATCATAAATAAATCAAAAAACTTCAACCATAAAATCTAAACATATTCAAAAGTAGTGGAATTGTGTCATACACATAACTATAAAAATTCATTTCCTTAGTAGTCAAGGATATTTTCCAAGACTATCTTAGTGTAATGAGATCACTCCCCAAACCATTTTAGTAATCAAGATTCGTTCCATAGACAATCATAATGAAAACTTTCCCTTACTAATCTTGGTTCACTCCTCGTTCTAGTCCAATTTATCTTAGGATATATCAATATTTAACAAATAAATTAGAGGGATATATATGTCACACCCATCACATAATGAAAATATTAGATATTTTTTCCACAGGATCATAAAAAATTATCATATCATAACCCATAAAATGAAATTTATTTCATATGAATTTTATCATATCAATACCTCTTGAAAATCAATGTATTTCTTAGAAATTTCATATTTTCATCGCAGCATAGTCCATGTAATAAAAACATATTTCATAAAAATTGTGTTATAATATCCATAATCAATTTAGATAATTAATATGGATGGTATCCTTGGTAAATATTCCTAGTAAATCTTAAGTGAAATCAATGGTTTAATTTTTTAATGGAAATACCATTAAATTATCATGAAAACGTTTTTGAGGAAAATGACCATTCTATTTTGAAATCATTCTTTAAAAAACTGTACAAATATAAAGGAAATAATTTTCATTGAAAATTAACTTTTAAAATATTAAATAAATAATAAAATAAAAAATTATTCATGATGGAGAATTTCATTTCCAATCCATATAAGGTAAAAAATCCTTATTTATTTTTATTGGAAAGGTCAAAAAGTAAATCATTTTGAAAATGAAAATATTATACATTTCAAATGATTTTGTAACAAGTATATCGTAGGTAAATGAGAATTTGTAAAATCATATTATAACAATAAAAACCTTCTTTAAAACGTTTTTAGAAAATATGGATTTGGAAGAAAGTGGTTTTTTTGTCCAAAAACAAAAATGATGTTAATTTTCCATAAAAACATATTCTTTGCCTCTTGATACATAAAATAAAAAAATAAAAGAAAACCTGAATTTTAATGAAATAACTATAGGATAATAAAATAAACGATTAAATTGACATGTTAATCCATATAATTCATCATTGATGGCATAATCATATTCAATCCGGATAAACAACGAGATTATGAAATAAAACCCTTACCATGAGTTACCCTTAATTCAAAATCATTATAACCCACCATATAATAAATTTAAATTAATTATAATTGTATAAAATAAAAATTATCTTAATTAAAATATCATATATGATCCCATTATATCATTTACAAAACCCATTTCATTAATAATAAATTATAAAAATCATCATTTCCAGGTGATGTCTGCTCTATATATCCTCAGTGTTTTAGTTTAGTAGTTACAGTCCTTGTATATTTTAATTGGATCCATCACCTATATGATATTAATCATGATAAAAGTATCATATATAAATAAATATATTAAGTGTATACATATTTATTGTCATCTATGAATTTTAGAGATCGAAATATTAATTGCAATGTTAATGGTATTGGTAGATCGTACGTATGTATGAACGTTGTATTTATTTTTCAACATAAGGAAATTAAAATAATAATTCAATATTTTTTATAATTACTGTATCTTATATATAATATATATTAATAAAATTCATAATTACCAAAAATTTAAAATAAAAATGAAAAATGAATCACATTGCTTCATAGAGGTGGTAGTCCATATTTACACAAGACTAATGTTATTGTTCCGCTATGGAATAGAAGGTAAGTAGGTAGAACTGATATCTTTATTAGATAAGTATAATATATTCATAAATATAATAAATTTTTATTAATCCTATCATAATAAAAATCTATAAAATATGGTGATGAAAAATGAATGGTATCACTACTTTGAGACAATATTCATATGTACGAACAACTGATAGTTTCACTACTTGTTTTATAGGAAAGAGGGTGTATAGTGGTGTTTTAATAGACATAATTAAATCTAATAATATTTAGGATACGTAATTTATTATTTTTTTGATAAATATCATATATTTAGTTGAAGTAATGAAGGGTATAAAGGAATATGATTAGTTAAGGTAATTACCTCTTCTTTGAAAATACTCTTATTTACCTCCCATAAAAGGCTCTAGGGTTGGCGTTTTATGAATACTGTCACCTATATAACATGTATATGGAATATAATATGATATGTTGGAAACTATTTTGATCATATGAGGCTATATGTTCTATAAATAAGTGATAGAGTAGGTTCCATTTTAAAAATGAGTTGAGGAGAGCTTCTGGAATTTCAAAAATGAATAAATGATAATAAATTATTTCTCTATAAAAACCCATCTAAAAGGATAGGTATTAAAAGTTAAAGTTTGATAGGGTATTATCCAATCAACCAATATAATTTATAAATTTTTTGGTGGCATTTTGAAAATATTATTTTGATTATCCCAAAGTAACCAATTTCAATTTTAACTATAGTTACAACATTACATTATTAAATGGCTGTAATTTTTACTTATAATGTAAAAACATGATTAGAACTAGAAAATTTAGATGTTTGAGAGCATATAATTTACACCAGGTCATATTTCATGATTTTTATGATATTATATAATTTAATAAAATATTGTTTTTATAAAATACCATTATTTTCAATTTGGACACTATTCATTCATTTTTGCTTAGAAGTCATAAAGAAAATGTAGGAAATTAAATAAAATATATCAATAGAACACTAATATGTAATATTATACTATAAAATTACTATTAATGTATAACATACTCAAATTATATCACTTTTAATAATTTTCAACACCATTTAATTTATTTTTCCATTAATCAGATACATATTTTTTTTACATTGTGTAACCATATAAGGTAATTATATAATAAATAAAAGTTATAAATAAATTACCACCTAAAATATAATTTTATTATGCACAAAATTATCATTAATATTAATTCGTAACTTTTTTTCCAAATGTATACAAATAAATGATATTTGAAACTAAGAGTGACATTATGTATCATTTATTGGTTTAAATAAAATATAAGTCATTTTTATGGGAAAGTGTCAACCAAAAAACTACATTTAGAGATTAAGTTGATAATTTATGAATTTATTGTCATTTGTTAATAATTATTTCAAAAAATTGTGGCCATATATATATTTTTTAATATATTAACTCAATTTTCACTTTTCCATGGTGATAAATTTCATCATAGTTATAATTCATATTTACCAAAAAAGGGACCTATATACAGAATTCATAAATAATAAATAAAAATGTTTAACTAATTTTATATAATTAAACATATATAGATATATGTGTGTGTGTGTGTGTGAAATATTTAATTTTAATGTATGTATTAAAATTTCAGATAATTATTTTTTAGAAAAAAAATGCATTTCATGCATTAAAACTGAATTTATTCTTATCCTATTCATATAAAATATTTTTTGAATGTTTAATTATTTTAAGAAATTAAAACATGTATACATTTAATTAACATCATTCAACATTAGTGAATAATTAAATTTATTATAGAAATAAATTTCACATATATATACAAATTTATCAAAAAAAGAATCACTTTTGTTTTTAATTTTTTTAATCCTACTAATTTTATAACCAATGAATTCATTTAATAAATGTCTAAAATTTATATTTTTTATAATTATGTTATATTTATTCATAACCACCAATCCAGTAGTTATGATATAATGTTCATATAACATTTTAATAGTGTTACATGTCTCGCATACACTCGTTGTTGCATGCAATGAATGATATTAAAGAAATAAATTATTGAAAGATAAATATTTCATAAAAATCTAATGGTTTTACATGAATGACATCACAATGAACACATAAACAAAATACCTACTTCTAAAAGTAGTCCATGATATATAATAAGGTATCACCCTCAGTTGATGATACCCAAATCTCATATCAATCATGGAGAATATGCATGAAACTCATTGTTGCTCAATAAGATCATAGGTACATGGAATATGATACCGGTTATTAATCATCATCTGGTTCATGTTTTGGTAATTAAAACTCAACTAAAAAGTTTCATTTACCTTCTTGGAAAATAAAACTAGAGATCCCCAGGGTGATGTACTTGTATGAATAAACCCTTTACTCTATAACCCCTCAAGCTGAATCATAATCTCTTGAAGTTCTAATGTGTCATTCATGTATGACATAATGGAATCCATCATGACTAAATTAATTAACTCAATCATGAAAACAACCTATCTCTCATGGTGTATCACTAATAATTCCTAAAGAAACATGTACTAAAATAGATATACTATGATAGAAAATTCATCATGTTTCACTCCCCCATTATGAAGCATAAGACTTGACATCAAGGATGTGATCACAACCAATGACTAAACAAATGGCCTTGTATGGAATTCATGGATATCCGAGTCCCTATTGTGAACACAAGTATCTCCCTCTATAAATTTAATCATTACCCATCAATTCAAACATTCAATGTGTTCTTCATACATAACCAACTAATCCATAATCAGCATCAAGATGAAACCTGGAATATGAAACATATAAGAATACTAAAGGAAATGATACTCTCTAACCTCTATGTAACACCACATACAAAAAATTCCCTATGATCTCACAATAATGACGTGACCATAAACATAACCATGAACAAAAAATCCACCATCAGAACCAAGCCATTAAAAAACCAAGTATATATAAAATAATGTGAGACCCACATATCTAATAAATAACTAGAAAGAGTGGAAGCTACTAGAATAATAACTCATACAGTTGATGGTCTTGCCGTGCTACAACCCTATGTAGACTTAATTTAATGTAGCTAATTTATTCTCCTTCCCTAAGACCTTGAATCAATTATGTTTACTTTAATACCCTACTATAATGGCATATATTGTATATAAGTAACACATCAATTTCCAAAACTGTTATGGTCGATTTACTCAAACGATCGTACATTTATTGGATTGATGATCCCCTTTTAGCTCTCTACATTTTCCTAGGTCCTATATCACCACCCATATGTTGAGTATTCCTACATAACCATTGTACATGACCAATCTGATTGCATTATCGACATTCCATTGCTAGTTGATAAAACAGACCACAAATATGGTCCAGTCTTCCAAACTAACTATAAAATACTTAATCACTACCTTGAAGGGCCAATCTTCTTCCCTAGCTACTCTTCCCACAAAATCCCCAGTGAAATCTTCCAAAATGGTTCTTACTATTATAAAAAGATAAATCATGAGATGGCCCGGTTGAGACCATCATCCCACCATAAGATACTTTATTCAGGTTTCCCTCAGAAATGAGATTCTAACTCACTAGCTCAGGAAACTTCTTCAAATATAATATATCCACCTAGGAATTGATATCATATTTAATCCCATCCTTAAAACACCTTACCATAATAACCTCATCCCTTATATATCATGGAATAAAGCGGTGTATTTTGGTGATGCATCCAACTTAGTCAATAAATAACATGATTCCCTTGGTCAAACACAAAAAATCTACAACTCTTTTCTACCTCATGGTGTCAAGTTATATGTTTTTAGGATCTTCTACTATATGTCAATCCAAAAAATTCCAAAAAACTTTTAATCCCAAGTGAAAACTTCCCACGAATTCTTCACCAACCAACATAACATATAGCCTACTAAATTGAACCTATTCTCTATAGGAGTCTGTAAATGATCTAGAATCGTCTAGATATATTCACTCTATAACACATCTACCTCAAACCCACCCACTCCAGTGAACATTAAAGGGCGCTATAGATGGAACTCTCTAGTCTTATCAAATATCCTCAATGAAACATACCTTAGGTCACTCTCCTTAAAATGTATTAAGCGAGTATTGTTCTCACTAAACTACACTTATTCCTCTCACCCAAAACCATTGGGTCCTTTTTACCATTTAATGATGGTATATTTTCATCATTGTCCTCCTATATCACTAATAGTAACTTCTTCATAGGGGGAATCCTATAAAATTACAAAAAAATATCTTAGAGAACATAACATATCACTTTCACATTTAAAAAAAGATGGGGGTTTACAAAAATCCATAAAAAACTCTCCATACAATATCTTTACAATCATAACCACAACACATTCACTACCCGAAACCATCCATACCACATGCCACAAGTAACTCTTGGTAAAAATAATTCCATATTTACATTAGAAACCATTTTGCATTTTTTATTTCACCTATATCAACTTATACATTTAAAACATTAAATTTAGTTACCATTTTAACCATTCCAATCTCACCATTAAATTTAAAATAGTTTCAATCTCTTCATTATGAACCACAACTCTAAAACTACAGAAGATACAAATAAGCATTCCATATTCTATCATCAAACCATTACCTTCTTTTCTATGCATGCCTAATATGATGCATCTCATATAAATCCTTGAGTGAGAACAACGATTTATGAATATGAAATTATCATTTCAAACTATTACATAGTTAATTCATTGGAAAATAATAACATCACACAACAATTGTATCACTAAATATGGAATAACATCCAAATGTAATACGAAAACATCAAGAATAGTAATCCCACCATGGGAACATGGGTTTTCACCCACATATGGGTGGGTTACACTCATGAATGAGCAAATTTCCGAGGCCCGAAAAAATGTTTTATTCTATCTAACCTTCAAAAATTTAATAATAATAGAAAAAATCACTCTGATACCAATTGGAAATGTCTCGTCCCGTGTTCCAAGAATAGATGCATCTAGATGGTTCTCTATGGGACCTTAAGCTTGCATTTCTATAAGCCAGAGACTTCCATCTAGTAGCAAGGGTCTAATGAATAATGTGGGGGATACTATATCCTCTTTACCAAAGTAATCTAATAATGTAAATCATAATAAACATTGATATGAAATAATAATGATTAATAATTCATTACATTACCAACTCCCTAAACTGTAGAAATTCCCACCATCTGAAGGAGGATAATATGGAATGTCCGAGTAGTGCTATGTGTTAATGTTATGCTATAATAAGGTAGCATTGAAAGTCCCAAAAATTTGTCTTGAAATCATGTCTAGTCCCATCATCTATGCTCCTTCTTGAATCACATCTCATACATCTAACGTAGGGTAATTTTTGTAATCCTAACCTATATGAATGAAAACATCATGTGTACTAATGGTGTCTGGAGTAGGATGTGAGTAAAACTCAGTAGGATAACACTAACAATATATACAATATTATAAAATCTAATAATGTTATTTCATAAGTATATATAAAAAATATTCAATCATTGTGTAAAATAGGTTTTATAATTATTTCATTTTCAATTTTTTCAATGGATTCTTAGGTTCCAATATAACACCATTCCACCAAACATTCTTCTTCTCATGATGAAAGATTAATCCATATACCATAAGGGGTTAATATCTTTAAGTCAGAAGTTCATTTAAAAAATTCAGGTTTAACACAAGGTCCCATGGAGCATCAATCCATGTATCCATGCCATATCAAATCTAGTGGAGATTGGGGAATCCAACTGACAACCCAAATTATATCCACTCTATAAGATCTTAGAGAATCATCAAAGATATCCATGTCATGTCCACACCATAGGATATTATAGAATCAATCAAATATCATAACCACCATAGGAATCAGTGGGCCTAAATAATCAGTTTCTACCAACCCAAGGAGGATGAGCCTTAATCCAAAAAACTCAACCATATCATCAATCATGATTTAAATTGATCATCATCAATATCATTTTATCAAAAAATAAAAACATGGGCACACCATTTCATTCGTCAACATTTTCACATCTCATTACATTAAACACACTTAACCCAACCCCTTAAGTAGTTTGTTTTTCCTTTCATTCATAACAACAACCATTAAATATTCATTAAACTTTTTAACACTATGAAGATTCCAAATTTATCCATTTATCTCTTTTTGGATTAATCAACTATTAACACAATTAAAATATACCAATTAATAAAAACTACCCCTCTGAATCATGTTTACATGATAATGTGAAATATAATCAATTTCATCTCATAAACCCTATAACATTCCATTTAACAACCCACTTCACCTTTTTCAAGGCTGTAGAACAATCCATGGGTGTCCACTAGAAAATTTTCACAATCATGAAGGAATCTGAAGGGGTCCATGAAGGGTCTCACAAATAAAATTTTAGTTCAATTTACTTTTATTAATCAAAAACACAATTTCATAGTACAAAAGTGGAGTGACATAACCACATACACAAGAACAACATTTCGTGACTATAGGATAAAACATATAGACCACCTACCTAAACCACATAGACGATCACTTCTCCAACCATGACCATTGATTTACACAAAAAATTCCTCAATAACATAGAGGATTAATAACCTATAAAAACGTATTACGGGATTTCAATGAATAAAAAACCACTATAAAGTGTCATCTATAAAATAGAAGGATAATAATATTGAGACTTAAACCGAGATTCAATTTTCAATAACTAGAACTCTAAATGTCTAGGAATCGATGGAGATTGGTCATTATGAAGCTTCTATGGGTTGGGATCTCACCCCTTTCTACTAGGGATGAAATGGGGGTGAAAAAAGAGGTAATAAATATAAACCTTGGTGGGAAAATCATCAAAATACCAATTTTTATGAGGTGCATAGTGGGACAAACGATGAGTCAACCACGTGGTTCTGTTTTTCCAAGAGGAACCAAGAAAAATGGTTTCTGGGGACATATATATTGATTTTAAAACCCTCTAGATAATTAACACTCTCCTCTAATCACTGGTGGTTTCTACAATATTTTCTCAGGGAAATCACATGGTTTGGAAAAAATGTTGACACCATGCTCTCAGTATAGTTTTCCCATGTTTCCCCTTTTTCTTCCCCCAAACCCCCTATACACCCTCGATACTTGGCCTACATTTGGTAGTAATTACATCAACAACATTGATAATGGATGTTAACTGAAAATTAAAATTAAATGTACCTTATCAAAGTTTTATGATCATGAAAATTTTTTATATATATCGCAAAAGTTTATAAATATTAAAATAAAAAAAGTTACATTTTTTACTCGGCCTTTTACTTAAATATTATAATGTAAAAAAACAAAGTTAAATTAAAATAATTCATATTATCTTTTTTGGATGATTATAGATAAAACAGACTCATACAACAAAATAAAAGTGAGTTTTTTATGAAATTAATGCAATATCATATTTTTTATCCATAATCAACGCATTTTACTTTAACATGGTAAAAACATAAAATGGTTACTATTAATAAAGATCCAAGATAAAATGGACTTATTTAAAAAATCTTTTTATCATAATTCCAAATACATAAAAAAATTCAAGATTCTATTCATAAAATTTTTAGAATTTAATTTAAAATTAAACATGAAAAACATGGAGAAATTTTGTTTTCTAGAAAAAACATTTTCAAAATTATACAATGTATTTTTACCAAAATCCAACAAAAAATTAATTCATAATGACCTTAATTGTATTTTTCAAAATATAAATGAACTATTTTTCATTTAAAAACCAAATTTAACTTTTTATACAATTTAAATTAAAATATAGTTCTCAATAATAATCCTTAATTTTTAACGATTAATTAAAAAATAGTCCTTTTTAGAAAATTATCAAAAAATCATTCACATATAACTTTTACATAATTATTTTAAAAGAGAATTAGATTTGGTAAAATAAAATTTCTAAAAGTGGTAGAAATTTATTATGATATACTTGTATAAAATACAACAAAAATAATATTTTTATGAAAATGTATTTTTAATTAATAAAATGGATTCACAAAATATTGGTTTCTGATTGAAATTATGTAGATTGAGCTACTTGATTAACATATTATTTTTAGCATATTTTATAGAAACTATTGAGAACATAGGTAAATATAAGAATTTTATAACATTTTCAAACCAATGGGTTGTATAAGTGAACAATTATATTATTACAGTACATGTTAGCATATGCATCCAAGACATTAGTTAATCATTTGAGATTTTTATAACATTATTAGGTATTTTTTATAATTATAGATATTTTTTGTCTGTATAGATGATTTTTTCTTGAATTTTATGGTAGGCCCTGCTAGTCTTCGACATACTAGATAGAGGCTAGGAAGTCTTCTATGAGTAGTCAAAATCTCATCAAATAGACCACAAAGAATATTTGGTTGATCAAGATGTAGTCTCTTAATGCATAGAGTAGTTAGTAGAGTTATGTAGACTAGTAATGTGAACCCTATATATTTGAAGTACATTTTTCTGTACTCTTTTTGGTGTCACCTTGATTGGGAACCAGTATAATTTTCAAAAAATTATGGTAGCCCAATGATTTATAGGGGTATTCACGGTTTTTAAGAGGATCATTATACTGAAATATCATTTGGTTCTACCTCAGAAGAAACATTGTCAAGAAGGATGTATTCTATATCTTTAATCATATAACATATCATCCACACACTCCTTATACGATTATAATTGAAAAAATTCTGTTAAATTCTAATTATTTTTTCATGGATAGGCATGAATACATATCAGACAGGTGGGAAAAGTGTAGTGTTCCCTATTTTTGGATCAATTAAAATTATAAAGAAATTTGAATTTTATCATTTGTTTGATGGCCCATTTTAAAAACCATAATTTGGAATGAAATTTGGATAGTTGAAACACTAAAAGGTGTTGTTTTTAGACTCGGTTTAAGGCTCAAGGGTTGCCCGAGGTGCTATATTGAGTTTCATGAGTTTCGGTCCATGAAACCGCAATCTAGAGAAGGTAGACATGAGAACATGGTTTTTTTGAAACCATGATGCCCTTTAATAGAATCTATGAGGCCCTATCAAAATTACTAAAGGTATCACATGGTTTAGACTAACCATGCACAAAATCTCTCATGTCTGTGTGGAATGTTTCAGATCTTTGATAGAGGACAAATTCATGGTTCTCACACATTTTTCAAAACTATATGCATAAACTATGTGACTCCCTTCAAATTTAGTGTCTTGATCAGGATCAGAACTTAATTTGGCCAACTATATGGACAAACCATTTACATCATTGAAGAGAATGGAAATTATAAAAAAATTTCCCTACCTTCTAATTTTCGGTCTCCCCCACTTTCCTTCCCACCTCTCTCATGCAGTACCTCCTAGGAGCTCCTCACTTATTCCTGTAAGCATGTAGAGAACTATATCATCTAGACTCCATTATCAATTCGACATGTCATGTTTTAATCATATCAGTAACTCTATTTGTCCTCCTCCCTCATGTCAAAATTTATCTTTTCAACATCTAGTTTTTTTGTGCAAGATAATTCACCATATTTTCTTGGTATTTTTTCTTTTCTTTGATTTCCATCAAATCAAGAGTCGATATTAGATTTCTAGACCATTCTATGTATACAGTAAGTGGTTTATAGATTTTTCCCATTAAGTAAAACCATTTATAAATTGAATCATTATTCCACCCTCTGATATTTCCACGCGACTCCTCTTACTTGTGGAATTTAATTTATAAAACCTAATATTACTAATCTAGTCATCCATGGGTTTTTATTTGAAATTTTTCATAGTTGTGAACCAAAATTTTATAACCATCTTTAAGGGTGTGTCCCCTTAATTCATTAATTAATTATTTATAATCTAATAAAACCCCTTAATGAGGTGCGTACTTTGGTAAAATTCAATCGTGTTGTTAAAATGGAATGTGATAAGAGGTTTCACTACAAAAATTTATCCCTTAGTTACCAAAACACATACCATGTGTTTAAAGTACAATTATTATATAACCAACCTGATGACTATGTATGGTATGCATTTTATCATGGAAAATTTCATACAATTCCATATATGATGTTATCATCTACGTGGGGACCAGCTGAACTTAATTTATTAAATAAATGATTAGTTTTCCTTTGTAATGAAAAGGACCACATAGTTAATTAAATGACATGTTATGGGTATAGATTTAGTTTTCCTAAAATTGAAATGGTAAATGGTCATGGACCTCTTGGATTGTACATTTCTAGTGATTTTGAATAATTAAGTACGTGGAAAAAATTATTTTATTATACTTGAATAATTTTGTGGCATGCTCAAGGACATGATCCTTTTTTTGTAATTATATTTAAATGGTTAAAAAATAGTAATACACCTTGGGTAATACTCGGGATCCATTTATGAAACACCATGGAATGTATCATTGGATTTTATTTATTATATATTCCATGGATGATATATGGGTATCTTTTTTATCGAACTCCAAAGACGATATCATAGGTTACTTGATTTGTGACACACAAGGAGTGGTAATTAGTATTCCAAGAATGTGCGCAAAATGTGTCTTATATATATCCTTAAGTAATACTACTTCCCTAGGGGAGAACCCATGGATGGGATCAGTGGTGAGATGGTCACACCATGACCAGAGTGATACTCTAACCCCTACATTAGATACTATGGAATGACTCAGATTTTGTGGACTTCAAACCATACTATGAGTGATACTTGGGTTTCCATTTATGGATATCCTTGGACAGACAGTGATGGGTACTTATAGTGAATTTGAAGAAATACTTGGGATTACATTAATGGATCTATTTAGACAGGCTCATGGTTCCTCTTATTAAATAGTAGTGATGACCTTCTTATTAATGATTAAGAAGGAATAGTTGTTGTCCTAGGATGTAATTGCTAAGACAAATCAAATTTATATCGCTGTGTTCCATCAATTGATATTTTTCCATAATAAATTATCTTAATTACATCTGTATAATATTTTTACCAACTAACTTTAGTCAGATACATTCCATATTAGGTCAAAGCAATTATGGTTAGCTCGGTGTCCATGAGGGACTTGAGGTGACTTATTAAATTTAACTATTTATTTATCTTATTTTATTTAGTATAGCTATATATAGAGGTATTTTCTACACACATGATATTTTTAGGTTTAGAAACTATTGGCGGGGGCCTAGTAATTTTATATCACACCATGCTCAGGCCACAATTGAAGTAGCTTTCCAAATCAGATCTCATGTTCATAGGTCCTATGGTTTATGCATCTATTGTTATTCATGTACCTTATCATTAAGAGAACATGACTGGGCTAGAACATAGGATGCTCATGCAGTTATCCAATGTGATATAATTAATTTAATTGAACAGTATTGTATTATATAAAATTATATTTATGTGTTGTAGAATAATCTAAAAATTCATGCATAGATGTATAGGTGGGGTTGGCCACTTTTATTCAATTTTTATAGTTATCTTCTACAAATTTTTCTTTCATGCAAATTGAATTTGTTGTTTTATGTTGATTCTTATATGATATACCACTTTTATACTATTATCATAAGGGTATATTCTCCGCACCTTACCATATTTAAACCCTCTCTATATTTGGAAACCTCTAACATATGGGAGGCATGCTTGAGGCCATGTGTTGACTAGTCCTTCTAAAATTTTACTAGTCAGTTGGCCTGGGATATTAAAAAGTGGTAACAAATATTTTCTTTTCTATTGACTTACTGTATGGGATTTGTAGATAATTGAATTGGAATGATTCAACACATGGTAAATATTCATGCCTGGGAGTGATCAACCCATGTACATGGAAAAATTTAAGTGGCTAGGGATGGGGTTTTTGTTCTTGATGTTCGCTATTATAGTTTATTACGATTTTTTCCAGTGTGATTAGACCACTTTCCACTAATTACAGACTGATGATATTTTTTTCATGTCTCAGTATGGCAAGGATTTATAATTACTTATATCATTATAGGAACATTGTATTTCACATTCCATGCATATGGTGTTCTGTATATATTTCATTTCTAGGATAATTTAGATTTATTGATGTTCATTGTGTGTTGAATAGAATTCCTATTATATACCATGTTAGGTATTTTAATAAAATTATTAGTTTTATTCCTACTTAGGTAAATCATTTTCATGCTTATTGTGTAACAATATGTGTGATTTACTTTTTAATCATGAATGTATGACATGCTTCTGTTGTTTATTTATCTTTCCTTCGTTCATATTCCATGTTCTTATGCTTATTTCCATGTTTACATATATGAAATTTCTATGTTTAGAATTCATAGTTATACTTTTACTATAAAATAGATATTAAAGTTCTATAATAATCCTAAAAGGTTATTCCCATATATATTCTTGGTGAAACCTTCATCAACCAATCATGACATTTTAGGGACATGTTCCATTGATTACATGGGATGAAACATTTATTGTTGTGATTAAATGGGAGAAAATTTGATATTTATAATGTGTGTGAGACCTTTAAATATTTGGGATCAAAACACATATAATCAAACCAATATATAAGATAATGATATATCGTGATACTGTATAAATATAAATGTCATTGATTTTTGACTTTATATGAATTGGTTTCCTTTATAAAGGCTTGTATTAATAAGATTTGTCAATGACGACCTATATGATTAAAATAATAAATCCACAAATGGGACCTTGTAGGTCACATGAGGCTTGTTTCTAACATGATAATATGTTTAAAGTGTTTTAAACCTTAATTTTTAATATGATTCAGGTTCTATTTTGATGAACCAAGTGAATTAAGCGGTCCCTCGTAGGTCACCTTATCTTCTTATGCATTAGTATTTATTCCCATGGGTTATGCTTATTCTATATAGTGATGGTCATTTATTGTTTATGTATCTTTAAATGTGGATTAATGTAAAGAATTATTGGGGAATATTACTTGCCATATCCCTGCTTTAATTAATAAAAAACATATTCATAGTTTTTCTCATTATTATTTTATGAGGTGTTAGTTAATTAAAATATCCTTTTCAGCCTAAATAGATTTTTCCTCTATATGTTGTAAATTAAATTCCAATTAACTATGACCTATTTTTGAAACATAATTGATAAATTAAAGGATTAAATGAAATTTGTGGGATAAATTGATTAATTATGACAGGAATTCAGATAAATAATTAATTTTTAAAAAGAATTTTAATAAAACTTCCATGAATTCCTAGTGGCTTTAGAGAAATAATGTAGCTAATACCTTTTCATTATATCTAGTATTAGATGTTTTGTAAAACGAAATAATGAATATGTTTAAATATCTAAATTGGAATTTATGAATTACTTAAAATTGAACTTTAAGTGCTGACCTTAGTCTTAACCCTCATTCCGGATGGATTAAATGTTTTACTGAGATTGCATTTAAATGAGAACGATAGAAATACCCATAGGCCACTTCTTATATAGATTCATCCTAAATTATAGGCCCTTAATACTAGTGACCTTACAGGATTAACCCCCCTTGTTGGGTTGACATTTAATTTTTTAGTAAAGGGATTGTCTGAGGTAGGTAGCACACATGGAATGTTAAAGTGTTGCTAATTCTTTGTAAAGCATTCTAACATGTGGTGTTGTTCGGGTGTCCTTTTTTCTATGAAGGACTCTTAGTTTTTAAATGGAAGATTGTATTTCCATGTGTTCATTCAATAATTTGATCCTTGTTAATGCTGTGATCATCGTATAATGTTCAGTTCTAGTGGGTTTATCATGGCTAGGGAAAGTTCAGCTACTTATTAGGTCTTTTGGCCCCTCTTCTAATATATCATCGGTGTTGTATGACTTTGTGTATCATTATCTGGATGAACAGTCAAATGAGGTAATGAAAATTTAGGTTAATTACCTCTATGTACCATCTTCAACTAGAAGCATTGGGTGATAATCATGTGGATAGTATCGAGGATCTTTTACTTGTGAGTAAACCCTAGGGGTGCTATCTGTTGATACACATGAAACTATCAAGTTGCAAAAAATTATACAACGAATAGTTATAGTTTGGGGGTAATCATTGATCCTTGAGCTACTACAGTTTGATCATTGGCCATCTATGAGGTAGAGTGACCTAGGCATAGAGGAAATCAGACCCATCCCAATGCTTGGGATGGGGTCGTAAAATGATCATGTGTTTCACACATCAATTGGTTGTATTATTATTTCACACCTAATGACATAACATAAGTGTTCGTGACTCAGATGAGAATCACACAAGAATCTATGGTGATTCTAGCCTAGAAAACATGTAATAATATAGTGTATCTATTTTTTCAGTTTAACGCATTAAAAAATAATGTTGTCTACTACTAGGACACATGGTTAGTGGTCAATGGAGCATCTGCCGATGGATGAGTTCCCTTTCTCAATAAAAGATGACTAGTACACTCCAAAGGTGGGGAGCATCATGACGACCATGTTGTGGATTGTCCTTCGGTGTATAAGGACCACAACCGATAAATAAAATTTGGAAATAGTTAATAATAATTTTAATTCCCTTGAGTTAGGTGAGTTTGAGATATGTCAGTTCATGCAGGGAAACATGATGATGAAATGGTTGGTTATGCTGGAAACCTTTAAAAACACCATTAGTATGGGATAGACTTAGGTGGGATGTAATAGTGATTATGGATGAATCGTGTTGTTAATTCATTATGGTTGGTTAATGGAGATGTGTTGATAGATGAAGCCAAGATTTCTCTAATATTTTCCCCCAATAATTGTTAAATTTTTATTCTCTCTGGTAGTTTGTTGTTGTTAGTTGGAAACCATACCAAGCATGTCATCTTGGATAAGATGTTAGTGCTTCGAGTATTCTTGTGAATTATAGAATTCCTCTTGCTGTACTCTTTTCATATTGTTGTTCATGTGGCCTATCTTTAAATCCTCTAGATATATTTGTAGAGCAATGATTATAATCCTGGATAAATTTAAAATCCACTAGAGAGTGTAATTAGACTCAATTAGAGTTTCACTCTAGAAGCATGAATCTGATATGGATGCTTGGTTGGTTCTAAGTTTTACCTAGATTCCCGTGTAGTATTTCCATGGATGGACTCTTGAAGACCCTCATGTTTTTGAAATGAATTTTTTTGGGCTTATTCAGTGTTCATATTAGGGGACATTTTCACGTTGTACACCAACATCTCTCCTGTAAATATTGGTGTATGGACTACATGAGATGTGATCCATGGACTCCATTTGATGATTATGAGGATACCCAACACATTAGTCGGGCTTGGATAAGATTCATGAAGTGTGATTATCCATGTGTGTGGGATTTTTTATACACCCATGTTCATGATGAGGCACGATGACTTTAGATAGAAAGTGATAGTTCTTCCAGAAGATGTCACCGAAAGTCAGGTGCAAGCTTAAGTGGAAGTTCTAGAGGTAAATCAATGTTTCTGTGGTTTAAATCGTTTCAGTTCTAATTTTGTAATGTTGTCCATCAAATCAATGCCTCTTTTATAATATTTGGGAAGAATTGGCTTGACTTTCTCCCTCTTTATGGAATAAAAGATGTTTGTGAGGAACCATTTTGGGAAAGCTGTTAGGTTAGAACACCTGTGATGGAAATTTTGGAAATTTTTTTCCTTATGAAGGTCATACTGACTGGATTTATGAGGTTTGTTTGGAATCCAACCATTGATATCCTCGAGATTCATTATGTGAGTATCATTAAAATTATACGGGAATGCTTAAATGGACAATTAGAATAGTGGACACACTGTGACTCAAAATTGGATTTTCAAATACATGAAACTATGGTGGGATGTTCCATAGGATGGATAGTTAAAGAGTTTATGACAAGGTCACATTTTAAGTTAGATGGTTTTGGGTAAGCGTCAACATGATAATTAGTCCAGAAAATGAGAATTGGATCTAGTTTTAATCGCTTATGTAGCCTTTTGTCTAAATTAATGTACGGTGGTGTGTTGGGTGTTTGGTAATTGAATTTCACTCTTTAGAAGGAACCTCACGACATTAGTAGGTCATGTTTTTTGTTATCTCCTCACATATTCTCTGTGATGATATGTTTTAAAGCATCGAGATTGTATTGTTTCGCTTTTCAAAGAAGACAAAATTCTAAAGGAATTTGAAAATTTTACATTTTTTATACATTTTGTTTTAAAAATTGAGAATTAGAATTAAATTTCAAGAGTTTGAACACTTAAATGAATTGTTTTTATAATTTTTATGGACTAAGGGTTCCCTTGGGTGTTTTTTTGTGTTTTGGAAGTGTCATACCTCAAAACCTCGATCTGGAGAAGGCTGACATGGGTGCACATTTTTTATTAAATTCTGTGGCCCTTTAGAAAAAATCATCTAGAATACTCATAGGGGTTTATCATGTCACATGGTTTGTCCTAACCATGAACACTGGGCCTCACATATATGTGGAACATTTTAGATCTTAGATAGAGTGGAAATAGATGGTTTGAGAACTATTTCCCAAACATTGCACTTAAACTATCTGAGACCCTTTCTGAATTACTTTCTGGATCATGGTGGGTTCATGGTATCACCAACTATGCAGAAAAAGATTTTTACTCATCAAAGAGGATGAATATTACAAAAATTTCTTTGACTCCTTATTTTCATTATCCCACTATTTTCTTACTACCCCCCCCCCCCCTCATACAACAAGACCACCAGGGAGGTCCTCCCTTCCACCTCTTGGTATTGAGAGAACTCCATTATCTAACCTCAGTTTTGAATGTCACTTGTCATATTTGTGTCATATCAACAATTCTATAACTCCTCCTTCTATTATTTATTTTTGTTATCCTCATATATGCCATTTTTATGAGAAAATTCACCCTATTTTCAGGGTTTTTAAAAATTTCTTTAATTTTTCGGAAGTCAGACCTAATCAAGCCTCAATATATGATTATTTTAATGTTCATGGTATATGGTAGTTGGTTTATATATTTTCCCCTTAAATTATCATCATTTATAAATGAAATTTTTGTGTCATGTGTCGTTATTTCTGTGTGAATCTTCTTAAATGTAAACTTTATTTAGTAGAACCTAATACCATTAATTTAGTATCCTTTGTGTATTAATTGGAAATTTTTTATGTTCATGAACTTGAAATTTGAAACCCCCTTAAGGGTGTATCACGTGATTTCTTTTAATAACTATTTATATTTTTTTAAAAACCCCCGATGAGGTGTGTTGTATTCTAAAATGTGAATGTATTGTTAAAATGGTGTGTGGTAGGAGGTTTCACATCACTATGTTATACTTTAGTGACCAAACCACCTCTATTATGGATCCAACTATATGAATCCATATAAAATTTATCTTAGCATGTAATGTTTCATATAATTTCATATATGGTTTTATCTACCATGGGAACACCACCTGGTCTTAATGTATTAAAAAAATTATTATTTCTTCTTTGTAATGGAATGTACCACTTAATGTAATAAATAACCTGTTATGGGAATAGACATGTTATTTATAAAATTGAAATGGTAAATGGGAATAGACCTTCTAGAGTATACTTGTCTGAATATGTGGAAATCATAAGTACATGCTCAACTTTAGTTCATTTTACTTGAATTATGTTGATCCATTCATAAGGACATGGCTATTATATTATAATTGAATTTAAATGGTTAAATAAACTATGATACACATTGAGTGATACTCAGGATCCATTTTTGGGATGTTATACTATTAAACATTATATGTACTATGGGTGATAGTTGGGCTTCCTTTTTATGAAACTACAAGGATGAGATCATATGTAACTTGAGTTGTGGTACACCCGGAATGATACTTGGTATGTCATGGATAGGCTCACCATGCATATTTTCTTCCTACATTAGTGTTATAAGTTCCCTATATGAGATCACATGGATGGTCTCAGTGGTGATATGTTTACACCATGCGACTAGCGATACTCAGACCCCTATGTAAGATACTATGGATAGACTCAGTGGTTTTTGACATCTCACTATACTGAGAGACATACTTGGGAGTCCATTTATGGATCTCCTTGTAAAGATTATAATGGTGATGGGTATTTATAGTTCCCCTGATGAGACACATAATATTCAATTCATGGATCTCCTTGGATGGGCTCAGGATGCCTCTTATTAAACTATAATGACAACCATATGAACAAATACAAATAATGGACAATTGTTATCCCAAGATGCATCCACCAAGACAAATCAAATAAATGGGGGTGTGGTCCCTCACTTGGTACTTTCTCCATAATGAATTATCTTCATTAATCCTGTATCATATCTATACAGGTTTAGTTTAGTCGAGACATTCCAGATTAAGAAGAAGCAAGTAAGGACAGTTAGTTATCCATTAGGAACACGATGATACTTGATATGTTTATTTATTTATTTATCTTCTATTAATTATTATCCATGAACATGGTCGCATTTTATTCTCGTATACTAGTTTTTTCATTAGATGCTATTGGTGTTTTCCCACTCAGTATATCTCACACCCCGCTCTGACCACCATTCAACTTGGGTACCCAAGCACATCTCATGTTCGTGGGTCCTCTAGGTTAGGCTTATGTTGTTATGCATGTACCTAGGATTTAGGAGAACAAGGTTGTGCTAGGGACATATCTGCTCATATAGTTAGTCTATTGGATTTTCATCTTTTTTAATTTTATTGTATGTTATACCTTTTCCCATGTGTTGTAGCTACATCTAGACATGCATTCATAGATGTATATGTGGTGTTGACCACTTTTATTCTCTCATTATTTTTATCTTCTTCTACTCTATATCTTTTGTATACTACCTTTTCTATTTCCTGTTGATTCATATCTGATATACCAAATTTCTACCCTCATCGTGAAGATATAGTGTCCCCACCATACCTTATTTATACCCTCACTTCTAGTCGGAACCCTCAGGCATATTGGGAGGAATTCTTGAGGCCATGTGGTGACTACTCCGGCTGTTGGTTTAGTAGTATGTCGGGCGGAGACATTACAAAAAGATCCATTGAAGAAAAATGACACCTTTGGTATTTGAGTAGAGGAAACATTACAATAACTAGAGTGAGAATTGGAATCAGGAGGGATATATACATGTTTATTGTTTTAATAATTTTTTAGTGAGTCTTATTGTAACAATATATAGATAATAAGTTTGTTATGGGGTCATTTAGTGACACCCACATTTTGATATATCAATTTGATTAAAAATTAAAAATACCTTATGTATTTTGAGGGATTTAGATATTTAGATAGGTTTCCAAAGGTTAGTGGTAAAATAATGAAGGAATAAATATATAGTGGGAAAATATATAATTTTTTATATATATCATCAGGTTCATAGTTTTTTGGGTTGTGGTACCCAATGAAATATATTTTGATGGGGTTTCCCATGATGGTACAACGATGGGTCAGTGGCTATTGATGGTTGGTCGATGGGATAACAGGTACCTAGTGGGTCTATACAAGGTATTGAATTGTCACTTATTATTTAATTCATTAAAACATCAATTATAATCAATTTAATGGTTTTAAAAGTATATGAACACTCATCCACCATCTATCAAATAGCCATGACACCCCTGCACCACATTTATCTCCCTTAGAACATAATTTCTTCATCATCTAAAACCCATAAAAATTATTTTTTCTCTCATTGGATTAGTGGTGGTACATTTAGGCTTTAACTTTTTTTCCCTCATGATTTTACAATTCTATATCGAAAATCTCTAAATTTGGTTTTTTTCCCTAAATTAGGGATTTACACTAATTGAGGCCGAAAATCTCAAGGATATTTGATGAGTGGTATGTTATGAGGGGGAAGTGGGTGGTCCCAAAATCCAATCAATATTTTCTATGAGTTTTAGGATTTTTATATTTTTGAGGTGTTTTTGAGAGAGTTTAAGAGACCCTAAATAGAACGCAATGTTGTTCCCTTGCTTGTACAATGATGGATAAAAGATATATATTGATGGTCAGTCCTCTAAACTATATCCCATGATATAATTATCATTAATGGACATGTTTCCTTGGGAATATAGCGAGAAACCTTGGAACTTGAACCCACATGGGGAGTCATTGTCTATGACTTGAGTTAGTGGGTCTGATAAAGAATATTTAAGGAGATCTTACCAATGTGATGCTTACATATATTCTAGGACAGTTGTAAAATAACCTTATGATTTGAATTTGATATATTTAATTTCCACTTTGGTTTGACCATTATAATGTGGGTATTGATATGGTAATCTATGTCATGTTAATGGAGTCTGGGATTGACCTAACTATGCCTAGATGTACAATATAATAGACATGAGTAAGATAGTAAGTAAATTGGATTCTATTGAACTAATTCAAAGAGTGATAACTCATTCACCATAGTTATAGCTATTTTATGGTTTCTATTATGGGAAATATTACTATTCATTTTCCCATGTTTATGGTTTTTTATTGAACGTAATCCTTTAAACTTTGATTGTGATTATTATTTATGATATTATTTGTTTGGCCTCTTGTTTGATGATGTTATTAGTGATAATAAAATCATTATTAATGATTATATTATTAACTATAATTAATTCACTAATTTTTTTGGATTACATAATTATTGATAATTAATTTACCATTATTTATGATTGTTTCATTGGTTTTAAATCATTCACCTTCATTATGATAATGTTATTAGAGAAAATTTGTTCACCATTTTTAATGATTATGCTTATTGTGATCACCCATTCACACATGTTATTATTATTAATACTGTGATAACCTATTCACCCATATTATGTTTATGTTTATGGGGATAATATGTTCACCATGGATTTTTTAGGATTTTGGTGATAACCAATTCACACATGTTTTGTTGTCGGAGATATCCCATTCACCCAGGTTCGTTATATGAGTAGTGATAATCCATTCACCCATACAATTTATTTTAATTGTAAAAACCCAATAACTGTAATTATTTTTATGATAATGGTGATAAAACCATTAACTTTATCATAATTTATTATAAGGATAATTTATTCACCTTCACTATTGTTGAATATAGTGATAAATTGTTCATCTATTCTTATTTTAGGATATGTGATGACCCATTCAATCATACTCTATAATTGGTGATACATCATTATTATCATTAAAGGTGATATCCAATTCACTCTCTAATAGTGACCAGGCTATTAGAGTACACATCCCAATTTTGAACTAGGTAAATCATGTATGATCATTCATGAAAGTGTCAATATAGTACCCCTTGATATTATATTTGTCATATTATGATATTTTTCTATCATAAAATATTATTTATACACCCATATATTAATAGAGTTTTTTGGGAAATCAAAATTTTACCATTGATAATATTTATCACACCCCATAATTATACCTTATAGGGAACACATACTTCATGGATTAGAATGTGGGTATGTGCAAGGGACTTATGGTAGATATGTATATTTTATTATTCATGCAATTACTTATTTTAATACTCCCAAATCATGTTTATTTTTTATATGATTATTTTTATGTTTTATAATAGAAAATTATTTTTTTGTGAAACAATGCAGAGTGTTGGATTGACTGTTAGTTATAATAAATCGACTATATGTGAACCCAATCAACTTCATGAACAATGTACTAACAATTTTTAATAGGTGATCAACTATGAGAGATCCAATCAACATAGTATATAGAAAATTAACTATTTTAAAGTGAGTCATTGACTGTACAAAGTGTTTTCAATCGATTGTGGCTCTCAATTTACCTTGGCAGATTTTTTTGGATTTCTATGATTGATTGAACATTAATTTTAGCCTATTGTATAGTTATTGGACATATATTGAAGCTTCTATGTGAAGAAATTATACACCAACCTAATGTATTAATAAATATTAATTAATGATCATCTTCAATTGTTGATCTACTTTAAGAATATAAGGACATATCATAATAGTTGATTGCACACATAATGGGAACAACCTTTAGTAAGTCATAGTCACCAACCAATAAACCTAAAGTATCAACATATCATTTATAAGATTCCAATGGATATATTTGGAGTATAATTAAGGGGCCATATTAGTTGAGGAATTTTAGTATGAGGATACTTTTTATTATTAGTTAACAATAGATATTAGGATTAGATTATTCTATAAATAAATGGATATATTAAAATTATAAATATGATAGGTGATAATATTATCCCACTTAGATCCATAACACTCAGTTTATATGTGTGACATTGATAAAATATAATGAAACCCCAAATAACTAATAAATATTCTCCTAAAATAATTGGAAGATCATAAGAATATAGGGGAACCATGGTGGTTATCCAAATATGATTAGAGAAGAGTTTCATCATAATTCATATTATACTTTACCCTATCTCTGAATTTGATTAATATAAAAGTATTTCATTATTTTATATTATATATTTTTATCTCATAATATTGATCCATGAAGAAGAGTATTGGGATACTCTTACATTTGTTTCCTTCACATTTTTATCTCATGAGTAACTGTGGAAGAGGGCTTGCTATATGTATGAATTTTTGGTGTTTAGTTATATACCAGTATACCTGATCTAGGATGAACATATATTTATTATGAATAAACTTTCTGGGAAGTGGTTTATTTTCATGCAGAAAGGACTAGGTTTATCCATGGAAATAAACCTCTTGTTTTTAAATTCCATTCTCTGGTTTTATTCTTTTTATTCACTACCGTATTTTTTAATGAGTATTTTAAAAACCATTCTTGTAAAATAAAACTATGATAATTATAATTTATCAAATATATATATATATACTATTTTTTAAAAGTATAATAATTTAAATTGTTAATGTAATTTAATTTGTTTTAACAGGGTATTGATCAAAACCTTTGAAAAATTTGTTTTAATCACCAAATTTAATATACCTACTATATTTAATAATTGGGATGTTTTTTAGTTAAGGGTTTTTTAAAACAATATAAAAAAATATTATTATTGGGAGATCAATTCACCCACCCCCTCTTGGTAATTCCTCTAATACCATCATTTCATGTCAGAGTAAATTTATATTAATTCATATTCTCTGTGTTAACCTATTTATTAACATTAATTTTTTTACATTGATCAATTCCTAAGAGAAAGTTCACAACTTCTGATTATTTAATATTTTGTATTTAATAATTATTCAATAAATGAGGGACATTCTAATAATCTACATCTTAATTTTATTTGGCAAAATTTTTCCCATGGAAGATTAAAATGAAAATTCACCTTGAGAGTTTGGGATTTCACTTTTGGGGAACAATAGAAGATCAATAAGATAAATGAAAAAATAACTAAGAAGGACTGGATTCATTCTACTAAGGTAATATATGATTTTAACTATAAATAAATGAATAAATTATTTTTTTAAGATAAAATGAATTCAGTCATGTGTATGCATGATATACTATCTTTCTAATCTTGGATACCCTAGCTATGTCTCAGGAGATCACATAAAATAATAACAAAATGTTCTTGAATACATAAACTACATAATATGATATATTTAAATTTATTTCTTATGAATCTATTATTTAAATTTATTAATGGTTCAATGAGATCATAAATATAATGATTTCACTAGTATGGTCCATGGATGGGAAAAAACATTGGTTGAAAGCTTTGAATGTTTCTCCTAACAGGTGGAGAATCACTGTGTTTTCCATTACATAATCATATAAAATTAATTAATTGAATTTTAAGGAGATAGTTGGAAAACTAATTATATATGAGAAAGAACATAAATTTTACAATGAAGATGTTGAATTGTAAAACCCCAATATTTTAGAATATATTTCTCTTTAAAAATGTTATTTTGTCTGATAGCTTATGATGCATGTGACACTGAACTAATAAAATCAATTCCTTTTCAAAGTATTAATTAAAATATATTATAATACAATTAATGAAATTATTATTAGTAAAAATACTATAATAATAATTACTTTAATTATTCTTATCTCAACATAAATATTTTGTTTAATATTCATTATTTTATTCATTAATATATATGTTTTATTTTAAATATAAATCATTAAACTATAAAATTTTCATTAAAATAACTGAACATTATTTTTTAAATTCATCTTGTTAAATTTATCATAGGGTTAGTTTTTTATATATTTTGGAAAACGTTTATTTTTCAATAAATAATAAAAAATACCATTTTTACAAATACCGTAAATTTGATGACATAATTATTATATATGCCTAACTGAAAAATATGTGAACCATTTTTCATGCCAAAATATGAGTTTAAGGAGTAGAAAAAATTATTTAAAACTATTATATTGAATATAGAAACAAATTCTTGACTTGTTGAATCTTAACTAACATTTTTTTAATAAAAAACACTTTTTGATTATTTTCCATTACTAAAGTGTTTCAATGCTTCCAATAAATTTTGAAATGGTTATTTTATAAATAATTTATTTAAAAATAGGACACTAAAGTCATGTTAATGATCACTACTCAATATTATTGACCCTAAATTAGTATAAATTAATTTTTTAAAATAAATATATACTTTCTCTACTAATGGTTTTAATGTATGTTTTAGCACCACCGCTTTTTAATAAGTAACCCTTTATTTATGTTTTCTAAGTATGTAATTTAATTGGGATATGGTTGGTAGGGTTTGTATGAGTATTAGAAATAAATTCATGATTCTATATGGGTGTATAGTTTGAGCACATTTAGTATAAATTGTAGAACACCTCTAGGAAACCGTGAAAAGTGAAACAATGGGATATGGGTAGCTATATGTTTAGGTGAATGATTTGGCCGCCACATAGTAATAAAATTAAAATATAGAGACATATTTAATGTAAATTTTTGTTCATGGATGTTCAAACCATGTGATCAAACCATGTGAGTGGTGTTTTTGGGAATTGGTTAGCTCACAGTTTTGGGATGGTTTTCCTAACCGTGCACCGAAACCGTGCAATGTTAAAAACAAGATTTGAAAATTTTGGATCTAATTCATACTTGACTATAAAAAACCCATTTTCCAACTACAATAACCTAAATTTATTTTCTCTCCTCCCAATTTCTATAAAGATCTTTTCCCTTGTTCCAAGATCTATCCATTGGTGATTCGTTGTGCATTAGAGGCCCAAATTCTCTAGAAAGTGATTGTTGTTATTGATTTTCCATAGTTTTATTCTTCTTCCCTATTTTAGATTCATGGATGTAATTTTTTGTTGATAGATACATGTTATTTGATCCTATAATGATGATATATTTCTATTTTTATGTTATAGACCAAGTTATTTTATATGTTTTTTGTAGTTCCAATCTGGTATTATTGTAGATTTTTTTTCGTTCTTCATTTTATCCTATGTATGTTAGGTAGTTGGGTTCAATCTCAAATCCTTTTATTATAACATGATTCCCTAGTTTAATTTTCATTTTAATTGATTTAAATTTGTTGTGAAATTTATGTTCAATGCTTGGTAGGATTCCTTGTTAGTGATGGTTTGGAGAATTATAAAAATGGTAATTGTAAAAAGTGCATTATTTCATGATTTTAAAATGATTTTTTAAAATATGGCATGATTTGGATTCATGGAAACGATTTTATAAAATAGTTTTCAATAAAAAAATATTTATTTAAATTCCTTTAGATGATTGGTTAAGGATGGAATTTAGCTAAATTTATTGGCGTGTTCTCATTTTCATTGTCGTGACCATGTTGAGGGGACATGTTCAAATGAAGCACTTATTTCATGGTTACCTTCTGATGATATGGTAGATTAATGAGAGACCACTCATGAGTATGGATCAATCACATATGAATTCATATGTGTTTTTTTAGAAATATGGAACCATGTATTGGGTATTATAATGGAATGAGAAATGTTTTAGAGGAATAGTTTAGTAGTTTCCCATGGAAATGGTTTTGGTATGGAAAACTATTTTAGTATGAAAAATGTTTATCATTGAAATGTTTTGGTTTTTATATAAATTATGTTCACATTTATTTGTGTAAATTGTTTTATATAAATGTGATAAAATGTTTTATTCTAGTGGTTTGAGTAGGTAAGTCATGTCGTGAAAACTTACTGAGTTTTATACACACCCCCTACATGGGAACTATTGTTTATTTGTTGATGTTGAATATCAAGACCCAAGTAAAAAAGAGATTTTTCATTTATTTAGTGATTCTTAATGAAACTTTGATCATGGATTGTTCATTTAGAGCTTAGATAATTTTTTGAACTTTGGATTTTAGGTCTTTGGTTATCTCTAAGTCATTCGTTCATGGATTTTTTATTACACATTCATATGGTTCGTGGATGTAGTTTTTTATTGTCGTCTATTGGTATTACTTTGAGTTGTATAACATGGTTCTCATGTGTCATATATTGGGTTTTTTGGTTATTGTGTTTTAGGTTGTTTTTTCCATTCAAAGAGAATCTTTTCCCCTAATTATGAATAAATCCGTTGGAATTTATTGCAAGACTTTGGTGTCTTGGGTATTCATCTAAGGCCAAGTAACAATTTTTCCCTCCCCTCAATCAAATGAGAAGGGTAATGTTAAAAATTTATCAGTCCTGGCCGACCTATCTTTCATTTTGGAACATATGGTTTTACTAGGTTTGGAAATATATATGGAAAATAATTCTTGTTTAGTCCTTGAGTTGGTATGCTAAAAAAGAGTAGGATAATAGTGACTTGAAATGTGGACCATAAAAAGGAATAGATAACCAAATTGGGCTAAAAATCACGTTATTAGGGAGTTGGGTATATAAGTGTTCTGATACACATATACCAGTTCTAACCACATTTTCATGGGTTTATCTAATGAGAAGTGTAGGAAATTCATTGCCGAAATGAATTTACACATGGAGAACATATTTAATTTTCACTAATGATTTATGATTTTGTAGAAAAAAGAGTTTATTTTTGAAAAGTTATGAAATATTTTTCAAATGTATGATTTTGAAAATGATGTTAGTTGTATTTTGAAAATGGAATGACTTTAAAAAGGCATCCTGGAATTTTAAAAAAATTGATTGAATGTGGATAAATGATGAATTATACAAAGCATGATTGTGACATGTATAATGGGGTAAATTTGAAACTATTAAAAATTATGTTTCTAGAGAGTGAGATATAATATAATTATTTTACATTATAGAAAATTCACTGGTCAGGCATAGAAAAAACTAACTAGAAGAGGCTGTTGAGAATGTCGTTTCACCTGAGCCACATGTAAACCACTAGATGGTTCAAAATATTGTCTATTTTTTAATGTTTTGGATAGAGGGAATTGTAGGTATAAACCATATAAATTTGATTAGTCCATTCATTTTATGATGTATAATCCACCCATCTTATGGGGTTAATCATAATCAGATTAGGAATATGTGTTTTTGAATAGGATGAATCAAATCCTCAATTTCCTGGGCACACTGACTGAGTTGAAATTCATGTTATTGATGTAAATGTATTAGGATCTTTCAGGCTATTGGTGGTTTTTATATATTCTAGATAAAATAGACCATGGAATAGCATTGTAGGATTTTTCCAAAATTATTCCAAGAAAATCTATCCTCACAGGTTCTAGATTGATAGAATGATATATTTTTTCATCTTGAAATATAAGAATCGACTAGTGATAGAATTTAAGGCTAAATTTGTGAATTTATTCAACTTTTCACCCAATGTTTCTACAAGTTCTTTCTTTATGGTATTCATTTTTGAGTTTGGTTAGAGGAATGATATTTTCTAAAAAATCATTCATTATATAATGGATTATATAGAGATAGTCATTAGAGATATGGTGGATGAAAGGGACATATCAGGAACTATAGAAGGTGGAAGAATCTTGATATCTATAGAAAATGGTGGGAACTCTAATATTGGGACCAAGAGAAAGAGGGACACCAATTTCCAAGGAAGTGGTGTGACTCATAATTAGAAAGTTGGATTAGTGAATCCTCTTCTAAAACAAAAGTGTAAACATAGATGTTTTCAATGTGGTTAGTTTGACCACTTAAATAGATATTGTATAAAACCACCTAGATCACACCACAATTACATATAAATTTGGAATCTTTAGTGCACTTGTCAACGTGCTCCAAGCCCAGGTTCATGGGACACATATCATATTTTGAAAATCAAGTATTATTAATTGGGAAGAGGGAAGTATAATATATACCATAAAAATTTTATATAGACATGGTTATTCTAGGAATACTAAGACTCCTCAACAAGAGTAATCTTAAAAGGAGATCAAAGAGCACTGTGCAGTGAGTAACCAATTATATGGGGCTGAGAAAGTTATAGCGGATGATCAATCTAGACCATCAATAGTGAGAGTTATGATTCTTTTGAAGTCCCCCTTATGAAAACATTATTTGATATGGGTGCCTCCCATTCTTTTATTTCTTCATGTGCTATTTATATTCTAGGAATTCATATTAAGATGCCGCCTTATTTTTTGATACATGAAACTATAATTGGCTGAAGAGAACATTAAACCTTTTTGTGATAAGAGTTTTCTATAAAAATTGATGGAGGTGAGTTGATATGGGATTTGTCTTTTCTTGAGATGGATTTCAATGACATAATCCTACGTATGGATTGGTTGAATTGGTTCAAGGCTAACATCCATATCTATACACGAAGTTTTAAATTTACGATTGATGATGGTGTCAAGAATATCTTCAGAGGAGAGTGGAATGCAAAGGATAGTGTTGTGGGGATGTTGGAACCAACAATTGGAACCATATTATACCAATTAAAATATTTGAATTTAGTATAGTTGGATAATACCCCGAGTAACATTTTTCCAGTAGTTGTGGATCAGTTTTTGAATATTTTTTCAAAAATTTTCTCAGGGTTTCCACTCAAGATAAAAGTAGATTTTATGATTTATATCTTGATTAGGACTAGTCCTATCACACTTAAATCATATTGGATGGAAGAAACAAAATTAAGGTAATTGAAAGTGAATTTGGTAGAGCATGATCTCAAAGGGTTTATTCAGCCAATCCCATATTATTCGAAAGCACTGATCTTGTTTGTGAAAATGGAAGAATGAACTCTATGGATTTTTTTGGACTATTTTAATCTCAACTAAGTTACGATGAACAATAAGTGTCCACTTTCATGCATTGATGACCTGTTCGTATAGTTAATGGTATTCTGATGGTTCTTGATGATTTGATTGAAATTAGGATATCATCAATTATGAGTTTAATGGATGATATTCCAATGATAGCTTTCAGAAGTAAATATGGCCATTACAAGTATGATGTTATTCATTTTGGACTTAGAAATTCACTACCATTCATTGTGGAAATTATTAATCAAATATTTTTGTGGTATATGGAATTTTTTATGCTATTGTTCATGGATGATATATTTCTACATTCAAGGACAGGAGTTCAGCATGATAATTACTTAGGAATAGTATTGGAATTTTTTTGGGATCATTATACGTATTCCAAACTATCAAAGTGTGGTTTTTTTGATTCAATAGGTCTATTTCCTTTACCATGTTATATATGATAGGAGTTATTCTAGGGATATTGAAATGATATTAGATTTTATCTCATGGAAAACTCCAATGAATGTATCTGAGATACACAGTTTCCTTGGTCTTACTAGTTATTATCGACATTTTGTCTGTGAATTCTCATGACTATCATCCCAAATTACTGATTTTATAAGGAAAAATTTTACATTCCCTTGTAATAAAGAATTTACAAGGACTTTTTCAAGATATTAATTCTCTCCTTACATTATCACAATACTAATAATTTCAGAATTAGGATAGGGTTATGTGGTGTTTTTTTATGCTTCGTAATCTAGTTTGGGTAGTTTTTTCATTTATAAGGATAAGGTTGTTGAATATGTATCAAGAAATTTACTATATTATAAAAAAAAGTACCCCAAAAAACTCTTTGGAGTTTTATAATGTATTTAATGATTTGAATACCAGTCCTTATTACATATTTGGTGAGAAATTCATCGTGTTTATGGATCATAATTGCCTGAAACACATTTTCTCAGAAAGATAATTTAACCCGAGATAAATAAGATGGTGGAGTATCTTCAAGTGTTTGAATTTGACTTCCTATATACACTGGGTAATGGAAATTTGGTGGTAGAATCATTTAGTTAGAAATCATATAGAAAATTTGTGAAAGAGGCTTCAAATCAATAGTAGTTGTTGTCGGAGATGGAAAACATGCACTTTGATAATGGAGACTAAGGTAGTGTTTTAGTTTTAGGTTTAGTTTCTTTTGTTCTGGATTTGGTTGAGATGTTTAAGGAGGAAGAAACTTGTGATTCTAAATGAGTGGCTATAAGGTGTAAACACAATGTCGGGGATACCATTGAGGGTTGGAATCTAGTTTGAAGTTCAATGTTGTGGTTTCATGGTCGGTGATCATACCTTTGGCATGTCTGGAATAACTTCTCCATGTTTACAATAATTTGAGATGGTCTGTTCATCCTAGAATAAAAAAGATGTATAATTAAATGAATAAAAATTTTTGTTTGGTTGGAATGAAAATAAACTTGGTTCAGTTTTATCAAGATGACTCAACCATCCGAAGGTTATGGAGAATCACTAATGGCCATTGGGTAAGTTGTAGTCTTTAAATATTACTAATTTGAAATAGGAGCTCATAACCATGGTTTTTGTGATGAGACTCCCTAGGAATGTATAGACACATGATTCCATATGGGTGATAGTTTATCATCTCAAAAAGTAATCCCATTTCATCCCTATTCATAAATCATAGATGTTGTTGGACATCACTAAAGTCTATATCCAAGAATTGGTCAATGGGAATGGCTTACCAGAATCAATTGTATCAAAAACCGATCTATGGTTTACATCTTATTTCCATAAATCCATATAGAAATCCCTTGGGGTTTAGTGAAGTATGAGTATGGAGTATCCTCCCTATATGGATGGTCAATCCGAAAGATGATACATACATTGTAAATAATTCCTCGGGCTTGTGTAGTGGATTTATGTGGCTATTTGGAAAATAATATACCATTTGTGGATCTCTCACATAACCATAGTTATCAGTCCACAATATATATGGCTTTTTTTAACGCATTGTATGGGATTCCTTTTTTTCTACATATTACTGGGTGGAAATTGGTGAGACTTCACTAGTTTGACCAAGCCTTGTCCAATATACATTAGAGATGATTCATTTGATAAGGAAAGGGATGGAGATAGCCCTAAGTTGTAAAATAATCACAAGTGGGTCTTCATCTATTATCATTTTCCTTTGAGGTTAGTGGTCATGTGTTCTTCAAAATCTCTTCAAGGTTTGGTCATTGTCATTTTAGGAATCATGGAAATGTCCAAAATACATTGGCCCTTTTGAGATATATAAGGGGGTTGGTGAGCTGGAATATCTGTTGGATTTTCTACCATGGTTCAGTATTGTTTATAATGTGTTTAATGGATCTTAGTTGAAAAGGTTTTAGACGGATCCTAACCATGTGATTCAGTGGGATCACATTTACCTAAAGCCAGATTCTTTTTTCGTTCATGTGTGAGTTTGGATTTTGGATTGGAAAGATAAAGTATTTCATGGGAAAATAATTGTTTTAGAGTAGGGTTTTAGGCAACATGGTCAGATTCAATATGAAACATGGGAATTGGAAAATGAAATAGTATAGTAGTAGGCTAATCTCATTCAGGACAATGATGGTTTTCCACCTTCCATGGACGGAATAGTAAAAGGTGAGGGGAATTTAGCACCACCAGTTTCAATTTAGTACCCTATTATTTATAAATTTATTATATTTAATGTAATTGGGTTTATCTAGTGATATTTTAGAGGAGTTTTGAAATATTTTTTTGGATTTTATGTAGGTTCACTATTTGGACACAGTTAGTAGAAACCATGAAACACCTCTAGGAAACCGTGCAAAGTGTAATAGTGTACTCTAGGTAGGTGCATAGTTTGGCCAAATTATGTGACACTGTAGAGTAATTGTGCATTGAATGGACAGAGGGGAAACGATGGTTTATTCTTTCATTGTCAAACATTATAAATAAGCTCTATGAATGGTGTTTATGTGTTTTGGATGTCGCTCGGTTTTCCAAACCGTGCACCTAAACCATGCACCATTTAAAAAAGATTCAAAAAATAGTGTTTCTATTTCATATTTTCCTCTAAATCTCTACTTTTTTCGTAAATATACCCTAAATCGATATCATCCCCTCCTAATGGTGGTAGATCACATTTCCCTTCATCTAGGAGAAATCTGTTGGTGATTCTTTGTGTGTTGGAGGCCGAGATTCCTTGGTAAGTTCCTGTTCATATTGGTTTTCCTCAGTTTTCGTCTTCTTTCATATCATGGATTCGTGGATATACATTTTTGGGTTATATACATATTTTTTTTGATAATCCTGATGATATATATTTTTTTATGTTAGACAATAAGATCTATGGTGTATTTTTAGAGTTTCAATATGGTTTTGTTGAAAACAATTGTCCCTTTTTAATTTTTTGGCTATGTTTCTGAGGTAGGTTGCTTCACTTTTGACTCCCCTTATTATAAATTGATTTATTGGTTTCAAATTGTTTTAATTGATTGGAATTTATTTTGAAATTGATGTTAAAACCTCGTTAGAATCCCTCTTTAGTGATGGTTTGGAAAAATTTGGAAATTGGTTGTTGTGAAAAGTACATTGTTTCATTATTTTAAAATAATGTTTTAAATTATGGATCCAAATTCATTTATAGAAATGGTTTGATATTAATTTTTTAAATAATTTTTTTCAAATTGATTTAAATTATTGGATTGGAATGGAATTTGGATAAATTGATTGGTGTGTGTTTATTTTCATTGAGGTGACCTTGTGGAAGGAGAATGTGTCAATAAGGCACATAGTATATGGTTACACTATTATGAATTAGTAGATTAGTGAGAGACCTCTTGTGAGTATGTTACTATCACATGGTCATGCATGGTAGGTTGTATGAAAATATGGAACCGTGTAATGGGTATTATAATTGATTGAGAAATGGTTCAATCTAATTGTTTGGTTGCTTCCCTTTCAAATGATTTTGGTTTTGGAAAAATATTTTAGTATGAAAACTATTTTTCCTAGAAATGTTTTGTCTTTGATATAAAACACATTATTTTTTTATAATATTTTTATATAAATATTCTAACATGTTTTATCCTACAACATTTAATAGGTAATTCAAGTGGGGAAAACATACTATCTTTTACACTCACCCCTGTTTGGGAACTTTTTTGTCCTTAAAGATGTTTTATATAGAGACACTGTTAAATGTAAGGAATATCATTTCATTAGTGATTCTTGATGATACATTGAGCATAGATTATTGAGTCAGAGCTTGGAGCATGTTTTTATCTATATATTTTTTGTCATTTTTTGTCACTGAGTCCTTGGTTATTGTTTGTGCTTTATAATATGATATTGTTCATTGTTGTTGTTTGGTATTGAGGTTTGTTGGTATTACTTTTAGTTATATTTCATGGTACTCAAGAATCATGTAGTGGTTATTTTGTCTTTTTGTTTTGTTTTAAAATTAAAGGAAAAAATGATCCCCTAATCTTTAATAAATCCATCATAATTTATTCTTAGTTTTTTGTGTTATGGGGATGTCACCTAAGGCTGACTAGAAATTTCACCTTATCTCTAGCCACCGGGTAGGGGTGGGATGATACAAGATTTGTATATAGATATTATAATTAATTTATACCACATCTAGGATATTTTTTTAGTAGAATTAATTTTTTATTTGGAGTCAAAAAAATTATTATTCGGTTTCATTAAAAAATTAAATTTTTATCCATAATGAATAGTTACCATGGTAAAAGTCTTATTTATAAGGAAAGGGGTTAAAGGGTTAAATTAAGGGGTTAACTATACAGATAAGGATTAAAATATGTCAATAAACATTCTTCTATCTCTTTTTTTTTAATTTTTTTTATTTAACATTGATATCTTGGAATATATGATAATTTTGAGCCACTTTACTTTGGTAATACATATATTATATAATGAAGTTTCCAATATTTATAATATTTCTACCATACTCAATTATAAAAGGGGAACTCATATTCTCACTTATCTACACCAATTTAAATCTCTATTTTGGTAAATCTCTAAGAAAATACCTTCATAATCTTTCTCCACACATCTTAGATTTCATGTCATTATCAAAAGAATTTCTCCTAGAGGAATAAGTTCTATGCTAAAGGGAGATACCCTAAGAAGAGGTAATTTTCATTACAGATCTATTTCGACTTACATTCTTCCATAACTATATCCAAATATTATATAACAATATAATTTTTTTGAATATATTTTATTTAAATTAATGATATTTTTATGCTAATGTTGTAGTTAAAAAATTCCCTTTATATCTAATGGAAAATAAAAAACATCCTCATGTGTGCATACAAACTAACATATCCATGAGGCGATGTATTTTATTTTTCATCATAATCTCTCATGGATGATAATATACATGGATTTAATAGATATATATTATTCATTTAATATAATTTATATTCTTTATGTGTAAAATATTTTTAACTTTATAACCCTCCCATCCATTGGAAAAAACGAAATATTGCTTATTCTTACGTGTGGACTACCACCTGCATGAAACAATGTGATTCATTTTTCATTTCCACATAACATGGATGGTAAAAAGGATGAATTTAATGAATATATAAAATATTTATGATATTATTATTAATATAAGATGATATATTTTTATTTACCTTTCATTATATCCATTTGCTGGAAAATGAAAACATCACTTGTATGTACATATAAACAACTGTCTTTATAATGTGATGTATTCCATTTGTCATAAGAAAATTATATAAATGCTTATAAAATTGAATATAATAAATAGATTTTATAATTGTGAAATGATTAATATTCTTAAGATGATGAAACCATGAAAATGTTTCAAGTACTATAACTATCAAACTGAAGCATGTTGAGTCTAACGTTCTCTTTTTGACTTTTATGACTTGTTTTGGAAATCACAAATGTATTAATACATTCTTATAGTACTGAATATGCTTATCATACGGAATATTTTTATCGTACTAACTCTTTCAAATTGTACTAACACTATCAATCGTACTGACACTGTCAATCGTACTAACTCAGTCAATCGTACTGACTTTTTTGAATCATACTCACTTTGTATCATATCGATACATTACACTATGTAATACTTATAGTAATCATATTTTTATCACATGATTGTTTTTATCCTTTATTAACATATTTCAATCATACCCATGTTTATCATCTTCATACTTCTTTTGTTTTAACCAAAACAATGTCATGGAATTAGTTATAAACTAATCAAAACAATTTCGTGTTTTCTGTTTCATTATGACCGTTATAATGTCAGGTGTCCATGTCCCTCCGAGTTTTACAGAGAAATATGACTATTGGAGGAAATGTGACTATTGAAACCTGAGGCCTATAAATAGGAGTTCATTTGAAACATAGAACAACTAAAAGACTTTGATCATTCTATGCTTCTATCATGTTCTAGAGAGAGACGATGTTCCTTCTCTCTTGCTTCTTCTGAAAGCCTTGAGATTAAAAAACACGAACGGCTCATTCTTAGTTTTTGTATTTCATTAAGTGCTTTGATCTTCTTTTTGTGACCAATCATTGAATCGATATCATTCAATTTTTTGAAAGACAGAGGTGCTGATTACCTGCAAAATCAAGGGCTTGTGGGGATAACAAGACAGACGTTCCAATCATCATATCGAGGGCTTGCGGGGATAGCAAGAAAGACATACCAATCATCGTATCAAGGGATTACCAAGGTGGGGATAAGATAGTCCTCAAATCCTAGGTGAAAGTATAACTGTTATCTTTGGGTCAAAATAATTGTAATACTTTTACAGTTTTGCTGCTGCTTGTTTTAAGAAAGGGAATTGTATTGGTTTCCTTTCATCATTCCATATTCATTTGTAACTTTTTCAATTACAATCATACGGTTACATATTATATCGATTGATTCTATAATATTTATGGTATAATCCTTCAATAATTTTTTACTCTGATTATTTTATTCATCTTGAATACAATTTCTTTACATTTCTTATTACATCATATCATACCTTTATATTCAATACAATTGTGGTTATTTGTTTTTATTTGAATTTATTAGTTTAAGATCTTTTAAACTAATTTCTTATGTGTTTAAACACAATGTTTTAAACCTAAAAGTCACACCCCTATAGTATTATTCCATCTAATATAGATATTCATCTATATATCGATCCAACAAAGCATGCATGGGAAATGAAACAATTAACAAACAAATATAGATTTTATTAAAGAGTTCTAAATAAATAGGTAATTGAAAATTATAAGGAATTAATATATTTTTAGATATGTATCAATATTGTTATTTTATATATGTATTGGAAATATAAATTTATTATACATTAAATTAAGCACACGTATAATGAAAATCAGGATTTCATGTTTTGATTTATATAGGAATCCCCTTTCCTTTTGTGATTGTCTATGTTAAATTTTCATTGAGGGAAATAATATTGTTCTTAGACTTTAAACCCTGTATATTATCAACTAATATGATTATTATATTTGTTTTTCATGTATTCCTTTCATTACTTATTATTTTTTACATAAAATGACATGTAAAATGTTTTTAAGAACACCCACCCTTATTTTCTATTTTGGTCAAGAATATTTTCCTTCCATATCCAAGTTAGTCAAATTATATTATTTGAATTTTTATCTATATATAAATTATTTAACATTTCAATTTTCAAAATCTATTATATTTTTTACTTTTTTTAAAATTTATCATTTAAAAGGGTTTTTGTAAAACTCAAATTTGAATTTGTACAAAAGGTTAAAATGATTGCTCTCCTTTAACATACATGACATGGATGGATTTTCTACCCATCATGTATTTCATTTTTTAAGAAGATTGAACTATATGTTTCAAATTATTTATAGATAAAATAAAATTCTCATTTATCTTATAATTTTAGTATTTAAATGTTATATAGATAAAAGAGTTTATTTATCTCTGTATTTCCAATGTACATTTTGAATGAGTTTATAAAGGGGATTCTTTATATATGTGAACATGTTTTAAGTATTGTTATTATAAATTAGGGATATTTTATTAAGATATAATGCACTATATTTTTCTATATAGATTAAGATGATTTTGTTTTAAGGATGATTTCATGAAACACATTTCTTTCAAGTAATTCAATTGTGTTATGATGAAATAATGACTGTTTTTTGGATCTTATAAAACTCTCGGGTATGGTTTTCATTATGCAATGAGTGTTATAAGAATTTTATTTCCCTCTAATTAATTTGGTGAAGATTTATGTCTCATGATATAATATGAACTGGAATGGGGAGTAAACCAAGTCTAGTAAGGGACTCTGTCTACTCTGATAGTCTTGATAATGAGCTTTGACTATAGAAAATATATTTTGGGATTATGTGAATTCCAAAAACATATGTTTTATTCTTATGATATGATCTCATGGATTATGAATGATTATTGAAAATTTCAAACACATATGAATCATGTATTTTTTAATGAGAAACCCTTATTCTATGACTCGTGATTTATGGTCGATTACATATTGGATATATTTTCATAAGTTATGATCACGGTGTCATATTATATTATGTCCACTTATGATCATCGATTGATATCTCTCGTGTTTACCACTACTAATAATTTTATCTCATGATTTATTTGTGTTACCTCTTTCCTAGGTTATGAATAAAGGCATTAAGTATGGTATGTATTAGAAGGGCGTAATATGAGAATAAATTTATGGGATATGAAGAATACATTTCTTAATATAAGTGAATTATATATCTAGCCTTCAAATAAAGTAAAAAAATTATGGTTTTGGGGCATGTATTATTATAGGGTATACTTATTATCCATCTAAAATGATGTGTTATTTATATATATAATTCTTGGGTCACATAAGTTAGTATCACAAAGGATTTTAATTATTTTTTTATAATAGGTTATTAGGAAAATGTGTATTTTACCTAAGACAACCTATGATGAGTAGAAATGAGATAATATAAACTAATTTTTAATTGGATGATAATGATTTTTCATAATTTATGATAACTTTGTAATTATTTTTAAAATTATATGATTTCTCACTATGAGTAGTGATGCATGATGCTCAAAATATGATTTTAGATTTTATTCAATTGCTAGAACAATGAAGAATATTGTTAGCAATGAATGTGATGAAAAATGAAATTAATTCTCCTATGAGTAACCAAATTAAATGGGTGATAGAATACCAAATAATATTTCTTTACTCATGAAACAATGTCAAATAATAAATCATATTGAGATTCAGAATAACCCAATAATTGAGTAATACATTGTTTATTTTTTCATGTGGAAACATGAAGCTTCCTTTAACGGGTCCTCTAATCCACTAATTATTCACCAATTTTTGATTCCACTAAAAAATAATTTCAATTATATGGTTCTCCAATAATGGGAATTTTTTGGCATTTATCTTTATGACTATGAAGCTGAAAAATGGTTTAATATTTTTAATAAAATGAGGAAAAAGGAAGAGATTTAATCCATGGACTAAAAAGTGTTTAGTGTGGTCTTTTTAAATAGTTACATTCCTCAAATTATTCTCATACTAATTGGAATAGAAATCATTGAGATTAATAATAAGGACGATTAAACCATCGGTACTTGTGAAAAGAAATTCACATGACTTTCATGGACCCTTTATAGTTTTATAATCACCCATGAAATAAAATTTTAATTTTTTCATTAGTGGATTAAAACAAAGTAATTGAAATGAATAATACATAAATAAATTTATTATATATTGAAAAATGTTTAAAATTTCTATCAAGGTATAAATGGATATTTCAGACTCTTATTATTCTTGTGGTTATACGGTAAAAAAATAAATATGTATCTTCAATGAAAATAAAATAATAAAACCCATGGAGGAAGGGAATTTTTTTATTTTTCAAGCATAAATAATGGAAAGAATCATGACCAATTTACTTAAGGGTATTGTTTTGTGTTTTTTTGTGTAGAGAATAAGTCCATCAAGAAAATGAATTTCGAGGAGATGTGAAGAGTTTTGAGAAAGAAATGAATAGGGATAAAGGTTAACTGAATGTATCACCCACATTATAATTTCATTGTTGGAAGGATTGTGGAAATTATTCTAATAAGTGTTAAAATACAAGGGTTAATTATTTCAATTTATGTTAACAACATTTTCATAAAAATGATAAATGGAAAGATCATGTAATTACAACCATAGGAGTGGGTTATGAGAATTATGTAGTGAATGGTATAATTATCTCCCATTATAAAACTAAAATTGTATTGTTTAATTTAGGTTCTACCCACTATTTTATATCAGAATAATTTTATGAGGGTATAGTAAGATCTATTCATAAGTGGAAGATCTATGGTAGGTGGATAACAATAAAGGTATTTTTGATCACATGGATCAGTCAAAATATTATACTTGGCCTGAACTCCATGACCGATGGAATGTGTTCATTAGATATAGACATAAAGAGACAAAGAAACTTGAGAGGATAATTTAATGTTAAATTTATTTTTAATTTATTTATTTATAAGAAAATAAATAATTGGTCTCAGAATCCTTCTTCGATGATGATGATTCAGATCATCTAGGAGACCCTTTTGGATTACTGTTGTTGGCCTTATAGGGTCTATGTGTAGAAACCTTCTTGTAGTGATCCATACAAACTATTTTAATCTATATTGATTTTTAGGTGATTGATAGGTGAATAAATCATGTTTTATTGTTTGTCTTAAATGACCAGTCTTCATATATAACAGATATTTTCAAGATATTCTTGTTCTTGAGAGGGAGAGTGAAAGAGGTGATTAGAGAGGAATACTTTGTGTGGAATTATTCTATATTCTCAATCAACCCTACACAGTAGACATAACCATTTATTTATAGATATAGGGTTTATATTAAAATATTATTTAATTGTATATCAGCCCTTAAATGATATTATAATCATCAAAAAACCTCATTTCATATAATAATAGTAATATTATTGTTTAATGTAACCTGATAACTTTCACAATGATAAATATTATTTTAATATTTTATAAATCAATATTCATCACAAAACACGATCTTGGTCTACTCGACTCTTTATCATTTATTGAATAACCGAATAAATATTTTTATTCATAAATAAATATTTTATTCACTGTTCAGTATGTAAATATTTATTAAAATCTTCAATAAATAAAACAAATAGAATACTTTAAATTCATTAAATATTTATTTATTATATTTTTATGTAATCAAATAAATGATTTATTAATACAAAACAATTTTTTATAACCTTTTAAATATTATTGATAAAAAAACATGAATAAAAATATTCCTCATTAATGAGAATAATATTTTCCCATTATTCAAATTCTTATATAATTTAATATAGATCAATAGAAACACTTAGTCTCTTCCTCTCTATGACTATTTGTTGTTTGAATTATCTGGAATTAACTAAATTCCATGATTACTATTTAGTAACAAGTCTAAAAACACTATATAATGACCATAATGTCACAATCTCAAAAACCACATATTAATTCTCAATGTGTAATATAATCCATTTATCTCAATATCTACTTAAAATGGTTGTACATCCATTTCATAAACCTATGTGCTTGATATGAATTTCATTGACTATTTGAAATAATCTTTTTGTTACACCATGGATGTATAATTTAATATGGTAGTTATATTTAAATAAATACACCAAGATATTGTCTTTGAAAAAGATGGGATGGAAAAATCCTTCCATTAAATATTAATGATAATGTTTCATTTGTTAGGAACCCAATGTAGCCTACTTTATTCTAACATAAGATATCATTGTTTTTGTTAGTAAATATCAGTGATATAGTCATGAATTGCATTAATAATAATCATAAACTCAAAATAAAATTACACACACTCTTTTATATGAATATTATATGACATAAAAACATAACAAATTCCAATAATTGGTTTTGTTCTCAGAATATCTTATCTTTGAGATTAATAAGTGAAAAAGTCATGAGATGAAGTCTCATCCTCTTACGAGTAATCACACGTAACATTATAAATACTATGTTCTCTATCATAGTACGTTATCCAACCATATAACTATATATAAGATTATTATCATATAACTTCAAGGTTATAATCATTTTGGGGAACTACTATGACCATATCAGTGAGACAGATTCTCTAGGACATTAACACATTAATGTATTGTGGAAGAAAAATAAATATTTGATACATATTTAAATTAATATTCAGCTTGTTGTATATAAATCTAATATAAATAAAAAATTAGTTGGTTCTAGGTAATAATATTCTATTGAATCGCACATTCACTAGATCCAACTACTAATGACAAGATAGTTCTCACATGTGATACATGGTTCTATTGAATATGGTTGTAATTGAAATTTATGTCATGTTTTTGTTAAAAGGGTTGTTAAAGACAGATGTATTTGTGGGGAATCACCTTAATGCAACCTCAATTCCTTGAGAAAATCCCTCATGTTGTGTTATAATTGACTATCATCATTTTTACCATGTCAGATATACCCCTTTTAACTATGTCCATAGTCTATGTTTATCATATTAATGTTAAAATTCATTATTTTTTTATATACTAGAATTAGAATAGTGTGTATCTAAACCACATCATAAGATACATCAGAAGCTACAAAATATTCAAACATTGTATATATGACAAAATTTTATAAAATAAGCTTTTATTGTATATTACCTTTTCATGTCTTATGGTAAATGATCAAATTGATCTTATTTAAGATAAGTGTTCAATTCCTTAAATCCCTATTATTCCCACTTCTCTAAACACTAATAACTCATCTTTTCCTAAATAATTCAAATTACTGTTATATAGTTATTTCTAGGAATCGATGTATTTAATTTAGACCTTTTTGATATTCACAAACTATGCTTTATGCATTAGTAATATAAAAGTCTATTACATATTTTGGGAAGTCAGATAAATTACTATTACTTAATATTATGGAATTCTTTTTATCTACAGAATATACTCTTATTCCCAGGAATGTTATACTATAAGGATAATATTCCAATAATAATTCAATCTTGAATTATTTTAACTTATTAATATATGTAATATAACAAGATTTAGAAAACCTATGAGTATATTTTCTTAGATCATGTTCACCAAAACACATTTTTAACTTTGAGTCATTCTTGGATAAATTTAATACCTTAGTCATAACAAACTATTAAGACATAACATTTTTTCATATGTTATCAACATATTTATCTTGAAAACTTATATTATTCCCACTAAAAATTTGAGAAACATGTCAATAATTTCATTCAAAATGAATATACTATGATCATTATGCATGATTGATTTATTAATGAATTTATATGATCTTCACATATTATTGGAATTTATTGGTTTTATAGTCCCATTTAGTTTTTCAATTTCAACATATACTATATGGTATCCTTTTGGTTGTGTCATATGGATATATTCCATATGTATTCCTTAAAATGATGTGTACTAGACAATCAATAGCACGATATTATGATTAATGTAATATTATTAGAAAAGTAGAATTCAAAAAGGAATATATTCATGATGAGAGGTGAATAAGTTTTTTCATAGAAAACACATTCAATTATCAATCATGCATCATTAATAACATCATGTGTTGTCTATGTCAAGTTTATATTGAATACATAGTAGTGGTGTCAAGTCATGTACACATTAAAAATAAGGAATCCCAAAATCCTGATTCATAGAGTTAATTACTATAATTTATTGATACTTATAAACCTTAGAATATTACCATTTACTTATTATTTGTCAGAATCATTAATATGAAAGTATAATGTATTTATCACCCATCGTGATGGATATAAATCACCACTTTGGTTATAAATTCCTTCGCATTGTGTGTCTCTGAAACCACACATCCCACTAATCTCAATAGAGTTCAGTATTCCTATGAAAAATTATTTTCATACAATGCCTTACCTCATAGATGTTAACTTTAATCCCACTATATTCAAATCTATTGTATTTATTTATATAAATACAGCTGATCAAGACTATAAATTAATATTCATAGTTGCTATATGATTATAAACTAAGATGTGTCTTGGTGTTTTCCGGATCATTTTTAGCTATGGATAGATTTTAAAAAAATTATTTAGACAAATATTTTTAGTAGTGTAAAAATGGATTCTTATCATATCAAAATTTCTATGATATCAATTACAAAATATAGTTTTCATATGGTTAGTTGTTTATCATATATTTCAAAAATATATAGTGGATGAAATACTGTACATTTTCTAATATATATAGGACTTATCATTGACCTTCCTTTTACAATAATCCTAAAATTGATGTATATAATAAAATGTGACATTTGGATAACCTTTACTCTACATATATGACCATAAATTATTTGGGTAAGATGTTTTTTGAAAATATATCTTGGATAATGTTAAATCATTACCAACCGTACTCACTTACATTACTGAGCATTTATAAAATATCATAAATTAATTTCATGAACTATATAAAGTTACCATTATATTTGTAAATGTTTTTTATAAAATATAATTTATCTAGATCATGATATGTTCTTTTGTTTTTATATGATGAATCATAGCTCATTTGAGAGTAAAACACTTTTATGGGTATAAATAGGTCAACTAATTTTAATTTTTTTTGATAATGATTTATTTTTTCACAATATGGTAAGAGTTATATATTTTATATTCGTCATTAAATACAATAAACATTTGTGATACAAGAGATAATAAACCATTTGTTCAATATTAATGTACCATAACAACATTTATTCAAAAAATGAAAAAAATATTATTTTGTATATCTAGGAAATGATATAAATATTTTTCACCCCTATTTCAAACATGAATCAATCCAATATGACAATGAAAAATACTATATTCTCACCTTTATTTATATATGAATCTCCCTTTCTCACACATTTTGAGTTCACTCTATTATATTTCTATTCATTGTTATTTAACATATTTAAATACATGTATGTTGTAATCGTGTTGTATTTAATACATAAGTTATTAATATAAATTTGATGAATATATACTTGACATGCATGAATATGGTTTATTTTTTAATACATTGATATTTCTTTTATAATGTCCAATATTTACACTTATGTAGATAATATCCTCCTATTCATTCTTATTCTATTCAATATTTTGTCTCTTTGAAATATGATGTAAAAGATCTTTCATATTTATATAATATATGAAACCATCATCCTTTTCTTTCGAACTTTTAACAATATGTGGTGGGGAAACAAGTTTCAACAAATCTTTAACTATTTTGTGAATAATAAATAAAATATTCTTGAGTGACTTATGAATTTTAATTTCCCCAAGATAGAAAATTGAATATAATCATTGTGGTATGGATAATAAATTTTTATTAATGGATAATATATTATCCTTGTGGAAGCTTAGTTTCACTAACTGATCATTAAGACCTCAAATGTTGAAATCCTAATCAGGTTGTATATTTCCTTCCCCCAGTTTCCACTAATATAGTGCTATGAAAATCATAATTATTTCAATCATTTATTTATCTTTCTCAATAGAATGGAAATAAGATGCTATGGAGTAATAATCTATGTCATTTTGTTGTATCATAAACTCTCTATAAATAGTTGATAATATAATACAAGATAGGTAGGTGGAATATTGTAACACCCTGAGATTCCACGATACGATTCTCTTTCAATAATGAAATAGCTTACATTGTACGCAAGTTCGAGTTCTAACACACCGCGACTAATCAAAGTAGCAGTTATGAATAGTAATACCCACTTTTTAAAGTTATAGAAATTTTATATTTCAAAATGGAATTCATTTATGTATTCGTAATATCGAAATTATCCTAAGTTGAATTTTTGGTAATTTTCTGAGAACTTCCAATTTTTTTATGAATAAGGAAAAATACTTGAAAACAACTTTTTTAATCAAAATAATTTATAGTGATAAATTATACTATTTAGTGGTTATAAAGTATTATTAGAATATATTTTTACCATTTTATCCAATGGTGTTCATTATAATTAATTTAACATTGAAATTTGACATGAACAATTGTCAATCTTATGATATATATTGTTTCTTAAAAACACGCTATTTGTTGTGACAACGGGAATTAGTTATAAAATTAATTAATGCAACTTATATGTTTGGAATTTTGTAAAATAGACATCATTTTTGAATTCGGAATATCAATTATATCTTAGGGTGAAATTTTTGCATTGTTCTGAAAAACATAAATTTTTTATGAATAGTGAAACCACTAAGTAGTAGTTAAAAAACTGATTTTTCGTTTAAATGAAACATTACCACTTCTATGATTTGATTTTAAAAAATCTGACAAACATGGTTGTCATTACTAAGTAAAATGTGGTTCAATGGTGTTAAAATAATTTTTTTGGTGAATAGTAACTTTTATGTTTAATTAATAATGATTGAAGGTAATTAATGTAATTTAATGTAAAGATAATGTTATAATAATATGAAATGACCATTAAACAAGTCCTACCCCTATTGGATGAGTCATGGCCGACCAAGACAATCCATGGCACAACATGGGGACCCCATGGAGCCACTTTGGTAGGAAAATGACATTAAAAACTTTTTATTTAATGTTAAAATAAAAATGTCACAAACATGAGTTTTTTTACTAAAACATTTATTAAATGGGGTTATACAAGACATATTTTTGACTATAAATATTCATTATAATTCTAAAAAGATTTCCTACATCATGATATTTTTTTTAATAATTTCTAGACATTAAATAAAGTAAATATTTTATGACACCATGATGATGTAGCGATTACCTTATTAATTATCGATTTAAATAAAATGAAAAGATAAGGTAAAATACAAGACATAAACTTGTCAAAAACCTATTGAATGAGTATATTTCAAACCCTTATCACCTTATCCTTAAAATATATAAGTTTTGGATCTTTAAAATCCGAAACTCATTATATAATAAAGTAACATTTCATGACTTTCCAAAAGTGCCCCTCCTCTCCACTTATAAAAGGCCCCCACCAGTACCACCTTATTCACACCTTCAAATCCTTTTAGCTCTGCCAAACTCTGCCCAAATGCTCTCTAAAATTCTCTCTATTACTCCTAGAAGACTCACTTTGGGTAGAAATCTTCCCAAGGAAGCCTTTTTCTCAAATCAAAAAAGAGTTACCTGATTTTAAGGTAATGTCTTCTCTTATGTTATTTTGTTTTATTTTGCTTCTCCAAACCCTTAAAATCTTTTTATTCCATTATTATGTAGCAAAAAAAGTATATTAAATACACTAGGATATTTTTATGAGAAGGATTTGATTTACACTTACACATACCTTCGTCTAATGGTTAAAGAACATACTGTTTCTGTGGTTGGAAAATTTCTGCCTCATGAAACGATGATTGTTCAATCTTCTTTTAACACCTCTCATGGTGGCCATTATGATGACACTATTTTTATATATGATATATATTATGTTTTTGTTTTCCTTATGATTCTGTATTTTTCATTTATGGTATACCTTTACGATTTCTATTATGGGTAAACGCGATAATTTCATTTTAGGAAGTGCGGACTACCGCCCCCTCAAAGTGATTTGAATCGTTAATGCCATATGTGAGATGTATAAAGGATGGAGTAAATGGTATTATACATTATATTATACTGGAATTATATTATACCTTTATATAATTATAACTTCATTCCATTAAATATGAAATATGAATGAAAGTAGCATTCATGCGTATGTACGGCTTACCGTCTCCATGAACGGTGCATTTCATTTCTTACCTCTAAATGTTATGTAATATTATAAATGCATGTATATACTGGATATATAGGATATATATGATATCTAAATCATGAATATATTTCTATATATAGTGGATATTCTACCTCATAATAAACTTGTAATTATAAGAAGTTTATTGTTGACTCACATACCAAAGATCGACAAAAAGACCGTTATAAATTTAAATGACTACATAATTTTCGTAACATTATAATAAGTGATAAAAAAGGGATAATGAACTTGAAAAGGGTTCTTAAGAAAGTAGATATTAACTCTATTTTATTATTTAGGAGGATAAATAGTGGTCGAGTCAAGTCGGACACGAGGTAAGGGAACTTCTTAACCCAATTTCTATTCTTTGGGTTAATCTCCTAATTTCAAATTATTTCATGATATTATTATGTCCTATATTGTATTTGTACTTTATTTATGTGTACTTATATTGAATACACCTAATAGATTTATTTTATTTTAAAAAAATGATCTTTGTAAGGGACTTCATCTCAATCTCCATTCATTGAGGCATATTTTGTTTTATACACAAATTTCTTTTATACAGTGTATAAACCCCATTGACTTTTACATTTATTCAAAAGAAATCTTTTTATATGAAGCATTTTATTAAATGACAAAAAGGAATGTTTTTCTTGTCGTACGTATGCAGCAACAACGACTTCTCCACCGCCGTGACCATTATTTGAGTTTCGGCTTCCTCTACAAGCCATAACTTTTTCTAAAATGAAAAATAAATAAAATGTTTTAATTTTCTTTTATTTTGGTATTGAAAATGGTTTTGAAAGTGTTTTTTTATTATACCAATGTTTTGTATTGATATCTTGTGATTGAAATGTGGAAATGTTATGTTTCCTTTATTCATGTTTTATTTGATACGATTATGTTATGGTTTATGATATGTTTAAACCTGTTCATATGAGGAATGCATTGGAATTAATAAGTGACGGATGGATCCTGCTATAGCTCCTCGATGCATCGGTAGGTCTCATGAGACAAACTAGTGTTTTGGCACGAGGCCTTGAAAAAATCTTATTTGTAGTCTTGGCACGAGGCCTTGGCTACGTGGTTATGATAGTCTGGCATTATGCATTCCATCATTATGAAAGTGGTTATTGATATTGCATGTGATTATTCGACTATTAGAATATCCATGTGAATAAGTAAATGGTATTATTTCATTTTATTTTTTCCATATTATGCTTAAGTTCAAGTTTAAAAGGCTTTTGTTTTAGTTATACATTGCCTTAAATGTTAATGTTTATTTATGAAAGCTTCCTCTATATTGTTATCTTTACTGAGCATCTGAGGTCACCCCTTTCAATGTTTTAATTTTTCCAGGATGTGAAGAAGTATTTTTGGAATTACCTGGAGGGATAGTCTGAAGGGGATATGAGTGTGGAAAATGGAGACTATGTTATTGTAGTTTTTCACTTTATGATTTAATGTAACATTTATGAATGTATCTAGTGTTTCCAAGGCTACTAAACTAATCGGTCTTTCGAGACTTGATCTTTTGTGATCATGCCAATGTTACGCAATAATGCACCGACTCTGGGTAACTGGGGTCGGGGCGTTACAGTTGGTATTAGAGGAAGTTTAGTACTGACCTTGGAAGCTAGATTTAGATAAACTCTGATTAGAGCACATAGCCCAAAGATAGAGTTTGAGGATTAGTATAGAAGAACATCCTAGAATTTTAGTATTATAGAGATTTTATGAGTTTTTCGAGAAATACATCCCTGTCTGGATACGAGCAGGTAGAGGCGGCTCTGGCATAGATGTACCTAGGGGTAAAACCCAAAAACACCGCTTTGAGCTAGACTCAAACGAGAACTGGTGCACGACAACGGGCCTTGCTGTACTCTTGGTTACGACACTCCCGGGGGATATGCTTAGGATTGTTATCATTTTCTTTACAAACCATTATGAAGGGATTATGAGTATATACTTCCTCAAAGAAAACATTTTTATGATTATGGATTATATCCATAAATAGTTCAATTTATGTTAAGTGTTTTACAAGTATGGAATTAGGTATTTTAATTCATAAACTAATCTAGTTTATGCCATTGTTTAGAAATGGAACCTAGTGGGAGGAATGGAAACTGTATCAATGCACGCACTCCGTGTAGGGATTGCCCTCCTACTCAAGATATTTATTGTGGAGCTGGAGATACAACTGGTGCTGATCAACTTATTACCATACTGGGACAACTCACTCAGGTTATGAATAATAGTCTTACTTGTATGGAGCACCCTAATCCGCAACGTGGAGGATCAATTTTAGACAGCTTCATGAGGAAACAACCGCCAACATTTAATGGGGTTACAAATCCATTAGTAGCTGAGCAATGGATAAACTACTTAGAGAAAATATCCCACGCCTTGGGGAGTAGCGAAAGGGAGAAGGTTGTCATGGCAGTCTACCACCTCACTGGAGATGTCGATCAATGGTTGTCGCTAATTAAAAACACAAAGGAAGATGAAGAAGTATCAAGTATGGAATGGAGGGAGTTTAAGGAAATTTTCTTAGAAAAAGACATTCCACATGACCATCGAGCAGATATGGAAAGGAAATTTTTGAGTCTGAGGCAGAAGGAGGATGAGAATGTCGCAAATTACGAGGCTAACTTTACAAGATTAGAGAGGCATGCTGTAGATTATATACATAACCCAAGAATTAATATTGATCTTTTCTTTGATGGGTTAAAACCATTTCTCCGTCGAGAATTAGTCTCACAAACCTTCTCATCATACGAAGATATTGTCTCGTGTGCTATCAAGACGGAAAAGGAATTCTCTAAGTCTTATGACTTTAAAGCAAAGAAAGAAAAGAAGTGATCTTCTGATCAATCTGGAAATGGAAATAAGGGGAATAAGGGAAAATTTGAATATCAGTCCTACAGTAAATGTGGGAAGAAACACCCCGGTACTTTCTTGAAGGGAATGGGAGTCTGTTACAAGTGTGGTGAAAATGGCCACCAAGCTCATGATTGAAAGGGAAAGAATGTTACTATCAATGTGGAATGCTATAATAGTATAGAGATGGGACATTATGCAAATGAATGTCCTAAGATTTAGGGGAACTTACCTCAGAAGAGGCCAAGGGATCAAGGCCAAGCTTATGTTATCACTACTACTGAGGTTGAAGCTCCGAAAGACGTGGTGGTATGTAATTTAATGGTTTCCTCCAGTTTAGCATATACATTATTTGATTCTGGATCATCTCATTGTTTCATATCTTCCCAGTTTTCTAAGAAAATTAGATATTTCCAATTTGATTTAACAAGAGAATTTTCAGTCAAAACTCTTAAGGGAAGTATCATTGCAACAATGTTTTGTGAATCAGTCCCCATTAGAGCACATAAATGTTCTTTATCCGCTGATCCCATTGTCATACCTATGATTTAGTTTGATATAATCCTTGGTATGGATTGGCTTTCGGACTATGATGAAAATATTTATTATAAGAAGAAGGAGGTTACAATTTTTGATGATGATGATAAGGAACACTTTATTTTTAGAGCAGAATCGTCACCACCTAATTCTTATTCAGATCCACCCCCAGTAGCTCAACTAAATTCAATTATTGGGGAGGAAGAGAATGAAATTACTAAGGGCAACAAAAGGAATATTCGAATAGAGGATGTACCTATTGTGAAAGAATATGTAGATGTGTTTCCGGAAGATTTACCTGGACATCCTCCTGAACAAGAAGTTGAGTTTTCCATTGATTTAATTCTTGGATCAAGGCCTATATCGAAGAACCCTTATAGAATGGCCACCATGGAATTAGTTGAACTAAAGAAACAACTAAAGGAATTGAGTAATAAGGGATTTATTTTCCCAAGTGTTTCTCCATGGGGATCCCTTGTCCTTTTTGTTAAGAAGAAAGATGGATCTATGAGGTTGTGTGTTGACTATAGGGAGATCAATGCTATAACAATAAAGAACAGGTATCCCCTACCTTGCATTGATGATTTATTTTACCAATTTCATGGAGCTCAATACTTTTCGAATATTGAACATCTATCTGGATACCATCAGTTTTTTGTGAAGAAGGAAGACATTCGGAAGACAGCATTTAGAACAAGGTACGAGCATTACGAGTTTACAGTAATGCCTTTTGGATTGACTAATGCACCCTCTGTATTCATGTATCTAATGAATAGAGTTTTCAAGGAATATACTGATGATTTTGTGGTGGTATTTATTGATGATATCTTGGTATACTTCAAAAGATATGAAGATCATGAAAATCACTTGCGCATTATCTTGAAGACTCTTAGAAGGCATGAATTATATGGGAAGTTTAGCAAGTGTGAATTCTGGCTTCAAGAGATTTCATTTCATGGCCATATTGTCTCTAAGGATGGAATTTCCGTTGATCCTTCTAGGACTAAGGAAATACAAGAATGGCCAGCACCGATGAGTATATCTGAGGTATGCAGCATTATTGGATTGGAAGGTTATTATCGACATTTTGTCCAGAATTGTGCCTGATTGGCTAACCCATTAACGAAGCTCACACGTAAAGGGGTTAAATTTGTCTGGAAAAAAGAGTGTGAAGAATATTTTGAAGAACTGAATAGAAGATTAGTCAACGCTCCTATATTGACTCTACAATCAGGGAATGATGAGTTCTTTATTGATTGTGATGCATCAATGAATGTACATGGTTGTGTCTTTATACAGAATGACAGGGTTATTACCTATGCATCACGACAGCTAAAAATTAATGAGTAGAACTATCCTACTCATGATCTCGAGTTAGCTTCTGTAATCTTTTCCTTGAATATAACGAGACATTATCTCTATGGTGAAAAATGTGAGATATATACCGATCACAAGAGTTTGAAATATATTTTCTCACAAAAAGAACTCAACAAGAGGAAAAGGTGATGGCTTGAACTACTCAAGGATTATGATTGAACGATACACTATGACCCAGGGAAGGAAAATAAGGTTGCAGATGCTTTGAGTAGAAAATATCATGGAGTTTTAAACATGATGACAGTAGAAATGGATCCTATTTTCATGGATCTAGTAAATATGGATATGGGAATCACCATGGAAGGTGAAACATCAAAAACATTTCGAATGGTTGCCAAACCATCTTTACTAGAAAGGATAAAGTGCTCTCAGGCCGATGTTGAAGAGTTGAAAATGAAGATTAAAGCTATGAATGATGGGAAATTGAGTGACTTTGTGTATGAAGATGGAATTTTAAAATTTGGGAGGATACTTTGTGTTCCCGATATACCTGATTTAAAGAGGGAATTGTTGGATGATTCTCATAGTTCCAATTTCTCTATACACCCTGGGAGCACCAAAATTTATAGACATTTAAAGGGACATTTTTTGTGGGACAACATGAAGAGGGATATTTCTGATTTTGTGTCAAGATGTATGGTTTTTCACCAAGTGAATGCTCGAAGGCAACTGCCTGGTGGAGTATTGAAACCTCTTCCCATAATTGAGTCGAAATGGGATAATATTACGATGGATTTTGTCGTGGGACTACCAAAGATTCCTAGAAGGAATGACGCAATATGGGTCATTGTTGATCGTCTCACGAAGTCAGCACATTTTCTTGCTATAAGGTAAGATCTATCACTTGAACGTATAGGAAGAATATATATTAATGAAGTTGTGAGACTTCATGGAGTACCCCTATCGATTGTCTCTGATCGTGATCCCCGTTTTACATCAAGATTATGGAAAAGTCTTCAGAAGGCCTTGGATACTGAACTTCGTTTGAGCACTGCTTACCACACTCAAACAAATGGACAATCAGAAAGAACTATTCAAACCTTAGAAGACATGTTAAGATCATGGTAACTTGACTTTCAAGGAATGTGGGATCAATATTTACCTCTGGTAGAATGTTCCTATAATAATAGCTTCCATTCAAGTATTTAGATGGAACCATATGAAGCGTTATACGGAAAGAGATGTCGCACACCAACCTGTTGGGATGACGTTGGTGAAAGGAAACTTGTCGGCCCAGAACTGGTGGAGGAAAAGATGGAAAAGGTGAAGGTAATCCAAACCCACATCAAAGGATCTCAAAGTAGGCAGAAGAGCTATACCGAAAACCAAAGGAAGGATTTAGAATTTCAGGTAGGAGATCATGTTTTCTTGAAGGTATCTCCATGGAAGGGAGTTATACGTTTCGATAAGAAGGGTAACTTGAGTCTCAGGTACACCAGACCCTTCGAAATTCTAGAATGAATTGGGGCTGTAGCTTACCTTTTGGCAATGCCACCAAGTCTCTCCAAAGTTCATGATGTATTCCACGTATCACTGTTGAGAAAATACATGCCTGGCCCAACGCATGTACTCACCTATGAGGAATTAGAACTGGAACCCGATCAATCTTATTGCGAAGAGCCCATCAGGATTCTTGATACAAGAGAACAAGTGCTAAGAAACTAGACGACTCCTCTGGTAAAAGTTCTATGGAGAAACCATAAGATGGAGGAGGTAACGTGGGAACCTGAGGAACTTATGATGAAGAATCACCCGATTCTTTTTATACAGTGATATTATATGAAATTTCGAGGACAAAATTATTTGATGGAGGGAGAATGTAACACCCCGAGCTTCCACGATACACTTATCTTTCAATAATGAGATAGCTTGCATTGTACACAAGTTCGAGTTATAATACACCGTGACTAATCAATGTAGCCGTTATGAATAGTAATACCCACTTTTTAAAATTATAGAAATTTTATATTTCAAAATGGACTTCATTTTTGTATTCTTAATATCAAAATTATCCTATGTTGAATTTTTTTTTAATTTTCTGAGAACTTCCAATTTTTTTATGAATAGTGAAAAATACTTAAAAACAAATTTTTTAATCAAAATAATTTATAGTGATAAATTATACTATTCAGTGGTTTCAAAGTACAATTAGAATATATTTTTACCATTTTATCCAATGGTGTTCATTATAATTAATTTAACATTGAAATTGGACATGAACAATTGTCAATCTTTTGATATATATTGTTTCTTAAAAACACGCTATTTGTTGTGACAGCAGGAATTAGTTATAAAATTAATTAAATTAACTTAAATGTTTGGAATTTTGTAAAATATACATCATTTTTGAATTCGGAATATCAATTATATCTTAGGGTGAAATTTTGGCATTGTTATAAAAAACATCAATTTTTGATGAATAGTGAAACCACTAAGTGGTAGTTAAAAAACTGATTTTTCATTTAAATGAAACATTACAACTTCTGTGATTTGATTTTAAAAAATCCGACATACATTGTTGTCATTAAGAAGTAAAATGTGGTTCAATGGGATTAAAATAATTTTTTGTGAATAGTAATTTTAAGTTTAATCAATCGCGATTAAAGGTAATTAGTAAAATTTAAGGTAAAAATGGTATTATAAAAATATTAAAATACTCTTACACTTGTCCTGCCCATATTGGATGATTCATGGCCGACCAAGACAATCCATGGGTCAACTTGGGGACCCCATGGAGCCACTTGGGTAAGAAAATGACAATAATAACTTTTTATTTAAAGTAAAAATAAAATTGTCACAAACATGAGTTTTTTTACTAAAACAATTATTACATGGGGTTATATAAGGTAACCATTCGACTATAAATATTAATTGGAAATCCAAAACGATTTCCTACATCATTATATTTTTTTATAATTTTGAGACATTAAATAAATTAAATATTTTATGACAGCATGATGATGCAGCGATTACCTCATTAATTAATGATTTAAATGAAATGGAAAGATAATGTAAAATCTAAGACTTACACTTGTCAAAAACCTATTGGATGAGTATATTTCAAACCCCTATCACCTTATCCTAGAAATATATAATTGTGGGACCTTTAAAATCCTAAACTCATTATATAGTAAAGTAACATTTCATGAGTTTCCAAGAGTGCCCCTCCTCTCCTCTTATAAAAGGCCCCCACCACTACCACCTTATTCATACCTTCAAAGCCTTTTGACTCGTCCAACCTCTGCCCAAATACTCTCTAAACTTCCCACTATTACTCCTAGAATCCTCACTTTGGGCAGAATTCTTCCCAAGGAAGCCTTTGGCTAAAATAAAAAAAGTGTTACACGATTTTAAGGTAATGCCTTCTCTTATGTTATATTGTTTTATTTTTCTTCTACAACCCCTTAAACTCTTTTTATTCATTTCTTTTGTAAAAAAAACAGTATCTTCAATATACTAGGATTTTGTTATGAGATTAATTTGATTTACACTTACACACACATTTGTCTAATGGTTAAAGAACATACTGTTTCTGTGGTTGAAAAATTTCTGTCTCACGAAGCGATGATTATTCAATCTTCTTTTAACACCTCTCATGGTGGCCATTATGATGAAACTATTTTTATATATGATATATATTATGTTTTTGTTTTAATTATTATTCTTTATTTTTCATTTATGGCATACCTTTACGATTTCCATTATGGGTAAACGCGATAATTTCATTTTAGGAAGTGCGGACGACCGCCCCCTCAAAGTTACTTGAATCGTTAATTCCATATGTGGGATGTATAAAGGATGGAGTAAATGGTATTATACATTATATTTTACTGGAATTATATTATAACTTTATATAATTAAAACTTCATTCCATTAAATATGAAATAGTAAAGAAATTAGCGTTCATGTGTACGTACGACTTACCATCTCCATGAACGGTGCATTTCATTTCTTACCTCTAAATGTTATGTAATATTATAAATGCATGTATATACTAGATATATATGATATATATGATATCTACATCATGAATATAATTCTGGAGATAGTGGATATTCTACCACATAAACAACTTGTAATTATAAGAAGTTTATTGTTGACTGAAGTTCCAAAGATCGACAAAACAACTGTTATTAATTTAAATGACTACATAATTTTCGTAACATTGTAATAAGTGATATAAAAGGGATATTTAACTTGAAAAATGTTCTTAAGAAAGTAGAGATTAACTCTAGTGTATTATTCAGGTTGTTAAAGAGCGGTTGAGTCATGTCGGACATGAGGTAAGGGAACTTCTTAACCCAATTTCTATTCTTTGGGTAAATCTCCTACTTTCAAATTATGTCTTCATATTATTATGTCCTATAATGTATTTTTAATTTCTTTATGTGTACTTATATTTAATACACATAATAGATTTATATTATTTTAAAAAAATTATCTTTATAAGGGACTTCGTCTCAATGTCCATTCATTGAGGCATATTTTGTTTTATACACAAATTTTTTTATACGGTGTATAAAACCCTTTGACTTTTACATTTATTCAAAAGGAATCTTTTTATACGAAGTGTTTTACTAAATGACAAAAAGGAATGTTTTTTAGTCATACGTATATGGCGACAACGACTTCTCCACTGCCGTGACTATTATTTGAGTTTCGGCTTCCTCTACAAGCCATAAATTTTTTTATAAGGAAAAAAATTTATGTTTTAATTTTCTTTTATTTTGGTATTGAAAATGGTTTTGAAAGTGTTTTTTTATTATATCAATGTGTTGTATTGATATCTTGTGATTGAAATGTGGAAATGTTTTGTTTTTTTATGCATGTTTTATGTGATACGATTATGTTATGGTTTATGATATGTTTAAACCTGTTCATATGAGGAATGCATTGGACTTAATAAGTGACGGGTGGGGCCCGCTATAGCTCCTCGATGCATCGGTAGGTCTCATGAGACAAACTAGTGTCTTGGCACGAGGCCTTGACAAAATCTTATTTGTAGTCTTGGCACGAGGCCTTGGCTACATGGTTATGATAGTCCGACATTATGCATTCCATCATTATGAAAGTGGTTATTGATATTGAATGTCATTATTCATCTAGTAGAATATCCACGTGAATATATAAATGGCATTCTTTCATTTTATTTTTGCCATATTATGTTGAAGTTCATGTTTAAATGGATTTCGTTTTAGTTATACATTGCCTTAAATTTTAATGTTTATTTATGAAAGCTTCCGCTATATTGTTATCATTTCTTAGCATTTGAGCTCACCCATTTCAATGTTTTAATTTTTCCAGGATGTGAAGAAGTATTTTAGGAATGACCTGCAGGGATAGTCTGAAGGGGATATTAGTGTGAAAAATAGAGACTATGTTATTTTAGTTTTTCACTTTATGTTGTAATGTAACATTTATGAATGTATCTAGTGTTTACAAGGCTACTAAACTAATCGGTCTTTCGAGACTTGATCTTTTGTGATCATGCCAATGTTATGTAATAATGCACCGAATCTGGGTAACTGGGGTTAGGGCGTTACAAATATTCTAAATATATTTAGTACAAATCCTTATCACCCTCAGTCACTTTGATGGATAAATGGGAATACAATATTCAAACATATAATAAAATTTTATGATAACAATTCATCACATAAAGAATTTAACCATATCCGTATTTTTTTATTTTTAAATACATACCATGAGTTAATGAATGATTTCACTATTTTTACGATTTTTAATAAGATTTTTTATAATAGTTAAAATAGATGATTTTTAATTTACTTGATTACAGTTTATGTGATAAATAATAAAAAAATTTATTTTATTATGTATCACAATACATTATCAAGTCCCAATGTCCCTCTCTATTGAACGTGAATGTTTAGTTCCAAAGATATTATGGTGGAAATGATCTATATTCCCCTTTTCATAAAACCAATATGGTTTTTCCAACCAACATGATGGTATTTAAGTAGGAAATTTTTTATCGTGTTTGGGATTGTAGCTTCTTGATCCATTGAGTGAACTCCCCAATCAAGAAACCCTTACATGAATTTCTTTAACCATTTCATCCATGTTAAATAAAGTCTATCAAGGGTTAATTATCTATATTTAATATAGTTAATCTAACCCAAAACGATAATAATAACTCCATGATAAATGCAAGGGTATGGACGAGGGTTGGTCAAACAATTAGTTCTGTAGATTTCATTATTAATCATGTATTGGAATACCAAGTATGAATTAATATGTCTTTGTTTGATTTGCATTATTTATTATCTTTAAAAATTGTATTATTTTATCATTTACATTTCTTGTAATTATTAAGTGTATTTTACATACATTATTAACTACATTAGATGAAACATTTATGCATAATCCATTATTTTAATAACATCTTTGTATATTAATTCATTCATTTATGGGATCTTAGTCTTGTGTCAATAAAATTAATAACATATATGATAGAAATTAATTAATTAATTTAGTTTCTAGATCCTAATATTGTATAATGGATGATATATTTAGTATACAATATATCAACCTCTGGCCTAGGGGAAATAACTCAGTTTTCCAGTCTTTTCTTGAGTTAGATCATTCCACCTACCCACCGATGTGTCACTTGGGCTAGAATCATCTTGGTTTTGTATTGGACCACCACCATATGCCTTTTGATATTATATTTATTAAATATATTTACAACTCACATGCAGGTGGGGTAATCAAAGGATTTGTTAAGGTAATTTATAAAAATAACCATGGAAACATAGTTCCTATATAATAAATATAAGAGGGATGACTCGAAGGCCATTATATTTTATTTAATAACAAATAATTGAAAAACTATGAATGGTTATAACTGAATATCTCAAAAACATTATTATTAAAATAAAATTAAATAAATAATATTTTATAAATGAAATATACTACCACTATTGATCATATTATTCAACAATAAAATAAATGAGTATAAATTTAAAATGCGACCCCTCTAAAACCACTTAATAGTTATGGGAATAATGGAAGTGTCATGTTAGGTTTATAAACAAAATGATATTTTTTATCTAATGTATAATTGGAAATATTATACATTAAGTGAACTCCATGAATAAATAAATTTTTCCCTTATATATTGACATAAAGAAACCTGGATCGAGAGATGATCTTTTCATGTTAAATTTATTATTAATTTATTTAGATCTGATTAAATCAATACCTGGTCATGGGATATTTCATCAATGATGATGATGTCGATTGTTCGAAAGATTATTTTTGGATTATAATTTTTATTATAATAATATTAATGTGTATGATCCCTCTATAAATGATCCACATGTGATACTCTAATATATGAACAACACTGATTGATTTTTAGGTGCTAGCATGGAGAATGAATCAACTTTTGATGTTTTTTTGATCATATGTCCTTTTGGATTGAAGGATTCTCTCTAGATCTTCTCATTCATAAGAGATATATAGAAAGAGGGTTTGAGAAAAAAAATTGTGTGAAATGATTCTTAATTAACACTACAAAATATATATCACTATCTATTTATAAAGAATGTGTTTAGGGTAAAATATTATTTAAAGGATTATTGTTCCTTAAATAATATTATGTTATTTAAAAAACTACATGCCATATAAAAATAAAAATAATATTATTATTATTTTATGCCGCTTGATAACTTGTTTAATTAGAAATATTATTTTTCCAACAAGTAAATTAATATTTTTCATCAGACACAATCTTGGCCGACTTGAAATCCCTTCCATTTGTTAAATAGTCAAATGAATATTTTAGTCTCAATAAAATGAATAGATATTTATTAAAATATTCAGAAGAAAAATTATGTATTTTATTCACAATTTAGAAAATAAATATTCATTATATATTAATGTAAAAAAATAAATAATTTTTAAATATAAAAATAATTATTCATCACCTTGCAAATATTAGTCATCAATAAAACATGAATTAAAATATTCCTTGTTCTAGAGAATAATATTTTTTCCTTTGATTAATATTATAAGGGATTTAATTGAGATCAATAGAAACACATAGTGTGTGACCCTCTAGAATTATTTCTCAAAAGCATTAGTTATGATTGTATGAATTTCAAGATTACTATGTAGAAATTAGTTAAGTGACCCCACATGAAAAAAAATTAATTACTTAATGAAAAAAATCATATACCAATGGCCACTTGGTAATTTAATCCCTTTATATCAATATCTAATTAAGTGGGTTGCACATATGTCTCATCAACCTGTTTTATAGATACGTCTTTCTTTTACTATCTAAAATAATCTCGTCATTACACAATGGTAATAGAATTTAATGAAACAATTATATTTTAATAAAATATCTAAGATATCATCTTCCATAAATATAAGAGGGAAAATCTTTCATTGACCTTTTATTAATAACGTGTCATTTTTTATGCAAATAACGTACACTAATTTACAAGAACATATGGTATCATAGTTTTGGTTTGTAAATACTGGTGTTTGGGTCTTGAAAAACAATAATAATAATCCTAAATTATAGAGACCACTACACACTCTCTCAAATAGGAATATCTAATGATGCAAAATCATGTTTAAATCCTACAGGAGGATCTATTCCTATAATCTCTCATCATGGAGATTACTAAGTTTCAATTTAATGAGAATAGGTATCGTCCTCTTATGAGTACATTCACATCACAATCTATATACCATGTGACATATCATAGTATATTACAATCTATAGAAATATATTTATGAATATCATCATATCATATACAGGTTATCAAAATAGTTGGGAACTTCTATAACCTTATCAATGTGATAGATACTCTATGACAGTATCACATTAATGTTATTCAGAATTATAATCAATATGTGGTAAAATATTTAAATTAATATTCACATATTTTAAAGTTCATTTAATAAAATGTAAAAAGTAGTTTTTTAGGGAACCAACATTACTAGGATACAAATCATGTAATGGATCAGACCTTACAGTCCATTAGATTTTAATAAATCTTCTGGTATATTTTTCTGGAGGAGGTTATGGGGACTTTAGAGGTGAAATATAGGAGTGGCTAGAGTTAAGGAGGATCCATTCAGTGTTGATCATTTGCTTACATAGTTTTTGTGGTCATTATGGCTAGAGGATCTATTTTTGGTGTTGGGTGATAGGGAGATATTTCACAGATACTATTAATTTTGGGATAGATTTTGTATAGAGACTTGGTTTTGTCATAGCCCCTTCTTGATAATTTAAGGATGAATCATGGAGACCATAGTTGCGGCGTAAGGGATCTAGGTGATTATTTTGTAGTTATACTATTTTTTGGTTGATTGTGGTGTGGATGTGTTGGCTATAGTGTGGAGTCATTGAGAAGTATTTTGGGGGTTCTATTGTTTTCATGGTTGTTCCACTATGGAGCTTAGATGTGAAATATTTTACTAATATTTCTTTAGTCGTGTATCGTAGTGGATATGGTAGTATTATAGCCTCTATATTCTTACTAAGGGTCTATAGTGTGTTTTCCTTGGCTACGTTGTTATACCCTCTTCAGATTATAGAGTCTACTTCCTAAATACATACATGTTTCTCATAGGTTAGTCTTACGAATAGGATATGGTTTGGTACTTCCCACTACTCTATATCCCCCCTTTTTTAAACATTTTTACGACATGGTAGAGGTTGTTCCTATGCAATCATATATATTTTAGACTGAGTATAAATTTGTTAAGGTCATTGAACCAAATCACATTCCTAACAATTATCTTGATTATTGGGTGACACAAGTGCATCTCAAGGGGGGTATCTCATCCCTTGTTTATTTTCGTTAAGATAAGACCTTAGAGGATGGATTTGTGGTGGTTTAAAGTAAGTAACCTTACTTATCTTACTTTTCCACATATTTTCTCGTCTGGGGAAGTTTTTGAAATGAAAAATAATATGATGTGGTGTTTTTCAAAGGGATTGATGTGGTTTTTTTTCTAGACTGGTAAAGGTGATCTCCTTCCTTTTGGTGCTTAGTGGTGGCCTTACTCTTATTACAACCAATCATATAGGATCAAAAATCTTCATTTGAGATAGGTATCCTAAATTTATCATCTATTTGAATCAGGTTTGATGTGTTATACCTAGGTTTATGTATGGAAATATAGATTTCACAATCCTGATAAATCAAATGAAATTGTTATTTGAAATTTTTGGTGAAGGGGAATTTTTTTCATGTCTTTACAGCAATTTAAATTATCATCATTTTTTGATTTGGTAGTACTCATTCTCCATTGAATGTTGTGGTTTTTGAGGGATTTGTTTTCTTATTTGATATCACTACTGAAAATTCAGGCAATAGCTATGGTTTAAAACTGTGGTTATAGGTCCTTAAACCGTGGATATAGGTAATGGCCATAGTTTGAGAAATCATGGATAAGTTTGGCGTGGCAATAGGTCTAGACTTATAGCCACGGTTTGGAACTATGGATATAGGTCTATAGCCACTATTCAAACCGTGGCTATAGGTATACATCCACAGTTCAAACTGTGGTAATATCACAATATCCACGGTTTAGAACTATGGCTATACAAGAGGATGGACACCGTTTTTGTCCACTGTTAGAAACTATAACTATAGGGTCTAAAAACCATAAAAATAGCCCCCCCCCCCCCCCTCCATCACCCCTTACCCCATGCAAAGCCCCCTCCGTCCACTCCCCTGGACAGCCCCTCCCCTTTTGGACAGACCCTGGACACCCGCACTACACAGACACTGGACCCCCCAGACAGACCCAGGACACCCCCAGACCCTGGACGCCCCCTAGTCAGACCCCCCAAGGCCGGTGACACCCCCCTTGGACACCCTCGAGACTGACCCAGGGTAGACACCCCCCCCCCCCCAGATGCAGGACTGCCCAGACCTCCACTCCCCCTAGACCATGGACAACCCCCACCCCCCAGACCCTGGACACCCCCAGTCCCTGGACACCCCCCAGACCCAAGACAACCCCCAGGCAGACCCACCCCCCAAGAACCGAGACACCCCCCTAGACCCCCCCAAGGACAGACACAAACCCAAGACATACTCCACTGGACAGCCCATACCTCTTCTCCCCCCAGACCCTAGAAAACCCCCCCAAGACCCTAGATAACCCCCCAGACAGACACCCCCCCCAGACCTTGGACACCCCCAGACAGACCCCCCCTAGGAAAAACTTTGGAAAGACCCCCTCCCCCCCAAACAGACCCTAGACACCCCCTCACCCTGCCCCCTGCCCCTCCCCCTGCCAGTCCCCCTATCACTCCCCCTGCCAATCCCCCGTCCATCCCCCCTACCATCCCCTCGGCCTGTCCCCCTGTCCCTCCGCCTACCAGTTCCCCTAACATTCCCCCCTGCCAGTCCCCCTACCCCTCCCCTACCAGTCCCCCTACCCCTCCCCCTAACAGTCCCCCTGCCATCTTCACCCCCTTCCAGTCCCCCCATAGTTAATCCATGGATCTTGGTCCCGAATAAAACATTCCAAACCATTGAAAATAGAACCTATATCCATAGTTAATAACCATGTAAATTGATTCCTACCGACATATTCGTAATCACCAAATGATTCCATGATAGATGCACCTTATAGCAGTGCTCACATCCTACACCTATGAACAGAAAAACACCAACGTCCAAATAAAACTAAACTCAATCATAATACGATATATATCATAGGTATTCAAACTCTCACCTATATAAACTGTAACACCCAGGTAAATAAATAATATGACATTTTCATATTTATCCATATTTGTGAATAAAATATTAATATGACTTTAACAGGGACGCTATGCTCGATGGCGTACCCAACACGCAACAACGAGTTTCTAGGGAATCTTACGTTGCACTCTAATAATAAAATAATATTATTTTAAATGGTAGTTAAAATGTAGTAGTTGTATTGGCGGGAATGGGTAGAAATAACTAAAATATGATTATATATGTTTTTAAATGTTTTTACATTTATCCAATAAAAGATAAAGGCATAAAATATGGAAAGAATTCAATTTTAGGTGTATATGTCCTAGTTTTCACTAAAGGTTCACTTATCGCCTTTTGATGGAGAACCGTCATTAAATATAGTTTTGTTCACTCTTATACATCCTTTTGGACCAAATAATACTCTTCTTAAGAATTGGGACATCAAAATTTACTTTGTGTAAATTTTTGGTATCTTTCTGATAAAGTTCTTTTTTTAATGAATAGTGTAAAATGTTGTATTTTAATTCAAAACCTATTTTTAATCAAATTTATTTATATGATTAGATTATCTTTTGAATTGGTTATAAAGTGAAATTAGAATATATTTTTACGATTAAATCCAACAGTGGTCGTTGGAATTGATTTCACTTTGAAATCAGACTTAAACTGGTGTCAATCTTTTGATACTTATTGTTTCATAAAAACACGCTATTTGCTCTGACAGCGGGAATTAATTATTAAATTAATTAATGTGACTTATATGTTTTGAATTTTGTAAAATAGACTTTATTTTTGAATTTGGAATATCAAATATAGCGTAGGGTGAATTATTGTGATTTTTCTAAAAAAATTCAAATTTTTGATGAATAGTGAAACCACTAAGTGATACTTATAAAAACTGATTTTTCCGTTTAAATGAAATTTTTCCATCTTTGTGTTTTGAATTTCAAAAATCCGACATACATGGTTGTCATTAAAAAGTAAAATGTGGTTCAATGGGATAAAAATATTTTTTTGGTGAATAGTAACTTATTAAGTTTTTAATCGCGATTAGAAGTAATTAGTGTAGTTTAAGGTAAAAATAATGTTTTAATAATATGAAATGAACTTGACACATGTCCTAACCTCATTGGATGTGTCATGGCAGACAAAGAAAACCCATGGGTCATCTTGGGGACCCCATGAAGCCACTTTGGTTGGAAAATGACATTAATATCTTTTTATTTAAAGTTAAAGTAAAAATGAGACAAACATGAAATGTTTTAATAAAACAATTTTTACATGCGGTAATACAAATCAGATTTTTGACTATAAATATTCATTGGAAATATAAAAAGATTTCCTACATCATAGTATTTTTTTTTATAATTTTTAGACATTAAATAAATTAAATTATTTATGACATCATGATGATGCAGCGATGACCTCATTATTTAACGATTTAAATAAAACGGAAAGATAATGTAATATCTAAGACCTACACATGTCCAGAACCTATTGGATGAGTGTATTTAGAAACCTTATCACCTTATCCTAGAAACACATCAATGTGGGACCTCTTAAATCTGAATACCATTTTAAAATAAATTGACTTTTCTTTACCTTCCAAGAGTGCCCCTCCTCTCCTCTTATAAAAGGCCCCCACCTCTACCTCCTTACCCACACTCCCAAAGCCTTTGGCTCGGCCAACCTCTGCCCATTTTGTCTCTCCACTTCCCTATCTTACTCCTTGTAGTCTCACTTTCGGCAGAAGGCTTACCAAGGAAGCCTTTGAGCTCATACCAAAGGGAGTTACCTGATTTTATGGTAATGTCTTCACTTGAGTCCTTTTGTTTTATTTTGCTTCTCCAACCCCCTAAACTATTTTTATTAATTTCTTTTGTAACAACTCCAGTATCATAAATATAATAGGATGTTTTTATAATAAGGATTCGAGCTACACTTTCACACACCTACATCTAATGGTTAAAGAACATACTGTTTCCGTGGATGGCGAATTTCGGCCTCCCGAAACGATGATTGTCCAACATTCTTTTAACACCTTAAAATATGGCCACTAATATGAAAATATATTTATATATGATATATAATATGTTTATGTTTTACTTAAGCTTCTGTATTTTTCATTTTGGGCATACTTTTATGGTTTCCATTATGGGTAAACGTGATATCTTTATTTAAGGAAGTGCGGACTACCGCCCCCTCAAAGTGATGTGATTTTTTCATGCCATATGTGGGACGCATAAAGGATGGATTTAAAGTTATTATATATGATGTTATACTGGAATTATAATATAACTCTATATCATTATTATTCCATTCCATAAAAATATGAAATAGAAATGAAAGTAGCGTTCATGCGTACGTACGTCTTACCGTCTCCATGAACGGTGCATTTCATTTCTTACCTCTAAATGATTATGTAATATTATAATTACATTTATATTCTGGATATATATGATATATATGATATCCAAATCATGAATATAATTCTGGATATAATGAAAATTTGACCACACGAACAACATGTAATTGTAAGAAGTCCACTTTTGACTTAAGAACCAAATATCGACAAAACAAACATTATTAACTTAAATGATTACATATTGTTTATAACATGGAAATAAGTGATATAAAAGGAATAATGAACTAGAAAAATGTTCTTAATAAAGTGGAAATTAACTCATGTTTATTATTCAGGATGTTAAAGAACGATCGAGTCAAGTCGGACCCGATGTAAGGGATCTTACTCCTCTCTTTCTTTTTAAGTACACTCTTTTATGTCATTCCTTCTAAGCTCATATTTATTGTTATTGGGATGTTCTTTTACATTACTCTTACTGTAATTTTTATGTTCATATGATGAGAGACCCTGTTCTCTCTCATCAATCCATTTTGGAAGTTTTGAGTGGTGCCGTTAGGCTGCCGAATTTTCGTAAGAGATCTAACCTCTCTCTTTCTCTTTAGGTACTCTCCTTTATGTCACTTCTTTTAAGATCCTCTTTGTTATTATGGGGGAAGTTCTTTTATATTAATCTTGCTGTACATTGTATTGTAATGTGATGAGATACCGTATTTGATCTCATCAATCCATTTTTGGAAGTTTTTAGTGGTGCCGTTAGGCTGCCGAGTTTTCGTAAGGGATTTTTCATCTCACTTTTATTCCCGTGAGATTTATGCTACATTTTCCACAATTTCCTTTGAGTGGTGTATGTAATGACCATTATTTTACTCATTGTGTAATATTCTTTCATTTATGAGTATTTTCATCAATGTTTTATTGTCCTTCTTTCACGGGGCGTATGTTTCGAAAGATACCCATATCGGTAAGGGAACCTTTCACCCTCCTCTTTTTAAAAGACTTATTTTGTTATGTCTTTTGATTCACATAATATTATTTTGGGATATGTTCTTCTATATCCTCATTGATGTAAATTTTATGTCCAAGTGATGAGATACTCGTTTTATCTCTCATCAACTCTTTTTCTGAATTTTGAAGTGACGCCGTTAGGCTGTCTAATTATTGCAAGGGAACTTCTTAACCCAATTTCGATTCTTTGGGATAAACTTGTACACCTTGAATATGTCATCCTATGATTATGTGTGAATGTCATCTGATTGTTTTACACTTAATACCCACTTATATTTCATGTATTCGTTTGTCACACATAGTTATGTAACTGATTTATCCTTAATCCAAGGATATCGTCTTTGTATGGGACTTCATCTCAATCTCCTTTTATTGAGGCATATTTTGTTTTATACACAACCTTCTTATATACGGTGTATAAACCACTTTGACTTTTACGTTTATCCAAAAGGAACATATTTTATACGAAGCGTTTTACTAAACGACAAAAGGGAATGTTTTTGTCGTACATATGCGGCGACAACAACTTCTCTGCCACCGTGACCGTTATTTGAGTTTCGGCTTCCTCTACAAACCATACCTTATTTTTAAAAGAAAAATAAATACCATGTTTTAATTTTCTTTTATTTTGGTATTGAAAATGGTTTTCATAATGTTTTTATATCAATGTGTTGTATTGATATCTTTTGATTGAAATGTGGAAATGTTATATTTCCTTTATGCATGTTTTATGTGATACGGTTATGTTGAGGTTCATGGGCATTATTATGAAGACCGGTGGTTCTGTGATAAACTAAGGGAAGGTGAGCCCGATATAGCTCTCCAATGCATTGGGTAACGCGAAGGAGTGAAACGTTAAGGTTTCTCCGAAGAGATTTAGGGAATATACTGTGATGGGTATTCCAAACGTAACCAAGAGGGTTACTCCCTATGTAAGAATGTTATGAATGCCTCAAGTTACCTTTATGTCTTATGATTTCTATGATTTATTCATGGTTTGATGAGGTATGTTAAAGTGTCTGTGTTTTATGGGTAAAGTATGATTTCATTCTTATGTATATATGAACTCATGTTTCCTTTCCATATTTTTATAACCCTTATTGACATTTTTATGCTCATCCCAAGTTTTTGAAATGTTTTTCACAGGTCAAGGGAAAGGTACATGATGTGATGATAGTGTCAGGGATGTGTCAAGAAATAATCGGTGTTTTATTTTAAATATGTTTCCGTTGATGGGAAGAATGAATATTGTCTTTTATGTAACCACTTTGTTTAAATGTCGAATGTAATGCAAGTTTCATGATCTAATTCTCTAAAACTCAAAACCTAAAAAGATCCTTAATGTGTAATCTTATAATAACTCAACATTAAGTAAGGTTTAAGGTTGGGGCCTTATATAAACAATATAAAATTTCAATATAAATATCATAATAATAAAAAGAACTATTTGATAAAATTAAATGTATATACTAAGAATAAAATTTACATCTGAAATGTACCTCACTATCAACATCACCAGAAGCATCATGACCCTCTTCATCTCCTATAGAAGCACCAACATCATTATCACCTCCTCTCATACCACCACCACCACCACCACCAACACTATAATGATCATTGAAATATTCAATATTTTATGCACCTAAATCAGTAGAAGGAGTGAAGAATCCTGATAAACATAATTCAAAGAAATGATAACACATTTAGTTAATGAAAACATTCAATTTTTATATGCTGATTCATATAATATTATTATGTTACCAATAAAATAATATGATATACATAATGAATACAAATGAGAACACATATAGTTAATGAAAACATTGAAATATTCTAGCATATGATGATTCGTGAACATAAAATTGAAGAGAAATAAAAAGGATGTTTAGAATATTGAGCAATAGTAAGAGTCTTATGGTCTAAATAGAAAAAAATAATAATGAGAGAGTAATCATGTTTGGGGATGGTTAAAATATTCAATCAAATTTATTTAATGATTCCCACCCCCATGCACCCCCCCCCCCCCCGCACTTTCCCCACTGCCCGGATGACCCCCGCTACCAGACCCTGGACAGACCCTAGAGAGACCCCCCAAACCCTGGACACCCCCAAGACATACCCTTGACTCCCCCCTAGACAGACCCACCTAGACCCGGGACACCCCCCTAGATAGACCCAGACCCAGGACAGACCCCCCCAGACCCTCACTCCCCCCCAGACCCTGGACAGCCCCCCCAGACCCTGGACAACCCCCCCAAACATACCCCCCCATACCCTGGACACCCCCCAAACAGATCCCCCCAAGAAAAACTCTAGACAACCCCCCAAACAGACCCCCTAGACCCTAGACACCCCCCCGACATACCCCCTTGAACCACACACGCACCCTCCCCACTGCCCTTCAGACCCCCCCCCCCAAGAAAGTCCCCCAACACTCCCTCACCCTGCCCCTCCCCCTACTAGTCCCCCTACCCCTCCCTCTATCAGCCCCCCTTCCAGTCCCTCTACCCCTCCCCCTACCATCCCCCCTTCCAGTCCCCCCTACCAGTCCCTCTGCCCCTCCCCCTTCCAGACCCCCTGCCATCCTCCCCCACCCCCTGCTATCCCCCCACTCTTGTCATCCCCACCCCCTGCTAGCCCCCCATTGTCCCCCCCCCCCACACCCAGCCATCCCCACCCCTGCAAGCCCCCCATGGTTAAACCATGGATCTTTGTCCTTAATAACAGTTTCAAAACAATGGAAAATAGACCCTACAACCACAGTTAATAACCATTTAAGGAAATGTTAATGATATATTTTTATTGAGAATAAATCCAAAGTAGGAGATTGAAGTACCAAACTTAGGATCATGGTAACATTTTATATTTATTATCAATAGATTATAGAAAAGTAAATGAAGTAATCTAATGAAAAGGAAATGAATTATTTTAAGTAAAAATAAAATGTAAAATAGCAAGTATTTTTGTACTCTGGATGAGGTTTTGAATAGTCAAGAACTGTTTACAAACATTCGAAACTAACAACATATCAGTATGGTAAATGAAGTGATTTATAAAACATGTTAACCAATGCCGCATGCTAATAGTGGTACCACAAGGATGTCTATAGAAATCATAGGTCATGAATTTACCATCCAGATTGGGCATCCAAACCAAAATTTCACAATCAGAATAATCATATCTAGAAACATCCACAACAAGATGAGCTGGAAGCAGATCACAGAGACCTAGATTACATTGTAAATCATAATAATTAACATCCCTCAGTGTTATAGGAATCTCAATATCATTAATTATGGATCTAGACATCGAATGAGTTCTCCAGATATTCAGTTGATAATTCTTACAAACCACCCATTTAGAATATCCCATAATGTCACTATAGGCCAACTTAATAGCAGACCATACTAATATGGGAACATACATGGTATATACGTTGTGAAATTTATTGACAAATATTGTGAAAATAAATTCCAAAGAGAGGTCATAAGTGTAAATGACCCTCCATGTGATGGTTTTTATCAAGGTATCATTGAATATTCTTGTATCTTTTACTCCCATACCTCCCATTTTTACAGGATTGACACAATTTTTCCAAGAAACTATTACCAAATTCCTTTCATGAATTGATACAGTCCAAATAAAATTTTTAATATTATGATTCAATTCTTTAAAAATGATTATGGGAAATCTATACAATGATGAAGAGTATACAAACATTTAGATGATAAAAAAATTGACCAAGAAAATTATACTGGCATAAGACATGGTCTTCCCTTTTCATATTTCCAACTGGTTAACAAATTTTAGAGCAATATTATCCATATAGAATCTTTTTAATCCACCCTAAAAAAGGGGAACCATAAGATAAATAAATTTAAGTGAACCTTTCTTCACACCGAATATTCGGGCTACCCAATTTTTCTTAGAAATAGACACTCCATTTCCAAACATAATAGAACACTTATCCAAGCTAATAAACTAACCTGAAACATCTTCATAATGTGAAAAAAATACTCTTAATGTATGATATAGTAACAATATCAGCCTTACCAAAGATAAAAATATCATGAGCCTAAAAAAATGTGATGGTGCAAAGAAATCCCTCCCAAACCCCATCCGCTGATAAATCCCAATATTAACAAGATCAATAAGATAAAAACTATAATAATACTCAGATATTGGAAATAAAATTAAAAATAAATGATCTCTCAATATAACTCCTATTGAACACTATAAGAATCCCCTTGGGGACGTATTAACCAGAATAGAGATCCTGGCACTACACAGGTTAGAACAAATCAAATCAATGAACCTCTCTGAAGATACTTTCATTTTCTGAAAAGAAAAAAATGAAACTCCATTTTATTGTATAAAAATATTTTGATATATCAATCTTCAAGGAAATATCACCATCCTTTACCTTCCTCTTCTTGATATTCACACATTTATAAGCATTGTAGAGGAAATTATGAATGTTCTTCCTTGGGAAAAACCCAAACTGATTTGTCAAAATAAAACCCTTAGCAATCTCACCCATCTTGTGCGTCATGATCATTATAATGACCTTTGGTATAAAAAACCCAATATAAATAGTCCAAAATCCTTTATATATAGAGAATTATCTTTTTCGGATTAATACAACGATGTTGGAGTTCACCCAAAAAGTCATTGAGAATAAAAATTTCCCTCACAGCATTTATTACCTCAAGACGAAGAATGTCCCATTAAAACATGAAAAAAGTTTTGTCAAGACATCTAGTCCAACAACACCATCCATATTTAACTATATGAGAGCTGGATGAATCTTAATTTTCACTGGGGGACTCAAACTTCCTTCTATTCTAAATATCATCAATTCTTGGTTCATTTCATTTGATCAGTTTTTCAGTTTTTCCTTATGCATTATCGAAGTAAATCTCCTCAAAATAAAAAGTAATGGAATTTTTCATTTCATTATTAAAACTAAACATATTACTATTTATTTATAGATAAGTTATACTCCTTCTCATCTTTTTTTCCATATGCATGCTATGAACTAAAAGTGAATTTAAATCCCCCTCCTTCATCCATCTAATATTAAATTTATTATGTGAAGGGTTCTCTTTTAGAGTTAAGATAATATTAATTTTTGATATGGATTTTATCCCCTCCTGAGACGACACATCCCCAGGCATGTTTTTTTGTTGGAAAATAATCAGATGAGTTTAAGCCTCCTTAATGTCACTATCATGATTAGAAAATGATGCTTTATTCTATTCTTTTAGTCTGGCCATTACAATCTTTATCTTGCAAGAAAGAATATATAGAGGACTTCCAACAAAATCAATCTTCTAGAAATCCAAAACAATTTATCTATATCCTGGCATGAAAAGCCAAGAATTGTTAAACTTGAAAGGAATTGGGGTTGACCTTGATATTTTAATATATAATTAAATTAATAGAGGACTATGATCAGAATTCATTCTTGGAATGGTGTGTCTAGATATCTCAACTGCACTATTCCTTTCATCAAATTACACAAAGCACCTATCCAATCTACTTTCTCGCCTCCCCTTTTAAGTATATCGACTCCATGTTTAATCAACTCTAGATATGGAAAAATTGTCAATGACACATTTATCAATACAAGAAAAAAATTCACTTGCTGAGATTTTTTAGAAATTACTACTAGTTTTTTAATCAGGCCTCAAAATATCATTAATGTCACCACTAAAAATACAACTCCTAGAAAAATTATTTGAGATGGAAGTTGTGTGTAAGAACCCGGGTCATCGTTTTAGGTATGTTTATCCTTTTCTGAATATTTTGAGAATTTTTTTTGGAGTATCTGGAAATTTTTGAAGTACACATCATGTACTTTCTATGTACACACCGTGTACTCTTTTCCTGCTTGAAGCCGTGTGCTAGCCATGTCCGGGCCACACACACGATGTGTAGGGATGACGTAGAGGCCAATTTTGGCAGAGTATGGAAAAACCCACTACACACCATGTACTTTAAAAATACCCACTGTGTACTTTTTCTTCACTAAACAGACTGAGGTCGCACCTAATCACCATAATCATCTTCTTCTAGGTCTGGTTCGTCCGAGAGTGACCCGTACGACTGGATATTCCCCAAGCTCCCGCCTCTCAGTCCATTCTCTGATTCGAGCATGGTTGATTGCGTTGGAAGCGCAGTGGTGATTTATTCCTTCTGATTGAGCCTTGTTTTCCAATTATTCCTCCTTCTCATGTTATCTATGGTTGAACGTTTTGTGTGTTTTCTCAGATCTACAACGTTCTAGGGATAATTATCCGTCATGGTTCAAGTATATCGATCTCCTAGGATTGAGGTAGGTGGTTTGTGCCTTACCGTTCAATGTCTCTAAGTTATATTTTCAAATCCCACTAATACCCGTGAACGGGGTATTGCGTGTTTACCTTTTTTCCCCCATTGTTTTCCTGCCTTGCTTGTATGCTTGTGAAGAGGTAAATTGACCTTTTTATAGGATATTTTGTCGTGTGTGGATGTATTTTTCCCTTTCTTGTTCTATTTATGACCTTTGGGTCTCGTTTTCCTTTGGCTTCTACACCTATTCATGCCCTGCAGTTATAGGATGAAGTGAATTTAATGACATGATTATTGCCTTGCAGAATGTTTAGCTAAGTATCTCTATAGGTGTACTTTGGTTATCCAAGTAGCTCTATAGGTGTACATTGGCCATATAGCATTATTATGCACTGACTGGCATGGGGCTGAGAGAACCTGGTGCTATAGACTATAAGGGATAGACCGAGTGAGCTTCTCAGAGAGTCTTAGATATTACAGACTATAGAGGGGATGGACCGAGTGAGCTCCCAGAGAGTCTTGGATTTTTATAAACTACAGAAGGGTAGACCGAGTGAGCTTCCTCAGAGAGTATTACCTTGTTTGAATCTCTTTAAGAGCCTTCCCAGGCTAGAGGAGGAATTGACCGAGTGAGCTTCCTTATAGAGTATGTGGTATACATGAGGCTATAGGAGGAATTGACTGAGATAGCTTCCCCAGAGAGTCTCTAGACCTTGGGAGCTAAGAGGGTTAGACTGCGTGATCTTCCTTAAGAGAGTCCCTGACTACCCTAGACTATAAAGGGAATTGACCGAGTGAGCTTCCCCAGAGGGTCTCATAAATTCATATGACCAAGCCAGATGGTTTAGGCTAAGCGCACTACCCAGAGGGTTATGGTACTTCTTGGATAGTACCAGAGGGGTTGGCTGTGAGTACTTCCCAGAGGTTTTACGACTTCTTAGTTGTGTGTTTCACTGCTGTTGATTAGTTGGGGACTGTTTCTGCTATGTATCAACATGTTTCACTACTTCATGTTACTGCATATTGCTTGATGTTGCTGTTTACTACTTATTGTACTTTTACCTGATATTTACTCATTGACTGTTAGGCAGAGATCTTCATGTGGTTTCCTACTGGGATTTTATCTCACACCATGTTTGGGCCATGCTTTTGGGCCCAAGAAGACTATGTTGTCGCAGGTATAGACAAGGGAAAGAGCCCTTCGACTTCTGGAACTTGATTTCTTAGAGCAGGGGAGCATGGGACCAAGCTTTGTCTTGCGATGCTGAGGAGCTGTTCACTTTTCTTTTGTACTTGTTTTGGTACTGTAGTGCTTTCTAGCATTATGAATAGTTTTGATACATTCCTAGTTTTGTATCATGCATCATTTTATATATACATATGTGCTCCAGTTGTTGATTTAGTCTTCCACTGTTATATTGTTGGTTATTACTGTTTCCGCTATTTCATGTTTATTTTTCTTCAGCTGTGTACTCTGACAATGAGGGCATATTTTCTCCACTATCACACTCAAGGCCCTCGATGCTAGTCAGCAACCTCTGGCATTTGGGGAAATCCGCTTGAGGCCATGTGACAAACCGGGAATGGGGCACCTCTTGGTGGCTTCCAGAATTGGAATGTTACAAAGTGGTATCAAAGGGATACTTTTCTCTTGCATTACTATTTGGAGACTTTAGCCAAGGATGGGACCGATTCGGTACTTGGTAATAAGTTGTGCCCAGGAGTAGCTAACCCATGTACAAGGAAAATCCATACTACCTCATTTATTGCAGTTTTCTGGTTTTGAGATTTTACGGTTGATATGATTTCACCTACAGTGATTCACATGTTTTGTCTTGTTATTGTTTTGATATTATAGTTCTATTTCTATCGCAACCTGATGAGATGAGGGTATGTCGTCTCATGCATCATATAGGCACTTGTAGAAATCACATGCCATGCATTCTTTCCATGCCATGTCGGGTGCATTAGCGATTGCATGCTGTTGTGATAGACGTTGTGTAGATTATGCATGCTTTTGTGATAGATTCTTGATAGAATCTCCACTTCTTGTTAGAGAATTGTTTGTGTTTTACTTTGTTTAAATGAACAAAAAATTTTGACTCTTGAGGTGTTATAAGCCCTCCTGAATTTGAAATTGGTGGATCATGATCCTATTTTCTCTTGTACATGACTATAGGAGATGCCAGACTTTGATTCGTGGGGAGTACGGGCCCTCATGGATCAAAATTTGGAACCTCTTTACCTTGTTTTCAGTGTTTCTGGGTTTCTGAGCATATTCTGAGCTACTACCAAGAAAAACCCAAAATACACGGCGTGCACTTTCTGGTTACATGCAGTGTAGTTTTTAGGCCGTGTTACTGACTGTGTGTGCAGGAACATGGTGTGCTAAAAATAACGTCAGGAGTACACCGTGTACGGTATGTACACGCCGTGTAGTATAGAGCCTTGTACCCGGCCATGTCACTAACAACCTGGGTCAGGGAAATCTCGAGTAGAACACGCTGTGTTGTAAGAGAACACGCCGTGTAGTTCTGTCAAGTTACCCGGCCATGTCCCGAACAACACGGGTCAACATGTCCTTCTCTAAGACATGCCATGTTGCTTTTGGAACACACCATGTAGTCTTTCCTAGGTATCCGACCGTGTCATGAACAACACGGGATGGTGTCACCTTCTCTTATAAATGCCGTGTTTGTTCAGAACTTGCTGTGTAATGGCTATCCGTGTAGACGGCTGTGTAACTAACATCCCGGGACACCGAGTCAGTGTCGGGTACACGTCGTGTGCCTAGGGAACACGCCGTGTAGTCTGAGGTTTTATTAAACTGTGTTAGTTAGCCATGTAAAGAGACTCGGGTATGGGAATAGTATTCATGTACACATCATGTGTTGGGTCAACACGCCGTGTAGTTTGAGGTGTTACATGACCTGTAGGGAAGGGGAACATGCCCATGTTGGTGGCTTAAGAGGACACACCGTGTACTTTTTATACACGCCGTGTAGTAGTGTTTTATAAACTTGTGTGTTTTTTCTTCCCCTGTTCCTATTTTTAATTGTTGTGTTTTCTGTCCTTGTTTTCTGATATAAGGTATACTTTTGATCTTTCAGAGATATGCCTCTAAGACGTCCTCCAGTTGTATGTCAGTTGCCAAACGGTGATCAGACACTGGATATGGCCGACCAGGGACCTCCTGCAGATCCTCCTGTTGTTCCAGCCATGGCACCAGTAGTTATACCCATTGCAGGCGCCGAGGTGCAGCTCAAGGAGGACTTCCTGAGGATGATGCAGACCTTCCAGGGATCGCTGCCTCCTACCCTATTGATGGATGAGTTGACGCGGGTTTTCCAGCCGCAACATCCTCCTACTTTTTCAGGGGATGGAGGACCTTGGGCTGCAGAGTCATGGATAGAGGCCACACTGACCATCTTTGAGCACCTAGAGATCCCTCTGGATAAAAGGGTAAATTTGGCTACTCATATGCTCTGGGACACCTCCAAGGGGTGGTGGGAGGTGATCTCATGGTCAGGGCATCATCATGATATGTCTTAAAATGAGTTTTGATGCACTTTCTATAACTACTTCTATCTGGAGACCCTAAGGGCTGATTGATCTCACGAGTTTATGATTCTGCAGTAGAGTACTTTCTCTGTTATTGATTACTCATCTCGTTTCACTGATCTGCAGCATTTCACACCGATCCGAGCTGGTGATGAGTTGTTCCTTTCTAGGAAGTTCGAGGACAGTCTCAGATAGGAGATCTTTCCCCAGGTGAATATCTTCCAGTTGACTTCGATATCCTCCATTGTCAACCAGGCATTGATCACTGAGCGCAATCTGAGAGATTCTGAAGTAGTGAGACATGGCAGTTCGATATCCAGAGTTGGTGTTCCTCTTACGGACAACAGGAAGCGTCACAGAGAGACTTCTCCAGGAGATCGAGGTTCGTGGGATGCGTCTTCTGGAAACCAAGTTGTATTCTACCAGTGTGGTAGGAGTGGGTATACTAGGCCTCAGTTCCAAAGGGATCCGATGGAGTGTCAGTCTTGCGGAAAGATGGGCCATCTTCAGCATTTATGTCACATCTTCTCACCTTCAGTAGGAGGTAGGGGTTCCTCTATGACCCCGCGTTCTAGATATGCTTCGCCAGTTTCCCACCAGTCTGGGAACTGGTGTTCTTCTAGCCATTCATGCCGAGGTGGAGGTTGCGGCCGTGGTGGTCAGTCACCAGGTCATCAGCGACAACAGAGTGGATCAGCTCAGAGCGGTCATCCATGGGAACAGGGCCATGGTGTAGGCTAGTCTTTCACCACGGAGTAGACCTATTATGATCAGGATCCCAGCCCTTCTACAGTGCAAGGTACAATCCTAGTAGCCTCGGTTTTATCATCAGCTTTTTTCGATATTGGTGTTTCCCGTAGCTTTATATCTGTCGCCATTGTGGAGAGCCTTGGGCTCTGTATCTTTTCTTCTTCCGACTTGTTGACTCTTTAAACAGCTTTGGGAACGAGGACATCTAGTGTACGCCAGTGTAGAGAGTGCCCTATCGAGGTTGCGGTTTGTCATTTCTTATGGGACCTCTATGTCCTAGAGATGATGGGCTATGACGTCATTATCAGTATGGAATGTTTGGTTCCCTTCCAGGTAGTCTTTGATTTCTATCGCCGCAGGGTGAGTTTCATATCACCAGAGGGAAGATCCTTCCTTCATAGATGCATGTGGGATGTCCAGGAGGGTAGAGCTGGACCAGAGCATCATGGGATTGGGTATGTTACAGCCCACATTGCCAGTCTTTACCTGGATGACCAAGGGACTTCACATTTATACTTTCTTCCAGTGGTGGATCGTTTTAGGGATGCCTTTCTAGAATACTTTTCAGGTTTACCTCCAGAGCGTGAGGTAGACTTATCGATTGAGCTCATTCCAGGAGTGGCACCAGTGTCCATTCATCCTTATAGGATGGCTACACCTGAGTTGTAGGAGCTCAAGAAGAAGTTGGAGGAGTTGCAGGCAAAGGGTTTCATCTGACCCAGTACTTCTCCATGGGGTTCGCCTATCCTATTTGCGAAGAAGGCAGACGGTACCCTTCAGATTTGTGTGGATTATCGGAAGCTGAACCAGTTGACAGTCAAGAACCGATATCCCTTGCTGAGGATTGATGATCACTTTGATCAGTTTCGAGGAGCCAGGGTGTTCTCTAAGATCTAATTGAGGTCCGGTTATCATCAGTTGCAGATTATACCATCAGATATACCTTTGATAGCTTTCAGGTGCAGGTATTGTCTTTTAGAGTATACAGTCATGCCATTCAGTCTCACGAACGCTCCTGCAATTTTCATGGCACTGATGGACCAAGTGTTCCATCCGTACTTGGACTCTCTTGTCGTGATCTTCGTGGACGATATCTTGGTGTACTCTCACACTCGACATAACCATGCCACACATCTTGAGATCGTTATGAGTACACTGAGAGAGAATCAGATTTCTGCTAAACTCTCAAAGTTCCACTTTTGGATGGACCAGATTCACTTCCTTGGTCATGTTTTCTCCGAGATAGGACTGTCAGTGGACCCAGAGAAAGTGAGAGCTGTAGTTTCCTGGGAGCATCCGAAGAACATCTTTGAGGTGCGAAGTTTCCTAGGGCTAGATGGATACTAAATATGCTTCTTTCAGGACTTCTCTCTCCTAGTAGCACCGTTAACAGGTCTGACCAAGAAGGGGGTGAAGTATTTATGGTCAGATTCTTGTGAGTCAGCCTTTCAGGAGATGAAAGGGAGGTTGACGTCAGCACCGATACTAGTCATTCCAGAGTCGAGTAAGGGCTACACTTTTTATTGTGATGCTTCAAGTATTGGGCTGGGAGCTGTGATAATGCATGGAGATGGGGCCGTTATGTATGGGTCTCAACAGTTGAGGCCACACGAGAGGAACTACACAATGCATGATCTGGAGTTGGCTGCAGTTGTTCATGCCTTACGCTGTTGGAGACACTATATTCTGGGAGAGCACATTGTGGTTTTTACTGACCACAAGAGTCTCAAGTATATCTTCACTCAGTGTGATATGAATCTTAGACAGTGTAGGTGGGTTTAGTATCTTCAGTCCTTTGACTTCGAGCTCACCTATACGCCGGGAATGGGCAATGCAGTGGCAGATTCATTAAGTAGACGAACTCAGATTCAGGCAGCTCAAGAGGCCAGTAGTGAGTGGCAGCTTATGGCTCTGTTCTCTGAGATGCATCTGGAGGTGGACGACAGGCAGGGACAGACCTTTCCTTCATCTGTGGCTATTACCTCTACACTTCTTGATCAGGTGCGAATGAGAAAGCTATCAGACTCAGAGGACTTGGTCCTTTGGGAGAATGTGCTAGGAGGGGACCCCCTTACTGGATGGACAGTGGGAGAGGATGAGATCTTTCATTTCTAGGGACATGTATGGGTGCTAGCAGACATATGCGAGGAGCTGATGCGGGATTTCCAATCCTCAGTTTGGGCAGTTCATCCTGGAGTCACCAAGATGTATCTCAATCTTTATCGCCAGTACTGGTGGCCAGGTATGAAGAAGGATGTTGCTGGTTTTGTCATGAAATGTTCTACTTGTCAACAAGTAAAAGCAGAGCACCAGCGACCAGCAGGGCTTTTACAGCAGTTACCCATTCTGGAGAGGAACTGGAAGATGTCGCGATGGACTTCGTGACTGGGTTACCAAGGAGACCTCGGGAAGCGATGCTGTTTGGGTTGTCGTCGACAGGCTTACGAAGGTTTCACACTTCTTTCCAATCATAAATACCTTCAGTGTTGATGATCTGTGATGATTGTACATCTGAGATATTTTGCGTCTACATGGATTTCCACACTACATTGTTTCAGACAGGGATGCGTGCTTTCCCTCTCGGTTCTGGCAGGGGATTCATAAGGCTCTGGGTACACAGGTACTTTTGAGTACAGTATACCATCCCCAGACCGATGGTCAGTCCGAGGGAACAATCCAGGTGCTTGAGGATATGCTCTGAGCTTGCATTCTACACATCGGCGGTTCTTGGGAGAAGCATATACCTCTTGTGGTGTTCACCTACAACAATAGGTTTCAGGCGACCATTCTGATGGAATCATACGAGGCTTTGTATAGCAGGCCATGCCGATCACCCTTATGTTGGTTGGAGGCAGGAAAGGAATCTTTTCTAGGACATCGTCTTGTTCCGAAGACCTTAGAGCAGATAGAGTTTATTTAGAAGAGGATGACTACAACACAGTCTCGAAAGAAGTCTTATGCTGGTCAGCAGAGGCGACCTTCAGAGTTTGAGGCTGGAGATCAGGTTTTCCTGTGTGTCGCACTAAGGTTGGGACACAAGAGGATTCAGAGACAGTGTAAGCTTTCACCACAATAGGTCGGGCCATTTGAGGTGTTGGAGAGAGTGGGGTCGGACGCCTATCAGTTTCGTCTACCTCAGAGGTGCTGGGCTATGCACAACATCTTCCACATCTCTCAGCTCCGACGTTACTTTTCAGACCCGTCTCATGTATTTCAGCCCAAGGAAGTTGAGCTTGAAGCGGATGCATCATTTGAAGAGCATCCTATCCAGATTGACGATCACAGTACGAAGATTCTCCAAGGCCTGTCTGTCCCTCTAGTATGAGTGTTATGGCAGCACGGGCGAGTACAGGATGAGACTTGGGAGAGGGAGGCCGAGGTTCGATTGCAGTGGCCGGAGCTATTCGAGGTTTCTTCTTCTACACCCATCTAGGGAAATTCGAGGATGAATTTCTTTAAGGGGGGAAGTTTGTAAGAACCCGGATCTTCGTTTAAGGTATGACTTTCCTTTTCTGAAGTTTTTGAGAATTTTTTATAGAGTTTTTAGAAATTTTTGAAGTACACACCATGTACTTTCTGAGTACACGCCGTGTACTATTTTCCCGCTCAAAGCCGTGTGTTGTCCGTGTCCGGGCCACACACACGATGTGTAGGGGTGACGTGGAGGCCGATTTTGGCGGAGTACGGAAAAACCCACTACACGCTGTGTACTTTAAAAATACATGCCATGTACTTTTTTTTCACTAAACAGACTGGGGTCGCACCTAATCGTCATAATCATCTTCTTCTAGGTCTGGTTCGTCCGAGAATGACCCGTACTGCTGGATCTTCCATGATCACTCGCCTCTTTGTCCGTTCTCCGATTCGAGAACGGTCGATTGCATGGGAAGCGCAGTGGTGAGTTCTTCCTTCTGCATGAGCCTTGTTTTCCAATTATTCCTCCTTATCATGTTATCTAAGGTTGAACATTTTGTGCATTTTCTCAGATCTATGACATTCTAGGGAGAATTAGCCATTGTGGTTCAAGTTTATTGATCTCTTAGGATCATGTTAGGTGGTTTGTGCCTTTCCGTTCAAATTATCTGAGTTTTATGTGCAAATTCCACCAATACATGTGAACGGGGTACTGCGTGTAGTCTTTTTTTCCCTCGTTGTTTTCCTGCCTTTATTATATGTTTGTGAAGAGATAAAAAGACCTTGTTAGAGGATATTTTGTTGTTTTTGGATGTATTTTTCCCTTTCTTGTTCTGTTTATGACCATTGGGTCTCATTTTCCTTTGGCTGATACACTTGTTCATGCATTGCAGTTATACGTTGAAGTGAATTTAATGACATGCTTGTTGCCTTTCAGACTGTTTATCTAAGTAGCTCTATAGGTGTACTTTGGTTATCCAAGTATATCTATAGGCTTACTTTGGCGTTATAGCATTATTATGCACTGAATGGCATGTGGATAGGAGAACATGGTGCTATAGACTATATGGGATAGACCGAGTGATCTTTCTAGAGAGTCTTAGATATTACAGACTATAGAGGGGATAGACCGAGTGAGCTCCCATAGAGTCTTGTATTTCTATAGTATATAGGAGGGTAGACTGAGTGAGCTTCCACATAGAGTCATACCTTGTTTGAATCTCTTTAATAACCTTCCCAGGCTAGAGGAGGAATTGACCGAGTGAGCTTCCTTAGAGAGTCTGTGGTATACCTGAGGCTGTAAGAGTAATTGACTGAGATAGATTCCTTAGAGAGTCAATAGACCTTGGGGATAAGAGGGTTAGACTGCGTGATCTTCCTCAATAGATTCTTTAACTACCCTAGACTATAAGGGGAATTGACCGAGTGTGCTTCCCCAGAGAGTCTCAGAAATGAATATGACCAAGCCAGAGGGGTTAGGCTGAGCGCACTGCCCAGAGGGTTGTGGTACTTCTTGGATAGGACCAGAGGGGATGGTTGCGAGTACTTCCCAGAGTGTTTCTGACTTCTTAGCTATTTGTTTCACTACTATTGATTGGTTGGGGATTGTTTCTACTATGTATCATCCTGTTTCACTACTTCATGTTACTGCCTATTGCTTGTTGTTGTTGTTTACTGCTTATTGTACATTTACCTGCCATTTACTCACTGACTGTAAGGCATAGATCTTCGGGTGGTTTCCTACTGGGATTTTATCTCACACCCTATTTGGGCCATGCTTTTGGGTCGTAGTAGTCTATGTTGTCACAGGTATGGACAAGGGGAAGCGACCTTCGACTTCTGGAACTTGATTTCTTGGAGCAGGAGAGTATGGGACAAAGATTTGGCTTGCAATGCTGAGGAGTTGTTCACTTTTCTTTTGTACTTGTTTTGGTACAGCAGTGCTTTCCAGCATTGTGACATGCTTGGCTGCTTTCCTAGTTTTGTATCATGCATCATTTCATATATACATATGTTCTCCAGTTGTTGATTTAGTCTTCCGCTATTATATTGTTGGTTATTACTACTTCTGCTATTACATGTTTATTTTTCTTCCGTTGTGTACTCTTCCAATGAGGGCATAGTTTTTCCACTATCACACCCAAGCCCCTTGCTGCTAGTTGGAAGCCTCTGGCATTTGTGGAAATGCTCTTGAGACCATGTGACCCACCGGGTATGGGGCGCCTCTGGGTGGCTATGATTTCTTATGGGTTCTCTGCATATCAGGCATCGCTATCCTGCATACCAGTACAAGTCATAAAAATCAAAATATGATTAGTGAAACTAATTTAATGGTCGTCTCATGAAAAAATGTATAATTGGACTATATACCATCAGAGGTGTGTCGGAGGCGATCGATGGGCCGCCTAGAAGTAGCATCATCGAGGAGGTAAGATGGTCACATTGGAGGAGGATATAATTAAATATAATAATAAAAAAACTTAACAACGACATAAACAAACATATCACATAATTGAATAATTCAATATATGGAGAACAGTCAGAAACACTGCAATACAATTCATTATTACAATAATAAAACCTCATTTCATAATAAAATTACACATATTAACAATCCAAAAATACAACTCACATAAATACTAAGTATCAATATCAGTATAATAAAATTGATCATAACCCTCATCCATGCCTCCAACAGAAACACCATCAGCACCTCTCATGCCACCAGCATCTTCATCGACATCATCACAGGTACCAGCACCGACATTAGGACCGATTCTGGCTAGAGCTCCAGCACGATCTCTAGCTCAGCCTACAGCTCCATCTCCAGCAACATCTTTGTCTCTACCAGAAAAACTCATCAACCTAAAACATGCGTTAACTACTATAGATTATTCTGGTGAAAGTGTAGAAGAAATGGAAGACATAACATTCTTCATATTTTCAAATATCACATTTTTTTATTTTTGAGTTGCTTCTTTGATTGTGGAAGTCATCTGTTCCACTTTGACCAAACCAGAACTAGTACTCAAAAAAATGTTTTTAGTATACAAGTATTGAGATGGTAAAATCTTCTTCCTAGGTCGACAATGGACTCTGCCCAGATGCTCATCTCCTAATACCTGATGTAGAAGATCATTTGGGCCCAAATTGTCATGTTTTTTTATGTCAATGTCTCCAAAGCATTCTGTTGATTGATATATAACAAAAATTAAAATGATAAAATAATATAAGAAAATAAATTCCATCAAAATAAAATAAATTGAAATATAGTTACAGTCTCCTTCTCGGTGTCAGTATTTGGCATAGTACCATCTTTGTTTTTTTTTCTTGTACAAAACAAAGTAGAGCAGGGAATGTGACCCTCGATATTCAATTCTTTTTTTTGGAAAAAACATTGAAATAAATCAAAATTGGACCCCAAAAAAATTACAATAAACGAAGCTAAATATTTTAAATATTAAATTACCTGTGTTTTCTCAAGATCTTGGAGTGAAGTGTGTCCACGGGTATAAACATGTTTCATTCCACTCTTATTTATTTTATTTATGTATGATTTCTCCTATAAAAAATAATTATATAATTTCATTAACATAAATAAAACTCATTTTCAAATAAATAAATGAATATATATATATGTATTTAACAAACACCTTAAACTCTTGACACTTCCAATAGCTGATCATCTCTTTGTATTGTGATATTGGGAAATCATGAATCACTAGTACTTCATCAAGCTTCATGCCCACTCTCTTTTTCCAACCAAGATATAAGTCATACTTGTACGCTCTCCACATTTTACCTAAATCCATTAACCTTGAAGCCTTGGCATTTTTTCCATCAGGAAAATAATATCGGAGCTACAATGGAAAAAATATTTGTAATATAATATTATAAATTAATATATATAATAGGTTATTAACATTACTTACCCAGATCAATGCCCATGCATTTTACTTTATTTTTTCTCCAACTTCCCTCTAACTTATTGGTTGAACCAGAATAATATTGTTGTGCCTAGAAAGTGTTCCCATAAATATTTTTCATTCCATACCATTTTTTTTAATTATAGATGTGTCCTCATTGTATTCAACCATGAATTGTGTGTGTCGATTCCAAACCTCTTGCATTTATATGCGGCCTCTTCTTCTTGTGGAGTTTGGATATAATCATGAAATAAAGTAAAAAATAAAATAATATATATGAATTTATCATTAATCAGTAACAGTAATGTTTAACCACATACCTATAGATGTGGGATCTACTGACCCTCGAAGTGTATCATCTAGAGGGGGAGTAGAATCCATGGTAGGTGGGATATCTACAGTAGGAGTACTCTGTATAGTAGATGGATAACCCTATAAAGATGAGTGTGGATATGGATATGGATATAGATGTGGGATATATGGGGGCACAACGCCCTAGACAGTGGATGGTGGGAATAGAAAATAAGATGGGATGGGAGTCTGAGAACTACCATCCAATGTAGGTGCGGGCAGAAAGGGATATGGAAAATGTGGGTATAGATAATATAAAGGTGGCATAATGGGAGGATGACCTCTTGGGGACTCAAGTAGCATAGTTCTAAGCTGAACTATAGAATCAATACCCCCCACCACACTATCAGCCTCAGTAATATAACCCAACCGACTCCTCGACGAAGTAGCCTAAAATAACATATATGATAAAATAAAATGAATGATAACAAGATAAATAATATGATTGACCATAATATTAAATCATAAATTGTACTTACATTGTTGGTGAGATGAGACATATATTGTTCATTTCTTTATATTCTTCTATTTTATCAAATATCATCATATTTACACATTTTGGCCTAGAAATTTAAAATAATATTCTCAAATAAATAGAAATAATGAAAAATATTAAATAATACAATTGTATCATAAATCAATGAGATACATTTTCAATGTGATATTTATATTGATAAAATATCAAGACTTTTATATGTTTATGAATTACTATAGAAGTGCTTAAATGAAAATTGTTCAGATTATAAATAGTTTTATATTCGAAAATGGTATAAAAATATACTAGTTAATTTGATATCATGTATGGAAGTTTAAAAAACAAAAACAATATTATGATAAT